>JARKNS010000004.1:139727500-141051250 GCA_029990575.1 Petunia axillaris subsp. axillaris
AAAATTCAAGTGCTTAATCTATTAAATCAATTTTATGTTGATCAGATCTACCTCCATATTCTGTCTTTTACTATAATCTTATCATTTTAAAAGATGAAATCTCTTACTAACTATAGTTGTCAAAATTAGAAATCCTACTGAGGAAGTAACTAACAACTAACATACACTCTCTGTTTTAATTTGACTTGACACAACTTTAAAAAGATTTTTTGAATTTTTGACTAGGATGAGTCGTAAATATTTGTGTTGCTATAAATCATGTAACAAAAAGTTTAAAATAAAATTATTTTTAAAATTTTAAAAATTATGGTATTCCAATAATAATAAAATTTTGTCAGTTTATTTTTGAACAGGAATAATATCAAAAAGAAAAATTTTGAATCATCCAAGATAATATGAGTGAGGGGATGCCAAGAATTGGGTTTTAGAGGAACAAAACAAAAGAAGATAAAACCCTCCCTTAATCGCCATAACGAGGCTGAAGATCGAGTCTTTTGAATCTTACAACACATTCAAGTATGTTTTCTCTCTCTCTTTAATTGTATTTTTTTTTCTTTTGCGGATTTTAGTGGATTTGTTATAGAAGATTCATGTAACAAACACTAACTTGTTTGATTCATGTAATTGTTATTGCAACTCAATTCGGTGGAAAATAGGCTCGCCCCTCTATCTTTTTTCACTTAAAGATTATGTTTTTTTGTCTGTGACGTGGTTCAAACCTGTGATGTGCCTCTAACCCACACATCACAAGTTGCGGTCTTACCTCTAGACTAGACCAAAGCACTCTATAGGGGTTTTGGGGGGGGGGGGTGGGGTTTAAATGAGATTCCATTTTGTTGTTGTTTTTCTGGCACGCCTCGAATGAATTTGATCTTATTTTCATCTCTAGGGTGCATTTGGTTTGAATTTCCATGAAAAGTGTTTTAATTTTACCTTGAGGAATAATTTTTGGATCATTGTTAGTATTAGGTTGGACATGTAAGTAGGTGACTTATGGTAGCAGATAGTGGAACATAACTAGCTACGAATAGGCATTCAGTTAGCATGAAAATGGACTCGTAGTTAGAAATCAGGGGAAGTAATGTCACGGAAAAAGCCTTTCGGGTCGGAAGAACAAGCTTCTCGTGTTCGACCTGGTAGGAGGGGAAGGAGGACAGACCTTTCGAGTAAGCATTTGTGTGGGCCTAGTTCTGCTTTCTAAGGGCATCTTGTCTTAAATTCACTGGTTGGAGAGATAATTCATGCGCAATTTGAAAAACTTCACGATGTTGAGAGAGAGCTTTGTAGGGTCAACGAAGGTATTGACTATTGAGAGATCTACCATCCAAACTTTTCTGAACATCTCAGAGAATCATAAAAATGTGGTTACTAAGATAGCAAGTAGGAAAAAGGTATTTGTTAAATTTGTACTAGCAAAAGAATGTCGTCAAGCACAAATTAATGTGCTTTTATCATTATCTTTTTGGTGGCTTGGCTAAGAGGTTCTGAATGTTTATTGAATGTTCTTCCTATAAAGTGGAGAATAGAGGATAGATTGATTGTCGTGTCATTTCTCACATACTATGATTTAGAACTAAGTTGCTCGGACTCTCTAAAAGTACTACTGTACCCGTGTCAGATCTTCCAAGAATGCATTATTTTTGGAGTATCCGCGACACAACCATGGAGAGTCCGAGCAACATAGATTTAGAATACACAATTATGGAGAAGAAAGAAGGATGGATCTTTTTTCTCTCACTTGGGAAACGTGTAGACTCTTAGAGAGTTCCATTGAAAAGCTTTCTCTGGCAACACTCACCGCTTAATCTGCCAAAAGTCTTTTTTTCTTTTTCCAGATTCTCACCCATTTTAGTTCTATCTGCGGTTTATACTTAGTTCCTCTTTCAGCCTGATCCAGTATTTTAGAATCTTCAGTTTATTGCAACCAATTGAATTTTCTTCGTCGACTTCATTCTTGGTTTTTCTGGTTAACTAAATTTCAATCACTAAGTAACTTAAGCCTAATTAACAGTGATGGAAAAGCTGATTATACAAGGTTAAACTAGATATGGGGAGAAAGTTGATTTTCTTTGCAGGAAACAGAAGCTTCGAGGTGGTGGAAGTTAATGGTAACTGGTTCGAAATTGTGGAAAGTGGTATGATAAGCTGAGTGATGATTGACAGATTCAACATACTGGGCCTTTGTGAATGTATGTAAAGGGCTTCAGATAGGAAACGGATTGTATGCATGAGTTGGAAAAAAACGAAAATCAATATATATCTTTTAAATTCAACTCATATGGAAGGTTCATCAGGTTGCTAGCAGCCAAAGGGAGAAGCAGATCCTCAATCACTATCCCAGAAATTATAGAAGATGAATGATGAGGAGATCTCGCAAAGAAGATGAAAAAAGTTTGTAAGAAAAGGGGAACTTTAGAAGATAGAGCTAGGAGATAACAGAAACAGGAGAAGTTATATGCAAATTGTTCAAATTAAAATTTGGCCAAGTGATGAAGTTAAAACAAGAATCTGGAGCTGAATTTAAGATTGATAATAATTTATTGGGTGTGAGCAGAGTGGATCATCCCCAAAGATGTTTGATTGGTTATTTTAATGAGCTGATAAAATATCAACTGTTTGGATCTTCAAAAATGGGCAGATAGTGTTCGGCGAGTTCCTACATGTGTTACAATCAAAGAGGTAGACGGAGATCTTCTCTTTATTGAATTTCTATCAAGATAAGAGGCATACAGAATCAAGCTTGAGAGATGTGTTTTCAAAGAAATGTTACTCCAATTAGAATGGTGGTCGGCAGACAATTACTGTCATCGAGAAAATTGGAGGCCAAATAGTTTGTCCATTAGTCTACTTGGTTTTCCCACCCATCTGTGGTAGGAAAATGTTTTTAAGACTATTGGAGATCAGGTGGATACTTGGGAGTGGATGATGAGACAAAGTTCAGGACCTATCTGAGATAGATTAGAATTTGTGTTAAAGTGTCCGGAATTAATTTTCAAATTCAATTCAACTGATTGTTGATGATTTGATGTATAAGGTTCCTCTATGTGTGGAAAAATGAATCAAGATTGGCCAGCAACCCACCCACCAAATCCCTATATGTATAGAAGATTGAGTGTCTTTTGTAGAAAATAGCTTCGTCTTATTAGGTGTTCAACTATTTGGTATACTCCTTCTACACGGATTTTTATACCCATAGTATTTATATATTTCTATGTACTTGATATAAAATAGAAATCATATAACTGATTCCAACTAGCTTGGAATCGAGGCGTAGTTGATAGAAAAATGTTTGGGGAATTTTCTGCGTATATCTTGCTGTCTTTTTGAAGAAGGTAACAGTATATTCATCAGCATTAAGGAAATGCTGGAAACTATATTTACAAAAGCTGAGCAAAAAAAAAAAACTTGCGCTTCTTACAGCGATTCGAAAAGATCTAACACATCTTCAGCTTCTTCCACAAAACACTCTTTACACCAAAAATATAAAGACAATATACAATTCATCTTGATTTTCTGTATAGTGCTACTCTTGTCTTCGAAACATCTGCTATTCCGCTCCCTCCATATAGTCCACCAAATGCACCCGGGGATAGCTTTCCACCACTTCTTTTGTATTTTGCTGCCTCCTGGTCTGTACCAACATCTAAGTAACTCACATGTGGTCATTGGCATAGTCCATCTCAGACCAATTAAATTTAGATACAATTGCCACAGTTGTAAAGTTACTTTACAGTGAATGAATAAATGTTGATTGTCCTCTACATTCTCCTGACACAAAAAACATCTAGAGCTTATCTGAATTCCCTTTTTTTGGATATTCTCTTGAGTAAGACAAGCTTTTTTGGCTGCCAACCAGCTGAAGCATCTGACTTTAAAAGGAGCTTTTGTTTTCCATGTGTTCTTCCATGGCCAGCAGACTTGTTCTTGACCTAAACCTAATAGTAGATGATAAGCAGAAGAAACTGAGAACTTCCCACTGCTATCACCCTTCCATTTTAAGTAATCTGCTTCACTTGTTGTTTCCTGAAATAGCTCTAGCTCCCTAAGAAGTTCAGCAACTCTCCCCACCTCCCAATCATTCAAAAGTCTTCTAAAACATAGATCCCATCCCTGTGGTGTCCAAATTTGATCAATAGTACAATCTGGTGATATAGTTAGAAGGAAAAGATCGGGAAATTTGTCTTTTAAAGGACGATGACCAATCCAAATATCACTCCAGAATGATGTTTTCCTCCCATTACCCACTTGGATTCTCACATTGTTGATAAAATCTACCAAGTGAGATCTAATTGACTTCCAAACACTTACTCCATAACTAGAAGAAACCGGTTTTGTGCACCAATGTCCCTGATCTCCATATTTACAAGTGATCACCTCCTTCCAGAATGAGAGTTCCTCATTATTATACCTCCATAACCACTTCATTAGGAGACTTTTATTGTGAATTCTAAGATTTCTAATGTCTAAGCCTCCTGTCTTCTTTCTAGAAATGCAGCTCTTCCATTTAACTAGATGAAAACTCTTCCCTTCCTTATTTCCTTGCCAAAGAAAGTTTCTCTTTAGTACATCCAGTCTCTTTTCCACTTTAGCTGGTAATGGAAAAAGAGACATCACATAGGTAGGTAATGCATCCAAAACTGAGTTAATCAAAGTGACCCTACCACCAAAAGAAAGATATTGAGACTTCCATCTAGCTAACCTTTTCTCGGCCCTGTCAACTACTCCATTCCATATCTCCAAAGCTTTTTTTTTTTAGCCTAAAGAATGACCCAAATAAGAGGTTGGTAAACAATCTGTTTCACATCTCTTTTGTTTTCTCTTTTTGTATAGTTTTCATTCAGAGAGATTTTATCTCAATGATGAATTTTGAAAGTGATGTATATTTTCTTTAGTGACTCGATTACGCTAGAATACACCTAGTTGTGTTGTTTACCTCTTCAGAGCTGTAAAGTCCATCCACAGTTTTATGTATTCCATAAGAAGCTGATGTATTGGGGATAATTTTTCTTTCAGGATAGGAAAAATAAATGTTGGCAAAAGGCAGAAAAGTTGCTGGGAAGGGCGAGACAATGACTGCACATTATGCTTTTGGCCCGCATGAAGATGATTTAATTATTAAACATAGACTTCTTACTCGCACAACAACCACTAGAGGCGAACCTCCATTGAAGAAACTTCAAAAGAAGTTTACTTCTTTTGCTTTAGAGATAGAGAAGGAAGCTGATAACTATGGTGATTGTGAAAGACTTGCCAAAGCTTTCTTGCAAGAGCTAAATACATTTGAGATTCCGCTCCTAAAGAGCAAAGCAGTCATAGATGCAAACCTTAGAGAGAAGGAGAATTTCAATGATCTGAAAAATGAGATAAATGGACAAATTTTACAAGCTCAGGCTGATATAGAAGATCTCAAGAGGCAACTTGAAGAAAGCAAGATAGAGAGGCAGCACAAAGAAGAGTGTGAGGCCATCAGGAAGTTGATTGCTATGCAGCCTCCAAGATCTGAAACTCAAAAAGTTCTTACCGAGCTTGAGAAAGAGATATCAATGTTGGAGGCAGAGAATACTGCTAGTTCAAGAACATTGGAGCTTCGCAAAAAGCAATTTGCGCTTCTATTACATGTGGTATGTATCTTTCCAAAAAATCCATTTCGTTTGTACTGTTGATTTCTGCAGGGAGTTCTGGCTGGAAGTTCATAATTGCTTCTATTGAATTATGGTAGATAAATAGACTCTAGGAATTAGAGTTATAACACACAAATGAACAAAAGATCCAGAACTTCTTTAGAAAATTATAGGATAAACTATTTCCCTCTGGCACTTACATTGCACAGTTTTTATTATGTATAAACCTGTAAAATGGAAAGAGATTCTCTTGGCTTGATTTGTCCTATCAGTTTGACTGCGTTCTTGTTACTTTTTCAGTTTCAAGAAGAATGAAGGGTGCAAAGTACGAGGGTCAAACCTTATAATTTCAGTTTCAATTCAGACATGAATTTCTTAATCTTTTTAAAACAAAAATTACATGGCTAGAAACTAGATAAGAAGTACTATAACTTGCTATTTTCTTTTTTATAATTAAAAGCATTCTGAAAATATATAAAAATAAGTTGGTCATAGAAGAAACTATAGGACTCCCAATAAAAGGGGGTTGTGGAATCAATAAAGTGATAAAATCTGATGTACTCGTATGTAAGAAGTAATCATCTATAGGGATGAAAATGACAGGCTTCTCAAAGTTTATCTTTATTTGCTTCTAGTGTTTTTGGACATTTATAACACCATAGTTGAATCATAATTAGCTATGTGCTCTCATCGAATATAGTCATTCATAATCTTATTTAATCTTGTATAACCGCACATCCATCTTAGCATCCGCATCTCTGCAAAACTCATCTTGTGTATATGTGGAACTTTAGTGGCCCAACATTCACTACCATATAACATATTCCCTGTCTTATAACTGCACCGTAATACTAACCTTTCACTTTGATAGGCATCCTTCTATCACATAACACCCCGGTAGCACTTCTCCAGTTCAACCATCCAATTTTAGTTCTATGAGTAATATCTTCATCCAAAATTCCATTCTTTTGAAACACAAGCCTAGTTATCTAAATTGTTTGCATTTTCGCACCATAATCCCGTCTAGCCTCACCTCAGCAGTTTGGTGTAACCTTATTAGTCTAAAATTTGGGGTAATTTTAGAGGACCAAAATTTTGTTAACCCAATAGATAAGAAGTTTGGCGTAATTCTATTGGGCCCAAGTTTGGTGTAATCCCATTGGCCCAAAGTTTGGTATAATTATATTGGATCATTGTTTGGCATAACTGTACGGGACTAATGTTTGACATAACTCTATTGGAGCAAAGTTTGGTATAATCTTTTTGGGCCAAAGTTTGATGTGACACTTGGACCATAGTTTTGTTTCCTTATTGCCAACCTAATCTCAAAAGGGCACATTTATTGTGCCATTATACTCCTTGAAAGAAAAAACGGAAATATAACATTTTTTGCTTTATGAGAAAATCATAAATATAAATTTTTAATCCGACATAGCTTAACTCCACTTCCTTGCAGTTCAACACGTTATCTCGATCACATTTAAGGCATATTTGAGGTTGCGATATTACATTATTGGACCCTGACATTTGGTAGAATAGCATTCTCATAAAAATTCAAGTACATGCCTTAGTGTCTGATAGCTAGAAAGCTACAAATAGAGCAAATTAAAGAAATGAGCTATCCCCATCTTGGAGAAACCGCAATATACCCAATACTCTAATTCCGGTATCCTATATTTTTTTAGCTGAGGTTACACATTTGTTAATTTACTTTTTATGCTTAGCCTCCCTTTTGTGTGGTTCCTTGGCTATTCAACTTATTTTTTCAGTTTTGTTTTCCTTCTCATGTCAACTCGGGGAGGGGGTGGGAGGAGGGGGTTGATCTCTTCCCATCGCTGTTTCGAAGGCAACCATGGTTCTATTCACACGACGGATAAACACCATTATAGTATATACTAGTGGAAAGACAACCAATACATAGTTAAATCAAATGGAACTTAAAACTGTGACCTCAAATTCACATTATCAAAGCTTGAACCAAAGCGCCCCTAGGGCTTGGTTTTGTGGTAAGAGCATAACTTTATGTGTGGGCACATCTCGCTTTCGAACTGTGCCACGAACAAAAGCCTGGCATTTAGGTGGAAACCCAAAACGGTAGAGGGATGGGCCCTTATCGACTGAGTTTCAAACTTTGTACCACTTGCCGTAGAAGATTTCCCAGTTGTTAAGGAAAAAAAGCCTGAGCCACGGCACTAGGTCTTGGCCGCATTGGCCATTGGCAAGAACCCTATTTTCTAATCCATGCCTTCAGTTTAATTTTTGAATCTCCATTCTTAAGATTAACAAGCTCAGTGTCTACTGATTAGAACTTAGAAGGAACATGTAATAGAAGGGTCTTAATGTTAATGGCACCCCTTATTAGCTCATTTTACTTCAGAGTAATTTTAAGGGGCTTAAAGCATCTCAAATATTGAAAGCAGTGCCACTGCTGCTCCATCACCGTGAAGGGCTATCCTAAAATTACTCTTGGTCCTTTTCCTTGTTCTGCAAATTCACGTTTGGAGCTTTCATAGATTTAAATTTAGATATATTCATTTATTCTCTATCTTATTCCTTTCTTAAAATTATTCTCTATCTTATTCTTATTTTCAGCTAGGGCAACTTCCAATTACTATAATTTACTTTTATAATAACACCCATGAAAGCAAGTGATGTGTTATAAGCATATGGCAGGATAAGAATCAAATGTGTAGTTTTCAGTGTTTGTAGATATATAGGTGGTTACACATTTGCACAAGTGCTTATTATTTTTATCTGTTTTTGAGAATACTTTAATTGGTATTATGGTAAATCTTTTGCTGATGTTCAAACTTTTCTCTTAGGTTGATGAGTTGCAGAACACGATAGAGGAAGAACAGAGGAGTTTGGTTGAAGAGATGAGGAATGCAGTTGATGATAATAATAAGAGTGGGCTGGGGGATGTTACTGGGGGTCCTGAAGCAATGGTTGTGGATTAGCGAGTGAGTTGCACCCAGACTCTGTAACTGTAAGTTTACTCTTTCACACACATCTGGCTGTAGCATTTGTCATAGAAGATGGTTGATGTTGGTGAATTTACTTTTATATGATCTAAAGAAGATGTCCCTAAAGATTGTTTTTTTGAGCTCCAATACATCAATCCTACAAAAACTAGCAATAGACCTCTTAATGCAGTACCTAATATTGGTATTGTAATCTTCAACTACTATAGCTTTTTTTACGATGTATTACTTCATCTTTAGAGGATTTACATCTCAGCACTCATAAAGTGCTATGCTAGTATTGCACAAAATTACTGGTGCTGGAGAGGCATATGCATCCTGGTAACAGTTTCTTTCAGGTTGCTTGTAGGTTTTCTTTTGATTGCATTTTCATCCTTTCTAGATTGCTCAGAGTCAAGTTGATAACTTTTGGCAATCTGAGCTCTATCCTTGGAAGTATAGGATAAGTTGGATTCGTTTTTATTTGGTGTTGTCACCAGGTCACACACGACACAACCTTGTTGGGGATAGAGTTTACTGTTTTGTAATTATGTTGAAGGTATAATCCACTGGACTGCAAGAATCATGTTTGGTAGGGTCGACGAGCTGTGAAGGCTTACATATAATTGAGATTGACAAATAGAATATCAGATTATGCTGCACATGTAGCTTTAAGTGTTATCTTCTGGCATCTTAGACATACCTTTCATCCACATAAACCACATATCTAAGAATGTTAGGATCTTTAAGAATTATTAATACAGAATAATTGTTGTCTTTCTACTACTCAGTTTAATGACTTCAGTCTTCTTTGATGCAGTTCGCATACTAAGGACAAGTCTTTGCCAGATGACAAGTATTTCCTACCAATGGCTGTATTTTAATATTTAGCACTCTTTTGCTTGGAAAAGAATGTTCAAACACCTTAGCTTTTTCGAGGCATATTGTAAATTATTGGCAACTTTGTATCAGATGCCAAGTTTAGAGAGGTGCAAGTGCAAGGACCTAGATTGTTTGGATCTCTAATGTGCCTGAGAATCAGCCTCAATTAGTTCTTTATTACTTCTTTCAGAATTTTGAAATCAGGTTGATTCCAATCCTATAAGTATCAATCAATGAGCCTTTCTTCTCCCACACCCCCAACACCACCCCCCCCCCCAACCCCAACCAAAAGAAAAAAGAGGCTATTCTCCTTCTTCTCTTTATCTGACAGGGTAAGATTTAACAAGGATTTAATTTATATAAACAACTACTACTACTATTACTACTATGATTATGGCTCATTTCGGAAAACGTTGGGTTGGATAAATAAATTCTCACTTATTATGTTACTTCATTTAAACTCATTTCAGTTCAATATTTCTTACAAACTTATAAACACAAAGGTAAAAGAAAAAAAAAACCTAATTAATGTAATGCAACATGTTGCGGTAGGTTGTCTGTTTCAATTTCTAGGTATAATTATTTATTATGGATTTAATAGTATACTTCTTTAGTCTATCAGCATATAGAAGTTAATTAAATCTTACAATGGTGTTGAGTTTGACATGTTGGATATGACTATTTTCCTCGTTAGCCCTGAGTTTGACGTGCACAAATTGCTGTGGCAAGAATGAAGATGGATTATATTAAATGCTGATAGAGAACACTTGCCATGATATCTCAGTTATTTATTATTGAGAAACTATTCTCTTTTCTGGTTGAGATGTCACATTAAGTCCTATAATTTCGTTATCCAATTCACTTCACTTAGATAGATAGTTAATATCTTTACCATGAAACATGGAAAGATTAGTTAGTCCAGCTATAAAATATTTTGAATGGACTTCAATTAGAACTTGATCGAATTACTTAAGTAGTGTTTGACCTTCATTCTTCGTAGTTCACAAAATTGTGTGACTTAATAAACTAGTCTGTTTGGCCAAGCTTCTGAAAACTGATTATTTGAGAAGTGCTTCTCTTTAAAAATACTTTTTGTAAAAATACTTTTGCAGAAAAGCAGTTTGTGTTTGGCTAAATCATTTGAGAAGCACTTCTGTCAACAGTTGAGTAGTAATTTGTGTTTGGCCAAACTTTTAAAAAAGTACTTTTGAGTGTTAAATTACGAGGAAGGACATTTAAAGACTCACTTTACAATTATTTAACTAGATGAATAGTTTCAAACATTTATTCTCAAACACTATATTTAAGTTTTTATTTAATTAAAAAATTTTAAAATACAGCATTCATAATTGAATATCCTAGATCTATACCTTAAAAAAAATTATTTGATTAAAAGTTTGAAACAATAGTGATGTAGGTGTACATAGAAAAAAATAGTAATTAAAAAAAAAAATTGTACGTACTATTTATATATTATAATCAAGGTTAAAATATATAGGGGTAAGTAGGTATATAAGTATTATTGGTAAGGATATATTTGGAATGATAGAAATTAAAAACAGTTTTTGCTTCTACTCAAAAACAATTTTAGGAAAAGTTACTTTTTTCAGCTTCTTCCCCACAGCAGAAAAACAGTTTCTGCTGCCACTCAAAAGCACTTATTTTTTCCTAGAAACTTGGCCAAACACCTCAATTTTTCAAAATAAACACTTTTGGAGAAAAATAAATACTTTTGGCTCTCCAGAAGTTTGGCCAAACAGGCTCTAAGACACGTGTAGACCCAAATTTCAAGCTCACTAAGAATACTTTTGTTAGGTTATGTGATGAGATGTCTAGGCTATCTCGTACTTGCTAAATGTCTTCACATTCGTTCTGCACAATCCAAGGTGATCCAACAAGACACTGCAGCTATACACTAGCTCTGATAAGACATGGATTCTATAACGCCTCTCTAAGCTTCAACAATAATTGACTCCTTAACAAGCTGGACTGGAGAGCCAAAGTCAAGAAGCATGGTGCATATACCATCAATTGCCACCACATACCATACCAATTCTTGTCTATTCTATCTTACTTTATACACATGCATCTCTAGAAAAAAACAAAACAAAAAGAATCTCAACTTGGTTAAAATTTAGTCTTTTATCGATCACATACATATCATGTTTAAAAACTTTGGGAGAACTGTGCTCATTAGATTTATGGCCATCAAATAAATTTTTTGACAAAATATTAGAAGTATCCAAATTTTACAATTGAGAGACCATTTATTTCTAGCTTTCAAAATGAACAACAAAAGATGCGCATATATATATACATTCAAAAGATTTGTTGATGTCCTAAACTGTTTACATTCATAAACATATCATACCACCAACTTGTAAAATTATAAATTTAATCTAAATCAGACTATTGCACAATGCTCAAAAAAAATTGAATGCACATTGTTCACACTTCATACTACCATTTAGAATTGAGTCGTAGTGGATTGATACTGAATAATATTTTTATTGTCAAATATACAAAGGAACTCAATATTAGAAGTTTCGAACTTTTTTCTCTTGCGGGTATGCTTTCTTAACAACAGTAACAATGTATCCAATATGGTCCTATAAATCAGGTTTGAAGAGGGTCAAGTGTACGCAGACTTTACTCCACCTCAAGTGAAATAGAGAGACTATTTCTAATAGACATTCGGCTTAAAAAAAGTATTTTTAAAGTTGGAAAATAAAATAGTAAAAGCTAAGATAAAATATGAAAGAAAGGATCGGTTATGCCCATAAAATAGTGATGAATAGCAAAAGCTGAAGAAACAACAACAATAGTAATATATAAAATGAATACGATATTACTAGAACGATACTATATCCTAAAAATTGCTAGAAGACTCTGACTATCTTTCTAAAATCGTGTTCTACCACATAGTAAGCTTTCTTAACAAATCAACAAAAAACCCCAAGTGGAACAATCATAAACTCATGGTACCAAAGTGTAATTTTCTCTAACTAAAATGATTAATTTAAACCTTTTACTCAATAACCATTTTGGCATGTAGTTGGTGGAGGAGCATCTAAAAGTGATAAAAATAACATATTTTTAGTACATATCTCTACACTCAAATAACAGCACATATCTCATCCCTTTTTGTCCCCTTTTTTCTTCTTCTTTTTCTTTAGGGTTCATTTTCCCTTCACTCACTGTGTCCCTTCATCTTCTTGGTAAGACCCATCTCCCCTTTTTTACAAATTTAATTTGCATAATTCATTTGTTTAATTTCAATTTTGTTATCTTAATTTGGTTTATCTAGTTTCTTTTTTTGTTCAAGATTTTGTTACCATGTTTGACATTGTTACTAAATTAAGTATGAAGTAGCTAGCTTTGTAATTAAATTGTATGATCTTGAGGATTAAAGATCATTAGGGTGTAGCTTTTGGTTGATTAAATGGTCAATTAGTGTAAATTTTGAAATTTAGAATCACTATAGCTTTTGGACTTCTATACTGTACCTAATTTGGAAAATTTTGAAGAAGTGTGCTCTCTTTCTGGTTTTTATAACTCGGCGTATGATACCTGCTTTGGGGTTTGACTAATTCAGATTCGCACCAGGAAGTCCCACCTATTGAGATTAAGTGCTCTCCATTTCCGGGGCTCGAATTCTAGACCTCTGGTTAAGGGTGAAGGGGTACTCTCCACCTCGCCAGTACCTTTGGTGGTCATCTTTATGGTTTTCACTTATTAAGAATTTTTTGAAAAGGGATTAAAAAAGAAGAAAAGACTACATTCTTGATGAGATGAGAGAGGGTCCCTCTTGTAGTAGAGCTCTTCACTTCCAACCAAGAGGTTGAGAAATTTAATAATGAAGCAGAAATGTGGAACCCAGTTATTTAATTAAGACGTCTCAGATGTACTACTGTACTAGACTACATATAGTTATCGATTCTCTTGAGAGGTCTCAGGGTAAGGGGGAAGGAACTGTGGGTTTACCGGCTTCCAACGAGTAAGGTCTAATAAGACATGGGTTTTTGTGAGTATGATTGACGCATGACGTTACTTTTGAGCGCTGCCAGATTCTTTGTCTTATACATTGTTTATTTCATTTAATGGAACTGGTAGTAATCCCTATTATAATTGAACTCTTAGTTTGTTGATGTAGGAATGATCTGCAGCTTGGATTGAAAGTTCCAAGATTTGCTCAAGAAAGTGCTGATAAGGGATGTCGAGTGGGAGCTATACACATTGGTGTCATAGATGCAGGCAACCAATTCGGCCTCGAGGGCCTACTTGTGTTTGCCCAAATTGTGGTGGAGGTTTCGTTGAAGAGCTCGATGACATGGTAGGTGCTAGATCTAATATCGAGGATGATCCTCACTTTGGATTAATGGATCCTTTCCCAGATCCAAGATTTGGTATAATGGACGCCCTTGCTGCGTTCATGAGGCAGAGAATGGCAGGAAGAAACTCAAACTTTGACATTAGGACAAGATCTGGCATTGTTCCTGGGCATGGTAGGGGTTTAGGTTCTGGTCCATGGTTGATATTTCATGGGCAAACTCCCGTTAGTCTGACTGAGAATGATGCATTTGAGTACTTCTTTAATGGAAGCCAGGGAATGGGGCAGCGGCGACCTAATTTTGATGAGTTGATGGGGCCTGGGCTGCAACAGTTAATTGAGCAGCTCAGTGTGAATGATAGACAGGGGCCACCCCCTGCACCTCGTTCTGCGATTGATGCCTTACCTACTATCAAGATCACACAGAGGCACCTCAGCACGGATTCTCAATGCCCAGTTTGTCAGGATAAGTTTGAATTGGGTTCTGAAGCTAGGCAGATGCCATGTCAGCATATTTACCATTCGGATTGTATCGTACCCTGGTTAGTTCGGCACAACTCGTGCCCTGTTTGCCGTCTTGAGCTGCCTTCCCGAGCCTCTGGGAGCGCCTCGACCAATTGGAGTTCCAGGACTGGAAATGTTAGCAGTGGCAGCAACGGTAGTAGCCGGGATAATACCAGTCAGAACCAGGGGAGGAGAAATCCCTTTTCATTTTTGTGGCCTTTTCGTTCGTCCAACCAAAACACTGGCAATTATGCTGAGAGGGGAGGAAGCAGCTCAACAGCACCCTATGAAGAGAACAATGAACCAAATTACCCTGGTTGGCGTTTTAATTACTAAAATTTTCTTTCCAGCATCTTTGGATTTTGCCTATTTTCAAGCCTCAGAAATTAGTTTAAGGTTTATGTTGGGTGTTAGATCTTGAAATTTTCCTAGATGTACTGGACGTGTTTTTGCAATTTGTTGTACTATGGAAGGAGCAGATCCACGGAGTTCTGAATCGTGCGCCACTGGCTTTTGGGGATTTCTCGGTTATCAAAAAGATTGTTGTACTGTGGAATTGAAGCTGCTCTTAAAAGTTGTATAGGTGGAAACATCATGAAACGTTCAAGGGACTTTTGTAAATGATGTTCTCAAAATGTATTGGTACATCTACTGTTGATAATATTTTTGCTTCAAGTTCTATAGTACAGTAGTATTTAAGTTTTCTTACATTTTGAGAACCAGCCCTCATGATTCATAATCTTTCCAAAATCAAACACTCTTTCAAGTAGTATTCTCCAGTAGTAGGATTTTCTCTGAAAACTATTAGTACCAGCTGGTAGTACTTAGCAGCACTTTCAAGATTAACAACGTTACTTTTATCAATTGCCATTAATATGATATATTATTAACTTGTAAATTGTTATTTAATAGAGTCAATCAAAACTTAGAAGTCTTCATTGAACAAGGCTAATTGCACTTATTTATCGCTCATTTTTGTAGATCTAATTGGGCAATATGACCAATTATAACTTCTTTTGAAACATCGTGACATGGTTACCAATAAATTTCATCCTTAAAAACAGTTCTTTGAATAGGCAACCTAAGATCTGGTAGTGCTCTAAAACTTCTAATATTCATGTGTCTAGAAAACCCTTTTATAGTTAGTAATCCAATGACTCAATCTAACTATAGTATTAAACATTAGATTGTCTAGATATATTCCCTTTCATCTTCCTTGCCTATGCAAATTTAACCTCGTAAATATACATTGCATACTTCAAGTAATTTGTTCTTTTCTCCGTTCTTTTGTAATCGGTGTTCTGTATTCACTTTGAAATTTGATTAATTCCAATTTGGATCCAAAATGGAAGTAATCAGTGCTTGAACTCGAGACTTTGGTTGCAAGTAAATTTTTGTTTGCATTAAATCATGTTATACAATCTATATCAAAAGGCTTTTATCTTCAAAGAAGTTATCATTTTAATATGATTAAATGGAATAGTAGCCTAATCGTGCAATTTCTTCTAAAATAAGTCAGCTACAAAGGGTCATATTCAAAGATTATCTTCCAATTCTTTCCTATTTTTCGTTTCTTGCATTATTCACGGACGCACCAATCCGAAAGCACTAAACTTTTCATCCAAATATGTCACTACTAAGTACTCTACTATGCTTGGGGAGCAAAACCAAAATTTCTTCATTCTTTTAGTTCTTTAATTTTATAAAACAATTATTATGATTTATAGTTAGTGAATATATAAAACAATTTAAGTGACTTACTTTTTTTTCTGGTCTGTCCCAAAAAAAAATACATATTTCTATATTTAGTAAGTTGACAATTCAAATACCATATATGACAAGTTTAAAACCATAAAATTCAAAGAATATTTATTATATTATACATATTTTTAATTTAGAACTACAAGATTGAAAGTTTTTCTATATTCTTAAGCTCTATAATTCGTAATCGTATCCAATCAAACTAAGATATTTAAATTGAGAAGTAGAGAGCAATTAAATAAGCCTTCAAATTTTCCTTGAAATTTAAATGTGTTGACCATTATATTCTAAACTCTATTATCTCCTTGTTGAATTGACTGAATACTTGACTTTTACTTTCTCCTTCATTTTCTCTAAAAAAAAAAAAATTCCATTATCCCAAACAAAAAAGCATCTATCTTTCTTTCCATATTCCAAATTCTTCAATGCAAAAAACTAAATAACGACAAGAACTTAAAAAATAATTCAAAGATATACAATCTTTTGAATAGGCAGTTCGGTATATGCTAATGCTATGCCTACCTGAAAACTGTTACTAACTTTATATACACAAAAATTAAGGATACCCTTTTGAAAAAGATTTGACTTTTAAAAATTTTCTTTGCAAGAATGAACATTTCTTGAAATGGGGTTGACTTATTGAACCTTCTTCTTCAATTTTTTTGCTTTTATTTCACTTAAAATTCTGCAGAAAAATACCATAGTGGAGTGTAGCCATGACTTCTTGTAATTTTCTAAGTAGCCACCAGCTTTACACTTGTTGTAATGTCAAACCCCATGTTGGTTCTTTTAAAATTAGCCCCTTTTCTCAATCTTGCTCAATTAGGCCACAAGGGTCATCCTATTTTCACAAGAATTCTCAATTTAGAAGAAGCAATTTTGTTATTGTAAAGGCTTCTGATTCAAGAACTGACAGAAAACAAGTAGAGGTAACCTCATTCTGGTCATGCTTTAAAATTTGACTATGTTTTTGGTTGAAATGGAGCTGTAATTGGATTAAATAATTGGTTTTTGTTTGTTTTTTGGTCCCTTTTTGTTGTAATTGTATAGAAAGTTTTGAGCTTTTCGTGAATTCTTTTGTTGGAATGGAGCTGTAATTGTATAAGCTGCGTACATCACACCCCTCGGAGTGCAGCACTTTCCCATACCCTGCGTGAACGCGGGATGCTTTGTGCACTTGGTTGCCCCTTTTTTGGAGCTGTAATAGTATAAAAAGTTGGTCTTTTTTTTAAAAAAAAAAAAAAAATTGTTTGTTCTTTTTCTTTTTTTGAGATGTATTGTGTTCAAAGTTTTGAGCTTTGTGTGAATTTTGTTGTTGGATGTTTAGATAACATATGATCTTCAAGAGAAGTTTAATAAGTTAGCTGATGAAGTGGATAGAGAAGCTGGAATTTCAAGACTCACACTTTTTTCTCCTTGCAAGGTAAGGTAATAAAGTTGAATTCTTTTAGTATCAACTTCACCCCGGGCTTTGGTCGAGTGGTAAAATCGCAACATCGTTATGTGGATGCAAACCTGGCCATAGCCCTCGGGATTTCTCGGTTATCAAAAAAAAAGTTTGGAATTTACCCCTCATTCTTTCTTTCTCTTGGCAAATCTGTTGTCTTTTTATGCTGCAGATAAATGTTTTCTTGAGAATAACAGGCAAGAGGGACGACGGATACCATGATTTGGCATCGCTCTTTCATGTAAGTGTTCTTCACTTCCTGTTTTCTGCTTCAGATTTTTGTCTGGTAAGAAATTAGAATATGTAAAACTTGAAAGAATTCCATTTGGAATATGCCATATTATTTAGAATAACAAGTTCTAAATTAGTGCAAGTTCATGTTTGTGGTATTTGGTAATGAGATTTTGGGAGAATGAATTATAAGGTATATTCTTAGGGATGAAATGATGAGCCCTTTTGTTCCTTCAGGTCATCAGTCTAGGAGATAAAATAAAATTCTCGCTGTCGCCATCGAAATCAAAGGATCGTTTATCTACTAATGTTGCTGGAGTTCCCCTTGATGAGAGAAATTTGGTAAAGCAAGAAGCTAATATGGTTATCCTTGTACTTATAATTAGGATTAGCTGATTGGTTGATTCATGATTTTCTACTTTCTTTGCAGATTATAAAGGCCCTCAATCTGTATAGAAAAAAGACTGGAACAGACAAACACTTTTGGGTGAAGTCTTTGAATTATTCAGTTAGGAATAGCTTTTGGATATTTCGCAACTGATTTAACTTTATTAACAATTTCAATGGCCAGATTCATCTTGATAAGAAGGTGCCTACTGGGGCTGGTCTTGGTGGTGGAAGCAGTAATGCTGCAACAACTCTGTGGGCAGCAAATCAGTTCAGTGGCTGTCTTGCCACTGAAAAGGAGCTCCAAGAGTGGTCTGGTGAGATCGGTTCTGATATTCCTTTCTTTTTCTCTCACGGAGCAGCCTACTGTACGGGTAGGGGTGAGGTATGCCACTGCCCTTAGTACTTGCTTCAAACTGTCATATTCCATCCAATTATGTATGAAATCTTGTGTTTTTCCTGGCATCTCTTGAGTCTCTAATTATGTTAATCAGTCTCTAATAACTAATAAGTTGGGGGGAAAGCTGTAACCATATCCCAAAAGGAAAAAAAAGGGTTGCCTGGAAATCTGTAGTTCAACTATGATCAGGCGAGATTGTTAAATGACGTCATTTGGCCTTTACTAGCCTGAAGTAAACGAGGACCAGTTGTTCTTTAGCAGAACTTCAAGATCACTAAAGCTGACAAAGAAGACTGCATCCAATAAAGGCCTGTTACTTCGAAGTAATGTGAGTTAGATATATTATTATCAAGGTGGCACCTTTTCCATACCTTACTTTCATATGAGAAGTAAACTTACTAATGATTTCGAGACAGAATGTAACCACGGGAGTTGGTTTCATGTAAACCTTGGACAGATCCCTTATTTGTAAGTATAAACTCGAATTGGTAAGGGTGTTCGGTGAGAGGCATAAGTGTAGTGTATTCAGACAAGTAGGGTCAAATCACGTTGTGCTTCTAAAATTAGTAAAGCTGGCAGCAAAATGAAGCTGATATCACATAATTGCTGTTAATGAGTAGTGTGAATAGGTTGTAATTTTGACAGCTATTGGCCTAATATTCCACACAGCACAAAAATTTAAATATGAAATCTTGAAAATTGATGGTGAGGAAGAGAATCAAGGCCTCCCATAGTACATGCTTGTTATAGGAAGAGGGTAAAGGGTACATGTGAGCCGCATTGATTGTTCAATGCAATATAAATGGCTTTAAATTGCTAGAAAGTTATTACTTGAACTTATCTCTTTAAATTCAAATGATAGAAATATGCATTTGTTTGTTCAGGTTGTTCAAGATATCCCATCGCCCATACCATTTGACATTCCGATGGTTCTCATTAAGCCTCAACAGGAGTGCTCTACTGCTGAAGTGTACAAGGTGATACAAAATGAATCTAGCGAACAAGTTTAGGATATAAATATATTATTTTGGTTATCACAATCTAAGAGAAGATTTGGTTTTACAGCGTCTTCAGGTGGATCTGACTAGTAAGGTTGATCCCTTGAGCTTGCTGGAAAAGATAAAAGCAGGTGGAATATCTCAAGATGTGTGTGTAAATGATCTAGGTATGACATGAAGATAGACGCCTCGACATTTTTTCAGGCTTCAGCTTATCAAAATGTACACATAAACACACACTCGCATACTTCACCTTAACATTTGTTCAAACTTCACCTTATCTAAGTACTATATTCTAACTTCATGTGCATTGAAGTAAGTAACTTCCCAGTGACCTTGCTCGAGAAAGAGGAAAACTTTCTTAAAACAGACCATTCTTGTATTTTCTTAGTCCAGTTCAGGCATGTATTACGGCTATGCTGATGAATAAATGCCAATGCCTGCTGATCAGTAACTTAGAGCTGCTACTTCGAAACGGACCTTCTTTGTCCCTGCTTTCACAGTGGAAAGAACTAATCTTCTTTTCTCTACCTGAGCTTCTCTCTTCATGTAGTGTGTGAAATGAACATGAATCTAGAAAATATTGATAGATTACTCTCGAACAAACTGGTGAAACATATTTCATGTCCTTATCCAGGGGTCTGCTTGTCAATCATCATTATAGCTGTATGTGGTAGTAGTAGATTATTGGTCTTTACTATTTCCTTTTCCTCTTCTGCTGCAGCTAGTTTGTTTCATCTGGAAAGTTAAACTAGATTAAAAAATTAGACTGCTAAAACATGAAGTGGATTACGAAGCTAACCTATTCTGTTTAGCAGGTTTGTTTTAAGATTACCTTATTTCAAGAATATCGGCTATTTGTCATCGTAGGTCATTGAGTCTGCATAAGTGATGTGGGAGTCACTACGGGTCGGATGTAGTTTTACATATAGATTCATCCGTGATGCGGTGGAGTGGATATTGCACTTAATTTTGTAGATTCCTTTTGGGTTAGAATTATACTCAATTGACATTGATAATTTTTTTTGTAGAACCTCCTGCCTTTGAAGTTCTTCCATCTCTTAAGAGATTAAAACAGCGAGTCATTGCTGCAGGTCGAGGACAGTATGATGCAGTCTTCATGTCTGGAAGGTATTCTTTTGCCTTATCCTGTTGATATTCTTACAATCTTTCTCTAGATTCTCTTTGTTCTTACTCTTTTAGCTTGTAAGGGTTTCAAGCAGATGGATTAGACATTTTGCACCTAAGTTACTCGGACTCGGGTACAGGTATCCGACACAGGTACGGAGCTAGAGGTCGGATTCGGCAAAATCTAAATTTAGAGATTCGGGGTATGGATCTGGGCACGGATATGGGTCCGGGGATCCGGCTAAAAAAACCCAAAATTCTAAAAATTAAGTCATACCTTAATTTCAATTCTTCCTAGAGACAAAAGATGAAATAAAGACAAAAAGACTATAAATTTCTGCATAATTTTGAAGGTTGTCATTTCCAATGTCTTTCGATTTGTAATAATTTTATCTTGATAGTCTATTTGTCAAAAAAATTCTTCAATTTTTTCTATGGATTTTGGCCAAAGTATTCATTTTTGTTTGACCACATCCGGTGTGAATCCGGTGTCCTATCCATGAAGTGTCGTATCCGACATGGGTACGGCGGCACTTTTGAAGAGTCCGAGTAACTTAGTTTTGCACAATAGGAGAAATTGAACTTAAGAGTGTTATGCATTCTTGGACTTGGAGCACATGTAAGCAGTTGTTAGTATTGGTCATTGTGGTCCTTGGACCAACAAATACACCAAAATGGTTCCTGCTCTTGGATTGAGTCATGCTTGTAGATTTTATCATCAAAGTGACTAAGGGGCTTTTGTGAGATCTCTCTGTGGAGCTTTATCATGAAACATTTTCAACTACTGAACAGAAGAATTAGGCTGAACGGTAAAAACTTATGACGAAGTGTGCAAATGAGTGGAAATTAATATGTATTCATCCCTGAGAGTTTGCTGTAACTTAAGTTTTCATTCAATCCAAAAAGAAAAGTTAAATTGTAAATCTAATTAAAATATCTAATATAGCATGCAAAAATCACTAAACAAGCAACATATGTTAAAATGTTTCAGCTAATTATTTTATTAAGTGATTTTCTTTTTACTTTATTGTGAAAGCCTCAGTTTAAGTTGTCGAACAGCCTTAGTCCCATCTGAAATTTCTTCAGAGAGATAGGGTTCGGCCCATGTATCCAACTTCCTGGGGAAATTGGATCAACGATATTATATAAGGTAGCTTTCTCACATGCTCCTGCAAGCTGTAGTTTATGGCGGACGAGGAATTTTATCCTAAGTTACTCGGACTCGGGTACGGGTATCCGACACGGGTACGGATCTAGAAGTCGGATTCGGCAAAATCTAAATTTAGAGATTCGGGGGTATGGATCCGCATACGGATACGGGTGCGGGATCTGTCTAAAAATTTTCAAAATTCTAAAAATAAAGTCATAATCCTTAATTTCGATTCTTCCTAGAGAAGTCCTCTTCCCCAATATCTCTGCTTTTCTCTATTAAGTCGTCTTCCCAAAAATTACCCTCAAAACATTAAATCAGAAATTCGAGAATGTCGACAAACGATGAAAAAGAGACACAAGACTATAAATTTCTGCATAATTTTGAAGGTATCTCATTTCCAATGTCTATCTTGAGAGTCTAGTTGTCAAAAAAAAAACTTCAATTTTCTGTGGATTTTGGTCAAAGTATCCATTTTTATTTGACCATATCCGGTGTGAATCCCGTGTCCTATCCGACACGGATCCTATCCGACATGGGTACGGCGGCAATTTTGAAGAGTCCGAGTAACTTAGATTTTATCTCTTTTGCTGTCTCCTGGGAAAGAACTTTAATGACGTCTTATTCCTGCATGTTGTCTTCAGTTTCAGTCTGTTACTAATTCCAAATTTGAAATGCAGTGGAAGCACAATTGTAGGGATTGGCTCTCCAGATCCTCCCCAATTTGTCTATGATGATGAAGAATACAAGGATGTCTTCTTGTCAGGTAAATAACAAACAACATGACTACATGATAATGCAATCTGCATCTAGTTAGTCTATTCTAGTATTCTAAGTCATTTGGATTGAGTAGGCTCTTAAGTAGGAGGGGTGAAGTAGGTGGCATTTTGAGTATCTAAGTGGATGAATTCCAAGATCACGGCATTTCTGATCTTTCTTAAATAGAACTACATCACGCGGCATTCAAATAGTTATTACATATCCTAAAGGCGGTAAATTAGCTCTTTGCTGCTATGATAAAATTCTAAAAGTTCGTTAAATTTGAAAGTCAGTAAGTAATTGAAGGTTGAGTTTCGGAGAAAACAACTTAACCTGCTTCAGTATTGATTTACTTATTAGTATCTTACTGTAAGATACAAATTTGAAAATGAAAGGGTAAGCATTTTGCAGTTGGATAATATGAAGTTAGTATTAGACTATTGTAAGA
The DNA here is from genome assembly GCA_029990575.1 of Petunia axillaris subsp. axillaris. Lineage (NCBI taxonomy): Eukaryota > Viridiplantae > Streptophyta > Magnoliopsida > Solanales > Solanaceae > Petunia > Petunia axillaris. The sequence goes on from JARKNS010000004.1 coordinate 139,750,507, forward strand.
TACTCTCCTCTTGGAAATGTTTCTCGGCCTGAAATATTTTCCACCTCTAACAGAACTCACTTGTTTTCTGCATATTCATCTCTAGTGTCACTGTGAGGAATTTAAATTCCATGTAATGTCACTCTCTTGGTAACCAAACCCAGAAAATGCGTAAATATTTTCCCATAATGACTTCCATCAAATCAACACATCCCAAATTTTCCATAACATTATCAGCAGTCAATTTGTGATATGTCGAAGCAATGACAGATTCTTGTTTTGGATAGTTGATAAATGTTTACTGCCTATTAGATATTAAGAATTGGTGCGCATTCTCATTACCGTTATAGCCCATGACAGAATCCAATTGTTTTCTGCATATTCATGTCTAGTAGATTAGTACATAACTGTGTACTTCTGCTCTCTTAGATATAATATGTTGTTACATATTGCAGAAGCTAGTTTCATCACTCGGGCAGCCAATGAGTGGTATGTAGAACCTGTTTCAGCTAGCAATTGTGGTGATCAAGCTGAGTTCTCCAGATCTTTCGAAAATTCCTAGGCTCAGAGCCTATAAATAATAGGAATAGCCTATTCAATTTCATTTTATTGTATCATTCACAATCTATTTCATGTTGCTAAGAAAACGCAACATGATCAAATTTCTCTTTATATATTGATATATACAAAACCTTACAACATATTTTACAAATTGATTTATACACAAAAAAAAAAAAAAAAAAAAAAAAATAGTTTGCACTGAAACTACTCCCCTTGTTCTGTGTTTTTTTTTTCCTTGGGTTTTCAATTTCCTCCTGTAAACAAAATGTCAAATGTCCATCTCACTAGTTTATTCAAATCCTTGAATTTTCACTAGTAATCTTAACTTTGTAAAAAAGTACTATATCACATCAATCTTTGCCTAAACATGTTATACATAATAACATGGGGATATCCTTACAGCAACATTACACAGGCGTTCGAACACTGTTTGTGTTAAGAATCATTTTAATATGAACAAGTAATAGAATCCATGCCCAGTAACTCAAATAATTAGTAGGAAATTTTACTAGCATCCAGAACAATAAAGTTCGAATGCTAAATTTGCCTCTATCCACTCCTTGAAGATAAAAAAAATGTTGCAACCCATGATTTGTTTTCTGCCGAAGAATCTCAATAACTATCAAAAGCCATACATGTAGCAAGACTACAAAAGTTGTCATTCTTTGTCGTAACTTATAAGAGTACTAGCATGCAACCTTAGACTCACTCAGACTCGTTTCTTTTTTCTTTGATAACCGAGAAATGCAAGGGCTAATGGAGATTCACTTGACTCTGTACAACAAACTTGCCACTTGACCAAATGTTAGTAAAATACAAGCCTCAAATGTGCAGCACCCACTCCAGCAATCAAATTTCCAGTTAAGAGGTTTTTTGCTTAAGAGTGTTGTTCCTGCGTTCAAAAATATCAGAAAATACAAAACCGGAAAATGTATAATCAGTGTGTATGGAACAAAACCAGAAATGTATATCCTTACTGTTGTTAGTTGTAACATCTCTTATGTTCCGATGAGAAAGTAGTAACGGCGTCACAATACATGGTGCCAATCAGATGTGGAAAAAGAGTAAACATTCCCTAAGGGAAACAGACCTTGTCTGATTCTTAGCTGGATATTTATGGGTGTTACATGCAAATCGAACTACACCATGTGGAATATGATGCATTGAATTCTCCTCTGGCTGGTTGTTTGGTTGATTACTCACTGGGACATTTTGATGAGGCCAGTAAGAGGCAACACTTTCAAGACTTGGAGCATGTGCAGCTCCAATATTTCTTACGATCTCTCGCCATCTTTTGAACTTATGAAGAAACATTGCCCCAACTAACACTTCTTCGTTGTCGTCTAGGAGTTCATCTATAGCCTCAATGAACTGTTCCACCTTTAATCCGTTCCAGAAAATGGATGCCCGATAAATCCATCGGGTGTGCATATTAAAATCACAGTACTAAAAGTTCAAACAGTTAAAAACAATCACACATAAAATCACCATTAAACACAACATAAGTGTTTTTTTTTTTTGGGTGTATTTTTCATATTTTTCCTCCTAATTAGTTAACTGAAACTAGCTAAAATAGAATGTAAATATATATGACAAATAAGCAAAGATCACGAGAAAAAATAACACAACTGTATGGGCCTAAATCGTTTTTAGGTATACAAATCGAATTTGGATTCGAATATAAGCAAATCTTTGTATCAAAGCGGTAAATAATGCACGAAATAGACGAAAAATGCGCAAAATAACTTGGTTTCAATATATGGATGTTCAGTACAAATTTGGGCAGAGTTTCGGTATAAATTTCTGGACCCCTATTACATGAAATGAACTGATATTTATAGATGTAAGCCTCTGCCCATGATCTCCACTACCTATCGCCATGTTGTCCCGCGACCTTGAGGTGTAGTAGCTGAGTTAGTGGGGGTGAAGTAGTGGGCTGCAAAGCTGGATGAACCGAGGGGGATCCACCGAGGTGAGAGTTTACGACCTCGGTGACTTGGCCCTGTTGCTTGACCGAGGTGATGGTTACCGAAGCTCAGCTCAGGGCTCGCCTTCGGTAACGCATCTTCGGTTCCAAGGCTTCGGCGATTCGCTTAGCCGCCTCGGCGATTGTTTAGTCGCGACGTGTTCAGTCGTTGAGACTTGCGTGACCGGGGCAAATCGCCGTGGGTCGATTTTTACCCAATACAGATAGTCCCCCCACTCCTCGGTTGCCTACCGAGGAGACCGAGGAGTGGAATGAAGTTTTAGCGGGAAAGCGACGTGGCTCAACCCTATCCAAGCGTTTCAAAATTTTGTCAACAGTTCGCGTCCCATCAGGTCTCTTCTCAATGACACGTGGCGCTCATCCGTGGGTTGACCGAACCGTCGCGCCGAAAATTTTGTTTTTTCCAACGTTTCAATGATGACGCTGACGTCATCCTCTTTTAAAATTCCAAACCTATAAAAGGGGGCATTCGCCAAGATGCCTCTTCACTTACTTCAGAGCGTTCAACAGTAAAAAACTTAAGAACTTTCCCAAACTCCTTCCAATCTTCCAACCTTACAGAGAAGCTTCCAGTTTCGAATTCATCACCATGTCTACCACAATTTCTAGGCAAGATTCCAGCGACTCAGGTGAGAGAGTGCGAATTCCGCCTCCAACTGCAGCTGTTGTCAGCGGCGATGCCGCCGCTGCTACGCCGGTGACTACCACGGCCGTGGTGGAAGGCGGCGAAGTATCATCAGGCGTTGGGGGCGTGAAGCGCCGTAAGATGAGAGCTATGCGCCAGCTGGCGGCGGAGGAGGAGGTCGCCTCAGACGAGGACGGCGTCGTGCTGGACGACGCCGCTCTACGCAGCTTCAGTGACGCTCTCCTTAGGGACGATGATGATGGAGGGGATGGCGAGGGAGTTGGCACCGAGGACGTCGATGCCGAGGGCAGAGGCGCCGAGGCCGTAGATGTTGCCGAGGGGGGATCCACGGGGCCGTCTATTCCCCTCGAGCAGGAGCTTGAACCACACCAAATCATTCCCTCCCATTTTGACAACTCCAAGGACCTAAAATTGCAGGCTCGGACGGCTGAGCAGGAGGGGAAGCACAGGAACGTCCTCGTGAACACTACCCCAACCCTCATTACTCAGGCTCACACTGAACGGGTTCGGAGGGAGTGTCAATTTGACGCCGAGGTCAAGGTCATTATCCCCGATCCAACAAGTAGGGTATGCCACGATATCGAGGGTATGTCTTTTGCTTACACTTATCCATTCACCATCGGTTTCACTCTTCCTGTACACAAGGTCATCGACGACTTTTGCCGGGCTTATAATTTGTGTCTGGCCCAACTTGGCCCCGGTGTCTGGAGAGTCGTCCAATGCATGGATTGGCTAAGCAAAAAGGCGAAGGTGGACTTCACCTTTCAACATCTTATTTCCCTCTACTACCCTTACTTCCACAAAGCCGGGGTGGTGGCGCTCAACAACCGGGGCAAATTTGCTCTTCTTCACAAGAGTGAGGATCACGGAGACCGAGGCTGGAGTGAGCGGTTCATCTTCCTGGAGACCAAGGTCTTATCCACCGAGCCTGATTTTCCCGAACGGTGGAATAACACACGTAAGCACATCGCTTTTGTCATTTTACTCCTCGGTAGTTTGCCAATGTTAATTGATTTCCTTCATTTGCTATTTCTTCAGCCAACAAGGTCGACATCGTGCCCCCGGCGGGCTTGACTGAGTGGGTGAAAGCGATGACTAATGCTCGCACGCGCCCCGAGAGGACGTGGATGAATATGGCTGCCGAATTTGGTTGGCAGTGCAAGAGGCACGGTGAGTTTTGATAGTGTTTTAATAATGGTTAACTTTGGGATTTTTCTGACTTTCCTTCCCTCGGTGTCAGGTTTTCCAAATCGTGCCGCTAACACCAAGAAGAGTAAGAAGAAGAAGGAAGAGAAGAAGAAAAATGATGAAGAGACTGAGTCTGACGATGATCTGGCTGCGGTAGCCGGGGAGTATAAAGGATTGAAGGCTTCCAAGTCTTCAAAAATCTCCAAGGGAGCCCCCGATCAAGGGACTTCCAAAGGTAATTCTTGTCCTCGGCACGCGTTGTTAAGCATCGTTTTCTTTCTGTTCCAATGTTAAAATTTCTCCTTCGTTCGTAGGCGTGAAGCGGAAGAGGGCTACGTCGAAGAAGTCGTCCCGCTCGGTAGCTCCTCGTACTGAGGTGGAGACACTTCGCCAGCCCGAAGCGGTGGTTGGAAAACGCCGAGGACTGGTGGATGAGCCCGAGGATAAGGCAGCCGACGAGGCTTGGTCTCGAGGAGATGTCGCCGTTGTAGATCTCGAAGGTCAAGAGCCCGAGCCTGATGCAGCTGCGGAAAAAGCCAAAGGTAAGGCTAAAGTTACTGAAGCTGGAGCTGCTGCATTCATCGGAGAGGCTGGCCCCGGGTCAATGAGAGCGCATTCCGAACCCGCGAGGATTTCTTCCTCGGTGGGGTCTTACCGGAAACTTGAGGTGCCGATGTCTTCAAATCTTCTTGGGTGCAACCCCGAGGATCTCCTTAGACTTACGCCCTTGCTAGGGCCAACCGAGGATAGGCTCATGCAAGAGTTTACCCCGGGTCAGCTATACAGTACCCTGGCCTCCAACGCAGTAAGGGTAAGTTTCGCCATATTAAAAACTTTTAAGAGACCAAAAGAATTTGATTTGCGTCTTTACCTTCGGGTTATATCTGACTTCGGTTTCTTTGGCCTTTGCTCAGACCTTCATCCTTTTTTTGAAAGCCGTCGAGGTTGAGTCTTCGAGGACCGCTGAGGTTCGGCGTGTGTCTCGCCTATGGGATCAGCAAAAAGATAAATTCAATGCTCAGATAGCTCTGCTGAAAGCTGATTTAGCCAAGTCTCAGGCCGATTTACGCGAAGCTGAGGCGAACTCCGAAGCTAAGATTAAGATCCTCGGTGATGATTTTGAAGCTGAACGCTCACGGCTGGGTGAGAAAGTCGCGAGGCTGAGGGACGAGCTGTCACGAACCAAAACCGAGGCGGTTAATTTGGCCAAAAAGCACCAAGAGCAGCTGAGAGATCACCTGCTTCACATTAAGAAGCTAGAGGGTGAAACTTCCAAGCTTTCAGCCAAGGATGATCAGATCGCTGCCCTGAAAGATGAAATTGCGGCCCGAAAGGATAAGGCTGCACTTAAGGTGAAAAGGGCCGAGCTCGACAAGCGGTGGGCCATCATCAAGTCTCGGTTAAGGTTGCTCAAGCGGTGTCGCGCCGGGGAGCTTAACCTTGATGAAGAGATTGAGAAGGCCGAAGCTAAAGCAGCCGAAACCCAAGCTATCATAGAGGATCTTCCTTCAAGTGAGGCCTCGAGCGGCGATGATGAAGATGAGGAAGATGAAGAGGCCGAAGAGGGCTCCGGGGATGGAGGTGGTTCTCCTGAGGCCTGAATTACTTTTAGCGCTTCTTTTGCAAGCCTTCGGGCTTTTGAGTTTGTACTTTCGACCTTCGGGTCATTTTGAGAATGTATATATTCAGCCTTCGGGCTTTCAGTAAGAAATATTTGCATCCTTATTTTGTGTAATGGCCTTTTAAGCATATCGAATACTTTGATGCAAACTTTACTTTAATCTTGCAAGATTTAGATAGAATTTGACCGATGCGAACCTAGGGCGACGTCTCGTCCTCGGGTCGACGCATTACGCGGCTTCAAAATGTAAGATTTAAACAGATAAAATGAGTGTAATCGAAGTCGTTCTTATTGATATTGACGAGCCAAAAGGCTGTGTACATAAAACCAAGCCGAAACGGACCTTGGGTAAAATTTCGAAATAAAAGCAAACTGACAAACACGCCGCTACCGGGCTAATTTACAATGTACTAAATCTAGTCCCCGGGCGTTAGTCCCCGGTGGTCGGATAGATAAGCTTGGGTTGGGAGGCTCGATGCAGACCTCGATATCAACCCCTTCTCACTCCCCCCCAGTGTTCGGTTGTGAATCTTGATGAAGATCCGAGCACTGGAATCGGTTCGGTTCGCTTCCTGAAAAGGTCAAGCAAAAAGGCGGAACGAGGGGTAAGTTAGTACATTTTCTGTTAATGCCATGGGAGCGGAGTTCGGCTCGGGGCTGTTTGATTTAAAGAAGTTTGAAGATATTTACCTCGACTAGAAGTAGTACCGCTTCAAGTTGGAAATATTCCAATTCAACGGTTCGGGCTCTCCTTGCAAACTTTCGATTTGATAAGAGCCTTTTCCAACAATTGCTTTGACTCTGTAGGGTCCTTCCCAATTTGCAATGAGCTTTCCTCCGTTTTCTTCTTTGGTTGATTGCTTCACGGTTTTCAGCACATAATCCCCGACCTTGAAGTCCCTGAATTTAGCCTTTCTGTTGAGATATGCTTCAATCTGTCTCTTTTGAGCAACCAACCGAACCAAAGCTAACTCCCTCTTCTCTTCGAGCAGATCCAACTCAATGCGCATTGCTTCCTGGTTTGCGTCCTCGGCCGTATGGGCATATCGAAGGCTTGGTTTGCCCACCTCTACGGGAATAAGAGAGTCCATGCCATACGCCAAAGAGAAAGGAGTCTCCCCGGTGCTGCTCTTTTCAGTCGTTCGCATGGCCCACAAAACCCCGTGCAACTCCTCGGGCCAAGGACCTTTTTTCTCATCGAGCCTTTTCTTGAGATTCTCAATTATGATCCTGTTTGAAGACTCGGCTTGGCCATTGGCGCTTGGATGATAGGGAGTCGAAGCTATTCTCTTGATACCCCACTGCTTGAAGAAGTTGGTGATAGCAGTCCCCATGAATTGTTTGCCATTGTCGCAAGCAATTTATCTTGGGACCCCGAACCTGTAGATGATGTTCTTTCTGATGAAGTCGATTACTTGCTTTTGCTTAACTTCGGTGAGAGCCGCTGCTTCCACCCATTTGGTGAAGTAATCAGTCAATACCAGGATGAAACGAACACCACCCTTTCCCTTGGGCAATGGTCCAACAACGTCCATTCCCCATTTCATGAAGGGCCATGGCGACACCACCGAATGAAGAGGCTCGGCTTGTTGGTGGATCAGCCGCCCATGGCGTTGGCACTTGTCACATTTTTGTACAAAATCCCTCACATCGGTACTGATAGTGGGCCAGTAATACCCAGCTCTTAATAGCTTTCGTACCAAGGATTTTGCCCCCGAGTGGTTGGCACACTCGCCTTCATGCACTTCTGCCATCACGTATCTTGCTTCATCGGGACCCAAACATTTGGCCATCGGGCCGCAATACAACCTCTTGTATAGATTGCCTTCGATCATGTGATACGAGGCAGCTTGGGTCCTCAGCTTCTTCGCTTCTTTCTTATCTTGGGGGACAGTCCCCGAGTCGAAATAGGAGATGAACTTACTTCGCCAATCCCATCGATTGTCCATCGAGTTGACTTGCAGCTTCATCTCTCTCATCTGTGCAGATAGTAGCTGAACCATCGAGTCAGTCCCCGAGTGATCTTCATCAATGGCCGAACCCAGATTCGCCAAGGCATCAGCCTCGGTGTTCTCCTCCCGAGGCACTTGTTTAACTTGCCATTCTTGGAATTGGTTCAAGATCCTTTGTGCCCGATCTAGGTATAACTGCATTCTGGGCTCACGAGCCGTGTAATCACAGAGGATTTGGTTCACCACTAACTGAGAGTCACATCTCAATTCGATTCTTTCAACCCCCATTTCTTTGGCCAACTCTAAACCCGCTAAAGCCGCCTCATATTCTGCCTCGTTGTTGGTTACTTTTTTGAATCGAACCGAGTGTCTGATTTTCTCCCCGGTGGGTGCTCTCAAGACTATGCCCAGCCCCGAACCTTTGGAGTTAGTTGCTCCATCAGTATAGAGTACCCATAAGCCCGGAGTTGTTCCTTTAGCTTCGGCGTTTTCTCTTTCAGCCTCGGGTAAGATTCCAACGCTAAAATCTGCCACGAAGTCCGCCAAGACTTGGGACTTAATGGCGTTCCGAGGCTGATAGGTGATGTCATATTCACTTAACTCTACCGCCCATTTTGATAATCTTCCCGACAACTCTGGCTTATGCAAAATATTTCTCAAGGGGAAGGTTGAAACTACGGCTATTGGATGGCATTGAAAATAGGGCCGCAATTTCCGAGCGGTAACAAGTAAAGCAAGAGCTAGTTTTTCCAGATGTGGATACCTGGTCTCAGCGTCGAGGAGTGTCTTGCTCACATAGTAAATGGGCTGCTGCTTGCCATCTTCTTCTCGAACCAGCACAGCACTTACTGATACCTCGGACACTGCTAAGTAGACTAGCAATGTTTCACCTTCTTTTGGCTTGGCAAGCAACGGTGCGTTAGCCAAATACTGTTTCAAGTCTTTCAACGCTTGTTCGCACTCCAATGTCCATTCGAAGTGAGTGTTTTTTCTCAAAACGGAGAAGAATTTGTGGCATCGCTCCGAGGACCTTGAGATGAAACGACTCAAGGCAGCGACTCGGCCAGTCAAGCGTTGGACTTCTTTCACCCCGGTAAGCTTCTCGGGGATTTCTTCAATAGCTCTGATTTTGTCAGGATTAGCTTCGATGCCCCGTTCAGAGACAATGAATCCCAAGAATTTGCCAGACCCAACGCCGAAGGCGCACTTTTCAGGATTCAATTTCATGCCTTATTGTCTCAACACGGCGAAGGCCTCCCTCAGATGATTCAGGTGATCCTCCATTTGGATCGACTTGATGAGCATGTCGTCTATGTAAACTTCCATAGATTTTCCAATATAATCCTTGAACATGCGACATACTAGCCTTTGGTAAGTCGCCCCGGCATTTTTGAGACCGAAGGGCATGACCTTGTAACAGAATGTACCTCGGTCAGTGATGAACGAGGTTTTTTCTTCGTCCTCAGGGTCCATGAGGATTTGATTGTAGCCCGAATACGCATCCAAGAAAGTTAATAGTTTGTGTCCAGCCGTGGAGTCTATTAACCTGTCGATTTGTGGCAACGGGTAAGAATCTTTGGGGCAAGCTTTATTCAGGTCGGTGTAGTCTACACACATTCTCCACTTGCCATTTTTCTTCGGCACAACTACCACATTTGCCAGCCATTCGGGATATTTCACCTCCCTGATGAAACCATTTTCTTGCAGCTTCGTGGTCTCATCTTCAATCGCCTTCTTTTTCACCCCGGCGTGAGGTCTCTTCTTTTGTTTCACCGGGGTGAATCTTGGATCTACATTCAGCTTGTGAGTCATGATCTCCGGATCGATACCCGTCATGTCTGAATGAGCCCAAGCGAAACAGTCATGGTTGGACCTTAAAACTTCCATAATTGCGTCTTTCGACTTCGGGTCCAACTCCGAGCCGATGTGCACTTTCCTTTCTGGGAACTCTTTCAGTAGAGTGAAAGAGTTCAGCTCTTCAACGGTAGAATCCTCGGCTTTTTGCTTCCGAGGCTCTTGCACGCATGCCGGGATCTTTTCAATTTCATTTTGGAGGCTCGCCTCGCTCGATCCCGGTTGCGTTGGTTGCTATTTTTTGGGCCCGCTCGGGGCGACTCCACTTTTCAGTGCAACCGAGTAGCATTCCCTCGCTACTCGCTGCTCCCCCTTAATTGATCGAACCCCCCAAGGCGTTGGGAATTTGATCACTTGGTGTAAGGTGGAAGGAACAGCTTCCATGGAGTGGATCCATGGCCGCCCGAGGATTACATTATAGGCCAGATCCTCGGGCATCACTTGAAACAGTGTCTCCTTGGTGACACCCTCAGCGAATGTCTTCAGCGTGATTTCACCCAACGTCTTCTCTGTTGAGTTGTTAAAACCAGCCAACACTGTTGATTTGGGAACGATTTCCCCTTTTAGCCACATCTGCTTCACCGCCCCGTAGCTGATGATGTTTACCGAACTACCGGGGTCAATCAATACTCTCTTGATGTCGGCGTTGTTAATTCTTAGCATGATGACTAGAGCATCGTGATGGGGGAACATCATCCCATCACAGTCATCCTCATCGAACACGATGTCCTTGCCCGAGCCTCCAACTCGGGTCCTTTTCTCCATGGTGATGGAGAGCTTAGAAAATTTTTTAGCTGCGGCGAAGTTCACGCCGTTTACTTCTGACCCCCCGGTGATGACGTTAACTACTCTCTCCGGGGGTGGAGCTCGAGGTGGTTGCCCATCCCCCCGGTTCTTTGAAAAATTTTCTTTCCCCTTGTCAGTGAGGAATTGGGCCAAGACTCCTTTTTTCAGTAGGTGAGCTACCTCGAGGCGCAAAGCTTTGCAGTCCTCGGTTCTGTGACCATAATCTGCATGAAACTCGCAATGCAGATTCTGATCCCTTTTGTCTGCCGGGGTTCTCATGTCTTTGGGAATTCTAACCCCGGCTGTCCCCTTAACAACGTCGACCAGCTCCGAGGTCGATATGTTGAAATTATAATCTTGGATCCGGGGAAGATCCTTTCTTGGGACCGAAGCGGAGCTCGAGGGATTCCTTTGGTTCATATTGGTTTGAACCTTCCCTCCAAGCCTTTGGCTTACGTGAGACGTCGGGTATGAGTTACCGGGGTTGTTTCCCAACCTTTGAGTAACATGTTGCCTCGGCGAAGTATAAGGTTCATACCTCCCTTTCAAATTATTTCGTGGCACCTCGGCGCGATTTGACATATCACCTCGGTTTTGGTAACCTCGGTTTTTGAACTCCGCCTCCTCCAATCTGATTTTGGAGTAAGCTCTTCTATGCAGGTCCTCCCACGTCAGGACCTGATATTGTTGCAACTCTTTCCGCAATTCGGCAGCAGCACTTGAATTGCGACCGTTGATACCTTTTTCGAAGGCCATGATAGCCAAGGTATCATCCATTCGAGGCAACTCCATACGTTCAGCATGGAATCGCTCGAGGAACTCTTTAAGTGGCTCACCGGGCCACTGTTTCACTTCACATATATCCTCCTTCCTCTGGAGGATCTTTTGCGCGCCGGTGTGAGCTTTGACAAAGGCGCGGGATAGTTCTTTGAACGAGGAGATTGACCCCGGCGGCAAGCATAAATACCACCGAAGTGCACCCTTTTCCAACGAACTACCAAACTTCTTTAAAAACATGGATTCAAGCTGCGTGGACGTCAAGTAGTTGCTCTTCACCATGGACATGTATTCCCTAACATGCTCCTTGGGATCAGTTGTCCCATCGTACTTTTTGAGGAATGTGAGTTTGAAACCCACAGGAGTTGGAGCTGGTGCTGCTTCGGGCTTATAAGGCTGTTCCCTATATTGCTCAATGTCGAGGTCATCTTCCTCCTTGCTTATCCCCGGTACGCGTTCGAGGCGTTTTTCGACGCGCGCCTCGATGCGAGCCTCGATTTCTCTACTCATTTTTTCAACGTCAACCGATGACGTTGTTTCTGCCACGGAGGGAACCGTCCCGAAGTGTGGCATGGAAGATGGACCACTCCCCGACCCCCCAGACGCGGCTCCGTTGTGAGGTCCCCCTGTTGTCGCGCCCTGAGGAACGAAAGACGGGGTGCCTCCACCAGGAGCCGAGGGCTGGGTGCCGTTTGGGGCGGCGCTGTTTCGCCCTTCTAGCGAGGCGCGAAACTCGGCATTGATACTAGCCTGCTCATCCTGCTTATTTTGGAGAGCTCTTAGCGTGGTGACAACGTACATTTGAAATTCTTCGGTTGTCATTGGGGTGAAGGATTGTTGGTTCGTCGGAACGTCAACCCGATCACCATTACCACCATTGTTATTATCAGCCATAGCGTTAGATCACAAATTTCTTGACGAAGAACAGATTTCGAACTTTGGAACAAAGTGTTATTGCTTACATCCCCACAGACGGCGCCAATTTGTATGGGCCTAAATCGTTTTTAGGTATACAAATCGAATTTGGATTCGAATATAAGCAAATCTTTGTATCAAAGCGGTAAATAATGCACGAAATAGACGAAAAATGCGCAAAATAACTTGGTTTCAATATATGGATGTTCAGTACAAATTTGGGCAGAATTTCGGTATAAATTTCTGGATCCCTATTACATGAAATGAACTGATATTTATAGATGTAAGCCTCTGCCCATGATCTCCACTACCTATCGCCATGTTGTCCCGCGACCTTGAGGTGTAGTAGCTGAGTTAGTGGGGTGAAGTAGTGGGCTGCAAAGCCGGATGAACCGAGGGGGATCCACCGAGGTGAGAGTTTACGACCTCGGTGACTTGGCCCTGTTGCTTGACCGAGGTGATGGTTACCGAAGCTCAGCTCATGGCTCGCCTTCGGTAACGAATCTTCGGTTCCAAGGCTTCGGCGATTCGCTTAGCCGCCTCGGCGATTGTTTAGTCGCGACGTGTTCGGTCGTTGAGACTTGCGTGACCGGGGCAAATCGCCGTGGGTCGATTTTTACCCAATACAACAACAAATTGAGAAAATTTGAATTTTGGTTCCAAAATTAGGTGATACAATAATGGTTTGTTCATATTTATTAATACTACTATTTAGTAGTTATAATGGCTGAAGATGAAGCTTAGGGTGGAAAGGTGTCATATGTGCTTGGGAAAATTGTTGTAGGTACTATCTACTGTTGTAAATTGTTATAAATTGACCGTGGATGGTCGAACCGAGGACGTTTTGGCACAGAGGCTCCGAGAAAGACATCATGCAGAAAAGTGCATTGATGTTTTGAATAGGCTCTAACATCTACTCTCCATGTATTGCAAGGGGCAAGTTCTCTTGGTCGGAACCCGACGATGCTTTGACGTTCATCGAGCCCCTAACTCCAAAATGATTTTTATCACTATGAAACTAATTCCTATGATGGTGGAAAGAAAGAATTTAGAGGTGTTGGAACCACTTTTAAAAAAGTGTTTGGGTAAGTCTTATGTTATAAGTACTATATAATTCTCTAACTCAGAAGTCTTTATTTATCATAGCTAACTCTTTATTATTCCTCGTGCTGCCTAGGCAAGTTGCCATGGCAAGGGAGGCAATGCATAAACTGAGTATAGTCCATAGTAATATTCTCGATGGAGTATTTTTTGACCATGCTTAAAATATCCGAATTGCCAACTTTGATGTTTACCAAGAGTATAGAGGTACCTTATTTCAAGAGTTCAATGCTAAAATCTTTTATTTATTTATTTTTTTTTAATTTTGTGCATTTACTCTGTTTATGTGAAATTTGTAGGTACGGATGATCTCATATGTGGTTTAAAAAAAGATCTAAGATACTTCGAAGTCCTTGTGGAACGTGCAGTTGTGAGGCAGCCTCAGTGTGCTTATCCTCTTCCAAGTCGTCCGTTGAGCGAGTATTGCCGGATGAAATCTCCTTGTTTTTAAGTCTCTTTATAGATACAAACAACATGAGTGTTAGCACTGCGGAGTATGTAACTTATTAGAGTTAATTTTATGTATGGTCACTAAACTATAAGTATGGTAATGCTAAAGTCACTAAACTATCTTTTGTAACGTTAAAGTCACTATGGGTTAGTTTCATAGAAAATTATGTTCTTCGGAAAGTCAAAACTCCCTCACCGGAAAATGACACGTCATTGACACATCACCATATTGACATTCTGGACATGACATATCAGAAAATTCAAAATTAAGAAATTCCACCTTGTAATTAAAATTTAAGTAAACTAAAATAAAAATCAAATCCATAATCAAGAAATCACAAACAAAACCGATCACCAGAAAGCCCAATTCGATCTTCTTCCTCTCTGCTTTGGCTAACCCTTACCCCCTTCGTCTCTCGATCTAATGTCTTAAATTAGCTATGGCAAAGTGGCCTTTCCTGTTTACCACAATCCAAGTTCTGGGTGATTTAAAGTTCGTTCGTCGTAATCCCGATCTCCACCTACTGGAATTTGTCCCCCTCCTTCCATAATCCTATACAATACAATGTATTTCTATTACAAGTATCCGATAAAAGAAAGGACTAATAGATGTGCAATTGCGAAATATTTATTCTCAACATGGACATGGATGTGCGAGTATATTACTCCTAACAACTATGTCTTTTTGTGTTGTTATTGAAGATGATTTCTTTTACCCTGTTCATGAAGGATTTACTTCGTCAATGTTTATCCTTAATTTGTCTATATGTGGAAGTTTTCTTACGACAACTGCTTGGATGTTAAATCTATTGGGTGGCTTGCTGCAACAATGGTGTTTTCAATATTTAAGCATGTTATGTCTGGTTACAACAACTAGTGGAGTATGAACAACACTCAACTCAGTTATTGTGTGAAGACTAAACCACCAAAAAGAGTGTGGAGTGCTGCTCGTAATACTTGCTCAGTACAAGAAAACTTGCAAAACACACAATTTATTATTAGCATAAGCTGTTTAGTATGTGTGAATGCAGTAGAAATAGTGAATTCTTTGGCATCATTGAAGTTTAATAGGTAATTTAATGGCATTAAGCTTTAGAGGACTGTTAAAATTTTTGGCTCTCAAATATTAAGAAACCATTTAGAAGTGAAACATATGGTATTCTTGATGCCTACACAGCATTCTAAGAGAGAGGTACCGATGCACACTTCCAAGGTTTCAGCATGGAATGAAATTAACATTTGATGCAGTAAAATAAGTGAAACAATGTGAACCAGCAACTACAATCATCAACATTAAAATCATGTTACTACGACGACCAAACAACTTTCTGAAGTTTCAAAACAAAGTGGACTAGGTCATTAATTTAATATATGCATAGGTTCTTAATAGCACATCAAGAGCTTCAAAATTCATCAGAAACATAGAGTTCTAATTAACTAATACTTTCACGTGTTCTTAAACAACAAACATAAAATTTTATTTTCCTAGTTTTTGTTGGAAATTCTTGATCTTTTCCTCTCAATATCATGAACCACATAGTCCGTCATGTATCTGCTCTTCACATATTTTCTGGCCTTTGTGACCTTGGTTGGAGGTCGAGGTGTAACGGGTGACATGACAGCTTGTATCCTATTACAAAAAATAAAAGGTATCACACCTCAGTTATAGCAGATTGTGTTTTCATGTCTTGGAGTTCAGCCACTTCGTCTTGCATTTCATCTGTAGTATGTTATGGTACTTGGTTTGGAACTTGTGAAGCAGCTAAAATGAACTTAGCATGCCTTCTAGCATTATGACCATCTCACTTGCAAATAGAACATTTTATTTTGATTAAGCCTTTCTTAGATACTCGTTTAGTTGCACTATCCTCTGCTCTCTTCTATGCTTTTACCTTCATTAGTTTTTCAAGTTCCTCAGGCTCCTTATTCCTTGCTCTAGGCTTCCTCCCCATTTTCTTCTTCACAACCTTTGGTGGGATGACTTCACCACCATTTACGACTTCTGGCCAATGGTCTTGATGGTTTGTTGGGTTAATGTAATATGAATACACATTCTTGAATGTTTCAACAGAATAATATGACATCACATAATCCTCAACTCTCTAATTATTACCAAGTATACTGACCACAGCATGAGAGCACGGCAAACCAGTCAAATCCCACCTCCTGCAAGTACATGTTTTAGCTCGCATATCCACAATATATGGTCCTCCTGGACCATCTACTTGCACCTTAGGCCCCTCAGAATAATCAGGTTGATACCCAACAACTTCTAGTCTTATTTTTCTCAACTTTTTCTCAATCTTGGGGCATATCTGTCCGTGGTACTTTTCTATCCACTCTCTTTTCTTACATAATCTCCTCATTGACTTGGTCTTGATAGTCTCTACCATTGATATAATTGGTTGTTCCCTTGCATCAAGAATATACCTGAAATAAGCCATGATTGAGAGAAAGATAAACTGACCCTGAACTTTGTAATATTAAGTGTAAAGAATCAAATATACTTACCTGTTGAAACTTTCGCATAGATTATTCAGCAACATGTCACATTTAGTGTGTGTCTTGGAGAGTGCTCTAGTCCATGTATGAAATGGTCTGTCAGGGTGGTTAACCCATTGTCTAGCTTCTTTATCCTCTTTATCTATTTCCTCCATCCAATTTTTAAACATAACTTCATTACTCGCTTTTGCTGCATTCCAAACAAGGTCCTTCAACCTTTTCCCCTTGTGCTTCTTGTTGCATTCGATTTTAGACTCAACTCAAGGCGAGTCGGGTTTCAGATTTGATTAGGTAACTCGTTTGAGTTCAAGAGTTGGAGTCGCCATCTAATATAATTTTCTAAGGTGTATTGGGCCACCTAAGCGTATAGGGTTGAGTTCATTGTTACACTAGTCCGGTTTCAGAGATTCGAAAGGGTAAGAAGTCCAAATGACGCAGGGGAGAAGGTGTTAGGCACTCCCCCGAGTCCCACGAAAAGTGATTCCCGCCCGAGTCTATATTTTGGGGTGTTAAAGTAAGGTTGTTAGCATCATTATAGGATATACTAATCTTAAAATGTCACTTTAGTGTATAATGTATGAGAGTAAATATAGCTATGCAAGTTTAAACAATACACATGCAAATATGCTTAAAGTTTTACACAAAACGACCTATTTCACGCCTAATCGGGTTTCAATGCCTTTAATTCGAATGCCTAATCGTATATAATGGTTAAATCTACTAGATGTGCAACAATTCAGCCTAGTCATACAATTTCAGCCTTGTAAAACAATGTTATGCAAACAATCAGTTTTGCAAAACTAGCCACTTCATAAAAAGATTTCAGATTTTAATTAAAACCGAAGGGGTGTTGTTTTTAAAACAAAATGTTAGCCATTTAGGGTCGGTGTGACTCGTCATTAATTGTCGAGCCCTAACCTTAATGGCTATTTTTGTTTAGGGGTCAGTTTTGTAAAGTATTTAGATAAAAGGGTTATTTTTCAAAAATGGTTTACACAAAGCATAGAAATGCAAATAGAGGGGGTTTCGCACATAGTTATTAATATAGGCATGCATATACATGAGTAGATAATAGTTTAGACTTTAGAAAAATCTTTATATAGTCGTATAGTCGACCCCAAGTCACGTATATGCCCCTATACACTATTAGATTAGTGTATAGGAGCTTCGAAAGTGATAAAAGAATTTCAATACATATAAAGGCCCCGTTTTAAAAATAATTTTGGGCCTGGATCATTTACGTAAAAAAGGAAAACAGGGACAGTTTTAAATTGCAAAAATAAGCAGTTTACTAGCAGTTCTCTGACAGATGGCCCCTGTTATTTTAAAACTATTCAGACTTCGCGCGAAAAACTTGAACAATTGCTAAAACATTGAATTCATGTTATCACATACTCGTTGAACATGCTTAACAATTACTTGAACCTGTCCTTTATGCAAATTTTCTATTCTCTTGAGATGATGCAGCATATAAAGAGAAGTAGGCTAGAGAAGGCCCCTGGGTAGCCATATACACGGTGTCATAACCGTGTATTCCTGTTTTAAAGAATACAAACAGAGAATCCTAAAATGTACACAAATTGGTGACAGTTTCCAAAGGGGAAATCATACGGAAAGGGTAAAGGTCAGAGGAGTGTCCTGTTTTACACCAATTTTCCAGCCTTCTTGGCTTAATTTTCCCACTTAGATTAGCTTTTACCAGGCTTTAATCAAATGAGACCAATGGCCCTGTAAATAATAATTTGGTATAGCCAGTAGACTATCCACCCAAGCTGCAAAATAATGGTTAGTAGTGGGAAAAAATAAGTCCCCAAACAAAGACACACACCAGCTAGACATGCTAAATAAATACACATGAGGAGAAAACAGGGCAGATTTAAGATGCAATAGAGGCAGATATCATTTTTACCTTGCAATTGGAACAAGAAAACAGGGATGAATGAAGCAATCAATGCCAAGTTTATCTTCCAAAAGTATCCAGAAGAGAGAGATGACACTTCTAAGAGAGTAATCACAATTTCCCAGTGAGAGAGAAGTAAGTAGAGTGTGCAGTGTGTGAGAGGAGTACTGCAGAGATTTTTTGTTCTGTCTCTGTGTCTCAAACTGTGTCTAAGGTCGGGTTTTTATAGGTGTGAGGGTGAGAATTCAAATTCAAACGGGAAAACCTTACAAGGCAAGAGATATTGCCTTCCAGAAATAACAGGGGACAAACTTTGAGTTTCTTCCAAAAATAAAGTAATCAATCCCAAAACTTGATGCAAAATCAGTCCTACACTGATTTAGATTCCCTCCCCTCACCCTTAACATAGTCTAGGTTCACAATCAATTACACAAACTCAAGCAAAGTTCGAAAATCATTGAATCATCCTAGCATATCTCAAGAAATTTCCAGTTGGCACTAAATCAATTAACAAGATCAACTTTCATTCTAATACCAATCAACTAACTTGAATTAGTCAAATCATAAGATCATGCTCAAATCAGTCTAGCACCTCAAACTTTCAGCCAAAATAAACTAGCAGATTGTGTGTCTCGACACAAAAAAGAACTAAGCACACTGTTAAGGCTATACTCTGACGATGGTGGCGAGATACTGGACCCTAAGACATCACATGAACATCATTAACCATGTAATTTTCCATTTTTAATCCGTTAACGACTGATCATGTTAATTTACAACCAAGACTAGGCAAACTTAGGCACAGGCATAGCACATAGAGGAAAGCAAATTAGGGGTTAAGGTTACCTATTTTTTGAATCCGAGTCGGGTCAAATCGACCCGTCGTGAATTGACTTTGCATGAGGGGTTTCTTACCCTTTTCAAGTGATAACACCGTTCAAAATACCCTGTCGGAGGTGTTTCCCGGCGATGACGACTCCATCGATGAGGGTCAAGAATTGACCTCATCCAAATGTCGTCGAAAGTGTATGGGTTTTGTAGCGGGTGAGGAGGGGAGTACGATGGTACCATTTTCCCTAAATTTAGCCGGCCAAATTGACCGAAAAATCAATCGACAGTGGTGGCGTGGCATTTCGCCGATGTGAGAGAGAGAGAGTCATTATCGTGGGGGGGGGGGGGATGGGAGGGGGTGAGGTGAGGGAATGAGAATAAGCGAGGGGTTTAGGGGTTGTTTGGGAAATAGGATAGAGGATTTGATCTTGGCCGTTAGATCCATTACGTGGACGGCTAGGATTTAGACACGTCGGCGTAGAGGTGGAAAAATGAGCTTTATGTGTGTGTGCGTATACGTGCATATGTATATATATGTGTATAAATAGTGTAATTTTAGTATAAAATAGGTATAAAATTATAGGAAAATTATGAAATTAATTTTAAAGCAATAAAATGACTAGGGGCCGAATGAAAATATACTTTTGGGGTTTAAAACGACTTGGGTAATTTTGTCGAAAAATAGAAGCAATTGCGTTTTAAAATGGAAGCGTACATTTTGTAAAATGGCTATGGTTTGTGATGACGTTTTCAAAAATGGCTTTGATCACTAGACTCGTATAGGAAGATAATTTGAAAGAATGGACGGGGCGAAGAATAAATGCACGATCGTGGGTATAATTTGAAAACCATTGCGTAAAAATAGGAGGGACGAAATTGGGTGTCAGCAGCTGCCCCTCTTTGCCTAGGGATGATAAAAAAGTCTTCGGGCAAAGACGTTTACAGTACGGCCAATTTTGTCATGATTCTAGAGGAGTGGTTAAGACTTGGGAGAATCGCCGAGGCGTTAGGTTGTAATTCTTGCCTTGTCCGGAGTATATATCCTGCAATAAAGATGAGTTTGCAACATAATGTATATAAAACGTGCCTTCCGGTCGGGCTGGATTGTCTTTCCAGGATTTTTTACCGTAGGTAGTTGCGTCTGCTATACTTGACTGTGTGTCCTTTGCTGTGCCAAGTGTTAGATTCGACATCGGTCTGTGTATCCTCAGTTGATGCATTGGGCTGTGTATCCTCCGCGAGAAATGTAAATGCCAATCAATATCGGGTTGTATACCCTCAACCGATGCTTCGAGCTGTGTACCCTCAGCTAATTTAAATACAAATCGATATCGGGCTGTGTACCCTTAACCGACGCTTCGGGCTGTGTACCCTCAGCTAATTTAAATGTAAATCGATATCGGGTTGTGTACCCTCAACCGACGCTTCAGGCTGTGTACCCTCAGCTAATTTAAATGCAAATCGATATCGGGCTGTGTACCCTTAATCGACACTTCGGGCTGTGTACCCTCAACTAATTTAAATGCAAATCGATATCGGGTTGTGTACCCTCAAACGACACTTTGGGCTGTCTACCCTCAGCTAAATTAAATAAAAATTGATATCGGACTGTGTACCCTCTACCGACGCTTCAGGCTGTGTACCCTTAACCAATTTAAATGCAAGTCGATATCGGGATGTGTAGCCTCAACCGACGCTTCGGGCTGCGTACCCTCAACCAAATTAAATGCAAATCGATATCGAGTTGTGTACCCTCAACCGACGCTTCGGGCTATGTACCCTCAGCTAATTTAAATGCAAATCGATATCGGTCTGTGCACCATCAACCGATGCTTCGGGCTGTGTACCCTCAGCTAATTTAAATGTGAGAGAAAGAATTTGATAACTTTTGTTGAAACATGTATGTCGCGTATTGCCGAGTTGCGTATCTTTTGTGCTTACATCCAAAGAAAGATTGGTGAGTTGTGCGGGGTGGTTTGGTTTGTGCATTCTTGGCTCGCTTCGTGGTTGCTACCCATGACTGTCGGGACCTTGGCCGAGGTGATAGGGATATGCATAAAGTAGTCAATAATGCAAATGTTTTCTAAAAACTTTTATAAGAAAAAGATGAAATGAAATATTTTATCCCATTGAGTCACGAGTCGCGCTGTGTAAGCCATAGTTATCGCCCTTCATGCTGTTCCAAACTCCATCAAATGAATTTTGAGGGCGACTTCAAAATTCTGCCCCAATTTGTGTTTGAAATTTTTGAGAGATCCTAAAAAATTTCTACCTCAGTGTCGACTAAGTTTGTCATCCAGGAATTTTTGAGAGTTCCTCAAAAATTCTGCCCCAGTGTTTGCTTTGTGGGAAAATTAAATTTTTATGTTTATGCGACCGAACCTTGAGTAGGTTTCCTACGTATCCCACTTGGGGAATCAGGTTGTGACGTAGTTCAGAATACATAATGTATTGTACAATGGAGAAATCACTAGCTAGTACAAGCTCTTATATATAGTATCTCTTGACATCGTCTGAGTTGATCGGTTTTGGCCATACTTCCCCGTCCATCTCCGCCAATATCAATGCTCCTCCATTCAGAACTCGGTGAACCGTGTACAACCCTTGCCAATTTAGTGCAAACTTGCCTTTTGCCTCTTCTTGATTTGGAAATATCTTCTTCAGTACTAATTTCCCAGGTTCGAAGGATCTTTCTCGAACTTTCTTGTTAAATGCCTTAGCCATTCTCCTCTGATATAATTGCCCATGACATACCACATTTAGTCTCTTACCGTTGATGAGGGCCAATTGCTTCATTCTTCCTTTGATCCATTCGGCATCTTTCAACTGTGTCTCTTGGATGATTCTCAGAGATGGTATCTCGACTTCCGTTGGTATCACCGCCTCGGTGCCATACACCAGCAAGTAAGGAGTAGCCCTCGTTGATGTTCTCATTGTGGTGCGGTACCCTAACAGAGCATAGGGTAGGTTCTCGTGCCATTGCTTTGAATTGTCTGTCATCTTGCGTAGTATCCTCTTGATGTTCTTGTTGGCTGCCTTGATCGCACCATTCATTTGAGGTCTATATGCGGTGGAATTGTGGTTCTTGATCTTGAAGACCTCACAGGTTGCTTACATTAGGTCACTATTGAGATTGGACCCATTGTCAGTGATGATCGACTCAGGGATACTAAATCGGCAGGTCATCTTATCACAGACAAAGTTTGACACCAATTTCTTCGTCACTGATTTGTACGATGTAGCTTCTACCTATTTGGTAAAATAGTCGATGGCCACCAATATGAAACGATGTCCATTGGAAGCGGCTGGATCGATAGGTCCTATGACATCCGATCCCCAGGTGGCAAAAGGCCAAGGTGACCCCATGATATTCAATTCATTGGGAGGCACTCGAATCATATCTCCACGGACTTGGCATTGATGACATTTTTTTGCGTGCTTTATGCAATCATGCTCCATTGCCATCCAGAAATAGCCAGCTCTCAAAATCTTCTTTGCAAGCACGGAACCGTTCATATGTGGGCCACACATCCTAGAGTGTATTTCTTCCAACAACTTAGCAGCTTCTTTTGTGTCCACACATCTCAGCAATCGCAGATCGGGTGTCCTTTTGTACAAAACTTCTCCGTTCAAAAAGAAACCATTTGCTAGCCTCTTCAGTGTCTTCTTTTGGAGACTTGTTGCATCCTTTAGGTAAATGCCGTCTTTGCGAAATCCTTTGATGTCGTGGAACCAAGGCTGTCCATCTGATTCTTCTTCTACTTGATAACAGTATGCTGGCTGCTTCCTTACTATCACAGGTATTGAGTCCATGTAGTTCTTGTCGGGATGTTTGATCATGGAAGATATGGTGGCCAAAGCATTCGCGAACTCATTTTGTAGCCTGGGTACATGCCGGAACTCTATCTTGGTGAACCTTTGCTTCAGCTCTTTTATGCACTCCAGGTATGGCAGTATCTTGGAGTTCTTTGCTGTCCATTCTCCTCGAACTTGGTGAATCAACAAGTCAGAATCTCCGATTTCTAACAGCTCTTGTATGTTCATGTCCACCGCCAATCTAAGACCCAAGATGCAAGCTTCATATTCCGCCATGTTGTTGGTGCAAGAGAACCTTAATTTGGCTGTGACAGGGTAGTGTTGTCCACTCTCCAAGACCAATACCGCTCCAATGCCGATTCCTTTGAAATTTACTGCGCCATCGAAGAATAACCTCCAACTATAATACTCTTCGGTAATATCTTCTCCTACGAACATGACTTCTTCGTCGGGTAAATAGGTGTGCAACAATTCATAGTCATCTCCCACCAGATTCTCGGCCATATGAGCAGCCAGGGCTTGAGCTTTTATCGCCTTTTGAGTGACAAAAGTGATGTCAAATTCACTGAGCAGCATTTGCCATTTAGCTAGTTTCCCAGTAGGCATTGGTTTTTGGAAAATATACTTGAGAGGATCCATTCTCGATATCAGCAATGTTGAGTAGGATGTCAAGTAGTGCGTCAGCTTTTGTGCTATCTAGGTCAGCGCACAACACGTGCGTTCTATCAATGTGTACTTGGCCTCGTAAGGAGTAAACTTCTTGCTTAGATAGTATATTGCTTGCTCCTTTCTTCCAGTTGAATCATGTTGCCCCTATACACAACCGAACGCAGAATCTACCACAGACAGGTACAAGATCAAAGGTCGCCTAGGTTCAGGTGGAACCAGCACAGGCGGGCAATACAAGTACTCCTTTATCCGATCAAATATTTTTTGGCAGTCCTCCGTCCACTCGATCGCTGCACTTTCTTTAATAACCTGATGATCGGTTCACAGATGAAATTGGATTGTGCTATGAATCGGCTGATGTATTTGAGCCTTTCCAGGAAGCTCATGACCTCTTTCTTGATTTTTGGCGGCGGCAATTATTTGATGGCTTTGATCTTGGATAGATCCAACTCGATACCCCTCCTACTAACAATGAAACCCAGAAGCTTCCCTGCTGGAACACCAAAGGCACACTTTGCTGGATTCAGCTTCAAATTGTACTTCCGCAAGCGATTGAAGAAATTGCGTAAGTTGTCAAGATATTCCGAACTCTTCTTTGATTTGATGATCACATCATCCACGTAGACTTCAATTTCTTTGTGCATTAAGTCATGGAACATAGTTGTCATTGCCCTCATGTAAGTTGCCCCAGCATTCTTCAACCTAAACGGCATAACCTTTTAGTAATAAGTTCCCCAAGATGTGGTGAAAGATGTCTTCTCGGCATCCTCCTCATCCATGAGCACTTGATGATAACCGGTGAAACAGTCCACGAAGGATTGTAGCTCATATTTCGCGCAATTATCAATCAGGATGTGTATATTTGGCAAAGGAAAAACATCCTTCGGGCTTGCTCTATTCAGATCTCTATAATTCACACAAGCTCGGAGTTTCCCATCTTTTTTCGGCACTGGGACAATGTTAGCCAGCCAAGTTGGGTATTTGACTATTTTCAAGATTCCTGCATTGAGCTGCTTGGTCACCTCCTCCCCAACCTTCAACAAAACTGACGACTTGAAAGTTTGAGCCTTTTGTTTGACCGGCGGAAAGCCCAGATTGATAGGTAATTTGTGAGCTGTGAGCTACCACATCCGTGCTTATGCCAGTCATGTCATCGTACGGCCAGGCGAATACGTCCTCATATTCCTTAAGAAACTTAGTATATCGCCTTTTATCTTCGGTGGTGAGATGCACACTGATCCTTGTCTCTTTCACAATTTCCTCATCTCCTAGGTTTATCATCTCAGTTTCTTCCAGGTTCGGTTTCGGCTTGTTTTCAAATCTTTTAATTTCTTCTTATGTGGTTTCATCAAAATCATCATAATCAACTTCAGTTTCCTCGAGCTCCAATATTTCATTACATGTTGCGATTGTGGACTCAATGGTATTATTGGTTTGAATGCTGAAAAATAAAGTATTGCAACATTAAAAGATTAAAACAAAATTTAAACGAGAAATAGTGTGGTAATTTATTTATGAATCCTTGCAAAATGAAGTTTGTAGGGAGACATATGCAACAAGAAAGGAAAATGAAAATTCCACGACTCAAAGTCGGGCTTTATTTTAGAAAACATAAAATAGATTCTATCCCCCCAGCTCTACCAAGGTCCACGATAAGCTCGGCCCGGTTGCTGATCCAGCTGTTCAATGCGGCTCTAGATCCAGTCTTTGTCAGCCCAGGAGGTTCAACATGTTCTTCTAGGATCACACAACAGTCTTTATTGGATATGAATATATTCTGCACTCCCGCCAGCAGGTCCTCTTCAGCATAAGCTATCTTGGGCTCAACTCCTTGCGCTGTAGACACCTCCCTTTTTCGGCCATCCAAGTATCCCGACGAGACAAAAATATGTAAGAGAGTCTTGGTGCTTTTCTTATAGAACTTGAAGTCCAGTGATGCTTCTTCCATGCACTTCTCGTAGGTCACAACATACACTATGCCAGCCTTTTCATTGTCGGGCCTCATCACGATTTTGATTGGCTCAACCATGCCATCCAAGTTCTTGCCCAAACCTTTACCAAGTTCGTAACCTTGCTTTATCATGATGCCTACAACCTAATCTCCAGGCCATCATTTTGCAGGTAGTGGGAGTACATATGGCTCTTCAATCACCACCTCCATAGGTTCGAGCGCTTTAGGTAGCCATACTTGTTTCCCTTTTGTTTCTTCAGAGATGTGCTTCCAATTGGGACGAGCATTAGGTGAGTACACTGGCCGCTTCTCTGTCTTAGTCGGCAAGGTCTCACGAAATTCACGTGAGAGCACTCCCCAATCAGATATGACAGGTTCCCAGACTAAGTTTCTCCCTATATAGCCTTTGCCTCGACCATCCCAGTAGGCACTGTACAAGTTTCTCTTTCTTTCTTCAATCCCATGTGGTGTATTGACTAACTTGGGAGCGAAGTGTGCAATATAACCCCCTTAATTTGCGTCTGTGGGATTCCAAATTAGGTTGTAGTTTTTGCAATGTCCTCCTCGAGTACCTTGCACTGCTCCCACGAGCTCCACAGTATATAAGGTCTGCCCATCAGGAGCATTTTCTTCGATTGCGGGTATAGTTGGCTCATTATAAATGGAGTTGTTCCCTTCACCGAACACCACCACCTATTTGTGGTCCCACTCGAACTTCACTGTTTGGTGCAATGTAGAAGGCATTGCTCTAGCCATGTGAATCCAAGGTCTTCCCAGGATCAGGTTATAAGAAGCCGAGATGTCCATGACATGAAATTCAACAGTGAACTCCACGGGACCGACCATGATAGTTAAGTCAATTTCTCCAATGGTGCTCCTTTTCGATCCATCGAATGCCTTCACCTTCACGTCGCTCTCTCTTATCTTGCTTTGATCAATTCCCATTCTTTTCAGAGTGATGAATGGGCATATGCTCAAACCAGAACCTCCATCGATCAAAACTCTTCCTACGAACCAGTACTTGTATTTGATAGTAACATGCAAAGCTTTGTTGTGGCTTAAACCTTCGGGTGGCAATTCATCTTTATGAAAGGCAATTCGGTTGGCCTCCATGACTTGTCTGACCATGCTAGCCAGGTTTTCAGCCGAGGTGTCCACCGGGATATGTGCTTCGTCCAACACTTTTATCAAAGCATTTTGGTTGCTCTCTGACTTGAAGAGTAAGGCTAAAATAGAGATTTGTGCAGATATCTTCTCCAAGTGTTTAAGCACGGAGTACTCTTTTGCTTGCACTTTCTTCCACAATTCTTCGGACTCTTCCTCGCTAATGCCTCGCCTCCCTTGAACAAAATGCTCGGGAGTATAAATCCTCCCACACCTAGTCATTCTTTGTGCAACAACAGTCTCAACTATTGGTTTGTTCTTCTTCTCCATTTCATAGTCCTACGGTACCGCCTTGTCACTATACGGGGGAATCATATCGACATAGAATTTTGAAGCTAGTTCTACCTCGATAGACTCTGGTGCCGTAACAGCTTGAGCAACTGAACCAAGTGCTGGTGAATCTCCCTTTGCTTTAACAATAGTCCCCTCCAGGCTGCATTCTTCATCCAACTCGATCAGATTCACCCTATTGTCTCCATGGTTGGGCATGGAATTGTTGTGCACTTTTGGAGTTTTCAAGTGTATCGCCTTTTAATCGATCAGGTCTTGTATCTTGTCCCTCAGGGCGTAACACTTCTCGGTACCATGACCAGATCCTCCAGAGTGAAAAGCACAGGTTTTTGGTTTGATCAAAATAGGGGTGTCATCCTATCAGGCATTTTGAATGGTACGGATTTTATATGACCGGCTGATTTGTGTCTCTCGAACAACTGAGTGCGAGACTTGGCCAATGGGGTATAGTTTCTCTTTGGTATTGGGTTGTTGTTGGCGTGAGGCCTTGGTGAATAGGTATATGTGTTTCGGTAGTTGGGGCTTTGCGGATATGGGGCTCTTTGTGGTGGTGGATTTTGGAACATGAGCTGAGTATTGTATACTGGGTAGGTGGGTGTAGGTGGAATGTATAGGTATGATGGAGGAGGTGTTTGGTAGTAGTGGTTATGGGTAGGAGAGTGGTCGCGTGATGCAGCCACGAAGGAGACATCATCCTTCTTCTTTCTTGATGTAGCGGTGCTCCGAGTTTGCAACTAACAATTCTGCCTGTCTTCAATCCATCTTCAACCATATCCCCAATCTTGATCAACTCTCTAAATTTCTTATCTTGTAGATTCAGCATCTTGTCAAAGTAGACGTCTTCTTGTATGCAGATGAAGGTCGCAACTATCTCGGTGTCTTCCATAGAAGGTTGGACTTTAGTAGCTTCGGCTCTCCACCTAGTTGCAAATTCTCTGAATGTCTCGGTGGGTTTCTTCTTCAACTTCTCTAGGTAGAAACGATCAGGCATGGCATCAGTGTTGTGCCCAAAACAATCAACAAAGTCCCCAGCCATTGCTTCCCAGCTCGTCCATTTCTTTGTTTGCTGCTTTGAGTACCATACCAGCGCATCTCCAGTCAGACTGCGGTTGAACAGTTGCATGCGGATCTTTTCATCATGTCCAACCCCAACCAACTTATCACAATAAGACCTCAAATGAGCCATCGGGTCACCCCTATCGTCGAACATATTAAACTTGGGTGTCTTATAGCCTTCGGGCAACTTCAAGTCAGGTTACATGCAGAGATCCTCATAGGCCAACCCTCGAGTTCCTTTGGTACCTTGGAGTTGCCTGAACTTCTCTACCAACCATTTTACTTGCTCCTTGGTGTTATTTGGTTCTTCCTTGG
Source organism: Petunia axillaris subsp. axillaris (assembly GCA_029990575.1). Lineage (NCBI taxonomy): Eukaryota > Viridiplantae > Streptophyta > Magnoliopsida > Solanales > Solanaceae > Petunia > Petunia axillaris. The sequence continues at coordinate 139,778,819 of JARKNS010000004.1, forward strand.
TCCATGCATACATCTCATGATCTTTGGTGGGTGATCCGATGGTTTTTGTTTCAACGATGAAGAAGGGTAAGTTGTTTTGTGGTGCTTTTGGGGGTGCGGTATATCTTGGATAAGGAATGTCTTTTTCAGGGTATAGTGGATCTTTGCCATGAGGGCGGGTGGTTTTTTCTGGTTCAAGAATCTCATCAGCACGGGCAAGAGAGATCCTGCTCTCTAATTCGAACAGTCTTTGTTCCAACTTGGCATAATCTTCATATGCGACCACACCTTGCTTTTCAGGAGTTCCATTTTCAAATTTGTCAAACTCATCCATAATATTACGTCTCGTCCTTGTCCTTGTAGGTAAAGGGGGAGGTGTTGGGATTGATCCTCTGGATCTCAACCGGTATTGCGGTGCGGCAAGAATGCACAAACCAAACTTTCAAGGACTTGGGGACTGTTATATCAAAAACAAAGAAGAAATGTGAGTATAGGTTAGTTTAAAATAAAATCGTGTCCTACCATGCAGGGGACCTCTTTTGTGCCAGAGGTAGGCCTATCGAAGATTCGAAGTAATGTTTGCACCGAATACGTCATTTTGTTTGCGTAAACATAATCAACACAAACCTAAAACCCAAAAATGACGAAATTTTATTTAATTTGCTTGACTTTATTACAAACGCTAACTTAAAACAACGACTCGACTAAAGGGAAACAAAGATAAAAGAAAAGACGACTCGACTTAAGATGACCAGACTAATGTGCCAAGCAAAGAGGTTTGGATCAGGCGTCAGTTCAAGCATCTTCTTCCTTCTCTTTGGCTTCTTCCTGAGGTTCGTGAACCAGGCTCATAGGTGGAGGAGCGACAAACATCTCTATCATATCTTTCCCAGCTTACATGTCCCTCAGAGCTTTTGTGAAGAATTCACAGATTTCTATCCCCATTGGTTCCTTCTCTTCCAGTGGCACTGCCTTAATGTACTCTCCTCATCCTTTGAGCAGATCTTGTAGATTTTCAGCAGCTTGCCTTGCGGCCATAACCTTTCCTGTCCAATACTTGAGTTCGTCCCCTTTGATCTTGTCCTTGTATTGACTCCTCATCTCCCTCTCTTGTGTTACCCTTAATTCTTCCTTACTTTGGTCGAATTCATGTCGCAGCCTTTTGTATTTTCTAGTGATACTAGGAGCCTTGATTTTCCTTTTCAGTGTGGTCTTAGACCGGAACTTTTTCTTATCTTCACTGAGGCACTGAGGATAAGTCAGAGCAGCCAGGGGGTTCACCCTACTGTCTCGGCCACGACAAAACTGCATAGTAACCCTCTTTTCCTACATTGTCAAGATAGTCCCCACCATTGGGTGCTCGATGTCTTTCATGTCAACATTAAAGCTTCTTCCTTCAGTCAACTGCGGGGTCTGCTGTGTCATCCCTACTTGCCGGATAATTCTCAGAGGAACGTAGTGATGAGTTCCTGGGAATCTAATCAATGTCAAGAAAGTGATGTCTTGACCTTGTATGGAAACAGTGAAGCCAACATAGTTTGCAATCACCCATTGCACCTCTTGCAACTCCTCGAGCTTGGTGTACCATCCTTCCATGTTTGCAGGGTCTTCCCATGCCATTGTTCTAGCCATGCGGGTGCTATGTGAGCGAATCCCTCCTCTCCACGATGGTTTTGGTGCTACCGGACTGACAGGGACACTGTGCAAATACTCTATCAACCATATTTACAGCAACATATTGCACCCTTCGAAGAAGTCTCCTCCCTTCCTATATTTGGTTAGAGCCTTATAAACTTCTCCCAGAATCATCGGAACCAAACATACTTGACGTTTGTGAGCTCCCTTGCGCAATCTCTCTACTACTCTTCCCAGCCTTATGTCGATCTTTCCTTCCTTCTCGGGGAAAACCATGCTTCCCAGAAAAGCAATGATGAAAGCATTGGATTCAGTCCACTCCCAGTCTTGAATTTCCCATGGTCCAGTCCAATCATGCCTAAGTGTGTGATCTCCAAACCTAGAATGCAAGTACTCTAACGTGACTTTCCCATCATGCACCCCTTCAACGTATGGATCATAAGGAGCACCCAACAATTCAATGAACTCCTTAGGGTCCACTTCTCGGGGATAAATCATAATCTCAGGCCCATGCTCTAACCGTGCTAGTCCTCCAAATTCCTCCAACATTGGTGCCAACTCCAAACCAATTAAATGAAACACGACTCTCTTGTAATCCCAAAAGTGTGTAGCAGCCTCGACCAAACCAGGCGTGGCAGTGTAGGTTTTGAGAGCCACAAACTCCCCCAACATCTTTTAAACATGAGCCTTACTAATAATAGCCAGATCTTCCCACCAGAGTCTGATCAAATGAGGAGGTCGGGAAACAATCTCGAACTGAAGTGTACCTTTTGCAGCCATAGTCTGCAACCAAAATAAGAAAAGGTAAAGACAAAAACATTCTTATAGTCTTGATCATGTTTAAGCAAACGATCAATATTTTGTGCAAATATTTCTTCGAATCCATGCAGGGATGCGATTTTGTCATTTCTCGGGTTAAGAACCCTTTTGACGTTTGGACAAGGTTTCCTAATAGACCTTAACGCGCCATGGTTGTAAGGCTTTTCTATGTTTAAATGACATGAGGAAAAATAAACATGCATTGCCAATTGTTCTCAAAATTTCCCCAAAACTTCATTATATAACTTGAAGTCTAATACATAAAAACTTTTACAAATAAAAAGACAAAACGAAACTAGACATTGGGTTCCTTTTCTAGCCTGGCCTTGTTTGCTTCTCTTACTATCTCTTGAGCTTCCTCCAAAGCCTCTGCTAAATAACCTTTAGCTGCGAACAAATGGAGTATGTCCATGGCACTGCATTCGGTGTTCCATTGCCCAAGTTTTTCCATCAATCCCTCTATTTTTCCTTCTAAGTTAAGTACAGGTATCTTCCATGTCTCTGTCCCTCTTTGGTGCTCCATTTCTGATTCTGATACCCTGCGCAATAGCCACTTATATTTGATTTGTGCCTCTACTTTCTTGTCTTTGATAGTGTCGCTCCTATTTGGCCCCGGCGTAACCGTCCCTCTCAATTCTGCTTGCAACCAGTCTGCATAGTGTAGTTCACAGCCTGCCTAATACCAATCTCGTTCTATAGATTTTGGACCCATAATGCAACGATTTTTCCAACTATCGATGATTTTCCCAGCCAAAGCAATATTCTCTTCAGCGTAATCAAGTTGATATCATCCGGCGGATGCCATTTGAATTATGCATTATTTTCTGCCAGCTTACCTCAGACTCTTCTAGGGATATATGGTTGAAGGCCTCGTAGCCGCATTAGAGTCAAAAAAGGAGTGGCGTTAGCTCGAATTTTGAATTTGTTTGTCGTGAACCAAGTGAACATCCATTGTACTTTGTTGTCTGTTATGTTGTTGCTCCCAATGCACACGCAAGTATACGCGGTCGACAAGTAATAAAGTGATAAATCGAATATCGTTCCCACGAGGACTAAGCAGACTAATACTTAACAAACAATTCCTCCAAACTACTCAGGGGTCTTTTTCTTGGTTGTGAGAGTTTTTATAACTAAAGTGCAGTAAGTAAAGTGCTAAAGATGTAGTCAAGCAATGAGAAATACTTTGGTTGTTAACAATATCAAGAGAGCGGTCCAGGGTCAGAGTTACGAACTATCCAGTTGATGTATCCAATTGACTCCACTTCTTAAATCCCGGGTTACTAACTGACAGAGTAAATGTAACTGTGAAAATCTTTCAGTTCTTCACAGTCTATGCAAGCTACTTCAATCCCTATATGTCTATGGGTTAAATCACATGCACGCATTAAGATTCATGTAATGAGTTAAACTAGGCAAGCAAGTATATGTCTATCCTACCCGCAAATTGGTTCCACGATGCCCGGGTTCACAAACTAGTTCTATTCTTTCTTATTACGTAATTAAATTCCCTCTTTCGAGTTCAATCTAAAAATCATAGATGATGTATAATTATCGAGCTCTAACAATTACACGTGTGAAATCAAGAAAGAATAAGCAACCCATTATGGGATTAAATCAATGGGAATCAACCTTCAACAATCAACCTTCATGTAATACTCTAACCCTAGAACTTAAAGTGTAGCCACACATATTCATGATCACAAGGCAATAATTTTGTGTAATAATGAAGTAAATGATGTAATAGATGAAAGATTAGGAATGAACCCTTGTTCAATGAGTATGTAGCTCTCAATATTGCTCCAAAGTATCAACTCCCTTTCAAAAACTAAGTAAAATACTATTTATAGTGTTTACAAACACCTAGTAATAACTTAGACCCAATACTAGACGGAATAGGAAGTGAAAAACCGCACACGGGGCGCTATAACGGGCGCCCCGCGCCTCGGAAAGCGCCAAGATAATCAGTAACGCTACATTTTGGGCGCCTTAGGGGCGCGGCATGTTGGGAACCGCGCTGGGCAGTGGGGCGCGGTGGAGGGCGCGCCACGTGCCCCACAGCGCCCAGCCAACTCGCCTTCTTCCGTGGTCCGAAATCGTGTCCGTGTTGTGCCTTCGCGTGCTCAATCCAATCCTCAATCATCCTTCAACCAATTCATGCTAAATCAAGCTCCGAAAAACTCCAAATGCACCGCGTAACAACCTGCACACGCACAACACAAAATCAGTGTACAACCACATTCACAACCTAATAAACGAGTGCAAAACAAGCTCAAATATGCGGAAATATTAAGGAAATATAGGCATAAAATGCCAAACATCACCACCCCACACTTGAATCCTTGCTCGCCCTCGAGTAAGTCACATCTCACTTCCCCAACCTAGGTAAAACAGGTCTGCCTATGACTATAGTTGATACCGACCATTGAACCAATGCACGCATGACTACTATGGATCCACAACATGCCAACAATTTACCAAAACCAAAAATATGAGAACAACCACCCCAAAATAGCTCAAATGCACAAACTCAACTTAATGCAACCATGCTCCCACAAAATCACACCTATCTACTCAACCAAGAGCCATCAACTTCATCTACTTCATGCAAACCACGTGCCCTCACCAATATGAAGCAAAAGAGTGCCCCCCAAAATAACATACAAAATCAATATCATGAATAGAATGGGGGCAATACAAATAAATTCACTCACTCTCATGAAAGTCTCACATGTCGCACACAACGTACCATAGGCTTGCCCATAGTGTAGGACTCCACTAATGTAAGCTCACTCCAATCGGGATTAACTAGGACTTTAGAAAGGTCGTAATGTAGGCTAAGGGGCGGGTAGGATACATATGGTAATAGTGACTACCTCCCTAAGCACTTTAATACATCACATTCAAATTAATCATCAATTTCATCAAGCCACCCAAACCAACAACTTCTATACATACACCTTCTCACAAGTGACATTTTTCATTTAAGCACACACTAGCAAGGAATGGATATCTTTTTCTCTTCTTATTTCCTCTTTTTTTTTTCTTTTCACAATTTTTCTTTCTTTTCAACTTTGCTATTTTTTTTTCTTCTTTTCTTTTTCAATTTCATCCAACCTTGCCAATGCTTTTCACTACTTCACAATTTTAACAATTATTCCCCTTCATTAGTTCCACTCAAAAACCTCCCAAAATCCAACCACAACTCCAAAATAACAACACAATATCAATAAAGTGCTTAAGGAGTAAAGGGCCAAAAGAGACAATTTAGAACAAATGGGTAGGCTCGGGGTGTGGGTGCCAACAAAAAGGGTCAAAGAAATCACAACACAATTTTTCCAAGGTATATATGTAAAGGTAGGCAAACAAAAGAAGGCCTTGTATCATTTCCCGACTATTGTCCGGATCATTAGCCACAACCTCACTGTCCGGATCATTAGCCACAACATCTAAATCCGCGTTCTCATCCTCCTGCGGATCCACCGTTCTAGCTCGAATCATGCCAAGCAGACCCTTCGAGGTCTCCAGGAGAGGGACCTTGCGATCAATAGCAGTCAAATCAACGCCCGACTGACGGGCCATCGCCTCCATCATCAAGTACTGACGCGCAGTCAAGTTGGCGTCTGCCTCCCGCCACTCGTTTACCGTCAGCTTCACCGGCGCGGTGGTGGTCACCCCCTTGACCGAAGCAATGTCAAAAGGCTTCCCTATATCAGGGACAATGCGATCCCCAATCTCATCTACGGGGACGCCCAAAGTACAATCTACTACATGAATCAGATTTTCGTTGCTCTTTCATAACGCGCAACATGTAGTAGCCAATGTTCACCGGCCTCCCAATCATGAAGAAGTACACCATGCACGCCCGAGTCTTAGTGACCTCGGAGTAATGGGAACATGGTAGTATACGTGCATTTATGAACCGCATCCACACACGGGCCGGTTTAAGAAACTGCGAGAAATACATGAACTTGTGTCTTCCGGTGGCAGTGCGCTCCCACTTGTGAGTGGAGCTCTCGCCACATAGTGTATCCCGCAAAGCTTTATAATCAGGCTTCTTGATGTACTCTCTCAAATCATCATAATCGGGGTCATCGACCCCCAAAAAGGCATTCAATGCCGTAGGATCCAACTTCACTTTCACTCCCCGAACTGTCACCACATCATCCTCCTTCCAAGCTTCCTCGGGCTCCCAATTGGCATACAATTCTTGTACCATGTCCAAGTTGGCGTGCCCTGGACTCTCAAATACCAAGTCTCATTTTAGAGCAATGATCGCTTCGGCCACACTTCTAAATTTTTGCATCACCTGTCGTTTATCAATGGCTTGCTCGGGTATGTACCCAGCAAGCCACACACTCTTGTACCATGTTTGGCATTCCCCCTTCTTTACAAAAGGGAGGCTATAACGGGTCTTGCCTCCGGGACGTGGTATCGGCACCGCGTCCTTTGGAATCTTAGCCTTGCCTTTAGCCTTTGGTTTAGCCTTGGGTTTGGCCGGTGCCTTACCCTTTTGCTTGGTAGTGGAAGGCCCGACTTGAAGTGTTTTTCTCGAGCCCGAAGCGGAAGAAGAGCTCTTGCTTGGCAAATGAGTAGTCACCATGGTACCTATACAACAATAAAAGATCAATGTGAGATAGATAGATAGGTACCAAAACTATACAATTCAAGCTCAATTAGTGGGGTATCACTCCACACTTATCACACACTCTATGTGTCAATCACTCAACTCAATGGCACGAGCAACCCCACACTTAAGCAAAACTAGCTTTGGGCAAAGTATGCCACGTTTTGAATTTTGAAAATCATGCTAGTGTGGGTGCATCATGATCAATTCTTGTGTGTGTGCAACACCTAATGTCCATAATAAGCCTAAGGAATGCATTGCTACTCAAGAATTCACAATGTTATTGAATTTTCATCATTGAGGCTTTTTCACAAACACTTGGTGTGCACACTTTTAAACTAGCAATTTCAATGAGTTTTGGAATATGCCAACCCTCCCAAATTGTTGGGAGATCTCTTTTTTCAAGTCACAAGTCATCTAGCTAGCTCATTTAACCATTTAGGCACAACAAGCATGAATTTTTAATGAGTCAACTTGTAACTAGCTAAGAATCATGCATAACAAGAAGAAGTGCAACTTACATGTTAATGAAGAGAAAGAGTGAAGAATTTACTTACTTGAATGATTTAGGATGGATTGCACAAGATTTGGAATGATTCCAAGTGATAGAGATGAAGTTGTGAGTGATTAGAGAGTGATTGGGAGTGAAAATAGTGAAAAATAGGTGTTAGAATCGAGTATTAGGGGATGGGGAAGACCGGGTCGCGGGTAAAAACCCGTTTGACCCGGCAAAAACTCACAAAAATTGGGCTTGCGCGGTGGCCAGCGCGCCATGTCCCTATCGCGGTAAAAAATGCGAGCTACTGCCTAAGCCGGCGCGCTGGGGGGCGCGGCACGCTTCCCAATGCGCTAGGCCACTTTTCTTCAGCTCAAATCTTGCGCTTTGGGAGGCGCGGGGCACTCCCGAACGCGCCCGAGCACGTTTTTTCCGCACCGATTTTTGATTCGAAGTGCAACCCCAAGCGCGAGACATGACTCGAGACGTCCCGCACCCCTCAATGCATTAATTACACCTTGTTTAGCTCACCCAATTCCTACAAAAACGACACACAAAAACAACAACTACGTGACACTATAAAAACAAAAAAAACTAAACTATTACAAGTACAAACTCGGGTTGCCTCCCGAGAAGCGCCTTATTTAACGTCGTGGCGCGACGGGTATAAATCAAGGGTCCCTCAAAGTAATTGAAGTGCGGTGATTCACCGCACCTCCCCAATAATGTTTCACCCGTTGACCATTAACCAAAAATGTGTTCTCAGAATCCGGGGCTCTCAATTCAACCGCTCCATGTGCGCAAACACGAACAACTTCAAAAGGCCCCGACCATCTCTACTTCAACTTGCCCGAAAATAATTTCAACCTCGAGTTGAACAACAATACAAGCTGCCCGGGCTCAAAAGAACGACGCTCAATGTGCTTATCATGCCATTTCTTTGTCCGTTCCTTGTATAATTTAGCATTTTCATACGCATGGAAACGGAACTCTTCAAGTTCATGCAATTGGAGCATCCTCTTCTCACCTGCTAAGGCCATATCAAGGTTGAGCTTTTGAATAGCCCAATACGCCTTATGCTCTAATTCAACCGGCAAGTGACAGGCCTTACCATAAACAAGCCTATATGGAGAAGTTCCAATAGGTGTTTTGAATGCGGTTCGATAGGCCCAGAGAGCATCATCTAACTTCATAGCCCAATCCTTCCTCGAGGCATTCACAGTCTTCTCAAGGATTTGCTTGATCTCTCTATTAGACACTTCCACTTGGCCACTAGTTTGGGGATGATAAGCAGTAGCCACCTTGTGGCGAACCCCATACTTAGCCAACAATTTATTGAACAAGCGGTTACAAAAGTGCGTACCTTCATCACTGATTATAGCCCGCGGTGTCCCAAAACGAGTGAAAATATTCTTCTTCACAAACTTCACCAACACACTCGCATCATTTGTTGGAAGTGCAACAGCTTCCACCTATTTGGACACATAATCAACTGCTACGAGGATGTACTTTTGACTCATAGAAGGTGGGAATGGACCCATAAAATCAATACCCCAATAATCAAACAGCTCAATCTCCAAGATATTGTTCAAAGGCATCTCGTGACGCCTAGTAATTGTCCCAGTTCTTTGGCAACGATCACATTGCTTCACTAATACGTGAGCATCTTTAAATAGAGTAGGCCAAAAGAAACCAGATTGGAGTACCTTTGCAGCTGTTCGATCTCCACCAAGGTGGCCACCATAAGGAGAGGAATGGCAGCTCTGTAGAATCGGCTCTACTTCTTCCCTTAGAATACATCTCCTAGCTAGTTGATCAACCCCTATCTTGTACAAATAGGGCTCATCCCACACATAAAATCTACTCTCATGAAGGAGTTTACGCTTTTGCTCAGCAGTTGCCCCAGAGGGGTACACATTACTCACAAGTAAATTCACCATGTCAGCATACCATGGCACCTCAGCTGCATCAAGAGCAAAAAGTTGCTCATCAGGAAATACCTCTTTAATCTCGGGCCCTTCATCTACATGATCTCTATTCTCCAACCTTGACAAATGATCAGCAACTTGATTCTCAGTCCCCTTGCGATCTCGAATTTTAACATCAAACTCTTGCAATAGGAGAACCCATCTAATGAGTGTAGGTTTGGATTCCTTCTTTTCAAACAAATACCAGATTGGGCATGATCAGTGTAGACAACAACATGAGTGCCAACCAAATAAGATCTGAACTTATCAAAAGCATAAACTACGGCTAGCAACTCCTTTTCAGTGGTGGTGTAATTGGACTGGGCTGCATCAAGCGTTTTGCTTGCATAATAGATGGAGTGAAAGATTCTTCCAATCCTTTGGCCTAGAACAGCCCCAATAGCATTATCACTCGCATCACACATCAATTCAAACGGCAAAGACCAGTCAGGAGCAATGATGATTTGTGCGGTCACCAACCTTTTCTTCAACTCTTCAAATGCTTTGAGACAAGCATCATCAAACACAAATTTCATATCCTTCTCCAACAATTTGCACAAGGGAGTGGAAATTTTGGAGAAGTCCTTTATAAACCGTCTATAGAACCCTGCATGTTCCAAGAAACTACGCACCCCCTTAACAGAGATAGGTGGTGGTAATTTCTCAATAGCCTCAATCTTCACCTTATCAACCTCAATTCCTTGCTTTGACACCTTGTGCCCAAGTACTATGCCTTCTTGAACCATAAAGTGGCATTTTTCCCAATTCAGCACAAGATTTGTTTCTTCACAACGGCTTAGCACAGCATCAAGATTTCTCAAACATTCATCAAACGAATCACCAACCACTGAAAAATCATCCATAAATACCTCCACAAATTTTTCCACCATGTTAGTGAAAATAGCCATAATGCACCGCTGAAAAGTCCCCGGGGCATTACACAACCCAAATGGCATCCTCCTAAATGCATAGGTGCCATATGGACAAGTAAAAGTGGTCTTCTCTTAGTCTTCAGGGGCTATCACAATTTGATTGTAGCCCGAATACCCATTCAAGAAACAGTAATATTCATGCCCTGCAAGTCTGTCCAGCATCTGATCAATAAAGGGTAGTGGGAAGTGATCTTTCCTAGTGGCCTTGTTTAGCTTCCTATAGTCAATGCAAATTCGCCACGCTGTAACAGTTCTTGTAGGAATCAACTCATTGTGCTCATTCTTCACCACTGTCATGCCCCCCTTCTTAGGAACACATTGCACTGGAGTCACCCACTTGCTGTCAGAGATAGGAAAAATAATACCAGCATCCAGCCACTTGATAACTTCTTTCTTCACCACCTCCTTCATAATTGGGTTTAGCCTCCTCTGCTGCTCTATGAATGGTTTATGATCTTCCTCCAAGAGAATTTTGTGGATGCAGAAAGAAGGACTAATCCCTCTAATATCAGCAATAGTCCAGCCAATAGCTCTTTTGCGCTCTCGCAAAACCCGCAACACCTTCTCAACCTGCACATCAGAGAACAAAGAGGAAAGGATCACGGGTAATGTATTACCTTCACCCAAATAAGCATAACGTAAATGCTCGGGTAAAGGTTTGAGCTCAAGATTAGGAGCTTTCTCAATAGACGGTTTAGCAGGAGTTAAGGTCAACGGTCTATCAAGCTCCTCAAACTTCTTCCACCCTGGGATGAATCTACTCTGCATATTAAGAACCTCCAAATACTCTTCAGTATCATCATCCTTCAGGATATCATCATCATCACATAAGAGTGCCCGTGCTAACGAATCAACATTAGAAGCCAAGAATGACCTCTCATCAGCAGTTAGCTCATCATCTACCACTTTTACCATGGACAACTCTTCATAGTGAGAAGGAAGCTGGGTAGCTCTGAACACATTAAACACAGCTTCTTCCCCATTTACCTTCATAATCATCTTTCCAGCTCTGACTCGAATAACAGCATCAGCAGTAGCCAAAAATCCTCTTCCCAAGATGAGAGGAACCTCAGGATCAGCTTCATAATCAAGAATAATAAAATCAACGGGTAATATGAACTGACCCACTTGTACAAGCACATCCTCAATAATCCCCTCGGGGCATGTCAGAGATCTATCAGCAAGCTGCAGGGTCACAGTAGTGGGTCGTGGCTCACCTAGGCCGAGCTTCCTGAAAACTGAATAAGGCATCAAATTCACACTAGCTCCCAAATCACATAAAGCTCGACCAACCTCATGTTCACCAATTTTCAAAGGGATGGTAAAACTGCCAGGGTCCTTCAATTTCTGAGGAAGCTTGCTTCTAACTCTGGAACTGCACTCCTCAGTAAGTGCAACTGTCTCAAACTCGGTCAATCTTCTCTTGTTAGCAACAATATCCTTGATGTATTTAGCATAATTGGGAACATCCCGCAAAAGCTCCACCAAAGGAATATTTACATGAATCTGACTCAATATCTCCAAGAATTTCTTGCATGCTGCATCAACTTTCTGCTTCTGAAGCCTCTGAGGGAAAGGTGGTGGTGGTCTCACAATAGCAGACTCGAGCTGCTTTGCTATTACTGTCTCTGCTTCTTTCTCCACTTCCCTATCAACATTTGGCTCTAGCTCATCAACAGGCTTCTTTGGTTTAGGGGGAAGTTCTTCTAGAGCTCTTCCATTCCTCAAAGTAACTGCTTGCACAAATTCTTGAGGATTCTTCTCTGTATCACTCGGTAAAGCACCCCGAGGTCTATTATTTTGTGCTCCAGCAAGCTGCCCCAACTGTCTTTCAAGATCTTTCTGCGCACTGCTCAAATCTTTAATTATTTGTGCCTGAGATGCTGACTCATCCATGAGATTTTGCTGCCCTGCAAGAAGTTTCCTGAGCATATCCTCCATAGCATTAGACTGCTGTGGCTGAGCCTGTGACTGCGACCCCTGCTGTGGTGCATTGCTTTTAGTAAATTGGGGTCGCTCATTACCCTGAAACTGCTCACGGGTATCCCTCCAGGAAAAATTTGGGTGATTACGCCAACCCGTGTTATAACTGTTACCATACTGATTGCGATTTTGACCCTGTGATCTGTTCTGATTACCCACATAATATACTGACTCTGGGTTAGAGGGACAAACCTCAGTGCTATGATCCTCACCACATACTTCACAAAAAGTCTGAACTTGTTGCACTGGAGCTAGTGGTGGCTTCGTTTGGAGAGTCAGCTTGCTGATTTGATTAGAAATAGCATCCATCTTCACTCGCAGCTCTGAAATTACATCTAGTTGAAGTATCCCAGCAGCTTTCTGCGTATTAGCTCTGCTAGCACCCTCAACTTGCGTATTAGCTCTGCCATCACCCTGCCAATCAGGATTGCTCTGTGAAAACTTATCAAGTAAGTCATAGATCTGTTCAAAATTTAAGGCCAGCACTTGGCCTCCAGCAGCAGCATCAACCACAATCTTAGTATATTGGTTCAACCCCTCAACAAAAGTGTGTGCAATAACCTCATTAGATTGGTTGTGTTGTGGGCAATCTGTCAATAACGCTTTAAATCTCTCCCAGGCTGCATATAATGATTCTCCTTCTAACTGCCTGAAGGACAAAATTGCGCTCCTCAACCTGGCCGTCTTGGCAGACGGATAAAACTTAGCCAAGAATTTCTTAGCCAAATCCTCCCAAGTAGTGATAGACCCAGGCTTTTCAGCCTTTAACCACTTCCTTGCTGTCCCAATCAATGAAAATGGGAACAAATTCATTCGCACATAATCAGTAGGCACACCCGCCGGTGTATAAGTATCACTGATCTCCAGAAAGTTCTGCAGGTGTTGCTGCGGATCTTCATGCAGGAATCCACCATATTGCCCCGTCACATGCAGCAACTGAATCATGCCGGGCTTTATCTCAAAGTTTCCAGTAATAGCAGGCTTCACAATACTTGACTCTACTCCTTTCAGACTAGGAAGAGCCACATCTCGCACTGCTACTGCTTGTTCTTCAGCCATTTCAACAGGTAGAGAGGCAAGTACGATTGCTAATGCTTCTCGATCTCTCGCTTCCCTTTTTGCCTTTCTCAAGGTTCTTTCAGGCTTGGGATCAAAAGGTGCGAGTGATTCGTCCTTTTTATTCCTTTGCATTCAAAACCTATTGCCTGAAACAACACAAGAAACTCAACAAAAAATTAGACCTGAATAGCAATTAAGTAATTGTTCAAAAGAAAATAGTCCGTAATTAGTCCCCCGGCAACAGCGCCAAAAACTTGTTGCTCCCAACGTACACGCAAGTATACGCGGTCGACAAGTAATAAAGTGATAAATCGAATATCGTTTCCACGAGGACTAAGCAGACTAATACTTAACAAACAATTCCTCCAAACTACTCAGGGGGTCTTTTTCTTGGTTGTGAGAGTTTTTATAACTAAAGTGCAGTAAGTAAAGTGCTAAAGATGTAGTCAAGCAATGAGAAATACTTTGGTTGTTAACAATATCAAGAGAGCGGTCCAGGGTCAGAGTTACGAACAATCCAGTTGATGTATCCAATTGACTCCACTTCTTAAATCCCGGGTTACTAACTGACAGAGTAAATGTAACTGTGAAAACCTTTCAGTTCTTCACAGTCTATGCAAGCTACTTCAATCCCTATATGTCTATGGGTTAAATCACATGCACGCATTAAGATTCATGTAATGAGTTAAACTAGGCAAGCAAGTATATGTCTATCCTACCCGCAAATTGGTTCCCCGATGCCCGGGTTCACAAACTAGTTCTATTCTTTCTTATTACGTAATTAAATTCCCTCTTCGAGTTCAATCTAAAAACCATAGATGATGTATAATTATCGAGCTCTAACAATTACACGTGTGAAATCAAGAAAGAATAAGCAACCCATTATGGGATTAAATCAATGGGAATCAACCTTCAACAATCAACCTTCATGTAATACTCTAACCCTAGAACGTAAAGTTTAGCCACACATATTCATGATCACAAGGTAATAATTTTGTGTAATAATGAAGTAAATGATGTAATAGATGAAAGATTAGGAATGAACCCTTGTTCAATGAGTATGTAGCTCTCAATATTGCTCCAAAGTATCAACTCCCTTTCAAAAACTAAGTAAAAGACTATTTATAGTGTTTACAAACACCTAGTAATAACTTAGCCCCAATACTAGACGGAATAGGAAGTGAAAAACCGCACACGGGGCGCTATAACGGGCGCCCCGCGCCTCGAAAAGCGCCAAGATAATCAGTAACACTACATTTTGGGCGCCTTAGGGGCGCGCCACGTTGGGAACCGCGCTGGGCAGTGGGGCGCGCCACGTGCCCCACAGCGCCCGGCCAACTCGCCTTCTTCCGTGGTCCGAAATCGTGTCTGTGTCGTGCCTTCACGTGCTCAATCCAATCCTCAATCATCCTTCAACCAATTCATGCTAAATCAAGCTCCGAAAAACTCCAAATGCACCGCGTTACAACCTGCACACGCACAACACAAAATCAGTGTACAACCACATTCACAACCTAATAAACGAGTGCAAAGCAAGCTCAAATATGCGGAAATATTAAGGAAATATAGGCATAAAATGCCAAACATCACTGTTAAAGAGTTTCAGCCAACCTTCAGCGATACTTGCTTGTTTCAAGGTTCTAACTCTATAGCGTGGTGTAGTTATACGATTAATGCCTGATGGTTTGAGTATTTCTGTGCTTCCTCTCACTATTTGCAAATTCTCCTTAAACCAAAGTTGTAGTAACAAATTGCACCCCTCGAAATATTTAGCCCCCTTATTACAAAGCACCAAAGCTCTATAAATATCGGCCGAAATCATAGGAACCAAAGTGCATTCTCGTTTGTCAACCCCGTTCATCACAGCTTCCACTACCTTGATCAACTATACCCCAACGTAATGCTTTGAATTTTCAGGAAACACCATAACACCAAAAAAACTAACTATGAAGCAAAAATCTTTCCTTTATGCCAATCATCGTAGGAAGTGAAATCTTGACGTCTTTGGTCAAAAGCTCCATCATGACCAAACTTCTCATACAGAAAAGACAACAGTATGTCACTGTATCGTTTCCAGCAAGGCCAAGCAACTTGCGAAAGTCGCTCAAAATGGGAAACTTTGGAATGATGATTGTCATTTCTTGCGATGTACGCTTTTCTCTGATCATACCCGAATCTTCTATGAAACCACCTATCTCTTCTAACAACAGTGTCAACTCTACGCCATTGAACCTAAAGACATTCCTTTGCTCATCCCAAAATGTAATCTCCACCTCGATAACCCCACGACACGGTTCCACTTCCATCAACAAAGGTAGATGCCCCAAGTATTTATGAACCCGTAAATAATCATGACCTCCTAAATTGCTCTACCACCATGCCAGTAGAGGAGGAACACCCATGACCCATACCAAATCTTGGACATTTTGATCCATAAAGACCTACAAATAAATAAGAAGATTAAAATAAACACTCCACCCCTATTTTGAGAACAATATGACTACATGTTTATTTTCCTGAAATGCAAATAATCATGTCCAAATGCTCTTTGGGGTTGAAAACCCGTTTAGAATGTTGGAAAAGTTGGCCTATCTTGGACTTGGAAAAGAGTAAAATAACATGGTATCATGATGCATGAGTTCCTATCGTCTCTAATAAGATTTGGTTTAGACCACATTCCCCCAAACAGACAATTTGGAGGTGGAAAAGTTTTGGGACCGTCAGCTGTACCACGGACTCGACCTATCCCAAACTTTTTCGAAGGGTGTTTTGTAGAAGTGAGAACGGCCGTCAAACCGACGCAACTGTTTTATTTTTCTAAGTATATCGCATGAATAAACGTTGATGGGGAGGTATGTCAAATAGGATGCATTACAAAATTAAAAAAAATTACAAGCAAAATTAAAATAAAACGAAAAGGAAAACAAAACAAAAGAAAGAAGTTAGTTCTAGATGATAATAATAAATAACAAGATAATAAATAATAAAAATCTCAAAGTAAAGACTCGTTGTGGTTAGGACTTTAAAAATTCCCAGGGGAGTCGACATTCTGTCGCATCCGATTTTAGACTCAACTCAAGGCGAATCGGGTTTCAGATTTGACTAGGTAACTCGTTTGAGTTCAAGAGTTGGAGTCGCCACCTAATATAGTTTTCTAAGGTGATTTAGGCCACCTAAGCATCTAGGGTTGAGTTCATTGTTACACTAGTCAGATTTCAGAGATTCGAAAGGGTAAGAAGTCCAAATGACTCAAGGGAGAAGCTGTTAGGCACTCCCCCGAGTCCCACGAAAGGTGGTTCCGCTCGAGTTTATATTTTGGGGTGTTAAAGTAAGGTTGTGAGCATCATTATAGGCTATACTAATCTTAAAAGGTCACTTTAGTATCTAATGTATGAGAGTAAATATAGTTATGCAAGTTTAAACAATACACATGCAAATAGGCTTTAAGTTTTACACAAAACGACCTATTTCACGCCTAATCGAATTTCAAGGCCTCTAATTCGGATGCGTAATCGTATATAATGATTAAATCTACAAGATGTGCAACAATTCAGCCTAGTCATACAATTTCAGCATTGTAAAACAATGTTGCGCAGACAATCAGTTTTGCAAAACTAGCCACTTCATAAAAAGATTTCAAATTTTAATCAAAACCGAAGGGGT
This sequence comes from Petunia axillaris subsp. axillaris, assembly GCA_029990575.1. Classification (NCBI taxonomy): domain Eukaryota; kingdom Viridiplantae; phylum Streptophyta; class Magnoliopsida; order Solanales; family Solanaceae; genus Petunia; species Petunia axillaris. The sequence continues at coordinate 139,795,976 of JARKNS010000004.1, forward strand.
GTTGTTTTTAAAACAAAATGTTAGCTATTTAGGGTCGGTGTGACTCTTCATTAATTGTCGAGCCCTAACCTTAATGGCTATTTTTGATTAGGGGTCAGTTTCGTAATGTATTTAGATAAAAGGGTTTTTTTCAAAAATGGGTTCCACAAAGCACATAAATGCAAATAGAGGGGCTGTCACACATAATTATTAATATAGGCATGCATATACATGAGTAGATAATAGTTTAGATTTTAGAAAAATCTTTATATAGCCTTATAGTCTACCCCCAAGTCATGTATACACCCCCTAAACACTATTATATTAGTGTATAGGAGCTTCTAAAGTGATAAAAGAATTTCAATACATATAAAGGCCACGTTTTAAAAATAATTTTGGGCCTGGATCATTTATGCAAAACAAAGGAAAACATACAGTTTTAAATTGCAAAAATAAGCAGATTACTAGCAGTTCTCTCACAGATGGCCCCTGTTGTTTTAAAACTATTCAGACTTCGCGCGAAAAACTTGAACAATTGCTAAAACATCGAATTCAGGTTATCACATACTCGCAGAACATGCTTAACAATTTCTTGAACCGTCCTTTAAGCAAATTTTTGATTCTCTTTAGATGATGCAGCATATAAAGAGAAGTAGGCTAGAGAAGGCCCCTGGGTCACCATATACACGGTGTTATAACCGTGTATACCTATTTTAAAGAATACAAACAGGGAATCCTAAAATGTACACAAATTGGGGACAATTTCTAAAGGGGAAATCACAGGGAAAGGGTAAAGGTCAGAGGGGTGTCCTGTTTTACACCAATTTTCCAGTCTTCTTGGCTTAATTTTCCCACTTAGATGAGCCATTTATCAGGCTTTAATCAAATAAGACCAATGGCCCTGTAAATAACACTTTGGTATAGCCAGAAGACTATCCACCCAAGCTGCAAAATTATGGTTAGTAGTGGGACAAAATAAGTCCCCAAACAAAGACACACACCAGCTAGACATGCCTAACAAATACACTGGAGAAGAAAACACAGCAGATTTAAGATGCAATAGAGGCAGGTATGATTTTTACCTTATAATTAGATCAAGAAAATAGGGATGAATGAAGCAATCAGTGCCAAGTTATTCTTCCAAAATTATCCAGAAGAGAGATATGACACTTCTAAGAGAGTAATCACAATTTCCCATTGAGAGAGAAGTAAGTAGAGTGTTCAGTGTGTGAGAGAAGTACTGCAGAGATTTTTTGTTCTGTCTGTGTGTCTCAAACTATGTCTAAGGTCGGGTTTTTATAGGTGTGAGGGTGAGAATTCAAATTCAAACGGGAAAACATTACAAGGCAAGACATATTGCCTTCCAGAAATAACAGGGGACAAACTTTGAGTTCCTTCCAAAAATAAAGTAATCAATCCCAAAACTTGAGGCAAAATTAGTCCTACACTTATTTAGATTCCCTCCTCTCACCCTTAACATAGTCTAGGTTCACAATCAATTACACAAACTCAAGCAAAGTTCGAAAATAATTCAATCATCCTAGCATATCTCAAGAAATTTTCAGTTGGCACTAAATCAATTAACAAGATCAACTTTCATTCTAATACCAATCAACTAACTTGAATTAGTCAAATCACAAGATCATGCTCAAATCAGTCTAGCACCTCAAACTTTCAGCCTAAATAAACTAGCAGATTGTGTGTCTCGACACAAAAAAGAGCTAAGCACACTGTTAAGGCTATACTCTGACGATGGTGGTGAGATATTGGACCCTAAGACATCACATAGGGATGCACAAACAATTTTACAAGAAAGAATTAGAATGAACATCATTAACCATGTAATTTTCCATTTTAAATCCATTAACGGCTGGTCATTCTAAATTACAACCAAGACTAGGGAAACTTAGGCACATGCATAACACATAGAGGAAAGCAAATTAGGGGTTAGGGTTACCTGTTTTGAATCCGAGTCGGATAAAATCGACCCGTCGTGAATTGACTTTGCATGAGGGGTTTCTTACCCTTTTCAAGTGATAACACCGTTCAAAATACCCTGCACCCTGTCGGAGGTGTTTCCCGGCGATGACGACTCCATCGACGAGGGTCAAGAATTGACCTCATCCAAATATCGTCGAAAGTGTATGGGTTATGTAGCGGGTGACGAGGGGAGTACGATGGTACCATTTTTCAGGCCAAATTGACCGGAAAATCAATCAACAGTAGTGGCATGACACTTCGCCGATGAGTGAGTGAGAGAGAGAGAGAGAGTCATTATCGGGGGTGAGGTGAGGGAATGGGAATAGGCGAGGGGTTTAGGGGTTATTTGAGGAATATGATAGAGGATTTGATCTTGGCCGTTGGATCCATTACGTGGACGGCCAGGATTAGACACATAGGCGCAGAGGTGAAAAATGAGCTGATGTGTATGTGTGTGTGTGCATATACGTGTATATGTATGTATATGTGTATAAATAATGTATAATTAGTTTAATTTTAGTATAAAATAGGTCTAAAATTGCGTAAAATAGGTATAAAATTATAGAAAAATTATGAAATTAATTTTAAAGCATTAAAATGACTAGGGGGCATATGAAAATATAATTTTGGGGTTTAAAACGACTTGGGTTATTTTGTCAAAAAATAGAAGCAATTGCGGAATTTTATTATGAAATCGTACATTTTGTAAAATGGCTATGGTTTGTGATGACGTTTTCAAAAATTGCTTTGATCATTAGACTCGTATAGGAAGATAATTTGAAAGAATGGATGGGACGAAGGATAAATGCACGATCGTGGGTATGATTTGAAAACCATTGCTTAAAAATAGGAGGGACAAAATTGGGGGTCAATACTTCTCTCTGAAGTTCTGGTACATATGTCTAACACAGTTTCTGTGCTCAGATTCAGGAAATAAGTCTCTAATAGTCCCAATTAGACCCTGCGCGAACAAATATTGAATTAAGGCATACAATTATTTCTTATCAAAAGACATATAAGTTTTTGATATATTTTGAAGCACATGTAATACAAAGAATTAACTTCTCACCTTCTGCCTATCTCACATAAAAGATATGTGGTGGCTATTTCTGATTTTCAAATCCTCACGAATGTGCTGCAAAAACCAACTCCATGTTTCTTTACTCTCGGAATGTGCAATGACGGCGTATGCGACAGAGAATATACAGTCATTAGGGTCAATTGCAACAGCTGTTAGTAAGTTTCCACCATATGTCCCCTTGAGCCAGCAACCATCAAGGCATATTAAAGGTCTACAACCTGACTTGAATGCATCTTTAAGTGGTCCTAAACAAACATAAAAACCAACAAACTTTCCTTTATCTCTCCAAATAACCACTGTGGACCCTGGGTTCAAATTTAATAATTCAACCCTATATGATAAGAGCTTTGAGTATTGGTTGGCCTCATCCCCATGTATCCGCTAAAGAGCTGCATTCTTCACTCTCCATGCCTTCATCTTATGTATGGTGTAACCGTTATCTTTCTTCACTGTTGCTATTATACCTTTTATGCTCCATGTCGTGTCCTCTCTGAATATGCTAAAATATGTTCTACCTAACAACTCTGATGTCATATGAAAGTTGTCAATAATATTAGCACAATCATGATTTAAATTAGAGGACTTAATTTGAATTGTGGGGTCATCCTGGCTCAATCTAGTAGCATAAAGCTTAAATTGACACTCCTTATTTTTTCAAGCACATATAACTCTTTTCTTGTCATTGGTTGGAAACTTAAGTTGAAATCTATTTCTAATTCTCCACATCTTACATGCTTAATTAAAATGATCTAAACTCCTAAACTTCATTCCAGAGACAAATCAGGATCATCCTTATGTTTATCTTCATTATATTCTTAAATTGATACGCTCATCCTCATCTTCAGATTCAGAATCACCATAATCAGGAAGCTCATCCGAATCACTATAATCAGATTCATCTTTTTCATTAACGGATGGTTTTACTGTTAACTCAAAACTAGATGGTTGCTTGCTACTGTTCACTTTCTTAGGTCTGCCCCTCTTACAATATTGTACTTCATCAATAACCATCTGATAATCACCATCTCCTTCAGGTATGTCTTAGTCTCCATCACTAAATTCTTCCTCTTCACCGCCACTTTCTTCAATGTCATCATTGTCAACTTTATCCCAATTGAAAAAATCATGTATGATATATAATATAAAGAAGAACTTGACCTCTGAACTATAGTTTGATAAATAAGTCATTACTTAAAATAAAGAGTAATTAAATTTATGTCTCCGAGAAATTGTCGCATCACTTCTTACAGTCACAATATTCTAGACACTAAATTATGCACATGCATTTCGTTAGAACAACTCAAATGTAAAGTGAATTCCAAGTGTTTCCTATTTGAACTTCAGTTTTTAAGAAATTGGTTATGGTAAAGCTTGGCAAAAAAGAGAACAGACAGCGAATACCAACCTAGCCAGTTCACTGAAACATACCAATAACAATTATACAATAACAATAAGGCCCAAAAATTTTGAAAGCTTACCTCACTGTCGTCCCTCATATGTGGAATGGAGGAAAATGGGGGGATCAATGTTACTTTCGTAATAAAATTAAAAAAAAAAAAAAAAGAGTCAAAGCATTGGGGTGCATAAAAGAGGAATGTCTTTAACCTCTTTATGGTAGGTGAAAAGCTGAGCATGAAAATTGCAAAATCCTATCTTTTGTATTAATGAATCTTTGTTCCTACAACTCCCCTCATTTTTCACCAATTTTCTCCCCATTTTCCATCCCTCTCTCCTCTATATAATAGAGGTCTTTCATCAGTAAAAAAATATTCCAGGAATTCATCTAAGAACACTAGAAACAAGATCTGAAATCTGGGATAAAAAAAAAAGAGTGAGTATAGAAAGAAAATAAAGGAACAAATAGAAATAAAAAAGCAAAAAAAGAAAAAGAAAAGAAAAGAAAACAAGTCTTGACTTGGAGTTTTAATGTTATTGTTAAGCAGGCTGTTTAGTTCTCATTGTTGTCTCCGTCTTTACTGCTGCTGGTTCTTTTTGGGCTTTGTTTAATGGATCTCATTGTTGTTTAGCTTTAAAAAACTCTACACTAGGTAAATCTCTAAATTTTTGTTGTACTTTATGTATTTTTTAGCTTTGTCTAAGGCTTTGAACATGAATGTAATGACATGATTATGGTTTAAAGTTCTGTTTTGCTCTTGTTGTTTCATGAGTTACAATAGTTTGCCATTTGTTTAGTTTTTCTATTCTTAAAAAAAATATCAAGGTTATACGTTTGTATTAATTAAGAAAGACTTTTAAAATAGTTAGCTATATATATATATATATATATATATATATATATATATATATATATATATATATATATATATATATATATTAGGCATGTTTTGCTACTGCTTTAAATATGGAACAAAATCAGAGTTTGCGTAATAAATAACGCGACTTTGCAAAGTTGTGTCATATCTGAAATAATTGGTGAGATTAAGATATTGAGTGCAAATGTTTCAGCCTAACTTGTAAAGAAGTAAAGAACGGACTGAAAATACAAATTCAAAAAAAATGGAAAGAAAAACCAAACGAGGCATTGGGTGCAAGCTGCCTTTCAAAACAGGTCGCAGGTGTAAATCTTGCTAAATGTTAAAGCGGGCAGAATCAATTAAAATTTACAAGTTCATTCAAGTTTGGGCTTTAAATTATGGCCACAAGCGCTTAACAAAGAACAAAATGTCTAGAGTTGTAAATATTTGGCTATATGTATAAACTGTCATTTGCAAATCAGTTGGTTTTCACGTTGATAATGTACAAATTAATCTTGCAGTAAAGCTAACTTCAGTTTGTGGTGTCAAATAAGCTAGTAATCAAGCGTAAATAGAAAAGGAAAATAATATCAACAAACATAATTCACAAAGCCTGAAAAGCGATAAATAGAAGAAGTTGTGCTTAGCACAGGATTCGAGGGTGCTTAATACCTCCCTGCGAGTCAATAAAAATCTTTACCCGGATTCTCTGACGCAGACCATTGATGAGTCAAAAGGTGTTCTGAGGTATTTTTTTGGTGACTTGGCACACCTTTAAACTTGTCAAGTGGTGACTCCAAATCACATAACTTTGTACTTTTGAAACACCAATCACAAGCCTTTAATTAAACACATCATTTGTAAAAATTTTAGGGTGTGACAGCTTTGTGACTCCACTGGGGAAGTTTAGAATCTCAAGCTTTGATTTTGTCGCCTTTCGGATTTTGAGTATTGTTTGTTGTGATATTGCCTTATTAGTTGAGTGTTACTATTTTAAATTTGTTTGAACTATATATACATAATTGTCTTCTCTCGTACACCTCTGAATCTTCTGGAACACTGCACACATGCACACTAGTTTTGCTTTGTCGGCTGGAATTTTCTATCGTGTCTTAGGACACAAAAAGTTAACCCTATTTTAAGAGGAGGTGTGCTGGGTAAGGCCGTTAGATATTGTCGACAGGTACACTTGATGAACTTCGAAAATTTATGAAATAATAGATCATGGATTGAGTCACATAGAGTTGAACATGTGCTTATCTTACGTCGATTTATTTGTATATCACTAGACTTAGTGAGGTGCGGTACATCGATACCGCACTTGTCTAGACTGACTCCCTCGTGTCCGGGGGGAGGGGGGGGGGGAGGGGGAGGGGGACGTACCCCAAAAGATACCATTAGCAAGTTATTCGTTACATCTATTAGTCGGTTGTTATGCTGACCGTTTTCTGAGGACGGGGTTAATAAATTTTGAAAAAATAAAAAAATAAGAAAAGAAAAGAAAAATGAAAAAAATGAGAAAAGAAAAGTGAGTCAATTCCAAATCTCAAAAAATATTTTTGGTAGTCATTTTACGCCATTATACTGGCAAAATTTTTGACATATTTTTATTTTCGAGTCTGTGTCGGGGTTGGATCCTGAGTTTGAAAATAATTCTCTTCATTATTTTACGCCTTTATAATGGCGAAGTTTTTTGAATCTTTCATGTGTCTATGTTTGTGCCAATAACTTGTCACATGTGTGTCATTTTACATCGTAAGTATCAATTTTGTGAATACCTTGTGTTTCGTATTTTTCAAATCAGATTGTGTGAATGTTTTAAAAAGAAAAGAGAAAAAAAATTTGTCGTGTCGTATATGTTGTCGTAATGTTTAATTTTTTGAGTCACCTTTAAGGGTAAAAAAAAAAATTTATTAATTAAAGGTTCATTTTCATGACCTGATATTAGAAGTTTCGCTTGAACTATGTGTCAAGTCAAAATTTCAAATTAAAGCTCGAGTCACTTGTGTGGTCCCATTTTTCTCTAGTTAAAGATCAAACCAAGGTAAGGTTGGTCAATTAGGATCAATTGGGTTGTGTTTCGCACCAATCCTCGAGCTATAGCCTGAGTACGCTTTAAGTTGAGTCTCATTATTTTCACAGTTTAGGTGGATCCACCAAACGTCTTGTTAGTCAATTTGTATTTTTGAGTCATGGCTCTTGTCGAGTTTTGTTTTTTTTAAACATGTCTCGTGTCACTGTTTAAATTATGTTCGCTGTTTCAAGAAAAATATATATTTTTTTTTAAAAAGATGAAAGAAGAAAAAAAAAATCAAGCTTGTTTTCCGGTCTGGAGTTACATGTCGTCTCTAGTTTGCATTATGATATTTCCTCAATGCGACACTGAGACAATCTTTCTTGGGATACTATCGATACATACAACATATACCGCAAACTATTTCGGGATGACGCATAACAACCCTAGGCTTGCCAGTGTGTATTTTTTGTGTTAACCCGATTTGTTTGTCATAGCATTTGGATTGTTGTGGTAATCAGACAAGGCATTCTAGCATCATATCACCCATACAGAACAGGATCAATGAGACTTGGGATCAAGACGTCTGAAGGTAGGAATTTCGAGTTCGGTGCTCATGAGCGCTTGATTGAGATGAATGAGAAGTTTACTTAAGAGGCCAAAAATCTGAAACAGTTGATGGCCGAGCGGAATGAGACGTTTACTTAAGAGGCCAAAAATCTGAAACAGTTGGTGGCCGAGCTGAATGAGACGTTTGCTAAAGAGGCCAAAAATCTGAAACAGTTGGTGGCCGAGCTGAATGAGGTGAAAAATCTAAAACAATTGGTGGCTGAACTGTATCTTGCTTTTACCACGAGACATGCACCTCCTTCCATGCTAGCTAGTCTCTCAAGATTTGCACCGACCATCGTGCATTAGGCACATGGCTTGCCTACTACAGTTGAGGATCCTCAGTATTCTTTTGACTCTTCACACTACTTCAGTGCAACAAAAGTGGTGGGATCCTCCACATTGCGTCCCCTCGCACCACCACATCCACTTGCTCCGCTCTCGACCTTCGCTTCACAATTCACCGTCCTAGCTAGGTCAAAGAGTTTTCGGAATGAAAAAGAAAAGGAACGAGAGCCCAGAAAGTGGAACAAGAGAGAATTCAAACAACCCCACTCATGCTCCCAAACTCCACAAAAGCATCATCAGCACCACTACTCCCTACATAATAAAAAATACTCCACCCATCCACTCTAGAAAGTGTAGCCACATGCTCCAGCATCTTCCTATCCATAATGGCGCACATCATCCCCACAAATCACATGTTACACTTCCCACAGTTATTTCCAGGCTTCGCCATTCCTTCCCTGCTTAATAAGGAAGAACCCTGATTCCTGTACGAGGGCATGTTACAAGAACTCCCGACGAGGGGAGAGGATTAGGTTCACGCCAATCAGAGAATCTTACACCAACCTGTTTGAAATGTTGCAACAAGCTAACCTCTGCTGAAATCCATCTCAGGAAAGATGAATCCAATCGGGAAAGTGGATTGCTCGCGCCATTGCGTTTTTCATTCTGGAGCACCCGGGCATGACATAGAGAACTATTGGGATCTCAAAAAAGCAATCCAAGCAATGATCGACAACAATCAGATAAAGGTGGTGGGGGATGAGACACAAAATATGAACCAAAATCTTTTGTCGGTTCATGATGTTCAAAATGACACAAATATGGTTGGGACAGTGTTAAAAAAAGAAGACATGAAAGGAAATGCCGCTAAGAAGATTGCGGCAGCTGATCCTTCTCACGACAGACGCCATGAGTCGTCTATTCTTGTATTGGTCAATGGACCAAATGCGTTAGTTGTCAACGCAACAAAGCAATATGTAGTTGTTGAGCCAACTCAGTTTCTTACCCGGTCATTCATTTGTTCTAAAGAAAGCATGTCTACCCCCATGATTGTTCAAGCAAATGAGCCAAAACAGAAGATGTTGTCGGGTTTGAGGCATGTCGACAACACCAACATGGTACAATTTGATGCAGGGATTGACAATGCACGAGCACAATACATTGGACCTTTTGTGAAAGTGAACAATTGAGAAGTAACACCCATCCTTTTTAGGAGAGGGCACTTGTTAACTTATTTTGCTAAACTTTTCGTGTACTTGTTTATTTAAGGGTTGTAATCCAAGTGCATTATTTTGCTAGTTTGATGTTCAAACCCTCATGTCTTTTATTCAATGAAAAGCAAGTTCCAGTTCTCGTCTTAAATGTTCTATCTTGTTTATTTCCTATTTCGTCTCTTTAGCTTTTTGGTAGTTTTACTTTTTGCCGGCTTTAGTAACATGACATGTGCACGGAATTCACGTCTCGATCTAATTATATTATTTGGTATTGTCTTAATGAATTAACTGGATAGTCATGATTAATTTGATAAGGGAGATACGTGAAAGGTTCAATTTGTGCACAATCATTCTTGACAAAGTTGAAGTACCATTTCTGGAGGATCATCATTGAAGTAGAAATCGAGGACGCTGAGTGGATCTAGTCCTGTCTTTGTGCGATTCTAGGTCGACTTATTATGGTTCATATTTGTGCAAGACATTCTCTAGTCGGGATGACGAACATCTTTTATTTCTGCTACCCAAACACTATACTAATTTTCCAGCCCCTTGAGCTTTGTGTATTTTTCTTTTGGCTACCCTCCTTTGGAATCATTGTCATTTTACTTGTGAAAAAGATTGAAAGAAAACAGGAAAGAAAACCAAAAATGAACAAAACAGCAACACGAATCTGGCGTAAAGCGCTAGAGGTATGTCTGACCTGATTCCTCTCAAAAGGATGCATAGGCAACCATTCGGACGTGGTCACAACAGGAAAAAGTTCATTTTCTCCTATTTTTCATTTATGCAAAACTTACCTACAAGTTTGCGACTTATACAAAGAAAATCGAGGGTCCAGTTTATCTTAAATTGGGACAGAAGTTTTTTTTAAAATTTTTAAGAAAAAGGGAAAAAATTCAATATCCCTCTTAGTTTCTTTGTGTTCATAATAGGGAAAAGTTCATTTTTTTCCTATTTTTTATTTACGCAAAACTTACCTCCAAGTTTGCGGCCAATACAAAGAAAATCGAGGGCCCCAATTTATCCTAAACTGGGGCAGAAGCTTTTTAAAATTTTTAAGATTAAAGAGGGAAATTCAGTATCCTCTTAGTTTCTTTGTGTTCATAACAGGGACTAGTTTATTTTTTTTCCTTGTTCCACATTGACGTAAAACTTGCCTCCAAGTTTGCGGCCTGTATAAAGAAAATCAGAGGCCCTAGTTCATCCTAAACTGGGGCAGAAGTTTATTTTTATTTTTTAAGAAACGAGGAAAAATTAAATATTCCTTATTGTTTTCGTTGTGTTTACCTAAAAAATAAAAATAAAAAAAAGAGTAAAATTCATGTCGCCCTGCTTTTTTGTTCCATATCAGGGAAAATTCAATATCCCCATGCCTTTTAATTTCATATCAGCAAAAAAAAAATGTTCCTCTGCCTTTTAGTTTCATATAAGGGGAAAGTTCAATGTTCCCCGTCTTTCCCGTTTTATATCGGGGGAAAAGCTCAATAATGCAAACTTGCCTTTGAGTTTGCATTCAAATTAAAGAAAATCAAGGTCCTTAGTTTCAACTAAACTGGGGCAAATTTTGTTGTTATTTTTAAGGAAATTGATTTCAAAGGTTGTAACATACACTCAGACGTCTCGTGAGATGATTTTATACCAAGTATCATACCAAAAAAAAAAAAAAAAAAAACAACAAACCTCAGAAGTCCCCCAATTTAGACTAAACTAGGGCACCATTTTGTTTAACTTTGAAAAAGGATGACTTCTAAGGTTGAAATTTTCACCTAGCCGTCTCATGAGATGTTTTTTCCTTTCAAGCTTTTATGCTGAACCTTTCTTTTTAGCCTAACCAAATCTCACGTTACAGTCCAAACAAAGACCTTTCTGAACGATCTTTGAGAATGTCGCGCAATGTGTACCATCAAAAGACAACTTGGCTCGGGGAAGTCACACTCTGCTTTCAATCATTGCAATCAAGAGATGGGAGTATGACGATCATAAGGATAGAAACATTCAGGAGAAGTCAAGATAAGGGAAGATAGATAGATCGGGAAGATTGAGAAGCGATCAATGGAAAAGATAGGAAAAAGAAAAGGAAAAACAAAAAAAGAAGAGAAAAAGAAAAAGATGGGATGAAGTCTTTTTGGTGAAAATCTGAAAGGGCGTCACAAGACAACGGTAAGGAAAAAAGAGAAAAGAGAGAGGCTAGTTGGTGAAAGCCCGAAAGGGCACCACTAGTCGAATGAGGGCCGCTATATCTGCCAGCAAGATTGAACCAACCAAGTAATCACCTCCAGATTATCAAACTAAGGCAATGTCAAGGATGAACCGTGTGAACGGATCGAGATTTTGATTCCAATATACATGTCATGTTTACTAAGGCCGTCATTTTACCTCTAAATAAGTTTTCTTTCTATCTTTAAGGGACATCTTTCGTTCGATGTCTCCTCTTTGGATTTCTTCAATTCGTCCTTCCTTTTCTCTTCTTTCTATTTCTTTCATTTGATAATATGGAACAAATAAAAAGAAAGTTTGGCAAAATCTGTTCGCGTGTTTCACAGTTAGACCAGATTATTGTCAAAATCCAAATGGGCAATAGGAGCCTGTGTCGCACCTCGGAAACATGAATGACACATCGAGATTGTTCTGTGAAAGTTCACCAAGGAACGACATGCCATTTTTTGTAAAGGTTTTGACTAAGGTTGTGAAGAAAATTTTGGTTGTTGAAGGACTTATTTGTTGGAGAAGACAGGAAAATAGTCTGGCCATATCAAGATGTTGATTCGTCGACAAATAATCCAAAGAGCAAGCCAAGAATCACCAAGCTCATTTACAAGGATTTGGGGGCTATGTAGCCACGATGAAAAGCCAGTGATATATGCTATGTTGCCGGCAAGAGCAAGGATCAACCGAATCGGCAAAAACTGTTCTAAGTTCCAGATGGAACCCCATTTTGAATGATGGTCGGGGTTTTCAATCTTCAAGCAAGACCCCATTAGGATGGTCAAAGTTTCAAGTTGCCAAGTCAAGACCACATGTGTGAAATCGGTAGAATTCCCATCTTTAAGACAAGCGTTAGTCATGGGTTAATGACCGAAGAAGATATGACCATCCAGAAAGATGTCAACCTCAACAATGGGCCCTCCCATTATAATGGAAGATGTCGAATTTGTAGGTGGGCCCTCCCTTATAGTGCAGAAGTTTTAGCTTTAGTAGTTGGACCCTCCCATATAATGATGAAACTTTTACTTTTAATAGTCGGGCACTCTCATATAATGCTAAAGTTTTACTTTTAGTTGTCGGGCTCTCCCATAAAATGATAAAGTTTTACTTTTAATTGTCGGGCTGGCACGACCTAGATTCCGACTAAGCCATGTGGGCACCCGACAACCTCTTCTAGACCCATCGGGTGAACCCTTTTCAGTCGAAATACAAATTGAGAAAAAAATTAACTCAATGAAAAGAGACAAGGCTTAGAAAACATAAACATAATTATATCCAAATCTAAGTTGTACAGAAGGAACTACATCAAACAGCCTGATATACTAAGTTTAGAGCTATCCAGACCAGACATCTAAGAGTACAAGGAATATGTACATCTCCTGATTGCATCAAAATATTGATAATATGACAAAACTAGATTTGGTGGCCATCACGGATAAAAGTTGGCTCACCTTGACAGCTGAAGACGCCTCGGCTCCTCAATCACGCCTCGAACTCGGTCGTGGAGCGAAACCTGCCGAAACGAAATAAATAGAAAAGGAACAACAAAAAGGGTGAGTCAAAAGGACTCAGTAAGTGAGGGTTGGCTAGCCACCTTAAAAAAGCAAATACGCTAGCCAGTGAGAAGAAAACCAGATAAACCAAATTCGTCTTATTTCAACTATAAAAAGGCAGAGCCAGATAATAAGTGGAAATACGTATGGAACCATAAACTCATAGACAACCAGGGACATAAAATAGCCAGAAACATATAGGTCTCCCGAACATATCAACAATAAAAAAAAACATACACAAAACATCGCACTATAATCACACAATACACATCAACAGGTGCAATGAAATGGAATGAATGTAGTATAATACAATGAGGTCACATATGCCAAATGAATGGAGCGTAATCATCCTACTCTGGGGCGGAATCCTTCTTCCCTCAATATGATGAAAAGAGCGGAATCCTCCTGCTCCTAGGGCGGAATCCTCCTACCCTCAATATGATACAAGGAGCGGAATCCTCCTGCTCCTAGGGCGGAATCCTCCTACCCTCAATATGATGCAAGGAGCAGAATCCTTCTGCCCTCAATATGATGCAAGGAGCAGAATCCTCCTGTTCTTAGGGCGGAATCCTTCTATCCTCATCATGGTGCAAGGAGCAGAATCCGCCTGCTTCTAAGGCGGAATCCTCCTGCCCTCAATATGATGCAAGGAGTAGAATACTCCTGCTCCTAGGATGAAATACTCCTGCACCTGAGATAATATAAAGCTGACGTGGATTACTCCTGCACTCAGTATATGACATAGCAGCCCATAATCAGAAAACATAATACATATGAATGTGTTTCAAGGCTGTAGCGTAATAAGTACGCCCTGTCGGCAGTTATTCATGTAAAGAACGCGTGAATAGAATTTCTATAAGGCCAGAGGCCGTCAAAGAAATGGATATAATCACTTACCTTGTTCTAAAGTTAGCACTATTTTGTGATTTCTAGTCGTGTGAAGCTTTTAAATTTTCAATTTTCGTCTTTTTTCAAAAGATTCAATCAGTCGATCGTGGTGGGTGCATTGTCATTGAATTGGATTGGTATCAACTTCATCATGGTATTCGAAGTGTTCTATTGAGCTGGTAAGCTGTTTTATCATCTCCGCCATTATTTTTGTTCCATTAGAATTCTCTTTTAGTTCATAGACCTGTTTCAATATATTATCGACTTGTTAATATATCAGTAAATAGAGCTAAATTGGGGGCTATGCAGTAGCAGGTGCTGATTACAATAGACAATGGGTAGAGACGCCTAAGTGCTGGTCTTGGCATTCCAATACTAGTGCAACAGTATCTATTGCATTGAAATTGGAGTGTACATTTGACGAGTTGATTGATAACGTCATTGAACGCGAACAATTAACTTGTGACCGGGGTGAGGTATCCATTAGTTATATACTTAGTGTTGCGCCTGCTAGGGGAAAATAGCTCCTTCATTCATTAGGAATGGCATTGATGTGCACAGATACCTCCTAGATGCAGATGGTAATGGTAGTAGGCCTATTCTTTACATTTCGCGGGTCGAAAGGTCCGCCGCAGCTTCAAATGCTACTGCAGCATCTCTCATAGCAGTTGATCATATGGAATAGTCCAACAATATTATCGCAGATGGTACATGCAAATCAGTCTTGGACAAGAATGTTGAGAAAGCTACGAGCCATCATCCTTATGCCGTCGTGGGAGATAAAAGAATCTGTACATGTAAGACATTTATCAAAAAGGGCAGGAAAAGAGTTAAGCACATTCCATCCATCGGGGTATCATTTACGTCCAAAAAGAGAATGAATAAATGTTCAAATTGTAAACGACCCGGCCATAAAAAGATAACTCGCCCTCTGGCTCAAAATAGACAGTGATAAAAATAGTCAGTGATTTTATTATTTGTTGATTTTTCCCTGACGAATGTAATATTTTATTTTTCTGAACATTTGTAATAGCTTGTGAACTGAATAAATTTGTGTATCTTTCCTTCCAATATACCAGTGTTTACTCAGTCTTGTTGTTTATTATCATTAGATATGTTGATAATAGACCCTTGCTTGCTGCGCTTGAAGTACGAAACACTCGATTTTAACAAGTTAACAATAAATCATAACTAGCTTTATTGATATTTGTAATAATTATATTTGGTTCCCTTGACACTGTTCGAGCATAAATCATCTGACCATAGACTGAAAGCATCATTTCCAACAATTAGTGTGGAAGTAGATTGTGTTGTACATAATAGGTCAGCCGAAACGTGTGCCAGGTTCTTTAAAGAGTGCACTGCCCAAAGTAAGAAGTATCCCATTGGATACAATAACTCCAATAACTCCTGTCTCTTGAGCTTCTTACCCCATAGAGTATAAATAGGGCCAACATTTTCTAATTTTTTCCACACCCATTAACAAGTAAATCTATCTACTTTTTGCCTCCTTGATCTTCTCCCTTACTTAAAACATGCTAGACGCAAGTAACAACCATGTCTGGTCTTTTGGATGGTACATCCAAACAAGGAGCCGTACATGCTTCACTCTAACTGTAAACGAATATTCATGTATAAATGATGACCTAGTAAGTTTCGTACTTCATTCGTTAGTATTTATATTTGTTTACCGTAGTTATTTAATTTTTAACCCATTAAACATTATATTCTTTGATTATAGCTTTTTTCATGGAACATATCAAATCTTTTACCCGACTATACGACGGTAGCTGTTATCTACAGTGGTGACGTTAGGTTCTTCATGGAACTCCATGTGACATCGTCTTACAAAACACTTCGGCGAGGTAGGTTATGGTTTATTAAGTACTTATGCATTTTATTTTTTGTTATTTTGATCTAGGGAAAAAACTTTCTGATTAAAAAAAGCTCTTTATTATGTAATTGTTTAAAAAAGATGAATGGAATTGGGGGAGGTGTTGCTATTGTTTTAATTTTTTGTTTCAACTGTCTCATGTTTCTGCTTTCTTTTCATCGAAGATAATGACTGGATCTGTTCCAAGTGAATAATAGACCTACTGAAGTTTATAAGAAACTAAACATGTAGAATAGGACAAGTTAAAGTGTTTAAATAACTAAACAACTAAACATAAGAGATTCGAGATTTCTGACGTAGATCTAATGAACTTGATAATAAACGAATTGAAGTTTATATATAACTAAACATAAAGGCATGGAAAAAGTGCAGTTGATTTAAGATGTATGTACTGAAGTTAAACTGATAATAAACCACATCAAGTGTACAAACAACCAAAATAAAGACAAGGACTGTTGTATAGAAGTTATAAAATCCTGTATAATTTTTCATGTGAAATTCTAATGTACGGTACACTTGCCAAAATCACCATTGATTCTAAATCAATGTAGATTTCTAAAGTAGTTGATAATCAAACATTTGTGATTGATAATCATCACTGCTAAACTTGATTTAATGAATGAGACAACACTTCTTTTAATGAAATAATTATAACATCACACAATTAAAACATTGGGTATGTTGTTGTTGTTGTTGTTGTTGTTGTAATGTGGTGAATTATAAAAGTAAAATATAAGTGACTCCGCGTCAATTCATCCAGATTGTAAATGGCAGACAATCCACCTTTCTACGGTTTATCATCGATTGAAGTGATTAAGGATTAAATTGAAGCATTAATGCGTATACGTTCATTAAGACGCCTTAAACATATAAATAATTCATTACAAAAGGTGGATGGTTTTTTAATCCATATAAATAAATCAAAGAATTAGTTGCTTGTCAGGCTACGATTTTCTTCAATGTCTTCGGGAATGAGGTATTGTTATACCACGACCTTATCATTTGTATACGTTAACTAACAAACGTAATACAATGTTATTTATCATCATTATAGTGTTAGGCTGTATTAATCCATGTAACTCAGTCAAAGCATTGCTCGCTTCTCACACTACGATCTTCTTCCATGCTTAGATGTCTTGCTTTCTCAGAACCTTAACACTAGTATACCTTGTATCATATAAGTCATTCAATGTCACTCCTTATCAATGTTATTGACCTTTATTAAGATACATTATGCAACCACTTTGTCATGTACGTGATTTTCTAGTTCATAGACCATAAATTAGCCCTTAATGGTGTTTAATATAAGTATTTTGTGTCCATTTAATGAAAACTATACATGTATATTATCAACCCGAGCAATGTTGACAATCAACAATAGTGTAAATTTCCATCGTTGATAATATACCCGTCAAGCCAAAATCATCTACATATACCCAAGAGCCCAAACCCCAAACTTCAAGCACATGCACCCTAAATTCTAACTTCCAAATCCCAAATCCTAAATACTAAACGTACGCATGATAATATCCTGAACGGTAAAATTATCACACCCCTTGTTTAATAGGAGTACAATAGACCAAATTGAAGTTGATTAGCATCTTTCAATTAAATTAGTCTTTAATGCCTAAATGTGGATGGTCGATCTACTTAATTTTGTTAATACGATAGTAATTTAATTATTTTATTTATTTGATTACTGTTAGTTAAATTTAACTAATCGACTATATATGGTTAACAATCAATATTACAACAGAATCGAAGAATCTGGAGATGAGCAATTTCAATAGACTTGCAGTGGTGGAGAATAAAAAACAGAACTGAAACTAATATTACCAATATATATCAGAAAGGTCTGATAAAAAATACAACTGAAACAACATTACATGATCAATTGTAAACTAATATTAACTATAGGAACAATAATTAAAATGTCTAGTGTATTAAAACATAAACAACAACTAATAGAAAACTAGTTTGGTGCATTTGGTGAATTTGGTGGAGTTTCTTCAACCATATCCTCTTCCTCTTCGTCATTTGGAAAATCAGCCATGGCATTTGGTGAACCTGGTGGACTTGCGTCTTCCTCTATGACGTCTACCGCGGGTGCTGGTGGTGCACAAATTGCATCGAGTCTTGTGTTTTTCGCTTTGATTGCTTCGTTCCTCTCATGTACCTCTGCCAGGTTTTGTCTTCAAGTTTCTTCAGCATTGAAAACAATTCTTCTACATCAGTTTGCAAAGTGGCTAACTCCCAGTAGATATCACGCATGTTGGATGGTCCGGCCGTTTTAAAAATTTATTTTGATAGTTTGATGGTAGTTTGATTGCAGGAAAATTTATGTTGAAAATAAAATGGGAAAAGCACAAACTATTGAGGGATTTATATAAAAATTATTTTGAAGGGTTGCGAAGGTTAATGAAGAGTTTCAAAGATTAGTAAAAAGACACAAATTAAATAGAAGGGTCACTTTTTAATTAATAATTAGGCGCCTTTAATCAAGTCAATTATTTTAAAAAAAGTAAAACTATCCTGACATGGCAATTCCTACTTTGGGCAGTGCACTAATTACCTACTCTGCCATACGTCACATCACCTACTGTCTACCGCACAATCTACTTAATTTATTGGGTAAGTTACACGTCTATAATATACGCCACCTATAGTTGTTTGAAATATTTATTTTGTCTTTTGTTTATGCATATTTCGTCTATGCTCGAATAGCGTCCAACTTATACTAACACAATATTTTCGATATTTCAAGTATAAATCAAACAACTATATAGTATCGACCATGTAAAGTAGTTTACTGTTTTATGCCTAGCTGTCCAAAAATATAAAATTGCCATTACATAATATTTAGCTTTATGTCTATTATCGTCTTATTATAGTAAACAATCAACTACTACGGTTCACAATAATTTATAAATTATTTAGGTATCAACAATCAGTCATGTGCAACAATCTTACACGCTAAACTGTAGCAAAATGCATCCAATGACACTGGTTGATAAACGAAGCATGTGATACATTACCAAAATGGATTGTCAACAGTTTGGTTTATAAATGAAGCATGTGATACCAGTGGCGGATGTAGAGTATCCACCGTAGGTGCGGTGGAACCCAGTAGGTTTGGCACAAATAATGCATTTGTTTTAAAAAATTATTAAATATGTACAAAAATTAAGTCGAGAACCAGTTACTTAAAACTTAGAACCCATGAGGTTCAAATCCTAGATCCGCCTCTATATGATACATTACCAAAGTGGATTGTCAACAGTTTAACACTCGAACCAGATTAAAAAATACAATATTGTCAATTGTTTAACACTCAAACAAGATTTAATAAAAACTAATCTATAAAAGACAATGAAATCAATCTTTGTTTGAATCTTTGTTAATACACTCTTTGTCGTGACTCTCCAAGACACGCGGCATAATTTCTTCGGGATCTTGACTAACTTCTCCAACCCTTCCATTCAAGTTCGATTCCGATTTGACATGGGATGCATCATCCGCTTCATAAAACTGATCCTCAGCATCCTCACCATTTTTCATCAGCACTTCATTATCATTCACAATGGCTTCCTCTGCAACCTTGGCGTTGGTGGCATCAACTGCATTGGCATTGACACCAACTTCAATGGCCCTAATTTTAACTGCATTGGCATTGGTGGCATCAAGTGCATTGGCATTAGCATCAACTGAATTGGCATTGGCATCAACTGCATTGGCATTGGTGGCACTGATACTGTTGGCACTAACACTAGCATCCACTTCAGCATCAGCTATAGCATCCACTTCATCAAATCTATGCTTTTTTCTCAGAATTGAAGTGCTCCTTACAGTGGTACCACAATCCATTGCCTTCCTCTTCCTGTGCGTCCTCAACAACGCAGAAGGATAATACAAACATTTGCATACTGCCCTCTTCGGTTGTTCCGCTAGCATCTTAGCAACATCAACCAATTTGTCCTTCATTGCTGTCAGCCTATCGAGCACAACCCTAAAGAATGACCACCACTAGAAGGACCTGCACCTTCACCAAAAATTCATGTACGAGCTCCACCAATATCTTCATCATCTCTTGCATCTTCTTCTCCATCTACATCCATATCACCTTCACCAGCATGGTTGTGGCCCCCTCAAGTTCAGTCGTAAGGCATCCACCGACGCATCCTCAACTTCATCTTCATAGGGCACATATAAATCCTCCCACCCTGATCGCACCTCTTTCTCAGTAGGGAATAAGTAAGGGTGCACGATCTGGATAGAAGCTAAGCAAATTAATACTAGTTTCTTACAAATTAAAAATATATTTAAAGTTAGCTAATCTAATGACATGAAAATAACGCAAAGTTACCTTAATTTTATCTTCTCTTTCCAGGAATGGGTCGAAGGATTTATGAACCTTTTTTCTGTACCATTTGAGCATACAAGGGCACGGAATAGGAGACTGATCTGTCAGTGCAGCTCTCCTTTCAACGGCAAGAAATGCTTCATTGACCAAGACCTAAGATGAAAGATTTAACCGGAGTACGAAAAATGAAAAACTTAACAATCAACTAACTTTAACAATCAACTAACTATTGGTTTATTGTAGACTTACCAAAAATGCCTAGGGGAAGCCAAAAAGAGCATATATAGGTGCTTTTCCTTTCTCACTAAAGGTTTTATAATGCTTGGCCAAGTCAAGCTCGTGCTTCAGATATTCAATCATCAGCTCGAAGCACAAACTGCCCCATGGATATTTGGAGAAGAACTCCAGATCATCAACCATATAAATGCACTCCTTCGGAACTGACTTTGAGGTATCTTTTTCCATCAATATCGTGTGGAAAACCCACAAAAGGCACATCTTCAACTGTTCCTCTTTGCTAAATCTTTTTCTGGTTTCCAAATACCTTAAAAGCTTTCTTACCTCAGTAGAGGGTTTTCAAGTTAGGTTTTTATAAAATTTCTCACCTTTCTTCATAACCTTATCCTTTGATTTATCTCTGGGTTTTACCCCACACTCCAAACCAGTCATAAGAGCAAACTCCCTAAGCCCAAAACAAGCTGGCTTCCCATCAACCAAGAACCAAACCTTGCGATGCTTTTTATCCTTTATTCTACGCAGAAATAG
Source organism: Petunia axillaris subsp. axillaris (assembly GCA_029990575.1). Lineage (NCBI taxonomy): Eukaryota > Viridiplantae > Streptophyta > Magnoliopsida > Solanales > Solanaceae > Petunia > Petunia axillaris. The sequence goes on from JARKNS010000004.1 coordinate 139,817,061, forward strand.
GGAGTGGACTATCTATCCATTGAATTGCAAAATACGGGACATTTCAAGGAACTTCCCAAACACAGACTCCTTAAATTTCTTTTCTAATTTCAACAACTTGTTGAATTCATAAAACTATTTAATGCTAGATCGAATAGATATCTTCGATGGGAATAAAGGAATTTCATCAAGCCAAGTTGTAAGCCCATACGTTTGAACGTTGATTTCCTTGATGCATCGCGAAACTGATAAACGGTCCAGCTCACACTCAGGCTCCCTGGCTTCATCCCCTTCTTGATCAGTTTAATCATCGCTTTCTTCTTCTTCACCTTCATCTTCTACACCTTCTTCTTCTTCTTCTTCACCACTTTCATCTTCTCCTGATTGCTCTCCGTTTCCTTTCTCAGGACCAGCAGAATTTTTTCCATCATCATCACCACCATCATCTCTGCTTTCCATACCTTTCCCTGCATTGGAGAGTTCATCCGCTTGAAATGCGTCGATTTCAGCCAAAAGATCTTCAGTTTGGGGTTCGAGTTGGGCCTCTTCGACCATAATATCTTTTGCAGAGTGATCCTCTATGGTCTTTTCCATCTGGGGTTCTTTTTCACCAACTTCAGGATCCATTATACCAGTTTTATTAACTGGAGATTGATTATCATCTACTGCTGGATTTTTATAACTTTCAGGAACTCCACCACTTGTGGATATCTGGGGTTCTTTTTCACCAACTTCAGCATCCACTAAACCAGTTTCATCAACTGGAGGCTGATTGTCATCTGCTGCTGGATTTTTATCACTTTCAGGAACTCCACCACTTATGGATTGATTGTTATTTGCTTTTGGATGTTTATCAAGTTCGACAATTTCAGTTTCATCTCCTCCACCACTTGGACATTGATTGCTATTTTCTTCAGATTGCTTTTTCGCCTTTTTCTCTTTTAGTTTCACTCGTATGCTATTTCTAGCCCTTGGAGGAGCCGTAGTCAACAACTTAAGCCTTGCCATTACTTTATCTACATATAGAATCAGTAAAACGAGCAAATTAATCAACAAAACAAAAATAAAAAATCGGAAAGAACAAATAAAAATCAAATAACTTCGAAAAATACCATTGACGTTTCTTCAAATGTTATAAAACTCACAGAGAACCAGAATTTTATTTGTAACGAAAATAGGGTTTCTTATCTAACGAAATTGGTTTTTCTCCAAAATTCTTCAACTGCCACTTCAAATCTTTAAAAATGCAAGTAATTTGTTATAAAAAACTGTTTATAAGGCAATTTTATGAGAGACAAAATAGGGAAGAACTTCCAGTCGAAAAAATTGGGAGAGAGGGAAAGGAAGTGGTTAAATTTGTGTAAAACCCATTTTTGTTATTTTTGACCCGTTTGGATGACCCGCTTTTATTTGATTTATATACTTTTCAACAATATTCACTTATGCCCACAAGTTTTTCTATTATTAGTTAGGCCCCCAACCCCCCGCTTAACCTCACTTAAAATTTTTCCCAACAAAAATAAAGCAAAAAGAAAAGAAGAGGTCATTTTTTAATTTGAAACTTGAGGGGGGTCTTTTATCTAAATATTCTCAAGTCAGGTGCGGACCCTATATCATCTCAAAGCATTGTGTGGTTTAGGTACCTAAAGCCTTATGTCTGGGATCTAAGAATAAGTTAGAGGGTGAGGAAGATGATGGACGTTTGAAGGTGTTGCATGATGTGTAGAATAAAAAAGGAAACACTTATGTGTTTCTAAAAGAGAAAACACCCCAAGTTCGGATTCCAACTGTAGAATTTTTTGACAACTTGGAAGACACGGTGTTCAACAAACATGTTCTTCGCCAAGTGCTAGGATCCGAATTTACATATCAGTTAAGTATGTGGACGAAGGATAACTTGCATAAGGCATGGTATGAACTTTATGCCGTTTCCTTAGCCATACTCTTGAGACTTATGTATCTTTGAAGCAGAAGATTGAGGCAGTTTTCATGGTTCTAAAAGCGAACACAAGCATATGCTAGTTTCTAATAGTAGAGTATTTGGAAGAGAAACTGGACAAACTGAAAGTGGAGGAGGAACTCTCCTTTAATAAGGTGTTCGACCAACAAACAACTGTTTCTTTTAACCAAGTGATAAGATCCAAAACAATATATCAAAAAAGTTTGTGGTGGAAGGTGAACTTGAATAAGGCATGGAATCAATTCCTTCTTGCTGCCTTAATGTTGACATTTCTGTTGGTGATTTTTCCTTCACGATACAATATGAGGAGTGACCGGTGAACCATAAAACGTTCGACCAAGTTTGACTTCCGCACTTTCTTGCTCAAGTTTAACGAGGAGAACCCCAACCCTAACCCATTTACAGAGGTGCCTTTGGAGGAGTGTAAATGACAAATTAAAAGCTGCTATGGATGATCAACATCCCACCTTTGAGACCTTTTCGCATGTTAAATGTACCTCAGAGAAGGAGTTGCCGCCTGCGGAGACCATTTGTCAAATTGAAACTCCTCCAATGGAGGAAATGGAGGAGTGTAGGAAGAAATATGAAGATGTGAAGGAGTGGTTGTATGATAACTTTTCCGATTACTCCTATGGGCGTGGCAACTATATAAGGAAGCAATTTCAATTCGATGCTAGTGTTGATGATGACAGCTCCAACATTCCTTCCCACGCTATGGGTAGAGACAAGATATTTTCCAAGTACTTTCGGCAGGTCCGTGAGAGCGGGGGATTTGATTTTGAACAGTATCATGGGTCAACAATGTTTATGGACATATACCCTATGGAGGGTTTTCACAGTTTTCCGAGCTTGTGAAGAAGTTCGATGGTTTTGCTGCAATGGCTATGAAGTAGTATTTTTCTGCCGATGAGCACACTATCAAGAAGAGTGAGAAGGTAAATTGTGGTAGCTGTAAAGACATGCATATATCACCTTTGTAGTTGGTGATGCATATGGTTCTTGAGAAACTGGTGAAGGATATGATTACAGGGACTATAGAGATTCATCTTTGCAAGCGCAAGGTTTTAATAGTGTAACTATCATGTTTGTGTTTGTATTTAAGGCTTTTGCTCGCTAGGAGAATGCCAAGTACTTATGCTCTTGTGCTTTTGGGGAACAATATTGTCACAGTTCATACCAACTGCTGTTTTGGATGCTAGGTTTAATTAAGGTGCAATTGCCAATTATTTAGTTTGTAAAAGAAAAATTGTCTTCCATCCAATAAGCATACTAAGACGTGAATAAAAGAAAAGACAACTAGGTGTATAAAGCATCCCGCATTCATGCAGGGAGTGATGCACACAACCTAACACTATGCAAGCATTATCGACTGTTTCTACGGCTTGAATTCGTGTCCTATAGATCACTCGAAGACAACTTTACTAGTTGCTTCAAGGCTCCCCTTAAAGAGCTTAATTAAATTAAGTACTCCCAACACTTTATTATGTAAATAAATAAGAAACATATTAATTAGAAATACAATTTTATGGCACGTGGAATATATCTTTAAAAAGTGCGAAGGGTCAAAATTTCCACCTAACTATCGATATATTTTGAGCTCAAAATTGCTATTATTATTAGTTTTCGCTAAAAAATGATATTATTTCTAACAGACATCTCTTTTCCTATATTTGATTTTTTATTTTAAGAAACATATAGCATAAATTTAGAAAATGATATATGTCCAATTAACCCCCACCCCTAACTTATTTTTGGATTTTTCGGTCCCCCACCCAGATTATTAGCCCCATTTAAATGGAGAAACATGCAATTTAAAAACTTTTAAAAAAAGGAAAAAAATAAAATAAGAAAAATAATAGTTTCCACTAGTTAATCACCCCGAAAACAACCAACCGATCCACCATTTCAACGACCTAAAAAAATCTCTACAATATATATACATTAGCAATATCAATTTACTACCGCCAATAATCTATACAAATTAGGACATCAACTTCTAAAATTTTTAATTTATTGTCAATTTTATTACAAGGCAACACAAGCATTTTTTTTAATACCAATCTTTAGCTCTATTTCTTTCACTTAGTTTTACATTATTTCTTGCAATTCCAAAATGATCAAAAAATTTAAATTTCATAGACCACCAAAAAAACTAAATTTTAATTGAAAGTGGTGGAGATGGTGGAAGGACGATTGGGGGAGGGGTGCTTTGAGGTGATGAAATGGTTGTTCCATACTTTTTTCTTCTTTTTTTTCATTTTTTTGCCCCCATCACGTGGAAATACGTTGGGGTGGTTATTAAATGGACATGTTTCATTTTCTATTATTGTTATGTTTTTTTTTTTTCAAAATTTTAAAATAGGAAAAGATGGGTCCGCTAGAAATAGTGGCATTCTAACACCATATTTTTAACGTGTGAGATAAACATTTGTCGATAGTTTAGTGGCAATTTTGACCATTCGTCCTTTTAAAACTAAAATTTCATCAAAATTATTTCATTTTCTCTTGTGTAAGTACTAGACAATGGACACTTACTTTTTTTTCTTCTGGAAACTGAAGTTCACCTTGTCCACGGGCTGTGCACAACAGTACAACAGGAAAATGTAATACTCAGCAAATGACTTCATCCTTATGACTTCATCCTTAGCTGAACACTAGCCAGTAGCCACCATACTTGTAACTTACTATGTTTGTGCAATTCAATATTCTTTTTTAGTTTTACATAGATTCTAAATTGAGTGTCATGTGTAAAGAGAATTTAGGTTTCTCAATTTAGTTACTTGTATAAAGTGGTATTATAATGTTGAGCAAAAGCAATCCTGCATGATCAATTGCTTATTTAAGTGGAGGATGGTAGAGGGACTCGTTGAGTTTAGAACAGTGCAGGACGGGCATAGGGGTGTATGAGACTATCCATTGTTGTCACCACAATATCTATTAGTGCAAGAAATCCAAATAAATGAATACTAAGTTTTGAGCTTATTCAGTCATTGAATGTTAAAGACTGAAGGGGCGGATGTAGCATTGAACATGTGCCCTCCAAAAGCTTCTTTCAAGCTGATTGAGAAGCATCTGGCAAATTTTTTCTGGGGATCAAATGACAACAAGGAGAAATATCATTGGACATCATGGATCAAGCTCTGTGGTGCTAAAGAAGAAGGAGGAATAGACATCAGGAAACTGGAAGAAGTAAGCAAGGCACTCACAATAAAAAGATGGTGGAATTTTAGAACCAGCAACTCCGTACTATCAGCATTTCTGAAGGCTAAATACTGTTCATTAGTTCACCCAGTAGCTAAAGCAGATAGCTCAAAGCAATCTCACACTTGGGGGAATATGCTGAAAGTTAGGGACAAAGCTGAATCTGATATTCTTTGGAAAATTCAAAATGGAAAAAGTAACTTTTGGTGGGATAACTGGACAGGCAAGGGTGATTGGCAAAGATTTGTCCTAACCAGTCAAGATACTCTAAAACTAAGGTGCATGAATATATTCAAGAAGGTCAATGGGATAAGCAGAAACTTCTTAGTACATTACCAGCAGACTTAGTTCAATTAATAGCCAAAATACACATTGGGGATCAGAGTCAAGAAGATTATGCAGTGTGGAACTGTGGTGCAGATGGTAACTTTACAACAAGATCAGCGGTTTAGAAGAATGAAAATTCAGATCAAGTCAGTATCTTCAAGAAGTAGGTATGGCATAAAAAACTTCCTTTCAAGATCTCCTTTCTAGCATGGAGATTGATTCAGAGAAAACTGCCTTTTGATGATACAATTCAAAATTTTGGGAAATAGTATGGTATCAAAATGTGTGTTGCACTGCACATCAAATTGAAACAGTAAATCATGTGTTTGTGAAAGGTGAAGTGGCTAAACATATTTGGAGATATTTTGGTAGTCCTCTTGGGGTACCAATGTCTCAGAAAAATATAAAGAGCACTTTAATGCAATGGTGGAGAATCAAGCCAAAAAATATAGTTCATAAAATGCTCTTAAACATAACTCCAGTGGTAGTCAGCTGGGAGATATAGGAGAATGTATGTGAATGTAAATATGGAGATAAAAAAAGAATGTGGCTTAGGAAGATGGAGTTTCAAGTCTGGTGGAATGTTAAGTCAGCTATAAGTCTAGCTTTTCCTAGCAATACATTGGGGAATACTTGGAGAGAGCTCTGTGAAAAAGTTCAGAAGATGAAATCTGTACCTAGATGAAAAATTGTTCACTGGCTCAAACCACCACTGGATAAGGTTAAAATCAACACAGATGAAAGTTGTTCACTGCATAATTCAGGAATTGGAGGTATAATAAGAGATAGCAATGCTAACCTTATCATGACATTCTCTGTACCAATTGACTGTTGCAGCAATAATCTAGCAGAGGCAAGTGCAGCAAGGTATGCTCTGCAATGGTGCAAACAACAGGGCTTGATAGAATGCTTTCTGGAACTGGATTCCCTTGTCATAGCCAACATGATTAAGGAAAGACATACCTCCAACCTCAAGTTGAAGACAGTGATTGATGACATCTCACAGATCTTACTTCAAGTTAATTGCATAATTGAGCATTGTTTTAGAGAGGCCAACCAAGTAGCAGATGGATTAGCTAAATATGCAACGAAGATAGAAGAGGAAGAATTGTTTCTTGAATGGAAGCAACTACCTAGAGACTCTCTAGGTCCTTTCCAGCTTGACAAAAGACAGCTCCCAAGTGTGAGGATGAAGTATGACAAAGCAAATTTTTTTATAAGTTAATGTATAGTTCTAACTTATAGCAGTAGGCAATTAGTGCCTATGCTCAGCATATGTGTAAGTTAGACCTGTAAACTGTTGTAACCTCTTTTGTGAAGCTATATGACATCCACCCTCCAATATGGGTGGTCTTCAGTTGAAAAAAAGAAAAGAAAATAGTTTCGGCCTAGATGCTGTATATGTGTTAAAATCACAATATGTATAAAAATCAAATTTAGAACTTATTTACTGACACTTGAACCCATTTTCCTAGAATGCAAAACCCATAACGTGCAATTGTTGAATCCGGCTTTGGTTAAGAGATGAGAGTTTCAGTTCCTAAAAGAGAAATAACCGAATCAGGTAGTAAGCCAGGAGAGCTTAAACGACTCAATGTTTCCAATGAAATAAATGCAAGTTGTTGGAGCCAACGAAACACTTGATGCATACATACTTCTGTATCACAAAACTTGATAAGCGATGATGTCCTCTCGGTACTTAGAAGAACCAAAACCTGTGTTCAATATGTCACAGTTATGATAATATTCTGATTCCGTAGCATGGATCCATTTTGATATACCATATTTAGAAGCAGTTATAGCTTAACAAAAGCGGGTTCAATAGTAAAGACTTGTTTTAGGTGTGGTGTTACATAGTTTTGTGTAATAATACCACCACCAGCAGCTAATACATGGTAAACTAGTATTACAAGACCCAAAGAAAGGTTTTGAATCTTTATAGCCAGTCCTTAAAGGCAAATGCTATGCCTGGACAGTGTTCTTGTTTGCCTTCGTTTCAACCTTACTATCATTTAGGTAAAGAAGATTCTCTTTTTATTGGTACTGCTTGCAGAGGTTGGAGCTTTCTTGTCGTTATTCCAATCGTCTCTTTCATGTCCATGATTTTATATGTGACATTTTCAGGGAGCTCCCAGTCAAATTCATGAAGCAATGAGCCCAAAAAAACTTGTAACATGCGATTACCTAAGGGAAGGCCTGCACACATCCTTCTGCCAGCACCAAATGGTATCAATTCAAAGTTTTGCCCCTTGAGATCGGTTTTTGAACTGAGGAACCTCTCAGGCTTGAATGCCAAAGGGTCTTCCCAGCATTCAGAGTCTCTTCCCACTGCCCAAACATTGACAAAAACTTGAGTGTCTTTTGGTATGTCATATCCAATGAAACTAGTGTCTTGAATTGCCCTTCTTGGAACTAAGAAAGGAACGGGAGGATGCAAACGCAGTGTTTCCTTGACAACAGCTTGCATATAATGCAAGTTATCAATGTCACTCTCCTCAAACTTCCTGTTGCCTACTATGTCAGTAATCTCCGCTTTCACTCTGGCCATTGATTCAGGATTCCGCAGGAGCTCAGTTAATGCCCACTCCACACTGGTACTAGTTGTCTCCGAGCCACCAAAAAACATTTCCTGATTAAGGTAGTGGGATTCTATTCAATAATACTTAATATCTCTGAGCATACAACAGAAAAAGGGGCCAGGAATCTTACATGATCATTATTTATTGGTACATGAATTCTATTAATTGTTAAACTCTATGGCCTTCAAAACTAGCTACAAGATTATTGTCTAGTACTATATTTCCATTTCCCCTTCTTAATGAAATTCACATAGAAAGAAGGAAGAAATCAAAATGATTGAGCCAAAAGAGGACATATTTTTTTTGCCTGTCCTTCCTGATCAATCAAGGGGAAACTCCTGATAATCCAAGAATTTCCTTCCCCTTTTATCCAATAAAACTTAGCTTAAGTAAACAGGAGTAACCCTCTATAACCCAACCCCCACCCCTACCTGAATTTCAACCACTTTGAAACAAATTCACTATAGAAAATCAGTAGAATATTCTTTTCTCGGCTGGATGCCTTTCACAGCAATTCTTTAAATTCCTATTTAAAAATATACGTGTAGAAATGGGAAAAAAGGAATAGGTCACTGTTTGTTGAATACTTACCAGTATGAACATAATGATCTGATGTTCTGATAACTTAGATGGTTCATCTTTTCCACTACCCTCAAATTCAAGCAACACTTCGAAGAAGTCTTTCTTGTACTCTCCTCCTTTCTTATGCTCTTTCATACGTTCCCTCACAAATGTGGAAGCAACTTCAATTGCCTTTCCCAGGTCACGCTCCGCCTTTTTCCTTAAACCTTGTAAGTCGAGCCATCTAAGCCATGGAAATATGTCTGAAATATTTGGACGACCAGCCAACTCCAGTGTTCTCTTCATGGCTGTGAAGAACTCTGACGCCTTTTTAGACTCTGGATCTACTAAATCACGAGACAACATGAGGTTTCCCATTATATTAAATGATGCAAGAAATATGAAACGTGCTACCTCAATACCCCTTCCCTTTTTCATATAGTTAGCTTCCTTGTCAATCCATTGAAGCATAGCATCAACGCATTTCCGTCTGGCATGCACTGTTTCGTTGATTCTTTTGTATGTGAACATTTCCACGGTGCATATCCGTCTAAGCACGCGCCAATAGGTGCCATATGGGGCAAAAGTCAAGGAACAATTGTTGAAGTTATGTACCATCATGACATCAGTAATTTTGCGATCTGCAAAGGAAGTATCATGGTTCTTGAAGAACTCAGCAGCCACCTTGGCAGACAAAATTACCATGGTTTTAACGGATCCAATCTTTAACCACACAACTGGACCATATCTTGGTTGCATAGCTGCTATTGTTTGGTGAGGCAAAGTTCCAAGATCAAATATGTTACCAAGAATTGGCCATCCGGGTGGTCCTGAGGGAAGCCTGTAGGAATGTGATTTTTTTCGGGATAAAACAAGCACTAAAGCTGGAATTAAGAGGATGGCAGACCAAGCAACATAGTTCCAATGACACCCCATTTCCCTTACCTTTGCTTCTCTTCGTTCAAAATATTACGTTCGTGTGTGTGTTTATATATCTCCTCTGTTGATTCCTTGTATTAGCTGCTTTACTGTAATTCGCACAGTATGATTATTATTGCTTCAATAGAGCTCTTTGCAATAAAAATTGAAAAGAACTAGTCTTTAATGATTCTACTATCTTTATTTGTGAAAAATTCTAATATAGTTGGCTAATAGAAGGGAAAGATAATTAAAAGTGATACATTTCTCAAAGTTACACAAGACAAAATTAACAAATCACTTTTGCTTACATACCATGGCCATATAAAAAATACTTTATTATTTCAGAGAGAAAGAAGAAATGTTGTGAGAGTTGATTCACAATGCAGCAAGTGCTGATATTTATAGGCAATATTCAGATTATTAATACGTCTAACTTTTTTCTGCAGCTGCGCCTTTATGTGGTACCTAACATTTCTGTGAAGTATTTAATATTGTAGGTTCCTAACTTTGCAAAGTTTTCTTTCCCGACTTTTCACTCTTTTTGTGTTTTTCCTCGTGGTCTATTCTTATCAAAAGATCATCCTCAATTGTTTAATTGTAGCATATATGCTAGTTATAATATCTGGAAAAGCATGTAAAGAATTTATCAAAACCAGTTCCGAAGCATATACCACTTAAACTCTTCCTCTGAAAAAAGAATATCAGCTTCTAAAATTCCTTGCCTTTGGTTGGTTTACCCTTTTCTATTTTAGTTGTCTAAGGATAGGAAGAAGATTACATTTGCATATGTTATATCCCGTTACATGTGAAATTTTCTCTCATAAGTTCTGATTTCAGCTTTGCTTCTTGCTTGCTACACTGCACCTTGGTAGTATTTTCTAGTATGTATGTTGTGTCCTTTCTTAGATGATTTTTTATTGCATTACAAAGAAGAAACAATTGGCACTTCAGAGTTGACCTTCCAACCTATGATAGGGAGACGTGAAGGGAGTGGCGGATGTAGTACTAAGCCATATCGGTTCATCAAATCTATTATTTTCCACGTGAAACATAAATATATACTATGTAATAGTTCACAAAATTTTCCAAAAATATTAGATCAAAATCCATAATTTCAATACGAAGAACCTTAAAATTTATGTCCCAATACCACTTATGTGTTGAGACTTGAGAGTAGTAATTGGGATTCAGTAAACTATGTGATATCATATTGTCATCGCCAAAGCTATTTTCACTTTTAATAATATTGTCTTCGCTAGTGCTATTTTCACTTCAAAAATCCAAAACAATTGATCTACTCATTGGAGGTTCTTGTTTGTGGCATGTTTGGCCAAGAGCCAATAGCACTTTTTATTCTTCAATTTTAAAAAAAAATTGAGTTGTTTGGCCATAAGAAAAAAGTGTTTTGAGGTAGTTTTCCCGCTTTCGTTTTTCCTTCTCATAGCAATAGAAGAGGAAAATTATCTTCGTAACGATAAAAATCCCTTGTCTCAAAATTTTAGTTACCAAATAGCTATCTTCACAAAAACAGTCAACCATTAGAACATTGTTCCTTCTTCTATTTCACCATGACATTGTTTTCCATTTTCTTTTCAGCTACTTTGATTTTTGCAAATTTACCAGAATACAATCTGCTTTGCTAATATTACTTAAAATCACTAAGACATCCCCATAACAATATTTTCTCCTCTTCGATCAACCATGAAGAACCTTCTTCAGGAATCTTAAGAATTCATCTATTCGAGAAAATGACTTCAATCATACTGATATAAATCAAAACTTGTCTCTAGACTCGTAACTCTAAAAGAAGGAATTAAACTGTATTCAAGGTAAAAAAAAATTAAAACCTTAATCCAAGCACAAAAAAATAAATGAATAGAAAGTTCCTAAATTTTCAAGCATAAATAAAACATATAAAAAACACTCCTAAAGTTGACTTCAGTTTCTTCAATCTAAAATGATAAAAGCGAAAAATATGAAAAAGAAGGGAAAACACACACATTAATAATTATAATTATAATTACATTTGTTCTAATTAAAATATATATGTTACAATGGACGCTTTCTTTTTTTCTTCCAGCCGGACATTGAGGCTCACAGAAGAACAACAAGTGATGACACCACAACTACAGGTAGAACAAACCCTCCAAGGGTTGCAAAAGATGTGTTTAAATCATATAGGCATTGATGAGTTTTTTTGGATAATTGGGAAAACAAGTTAATTTTTCAAGAGGAGCAAGATGGTTTTCAGAATTTGAGCGGGCTACAAGCATTACATCAATTCACTTGCATGAAGAAGGAGGCATTTAGTTGCACTTTCTTACTTACTTGTAGTTTTCTTTATCTTATTAGTATTATTATTTGTAATATCATTATAGAGTTCATAATAGACTCTATGATGATCACAATGTACCTAGTACTCTCTAGTTCTTTTCCCCTTATTTGTATTGTTCTGATTGAGGTAGTATTATTATTAATAAAATTAGTCACTAAGCATCCTGCTTAGTGATCTTTGCTTAAAAAAAAGTATTCACTGAACAAGAAAATGCAGAATTCAGCAAATGACTTTATCCACAGGTGAACACTAGCCATCATACTTAAAGCTTACTACTATGTTTGTGCAATTCAATATTCCTTTTATTGTTTTATATAGATGGAGAGAATGTGAAAATATATAGCCTTATAAATACGAATATGATCTTGGTTGTGAAAATATCATAATTTACCTCCAAAAGAAGTAATATAATTGAGAGAATATATTCTCAAAGTTTAGAGACTTTTTAAATTTGATCATGAAGCAGCAAAAACTTTTAAATTTTCTCTTGAAGCAGCAAAAAGTTTCAAATTTGCTCTTGACTCAGCAAAAGCTTTCAAATTTGCTCCTGAAGCAGCAAAGATTTAAATTTGCCCAGAAAGCATCAAAAAGTTTCAAATTTGCTCCTGAAGCAGCAAAAGCTTTCTAATTTGCTCCTGAAGCAGCAAAGCTTTTAAATTAGCTCAGAAAGCAGCAAAAAGTTTCAAGTTTGCTCCTGAAGCATCAAAAGCTTTCAAATCTGCTCCTAAAGCAGCAAAGCTTTTAAATTTGCTCAGAAAGCATCAAAAAGTTTCAAATTTGCTCTTGAAGCAGCAAAAGCTTTCAAATTTGTAGCAAATATTTTAAATTTGCTCAGAAAGTATCAAAAAGTTTTAAATTTGCTCCTGAAGCAGCAAAAGCTTTCAAATTTTCTCTTGAAGCAGCAAAGCTTTTAAATTAGCTCAGAAAGCAACAAAAAGTTTCAAATTTGCTCCTGAAGCAGCAAAAGCTTTCAAATCTGCTCCAGAAGCAGCAAAGCTTTTAGATTTGCTCAGAAATCAGCAAAAAGTTTCAAAATTGCTCCTGAAGCAGCAAAAAGCTTTTAAATTTGCTCCTGAAGCAGCAAGTGCTTTTAAAGTTACTCATAATGTAGAGACAATTTCGAAAATGTCTTGAAAAATAATTTGAAGTAGTGTCTTTTTGAGCTTGAGAAAAATGATGAGCTATTGTTGATAAAATAGGACCAATTGATTAGGTTCAGTTTCCGAAGTGATTGAGAACACCACAACCAACCTCCTGCGGAGGTGGAATGACTATAAGAATATAAATGTTATTGTTGTGGTATGTATGAATTTATCGGCCACATACTTATCATCAAAACATCTTGTAATGATTTCAAGAATCACTGAGAGAGAGAAGAGACTTCAATAATTTTGACCACATCGATATATCACATAGTTCTTATTTTTATTTTCCTGATGAAAAGAAAATGTATCATGTACTTTCCCTGAAGGAAGTATCAATTATCTGATTGCTATTCAGAGCAATATGTCAAGATGTGAATATATGGCTTTGCTTCCTGAAGGATATATTACCATAAATTTAGTGTTAGAAACATTACGTACTATATATAATTCAAATATTTACTTTTGTCATCTACGATATTTCTTTATAGTTTTTATTTGATTACAATTTTCTTTCATAATACAAAGTTATTCAAAAGCTCCAAAAGGACTAATTATGTGTATGAAAGAGTCATGTCACATGCAGTTTTTAAATAAAATTTGATTATGAAAAATTAAATTGAAATCTCCCGAAGAGCTGATATACTAGTACACGAATATTTGAATATGTCATGATTGGCATACATATTATAGTAAACCTAAAGTTTACAGATAAATATTGACTATCATATTAAGATGATAAATAATAAGAAGATTGACTATCTTCGAATATAGGGTGTAAAAAGTATGTGTAAATGTAAAAAGATTACCCGATGTATTCTTTAGTTCAAACTACACATATAAGCATGATGTCATCATATATCTCGATACACCAGAAGTTTATAGATACAAAAGTCATTGACATGACAAACCAAAAGTTTATCAATATAATAGCATATGTCATGGTAAACTTGAAGTTTACCAATTCATATAATTCGTATAAGTTGGAATAACCGATTTGACCATCTTTGTTTTAATAAGATGCATATACTAAGAGTTTGGCATATAATGAAGAACTAGAAGATTCTTCAAGAGTTCTCTTTTGCTGCTTGTTCTCTTATTGATTACTAAATCATCTAAAGATTGGGATAAATTCTCTGAATTCTGGAACATATAAGAGGTAAATAAGGGTTCGTTCACCTGCCATGTGAATCATTGATAGATGCATCTATGAGATGATCACATGTGTGTTTATTATCAACATGCAGTTTGATAATTGAGGTTATGTGCTCAATTATATTGATTAAGAGCACAATTTTCAGATTATGCAATCAAGATAGTTCATCTTAATAATGATGGCTTATGTCCAACCTGATTTAACATCTAATGCCTCCGACAAATAGCTAAACCAATATTTACGAGATCAAAGCAACATATATCAATATGTGATATATAATAGTACTTGTATGCATCACGCCAACAAATTATAATAAATTCTCCCCTCGCAAGTGGTTCAGGGTCAGGAACAAAATATTTATATGTTAGCTTTCTAACATTATGAAACGACCTTGGCCAGTCGTTTCGGGAGACCGGACTCCGATTGACATGTCAATAATTTTAAAATATTTGTTTTATCCATTGGGACCTGTCTGTAAAATTTGAGCTAAATCAGATCTCGTTTGGTAGGCATCGGAAGAAGGTTTCAGTTTTTATTGTCGATAAATACTAAAAAGAGATTTTCGAGCTCGATTTTGGTGAACGAGCTCCGATTCAAAATCCGAAAGCGCCGTTAGGTTCGTATGATTATTTCTGACTTTTGTGCTTTTTTCGAAAGTGAATTTCGAGGTTGTTCGGCTAGCTTCCGTTAAAATACCGAAAGTTAAAAAATTTGACCTTTCACATCTTTTCACTACTACAAGTATGTAACAGATCGTTGCTTAATGCTTCTACGTACTTTCTTTAACATTCGAGGACGAGTGTTCCTAACGGGGGAAGATTGTTACACCCCGTATATCCAAAGTAAGGTATATCCTTCTAATGACATGTTAAGAATGATTTAAGTAAGTTTAAAGTCATAATATGACTATATATGATGTTTATATTTTGAATATAAAGTTTGGGAAAAATCGGATTTAAGTTGCGGAAAAACCGACTAAGGAATTGCCTTGTAATGGAGCCTTTTCAGCAATTAATTTGGTGTATTATATTAAATCTTTTAGGGACTATCATATACCAAACTGAAGGTCTTGGACTGTAGTTTCCAAAACTTTTGACGGTTTGTTCATACAATATTTGGATAAGAAGATATGAGCATCAGAAATCAGGCCAGAAAAAGGGACATAAGCGTAAAAGAGGACTAAAACTGAAATGTTTCAAGTATAAAAGGAAAACTCCTTTTATATCTCGTCATTTTCTAGAAATATAAAGAGAGAAAAAGTTCTCTCATTAAGTTTGAGCAAATTTTATGATTTTGAAGGATGGACGTCAATCTGAACTCGAAATTGAAGACAAATTGCGTCAAAATGCTCTACGCGATTAAGGTAACGTTATGCTACCTTCAATTTTGTCTATAGCTTAAGTTCTAGAATTACTTCATGGCTAAGTAAAGTACCCAAATGCTGAATTATAACTTTTTTAAGCTTTAGAAGGTGTTGAATTCAAGGAAAACAAGGTTTAGAAGCAAGAAGCATCAAAGCTATGTAAGACTAAACCTTTCTTTTGGAAAGGCATGTATCTTTTAGCTTTTGAAGTTTTTATTAGTTCTAAACTTAGTGTTTCTTGTGAGAAACTTGTATGGTATCAAGGAAACCTTGTATATACTTAATTTGGTACTAAAATCCAAGGTGAAAGGCGTCCGAATCAGCAAGACAAAACGTTTCAAAATATGGAAAATCATTTTGATCGTTGAACAGCTGTTAGTATATTGATCATAACTCCTCGTACAAAATTGATATTAAGATGATTTAAGAATCCTCAGAATTCTAAGACATATATCTACAACTTTCATGAGACCATGAAGTCTATATCTTTAATCTACACTCTGAAAATTAGGGCGAAAGTCAGGACAGTGGTGCTGTCCAGACATTCTATCAGCGGATTTGTTATGTCATCCAGTCATCTCATCTTGTTATCCATTTAACATGTTTATGTTATCAGTTTATCCGGGTATCCATTCCCATGTGTAGTATAGTGATGGTTCTGTTTTTGCGGATCATCCAGTTTTAGGGGAAACTCTGCCGAAAAATTTTATTGAAATTCAAAGAGTTGGACAAATTTTGAGTTCTAGGTTTTGTCTATAATTCTATCCAGAGTTTTCTTATCATTCCTTTGAGTCCATATCTATTGTTGCCACATGTGTTATGCCTCATACATGCTTATACTTATATTGGGATCATGTTATGTGTGATTTGGAGTCCCCCATAGAGGCTGGACATTGGAAACACAGTCCGGCCGCGTGGGTATCAGGTTCCTAACCAGATTACCCTAAGATGTAAAGAATGAAGCAATTAGCTTAAATTGATTTTTTTTTTACTTATTGAATAGAGCGGGATCGTTTGGCAAGGAAACCAAAGGATAAAGCGGTTATTGATTAGCCGTACTAACTTTTTGAAGAGGTAAGTGTTTATATCTATTTCTTTGGAGGCACCTGGCCTCGTGGATTTCTTACCATGTGTTCCTTACGTGTGGAGTTGTCGATAGGCGTACTCATTACGCCTTAGCTTTAGATTTACATTGTATATCGTATGTTATGTCCTGTTGTTGGTATTGCATTGAGAATCTGAGTATTGTACTCTGGCTGTGAGTTGACATATACTTCCCAGCAGTCAATGAGAGTCCCGCGCCGGTGAAGGGTTATCATTGCATTATATTGAGGGTAGGAGGATTCCGCCCTCGGAGCAGGAGGATTCCGCTCTGTTGCATTATATTGAGGGTAGGAGGATTCCGCCCTCGGAGCAGGAGGATTCCGCTCCATTTGCATCATATTGAGGGTAGGAGGATTCCGCCCTCGGAGCAGGAGGATTTCGCTCCATTGCATTATATTGAGGGTATGAGGATTCCGCCCTCGGAGCAGGAGGATTCCGCTCCATTCATTTGGCACATGGGACCCTTTGCATCATATTTTATTTCATTTCATCTCATATCATTTCATTTCATTTCATTTCATGCCATGGTGTAGACTTGTGGTACATAAATACTGTTCTGCTTTTACGTGCATTGCTTATTTGTTGATATATTTCTGGCTCGTATTCTGGGTTGCGGGGATCGGGTTGCACGCCGCAACAGTATAAATATATGGATCGGGTTGCACACCGCAACAGGATGAATATATGGATCGGGTTGCACGCCGCAACGGGATGTATTTCTGATTGTTGTATATGTTCGGGATACCTATATGTTCTGGTTATCTTACGTTCCTGGTGGTTAATGAGTTTGTGATTCCATACGTGTTTCTAGTATATTATCTGGCTCTGCCTTTTCATAATTTAAATAAGAGGAATTTGGTTTATCTGTTTCTTCTCCCTGGCTAGCTATCCTATTCTTTGAGGTGGCTAGTCTGCCCCACTTATTGAGTCCTTTTGACTCACCCTTGTTTGTTGTGTTTTTCTTGTCTATCTATTTCGTTTCGGCAGGTTCGCTCTAGGATTGAGTTCGCCACGTTGTGAAGGAGCGAAGACGACTTCAGCCGTCAGGGTGAGCCAGCTTTTATTCCAGATGGCCACCAGTTTATTGGTTGTTATTTCAGTTGCATTTTGCTCCCTTCAGGAGGTATTTGTCTTCTTTTGTACTCTTAGATGTCTAGTCTGGATAGCTCTAAACCTAATATGCTGGGTAGTCAGCTTTAATTTCTTTTGTACAGCTTAGAGGTATCAGTATGTCTGTGCTTCTTTTTCTAAGTCTTGTTCCTATTTATGAATTGAATTATAATTATTTTCCTAATTTAATTGGCAATGGTTCGCCCAACGGGTCTAGGGGAGGATGTCGGGTGCCCGCACGGCCTAGCCGGATTACGGGTCATGTCAGTTGGTATCAGAGCCCGATTTAGAGTCTATCCAGACTAAGACAGTGTCAAGTAGAGTCTCGCTGATGGGTACGTAGACGTCCGTACTTATCTACGAGAGGCTATGATGGCATTTAGGAAGTTTCACTTCCTTCATTTCTGATCGTGCGCCGGTCTAACATTCAAAAGTATTTTCGTTAATTCCTTCGTGGTAATTGTGAACCTTCGTGCGACAAATCAGCAAACGAAACGGTATGAGTTCAAGACGAAGCAGTCTAGCCTGGGGCTAGCACTAACGAAGCCCCGAGAGTTTTGATCGTGCTGACGATCTAGTTGCGCAGGCCTCAGCTGTACAAGCTCGCGATAGGCAAGGGGGCATGACCTTGTGGTTCCCTTGGCTCTTAACGAAGCTTTTACGAGAATCTTGGCGACGCAGATACCGCAAGAACCTCTTATTCACTAGGTAGCTTACCAGGTTTCCGCAGACGCAGATGTTCGATCTCAGGGAGCTCTTATTCCAGTTCTTAATATTGCCGCAATAAAGTATGTTCCAGAGGCAGCATGTGTTGTGCCTCTAGTTATTCTGGCTGGTTAGTTACCCTGAGTAATGGCTCGGTCCGAGTGCCCAAAGAAGCTGCATTATTTTACCTAATTGAACCTTTCGATATTCTCAAGCCATGCATCAAATAATTCCTGTGTAAGTTTTTTTTTTAAATTAAATGATATCAGTGTATCCTTCAAGTTCTTGATTATATTGAGCGGTATGGTGTTGATTGTTCTTCTTTCCAGTTTCAAGATCCAGCCCTGCATTGGTGGACTGCTCTCTTATTAGATAACATGTTTGATTTTTCTTCTAGATTCGTGGAAAAGTTCCTTTCGAGTAGCGAGCGAGATGAAAGGTGTCGCCAGTTTGAGTGGATTGGACAGGGTAGCCTATCGGTTAGCCGGTTGGTGTTTTAGAATATGAGATTGAATTCTATAGAATGGCTGAATATGTATTAGAACTAGTCCATGAGCCTTTCGAGAGATTGAGGTCGGGATTTCATTTGATGTTGTTGTTGATATTGCTCGGAGGTACGAGGCACACCATAAGTTAGAGCGGGAGAGCAAGAGATCCTGTGGCCCTAGTGAGCAACCATGGTACCTCATTTGGAGGTAAGAGTTCTGATTATTTTGGGAGGTCACCTTTCAGGATATCTCATCTTGTGTCACGTGATTCTTAGAGTGCACTAGTAGCTCGTCAAGATCAGATTCAGTCTTTTCTTTACAGCTATCAACAATCTTTCCAGCTTCCATTCTTAGTCAAAAGGGTGTTATCATTGTCGTGAGTCTGATTATCCTTTGAGGAGTTTTTCCTGTTATCATTGTCGTGAGTCTGGCTATCCTTTGAGAAGTTTTCCCTTACTCCAGCAAGTAGATAGTCGTCCTTCTTCTTGCCCTCAGACACCTACCCAGTTGCAGGGATTTCATTTAGATCTCAATCAGGCATTAAGAGAAATGCCACGATCCAGTAAAGGTTGAGAGTGTGGTGGTAGTGGTTCTTCTAGAAGTAATTATCAGGGTAGCGACTTGGCTTAGCCGCAGAGGCAGTTCTAAGAACTACCAGTCTGGTAGGATGTTGAGGTATCTGATGTAGTAGACCCAAGTATTTCTTCCTCACTTATATGTGTGTAAGCTTCGATTCTTCCGATCGATTTGGAAATGGTCTGTCATATCATGTTCCATTGTTTCCTTAGATATTATTTCTATTAAGAATCGGTTGCGGTAGAGGGGCGAGCTTCTAGTATGATTTATTTCTGGCATTTGTGAGATCTACTAGGTTTAAATGTGAGAGATTGGGAATGAGTGTCGGTATTTTCTGCTTGGCATTTTATTGTGCCACATTCTATTATTATGCCAAATTAGTTTATCTTTCTTCTCGAAATTCCGTGTTGGTTGGATGATGGGATCTAGTTCATCACTATCGGAAAGTGTCATTGTTTCTTCTTGTGTAAAGTGCTTAGTAAGTAATATTCGATCGACGTATCTCCTCTTGGTTCAAAATGCTAGTACATTCATGTTATCCCATGAGCTTGTCTTAATTATAAAAAAAGGTTTCTGGTAAATTGTCAGAGTTTTCTTCTTATTGGAAGGTTAAATTGACATAGATGTTGTTCCATAAAGCTTATTTGATGTTTATCTCTTCAATTGCGATTATTTGGTGAGCCTGACTCGGAAGTAGTGTAGCTCTGGGAGCCAAGCAAATAAAAAAAAAGATGAGCTTCCTAAGACTCTAATTATTTCTATCCTCAGTCCATTGCCATCTCTTCTTTGTTCGGCACTGGTGAGCTTAGGCAGTCAGTAGCCTCTTGTGATGTTCCTTGTGTTGAGCCAGAGTGCGTGTCAAGGTGGCCGAGTAAGAACAGTATTGTTTTTCAAGGCTCCTAAGGGTAATTAGAGGCGTCATTTGACCTTTAATTTGATCCATCAGGTGGTGGTGCTTATAGAAAATGTATGGAGTTGTGGACTCGAGAGTTACAGCTGTTTGACAACTCGAGAGAGTAATTTGGTAGCTCAGGTCTGAGCCGCGTTCTCTATTTAGCTAAGTCTTCCTTAATCCAGCAGGTTGTGCGAGGATGACTATTTCTATTCAAATTAGTTGTATGAGTTTATACTTTAAGTGGAGGAGTCTTCCTCCAATTGATATCAAATCCTAATATTAAATCCCTAAGACATTGTTCAAGTATGAGCTAATTCTTAGTTCCATCGACTTGTTCTATATCGAAAAGAATATCGACGAGGTGATTCACCGGCAGAATCATGTTAACTCATTCAATATTATGTGTATCTTTGATTCGAAAAATGTAGAACTCTCTTCTCGTGATCGAGGAAGGATCAGCTTACTCAGAATAAGCTGTGCAATGGTATTATCATATTATCCAGATATATTTTATTCCAAAAGTTCGATATGCGTGTTATAATTCTGATTCTGTAATCATAAGATAATGCACATGGCGTAGTTTATGAAGGTTGTGCAAGTTCTCTTGTTATCTGTGTGCATCTCGCTTTAGACTTAGGCTCGTTCGAGGACGAACGAGAGTCTAAGTGGAGGAGAATGAAACGACCTCGGTCAGTCGTTTCGGGAGAGCGGACTCCGATTGGCATGCCAATAATTTTAAAATATTTGTTTTATCCATTGGGACCTGTCTGTAAAATTTGAGCTAAATCAGATCTCGTTTGGTAGGCATCGGAAGAAGGTTTCAATTTTTATTGTCGGTAAATACTAAAAAGAGATTTTCGAGCTCGGTTTTGGCGAACGAGCTCCGATTCAAAATCCGAAAGCGCCGTTAGGTTCGTATGATTATTTGTGACTTTTGTGCTTTTTCGAAAGTGAATTTCGAGGTTGTTCGGCTAGCTTCTGCTAAAATGCCGAAAGTTAAATAATTTGACCTTTCACATCTTTTCACTACTACAAGTATGTAACAAATCGTTGCTTAATGCTTCTACGTACTTCGTTTAACATTCGAGGACGAATGTTCCTAACGGGGGAAGATTGTTACACCCCGCATATCCAAAGTGAGGTATATCCTTCTAATAAAATGTTAAGAATGATTTAAGTAAGTTTAAAGTCATAATATGACCATATATGATGTTTATATTTTGAATATAATGTTTGGGAAAAATCAGATTTAAGTTGCGGAAAAACCGACTAAGGAATTGCCTTGTAACGGAGCCTTTTCAGTAATTAATTTCGTGTATTATATGAAGTCTTTTGGGGACATATAATATACCAAATTGAAGGTCTTGGAGTGTAGTTTCCAAAAATTTTGACGGTTTGTTCATAAAATATCTGGATAAGAACATATGAGCATCAGAAATCAGGCCAGAAAAAGGGACATAAGCGTAAAAGAAGACTAAAACTGAAATGTTTCAAGTATAAAAGGAAAACTCCTTTTATATCTCGTCATTTTCCAGAAATATAAAGAGAGAAACAGTTCTCTCATTAAGTTAGAGCAAATTTTATAATTTTGAAGGATGGACATCAATCTGAACTCGAAATTGAAGACAAATTGCGTCAAAATGCTCTACGCGATTAAGGTAACGTTATGCTACATTCAATTTCGTCTATAGCTTGAGTTTTAGAATTACTTCATGGCTGAGTAAAGTACCCAAATGCTAAATTATAACTTGTTTAAGCTTTAGAAGGTGTTGAATTCAAGGGAAACAAGGTTTAGAAGCAAGAAGCATCAAAGGTATGTAAGACTAAACCTTTCTTTTGGCAAGACATGTATCTTTTAGCTTTTGAAGTTTTTCTTAGTTCTAAACTTAGTGTTTCTTGTGAGAAACTTGTATGGTATCAAGGAAACCTTGTATATACTTAATTTGGTACTAAAATCTAGGTGAAAGGCGTCCGAATCAGCAAGACAAAACATTTGAAATATGGAAAATCATTTTAATCTTTGAACAGCTGTTAGTATATTGATCATAACTCCTCGTACAAAATTGATATTAAGATGCTTTAAGAATCCCCAGAATCCTAAGATATATATCTACAACTTTCATGAAGACATATAGCTTTAATCTACACTCGGAAAATTAGGGCGAAAGGCAGGACAGTGCTGCTGTCCAAACATTCTATCAGCGGATTTGTTATGTCATCCAGTCGTCTCATCTTGTTATCTATTTAACATGTTATGTTATCAGTTTATCCGGATATCCATTCCCATGTGTAGTATAGTGCTGGTTCTGTTTTTGCGGATCATCCAGTTTTAGGGGAAACTCTGCCGAAAATTTTATGGAAATTCAAAGAGTTGGACAAATTCTGAGTTCTAGGTTGTGTCTATAATTCTATCCAGAGTTTTCTTCTCGTTCCTTTGAGTCCATATCTATTGTTGCCACATGTGTTATGCCTCATACATGCTTATACTTATATTAGGATCATGTTATGTGTGATTTGGAGTCCCCCATAGAGGCTGGACATTGGACACACAGTTCCGGTCGTGTGGCTATCAGATTCCTAACCGGATTGCCCTAAGATGTAAGAAATGAAGCCTTTAGCTTAAATTGATATATTTTTTTTTACTTATTGAATAGAGCGGGATCGTTTTGCAAGGAAACCAAAGGATAAAGCGGTTGTTGATTATCCGTACTAACTTTTGGAAGAGGTAAGTGTTTATATCCATTTCTTTGGAGGCACCTGGCCTCGTGGATTTCCTACCACGTGTTCGTTACGTGTGTAGTTGTCGATAGGCGTACTCATTACACCTTAGCTTTAGATTTACATTGTATATCATATGTTATGTCCTGTTGTTGGTATTGCGTTGAGGATCTGAGTATTGTACTCTGGCTGTGAGATGACATGTACTTCCCGGTAGTCAATGAGAGTCCCGCGCCGGTGAAGGGTTATCATTGCATTATATTGAGGGTAGGTGGATTCCGCCCTCGGAGCAGGAGGATTCCGCTCTGTTGCATTATATTGAGGGTAGGAGGATTCCGCTCCATTGCATCATATTGAGGGTAGGAGGATTCCGCCCTCGGAGCAGGAGGATTTCGCTCCATTGCATTATATTGAGGGTAGGAGGATTCCGCTCCATTCATTTGGCACATGGGACCCTTTGCATCATATTTTATTTCATTTCACCTCATATCATTTCATTTCATACCATGGTGTAGACTTGTGGTACATAACTACTGTTCTGCTTATACGTGCATTGCTTATTTGTTGATATATTTCTGGCTCGTATTCTGGGTTTCGGGGATCGGATTGCACGCCACAACAGTATAAATATATGGATTGGGTTGCACGCCGCGACAGTATGAATATATGGATCGGGTATCACGCCGCAACAGGATGAATATATGGATCGGGTTTCACGCCGCAACGGGATGTATTTCTGATTGTTGATATGTTCGGGATACCTATATGTTTTGGCTATCTTACGTTCCTGGTGGTTAATGAGTTTGTGATTCCATACGTGTTTCTAGTATATTATCTGGCTCTGCCTTTTCATAATTTAAATAAGAGGTATTTAGTTTATCTGTTTCTTCTCCCTGGCTAGCTATCCTATTCTTTGAGGTGGCTAGTCTGTCCCACTTATTGAGTCCTTTTGACTCACCCTTGTTTGTTGTTTGTTTCTTGTCTATCTATTTCGTTTTGGCAGGTTCGCTCCAGGATTGAGTTTTCCACGTTGTGAAGCAGCGAAGACGACTTCAGCCGTCAGGGTGAGCCATCTTTTATTCCGGATGGCCACCAGTTTATTGGTTGTTATATCAATTGCATTTTGCTCCCTTCAGGAGGTATTTGTCTTCTTTTGTACTCTTAGATGTCTAGTCTGGATAGCCCTAAACCTAATATGCTGGGTAGTCAGCTGTAGTTTCTTTTGTACAGTTTAGAGGTATCATTATGTCTGTGCTTCTTTTTCTAAGTCTTGTTCCTATTTATGAATTGAATTATAATTATTTTCCTAATTTAATTGGCAAGGGTTCGCCCGACGGGTCTAGGGGAGGATGTCGGGTGCCCGCACGGCCTAGCCGGATTTCGGGTCGTGTCACATTAGGGGAGAAAATAAGCAGCTTAGAAGTATGTTGTGAATTATCATTCGTATGATCCTCATTTAAAAGATAATTCAAGTCAGATGCCAGATGCATTTTCTGACCCAATCAACATCATATTTCAGTTGCAAGATGCTCCTATTCGGATTAAAGTCCCTGAAAGACATAATCTATGGTTCGCCTGAACCGTAATAGACTAATCGGTTGCAAAGGTAACAATCTCTAAAAAATTAGAAGAGCAAATATTTTAAATGGTCATAATGAGGAGGCAATGTGCTCTTGAAGAGCCCACGACATAATAGTTCAAGAAACCACGCGAGAGGATCAGGTACCTGAAAATTATGAAGTAAAGAGATCTCAACATATTATGTCGCTTTGCAAACCGAGAAATTGATCATTGATGATATCTTTGATAAAATATCGCGCGTAATATTTTAGAATATTATGAGGATCTGAAAGTTGTGTCTGTTAAAGCATGCTGACGTGAAAACTATTTGCCAAATATGAAATGATGCTTTGGTGAGTGTAAAATATGTTGCAATTATAGTCCAGACACCAGAAGATGTCGGCTAGTATCTACTGATGTGTTGTCAAAGCCTTATTTATGACCCACCTAATGAAATTTATATGAAAATCTCTGAAGGATTTAAAATACCTAAAGCATATAATTTAAAGTCTCAGGAAACGTACTCAATCAGATTACAAAGATCTTTATATGGTTTAAAATAATCAGGGTGATGTGGTATAATCGCCTTAGTGAGTACTTGATAAAGGAATGTTATATAAACGATGTCATTTGTCCATGTATATTCATAAAGAAAACAGCAATACAATTTGTTTTACTTGTTGTTTACGCTGATGTCATAAATCTCATTGGAACTCCATAAGAGCTCCAAAAGGCAACTGATTATTTAAAGAGAGAATTTGAGATGAAAGTTCTCGAAAAGACAAAACTTTGTGTTGGCCTACAAATTGAACATTTAGTAGACATAATCTTTATTCATCGATTTGTCTATATAGAAAAGGTCTTGAAACAATTTAATATGGATAAAGTACATCTATTAAATACTACAATGATTGTTCGATCTCTTAAAGTGGATAAATATCAGTTCCGACCTCAAGAAGAGGATGAGGAACTCATTGGTCATGAAGTACTATATTTAAGTACAATTGGTGCACTTATGTATCTTGCTAATTTTACAAGACCTGACATAGCATTTTCTGTTAATGTTTTAGCAAGATTTAGTTCTGCTCCTACACAGCGACATTGGAAAGGTATCAAATAGGTATTGCGATATCTGAAGGGATCTGTTGATATGGGTTTGTTTTATTCTAACAAATATGGTACAGATCTTGTTGGTTATGCAGATGCAGGGTATTTATCTAACCCCGCATAGGGCTCGATCTCAAACTGGTTACCTCTTCATATGTGGGGGTACTGCCATTGTTGAACCCTCCCAAAACTGCATACAAGTATGCATCGGGATGTAATTTCAACAAAATGGAGACTCCAAAGGGCTTCTTTGGAGTCGCCACCTAATTTAAGGATTATTAGGAACCAAACGTTAATTAATGAGCGCATTTCTTCCTTTTTAAAAAAAAATAAGTTTCAGAGATTCTTAAGTAAGTGGTTCTTTTATTTCTGAAAGAAGGTCTTTTTACTAAAAGAGCACTTTCGAAAATCCGCTAAAAGCGATTAATTTGGTGGTTTTCACAAATTTTGATAAAATAAATAACTTAAAGATTTTAGGAAAATATAGGATAAATAAATAATAAGTGAATAAATAGGTAAATAAATAAGTAAATAGATAATAAATAATAAATAAGTAAATAATTGAATATTTAATAAAATAAGTAAATTGATAAATAAATAATTTAAATATTAAATAATGATAAAATGGTACAATTTTAATTGAATTTTGATTTGTACTCATTAATTGACAAATGTTTCTCAGTATTCACTAATTAATTGGCAATTCGCAAAGAAAGGATACAAGGCATTCATAAGGCAATTTAAATGATTTATAATAATTATTCACAATTCAAATACAATTTCTATCCAACATGACCCCTAGTCCGGTCTACGGGGATCCTATACATGGATTCTAAAGGAGCGGGGAGAGATAGAGTGAAAATAGAACCCGGAAGCGCAAACTCGCAAAAACGAGCCTTGATAGCAATGCGATCTCAAACAAGTTGACCCAAATGGCTCCCGTACCAATTAGCCGAGCCCAATTTGTGAGTTTAGCCAACTCGTCCCAAGTTGTTCATTATGCAAAGAAAAAGAAAAATAAGGATTAATACATCTTCAATTAATGGAAGCTAAACAATTTGGACAAACATAATTATAATGGACATACATGCCAAACGTAGAAAGAAAGAAAGAAAAGGCATGTTTTAACCAAAGTAAAGTAAGTCTTAACAATGCTCAAATAACAAGGACATATGACTAAGCCTTTCAGCTTTGCAAACACATTAAAGACAGGGTAAAGATATATTTAATTCCATTCTAATTAACTTAATCAGGAAATAGAGCAGGCTATACTTTAATAATTTAGCCAATATCCATAACTTCAAGGAAGATCCAGAGTAACCGGACAGACACAAAATTCAAGTTGGCTTATTCCCTTTTGATATACATGTGCATCAGACAGTGAAGAATGCAGGTTTACCCGGTCACAAACCGTTAGTCAATTAGTAAGACACCAACTCTATAAATCCAAGAAAGGAACTTTAACTGGCTGAACCAAAGATAATAATTAAAGAAGGGCCTTAACAGAGTAGATTATATACAATCCAAACTCATAAATAAGAAAAATAAGAACAATACAAAGGCCTGGTATATATTTTCAATCCCTGCATACCCTATTTAAGTTGAAATCTCGCATAGTGCCTAAGCCGACTCTTTGCATACCCTGCTTCTTTAACAGCCCTTCTCTGAACAACTTATACCATTCTAGAAACTTATACAAACTCACTAACATAGACAGAAGCTGCTAAGGGACATTCAACTTGCCTCACTGCCTAACAACCTCTCCTGAACCTTTCACCCTCCAGGAAAGAATCTGCAAACACCCCAAATTCCTCACAACTACCTACATCTACCTTCACAGCCTCTAACACCTGCACCTAATCTCAAAGGGACCCCCTAAAATCCCTGCTCCTACTGGTAAACAAGAGAGCAAGCAAACACCCAATTCAGGTTCTCACAGGGGTTAAAACCAAGACCCATGATCCCTCCAAGACCACCCTGAACTTCACACAACCTGAAATAGGACCTGCAGCCTCCCCTAGACCAAACCGAATCAGACACAACCCTTCTCAAACTTCCTAAACAGCTCTACTGAACCTGCATATCTATACTGATCACAAACTAAGCCCCCCTATAAACTGCTACAACCAGAACCCAACTAGAAGCCCTTTCAAAAACCAACTCCACACCTGAACTCTTCAAGCCACTAATAACCATCCATCTGACAACTATACAAACAAATACAACATCACATACCCCTCTCTTCACAACTGCATACTCACCAAACTCCCTTTTCCACTTCAACTTTCTTCAGCCTAGGAAACAGACTTCTATGCCCTGCAAACACGTTCATATCAGACCACTACCACCTCCCCATTCAGCCTACAAACAAACCTGAAAACACCTCTTACAGATCAAAACGAACATCCTAAAACAAAGATTACTCTTTACTGCCTGTATAATCACCATTCCATCCTCTAACAAATACCAGACACCCCCTGCACCTCACTGATCACCCCTATCACCTTCTAAATTCCTATACTATCAGGCTACAAACCAAACAAGAACCGATCAGGAGCTGCAGCACCTCTACATACTCCCTTTACACTCCATCTTCTTCACACCAGAAACACCAAGGCCTGAAGCTACAACATCTGCCTCAAACACTAAGAATAAACAAGACACCAACAACCAAACTGCACACGCACCAAACACATACACACCCTGCAACACCCTCATACTCTCACCTTTCACAAGCAGAAACCAAAACCAACTTTACAAACCACCACAACATGCAACATAGGCATTTAAACAAGCTATTTTACAGTTAGAATCTCTTGTCTACGACTCACATGTTTTAAAACTTTTAAGGAACAGAACTTAAGCCAAGAATCAATAAAGTTCTACTCTTTATGCTCACATCCTTTAAAAAAATAGTTTCATAACATACATACATATACAGTTCACATATTACACAGAAAAATGAATTAAAACAAGCTTATTACCTGCTGCGGTGCAGCGAACTAGGAGCGAGGAATCCGAGAAGAAGTGCGACTCGACTAAGCGATGCGAGCAAAGGCGATGACAAGTGTAACAAGGCGATGACGCAGAAAATAGTAGCAGTGACACTATACTCTTCTAGAATCTGAAAATTACCTCCTATTTATTGAAACTATAAGCTGAATATCAAATTATCCTAGGTTTTTTCAATGCTACTTCCTCTATCTCTACTTCGAACCCCCAAAAATGAAGAAGAACCTCACCTTTTTTTACTTTGGAATGTTATGGTTTGGACTGTGAGATATTATCTTCAAATTTAGCCCTAAATCGGATATTTTACTTCAAAGATAGGGGTGAAAATCGTCAATCCCCTAAAGGATGTACGATTTTCATACTTATCTTCCAAAAAAAATGTTCGTTGGAAGAATATCCACGGCTCGGATTGAGCGATTTTGAAATGGACGCGTGAGATTGGAAACTTGTACTGGTGGAGAGAGGGTAAAAGGGGTGGGGGGACTAGTGTACTGATTTTGGCGTGTTTAGGTTGAAATTTTGGGGGGAAATCGGGGATTAGGAAGATTAGGGTTTCAGAATAACGGGTTATCGGGTAGGGGGAAATCTGATTAGAGAAATTCGGGGGGAGTTTAGATAGTATATAATGGTTTGCGTAGATAGGACACAATTTAGGCTGTGCCTCGCACTTTTAGCCCTTTTTCATTAAAATTAATCAATTCACTTCTAATTTTCAAAAAATTAACCTTATTAAAATAATTAGACATTGGACAGGCATTTCGGGACAGAAGTGGGTGTCAACAGCTGCCCCTCTTTACCCGAAAAAAGATGAAAGAGTTTTCAGGGTAAAGAAGTTGACGAAAAACTAATTTTGTCACGATAAAGCCAAGGACTTTGATTCCAAGAACCAAAGTGCGAGGCTTATAGGCATGGCCGAACTCCGGTTTTTGAGTTGCCTACATATCTCGAGCTGAAAGAGAATCAGGCCATATGTAGTTCGACGACAGTTAGATACGAAGACTCGCACGATTGACAAAAGAAAGGACGCACGAATAGAAAAGATTTCAAACTGACGTCCTAATCCGAAACAAAAGATTAGGATAGAATTTGCTTGTTCGAGTGCGACTCTTCATATCCTTGTTGACGAGTCTAGCTCATATCAACAATTGTCCCAGTTCACTGCTAAGAAAAATTTCCACGTTTTGCTCCATATGCTGCTGCGGTACTGCTAAAATTCTGTAACAATCTTGACAAACGGTAAGCGAGCAACTGCTAATAAACTATAATAATTTGAATAAGGAATAAATAAAGTGATAACATAAAATTATAAATGCGGGTTGTGATATCATCAATAAGTTCTTCGTTCGATCAAATAACGAGGCGTTCTGCCCGAGGAACCTCTAGGCTGATCATTATTCTGAAACAGTAAAGTAAAAAAATGAGTAAAGCAAGTACGAATTGTAGAATGCAAGGCTTTTATAAGATAAGTCGACTAACGAGACATAATGCCTCAAGTCGACTTGTCTATCGCTATCATCTACTTCAAATATATCATGCCAATATTGCAAGACAACCAATATCGCGAGGAACTCCGAAAGTGGTGCCTCAAGTTGACTTGTCTAATTCTAATCTATGCAGGCTTCAACATAATGTTTATTTTGAAATAAGAATCATAAAGATAAAACTGCCGCCTAGTCGGCAATAAACCATGATAAGCATAATGCTTTTAATCATGAAGAGGTAGTTTGCAACTCAATCTTGGATTGTGCTCCAATCACTTGATAAAACAAATGAGACATCTGCTCTTGAAGTATCCAATGTCTCAATGCAACTTGGAATAAACCTGCATATCCTAGTTACGGGTGGATTAACCCAGATTGTTCATTTTTAAGGCGAATGGGCCCAAAACATTCATTTATAAGGCGAATGGGCCCAAAACGTTCAATTATAAGATGAAGGAGCCTAAATCATAAGATAAAGCAAAAGACACAAAATTCAGTAATGCACGTGCTTCTTCAAACTTAGCAATATCTGCAAATCACAACAATGGAATTTTAGTAAATGTTCTCACAAAGCAAAATAAAGATGAAATGGATATGTTTAACAACTTGCAAGAATTAGAGGAGATAGAAATGCCGCCTTTCGGCAATAAACCATGACAAAGCATAATGCTTTAAATTATGAAGGGGTAGTCTAAAATGCCATCTCGGAATGTACTCCATTCAATTGATAAAGCAATGAGGCGTCAGGTCATGAAGCATCCAACGTCCTAGTGCAACTTGGAAAAACCTGCATATCCTATTTACAGGTGGATTAACGCAAATTGTTCATTTATAAGGCGAACGGGCCCAAAACGTTCATTTATAAGGCGAACGAGCCCAAACATTCAATTATAAGATGAACGAGCCCAAATCATAAGATAAATCAAAAGACACAAAGTCACTAATGCACGTGCTTCTTCAAACTGAGCAATATCTGCAAATCACCACAATAGAATTTTAGTAAATGTTCTCATAGTGGAATAGAAATGAAACTGCTTTTAACAATTTGCAAGAATTGTAGGATATAGAAATGCTGCCTTTCGGCAATAACTCGTGATAAAACGTAATGCTTTAATTATCTAGTGGCAATCTGCAATGTGATCTTGAACTGTGCTTCAATCATTTGATAAAGCAAATGAGACATCCAGTCTTGAAGCCAATGTTCCAAAATGACTTGAAGTAAATCTGCATATCCGATTTACGGGTGGATCAACCCGGATTGTTCATTTTTAAGGCGAACGGGCCCAAAAAATTCATTTATAAGGCGAACGAGCCCAAAACGTTCGAATATAAGGTGAACGAGCCTAAATTTGATAGCAGCCTACGAAATAAAGTTGCAAATTGGATTAATTAAGGCAAGATAATGCAAAACAAATAAACAAAGCTGGGTCGTGTTGCTTGTATTGATAGTGCTGCAAAGCATTGAATGCTGCGGAGTTCATATTGAATCTGATGTTCAATTCAAGGCGAATAATCTCTGAGAAGCTGATGGTTGCTAGTTCTCCACATTCTTCCACTTTGTAGAATTCCTGCACTCAAAGAAAAAGTCGTGAGTTCTAAAAACTGTACGAAGCCTTAGCAATTTGCTTTGCTCCCCTTGTCTTGATGCTGAATTCTTCGGTAGCATGCAAACACAATTTTCCCCTGTTTCCAAAGAAAAAGTTGTTAGTTTTTGGAAAAATAGTGGCTGGCTTGATTGAACACCTAATGCAGCCTCAAATCTGCATCTTCTTGTATGGCGCTCAAATGTACTGCTGCTGCGAGAGTCTGATGTTCTTGACACTCTTCTTTTGCACAAAATGATATCATCTAAAATTTCTTTGGCTTGGCTTATTTTGGGAAAAATGGATTTTCATTGATTTCAGGATTAAAAGCCCAATAAAGGGTACAAGATAGTTCATTACATAAAACTTCAAAAGAGTAGGCAAACATAAGATAGTTAGGCAAGGAAATGTCATTTTAAAAAACAAAGTGTTGTCATTTAATCTTCTTGCTAAGCTTCACGCTTCATTTTCAAATGCCTTGGTGCCAATTTTGATGAATCACCTCAGATGACAATTGCATTTGCTGCCGAATGACCATAGTTGCTTGCTTGCTCTTGCTTCACACTTATCTTGCCTTTTTCAATCATATCTTGATTTTGTGCTTAAGTGCCGAACATTCTTCTGTATCATGGCCTTGAATATTTGACTGGTATGCACACCTCTTTGATAAATCAAATCCTTGAGGCGGATTCTCTAGAATCCATCCCCTCTTTGCTTGCAATAACCCTTCTGCTTCCAATCTCTCGAATATGTCTGACAATGATTCATATAGAGGAGTGAAAGCACGAGGTCTAAACTTCTTCGTGCTTTGATGACCAGATGGTGCCTGATAAGATCGATGCTGACGACTTGAATTCTGCATATCATGATTGTAGTGCACTTGCGAAGGCTGGGAGTCTTGAATATTTTCAGGTGCATCAGAACAATTGAAAACTGGCAGTGTAGTGTCATAGTCAATCAACCTTCCGGTTTGAAACTTTTCTTCCAAAATCTTTGCATACCGGATTAAACTGGAAAAATTCTTTAAATTGGCAAAAAGTAGCTTTTCGTAAATTATGCCTTCTTGAAGGTCAATGAAAGTTGCTATCAGCTCATCTTCAGGCAATGGAGGATGCATCTTAGAAGCCTCTAGCCTCCATCTCACAGCAAATTCTGCAACAGACTCATGCGGCATCTTCTTGATTTTGCGCATATCAATTAGATAAGGATCTCTTACTATGTTGAACTTGTATTGTTCCACAAAGTCTCGAGCCATGTTTTCCCACGTGTGCCATTTGGTAAAATCCTGTTTAGTATACCATGCAAGTGCCATTCCTGATAAACTCTGAATAAACAATCTCGTACGCAAAGCTTCATCCTTGCCAATTCCAATTAATCTGCTGCAATAATCTTTCAAATGAATGTAGGGATTTCCCTTTCCATCGAAAGTGTTGAGTTTTGGTATGTTGTACCCACGTGGAAGCTTAATGTCCGGGTGAATGCACAAGTCTTCATGACATAAACTCTGAATGTTCCTTGAGCGCAACTCATCTCTAATGACCTTCTTCAACTTGCGGATTTTTTCATCCATGTTGTTCAAATCAGTTGCCTCACCATCTTTCCTAGGCAATTCTTGTGGGCGCAATGTCACTTGATTTGTTTGACTCCCCACAGCGGGCATAGTGACAAAAGGTGGTTGGTATAAAGTTGCAGCGGGCCAAGCATTTGGATTAGTAAGATATTCTTGTGGGATTTGTGGATACATGGTATGTATAGGCATTGGGTAATGAGGCATTGTTAAGAAAGGTGGATTGGAGGTAAAGCTTGTATTTGGAAAAGGCTTGCTATTGTTGACAAAGTGGACAATCCTATTCCTTTAGACCACATGTTCTTCAACATCATCATTCTGCGCTTGCAAGATACCCATACCAGAACTGGTTGTCTGAAGTTGCTTTGCCATGTTGTTTTGTCGCTGATGCAGATTTTCAGCCATTTCAGTGTTCAATGCAAGCCAACCTTTAACAAATGAATTCTACACATTGAACAAAAGCAAGTTAATACGTAAAATAGCAATGCATGCATAAGGATTTTAAGTATAAAATAGGCCATTGGGCCAAATGGATGGAATCAAATTCCCGACTCAACAAAAGAGTAAAATATTTAAGGGTGCAAAACTTAACGATCAACAAAATTTGATCTTTCAAGATAAGAATTGAGGAAAATAATTTTGGAAATTTTACTAAATCAGTATGCGTGCTAGACCATTTTGGCACAATTTGCTAAAATGGTTGGCTTATTTTGAACATCAGTGCTTTGTCCGACTATCAATTCTTGCTTGCAAAATAACAATCTGCACTGCTTCTAATAACGACCAAACCAACTTAATATCTTCAACTTGCTTTTTGTAAAATTCTGCCCCAGTTATGACTTCAACATTTCAACTTGCTTTGCAAAATCTGCCCCAGTTATGACTTTCAATACTTCAAATCGATATGCAAAAACTGCCCCAGTTGCAATCTCTCGCGTCTTCTACTTGCTTTGCAAAATTTGCCCCAGTTTCCATCTTTGGAAAAAAATTAAAATTTAAATACTAAAGGATTGAGCCCGATGGAGGAGCCTACGTATCCCTCCTTGGGAATCAGACCGTACATAGTTCTGCTTACATAAAAAGAGAATTTTCAAACGCTGGTGTAATCGAAACTCGATATGAGTTGCCTACGCTCCCTCCCCCCCCCCCCCCCCGTAGGAAACCGGTTACAGTAGTTTGCTTACATAGAAATAGATTCAAACATTCATAATTTTATATTCTTTCTTTTCTTTCAGCAGACTAACAAAAGGAAATTACAATAGTTACTTCCTAATAATGCAAATAAACTAACTTCTGCTTCTGCAACTTTACTGCTTTTCTGGAACTTGATAGGTGCCTAAATGCCCTTCTTCGAGGAACCTCCCTTCGCATATGGAAATATTGTGACAAAAGTTTCCCCAGTGCCATTTATAGGTAGAATATTGACCTGGCCAGAGTTAATCAAGCTTTCAACTTTCTTCTTAAATAAAGTGCATTCCTCAATACTATGCCCTTGCATCCCTGAATGGTAAGCATAAAATTTTCCCAAATTGTCAGGCTTATGTGACAAATACGACTTTGATTCTATAGGATGTACCAAATTGAACCCCTTGAGCTTTTCAAACAATCTTGTGTAAGATTCTGGGAGCCGTGTGAATGCGAAAGCAGATCTTTTTGCGCGGTTTGACTGTGAACTTGGATTGACAATTAATTGCCCGTTGGCACTAGGTTCCCTACCATGGCTGGAAAAGGTTTTGACATGATAGCTTTTCCTTTGTCTTTGGACTGTGCCTCAACCAATTCACACTTTCTCTTGTCAGAAATTATTGCAACCGGCTCTTCTTGAAGCTCTACGGATTTTCTTTTCAGTGGACTGCTCCTTGCAAAGGTCAGGTTTGGGAGTTCGTACTGCTTGATAAAGTTACGAGCTAAGTCATCCCATGTGAATCGCTTTCCAAGATCCTGTATTGCAAACCACGTTCAAGCCGGCCCCGCGAGCGTCTTAACAAATAACCTCAACTTGATTCTATTGCTTTTCCCAAATATTGCCACCCAATTAGTGAATGCTTTCAAATGATCATGAGGATTTCCTATCCCATCATACACTGGTGGATAAGCTATGTCAAGAACATTCACATTTCCCTTTTCTACCTCACCTAAGCCTGCTTGAGATGATAGATCATTCCCATCTACCACTGTGACATTGCTCTCTTCAGCCCTAGGAAGCCTTTCCCCGTTTCTTTTCTCATTGCTCATCTTTGAGAAGCCACCAAATTTCTTTTCCAACAGGAATGCATGCAAATTAGGGAACTGTTGAGCATCACACTCAAATGTTGGAGCTACTTGTATTGTGGGAGGTGCAACAGTATAGATAGGAGCAACATGAGCACTTGGTCCTGGGCTTGGCACATTTCGCACTGGGTTGCGAGTGTTGAACCCCAAAAATTACCCCAAAAAGGGTAAATTCCGCAATATCGACAGGATGGACTAACTCTTTTGGAGTTTTTGGAGTCGCCACCTAATTTAAGGAAAACAGGGAACCAAATTAACAAATGCGTGCAAAAACTCCATTTTTGGAAAAAGGCAGTCTTTCAGAGATTCTAAGTAAGAGGTTTTACTAATTTCGGAAGAAGGTTTTTAAGGCACTTCTGAAATTCCGTTAAAAACAGTTAATCCGACAGGTTTCCAAATATTTACAAGTGCGCTTTTCTTGCGAAAGAATTATTTAAAAATGGTAATAATAATAATGATAATAATACTAATAATAATAATCAATTAGATAAAGGCTTATCTGTAAAAAAAAAAAATATTTTTTTACTTGCACGCATTTGCTAAAATGGCCCCAATTTGCAATAAATTAAATAACGACTTCAAAATAAAGGTAATGAACATGAAGTAACACAATAGCTCAAGTAATCAAATAATATTAACATAAATTGAATATTCTACACATGAAATGTCTAAATACAAATGATACATTTATTGAAATAAGTAATCGGTTAAAATAATAGAACCCGGGAATGTGACAAACTCGCGGGAGTCTTGAATTTCTAGAATTTCCAAAGGGTATTGAAAATTTGAAAGCGAGCTTGATCCCGACGCTACTCCAAGTCAAGGTATATCCACATTTGTAGGTTAGCCAAACGCGTCCCCAAGTTGTTCGTGTCAAAATGTACCTCGCAAAAATTATGAAACTGAGTTAATACGATAATAAATAGCAATAACTAATGAAAATAAAATAATAATAATAATAATAATAATAATAATAATAATAATAATAATAATAATAATAATAATAATAATAATAATAATAATAATAATAATAAAGTAATAAAGTAATAATAATAATAATAATAATAATAAAATATATAAGAATAATATAATAGTAATAAAAATAACAATAATAATAGTAAAGGGGGGGTTTGTTTTTGCAAAATTTAGGCTCAAGTTTGTATGGCGCGTCATGTAGAGGCTCGGGATGTTGGTACGGTTGCAAACACGCCGGCCGGTCGTGTTGCCATGCCAGATACCAAACCCAGCACTCTATCCGACTTGCTTTGCATTAAATTCATACATTCATCATAGCCTATTTATTCGTAGGGGCAATGGGACGGGACCGTTCAAGCATAGTATCATGTTCAAATCAATCCCGAGGCCTCAATACGTGTATATGTATTTTTTCATTGGCCAGTGTAGTATCGGTTCAATATCAGTTCAAATGCCTCAAAATGAAGTATTTTCATAGGCCCTGTGTGACCAGTATAACATTTTTTCATAATCAGTAAGCAATATCCAAAGGATTTCACATAGATAGCAATATCCATTTCCAGTCAAAAGTCCAGCTATATCAAAGGTCAACAACAAGTAGTGACGGGAAATAACGTGGGCCCAACAGTGTTCAAAGGTCCAAACAAATTGATAGCAACAAGTGTATCATTCCAATGATATCGCCCAGATACAGTGGAGATCCGATCCGCAAACATTGGGCCCCACAACCTAATGGAACCAAGCAAACCAGCACAAACAAATGAATGGAAACCAGTACGGATAAAGAAAAATAGCAACAACCAGCCGAAACAACAACAGTGCAACAAACTCAAGATGCTAAAAAGGACCAGAGCAATTCAAAAATCGATAACAGATCTGCGGGAGAATCGCCAAAGATTAAAAGCACACAGGAACTACGTTCAGGACCAAGGCATCGACAAAACTCCATGCCAGAACTCGACCAGACCCCGGGAACAGGAACAATAGTGAAAAGGAAAAGAGGGGGGTGGAGTTGTTAGAGGCGTAGGGAGATGAAAGGGGAGGAGAGGGGTTGGTTGATGTATGGAGGTGAATAATAAAAATCTAGATCTGATTTTTTGGTGTCTTTGGTGTAAGGATGATGAATAATGATGATAATGAGGCTAGGGTATTAGATGAGTATGTATATATAGGTAGAAGATTTGCACTAATAGGCTAGTGCTTAGGGGGGGAGCGGATTTGGCCAAAATTTTGGAATTAATTAAAAAAAAAAAGTGAATGGGTTGTACGAGTGGGTTAAAATTGGTGGGATTTTGCAAATTTAGCACTTTTCTTTGAAATTTCAATTGATCATCTTTTATTGTCATTATTTTATTTAATTTTCAGATTAAGCTCAATTATAAAAATATTACCATAATTTACTAAATTTGAAAAAAAATTCGGGACAAAATTGGTTTCCAACAGCTAGCGTTCATGAGCACGACAACCAATTCAGTAAGGCTATCAAGTCTCTTTTTCAAACTCGCTACAGTTGCTTCAAGCTTGTTAACCTTGTCTTGGTGGGATTCATCATTTTCAGTCATGTCAATCACAGCAATTTGACGAGCCATAGGTCCTGATCTTGATGTTCAAAATAATTAACCCTTTAGCAACGCATACTGAATTTAATAAAATTTATTAAAGCTGAAACTGACGGATCAGCTTATTCCAAAATGTAAAAATTGAGACCGTACTGGAAAGACCCAAAATTTTAAGCAAGACACTCATTTTGTTATAGCAAACCAGATGCGAAAACGCTTGTTTAACTCTGAAGTTATTTCAAAAGTAACACACTTGCGAATACTTTAAAATATGACGCTAAACAATATTTTGCAAAATGACAAGAATGGGTTTAAGATAAAAAAATAATATTTGAAAGCCGTTTTAAAATAATAATATGCATGAATTCAGATAATAGATAAATGAATTCATAAAGCGGTTAACTTTTACAAAAGATATGTTGAAGTAATATAATGTTAATCTTACCATACCGCTGAACAAATTTAATCACAGCGAAATCAGTGCCAACAAATTTCAAGCAAGCAGCACATATTTAGCAAGTAATCGCATATTAGATAGATAATTTGACATGTGGCAACCACAAGTAATTGAGCGTAAATAAAATGCAAACGCGTCCCCCGGACTGCAATTCTGTCTATGATCTTAATTCTGCTAAATTCTTCCATTTTCTAACCTAAAAGACAAAAATGGGAGACCAAAATCTAAATCTAATTATGCTCAAAACATGGCTAGGACTGAGAATTCGTTATCACATAGCACATAATATGCATTGTCGTTGGGTTTCAAGAACGAGCTGACGTAAGGGCGGTTTCCTAACTATGGAGGCGGTACCAAGGACCGGGTCCAGACTAAGGTGTAAATGCATGCATGCTCCTAAAGCTCCGTCTAAGAGTGGGTTAACAGTTGAGGCTAACAGGTGAGTGGCAAGCAGCCTCGCAGTCAAATTACTCCCACGACAACCGCCGGTGTACCAACTCGTCAGAAGGGTTCTTTAGTGGAAGAAAGTGCGGGCACGCATGAGCGTACCTCACGGATATTTGGGGTGAAAATGCAAGAGGTTCCTAGGAGTGGGGGAAGTATGAACGGAATACCAGTTTATATATGTGCACAAATAAGGGTGTAGTGACATGCTCTTCGTGACACACAACAATCAATTAAATTAACTAAGCATGCTCGCAAATAAACAATAGATATAATCATGCTAGTTTTAACATACAAACGCAATAATTAAATAAGCTACACATACTAGCATCAACATACAATTTCAAACAATACAAACAAACAAATTCGTGAAAGCCTTATGGTTAGAACCATTTGCTAGTCCCCAGTGAAGTCGCCACGCTGTTGAACCCTCCCAAAACTGCATACAAGTATGCATCGGGATGTAATTTCAACAAAATGGAGACTCCAAAGGGCTTCTTTGGAGTCGCCACCTAATTTAAGGATTATTAGGAACCAAACGTTAATTAATGAGCGCATTTCTTCCTTTTTTAAAAGGAAAATAAGTTTAAGAGATTCTTAGGTAAGTGGTTCTTTTATTTCCGAAAGAAGGTCTTTTTATTAAAAGAGCACTTTTGAAAATCCGCTAAAAGCGGTTAATCCGGCGGTTTTCACGAATTTTGATAAAATAAATAACTTAAAAATTTTACGAAAATATAGGATAAATAAATAATAAGTGAATAAATAATAAGTGAATAAATAAGTAAATAGATAATAAATAATAAATAATAAATAATTGAATATCTAATAAAATAAGTAAATTGATAAATAAATAATTTAAATATTAAATAATGATAAAATGGTACAATTTTAATTGAATTTTGATTTGCACTCACTAATTGACAAATGTTTCTTAATATTCACGAATTAATTGGAGATTGCAAAGAAAGGATACAAGGCATTCATAAGGCAATTTAAATGATTTATAATAATAATTCACAATTCAAATACAATTTCTATCATACATGGCTCCTAGTCCGGTCTACGTGGATCCTATACATAGATTCTAAAGGAGCAGGGAGAGATAGAGTGAAAATAGAACCCGAAAGCGCAAACTCGCAAAAACGAGCCTTGATAGCAATGCGATCTCAAACAAGTTGACCCAAATGGTTCCCGTTCCAATTAGCCGAGCCCAATTTGCGAGTTTAGCCAAGTTGTTCATTATGCAAAGAAATAGAGAAATAAGGATTAGTACATCTTCAATTAATGGAAGCTAAACAATTTGGACAAACATAATTATAATGGACATACATGCCAAACGTAGAAAGAAAGAAAGAAAGAAAAAGCATGTTTTAACCAAAGTAAAGTAAGTCTTAACAATGCTCAAATGACAAGGACATATGGCTAAGCGTTTCAGCTTTGCAAACACATTAAAGACGAGGTAAAGATATAGTTAATTCCATTCTAATTAACTTAATTAGGAAACAGAGCAGGCTATACTTTAATAATTTAGCCAATATCCATAACTTCAAGGAAGATCCAGAGTAACCGGATAGACACAAAATTCAAGTTGGCTTATTCCCTTTTGATATACATGTGCATCAGACTGTGAAGAATGCATGTTTACCCGGTCACAAACCGTTAGTCAATTAGTAAGACACAAACTCTATAAATCTAAGAAAGGAACTTGAACTGGCTGAACCAAAGATGATAATTAAAGCAGAGCCTTAATAGACTAGATTATAGACAATCCAAACTCGTAAATAAGAAAAATAAGAACAATACAAAGGCCTGGTATATATTTTCAATCCCTGCATACCCTATTTAAGTTGAAATCTCACATAGCACCTAAGCCGACTCTTTGCATACCCTGCTTCTTTAACAGCCCTTCTCTGAACAACTTATACCATTCTAGAAACTAATGCAAACTCACTAACATAGACAGAAGCTGCTAAGGGACATTCAACTTGCCTCACTGCCTAACAACCTCTCCTGAACCTTTCACCCTCTGGGAAAGAATCTGCAAACACCCCAAATTCCTCACAACTACCTACATCTACCTTCACAGCCTCTAACACCTGCACCTAATCTCAAAAGGACCCCCTAAAATCCCTGCTACTACTGGTAAACAAGAGAGCAAGCAAACACACAATTCAGGTTCTCACAGGGGTTAAAACCAAGACCCATGATCCCTCCAAGACCACCCTGAACTTCACACAACCTGAAATAGGACCTGCCGCCTCCCCTAGACCAAACCGAATCAGACACAACCCTTCTCAAACTTCCTAAACAGCTCTACTGAACCTGCATATCTATACTGATCACAAACTAAGCCCCCCTATAAACTGCTACAACCAGAACCCAACTAGAAGCCCTTTCAAAAACCAACTCCACACCTGAACTCTTCAAGCCACTAATAACCATCCATCTGACAACTATACAAACAAATACAACATCACATACCCCTCTCTTCACAACTGCATACTCACCAAACTCCCTTTTCCACTTCAACTTTCTTCAGCCTAGGAAACAGACTTCTATGCCCTGCAAACACGTTCATATCAGACCACTACCACCTCCCCATTCAGCCTACAAACAAACCTGAAAACACCTCTTACAGATCAAAACGAACATCCTAAAACAAAGATTACTCTTTACTGCCTGCATAATCACCATTCTATCCTCTAACAAATACCAGACACCCCCTGCACCTCACTGATCACCCCTATCACCTTCTAAATTCCTATACTATCAGGCTACAAACCAAACAAGAACCGACCAGGAGCTGCAGCACCTCTACATACTCCCTTTACACTCCATCTTCTTCACACCGGAATCACCAAGGCCTGAAGCTACAATATCTGCCTCAAACACCAAGATTAAACAAGACACCAACAACCAAACTGCACACACACCAAACACATACACACCCTGCAACGCCCTCATACTCTCACCTTTCACAAGCAGAAACCAAAACCAACTTTACAAACCACCACAGCATGAAACAGAGGCATTTAAACACGCTATTTTACAGTTAGAATCTCTTGTCTACGACTCACATATT
Organism: Petunia axillaris subsp. axillaris; assembly: GCA_029990575.1. Classification (NCBI taxonomy): domain Eukaryota; kingdom Viridiplantae; phylum Streptophyta; class Magnoliopsida; order Solanales; family Solanaceae; genus Petunia; species Petunia axillaris. Next base: position 139,859,279 of record JARKNS010000004.1, read on the forward strand.
TTAAAACTTTTAATGACAGAACTTAAGCCAAGAATCAATAAAGTTCTACTCTTTATGCTCACATCCTTTAAAAAAATAGTTTCATGACATATATACATATACAGTTCACGTTTTACACAGAAAAAGGAATTAAAACAAGCTTATTACCTGCTGCGGTGCAGTGAACTAGGAGCGAGGAATCCGAGAAGCAGTGCGACTCGACTAAGCGATGCAAGCAAAGGCGATGACAAGTGCAACAAAGCGACGACACAGAAAGTAGTAGGAGTGACACTATACTCTTCTAGAATCCGAAAATTACCTCCTTTTAATTGAAACTATAAGCTGAATATAAAAATTATCCTAGGTTTTTTCAATGCTGCTGTCTCTATCTCCACTTCGAACACCCAAAAATGAAGAAGAACCTCACCTTTTATACTTCGGAATGTTAGGGTTTGGACTGTGAGATATTATCTTCAAATTTAGCCCTAGACATTTTACTTCAAAAATAGGGGGTGAAAATCGTCAATCCCCTAAAGGATGTTCGATTTCCATACTTATCTTCCAAAAAAATGTCCGTTGGAAGAATATCCACAGCTCGGATTGAGCGATTTTGAAATACACGCGTGATTGGAAACTTGTACTGGTGGAGAGAGGGTAAAAGGGGTGGGGGACTAGTGTACTGATTTTGGCGTGTTTAGGTTGAAATTTTGGGGGGAAAGCGGGGATTAGGAAGATTAGGGTTTCAGAATAACGGGTTATCGGGTAAGGGGAAATCTGATTAGAGAAATTGGAGGGGAGTTTAGATACTCCCTCCGTCCCAAAATGAGTGTCTACCTTTCATTTTTTGTTTGTTCCAAAATGAGTGCCTCTTTCCTGTTATACCTAACTCTTTAAATCTAAGATTTGTTTTGGACCACAGAATTTAAAGACTCTGGCTTACATTACACACAACTTTCATTTTAAACCACATGATTTAAAAGTCTTACTTATTTTCTTAAACTCTGTGCCCAGTCAAACCCAGACACTTATTTTGGGATGGAGGGAGTAGTATATAATGGTTTGCGCAGATAGGACAAAATTTAGGTTATGCCTCGCACTTTTAGCCCTTTTTCATTAAAATTAATCAATTCACTTCTAATTTTCAAAAAATTAACTTTATTAAAATAATTAGATATTGGACAAGCATTTTAGGACAAAATTGGGTGTCAACAGCCATATCATGGCGTTTTACAAAACAATCAATGGTTGCTACTCAATTATAATAACTAACCATGGTAAAGTAGTTTATTGAAGAAATAATATATATTAATCAACCATGGTTAAGTTTTGATGGTGTATTTTACCTAAATTGTGTTTTTGTTTAAATTTGACATAATGTTTCCTTCTAAGTTGTAAGCACGAGATCACGTCTTCCTCCACACGTGCCCCCCACGTTGACTATACCTGCAAAACATGTGACTTGTTGCCGACAAACATACCCTGACATTGGTCAAACATACTTACAAATCAATCGTGGCAAAATCTTTGTTCTCGTAGCAGCTTTTTATCTTTTAATGCCTACGTGTAAATATCTGATTGGCTAATTTCCTTTATGTTTACCGATAAACAATATAAAGATACTCTGACATAGGACGTGGATAGGACTTTATAGTATTCTGTAGTTTATGGATAATGCTAAGAGAAATGTGAATCTGTTTGGAATCTTTTCTTTCTATAATCAGTTTAGTTTTAAAGTATATTTATTAGTATAATTTTTTTTGTAGGTCAGGTACTTTAGTTTTCTTGGCATATTCATATGTTATATACACACCATATATTTGTACGTTCTTGGAAAATACATACATGCATTATTAGGAGATAAATTTAGAGTTTCAGTTATTTGAGGAATTTGATTTTATTGGACACCATGAAGAAGAGGCTTGATACCCGCTTTCCTGCTGTAAGTCTCATACTAAAACACCTTATTTTTTGTTTTCTATAAAGTGTTTGGGATGTTTGTAGCTTTGCAAGCTTTGATTTTTTCAAGTTTTAATTTATGGTTATTATAAGGTTTTTATTAATGTAGAAAATGAATGAAACTTAGCTAAAAATGAGTAGAATATGAGTTTTATTTGGTGGAATAAGTACTGTTGGAGTGTTGGGTTTACACCCCTAGATGAGTGGTCAATGAAGTGAGTGAAAAACTATGGGATATCATGGTTCATATCTTACCAGAGACAACAAAGCTGTAGGTGACTGCAAACTAAGTCTCTGCTTTGGTGACATGTAGTCGATACTTGGTGGCACACAGTCGAGGTGCAGGCAAACTAGTTCAAATGCCATTGTTATTGGGAAAAAAATGACATAAAGTTTGACTTGGGTGTTTTATCTTTTGAAGCTTGTGGATGAGAAGTACAGTAACTTCTTTCCCTCAAGAAGTTAAAGTTCTTCACATGGAAAGACTAATAATGGTTGGAATTTTGATTATATAACTGTTATCAGTATAGAACTTGTTCAAGCTAAGGCATGTTTACCACGCAAAATAAAGGTGGAAAATGAGCATGGAATGCAAGGTCATAATGTTTGAGATTTTTATGTGGATTTCATGTTCATCTGGTTTCCCTAGTTCAAACTTCTTGTACTGGAGTTGGTTTTCATAGGAATGATTTTTGGCAGTTAACACTTTTGTGGCGATTCGGATTTTGTATTATTCTTTCTTTTTCTCTATTTATTGTGTTGAAATTGAAAAGTCGACCAAATTGTGCACAGTCACACCAGATCTTGTTATATGAGCATGAATTTTCCTTTGATTTATTTACTTTTTTTGAGATTCATCCTTCCTAATACCTCATTGCCTATTTACTTGTAGGCTCGGATTAAAAAGATTATGCAAGCTGATGAGGATGTAGGAAAGATTGCCATGGCTGTACCTCTTTTAGTCTGTAAGTGATTTTTAAAGTCCCATAGTTCAGATGACTAATTTAGCATCTTTAGGTTCGTTTACGGAGTAGGCTGCTCTTATTTAAGAGTAGTTGAACAATATTTTGGATTCGATGATTTGATTTATGACGACTTGTGTTTCTTCTTTATCGATGCTACTTGCAGCTAAAGCTCTAGAACTCTTTCTTCAAGATCTTTGTGAGCATACTTATGATATCACCCTTAAAAGAGGAGCAAAAACTATGAATTCTTTCCATTTGTAAGTTTGAATCAGTTTATCCTATGGTTTTTACACTGGCATTTCACTTCTCTGGTGGTAATCTAACTTGATATCTGTGCTTTGTAGGAAACAATGTATCCAGAGCTGCAATGTGTTTGATTTCCTGAAAGATGTCGTCAGCAGAGTTCCAGATTTAGGTGGTGCTGCATCTTGTACTAAAAGGTGTTCTGGGAATTGTAGCTCTTATGGTTTTCTTGCCCGGCATAAGAATTCGGGCCATGAATTCATATCACTAACAGTGATTGTCTCCGTTCTTGCAGGAAGGTGGCAGAAGAAGATGACACAGCTGATGATATCAAACGGAGTAACATGGTATAACAATTGGCTTTTTGATAATACATCTATTTCTGTTAGTATATCGGTTTATATATACTGAACATATGTTACGAGTTGTATATGATAATTGGCTTCTTTTACATAGAGTTACATGTTTAATGTTTGCTTTATTTTTTGTTTCTTAATTGCAGCAAGGGGCAGCACACACCAATGGTAGTGGGAGGGGTCGAGGAAGAGGTAGGGGTAGAGGCCATGGTAGATGTGGTCAGGCAGTAGAGGGAGAATCCAATGGCCAATGTGAAAAACTTGAAAATCCTGCTGATGTTTCTCATCAAAAGGATGAGAAGCAAAATGTTGAACGGCTGCACAGTATAGCAGAACAGGCAGTTACAGAGAATGTTCCGGCTGCTAAAAAGCCCAGATTTCCACTTAGAAACTTTGATCTCAATGTTGACTTAAATGTGAGTACCAATCCTACAGCAATTTTACCTGAAGCCTCTTTATCGTCAACCAACGTTCCTGAAACAAAGCATGAAGAGTATCTAGGGTGGTCGCTTTCTGAGATTGAAAAGATGGCGATTGATCATATGCAACTCGCTAGTCTTAATAGAAGTTTAGATGAAGAAGATTATGACGAAGAGGATAGCTGACTTTTGCACAACTATGTCAGAGAACTAACAGAGAACAATTTTGTTAGGCCACTGGGTTTCGGATACCGGATGTCTTACAGATAGGAAGTTTCTGTCATATTGTAGCAATTTGGTACGTAGAAGAAGAAAGGTTGTCACATGGAGCTCAAATTTTTCAGGTTTTTATTGCTGGCTTGGGCTGTTAGATACCTGTATTTATATATCTTCTGTATTGTTAATCGACAAATGACTACTACTTTAAAGAAGCAGGTAAACTTCCTCGGTTTGTAGTTGTGTTATGGAATATTTTTACAAGCTAATCTTCTTGTAAGGTGTCACAAATTGTCATTTAGATGGCTAAAGGCACTTTACTATGCCAATCAAACACACAGTAGACATTTCTTTATTCTTTGTTCCTATTGGACAGAGACAATTAAATGGAGCAACATAGATAATGAGGATTTATATAACTGACCCTGACTTGTTTGAGTCTGTGAAATTGTTGTTGTTGGTGTGTCATTAAATGTGCTCTTATTTTGGTTAGACATTCGGGTCTTATAGCAGGAGGAATTGTCTTGCTCTCTGCTTATGCTGTTTTAAATTAGTGCATGTATTTTGGTTTTTGCTGGATGGGAGTTGTGAATCTGAGTCTGGTTCTACGTAGCAGTCTACAGTAAAGTAGTTACTTCAGTTGCAGAATTACTTGTGTGAATTGCTGGTCAAATGATGGCGGAAGAAGAATGATCGAGAGTTCCAGATTTGGTTGTTAAATTCAGTTGATAATATGGACTAAATCTAGAGCTATCTTCAGTGGCAAATATGTTGTTTTTCTCATAACTGAGAAATCTTTGAGGGTCAATGGCGCACAGTTTGAAACTCGATGGATGATTGACACCTTTTACCCTCCTCCAATTAAATGTTACTATTATGGTTTTGTCCGAATCCGGTTTCGAACTCGTGACATACATCTAGAACAAACACCACAAGTTGTGTTCTTACCTCTAGACTAAAGACTTAGGGATTTTACTGCAAAATAATAATAACTTTACAGGATAATTAATACAAAATCGACCTTCGATATAAATTCAACGGCTGATTTGTGTTAAAATTACTGTCATTGTACTCTACTTTTCGTAATAAAACTTTGAACTTCTCCCCAATGTGAAGGAAAAATGTACCCAAATTTAACTTAGGTCATGCTACTCATACAGAACCAACTTTATATAAGTTACATAATTCTTTACTCACTAGGCATTGCATATCATTTGTGCTAGAATTACTCATCGTAACAAAAAGTCAAGCTTAATTTGATCTAAAAGGAAACCAATATGCATGCATGCCAGGCTTCACACCCTCTAATAGCTTGTCATTTGTTAACACAACTGTCAACCGAAAATGTGTGCAACTACTGTCTGACGCATTCAAAATTTGTGTATAGACGTGGTCGGTGGGAATGATAGTAAAGCACGAATCCTTCAGTCAATAAGAAAACAAACTGCCTAGTTGCTGTCAAGCTTATCAATGAAGAGGACTTACACATCATCAGTCGTGTTGTTTATGAACTATTTAAAAATCTGTTTAATCTTTTCAAATGTACAAAAAAAAAAAAAAAATGGCACAGGCACAAAGCAGACCATGATCTATGCGTTTAATCATCAATTTTCAACTATCAAGAACATAATAATGAGCTCTGGAGCTTGCACACATTGCCGGTTCCAATCCCGGAGAAAGGAAGAAGATTGCAAAGAGCTTCTAGTGTGAATAAAACTATGTTTTGTACTATTAAATTGACTAATTGAGACAGCTTGAATGGAGCTACATTGAGAGAAAGGATATATAAAGCCGACCACAACTTATTTGGAATTGAGGCGCAATAATTATTTTATTGCAAGAACAGCATAGCTATGACTTAAACTTCAGAACTTCTTTTTTTAATGTTTAGAGAACTCAAAGCAATAATAACTATTCAACTGCTCCTTAATATCACAATATGCTACTCTGAGAATTCACAAAGGATAAGATCTTGACTCATGAGTAATATTTCCTCTTCCCTCACCCAGATTGTCACCCTCATGGACAAAACAGGGGAGGAAGACAACACACTTCAGACAGCCAGAAACACCAGAGTAAACTACCAGGACAAAAATCAACTGGAAAAATCTAAGTTCTTTGCATCTCTGAAGTTTGTTTTCCTGAATGTACAAACCCGCTATATCAGTATAAGGACAAAGGAAGCAAAGATACTTGTTCATACCATCATCAAAGAGAATGAACGACAAAAATTTGGAGCAACCAACTACAATAATTCCCACGTCTAACTTCTCCTTTAATTTGGAGCAACCAACTACAATAATTCCCACGTCTAACTTCTCCTTTTCCCTTTCATGGACCTACGCCACCAAAAGGATAGAGAAAAAGAAAACCACATATGGAAGGACATTAAGAAACAAAATTGCTTGAGTTATGTTACACAAGGCAAGTAAATGGTCCAAGGATGAAATTAGAACAGCAGCTATCCATGACGTTGAGAAACTTCTTCTAGCTGTGATGATATACAACAAGTCTCAATACCAAGCTAGTTGTGATGATGCCAATATAAACAAACAAACAAAACACACTGTAGCCGATCAATTGCTTATGCTTCTCCAAGACATTGGGAAGAGAAAATCAGTACATCTTCAAAAACACAAACCATTCAAAAGATAACTACATAGAACAGTACCATATGAATGTGGAACTTTGCAAAGTAAGTTATCATTTCCAATATATTGAAAACTATTAACTGGCTACATAGTCAGATACTTACATTACCACATCCAAATACTTAGAAGCTAAAAGAAGCAGCTTTATTCTTCAGAAACATAAGAGACTCATAGAGCATCATTAAGCGCTAGTAGCATCTCCAATAAGCTTGAAGTCTTGAACTTCCTTGAAGTTCTCCCATGGCTTCACCCAGACTTTGGCTTCGTACACTTTGTTCTTCCCACCTTCAGTTGCCTCCAGTGTTATATGGTACATGGTCCCAGCGACCACCTGTTCCTTCACATTCACGACCTTTCCAAACTCCAAAAGAGCATTCTGGAATACAAAAGCAAGAATGGAAGTCCATGAGAACAGAAGCAACTAATTTGCTAAGTAATAATGGAGTGCAAAGAAGATATCGGTTGTCCCCTACAGCCTACACAACACAAGACGATCTTTCCAGCACTGTCTTTTCACTCCCATGATGATGGAGCGCTACACACACCAATCGATTAACTAGACCATAGTCTACTGTCAATCAATCAGTCAATCAACTAGACGTCTAGACCATAGTCTCTAACTAGTTAAGGTCGTGTATACGAATCTTCTATATTTATTTCATTCCACCTTAACAAAGGCCATTTTAAGCAGTTCATACGAAATGAGTTAGCAGTTGGTGCACTGGCACAAGCTTTATGATTTGTTTTTATCCACTAATAAACTGCTCTCTTCTTAATTCTTTTTTCAAGATTCAAATATATTAAACTTTGGCAACCAATTTTTCAGCATGAAGTCTAAATTATCACTTATAACTGACAATGTTTTAGAACACATATGCCTTGCATTATATTAAATTTTATCATTGCTGAGCCAAAGATGTATCAAGTTGATTCCCCAAGAACAAAATATGCTCCATAATTTGGACCAAAGTACTTACCACTTCTTTACCTGTAAGTTCCCATTTTCAGCTTAAAGCTAATTCGCCTTAAAACTGTTCTAGCAGATCTTGCAACTTAATAGTTTCAAAAGGTTAAACAGCTTATTCATTCAAGTATTGAGGTTACCACTTAACAGCTGAAAAAAAATTCACAAGTCCTATTAACCTCACATAACCTTATACTTGCAGGCTTGTGTAGCACCTATGACATAACACCAGAACACATATAACTTTCTTTTTCTATGTGAATTTTGCAAAGCTTAACAAGTTGTCTCAAGCCCGAACTACTAAATAGTCGAGCCACTCTGAACTGAGACATGGTTGATTGACAACTTGATTGACTTCTTATTTACTATTCCCTCTGTTTCAATGTATACAAACATGGATTGCATTTTGATCTTTCCAAAATGTTTAACAATATTCCATTTTCTTTTCCGACCTCCACAAACTTTCAAGCATTTACATCATTATATTATTTAAATGATCAACTCTATGTTATGTATTATCTGTCAAACTAAACTTTGACCAATACTTTACTTTTTTCCTGCTGTCATTAATGTAATATACGAAATATCTTATACTTCAGACAAACACAATGCATAAATTAAATTTCCATACAACTACATCTCCATCCCAAACAACTAAGGGTTGGCTATATGAATCCTTACTAACCATGTTACTCCATTTAAACCCATCACATGACAATATTTATGCAAATACAAACTAAAAAGTAGTAGAAGTTCTCTACATTTTCTAAACTCACAAAACAAGGAGGATGTAGAAGCCCGATTACAAGTTCGGCAAAATTCAATACCTTTGGCACAAACCTTATAATTGTGTTAAAAATCCACTTAACTTTGTGTAATCGATATTTTCAGAACCAAGTAATCAAGAAGGGTAATACTCCAAAATCCATAAACTTAAAATCCTTGATCCGCCTCTGCTTATAAATCTCTGAAAGGTTAAACCACTCCAAGAAGCATCGGACCTATCATAAAAGTTGTAACATCTCTAAAATATATTCTCAAATAATAGGTATCACCTATATAGACCTAAGTTCACAAAATGGAAAAAAAAAAATGAAAACTTTAACAAACCCATTTCAATCCCATATAAAACCAAGAAAAAAAACACAATCAGATCCACCAAAAAAATAAACATGATCAGCTACGCCCGAGGACTTTGGTCTAGTGGTAAGAGCACATATGTGTGCGTTAGACTCACGTCACATATTCGAAGTGGAGAAAAGTATAGGAGCGGACCTATTATCTACTGAGTTTTGATTTATATGCCACTGAATAAACACCCTAAACATGATCAGCTTCATTAAATCTTGGAACAATATAAAGGACAGTCCGGTGAAAAAAAAAACAAGCAGAGTCCGGGAAAGGGCTACGTTCAAATCAATTAGGGGGAAAAAACGAAAGAACAAACCTGTTTGTTATTGTGTTGAGCAACAGCAAAACGAGCAAGATCATTGACCTCAAGGCTGTTTTGGGATCCTCCAACTTCACGTACACCTCCAAGAGTTGCCATTATTATCAAGAATATGGGTTTTTAAGGAGAAAAAGTAATATAAAGAGGAGAGAAAATTTTGTGCTAATTTATAAAGACAATAGCAAAGTAGAAAGAAGATATGATGGGACAAGGAAGAATCCTAGAGTCACAATCAATGAGTCTAGAAAAGCGCGTTTTGATTAAAGTTGCACTGACTAATATACTATTCCATTTTAGTGTTTGGGTTGGATCAGGACCATTGGTTTAGTTTCGAACTTTTCCTTGATGTGGCTTTTTGGCAAAATGGCTAAAGTGCCCCTGAAGTTGGCTCGAAAAACCTGTTACGACCTTTAAGTTTGTGGGGGTCCTAGTATCCCTTGAACACGTTCAAAACTGAATTAATATACCCTTTTCGCTCCAGGTGGCATAGAGAGTGTAGTACACACTCTTTGGGAGAGTGAGATGAGTTTTTCATATAAATTTTATTTTTTCACTTTTTTAGCTTTTCTTTTATTTTTCTTTTCCTTTTATAACTCTTAATTTATTATCTTCTTCCTTTACATATCCCTCTACCATAAGTATCCGGTCACCGGAAAATAACCATTACCATAACTTACAATCAAAAATCAATCCACAACGTTAAAAATAATGACGAAATTTGGCATTTCCTCATGACCAAGATCGTAACCCACTCCTCCATTTCTACAATTCAAAACACTGAAAGCACAACAAACTTGAGCAGCCATATTCTTTATCAATTTCTTCATTGCTGATTCTTTCTTTTCCAATTCTTAGCTATTTCTAAATGCGCATAAAAAAATGAAATGTAAATCATTACAAGAAAATTTGTATATCAATAGAAACCCAAGTGAAATCCCAGGTGAACACCTACTAGTAACTTTAAAATTCCAGCAGTTAATGACGATTTCTCATTGACATATTGCAAGATTCCTAGATTTGAAGCAATAGATACTTTTTGCGATACAATTTCAGAATTAGCTCACTACTTTTTTGTTATCCAATTTTAGCAATTGCCGTTAATCGTGGGTCAAGATTTAAAAATTGTTAATTGGAAACTTGGAGCTGCTGGTACAAGGAACATGATGAAGAGCAGATGAATATTGTTGGTACAAAGGGGGGAATTATGGGAAGTGGGGAAGGAATAGTCTGAGGCAGAGGAAGAAGGACGGTGAAGTGGAGAAGGACGACGAAGGGTTATAGCGGGTGGGAGAGAGTAATTATTTTTCTTTTTGATTTTTTATGGGCCTAAACACTAAAACTATATGTATTTTTCTTTTATAATTTTATTTTTAGACTATTTTACACGTGGCAAATTGTAATTGGTGCGTGGCTGCCACATTCTCTTTTAAAACTGAGATATAGTAATAAGGGGGTATTTAGTATTATTTCAAATGGGTTTGGGGGGTAATAGGATCCCCGCAAATTTAAAGGTCGTAACAGATTTTTCGAGCCAACTTCAGGGGGCACTTTAGCCATTTTGCCTTTTTTTTTTTTTGGTCGTGAATTTATTTGGTTAAAAGTATTTAGAGAATTATAGGCAGAAGGGCCAATTAGCCCCTTATAATTGTTTGGTTTTGCCGTTTTAACACTTCTAATTAGGTAAGTGTCGAATTAAAATTTCAAATGGTCACTCAATTTTGGATAATTAACCACCAAAGTCAATTTGCTTTGGTTGGCCCCCAAATGGTCACTCAACTTAGGAAAAATATCTCCAAAAGTATTTCTGGTCGGTTTTTGCACTCTCACCCACCGAAAATCTGACGTGGCTTTTTAAAAAATTTTTATATACCCGTAGGTCTCACTTTCTTTGATATGTAGGACTTTTTTACTAGTTACTAGTTTTCTATCACATTTCTAATAATTAGTATCAAATTTATAAAATTTTGTAATAAGCATGTATCGTTGCTCGTAAATTAAAGAAAAAAATTGTAAGTTGAAAGTACTTATATATTGAATCCTTTCCGATCGATATTTTTTGTTTTCACAATACATAATCATATTAAAAATTACTATTGTACGAAAGCAATATTTGAACGATTTTAATCATGTAAATTTTATAATATATTAAGTATGAAGGCCAGATAATTGTTTGCCATACTGCTAATTCCTAATAACAGTTTGCCATTAGCACAAAAAATATCAAGAAAAGGTATTGATATCAAGCTGAATACTTGATATATTATAAAATTTGCATGATTAAAATTATTCAAATATTAATTACTGGCCTTCGTACATAGTAATTTTAATTATGATTATGTATTGCGAAAACAAAAATATCAATCAGAAAGGATTAGATATATCAGAACTTTGAACTTACAATTTTTTTTTAATTCACGAATAACTATACATGCTTATTACAAAATATTTATAAATTTTGTATTAATTATTAGAAATACACGTGCATTGCACATGACAGAAAACTAGTAACTAGTAAAAAAGTCATACATGGCAAAGAAAGTTGGACCTACGGGTATATGAAAATATTTTAAAAAGTCACGTCAAATTTTCGGTGGGTGATAGTGAAAAAGCCGACCAGAATTGTTTTTAGAGATATTTTCCCTAAGTTGAGTGACCATTTTGGGACCAACCAAAGCAAAGTGACTTTTAATTTCCCAAAGTTGAGTGACTATTTGAGATTTTAACTCGATAAGTATCATATGAACACTTTTACTCGTTCAAAATCTATATTTTAAACGATTACGTCTAAGATTGTTGCACAAATGCCATCCACGTGGCACTCATGTTAGATATTTGGCCCACAACACTTGCCACGTACTTTTTTTACAAATTAAAGAAAAAAAGAAAACCAAAAGCCTAGGTAAAAACAAACGACCCTTTTTACAATTTTCCAAAACCCCAATTAACCCACCCCCAAAACTTTCATCTTTCACGATTAACAAAAAATATCCCTTCGATTATAGCTTAATTTTTCAGAAAATCAACTATTAAGAACTTTAAGTCAAAGATTTAGATTTTGTGAGGTAAGGATTTTGTTATTTTGTGTTTTGTTTATAAAATTATGATTTTTTAACTAATTAAAGCACTCATAATCAGTGTTTGTTTAGAAATTAGGATTTTTGTATGTTTTTTTAAATCAACGTTTGTCCACCATTATTGTCCGTTTATTTTGGGAATCGTCGAATGTTTTAAATGAAACGATTATGGTTTTATAAGTCTCTATCTAGTTGTCTATTCCTTGTATAATTTAGGGTTTTTTCCTAAACTGAAGAAGAAGAAGAAGAAGAAGAAGAAGAAGAAGAAGAAGAAGAAGAAGAAGAAGAAGAAGAAGAAGAAGTAGTCATATTTTGGACTGTTTTTTTCAAAAGAAACTATCTGAAAGCCCCTACGGTTTGTTGTTTGCAAAGAAGAAGAAGAAGAAGAAGAAGAAGAAGAAGGAGGATGAGGAGGAGGAGGAGGAGGAGGAGGAGGAGAGGGAGGAGGGGGAGGAGGAGGCCAAATAGTATTTTGGAATGCAAGCTCTTAAAAAGAGCATAAAATGTTTTTGCAATGCTGATTTTTTTTATGTCTATTGATCCACGCTCAATCTACTCACCTCAAAAGATGATAGAGGGGGTCGTCAAAAGTAATAGTACCCGACAAGAGTCGGGGTCGATTCCCCAGGGAGCCTAGCGAAGTAATCTATTAGACTTAGGTTGAATAATAACGGGTTCTAAGCATTGTCCGTAAATTCCTAATAAATAAGGGTAAAAGTATTTTAACTACAACTACATTAACAATTAATGTAAAACAAGCTAAATAATGACGATGGGTGTAAACGATGAGAATAGGCTAGGGGTTTATCCATTTCAACAATATTCTCTTGACTAAATGCTTGCATTAACCTTACAAATCTCATGGGTAACACTAATGGTTGGACCTCTAATGTATTCCTCTAAACCCTCTCGGGATAGGGAGGATTTACCTCATCAAGCCCTATTGGGTCAATAATGAAGCGTTAAAAACCCTAGTCCAAAGACCCAAGCGGGGATGACCTTTTCAGGTCTTCCCCTTTAGATGGGGTAGGTCGCAACCAATATAACCCAAATTCTTGCTAGTCTCCATTAACCTACGCCTCCAACCCCTTTCAGGTGATAAAAGCAAAGTAAAGTTAGGTTCAAGTACGGCCGTGCCTTAAACCCTAATCAAGAAAATACGGTGGAGAGCTAGAGTTATGTTAACTCATTGATTTTATAAGATTAAGTATAAGATTTAAGCTAAGATAATCATGTTTTCATGAATAAACCCGTAATATGAGTTTAGTTACTCATACTAAGGTTTAACACACACATAATGTAAGATGAAATGGCAAGAATCATATAAGAATTTAGATTTACAAAGATTCAAGCAGAAACCCTCCTCATTCTCGAAGAATATTCAAAAAGCATAAAGTAATATTCTAAGCTGAAAAATGATCTATTTTCTCGGAGGCATAACAGCCCATTTATAGGCATGGGTTTCAAAACTATGCTATTATTTACAAAATTGTCATTTTCCTTGTTTTTACGCCAGGCCGCCGCTTGTTCGGCGAGCCGCCAAACTGGTTGCAGGCTCGTCGTTTTCATGTTTTGCTAAGCTTTCCTTTTCTTTTACGGTGCAGGTTCGGTGGGGCACCCTTGTAATTGCGGTCAACTCCTCAGCTTTACAATTTTCAATATCTCTATGTGAGCATCGGCGGTTTTGGCGTTCATCCTGCAGGACCGCGGGTATATTTAGCACTCTAATCGGCTGGCAGCCTTTTGAGTTGCTGACTGCTGTGTACTTTTCCTTCCTTTGGCGGATGGCTTACCTCTTGAGCCACAATTTCGGCGAGGCGCCAATCCAATTGTTGCCTTGTCTTCATGTTCTTCATTTTGTAGCCAAAGTGCACTTGTATTTGCTCTTTTGCACATTTGCTCCGGCTTTATATATCAATTCTCTTAAAAACCTGAAACTTGAAGATGAACATAAGAATCATTCAAATAACATCACTAAAAAGGATAAAAGCTAGTCGGAATAAATTTCAATTAAGCACAAAATACCAACATATCAACTCCCTCAAACTTAAGTTTTTGCTTGCCATCAAGCAATATTAAGAACTTAACTCATGTTTCATTTTCTTAGCACCGAGAATGAGTTCAACAAGGGAATGGAGTAAAAGATAAGTTCATGACTTTGGTTGATACTAACACTTAATTTCGCACATGAGAATCCAACCAATCAATCCACAAGAGCCATAGTCACAACTATATCTACTAATGCTTCTAGTGGGGACTAGAGCATATATAACACAATTGCTTTCTCAACTCACCTAAGGTTTTCTTGGTTGCAGCTTCAAGTCTCAAGTCCCTTAATGCTCTCACCACAAAAAATGGGTCTCTATCTCTCAATATAATGCAAACAAAAGGGACCCTCAATTTTTAAACTCTCATTCTAAAAAATGAATGCAGGTTAAGCACATACAATGTCATAGGCTCGGTCTTAGTGTCACTTGTCATTTCCTTTCATGTCAATTAATGGAGGTTCAAATATGACTTCTAAGATTGTAATGTAGGCTTTTGGATAGAGGTAGGGTATATTTTGGATAAAGAGTGACTAAATTCCCTCCTTGGGCACTACATCATCTTTTCAAACATTTCACATTGAGCTTTCTTTTCACATTTGAGGTCTTATTCCCATTTTTATTCTTGATCTTTGCTTTTGTGGCTCTTATTCTTTCACTTGCTTCTCTTTCTATATTTTGTCTTTTTAATTTGTCTCTTGCTGTTTTTTGTACTTCTCTTGATTTTCTTCTTTTCTCTTTTGCAACTTTTCTTTACAATCATCTTCCTTTTCGAAGAGCCACATAGCTTTCATTTCTTTGTTCCCCTCCCCCAAACTTAGACTTTAGTCTAAGTTGTACATCTTTCAATGTCTCAAGGAGGTAGGGCCAAGAGAAGGGTTAGTGCTATTAAGCATTTAGAATTGGCTCGGGCTAATTACATGGCTATCAAAAGAAAAGATATAAAGGCTCAGAGTTGGCTAACGGAAGATTAATTTCATTTGGTGGCTTGAAAGGCTCAAACGGGTCAAAGAAATGCCTATCATTATATCCAACCACTAAATTGACACTTCATTCATTTTCAAGGACACACAAGCCAAGTTCTAACATGCATATGCAATTAACAAGCTTTTGAGTAAGAACTCACCTCACTAGCATATGGGACAAGAGACAAGAACTTCAACTTTCCAACACTTAAGGTGAGGATCTAACCTATACTATCCATGCATAAAGTCATTACAAGAACCTAAAGGTTATATGTGCGACTCTCAACAAACAATCCACAAACTTTCTCATGTGTGCTCCTAATGTATTGGTGTCAAATAAGTCACAAAACAAGGATGATACTTCTATGATTAGAGTCCTACAAAGTGCCCGGTTCAAAAGAATTGCATTCTTGGGGAAAAAACCTAGTCAAAAAAAACCAAGAAGGTTATTTACCAATTCAAAGCTATTTACAAAAGTGGTATCTACAATGGGGGTGGTTGTTGTTGTTTCGTGCTCAAGTAAAAATGAGTTTCACGAGGGTTGCCTACGTATCGCAACAAGTGCAAATCAGAGGAAAGGAGGCAACATACCAAGCGTAGTTCACAGGAGTACCTTTCGAATCTTTTTTTTTTTTTTTGGAATTTTTCAAATTATTTCAATTTATTTGGGTTTTTAGATTTTCTCTTTTTTTTTTTTTTATGATATGATATTAACAACTACACTATAAATTTAAAGACATAACTAAAGACAAGAATATAAACAAGATCACACGATTATAAACATCACAAAAACATCCTACATTAAACATCCTAAGTTAAATATCCATATAAACATAAAAAGCACACATAACATAAAGATAGTTTAGGACATATTCAAACAAAAGATAGTTACTCCACCCCCAACATGAGAAGTTGCTATGTCCCAAAGCAACTAAACAAAGTAGCATAAAAGTTCATGGCGTAATCAAAGAGGAAGAGAAGAACTCCCTATTCATCTCGGGCAATTCCCTTGCCTTTGCCTTCAACATGTCTTCTTGGGGCTTGTCGACTTCCTTGCCCTCTCTCTGCTCTTGCTCTCATTGCTTCCTCCATTGAGGCCATTCCAGCCATATCCATTTGGATTTCTTCATCAAGTTCCCTATTTCTGAGCACACCCAAGTCTCCAAGTGCCTCTTCTTGCATTCTCCTCATGTTCATTTGGTGCATAGATTCTGGGGCTGTTGGATGGTTCGACCCTTCTTGTCTCTTCTCCCTTTCACTCCACAATACGTTCACGATGTTAGCCATGTCCTGATGCGTGATTGCAAACACATGAATGCACTTTTTGATTTTTAAGATTTCTATTGAGTGTGCATCGATGGCTTCACTTAGTTGGTCAAATTCAGTAGGACTGACCTTTCGTGAAGAATATGGAGGTGGTTGCATCCTTGGCATGTTGCACAATTGGACTCCAAACTCTTACATTGTAGTTCCTCGAGTTCACAAGTAAGGCTTGCAATAGCAACTTCTGCTTGATGCACTTGAGGTGGAGGAACTGTTGAAGAAGATGGTCGACCAGCTCGTGATGTTGCCCCCTGAGTGGGTGCAACAGGTGTTGGGTGAAGTGGGTTGTTTTCATCTTCAATGGTGTACAAATTAAAACCCCTTCTCGCAAATGCATAGTCATCATTGCCTAGAGTTTCACACCCTTGCCCCATTAGGAAATCTGTTAAGGTATTGGCAAATAGGAAATATCCATCACCAGCTTTTGCAGCATCAAACATTTCCTGCACCATTTCAGCTCCTAGATTAATTGGTATTCCGCTCATTATGCAGCCAATGATAATTTCCCTTCGGAAAGTAACTATGTGGCTCCCTCTTGTCGGTAAGATTCTTGAGCTCACAATAGCATTCCAACCCTTGGCTTCGAAGTTAAGATCTTGGGTTGTAATTGTTGCACCAACTCTACTCCATGTTGGCCTTCTCTCTCGCCCAATAATGGGAATCAACCACCTTCTTTGCAGTTTCAAAGTTTGGAATTTGGAGATGTTGATTCAATGCTCTTGCTGACACTCCCACTGTTGTGCCCCTGACTTGAACACACATTCTGGTTCTTGTTGTTCACTCAGTGCAATGTAGAATTCCAGAACTAACTCTACCACTGTTTCTCCCAATCTTTTTGTGAAGATGTTACTCTATCCTGTTTCACGAAAAGTCTTGTAAAATACTGGGTTGAGCTCCCTCACTCTGTCAAGTATTACTCTTCTTTCACATATGAGCACCTCATGCTCTCTATTTGTACTGAAAGTCGCTTCACATGGCTCATCATCAGATAATTCATTGCTAAAAGGGTCACTCTCTGAAGAACTGTATGGTGGGGGAATATCCATCCTTGCTCGTTTTTATGGTGCTTGGTGTGCCATTTTATTACCTGGACAAAATCAACTCCAAAAGCAAACTCCTAAGTGGTCTTTTCAACTTCTCACTTCTCTCAAAATTTTCTCTCAAGAACGAGACCACGATTTCAACCAAAATTCATGAAAAGTCAACCAAGAATTATACAAAGTTCAAAACTTTTTCAAGATCTCAAGCAAAACAAGGTATGTTCATGGTGTTATTCAAGTTCAATGTTTGGTTCTTTTTTACTTTCACTCTCTTCTTCTACTAATTTCTTCACTGAAGAACAAAGTAAACCCAAAATTTACACACTCTAGGGTTCCAATTTCATGAAATAGAAGTTAAGAACAAACCCTAAAATCAACCTAATCATAGATGACAAGTTTAATCAACAAAAACCCACCCCCAACATGAAGTTCTTAACTACCCCACACATAAAACATAAATATTTTAAATCGAGGAGTTGAACTCTTACCAGATCTGTGACGAAATTCAAATCGGGTTGAAGGATTCACTGTAGATTGGTGAGATCAAGTGTGCCTGTGTGATTTGGAGTGTCAGTTGAGATGGTGGTGCGTCAGAATAGTGTTTCCGGTGGTGGTTGCTTTGATTTTTATGTTTGGGGTGAAAAGTGTTAAAGAAACTTACCTTTGGGCCTTATATAGTCGGGTAAAAACTCGTCAGGCCCATGGAAGTGGCGGTTCGCATCTCATTTGGCGGGTCGCCGAATTGAAGGCGTGTAGGACTTAAGTCCTTCAAGTGTGCACAAGTAGGTTGGGTCACTGACTGGTCTGCGGAATTGAATGTGAGACTCGCCGAATGAACGGCTGAGTAATCCTTCACTTCGTAGAAAATATTTCCTTACTGCTTGCACCAGCGGCCCGCAATTTATTTGGTTGGGCCGCCCTTTTGCTTCCGCACTTTAGTCGGTGGTCCTTTTCCCACTTTTCAACTTCCTTCACTCTTCAATCCTTGCAATTTCCCTGCATTAACAACACTCCAACCAAGATCAAATGCATTCATCACATAACTTTACATGAAATTTTTATGCTAACTACATTGTTAAAACTAAAAATGCTAAAAGTAAAACTTGGGTTGCCTCCCAAGAAGCGCTTGATTTAAAATCGCAGCACGACGGTGTTACCTCAACCTTCATGGATCCAAGAAATAGATGCAAGCGACCTTCCTAGGCTCGGCTTCACATCCCAAGTAGTGCTTCACACTTTGACCATTCACCCAGAAAGTTTTAGAACATCCCTTTTCCTGCAACTCGACCCATCCTAAGGTGATGTTTCCACCACTTTGAAGGGTCTACTCCACTTTGATTTCAACTTCCCGGGGAATAGATGTAATCTTGAATTGAATAATAGCACCATGTCCCCCGCTCTGAATTCTCGATTCCATATCTTCCTGTCATGGATGATCTTCATCTTTTCCTTCTAGAGCTTTGTATTTTCATAGTCAAGAAATATCATCTCCTCAAGTTCATGAAGCTTCTCCACCCAGGACTTGGAAGATTCTTCCCAATTCATGTTGAGCTTTTTCAATGCCCAAATAGCTTTATATTCCAACTCCACGGGGAGTTGACAAGCTTTGCTAAAGACTAACCAAAACGGTGACATCCCAATAGGAGTCTTGTATGCCATGCGATACGCCTATAAGGCATCATCCAACTTTTTTGACCAATACGTCCGGTTCACATTAACCGACTTGGCTAAAATTTGCTTGATATCTCGATTTGACACTTCCACTTGGCCACTTGTTTGGGGATAATAAGGTGTAGCAACCTTGTGTGTTACCCCATATTTTTCCAACAAAGAGCTAAAGGCCCGATTGCAAAAGTGTGTACCCCCGTCACTTATGATGGTGCGAGGGGTGCCAAATCTTGTGAAAATATTTTTCTTGAGGAAGGCGGTGACACTTCTAGCTTTATTGCTAGGTAAGGCCATTGCCTCAACCCATTTAGACACATCATCAACCGTCACAAGGATGTACTTCATACCATAAGAACTTGGAAAAGGACCCATGAAGTCGATTCCTCATATATCAAAGAGATCAACTTCCACAATGGGATTTTGGGGCATTTCATACCTTCTTGAGATTCTCCCTCCCTCCCCCCCTCCCCCCGTTCTTTGACATTGATCACAACTCTTTGTGTATTCATAAGCATCCTTGTACAAAGTAGGCCAAAAGAAACTGCATTCAAGTACCTTTGCCACCATTTTAACACCTCCATGATGTCCTCTATAAGGAGCAGAGTGACATCCTTCAAGAATAACTCCTTGCTCAGCTTCGACAACACACCTTCTTATCATTCCATCGACACATACTTTGAAAAGAAAGGGATCATCCCAAAAGTATTGTCGTGCATCTTTGATTAACTTCTTCTTTTGATTGCATGAGAAATCCTCCGGGATCTCTGCACATGCAATATAATTGGCTAAATCCGCATACCAAGGAGTTTTCTCCCAAGATACCGCCAATAACCTCTCATCCGAGAAAGAATCATTGATCTCAAGGGTTTCTTTTGGGCGACCCTCCTCCTCTAAACGGGATAACTGGTCTGCTACTTGATTCTTGGTTAATCAAATTCTTGTAACAAAAGTACCCATCTAATCAACCTTGCTTTTGAATCTGTCTTGGCCATCAAATATCGGATTGCGGAATGATTGGTATGCACAATGACCTTAGATCCAATCAAGTAAGATCAAAATTTTTCAAAGGCAAACATAATGGCTAGCAACTCCTTCCCCGTCACCGTATAATTTTGTTGAGCTCCATTCATGGTCTTGCTAGCATAATAGATAGGATGAAACATCTTCTTAACCCTTTGGCCAAGCATGGCTCCCAATGCAACACCACTAGCATCACATATAAGCTCAAATGGGAGATCCCATTTTGGACTCACTATTATCGGTGCGGTTGTCAATCTCAATTGACCTCTTCAAAGGCCTTCAACCATTCTTCATTAGATTTAAACTTAGCATCATTTTCCATCAGCTTGCACAATGGGTTGACAATCTTGGAGAAGTCTTTAATGAAGTGGCGATAGAATCCCGCATGTCCCAAGAAGCTTCTCACTCTTTTGACGGTTGTAGAAGGTGGAAGTTTGGAGATGATTTCAATCTTTGCATGATCTACTTCAATTCCTTTCTTAGACACCTTGTGCCATAGAACAATTTCTTCTTGAACAAGAAAGTGGCATTTCTCCCAATTAAGCACAAGTTTAGTTTCTTCACATCTCTTTAAGATTTTCTCCAAATTAGACAAACAATCTTCAAAAGAATCACCCGCTACGGAGAAATCATCCATGAGACTTCTAAGAAATTTTCCACCATGTCATGGAAGAGTGCAAGCATGCACCTTTGAAAAATAGTGGGGGCTTTACAAAGTCCAAAAAGCTTTTTGCGTAATGCAAAAGTACCATAAGGACATGTGAAGGTTGTTTTATCTTGATCATTTGCTTCAATTGAGATTTGATTGTACCCCGAATATCCATCTAGAAAATAATAGTAAGCTCGGCCCACCAAACGATCAAGAATATGGTCAATGAAGGGTAAGGGAAAATAATCTTTTCTTGTGGCATTGTTGAGCTTACGGTAGTCCATGCACACTCGCCAACCGGTCACGGTTCGAGTTAATATAGCTTCACCTTTTTCATTGTGAACTACCGTCATCCCTCCCTTTTTTGGCACACATTGAACGGGTGAGACACATTCACTATCAGAGAGTGGAACAATCACCCCGCATCTAACCATTTTATGATCTCCTTTTTGACAGTTTTTTGCATTGGAGGATTCAACCTCCTTTGATGCTCCACTGTTGGTTTACCTCCTTCTTCAAGTAGAATCTTGTGAGTGCATACTCCCGGATCAATTCCTCTTATATCCGCAAGAGTCCACCCAATTACTTTAATTCTTCTTCTCACCACTCCTACTAATTGATCTTCTTGTTCTTTGGTTAAGTGGGAAGAGATGATTATAAAAAAGAGTGGTGTTTTGGACTAGGAAAGTATATCTCCAGTGGCTTGGAAGTACCTTGAGTTCAAATTTCAGAGGTTCTTCAATTGAGGCTTTGTAGGAGAAGTGGTTCGGTTTTCAAGATCAAGGGAAAGATTTTTGGGAACATATGATTTAGTGCCAAGTCCTTCCAATGCTTTCACACATTCGGAAACACTCTCTTTACTATCAATATCCATGTTCCAAATCACCGCGGCCAATTCATCCGCTTGACTCACTAGAACACTCTCTTTTTCCATAAGTGCCTCGACAACCATATCCACATAAGAACAAGTGGCTTCCTCTTTCATAGATTGTTTCAATATTTTACATATATGAAATGCAACCTTCTCACCATTGAAACGAAATGTAAGATCCCCCTTCTACACATCACAAAGTGCTCTCCCGGTAGCTAAAAATGGACGCCCAAGAATAATGGGGACATCAAAGTCCACCGGGCAATCAAGGATCACAAAGTCCGCTGGAAATATAAATTTCTCCACCTTCACTAGAACATTGGTGACAACTCCAATTGGTTGCTTCATGGAGTGGTCGGCCATTTGCAAATTCATATTTGTAGCCATAGGAACTTCCTTGGTAGCCAAAGTCTTTAGACCGTATAAGGAATCAAATTGATGCTTGCTCCAAGATCACATAGAGCTTTAGGGAAATGTGTCCCTCCAATTGTGCATAGAACCGTGAAGGCTCCGGGGTCCTCCTTATTTCTTGCCATATGCTTTGAGACAATTGAACTACATTGATGAGTCATCTTTCTTGGCTCATAATCCTCATAATTCTTCTTGGTCACAAGATCTTTCACAAGCTTTGCAACATTTGGCATTTGGCTCGATGTATCAACCAAAGAGAGGTTGATGTATGTTGATGCTATCTTATCCCAAATTTTCTTAGCTTGAGATGCTTGTTTTTGTTTCATACTATTTTTTGGGAAAGGAAGTGAAATTTTGGGAATGGAGCTTAGACTAGGAAGGCTTTGTTTGGGTGGTGGAGTTTTCTTTGGTTTGCCTTTTTGAGGGATAGTGACTTCGGGGATTGGTTCTTGAGGGACTGCCTCATCATCAACTTCATACCTTGAAATCTCTACTTCCACATCATTTGCTTTATCTTGGTGTAACTACTCCTCCTTGTTTTGCTTTATCGTTGGCATTTTTACTTCCTCAACATCTTCTTTTGATTTAGGATCTTCCCATATTTTTTCACTCCTTGTCATAATTGCCATCACATGATATTTCCCATTCCTCTTAGGGTTCACTACCGTGTCATTCGGTAATGCTCCTTGAGGTCTTTGATTCACTTGGTGAGAAAGGGTGCTCATTTGAGATTCAGGAGCTTTGATGGATGTACTATGAGCATTGACCGTTTGCTTAATCTCCTTGATGTCACCGGTATAACTTTCTTGATTCTTGAGGACTTCTCCCATCATTTCTTCAAATTTGGATTGACTTCTCCCTTCATTCTCACCTTGCTTGTAAGGAGCTCTTGTTGCATAGCTTTAAGAAGCACCAACTCCCCTTTCACCTTGCTTGTTTTTCCAATTTTGTCTTCCTTGATCTTGCCTCCATTGGCCTTGTTGATAAAGCCTTTGATAACCATCTTGTTGAAAAGACAGAAAGTTGGCTTATTCCTCATTTTGGACATTGAAATATTGTTCCAGAAAATATTCCTCTTACCCTCTTTGAAGAAGGGTTAGAGGTTGGTCTCCGGGGTTGACATACTCAATTGGAGCCACTTGATGCCCGTCATTAGTAACTTGAAGATTTTCTACCTTATTCACCTTTTTCTCCTTTTCTTCTTTGGCACCTCTAAGAAGCTCAATGTTGGTGATGATTTGAGCCATTTGTTTCGCTTGATCTTCAATTATTTTCATCATCATTAGGTTCATTCCTCCTTCACCATTTGGGTTTTGAGCTCTTGATTGCCAATCTTGAGATTGTTTGGCAACTTTATTGAGAATTTCCTTGACCTCTTGAAAAGTATGATCCATGATAGCACCTCCACATAAGTTGTTCACGGCCGCTTGGTTGCTCTTATTGAGCCCTTGATAGAAATATTGTAAGAGCATATCATCTTCAAAACCATGAGTTGGACAATGTAGCAAAACCTCTTGGAAAGCTTCCCAAGCCTCATACAATGAATCGGTAGGATCTTGCTTGAACATATACACCTTCTCTCTCATTGATGCTTGCTTGCCCTTGGGCAAGAATTTTTTCCCGAATTGCTTCACAAGTTCCTCCCAAGTGTAAATTGAATTCTTTAGTAGCTTGTTCAACCATGCCTCAGCCTTCCCCGATAGAGAATAGGGAAAGACTCTTAGGCGCAAAAACTCTTCCGTACAATGTGCCGACTTGTAGAGATGACATGTTTGCACAAAATTCCTCAAATGTTCCGTTGGGTCATCATGCTTGCCTCCACTAAAAAGTACATTTTGGTCAAGTCCATGAAGAATCACTTGTGGGGTATTGAAAGTCATATTCCCACGTATTGGTGGTGGCACAATGGCACTTGCAAAAGTGTCCAAATTTACTTCCTCCTCCGAATCTTCCAATTCTTGAACATGTTAATTTTCATTTCGACCACCCCTTGCATTCCTATGGTTCCGATTTTTATTACGAACATTCACCCGATTGGCATTGGCTCTCCTATTAGCTTGAGCACCACGGCCTCCTCGGTTTGCACCTCGGCCTCCTCTATTAGCATTGTTGCCTCTTTGGTTTGCATTGCCCACAACACCATCATTGTTACCAACATGAACTCTCTCATTGGCTTGAGCATTACCATGAGAAATACCATCATTTGGGGCTACATTTTCAACCTGAGGGTCTTTATTTTCTTCAAAGACACCATAAATTCCATAGCTCTCCTTACTATGAGAAGTGTCATCATAATAATCTTCGGACGCTTCATAATAATCATTCGGAGTATTTGGAAATGAAACACCTAATTAGCACGGTTGTAGAGGGGGTTCCTCATAGCTCTATCCGAATTCCTTCTCATACTTGAATTCACCTACACACGGTAAAACAAAGCACAGAGTAAAATGTAGGAACAACTAACAAGACTAGAACATGAAATATTCAACCTAATAGATGTACCGTAGCTCCCCGGCAACGGCGCCAAAATTTCATCCACGCTCAATCCACTCACCTCTAAGGATGATGGGGCGGTCGTCAAAAGTAATAGTACCCAACAAGAGTCGGGGTCGATTTCATGGGGACCTTAGAGAAGTAATCTATTAGACTTAGGTTGAATAATAACGGGTTCTAAGCATTATCCGTAAATTCCTAATAAATAAAGGCAAAAGTGTTTTAACTACAACTACACTAGCAATTAATGTAAAGCAAGCTAAATAATAACGATGGGTGTAAACGATGAGAATGAGCTAGGGGTTTGTCCATTTCAACAAGATTCTCTTAACTAAATGCTTGCATAAACCTGACAAATCTCATGGGTAACACTAATGGTCGGACCTCTAATGTATTCCTCAAAACCCTTTCTGGATAGGGAGGATTTACCTCATCAGGCCCTATCGGGTCAATAATAAAGCGCTAGAAACCCTAGTCCAAAGACCCGAGCGGGGATGACCTTTTTAGGTTTTCCCCTTTAAATGGGGTAGGTAGCAACCAATATAACCCAAATTCTAGCTAGTCACCATTAACCTACGCCTCCAACCCCTTTCAGGTGATAAAAGCAAAGTAAGGTTAGGTTCAAGTACGGCCGTGCCTTAAACCCTAGTTAAGAAAGTACGATGGAGAGCTAGATTTATGTTAACCCATTAATTTTATATGATTAAGTACAAGATTTAAGCTAAGATAACATGTTTTCATGAATAAACCTTTAGTCTGAGTTTAGCTACTCATACTAGGGTTTAACACACACATAGTGTAAGATGAAATGGCAAGAATCATATTAGGATTTATATTGAAGAATAAAATCCTTACAAAGATTCAAGTAGAAGCCCTCCTTGTTCTCCAAGAATATTGAAAAAGCATAAAGTAATATTCTAAGCTGAAAAATGATCTATTTTCTGGAGGCATAACAGCCTATTTATAGGCATGGGTTTCAAAACTATGCTATTATTTACAAAATTTCCATTTTCCTTGTTTTTACGCCAGGCCGCCGCTTATTCGACGAGCCGCCCAACTGGTTGCAGGCTCGCCGTTTTCATGATTTGCTAAGCTTTCCTTTTCTTTTGCGGTGCAGGTGTGGCTGGACGCCCTTGTAATTGCGGTCAACTCCTGTGCTTCGCAGTTTTCAATATATTTCTGTGAGCATCGGCGGTTTCGCCGTTCATCCTGCGGGGCCGCCAGGTATGTTTAGAACTCTAATCGGCTGGTAGCTTTTGAGTTGCTGACTGCTATGAACTTTCCCTTCCTTTCGCGGATGGCTGACCTCTTTAGCCAAAATTTCGGCGAGGCGCCGATCCAATTGCTGCCTTGTCTTCATGTTCTTCATTTTGCAGCCAAAGTGCACTTGTATTTTCTCTTTTGCACATTTTCTCTGGCTTTGTATATTAATTCTCTTAAAAACCTGAAACATGAAGATTAATATATGATTCATTCAAATAACATCACTAAAAAGGATAAAAGCTAATCGGAACGAGTTGCAATTAAGCACAAAATACCAATATATCATCTATCTTAAAAGTCGTGCGTCACACGCTGGTTTGCCATATACTCAAAAAGCTTGACACATCAACGGAGAAGCATTTAAATATAGGTTTTGGACTAGTAGAAGTGTTCAGATGACACTTACCTAAGTACAAGTATTAAATGGCAAAACCACACGAGTATAAGGGGCTTGTTGGCCCTTCTGCCTTTTTTTTAAAGACATTATTTTTATTTATTGAGGGATAAGAAAAAGGAAATGGGAAAAGGTACCGCACAAATAAGATGGAAGTTTGGAAAGTTCGAAATGTCCACCACTAGAACAACTTTAAATCCCCAATTTTTTGAGAATTTGAAATTTATTTTGGGTAGGGTAGGAATGTCCATTAATACCAAATGCTCTATTCTGAATTAGTTTTATATATCATCCATTTAAAGTTATCAACTTTATGTGCACTCTTCGTTACCCTCTTGAACCAAATGCTCGTTCTCCTAATGGACCATGTTCTGTGCTAAATTAATTTTGTATATCATCAGTTTAAGTTGGGGAGTTCATATGCAGTCGTTGTTACCATTTTGAACCAAATGCTCTCCTCTGGTCTCTGTGTGATCATGGAATGCTTTGTGCATAGGGTTATCCTTTTGCTCATCCTCGTAATGGACCACTCCGACCCACCTTCATAATGAATACGTGGTGAGTATACTCAATTTAGAAATGATAAATAAGAATACCCATATCCAATACACATAGATAAATCGAGAAATTACTGAAGGAATGTGAAGTACAATTCGAAATGGTGTATAGTAGGTTATTCCTCTATCTTTATACACTCAAATACTCCATTCGCCTCAAATTATTTATCGTAGTTATCAACAATAGTGGTCTCAAAATATTTGTCATTTTAAATATTCAAGATAAAATTAGTTATTTTTCCTACATAACATTAGTATTAATTTTTCTGAAAGAAAAAATTTAAGTACAACAGTAACAAACCCAGTGTAATCCCACAAGTGAGGTCTGGGGAGGGCGAGATGTACATAGACCTTACCACCACTAAGGTGGAGAAACTGTTTACGATACCCTCGACTAAGTGGAATAAGGATAGAATGATAAATAAGAATAGAATAATAAAAAGAATTAGTGATGTCAATATAGGCCGATCCAACTTTAAAACATTAAGTCACCCCCTTCCCGTGGGCCGTGGGCAGAGCCAGCCGACCATATTTTATTTTTAAGTTTTTTTTTAAACAATGAGTTTTAATTGTTAAACTTTTATAATCTTTTAGTACACTAAATATTATATCTATTTCTAAACTTGTTATAAAATCGATGATGCAAGTATTAACGATCTTTTAAGAAAATATAAACAAGCAAAAAAATAATATAAACTTTGATCTCAAAAAGTACCTTATTTGAACACAAAATTCATTCCAATGTCACTAATAGAGAGGGAATCATAACTTCAAAAGTTCCTGAAACAACTTCAGACATCAATTGTAGGGTTAGCCGGTAAGAAAATTATCACTTTATGAATTTCGCTTAATTAAAGAGCCAAGGTAGTATGCTCACGTTTAGTCTTTCACTTTTAAGTTTGGACTCTTTTTTAGTTTATTTTTAGGTTGATCCTTATTTTAATATTTGAATATTATAGATTATTTTACCACAGCCACTCGATCAACATTTTGATGAAGAAAAAAAGCTGGAAAACAACTAACATTTGATTTTTTTCTTACCCTTGACAAAATAAAACCAGAAACCACCAACAACCACAGCCATCAACACTTGATTTGAATTTATTTTGCATGATTCTTGACTTCCGACGTGCCTCCAGTTCTTGGATGTGAAATCCGAGCCCCTCTATCGACTTCCTAATCATATCTGACATTTCAGATATGCTTAAGATCTGAAATTTGCAAGTTTTAATTTTGTTGAATTTCGTCAATTGTATGTCAATTATATGTTAATTATATTTCAATGTATGTCATGTGCATCATTTGTATCGCTTCTATATACCTTGTGTTTCACTTGTATATCTTTATGTACAGTTTTGTTGCATGATAAAACCAGAAACCATTAATAATCACAACCATCGACACTTGATTTGAATTTCTGTTGCATGATTCTTGACTTCCGACATGCCTCAAGTCCTTAGATGTGAAATCGAAGCCCCTCTATCGATGTTCCTGATCATATCTTGTGTTTCATATATGCTTAAGATCTGGAGTTTGCAAGTTTAAAGTTTGTTAAATTGTGTCAATTGTACGTCAACTATATGTTAATTGTATTTCAATATAGGTCATGTGCATCATTTGTATCGCTTCTATATACCTTGTGTTTCACTTGTATATCTCTACTATATACCTTGTGTTTGACTTGTATATCTCTATGTACAGTTCTTCTTCTTATTCTTCCTCCACCGCCTCTACCTCTCCCTCCTCTCATCCCCCTCTTCCTCCATCTCTGAAGTCATACATTGACACCACCATTCATATTCTACAAAAGGATAAAACCTTATCCAAGAAGGGCACATGTCAAGAAACGTATAAGAAACCTCTAGGGTTAAAAAAATACTATAAATATGCCCCTCCATTATTTGTAAAAACAACATAACAACACTACTTTTTCGAATTTGTTCAAGGATTATTGAAATATCAAGCTTTCATTTGGATCTCCTGAACAATCATTGAATAAAATTATTCAGACTCTTTATATTTTTATTCTTACTTCTATTATTTGATTAAGCTCACAGTTTCATTCCTAAACTAGATCTAACTTTAAAAATAATCATTAGTCATGATATAAAATCTTATTTTTTACCGATTTAACATAAAATAAATTATTATCGAATAAAACCAGTTTTTAGGTCATGCAACCATCAATGCAAAGTCAATTATATATACATTAATGTAAAAAGAACCATGTTATGGTGTGAATATATTAGATCATTCTTTATGGCATGTACAAAACTTATCAAATAAGGCAATAAATTTATGTGAAAATGTCAGATATCAAAAGTGTATATGAGAGCCATAACAATTGATAACCAAAACTAAATTAGCTAGTATATCTCACGCTCCTTCATGAAAAACAGTACGTAATTTCTCAAGAGTAATATAATAATGATGATATATATTTGGAGAATTACATATTTGAGCATAAATACACCCGGTCTGAAAAATATAAGCAGTTTTTTGGTGGTCTTGAAAATATAAGAACCTTTACATTAAATGGAGCTGAAAGTACAGACCCTAACTAATAGATAACTTTCTGTAATTACAAAAGTGCCACCGAACCTTTTTTGAAACCGTAATTACAAAAAGCCACCGCAACTTTTTACGTCTATTTTGTGAATAAATAAAGTCAAACTGGCATTGTTTCGCTCATATACAAAATCTATAATACCAATCCGACGTCATTTCTTCATACAATGATATGATCATAAATGCTAAGAATAGAAAACGATCAACAAAATGATAAAATCAACGATACAAAGTAAATGATAAATGGGATAGGGGATAGATAGAAGAAAGAAAGGAATCAAATCCCTTAATTGCAGGTAAATTAGAACAATACAAACAAATTTTAATACCCTAATTTAGACGAATGCAATCAAAGACCAATATACGAGGGGGAAGAGACTTGAACTCAAGCAATGGATCTCTCACACGAGACAATCCAAGAGAGATCCAAGAAGAGGAAAAGGGAATAAACTCACACATAGTCTCACAAGAGTATTCTCAATCATTCAAAATCTCTAACTCCCCCTAATTACTCCTAATGGCACTATATATAGTAATCCCTAGGCTTATTACGAAATGACTAAGTAGTCCTTAGATACAAAAGTAGTAATCTATCTGAAACGCGTCTCATCGCGACTGCGCCTTGGATGTCGCGATCTCATCCAGCGACTTGAAGCTTCATCGCGATCGCGTTGAATATCAGCGAACGCAGACTTGCATGGAACGCTTCATCGCGATCGCGCATTGCAGCTGACTTCTTCATCGCGATCGCACCTCTCGCTTCGTGATAGCGCTGGACCAAATTCCAGAACGCTCTTATTTACTTGATTCTTGGTTTCCAAATCCGTTTGAAGCATTCCAAGCTCCGGATGTTGAGCGTGAATCCTCCACGTCTTAGAGTGTCAATCTGGGTCGCATCATTCCCTCCTTCTTTAAAGGAATTCATCCTCGAATTTAGACCTAGTAAAATAATACCCGGAATAAGTATCATAACATTGAGCCAAGCATGACATATCCAAGAAAATAGAACAAGAGCTACATGATTCAACTCAAAATTCACACTCTTATGATATAGCCAAGCATCAAAATCATCCATAAAGAATATTTTTCCCATTCCAACATCAAAGACTCGACTAGAAAGCAATCACCATCAAGGTCATTCACATATCAATCTTCATTTTTAAGCTCATCCGACTCATGTCAAGCCTCCATTGACAATTTATCACCCTTAACCTTGGAAGCTCTAGCAAAGTCTACTCTAAATGTATGCTCCTAACTAGGAATAGAGCAAGTAAAGAAATTAACACTAAAATTAGCATCTATCACTAGTACATCCACACAATTATCACTCTCAAGCAAGTCATAAGAATCATTTTGAGAAAATAATGAATTGTCAATACATAATTCACCTTCCAACACTTCATCTTGCTCATTTTTCAACAAACAATGGATTTTCAAATATCTTAAAACCGTGACACAAACCACTACTACAATCAAGAATGCTATCAAATGCTATCACATCAAAATCAAGAAACTCATTGGCATATTTATCAAATAATGGTGGAGTGTCATAATACAAATCATTATGTTCAAGCTCATCCATTTGAACATCACTAATGTGGAACAATTCACACACACAAAACTCGTCAATTTTCTTTTCACAAGTGTGCCCAACTAGTATATACTCATAACCACTATCATCAATGCAAGATAAATAATCATTAATTCCACAAAAAGTAAAACTATCAACCATACTCAAGTCTCTATCAAACTCACCCAAATGGATACAAGTGTAATGATTAGCTTTGTTACCTTGTAGCACACCTAAAGATTCTTCTTTACCTTGGATTTTCAAATTTAAGCTCACTTGTTCATTTGGAGACTTCACTTTGATCTCCTCTTTTTCTTCAAGGCATGGAACCACTTCCAAAGAAGGATCCCCCAATTTAGCTCCTCTACGAATACCTTCAAAAGGCACAAAACAACTAGAGAAACAAGAAATGTTAGAATCATAAGAATAAGGAAAATCCTCACCCTCACTCTTTTGTTTTCCCTCTTTCTTTTCTTTCATTTCATTTTCACGCTCCTCTCTCTTTTCTTGTGACATCTCAATCACTCCACTCAACTCAAGCTCTCATTTTTTCCTCTCTTGAGTTGTCACTTTTATCTCCCTCACTTCTCCCAATCTTGTAGTATAATACTTTTGCATCATTTCTTAACTCCTCCAATGAGTTTTCACAACCCTCTAAAGCAACCAACAATTTTTGTATTATCATTTCCATCTCATTGTTAGAGTCACCTTTCCAAAGATTCATGGTACCTACAAGAAAAAACTTTAAAATAAGAGAATTGTTAGTCAAAATAGGACCTCACAATTCACTCCCTCACGTGTATCACTCCAAAGATAGTACAGAATAATCTTTCCGTTCGTGTATACACTCAAGGTCAAGACTTTTATGACCACACTCTAATGATCTCACGACCCAAGCCTTTTTCCACTCAAAGGTTTTCCCATAAACTTTTCAAGGTTCTACAATCTCAAATCCTCAAGACAAGTGTCCAAGCTTCGGTTCGGAGTGGAATTTATAAGACACCAAAGAAAAGGATAAAAGACACACTAACAGACTTGGAATCAAAGAAACACACAATGAAACTAAAAAAGAGAAAAGCACGAAATGAAAAACGGATGCAAATAACTAGACAACACTAATATGGACTAACACTAATGTTAATCTAGCTAGGAATAAACAAGAATAGGCTAAGAAAACAATTAGAAATGGCTCTTTTTAAAATGGGGCAGCCAAGAGTTTAAATCACAGAAAGTGGCTATGGGTCAGCAATGTCGCCCTAGGTGGTTGTTTGTAAACAGGGCCGCAAATAGTTCAAGCCACCGAAAGTGGCTATGGGTCAAATTGTGTCGCCACAGGTGGCTATTTTTAAACTGGGACAACAAAGAGAAGAGGTTCTCAAGACAAAGTGGCTATCAAGTCAAAACGTCTCTCCAGTTGGCTACTTCTTCAATGTTCATCATGTTCTTGCACCTTCATATGTGTTCTTCAAAAGTTAAGCACTTTGATCCACAACCCTCAATCAAATCTTCACCAAAAGTATTATAAATTTGATCACAACCTCCTTACAACATGGTGAATCAACCCCAACAATCAATTTTGTGAAATAATCAGGAAATCATCAAGATCCATTTTTAATTTTCTTCAAGTTTAAGCTCAAGGTTCAACAATGGAGGGTTTGGATTTTATTTATCTTCTTTTCAAATCTAAATCCCAAACAATAACGCCCTAAGCTTCACAAACACCAATAGATCAAAACCCCATACGATTTTCGGATCAAACAACCTCAAACTCACAACCTAATATTCTTGTTCTTCGAGTTTTTTTTAAAGGTCAACAATGGGGTTTTGGGAGTTTTCTTCACTTTCACAATCCAAAATCAGTAGGAAAAAACAAATCCAAACCCAAACGACAATACCCAATCCAAACATAAAGCCAGAACAAGAACTCAAGACCAAACTTTCTATTTTTTTGGAATTTTTATTTTTAATTTTTCAATTTTTTTTGTGATTTTCATATATATAAAATCAAAACCTAGACAGTGTTTGTAGAAACAAACATCGATCCGAGCTTTGATACCAAATGATATGATCCAAAATGCTAAGAATAGGAAACGATCAACAAAACAAAAAAATTAATGACGCAAAGTAATGAATAAACGGGATAAGGGATAGATAGAAGAAAGAAAGGAATCAAATCCCTTAATTGCAAGTAAATTAGAACAATACAAACAAATTGTAATACCCTAATTTAGACAAATGCAATCAAAGACCAATATTCGAGGGGGCAGAGACTTGAACTTAAGTAATGGATCTCTCACATAGGAAAAGGGAATAAACTCACACACACTCTCACAAGAGTATTCTCAATCATCCAAAATCTCTAACTCACCCTAATTACTCCTAATGACAATATAGTAATTCCTAGGCTTATTACAAAATGACAAGTAGTCCCTAGTTAAAAAAGTAGTAATCTGTCTGAAACGCGCCTCATCGCGACCGCGCCTTGGGTGTCGTGATCGAGCCCAGTGACTTGAAGATTCACCGTGATTGCGTTGAATATCACGCGAACTCGCACTTGCATGACCGCTTCATCGCGACCGCGCTGTGCTTCTCGCGATCGCGCATTGGAGCTGACTTCTTCATCGCGATCGCACCTCTTGCTTCGTGATAGCGCTGGACCAAATTCCAGAAAGCTCTTATTTGCTTGATTCTTGGTTTCCAAATTCTTTTGAAGCATTCCAAGCTCCGGATGTTGAGCGTGAATCCTCCACGACATAGAGTGCCAATCAGGGCCGCATCATATAATAAGTAAAAAATCATGGTCGTTTTGTGAAGAAATGATGCTTGATCGGTCTTACTTTATTCATTATCTTCAAGTACTTATATATTTCGAAATAATGACATACCGTCATGTTTATTCATAATATAAGCTAAATATTAAGTACATTTTGCAAATAAATGAGTCCACCTCTTCTTCACTCCATTCATCCATAAAATACATATGAAATATAAAATGAAGACAATCAGGACATATTTATTCATAACTAAGCCAAACGACTATGTCTGTTTTTACAAGCAAATGACACCAAATCGTCATTACTTTACTCATATACAAAAATCTAAATAAAAAATAAAACACGCCCAATTTAGCATCATTTCCTTACAAGAGCCAAACTACTATGTCTATATTACGAGCAAATGACACCAAATCGTCATCACTTTGTCCATATATAAAAATTCAAAGTAAAAATAAAATAAATCCAATCCGACATCATTTAATCATTGTGTGAGTCAAATACCATTTACATTTTGCAACTTCTTGAAATCAAATCATGATCACTTTCATATACAATTTTGAATGAGGTAGTGCCTGAGTTGACATTATTCTCTTTTAGTGAGAGGACTTGTGGAGTGCCAGTCATTTTCCAAGGCGAGAGAGCTACATTCAGAGATGAAATCCAACAGGGTTGTTGATGACCCAGGTCTCCAGAAGCTCTTTTAGTGTAACGATCCATCTGGTCATTTTGGTAAATCAGAGCTCCAATATGCATGTCGATATTTTTTTTCGGTCTTGTAAATGGTCTTAATGGACCGTTGGTGGGGTTTGAGTCCATTTAAAACTCGTTTGGTTAAGTATTGGTATATTTTTCAGAATTTTACATCACTCATTTTGGAGTTTGGGAGCTCATGTTGGGAAACATGTCCCGAATGAGGTGTTGGATGTGCTCTTGTATTAGTTTGGTCATTTATGACTCGTGTGAAGTGACAGAATTAAATTCCGAGTTCGTATGCTCAAGTTTGGTTCGAAACTTAAAGATTTAATGTGTGTTTCCTTGGTTCTCGGGGTGATCAATTTAGAAGTTAGTTTAATACGTTAGATATTGTATGAGGTGTGCATCGTCGATATGGACCTAACACAATTGGAAATGATCAATTCGGAGGTCATTTGGTTAGTTTTGATACTTGGTTTGAATGTTGGATGCTTTTGAAGTCCAAGTCATTTTATAGCTAACTTTGGGAGCTTATATCTCCTAAAATAAAAGGTGTTTTCCATTATTCTTTATTTTAAATTATAGCCCTTTGTATCTAGTTTCCAACGATTCAAACCGTACATAAATTTGATTTGTGTAACAAAAGTTATGAGCATTTTTCTGGAGCTTGTCATGCAAATACAATGGGATTTTTTGCAGGTCGGGGGCAATCCACTTTTTAAGTTATATTGTTCCTTCAATTTTCACACTTTGGAGACCTTGGGTGACCCATGGACGATGGATTGCCTTCCTACATATAAGTTATCAAGGTAACTTCCCCTTCCTCCTCATTTCATCACTCAATCCATGAAAATTCTTTTCCCCAACTTCCATTTTCTTCCCCAATTCCAACCTAGGGTTATGCCTTAATTTCAAAATTGAGATTCGAGTTGTGGCTTTTCTTTTCCAGATTTCTTTTGGAGTTTTGTTCTCCTATATTGGGGGAACAACATACTTAATTTTGGTGTAATTTATCCGTTAAAACTTGAGATTCCTTCATGACTAATTTTGAAATTTTTACCCTAAGCCTAAAATAAGGTATTTTGATGATGTGAAAGGGCAAACAGACTCTGGTTTGACAAACTATATATGTGTGAACTCGTATTCGAATGGATAATATGACTTTGAGGTCAATTTCTATTTTTTGCCTTCGAGGCTCCGATCCAGTTCGGGTAGTGAGCATTTATAGGGTTTTAGTGACTCAATCGAGTTTCGATTTGCAAACTAATTATATATTTGGACTCGTGGTGACTGAGAGAGTCCAAAAATGTATTTGTTTTGGGATTTGAGCTTATTTGCTTGGGGTTTAACCCAGTCCGGGGTTGACTTTTGTGAAATTTTATAAACGGTTGTTCCTAGCCTAATTCGACGTGGTGAATCATAGTTTTAATAGTTTGGAACCATTCGAGGCTTTATTTTTGGACTTTTGGCTATATTCAGGTCGTAGTACTTCGTGGAAAGCACATACGATGTTAGGGAGACTTGAACTTCTACTTGCTAGGTTTTCTGTATAAGCATAATATGTATCTCATTAAAACTATTTTTATGATATCCAAAGATTTTAAAGCTATTGAATATGAGCTCACTAGTTGAAGTAACGTTGGGTTATTGAGATGCATTATCTAAGCAACGATTATGATACATTTTCGGGTCTAGTTAGAGATTCTTGGAATACCGAAAGTATGAGTTGTACTTAATTTCGTAAAGAGAGCATAATATACAATCTATTATGAATATTGTGAGCTTAACCGTATTGTGACATTGATCCTTTTATGAAAATAATGTTATTACTTTGCAAAGCCTAGAATTTATTTAGTTGAGATATCTTATCATGATCTATAATATTACGATTAATATCGTGTATGACATCATAATATGCCTATTTAGTGTGCACTACCCGAGTTATATAATTATCCATTTGACATGGACTTATGTATTGTACTATATTTATTTTATGTTAGCATTATCCCTTAGTTGATGTTATTGCCTTATTGGTATCTAGATCGTTGGGCCACTGGTCTAGCCTATTATGGTGAGGGCCTATGCCGCTTAGTTGATATAGCCATTGGTCTAGCCTATTATGGTGAGGGCCTATACTACTGAGTTGACATAGCCATTGGTCTAGCCTATTATGGTGAGGGCCTATGTTGCTGAGAAGATATAGCCACTGAAATGACATTGGTCAGTCATTTCGGGAGTTAGGACTCCGATTGGCGTGCCGAAAATTTTAAAATCTTCGTAAGGTCCATTAGGACCTGTCTATAAAATTTTAATTAACTCGGATTTCGTTTGGTAGATATCGGAAGAAGGTTTCAGTTTTTGTTGTCGGTAAATTTTAAAAAGAGGTTTTCGAGCTCGATTTTGGCGTATGAGCTCCGATTCGAAATCTAAAAGCGTCGTTAGGTTTGTACGGTTATTTGTGACTTGTGTGAATTTTGGAAGGGAATTTCAAGGTAGTTCGGATAGTTTTCGCTAAAATGTCGAAAGCAAAAGAATTTAATCTTTTCCATTTAATTCGTATCTTAATTTTCGAGAATTTGATTTGAGATCCACCTTAGTAAGTATGTTACATATATTTTGTATAACTTGCTTGAAAAATTTTAAATTATTTTGAATTTCGTAGGGTTCCGTTTTAATTTTCGTCACGAAAATAAAAAGAAAATATTAAAGAAAAGAAAAGAAAAAAAAGGATAAGAAAGAAATGGAAAGGTGGTGGGTCAGACGAACTTAAACAGAAACATCAATGAAACGAAATAGAGAGAAAACGAGATGACGGAGAGGAAAAGAAAATCACAGAAAATAGAGAAAGGAAAGGGAAAGGAGTGGGCAAAAATAGAATTTTCACCCCCGAAACATCCAGGTAATGATGTTAATTTATTATTTTTGTCTATTACGTGTGTTTGAATATATTTTAACGGTAATAATTGTAATATTAGATATCATTCTAAAAAGTTAAATTGATAGTTTAAATGGTAATTGGACCCTGATAATGAAATTGATTATATATTCGTACTCAGGAAATTATGGGCAACCCGTAAATGTAATTTATTTAGAGTTTGGTTATGTGAATTTGAACCCTGTACATAGGCCTGGCCTGCGTATCGTGTATGAAAATAGGGATCAGGTTCCTAACCGGATTGTCCTAAGATGTAAGGAATGAAGTCTTTGGCCTTATGTGATATATTTTTCTGCTTATTGAATATAGTGGGATCGTTTTGGAAGTGAATCCAAAGGACAAAACGGTTGTTGAGTAGCAGTGCTAACTTTCGAATGAGGTAAGTGATTATATCCATTTCTTTTGTGGCCTTTGGCCTTGTGGATATTCTACCACGTGTTCCTTACGTGTGTCGCTGCCGATAGGCGTACTTATTACACCTTAGTTTTGGATATACACTGCATATTATATGTTATGCCTTTTTGTTGATATTTCATTGAGCATAGAAGTATTGTACTCTGGTTGTGAGTTTGACATATACTTCTCGGTAGTTGATTAGAGTCCCGCACGGGTGAAGGGTTATTATTGTATATACTTCCCGGCAGTCGATGAGAATCCCGCGCCGGTGAAGGGTTATTATTGTATCATATCGCATTCATATATATTTATTTTCTGGTTATGGGCTGCTATGTTATATTGAGGGTAGGAGGATTCCGCCATAGGAGCAGGAGGATTCCGCCATAGGAGCAGGAGGATTCCGCTCTAGGATCAGGAGGATTCCGCTCCATTGCATCATATTGAGTGTAGGAGGATTGTGCCTTAGGAGTAGGAGGATTCCGCTCCTTGCATAATATTGAGGGTAGGAGGATTCTGCTCCATTGCATCATATTGAGGGTAGGAGGATTCCGTCCTAGGAGTAGAAGGATTCCGCTCCTTGCATTATATTGAGGGTAGGAGGATTCCACCCTGGAGTAGGAGGATTCCGCTCCATTCATTTGGAACATGTGAATCCATTGCATGATATTGCATTCATTCCATTTCATTGCACCGGTTGCTATGTATTGTGTGATTATAGTGCGACGTTTTGTGTATGTTCATGTATTTCTGACTATTGATATGTCTGAAAAACCTATATGTTCTGTCTATCCTATATTGCTGGTTGTTTATGAGTTTATGGTCCTATATGTATTTTCAGTTACTATCTGGCTCTGTCCTTTTGTAGTTGAAATAAGGTGAATTTGGTTTATCGGCTTTTCTTCTCCCTGGCTAGCTATCCTATTCTTTGAGGTGGCTAGTCTGCTCCACTTACTGAGTCTTTTTGACTCACCCTTGTTTGTTGTTTGTTTCTTGTCTATTAATTTTATTTCGGCAGGTTCACTCCAGGATTGAGTTGGCCACGATTTTAATTAGTGATAACGACTTCAGATGTTAGGGGGAGCCAGCTTTTGTTCAGGATGGCCATCAGTTTTATGTTTATTATTTCAGTTATATTTTGCTCCCTTCTGGAGGTGTTTATACGTCATTGTTGCTCTTAGATGTCTTGTCTGGATATCCCTAAACCTAATACATTGGGTAGTCAGGTGTAATTTCATTTGTACAGCTTAGAGGTATCCGTATGTTTGTGTTTTTCCTAAATCATGTCCTTTTTATGAGTTGAATTTATATTTATTTTCGTGGATTCAGTTCAGAAGGGTTCGCCCAACGGGTCTAAGGGAGGATGTCGGGTGCCCGCACGGTCTAGCCAAAATTTAGGTCGTGTCAGTTGGTATCAGAGCCCGATTTAGAGTCTATCCAGACTAACACAGTGTCTAGTAAAGTCTCGATGATGGGTACGTAGACGTACGTACTTATCTACGAGAGGCTATGGTGGCATTTAGGAAGTTTCTCTTCTTTCTTTTCTAATCGTATGTTGGTCTGGGATGCAAGAATATTTTCATTAATTCCTTTGGCGTAATTGTGAACCCTTGTGCGACAGATCAGCAAAGGGTTAGAATTCACGTTGAGAGGCTAGCGCTGCTCAAGCCCCGAGAGTTGTGGATCGTGCTGACAATCCAGTTGCGAAGGCCCCGGCTGTACTAGCTCATGATGTGCAATGAAAGCATGGCCTTGTGTTTCCCTCAACTCTCTACGATGCTTTTATGAGAATCTTGGCGGCGCAGCTGCCGTAAAGAACCTTCTATTCTCTATGCAGCTCATCAGATTGCCGCAGATGTAGACGTTCGGTCTAAGAGAGCTCCAGTTCCAGCTCCTGATATTGCCCCAGTAAATTATGTTCCGGAGACAGCATGTGTTGTGCCTCCAGTTGTTCTAGCTGGTTAGCTATCCCATTTAAGAGTTCGGTCCGAGTGCCCGAGGAGGCTGCATTATTTTATCTGGTTGAACCTTCCAATATTTTCAAGCCATGCATCAGATAATCCCCGTGAATTTTTATATTAAAAAAAATAATGTCAGCGTATCTTTCAGGCTCTTGGTTATCTCGAGTAGTATGGTGTTGATTATACTGCTTTCCGTTTTTGGGTCCAGCCTTGGATTTGTGGACCGCTCTTTTATCAGCTAGGCAGGGCTTGCCTAAGTTGACTTAGTTCGAGTTTTCTCGTAGATTCGTGGAAAAGTTCTTTTCATGCAGTAACCGAGATAAAAAAGCATCGCCAGTTTAAGTGGATTAGACAGGGTAGCCTGTCGGTGTCAGAATATGAGATTGAATTTTTTCAGGATGACTGGATATGCTCTATAGCTAGTCCATGAGCCTTTCGAGAAGGTTCGAAGATTTATTAATGACCTTTCTTCTTCCTTGAAGTCACATATGGCTCGAGAGATTAAGGTCGTAACTTCATTTGATATTGTTTTTGATATTGCTCGAAGGTATGAGGCATACCATAAGTTAGAGCGCGAGGAGTTAGAGTGGGAGAGCAAGAGATGAAATGGCAATGGTGGGCACCATGGTACCTCATTTAGAGGTAAGAGTTCTGATTATCGTGGGAGGTCACCTGCCAGGTTATCTTAGCTTGTGGCGCATGATTCTCAGAGTGCGCCAGTAGTCTGTCAAGATCAAACTCGGTCTTCTCTTTATAGCTATTAGCAATTTATCCAACATTCATTTTTAGCCTAAAGGTATTATCATTATCGTGAGCCTCATCATCTTAAGAGGAATCGTCCCTTATTTCGGAAGGAATGCAGTTGTCCCTCTTCTTGCCTTCAGGCATCTGCCCAGTCGCAAGGGATTTCATTTAGATATCAATCAGCCAGAGATATATCTCCATCTGGCAGAGGTCGAGAGTGTAGTGGCTGTGGTTCTTCAAGAGGTGATTATCAGAGTAGTGGCTCAGTTCAGCTGCAGAGGTAGTTTTATGAACTGCCAGTCTAGCAGGATACTGAGGCATCTGATGTAGTAGACCCAAGGATTTCTTCTTCCGTTATATGTGAGTAAGATTTGATTCATTCGATCTATCTGGAAATGGTTCTTTTTATCATGTTTCCATGGTTTCCTTGGATGTCGTTTCTATTAAGAATCGGTTGCGGTAGAGGGGTGAGCTTCTGGTATGATTTTATTCCTCGCACTTGTGAGACCCTACTAGTTTACCTAGTTTATATGTGAGGGATCTGGGAGTGAGTGTCGGTATTGCCTTCTTGGCATCTTGTGGTGCCACCTTCTGTTATTATGTAAAGTCAGTTTATCTCTCTCTTCAGAATTCAGTGTGGGTAGGATGATGGGATCCTAATTCATCACCATCAGAAAGTATTATCATTTATTCCGGCGCAAAGTGATTAGTAAGTAATATTTGATCTACGTGTCTCCTCTTGGTTCGAGACGCTAGTAGAGTCATGTTAGTTTATGAGCTTGTCTCAGTTATAAAAGAGCTTTCTGGTTAATTGTCGGAGTTTCCCTCTTATTAGAAGGTTAAATTGGAATGGATCTTGTTCCATAAAGCTCATTTAATGTATTTTTCAACCGCGATTCTTTGGCTAGCCTGACTCAAAAGTAGTCTAGCTCTGGTTGGTAAGCAAACAAGAAGATAGCTTCTTAAAGCTCTAATTATTCCTATCATCAGTCCATTACAATCTCTTCTTCGTCCGCTACTAGTGAGCTTGGGTGGTTAGTAGCCGCTTGTGATGTTCTGTGTGTTGAGCCAGAGTGCGTGTCAAGGTAGCCGGGTAAGCACATTGTTGTTTTTCAAGGCTACTAAGGATAATGAGAGGCATCATTTGACCCCCTGAGTTGATCCAGCAGGTTGTGCGAGGATGGCTATTCCTATTCAAAATATATGTATGAGTTTATGCTCTAAGTGGACGATTCTTCCTCCAATATTGAATCCTAATATTAAATCTATAAGGCGTTGCTGATGCATAAGTTAATTCTTAGTTCCATCGACATGTTCTATATCGAAGGGTATATCGAAGAGATGGTTCGTTATCGGAACCATGTTAACCCATCCAGAGTTCCGTGTATCTTTGTTTCGAAAATGTAGAACTCCCCTCTCATGATCGAGGAAGCGTCTGCTTAGTCAGAATACGTAAGACAATGATGTGATGATATTATCCAGATATGTTTTATTCTAAGAGTTCGGTGTGCATATTATAATTCTGATTCTGTATTCATGAAATAATATCCGTGCAGTAGTTTATGAAGGCCGTGCTAGTTCTCTTGTTATTTGTGTGAATTTTTCTTTAGACTTAAGCTCATTCGAGGACGAACGAGAGTCTAAGTAGAGGAGAATAAAACGACCTCGGTCATTCGTTTTGGGAGTTAGGACTCCGATTAGCGTGCTGATAATTTTAAAATCTTTGTAAGGTCCATTAGGACCTGTCTTTAAAAAATTTGAATTAACTCGGATATCGTTTGGTAGGTATCTGAAGAAGGTTTCAGTTTTTGTTGTCGGTAAATCAGAAAAAGAGGTTTTCGAGCTCGATTTTGGTGAATGAGCTCTGATTTGAAATCTGAAAGCGTCGTTAGGTTTGTACGGTTATTTGTGACCTGTGTGAACTTTGCCAAGTAAATTTTGAGGTAATTCGGATAGTTTCCACTAAAATGCCGAAAGTAAAAGAATTTGATCTTTTCCATTTAATTCATATCTTGAGTTTCGGGAATCCGATTTAAGATCCATCTTAGCGAGTATGTTACATATATTTTGTTAACTTGCTTGAAAATTTTGGAATTATTTCGAATTTCGTAGGGTTCCGTTTTAATTTTCGTCACGAAAATAAAAAGAAAATATTAAAGAAAAGAAAAGAAAAAAAAAAGAAAAGAAAGAAATGGAAAGGTGGTACTAAGGACGAACTAGAAACAGAAACATCAACAAAACGAAATAGAGAGAAACGAGATGACGGAGAGGAAAAGAAAATCACAGAAAATAGAGAAAGGAAAGGGAAAGGAGTTGGAAAAATAGAATTTTCACCCCAAAACATCCAGATAATGATGTTAATTCATTATTTTTGTTTATTACGTGTGTTTGAATATATTTTAACGGTAAAAATTAAGATATTAGACATCATTCTAATAAGATAAATTGATAGTTTAAATGATAATTGGACCCTGATAATGGAATTGATTATATATTCGTACTCAGGGAATTATGGGCAACCCGTAAATATAATTTATTTGGGGTTTGGTTATATGACTTTGAACCCGGTACATAGGCCTGGCCTGCATATCGTGTATGCGAATAGGGATCAGGTTCATAACCGAATTGCCCTAAGATGTAAGGAATGAATCCGTTAGCCTTATGTGATATATTTTTCAGCTTATTCAACACAATGGGATCGTTTTAGCAGTGAATCCAAAGGACAAAGTGGTTGTTGAGTAGCAGTGCTAACTTTCGAACGAGGTAAGTCATTATATCCATTTCTTATGGATATTCTACTACAAGTTCCTTACGTGTGTAGCTGCCGATAGGCGTACTTATTATGTCTTAGTTTTGGATATACACTGCATATTATATGTTATGCGTTATTGTTGATATTTCATTGAGCATAGAAGTATTGTACTATGGTTGTGAGGTTGACATATACTTCTCGGTAGTTGATGAGAATCCCGCACCGATGAAGGGTTATTATTGTATATACTTCCCGGCAGTCGATAAGAGTCCCACGCCGGTGAAGGGTTATTATTGCATCATATCGCAATCATATAAATATTTATTTTCTGGTTATGGGCTGCTATGTTATATTGAGGGTAGGAGGATTCCGCCCTAGGAGTAGGAGGATTCCGCTCCTTGCATCATATTGACGGTAGGAGGATTCCGCCCTAGGAGTAGGAGGATTCCGCTCCTT
Source organism: Petunia axillaris subsp. axillaris (assembly GCA_029990575.1). Lineage (NCBI taxonomy): Eukaryota > Viridiplantae > Streptophyta > Magnoliopsida > Solanales > Solanaceae > Petunia > Petunia axillaris. The sequence continues at coordinate 139,903,100 of JARKNS010000004.1, forward strand.
TCATCATATTGAGGGTAGGAGGATTCCGCTCCATTGCATCATATTAAGAGTAGGAGGATTCCGTCCTAGGAGTAGGAGGATTCCGCTCCTTGCATTATATTGAGGGAAGGAGGATTCCGCCCTAGGAGCAGGAGGATTCCGCTCCATTGCATCATATTGAGGGTAGGAGGATTCCGCTCCATTCATTTGGCACATGTGAACCCTTTGCATGATACTACATTCATTCCATTTCATTGCAACGGTGTCTATGTATTGTGTGATTATAGTGCGACGTTTTGTGTATGTTCATATATTTCTGACTATTGATATGTTCGGAAAACCTATGTGTTCTGTCTATCTTATATTGCTGGTTGTTTATGAGTTTATGGTCCCATATGTATTTTCAGTTACTATCTGGCTCTGTCGTTTTATAGTTTAAATAAGGTGAATTTGGTTTATCGGCTTTTCTTCTCCCTGGCTGGCTATCCTATTCTTTGAGGTGGCTAGTCTGCCCCCACTTACTGAGTCCTTTTGACTCGCCCTTGTTTGTTGTTTGTTTCTTGTCTATTTATTTCGTTTTGGCAGGTTCACTCCAGGATTGAGTTGGCTACGTTGTTAAGGAGTGAAGACGACTTCAGCTATCAGGGTGAGCCAGCTTTTGTTCAGGATGGCCACAAATTTTATGTTTATTATTTTAGTTATATTTTGCTCCCTTCAGGAGGTGTTTATACTTTATTTGTGCTCTTAGATGTCTAGTCTGGATAGCCCTAAACATAATACATTGGGTAGTCAGTTGTAATTTCATTTGTACAGCTTCGAGGTATCAGTATGTTTGTGTTTTTCCTAAGTCATGTCCTTTTTATGAGTTAAATATATATTTGTTTCGGGGATTCAGTTCAGAAGGGTTCGCCCAACGGGTCTAAGGGAGGATGTCGGGTGCCCGCACGGCCTAGCCAAAATTCGGGTCGTATCAGCCACTGGTCTCGCCTTTTTATAGTGAGGGCCTATGCTACTGAGTTGGTTTGTTATAATGGTTGAGTTGATATTCCCTGGTTGATTTTTCGGTTGAGCTAGGTTCTCATTAGATCTCTGATTGTACTTTATAACTGTAGTACTTATCTATATATTATTTATCACACTAGCTTTCAAAAATGGTAAGGACAGGAGGGCTTGTCAAGGATCTTACTGGGTTAGAGTGACTCAATCCCTTATAGTTTCTGTGTGCAGGTTCATTAGTTGAGGCACTTCTAGATTTCTTGGTAATGTTTGGGATTATCTTCCAGTGTTATGCAAGGATGCTGCCGCATAGTTTGTGGTAGTGTCTAGTTCTTTCTTATGATATTTTAGTTGGGTTTGAACTCATTGTTACATGTCTTATTCTCATCGATGCTCTATGACTAGCTGTTGGGTTTAGGGTTTGCATAAACTATTTTAGTATTTTATTCAAATTATCAGATTTATGATATCATTAGTGGTTTCATTTAATATTTCGCTTTAGTTTTCCTTGTCTGGTTTCCTTTTGAAACCTTGATTTATTGAAATAAACTTAACTAAGAATGTTTTTATGAATTGATTCACTTAAGGGTAGAAGCTCTTAAGTGTCATCACGTACTCAATTTTTGGGTTGTGACATTGAGCTACCAACTAGTCCAAGAAGACAAGGAAATGGCCGAACTCCTGAACATACTAAAAGGAATAAATGAAAATGGAAAATGAGACTAACTCTGGAATCTAGGGGATTAATGGATATAACACGAGCACAAACAAGTACTTGATTTGGTTTTAGATTAGGCACTTGATACGAGGCTAGATATTGCAATATTTTCTATAGATTTTCCTCGTGTTCTTGCTTCGACTTGTGATATTTATTGGTACTTTGAATGGATTTTTAAACGACCTCGGTCAGCCATTTCGAAAATTAGGACACCGATTGGCATGCCGATAATTTTAAAATATTCGTAAGGTCTATTAGGACATGTCTGTAAAATTTGAGCTAAATCAGACATCGTTTGGTACGTATCGGAAGAAGATTTCAGTTTTTATTATCGATAAATATTAAAAAGAGATTTTCGAGCTCGGTTTTAGCGAACGAGCTCCGATTCGAAATCAAGAAGCGTCGTTAGGTTTGTATGATTATTTATGACTTTTTTGATTTTTCGAAAGTGAATTTCGAGGTTGTTCGGCTAGTTTCCGCTAAAATGCCGAAAGTTAAATAATTTGACCTTTTTCCATTTAATCTGCATTTTGAGTTTCGGAAATTTTATTTGAGATCCGCCTTGACGAGTACGTCAAGTATATTTTGTATAGTTTGCTTGAGAAATTTGGGATCATCTCGAATTTCGTAGGGTCCTATTTTAAATTGCGTAACGAAAACTAAAAGAAAATAAAAAAAAGAAAAAGGAAAAGAAAGAAAAATAAAGGTCAATGGCAGTGGCTGCATTTCCTAGAAGCATCTAAAACAAAACAAGAACAGAAAACAAAAAAAAGTAACAGAAATGAGAAGCGAAGAAGCAGAAACAAAGAAGAGGAAAAAATGCCAGAAAATGAGAAAAGAGCCGGAGAAAAGTAAAATTTTTACCCTGAAACATTCAGGTAAGGATCTTAATATTAGACATCGTTTTAATAAGTTCAATTAATAGTTTAAAGGGTCAATTGGACCCCAGTAATAGAATTAATTATATATTCGTACTCAGTGAGTTATGGGAAACATATAAATGTAATTTATTTAGGGTTTGGTTATGTGACTTTAAACCCTGTACATAGGCCTGGCCTACGTATTGTGTATGCGAATAGGGTATCGGGTTCCTAACTGGATTGCCCTAAGACGTAAGAAATGAAGCCGTTAGCCTTATGTGATATATCTTTCTGCTTACTGAACAAAGTGGGATCGTTTGGCAATGAATCCAAAGGACTTACTGAACAAAGTGGGATCGTTTGGCAATGAATCCAAAGGACAAAGCGGTTATTGAGTGGTTGTGCTAACTTTGTAATAAGGTAAGTGTTTATATCCATTTCTTTGGAGGCACCTGGCCTTGTGGATTTTCTACCACGTGTTCCTTACGTGTGTAGCTGCCAATAGGCGTACACATTACGCCTTAGCTTTGGATTTACATTATATATTATATGTTATGTCCTGTTGTTGGTATTGCATTGAGGATCTGAGCATTGTACTCTGGCTGTGAATTGGCATCTACTTCCCGGCTGTCGATAAGAGTTCTGCGCCGGTGAAGGGTTATTATTGCATCATATTGCATTCATATGCATTATATGTCATTCATATGCATTACATTGCATATCATATTGAGGGGTAGGAGGATTCCGCCCTAGGAGCAGGAGGATTCCGCTCCATTGCATCATATTGAGGGTAGGAGGATTCCGCCCTAGGAGCAGGAGGATTCCGCTCCATTGCATCATATTGAGGGGTAGGAAGATTCCGCCCCAGTAGCAGGAGGATTCCGCTCTATTGCATCATATTGAGGATAGAAGGATTCCGCCCTAGGAACAGGAGGATTCCGCTCCATTGCATCATATTGAGGGTAGGAGGATTCCGCTCCATTAATTTAGCACATGTGACCCTATTGCATCATACTGCATTCATCCCATTTCATTGCACCTTATGCTGACTATTATGTATGTATTGTGTTGTGTTTTGTGTATGCAATACGTATACCATGTTGTGGACATATTTTAGTTTCCTATATGTTTCTGGCTATTTTATGCCATTAATTGGTTTATATACTTTAAATATATAGATGGGGTTGCACGCCGCAACAGTATAAATATATGGATCTGGTTGCACGCCGCGACAGTATGAATATATGTATCGGGTCGCACGCCGCGACAGTATGAATATATGGATCAGGTTGCACACCGCAACAGGATGTATTTCTGACTGTTGATATGTTTGGGATACTTAGTTATTCTGGCTATCTTATATTCCTAGTTGTTAATGAGTTTATAATTCCATACGTGTTTCCAGATATTATCTGGGTCTGCTTTTTCATAATTTAAATAAGAGGAATTTGGTTTATCTATTTCTTTTCTCCCTGGCTAGCTATCCTATTCTTTGAGATGGCTAGTCTGCCCCACTTATTGAGTCCTTTTGACTTACCTTTGTTTGTTGTTTGTTTCTTGTCTATCTATTTTGTTTCGACGGGTTCGCTCCAGGATTTTGAGTTAGCCATGTTTTGAAGGAGCGAAGACGACTTCAGCTGTCAGGGTGAGCCAGTTTTTATTCAGGATGGCCACCAGTTTTGTGATTATTATTTCAGTTGCATTTTTGCTCTCTTCAGGAGGTATCCGTCTTTTTTCTTACTCTTAGATGTCTAGTCTGGATAGCCCTAAACCTAGTATGTTGGGTAGTCAACTGTAATTTCTTTTGTACAGCTTAGAGGTATCAGTATGTCTGTGCTTTTTCTAAGTCTTGTTCTTATTTATGAATTATATTATATTTATTTTCCTAATTTCATTAGTAAGGGTTCGTCCGACGGGTCTAGGGGAGGATGTCGGGTGCCCGCACAGCCTAGCCGGATTTCGGGTCGTGTCAGTTGGTATCAGAGCCCATTTTAGAATCTATCCAGACTAAGACAATGTCTAGTAGAGTCTCGCTGATGGGTACGTAGACGTCTGTACTTATCCACGAGAGGCTATAATGGCATTTAGGAAGTTTCACTTCCTTCTTTTCTGATCTTTCATCCGTCTAGGATGCAAAAGTATTTTCATTAATTCGTTCGTGGTAATTGTGAACCCTCGTGTGACAAATCAGCAAATGGTATGAGTTCAAGACGAAGCAGTCTAGCCTGGGTCTAGCACTGACGAAGCCTCGAGAGTTTTAATCGTGCTGACGATCTAGTTACAAAGGCCTCAGCTGTACGAGCTCGCGATGGGCAAGGGAGCAGGGCCTTGTGGTTCCCTTGGCTCTCTACGATGCTTTTACGAGAATCTTGGCGACGCAGATACTGCAAGAACCTATTATTCGTTAGGCAGCTTATCAGGTTGCCGCAGATGGAGACGTTCGGTCTCAGGGAGCTCCTATTCCAGTCCCTGATGCCCAGTAATTTATGTTCCAGAAGCAGCATGTGTTGTGACTCTAGTTATTCTGGCTGGTTAGCTAGCCCGAGTAGTGGCTCGGTCCAAGTGTCTGAAGAGGCTGCATTATTCTACTCAATTGAACCTTCTGATGTTATCCTGTGCTAGTTTTTTTTTAAAATAAAATGATGTCAGCGTATCCTTCAGGCTTTTGATTATATCGAGCGGTATGGTTTTGATTATTCTGCTTTCCAGTTTCAGGGGTCCAGCATTGAATTGATGGACCGCTCTCTTATTAGCAAATTTGGTTCAATTTTTCTCGTAGATTCATGAGAAATTTCCTTGCATGCAGCCAGCGAGATGAAAAGCATCTCCAATTTTAGTGGATCAGACAGGGTAGCCTGTCGGTTTCAGAATATGAGATTGAATTCTTTAGGATGGCTAGATATGCACTAGAACTAGTTCATGAACCTTTCAAGAATGTTAAAAGATTTATTGGTGACCTTTCTCTTTCCTTGAGATCCCAGATGGCTCGAGAAATTGAGGTCAGGACTTCATTTGATGTTGTTGTTGATATTGCTCAGAGGTATTAGGCATACCATAAGTTAGAGCGGGAAGAGTTAGAGTGGGAGAGCGAGAGATCCCACGGCCCTGGTGGGCACCATACCCCCTTTTGGAGGTAAGAGTTCTGATTATTTTGGGAGGTTACTTCCCAAGTTATCTTAGCTTGTGGCACGTGATTCTTAGAGTGCGCAAGTAGTTCGTCAAGATCAGAGTCAGCTTTCTCTTTGAAGCTATCAGTAATATGTCTAGTTTCCATTTTTAGCAAAAAAAAAAAAAAGAGGTGTTATCATTGTCGTGAGTGTGGTTATCCTTTAGGGAGTTTTCCCTTGCTCAAGCAAGTAGACAGCCGTCATTCTTCTTGCCCTAAGGCACCTGCCCAGTCGCAGAGATTTCATTTAGATCTCAATCAGCCAGAGAAATGCCACGATCCAGTAAAGGTTGAAAGCGTGGTGGCAGTTATTCTTCAGAAGGTAATTATCAGTATAGCGGCTTAGTTCAGCCGCAGAGGTAGTTTTATGAACTGCCAGTCTGGCAGGATGCTGAGGCATCCAATGTAGTAGACCCAAGTATTTCTTCTTCCTTTAGATGTGAGTAAGATTTGATTCTTCCGGTCGATCTAGAAATTGGGTGTCCTATCATGTTTCCATGGTTTCTTTTGATGTCGTTTCTATTAAGAATTGGTTGCGGTAGAGGGGTGAACTTCTGATATGATTTATTCCTGGTATTTATGATGACCCTACTAGTTTATCGGGTTTAAATGTGAAAGATTTTTTAGTGAGTATCGGTATTGTTTGCTTGACATCTTGTTGTGCCTCATTCTGTTATAATGTCAAGTCAGTCTACCTCTCTTTGGAACTCAGTGTCAGTAGGATGATGGGATTCTTATTCGTCACCATTAGAGAGTGTTATCCTTTCTTTCGGTGCAAAGTGATTAGTAAGTAATATTTGATCTACGTATCTCCTCTTGGTTCAAAACGCTAGTAAAATCATGTTATCCTATGAGCTTTTCTGGGTTATAAAAGGGTTTCTGGTAAATTGTTAGAGTTTCCTTCTTATTGGGAGGTCGAATTTGCATGGATATTGTTCCATAAAGCTCATTTAATATCTGTTTTTTCAATTGCGATTCTTGGGCTTCTTTGACTCGTAAGTAGTCTAGCTCTGGTAGCCAAGCAATAAGAAGATGAGCTTCCTGAAGCTCTAATTATTTCTATCCTCAGTCCATTGCCATCTCTTCTTTGTCCGACACTAGTGAGCTTAGGCGGTCAGTAGCCTCTTGTGATGTTCCTTATGTTGAGCCAGAGTGCGTGTCAAGGTAGCTGGGTAAGCACATTGTTGTTTTTCAAGGCTACTAAGGGTAATGTAAGGCATCATTTGACCTCTGATTTGATCCATCAGGCGGTGGTGCTTATGACAAAGGTATGGAGTTGTGGACTCGAGGGTTGCAGCTGTTTGGCAACTCGAGAGGGTAATTTGGTAGCTCAGGTCTGAGCTGCGTTATATTCTAGCTAAGCCTTTCTTAATCCTGCAGGTTGTGTGAGGATGATTATTCCTATTCAAATTAGCTGTATGAGTTTATGCTCTAAGTGGAGGAGTCTTCCTCCAATACAAAATGCTAATATTAAATCTCTAAGGCGTTGTCGAAGCGTAAGCTAACTTTTAGTTTCATCAAACTGTTCTATAACGTAAAGTATATCGACGAGGTGATTCCTCTGTAGAATCATGTTAATCCATCCAGAGTTCCGTGTATCTTTATTTCGAAAATGGAGAGCTCTCCTCTCGTGATCGAGGAAGGATCAGCTTAGTCAGAATAAGCTGGGCAATGGCGTTATGATATTATCCAAATATGTTTATTTCCAAGAGTTCGGGTACATGTTATAATTCTGATTCTGCAATCATGAGATAATGTCTATGGGATATTTTATGAAGGTCGTTCAAGTTCTTTTGTTATCTGTGTAAATTTTCTTTAGAATTGGGCTTGTTCGAGGACGAATGAGAGTCTAAGTGGAGGAGAATTAAACGACCTCGGTCAGCCGTTTCGAAAGGTAGGACTCCGATTGGCGTGCTGATAATTTTAAAATATTCGTAAGGTCTATTAAGACCTGTCTGTAAAATTTGAGCTAAATCAGACGTCGTTTGGTACGTATCGGAAGAAGATTTCAGTTTTTATTATTGATAGATATTAAAAAGAGATTTTCGAGCTCGGTTTTGGCGAACGAGCTCCGATTCAAAATCCAGAAATGTCGTTAGGTTTGTATGATTATTTGTGACTTTTTTGATTTTTAGAAAGTGAATTTCGAGGTTGTTCGACTAGTTTCCGCTAAAATGCCGAAAGTTAAATAATTTGACCTTTTCTACTTAATTTGCATATTGAGTTTCGGGAGTCTGATTTGAGATCCGCCTTAGCAAGTGTGTTACATATATTTTGTATAACTTACTTGAGAAATTTAGGATTATTTGGAATTCCGTAGAGTTCCGTTTTAATTTTCGTCTCGAAAAGAAAAGAAAAAAAAAAGAAAAGAGAAATGAAAAAGGAAAAGAAAAGAAAATATTAGAAAATAAAAAGACAAAAGGACAAAAGAAAAGAGAGGCAGCGTATGCTAAGGGATAAAGAGGTTAGCGTACATAAGCAGAAACGAAATGAACAGAAATTGGAATGACGAGAAACGGAAGAGAAAGCCAGAAAAATGAGAAAAGAAAGGAAAAGGAGCAGAAAAATAGTAGAATTTTACCCCGAAACATTCATGTAATGATCTTAATGCATTATGTGAGTTTATTATGTGTGTTTGAATATATTTTAATGGTAGAAATATGGATATTAGAAATTGTTCTAACGAGTTAAATTGATAGTTTAGAGGGCCAATTGGACCCCGATAATAGAATTGATTATATATTCATACTCAGGGAGTTATGGGCAATCCATAAATGTAATTTATTTAGGGTTTTTTATGTGACCTTCAACCCTGTACATAGGCCTGGCCTGCGTATTGCGTATGCCAATAGGGTATCAGGTTCCTAACTGGATTGCCCTAAGATGTGAGGAATGAAGCCTTTAGCCTAATTTGATATATTTTTCTGCTTATTGAATAGAGTGGGATCGTTTGGCAATAAATTCAAAGGACAAAGTGGTTGTTGAGTAATTGTGCTAACTTTGTAACAAGGTAAGTGTTTATATCTATTTCTTTGGAGGCACCTGGCCTCGTGGATTTTCTACCACGTGTTCCTTACGTGTGTAGTTGCCGATAGGCGTACTCATTAGGCCTCAGCTTTGGATTTATATTTTATATTATATGTTATGCCCTGTTGTTGGTATTGCATTGAGCATATGAGCATTGTACTCTGGTTTTGAGTATTGCATATACTTTCCGGTTGGCGATGAGAGTCCCGCACCGGTGAAGGGTCATTATTGCATATACTTCCCGGTTGGGGATGAGAGTCCCGCACCGGTGAAGGGTCATTATTGCATATACTTCCCGGTAATCTATGAGAGTCCCGAGCCGGTGAAGTGTCATTATCTCATATACTTCCCGATAATCGATGAGAGTCCCGAGCCGGTGAAGGGTCATCATTTCATATACTTCCCGGTAATCGATGAGAGTCCCGAGCCGGTGAAGGATCATTATTGCATATCTCTCCTTGTAGACGATGAGAGTCCGCGCTGGAGATAGGTATCAGGCATATGTGACTGCATTGCATCGTACTGCATTCATCCCATCTCATTGCACCGCATACTGACTATTGTGTGTATTGTGCTGTGTTTTATGTATGCGGTATGTATACTATGTCGTGGACATATTTCACTTTACCTATATATTTCTTGCTCGTATTCTGGGTTGCGGGGATCGGGTTGCTGCAACGATATAAATAAATGGATCGGGTTGCACGCCGCAACGGTATAAATATATGGATCGGGTTGCATGCCGCAACGGTATAAATATATGGATCGGGCTGCACACCGCAACAGGATGAATATATGGATCGGGTTGCACGCCGCAACATGATGTATTTCTGATAGTTAATGTGTTCAGAATACCTGTATATTTTGGCTATCTTACGTTCCTGGTTTTAATGAATTTGTGATCCCATACGTGTTTCTAGTTATTATTTGGCTCTGCCTTTTCATAATTTAAATAAGTGGAATTTGGTTTATCTGTTTCTTTTCTCCCTAGCTAGCTATCCTATTCTTTGAGGTGGCTAGTCTGCTCCACTTATTGAGTCCTTTTGACTCACCCTTGTTTGTTGTTTGTTTCTTGTCTATCTATTTCTTTTCGGCAGGTTCGCTCCAGGATTGAGTTCGCTACGTTGTGAAGGAGCGAAGACGACTTCAGCTTTCAGTTGCATTTTGCTCCCTTCAGGAGGTATCTGTCTTCTTTTGTATTCTTAGATGTCTAGTCTGGATAGCCCTAAACCTAGTATGTTGGGTAGTCAGCTGTAATTTCTTTCGTACAGCTTAGAGGTGTCAGTATGTCTGTGTTTTTTTTAGGTCTTGTCTTTATTTATGAATTAAATTATATTTATTTTCCTAATTTAATCGGTTAGGGTTCCCCCGACGGGTCTAGGAGAGGATATCGGGTGCCCGCACGGCCTAGACGGATTCTGGGTCGTGTCAGTTGGTATCAGAGCCTAATTTAGTGTCTATCCAGACTAAGATAGTATCTAGTAGAGTCTCACTGATGGGTACATAGACGTCCGTACTAATCTACGAGAGGCTATGATGGTATTTAGGAAGTTTCACTTGGTTCATTTCTGATCGTGCGTCGGTCTAGGATGTAAATGTATTTTCATTAATTTCTTCGTGGTAATTGTGAACTCTCATGCAAAAAATCAACAAAGGGTAGGAGTTCAGGACGAAGCAGTCTAGCTTAGGCTAGAGTTACTCAAGCCCTGAGAGTTGTGGATCGTGCTGATGATCCAATTGTGGAGGCCCCAGCTATACGAGTTCGCGATGGGCAAGGGATCAGGGCCTTGTAGTTCCCTTGGCCCTCTACGATGCTTTTAAGAGAATCTTAGTAACGCAGATACCGCAAGAACCTATTATTCGCTAGGTAGTTTATCAGGTTGCCGTAGATGGAGACGTTTGGTCTCAGGGAGCTCCTGATCCAGTCCCTGATTCTGCCCCAATATTTTATGTTCCAGAAGCAGCATGTGTTGTGCCTCTAGTTATTCTGGCTGGTTAGCTAGCCCGAGTAGTGGCTTGGTCTGACTGTCTGAAGAGGCTGCATTATTCTACCCAATTGAACCTTCTGATGTTATCCTATGCTAGTTTTTTTAAAATAAAATTATGTCTGCGTATCCTTCAGGCTTTTGATTATATTGAGCGGTATGGTGTTGATTATTCTGCTTTCCAATTTTAGGGTCCAGCCTTGGATTGGTGGACCGCTTTTTTAACTAGGCTTGCCTGAGCTGACTTGGTGCGAGTTTTCTCGGATATTCGTGGAAAAGTTCCTTTCATGTTGCGAACGAGATGAAAAGTGTCGCCAGTTTGAGTTAATTAGCCAAGTAGCTTATCGGTTTCATAATATGAGATTGAGTTCTTTAGAATGGTTGGATATACTCGGGAGCTAGTTGATGAGCCTTCCGCGAAGGTTCAAAGATTTATTGATGACCTTTCTTTTTCCTTGAGATCCCAGATGGCTCGAGAGATTGAGGTCGAGATTTCAGTTGATGTTGTTGTTGATATTGCTCAGAGGTATGAGGCATACCATAAGTTAGAGTGGGGAGCAAGAGATCTCACGGCCCTGGTGGGCACCATGGTACCTTATTTGGATGTAAGAGTTCTGATTATATTGGGATGTCACCTACTAGGTTATCTCAGCTTGTAGAGCGTAATTCTCAGAGTGTGCGGGTAGTTCATCAAGATTAGACTCAGCTTTCTCTTTGTAGCTTTCAACAATCTGTCCAGCTCCCATATTCAGCGAAAAGTTGTTATCATTGCCGTGAGTCTGATTATCCTTTGAGGAGTTTTCCTTGCTCTGGAAAGTAGGCAGTCGTCCTTTCTCTCGTCATCATGCACCTGCACAGTCGCAGGGGATTTTATTTAGATCTCAATCAGCCAGTGAGATGCCACCATCCAGTAGAGGTCGAGAGCGTGGTGGCAGTGATTCTTCTGGAAGTAATTATCATGGTGGCGGCCTAGCTCAGCTGCAGAGACAGTTCTATGAACTACCAGTCTGGCGGAATGTTGAGGTATCTGATGTAGTAGACCCACGTATTTCTTCTTCCCTTATAAATGAGTAAGATTTGATTCTTCTGATTAATCTCGAATTCGTTTATCTTATCATGTTTCCATGGTCTCCTGGGATATTGTTTCTATTAAGAAGTGGTTGCGGTAGAGGGATGAGCTTCTATATGATTTATTCAGGGCATTTGTGAGATCCTACTAATTTATCTGGTTTAAATTTGAGAGATTTTTAAGTAAGTGTCGCTATTGTCTGCTTGGCATCTTGTCTTGCCACCTTCTATTATTATATCAAATAAATTTACCTCTCTTCTCAGAATTCCGTGTTGGTTGGATTATGGGATTCTAGTTCATCACCATCAGAGAGTGTCATTGTTTCTTTCGGTGTAAAGTGGTTAGTAAGTAATATTCAATCTACGTATCTCCTCTTGGTTCAAAACGCTAGTACAGTCATGTTATCCCATGAGCTTATCTGGGTTATAAAAGGTTTTTTTGGTAAATTGTTAGAGTTTCTTCTTATTGGGAGGTTAAATTGGCATAGATGTCATTCCATAAAGCTTATTTATTGTCTATTTCTTCAATTGCGATTCTTTGGCTAGCCTGACTCGGAAGTAATCTAGCTCTGGTAACCAAGCAATAAGAAGATGAGCTTCCTGAAGCTCTAATTATTTCTATCCTCAGTCCATTGCCATCTCTTCTTTGTCTGACACTAGTGAGCTTAGGCAGCCAGTAGCCTCTTGTGATGTTCCCTATGTTGAGCCAGAGTGCGTGTCAAGGTAGCCGGGTAAGCACATTGTTGTTTTTCAAGGGTAATGAGAGGCATCATTTGACCTCTGATTTGATCCATCAGGCGGTGGTGCTTATGGCAAAGGTATGGAGTTGTAAATTCGAGAGTTGCAGCTGTTTGGCAACCCGAGAGGGTAATTTGGTAGCTCAAGTCTGAGCCGCGTTATGTTTTAGCTAAGTCTTCCTTAGTCCGGCAGATTGTGCGAGGATGATTATTCCTATTCAAATTAGCTGTATGAGCTTATGCTCTAAGTCGAGGAGTCTTCCTCCAATACAGAATGCTAATATTAAATCTCTAAGGCGATGCTGAAGCGTAAGCTAGCTCTTAGTTTCATCGACCTGCTCTATATCGAAAAGTATATAAACGAGGTGATTCATTATATTGGTGGAGGGAATCATGTTAATCCATCCACAGTTCCGTTTACTTTGTTTCAAAAATGTAGAGCTTTCCTCTCGTGATCGAGGAAGGATCAGCTTAGTCAGAATAAGTTGTGCAACGGCGTTATGATATTATCCAGATATGTTTATTTCCAAGAGTTCGGTGTGCGTGTTATAATTCTGATTCTGCAATCATGAGATAATGTCCATGTAATAGTTGGTGAAGGTCGTTCAAGTTCTTTTGTTATCTGTTTAAATTTTTCTTTAAACTTGGGCTCGTTCGAGGATGAACGAGAGTCTAAGTGGAGGACAATGAAAAGACATCGGTCAGTCGTTTCAGAAGTTAGGACACCGATTGGCGTGCCTATAATTTTAAAATATTTATAAGGTTCATTAGGACCTGTCTGTAAATTTGAGCTAAATCAGACCTCGTTTGGTACGTATCGGAAGGAGATTTCAGTTTTTATTGTCGATAAATATTAAAAAGAGGTTTTCGAGCTCAATTTTGGCGAACGAGCTCTGGTTCGAAACTCAAAAACGCCGTTAGGTTCGTATGATTATTTGTGATATGTGTGAACTTTCAAAAGTGAATTTCGAGGTTGTTCGGCTAGTTTCCGCTAAAATGCCGAAAGTTAAATAATTTGACCTTTTCTACTTAATTTGCATATTGAGTTTCGGGAGTCTGATTTGAGATCCGCCTTAGCAAGTGTGTTACATATATTTTGTATAACTTACTTGAGAAATTTAGGATTATTTTAAATTTCGTAGAGTTCCGTTTTAATTTTCATCTCGAAAAGAAAAGAAAAAAATTAAAAAAAAGAAAAGAGAAAAGAAAAAGGAAAAGAAAAGAAAATATTAGAAAAGAAAAAGACAAAAGGATAAAAGAAAAGAAAAGAAAAGAAAAGAAAAGCAGCATGTGCTAAGGGATTTATCCCTTAGGTTAGCGTACATAAGCAGAAACGAAATGAACAGAAATTGGAATGACGAGAAACGGAAGAGAAAAGCCAGAAAAATGAGAAAAGAAAGGAAAAGTAGCAGGAAAATAGTAGAATTTTTACCCCGAAACATTCAGGTAATGATCTTATTGCATTATTTGAGTTTATTACGTGTGTTTGAATATATTTTAATGGTAGAAATTGGGATATTAGACATTGTTCTAACGAGTTAAATTGATAGTTTAAAGGGCCAATTGGACCCCGATAATAGGATTGATTATATATTCATACTCAGGGAGTTATGGGCAACCCATAAATGTAATTTATTTAGGGTTTTGTTATGTGACCTTCAACCCTGTACATAGGCTTGGCCGACGTATTGCGTATGCCAATAGGGTATCAGGTTCCTAACTGGATTTCCCTAAGCTGTGAGGAATGAAGCCTTTAGCCTAATTTGATATATTTTTCTGCTTATTGAATAGAGTGGGATCGTTTGGCAATAAATTCAAAGGACAAAGCGGTTGTTGAGTAATTGTGCTAACTTTGTAACAAGGTAAGTGTTTATATCCATTTCTTTGGAGGCACCTGGCCTCGTGGATTTTCTACCACGTGTTCCTTACGTCTGTAGCTGCCGATAGTCGTACTCATTACGCCTTAGCTTTGGATTTATATTGTATATTATATGTTATGCCCTGTTGTTGGTATTGCATTGAGCATATGAGCATTGTACTCTGGTTTTGAGCATTGCATATACTTTCCAGTTGGCGATGAGAGTCCCCGCACCGGTGAAGGGTCATTATTGCATATACTTCCCGGTTGGTGATGAGAGTCCCGCATCGGTGAAGGGTCATTATTGCATATACTTCCCGGTAATCGATGAGAGTCCGAGCCGGTGAAGTATCATTATCTCATATACTTCCCGGTAATCGATGAGAGTCCCGGGTCGGTGAAGGGTCATCACTTCATATACTTCCCGGTAATCGATGAGAGTCCCGAGCCGGTGAAGGATAATTATTGCATATCTCTCCTGGTAGACGATGAGAGTCCCGCGCCGGAGATAGGTATCAGGCATATGTAACTGCATTGCATCGTACCGCATTCATCCCATCTCATTGCACTGCATACTGACTATTGTGTGTATTGTGCTGTGTTTTATGTATGCGGTATGTATACTATGTCGTGGACATATTTCACTTTACCTATATATTTCTGGCTCGTATTCTGGGTTGCGGGGATCGGGTTGCTGCAACAGTATAAATAAATGGATCGGGTTGCACACCGCAACGGTATAAATATATGGATCGGGTTGCACGCCGCAACGGTATAAATATATGGATCATGGTGCACGCCGCAACAGGATGAATATATGGATCGGGTTGCACGCCACAACATGATGTATTTCTGATTGTTAATGTGTTCAGAATACCTATATATTTTGGCTATCTTACGTTCCTGGTTTTAATGAATTTGTGATCCCATACGTGTTTCTAGTTATTATTTGGCTCTGCCTTTTCATAATTTAAATAAGAGGAATTTGGTTTATCTGTTTCTTTTCTCCCTAGCTAGCTATCCTATTCTTTGAGGTGGCTAGTCTGCCCCACTTATTGAGTCCTTTTGACTCACCCTTGTTTGTTGTTTGTTTCTTGTCTATCTATTTCTTTTCGGCAGGTTCGCTCCAGGATTGAGTTCGCTACGTTGTGAAGGAGCGAAGACGACTTCAGCTGTCAGGGTGAGCCAGCTTTTATTCCGGATGACCACTATTTTATTGGTTATCATTTCAGTTGCATTTTGCTCCCTTCAGGAGGCATCTGTCTTCTTTTGTATTCTTAGATGTCTAGTCTGGATAGCCCTAAACCAAGTATGTTGGGTAGTCAGCTGTAATTTCTTTCGTACAGCTTAGAGGTGTCAGTATGTCTGTATTTTTTTTAGATCTTGTCTTTATCTATGAATTGAATTATATTTATTTTCCTAATTTAATCGGTAAAGGTTCGTCCGATGGGTCTAGGGGAGGATGTCGGGTGCCCGCACGGCCTAGCCGGATTCCGGGTCATGTCACTAGCCGGATTCCGGGTCGTGTCACTAGCCGGATTTCGGGTCGTGTCAGAATTTCTCTTATTTTGTGTATTTTACGTTGTAGGGATTACATTGATAATATGAGGCGTTCATAAAGTATAACTGATGAAAATCAAGGGTTTTGAAGTCTGATTAGAAGCTGAAGACTCGACCAGGAACCAAGGCACGGAGGAAAAATAATAAAGAATTGGACAAGAAGTAAATTAAGCATGTTGCGCCGCATTGGGCGTTGCGCTGCGCGACGCAACAGGGTCGAGATTAAAAGAATATTCAATTTCGAAATCCCGCACATTTTGGCCTACGGCACCGCTCTGTTCAATGCGATGGCGTCGTAGGCTTAAAATCCTGATATTCTCATGCCGACTTTATTTTGGATTCCCGACTTGTATGGGTCAATAGGGACGGTATAAAAGTCCTAAAACACGTTCCAAAACACAACTTTTTGACATGGGAATGAGCAAAAGGAGGCTAGAGCTTTGGAGACATCAAGAACGCAAGAGTTTTTCCTAAATTCTTCCTTTCTTTTTGTAATTTATTCATTCATGAATTACTTAAACATGATTGTTATGAACATGAGTGGCTAAATTACCCATTCTAGGGTTGATTGAACCACTCCAATACTTATATGTTACGAATTATTTTTTTAACGAATGAAACTTGTTAACCTTCCTATCTAAGTGTTTATGATTTGTATGCTATTGATTGGTATAGTTCCCAATTGATTGTGCCCTTTATTCTTGTGCATCCAGGGATAGATTCATGAGTTAGGGTTAAACACTTAGCAATATTTCAACCTAAAACAAAGGCATTACTTAGGTTGTCAAAAAGGTGATTTGTGACCATTGACCCCGATTGTGAACCATACTTGTAGTCCTACATATCTTCACTAATTAATTGGAAAATTGGTCAGTGGAAGTTACAATTATTACACGGGAGTGATAGTTGGTGATCTTGGAAGAAGCAAGTTGAATCCATTAATGCATTGTTCTAACACATGATCAGAAGTTGGGTAAATCAATCATAGGCTTCTAAACCCTTGAATTAATCTGTTTCTTACTACTTTGCTATTTACTTTATCGTTAATTAATTGTTAGGTTGAAACCATCATATAAATATAAACTTTCAAAGTTAATTGATTAGGTAAGTTAGTCAGATTAGCAACTAGATTTTGAGTGTTCTCTGAGAGATTCGATATCGGGGCTTTAAATATCGAGTTATATTCACCGCAACTGCTTAGTCCATTTTATAGGGCGTAGTTGGGCATGATCAGCACTGCTCCATTCTCATGAAACTCTAGCACTTTGGCCCCAGCAAACAACACAACTCTATAGCTTGTTGCGATATTTAATTCTTCGCGCTACGAATTGAATCAGTGTTTTGAAAATTTTAGAAGGAATGGAAACTTTAATTCTTAGTAATTAAACTCATCACCATTGACACAAAACACTGTCAACTTTGTAGTTAAACTTGCTGATGAGGTCAAAACAGTGTGGTTTGGCCAGAGAAAATGGAAGGTCGACGAAGTTAGGGTTTTGATGAATTTTTAAACTCAGATCTACACTAATGTAGTGTGATATTTGAAAAATCATTGGTAGAAACGGAAAGAAGAAGTCAAGATGAATCCGGTGATGTAATTTTTGCAATATCACGGTGCTGGCTCGACAGCGGTGAACTAGAGAGAAAGAGGAGTACTGGAAGATGGATTTTCTAGAGAAAAATGTGTGAATATCAAATAATTGTGGATGAGTGCTTAGAGAGTTGAAGTGGAAATATCATTAAAACGCTCAAAAGGGCTTATGCATTAAAGACCACCAAAAAATAGTTCACCAAATAAAGATCAGACAATAAAGTGTTCATTCCACATAAAAAGATGATATATATATATATATATATATATATATATATATATATATATATATATATTTATATATATATATATTTTTCAAGAGTTTTTTACACAAATTTACAAATTTGACCTCTTAATTACAAAAAAATATCAATAGTTTTCAAATTACAACGGATAGAAATATTTTTTTAGCATATTTTTACAATAATCAATATATTATATTTTAATTACACTTACACCCCATTCTCTTAAAAACCCTAAAACACTTCTTCACTTCCCCAGACAACCAGTCGTCACCACTTTTCATTTCTCTCAAACCCAAACAGGCAACTCCACCCCGAAACCACCAGATCCATCACCACCACAACCGATCTAAACAAAATCAGACAGAACGTCAAAGTGGCAGCGCTACATACCGTCATCGTACAATCTGAAATGACACCGTAATCTTAGCTCTGAGTGCAACCACTCGCTTTCGCTAATCCGCTGGAATTCTCTTCCGATCAACCAACTACTCTTCACAAAATTCATATTTATTAAATACATATATTATATGTAATTAAAAGAGAGATTTTTATTTATTAATATTTAATTTATACCTCTGAGGCGATCGAATGCTATGTCGATTGGAAGATTACGAATCTCATCTTCACTCGGCATTTCGCCCGAAATTTTTTCACGTGTCGATGAGATCCATGGAGTTGGCAGTGTACCGATAAAAGAAATGTGTCACTATGTGATACCGTGCGCCATGGATCACTTTTCAACTCTAAGCTCGAGTGGAGGTTGTGGTTTGGATCATTTTCGTGGGCCTAAATAAGGAGATGAGGTAGCAGATTGATTTACTTTCAAAATGAATAAAAAAATTCTTAGCATGAGGATTCATTTGTCTCCGGCATTGAAACAATCTAAAATGTCATTGAAACAATCTGAAACATCTATTGAAATAGTATGACACAGTCTGAAACAGCATTGAAACAATATGATACAGTCTGAAACGGTATTGAAACAGTATGATACAGTCTGAAACGGCATGAACAGTGTTGAAACAATCTTGAAACGGTGCAAAAACAGTTAGATACAGTACTGAAACAACCTGATACGGTGCAGCATCAGTTAGATACAGTGCTGAATACAACCTGAAACGGTGCAGAAACAGTTAAATACGGTTCGATACGGAGCAAAAATAGTACAAATACAGCGCTGAAACAGTTTAAAATAGCTAGTGAAAAGTCCGAAATAAAATGTAAACATAATCTGAAACAATGCAAAAAATGTTGAATAGTTTAGTCTAGAAACAGTGAGAAACAACAAACAAATGGGATGAAACAAATGCTTAAGCAGTCTAGAAACAGTTAGATACAGTCTAGAAATAGTTAGATACGGTGCAAAACTACTTGAAACGATGCCGAAACAATCTGAGATACAATTTGATACGGAGCAAAAATAGTGCAGATACAACAGTGAAACGGTCTGAAACAGCTAGTGAAAAAGTTCAAAATAAAATGTAAAAAATAATGTGAAACAATACAAAAAAGTGAAATAGTTTAGAAACAATGAGAAACAATGCACGAACGGTTAGATACAAGGTAGTTGGTAGTTGAGCTACAATGATATACGATATGCTTGGTAGTTGAGATACGATGAGATACGATGTGGTTGGTAGGTGAGATACGGTTAGATACGAGGTGGTTGGTAATTGAGATACAATAAGATACGATGTGGTTGGTACACGAGATAAAGTTAGATACGAGGTGGTTGGTAGTTGAGATACAATGAGACACATGTGGTTGGTAGGCGAGATACGGTTAGATACGAGGTAGTTGGTAGTTGAGATACAATGAGATACAATGAGATACGATGTGATTGGTAATTGAGATACAATGAGATACGATGTGCTTAGTAGGCGAGATACGGTTAGATACGAGGTGGTTGGTAGTTGAGATACAATGATTATGAGATAGGTGGTAGTTGAGAAACATCGAGATACAGTGAGATTCAACGAGAAACAGTGAGGATGAGATGAGGAAAAAGTGAAATTGGGGGAAATGGGAGGAGTAAAAGTGAAATTGGGGGATATGGTGGGAGGAAAAGTGAAATAAGGGGAAATGGGAGGAGCAAAAGTGATAATGAGAGAAATATGAGGAAGAATGTAAGGGTTTGGTATGTTATGGGAAAATATTACTATGTTTGTAATTAACTTGTGTTTTTCTTTATATAGGGTTATTTTGCTAAAATGTTGCTATGTTTGGTAATTAAGTTCTAAAAATTGTACTTTTGTGTAAAAGTTCCTATATTCAACTTACACAATGGGCCTAAGCGATCAATCAATTTGGGCTAACAATACGGGGGATTTGCAAAAATATGACACGGGAAGCAATGGTTTGCCTTTTTGCCCGCGCTAAGAGATGGTTTGCAAAAATGCCCCCGTTAAGATTTAATGAAAAAATCCGGGGCCAAGACTTCCCATTATATTTTTCCGCTTTTCAACACTTATCCCTTCAAGTATTAGCAATAAGCAATATTTGCCGCACTTGGCCGCAAGTCTTGGCATGCCATTGACCTCTGCTCGATTTTCCAACACTTGCACGGCAAGTATTGGCAATAGGCAATACTTGTTGCACTGCGTCGTAAGTCTTGGCAATTGTCAAGATTTTCCCTTTCCAGTTTTCCCTGCATTCTCGCCATATAACTTGCACGGCAAGTATTGGCAATAGGCAACACTTGTTGCACTGTGTCGTAAGTCTTGGCAATTGTCAAGATTTGCCCCTTCCAGTTTTCCCTACATTCTCGCTACATAACTTGAAGTATTGGCAAAACAGCACTTGCCCTTGAAGTATTGTCAATTGTCAAGACTTACAAATTTTTTGCCTTGAAGTCTTGGCTTGAGGGACTAAATAAGGGCATTTTGCTAAAATGTTTCTTAGCATGGGTAATTTTGTAAAACCACTCCTTATGGAGGGCATACGGTGAAATTTTTTGTAACAATACTGCGTATTCAACAGAAAGATAAGAAATTTGATATGTGATAGCTAGTATAACAATAGAGGACAAACTTGATCAAAACCGAATGGTGAGTTTATAGAGGGAAATTTTGATGAGTAACCATTTTTGGACGCGCTAAGTGAGAATTATCCACCATTTCAAAATTAATTGAGAAATAGCCAAAATCCGCAATCATACTTACACTCCATTAGCATTGGCAAACACCCCAGACTAGTCCCAGATTTTTCTACTAGGACTTTGAACTAACATGTTTAAAGTCTCATTATTTTATAATGGGATTCATGTTTATAGTCCCCTCGAGCTTTATATATACAAAGTTCCAGTATAAAAGTACTGGGACTTTGAACTAACATGTTCAAAGCCCCAGTATTTTATACTGGGATTGGTGTTTAAGTAATCCCAGTATTTTATACCGGTATAAAATATTAGAACTTGTCCGAAGGTGGATTATTCTCAGTAAATTTATTTTTAGTGGCTACGAATCCATTAACGTGTGTCAAACACGGTTATAGATGATCAAGTGTTTTGAACACTCATACATCGCATCCAGGCTGAATATATTGGAATTCGGCTTAATTGTTAGCCGATAGTTAGAAATGTATTTTGGGCTTGTAGTGGTTGTTTTGAAGCTTTGGAAGCTATAGAAAAGCTAAAGAATAAGCTCGACTCATAAATTACTAAGCCTAGAGTAAAAAGTAAATGGGAATATACATAAACTAGGAAAATACATTTTCTGTATTATCACCTACACCAGAACAGGAGTACTATATCAAAAGCACAAACTTTCATGTACAATCATCATATTTATCATATATCCATTAATGGTTTCATTTGTTGACGGACAAACTATGTGTTTTTGTTGATGGGCTTATTTGAGAATGGGAGATTTACACAAATATACAATCCTAACACCATATTTACAAAAAATAACAATACTTTTCCACTTTACAAAACATAGCAATAGTTTTTTTACATTTCATATACAAACCTCCATTAAACCATACAAATGCAAGATTTATACCTCCCAAGGCAAGTTGCCAGTGCTGCCACCGCCGGCCGCCGGCCAGTCGCCGACTGCCGCCGGTGGCAGGTTGGCGGAAGCTTTTTTTTTTTTTTTTCTTTAAAATCTGGAAGAAAAGCTTATAAACATACAAAAACACACTCATACACATAAAAATACTTGTATACAAAATTATACAAAATACAAAACTATACAAATAAATACCATATACTTGAAATACAAAAAATACACAAACATACAATAAACATACAAATAAAAACATATAGATATTCAAAAAAACTTAAATGTATTTGTACACCAATACATACACATACACATATATACAGTCTTATACATTGTATATACAAATAAATACACATGCAAAACCAAAAACCAAAAAGAAAAAAAAGGGCAGATCAGAATATGTATATATGAAATACAAATATATACATAAACATACGTGTATATACACATACAAAAGGAAAAAAAAGGAAAAAAGAAGGAGATCTGAATATGTATTTATAAAATACAAATATATACATACATATACGGAACAAAAGGGGAAAAAAGAAGCAGATCGGAATAATACAAACTCGCCGAAAAATACATAGATCGGAGAAGCCGTTGCTGCACTGCCGTAGAGGAGCGACGCCGCTGCACTGCAGCAGCAGCAGCATCAACGATTCAGACAGGCAGCAATGGAACAGTCTCGGAAGCAGCACCATCGGCGATGGTTTTTGTTGAAAGAGCAGATTGGTGATCACAGGCATAGGGGTGGTGGCGGCGGATGGGTGGATGGTGGAGGAGGGGAGAGAAGGAGAGAGAGGGAGAAGAAACTAGGATTTTATGTTTGGGGAGGGGAAATGACAAATATGGAAAACTATTGTTATGTTATGTAAATATTGTAAAAGTATCGTTATTTTTTGTAATTAAGCAATTAGGGTAGTCATATGGTGTAAATTTTCCTTTGAGAAATTGAATAAGATGATCTATAGTGTTAAGAAACTAGATGAAAGGAGAAAAGAATTATTAGAGCCCACACTTGGATATTGAATCCAAGATTAGAATAATTTACACAATGTGCCCATATAACATAAAGAAATTGCCCCACCTACATATTTCAAATTTATGTACCCAATAAATCTATAATAATTACACAGTACCCATTGCACTCATTCCTTGAAAAAAATACAATTCGTTCTTCTCTCCTCTCTTTCTCTTTCTTCCTTTACAAAACCCACTTACTTTTTGTTTCTCTCCCATTCTCATCTTTTGATTATTGCAAAAAATCATTGAAATTAATGACTCTCTTCTCCTTCTTCCTTTACATAACCCAATTACTTTTTGTTTCTCTCAAATTTTCATCTTTTAATTATTGCATAATTCATTGAAATTGATGGAGATTTATGTATTTATAGTTGATATGTGAGGGTTCTACTGATTGCTTACTGCATGTGTTTGAAGAATTCATTTCAAACCAAATTTTTTGTTTGATTTGAAGTGGGTGTCTCAAATTTTTTGTTTGATTTGAAGTGGGTGTCACGAAATAATTATTTCTATTGCTTTGAACAAGTTCATACTAAATTTTTGTTGCATCTGGAGTTGATTTAAGGTGTTTGGAAGATGGTTTTCGAATATACACCATTGTTGAGTGATGTTTGGCATTTTATGCCTATAATTCCTTAATATTTCCTCATGTTGGGATACTTTATTCGCATGTTTGCTAGTTAATGAAGGTGATTTTGCACTGATTTTATGTTGTATGTGTGTAGGTCGTTATGAAGTGCAATTGGAGCTTTAAAGAGCATGATCGAGCAAGAAAAGGTTGGAAGTTAGTGGAGGATTGGATCGAGCACACCAAGGCATGACACGAAGCGAGCTGCGGAGCAAGGAGAAGCAGAAATTGCCCAGCGCGGTGAGTAGCGCGTCGCACCCCCATGGCGCCCAGCCTTCTGGCGTGTTTTCTGGTTCAGAGCGTGGCTGTTGCCCGTGGAATTTGACGGGTTCTGCCTAGTTGTGCGCGTTCCGAGGCGCGGGGCGCCAGCTGTAGTGCCCCTGGAGCGTTTTTGGACATCCTATTTCGTCTAGGCTTAGGCGTAACTTATTACTAGGCTTTTGTAAACACTATAAATACTTTTTTACTTAGTTTTTGAAAGGAGTTGAGATTTTGGAGCAAATTGAGAGCACCATACTTCATTGAACAAGGGTTTAATTCCTATTCTTTCATCTATTAATTTATTTCATCATTATTTCATCAATTCATTGCCTTGTAATTATGAGTATGCATGGCTAAATCTTACGTTCTAGGGTTAGAGTATTCCATGAAAGTTGACGTTTGAAGATTGAATTCCATATATTGAATCCCATAACGGATTACTTATTCTTTCTTGATTTCACCTGTTTAATTGTCAGGGCCCGATAATTATGCATTATCTATGGTTCTTAGATTGAACTCGAAAGAGGGAATTTATGAACGCAATAAAAAAGAGTAGGGCTAGATTGTGAACTCGGGCATCGGGGAACCAATTTGTGAGTAGGATAGACATATACTTGCTCGCCTAGCTTAACTAATTACATAAATCATTAATGCGTGCACGTGATTCAACCCATAGACATATAGGAATTGGAGTAGCCTGCATAGACCGTGAAGAATCGAAAGGTTTTCACGGGTAAATTTAATCTATTAGTTAGCAATCCGGGATTTAAGAAGTGGAATCAACTGGAAAACTCAACTGGATTGTTCGTAACTCTGACCTTGGACCGTCTCCTTAATATTGTTTACAACCAACATTTGCTCCATTGTTTGACTGAATTTCCACCATTTTAATTATTGCTCTTTAGTTAATAAAAACTCTCACTATTGGAAAAAGATCCCTGAATAGTAGTTAGAAATTGTTTGTTAAGTGTCAGTCTGAATAGTCCTCGTGGGAACGATACTCTACTTATCATTTTATTACTTGTCGACCGCGTATACTTGCGTGTGCATTTGGAGCAACAAGTTTTTGGCGCCGTTGCCGGGGACTAGTAATTGACTTATTTCTTTTTGAACGATTACTTATTATCTATTTAGGTTTAATTTTTTGTTGAGTTTCTGGTGCTATTTCGGGCAACAGATTTTGCATGCAAAAGAATAGAAGGGACGAACCACTCGAACCTTTTGATCCCGAGCCTGAAAGGACCTTGAGAAGGGCAAGAAGAGAAGCGAAAGACCGAGAAGAACTAGCACTTGTACTTGCTTCCTTGCCCACTGGAATGGAAGAAGAACGAGCAATAGCGGTGCGAGATGTTGCTCTTCCCAGCCTGGGGGGAGTGGCGTCTAGTATTGTGAAGCCCGCTATAACCGGAAACTTTGAGATTAAGCCCGGTATGATTCAGTTGCTGCATACGACTGGGCAATATGCTGGATTAATTCATGAAGATCCGCAGCAAAACATTCAGAATTTCTTGGAGATCAGTGATACTTATACACCAACAGGAGTTCCTACTGATTATGTCCGCTTGACATTGTTCTCGTTTTCATTGATTGGGGCAACAAGGAGGTGGTTAAAGGCTGAAAAGCCTGGATTTATCACTACTTGGGAGGATTTGGCGAAGAAGTTCTTAGCTAAGTTTTATCCATCTGCCAAGACAGCCCGACTGAGGAGTGAAATTATGTCCTTCAGACAGGTAGAAGGAGAGTCTTTGTATTCAGCCTGGGAGCGGTTTAAAGCTTTATTGAGAGATTGTCCACACCACAACCAATCTAATGAGGTTATTGCACATACTTTTGTTGAGGGGTTGACTGCACATACTAAGATCGTGGTAGATGCTGCTGCTGGAGGCCAAGTACTGGCCTTAAACTTTGACCAGATCTATGAATTACTAGACAAGTTTTCGCAGAGCAATCCTGATTGGTAGGGAGATGGTAGAGCTACTATACAGAAATCTGCTGGGGTACTTCAGCTAGATGCAGTTTCAGAGCAGAGGGAAAAGATGGATGCTCTTTCCAATCAAATTAGCAAGCTAGCTCTGCCGCAGACTCAACAGCAGGCAGCTCTTGTGCAACAACTTCAAGTCTTTTGTCAGGTTTGTGGAGAAGATCATGCCACTGACGTCTGTCCATCTAATCCAGAGTCAGTGTATTATGTAGGCAATCAGAACAGGCCACAGGGCCAGAATCGCAATCAATATAGTAATAACTACAACACCAATTGGCGTAGTCACCCAAATTTTTCTTGGGGGGATAATCGTGAGCAGCCACTAGCCAATGACAGACCTCAAAATAATTTTCAAAATGCACAACCGCCGGGTCACAATCACAGGCTCAGCCACAAATGCCTATTTCAGTTGAAGACATGCTCAGAAAAATTCTTGCAGGGCAGCAAAAACTCATGGATGATTCAGCAGCTCAGACACAAACAATAAAAGATTTGACCAATGCTCAGAAAGATCTTGAGAGACAAATGGGGCAGCGAGCTGGTGCACAGAATAATAGACCTCGGGGTGCTTTGCCAAGTGATACAGAGAAAAATCCTAAAAAATTTGTGCAAGCAGTTACTTTGAGGAATGGAAGAGCTCTAGAACAAAGCCAAAGAAGCCTGTTGCTGAGTTAGAGCCCGAGCCTGCTATTGTGAGACCACCACCACCTTTCCCTCAGAGACTTCAGAAGCAGAAAGTTGATACAGCATGTAAGAAATTTTTTGAGATCTTGAGTCAGATTCAAGTAAATATTCCTTTGGTGGAGCTTTTGCGGGATGTTTCCAAATATGCTAAATACATCAAGGATATTGTTGCTAACAAGAGAGGACTGACTGAGTTCGAGACAGTTGCACTTACTGAGGAGTGCAGTTCTAGAGTTAGAAGCAAGCTTCCTCAGAAATTGAAAGATCCTGGCAGTTTCACTATTCCCTTGAAAATTGGGAAGCATGAGGTTGGACGAGCTTTGTGTGACTTGGGTGCTAGTGTGAATTTAATGCCTTCATCTGTTTTCAGAAAGCTAGGCCTGGGTGAACCACGACCAGCTACTGTGACTCTGCAACTGGCTGACAGATCTTTGACATGCCTCGAGGGGATTATTGAGGATGTGCTTGTACAAGTGGGTCAGTTTATATTGCCTGTTGACTTCATTATTCTTGATTATGAGGCTGATCCTGAGGTTCCTCTCATCTTGGTAAGAGGATTCTTGGCTACTGCTGATGCTGTCATTAGAGTTAGAGCTGGAAAGATGATTATGAAGGTAAATGGTGAAGAGGCTGTATTCAATGTGTTCAGAGCTACCCAGCTTCCTCCCCATTATGAAGAGTTGTCCATGGTGAAAGTGGTAGATGATGAGTTGACTGCTGATGAGAGGTCATTCTTGGCCTCTAATGTTGATTCTCTGGAAAAGGCACTCTTATGTGATGATGATGATATCCTGAAGGATGATGACATTGAAGAATATTTGGAGATTCTTAATATGGAGAGTAAATTCATCCCAGGGTGGAAGAAATTTGAGGAGCTTGATAGACCTTTGACCTTAACTCCTGCTAAACTGTCTATTGAGAAGGCTCCTACTCTTGAACTCAAACCTTTACCAGCTCATTTGTGTTATGCTTATTTGGGTGAGGGTAATACCTTGCCTGTGATCCTTTCTTCTTTGTTGTCTGATGTGCAGGTTGAAAAGGTATTGAGAGTGCTGCGAGAGCGCAAGAGAGCTATTGGCTGGACCATTGCTGATATTAGAGGGATTAGTCCTTCTTTCTGCATGCACAAAATTCTTTTGGAGGAAGGCCATAAAACATCTATAGAGCAACAGAGGAGATTAAACCCAATCATGAAGGAGGTGGTGAAGAAAGAAATTATCAGGTGGCTAGATGCTGGTATTATTTTTCCTATCTCTGACAGCAAGTGGGTGAGCCCAGTGCAATGTGTTCCAAATAAGGGGGCATGACAGTGGTGAAGAATGAGCATAATGAATTGATTCCTACAAGAACAGTCACAGGGTGGCGAATTTGCATTGATTATAGAAAGTTGAACAAGGCCACCAGGAAAGACCACTTCCCACTTCCATTTATTGATCAAATGCTGGATAGACTTGTTAGGCACGAGTATTATTGTTTCTTGGATGGGTATTCGGGCTACAATCAGATTGTGATAGCTCCTGAAGATCAAGAGAAGACTACATTTACTTGTCCATATGGCACCTATGCATTTAGGAGGATGCCGTTTGGATTATGTAATGCCCCTCGGACTTTTCAGTTATGCATGATGGCTATTTTCACCGACATGGTGGAAAAATTTGTTGAGGTGTTCATGGATGATTTCTCAGTAGTTGGTGATTCCTTTGATGATTGCTTGAAAAATTTAGATGTTGTGCTGAGCCGTTGTGAAGAAACAAACTTGGTGCTGAATTGGGAAAAATATCACTTTATGGTTCAAGAAGCCATAGTACTTGGGCACAATGTGTCAAAGCAAGGGATTGAGGTAAGCGAAGATTGAGGCTATTGAGAAATTACCACCACCTATCTTTGTTAAGAGGGTGCGTAGTTTCTTGGGACATGCAGGTTTCTATAGGCATTTCATAAAGGACTTCTCCAAAATTTCTAATCCCATGTGCAAGTTGTTGGAGAAGGATGTGAAATCTGAGTTTAATGATGCTTGTCTCAAGGTATTTGAAGAATTGAAGAAACGGTTGGTGACTGCACCAATCATCATTGCTCCTGACTGGTCTTTGTCGTTTGAATTGATGTGTGATGCGAGTAATAATGCTATTGGGGCTGTTCTCAGCCAAAGAATTGGAAGAATCTTTCACTCCATCTATTATGCAAGCAAGACTCTTGATGCATCCCAATCCAATTATACCACCACCGAGAAGGAGTTGCTAGCTGTTGTGCATGGTTTTGATAAATTTAGATCTTATTTGATTGGCACTCGTGTTGTTGTCTACACTGATCATGCCGCAATCCGGTATCTGTTTGAGAAGAAGGATTCCAAGCCTAGGCTAATTCGATGGGTTCTCCTATTGCAAGAGTTTGATGTTGAAATTCGAGATCGCAAGGGGACCGAGAATCAAGTAGCTGATCATTTGTCAAGGCTGGAGAATAGAGATCATGTAGATGAAGGGCCTGAGATTAAAGAGGTATTCCATGATGAGCAGCTTTTTGCTTTAGCTGCAGCCGAGGTGCCATGGTATGCTGATATGGTGAACTTAATTGTGAGTAATGTGTATCCTCCTGGCGCTACAGCTGAGAAAAAGCGCAAACTCCTTCATGAGAGCACATTTTATGTGTGGGATGAGCCTTATTTGTACAAGATATCCCATGACCAATTAGCTAGGAGGTGCATTCCAAGGGAAGAAGTTGAGCTGATTCTACAGAGCTGCCATTCCTCTCCTTATGGTGGCCACCTTGGTGGAGATCGAACAGCTGCAAAGGTACTTCAGTCTGGGTTCTTTTGGCCTACTTTGTTTAGAGATGCTCATGTTTTTGTTAAGCAGTGTGATCGTTGCCAAAGAACGGGTACTATTTCTAGGCGTCACGAGATGCCTTTGAACAATATTCTGGAGATTGAGCTGTTTGACTGTTGGGGGATTGACTTTATGGGTTCGTTCCCGTCTTCCATGGGCCACAAATACATTTTTGTGGCGGTTGATTATGTGTCTAAATGGGTGGAGGCTGTGGCACTTCCAACAAATAATGCGAGTGTGGTGGTGAAGTTCTTGAAGAAAAATATTTTCACTCATTTTGGAACACCGCGGGCTATAATCAGTGATGAAGGTACTCATTTTTGCAACCGGTTGTTCAATAAATTGTTGGCCAAGTATTGGGTTCGCCAGAAGGTAGCAACTGCTTATCATCCCCAAACTAGTGGCCAAGTGGAAGTGTCCAATAGAGAGATCAAGCAAATCCTTGAGAAGACTGTGAATGCCTCGATGAAGGATTGGGCTATGAAGTTGGATGATGCTCTCTAGGCCTATCGGACTGCATTTAAAACGCCTATTGGAACTTCTCCATATATGCTTGTTTATGGTAAGGCCTGTCACTTGCCCGTTGAACTAGAGCATAAAGCATATTGGGCGATTCAAAAGCTCAATCTTGATATGGCACTGGCGGGTGAGAAGAGAATGCTTCAATTGCATGAGCTTGAAGAGTTCCGTTTCCATGCGTATGAAAATGCAAATTGTATGAGGAACGGACAAAGAAGTGGCATGACAAGCACATTGAGCGTCGTCATTTTGAGCCTGGGCAGCTGGTGTTGTTGTTTAATTCGAGATTGAAGCTATTTTCGGGCAAGTTGAAGTCTAGATGGTCGGGGCCGTTTGAAGTAGTTCGTGTTACCGCACATGGAGCGGTTGATTTGAGAGCCCCCGATTCGGAGAAGACGTTCTTGGTGAATGGCCAAAGGGTGAAGCATTATTGGGGAGGTTCGGTGAATCATCGTACCTCCATTACCTTGAGGGATCCATGATTGATACTCGTCGCGCCACGATGTTAAATAAGGCGCTTCTCGGGAGTCAACCCGAGTTTGTACTTGTAATAGTTTAGTTGTTTTGTGTTTTATAGTGTCATGTAGTTTTTGTTTTGTTGTGTCATTTTTGTAGGTGTCGGGAGTGCTAAACGAGATGCAGTTGATGTGTTGTGGGCTCTGGGACGCTTTGAGGCATGTCTCGTGCTTGGGTTTGCGCTTGGAATTAAAATTTTGGCTCCATGGTTGTAACACCCTACAAACCGAGCTCTTCCTCCGCCTCGGCTCCTAAAAGATCACTCCAACCGGGGCCTCATCTTTCAAAGCAAAGGGCAAGGCTAGAGTTCCTAAAGATGTGGTGCCTATCCCAAGGCCCGGGGGTAAGACGCAGTTCGGCCTCTCCTTTGTAAAGAAGGGTGAATGCCAAACTTGGTACAAGAGTGTGAGGCTTGCGGGATATATTCCCGAGCAAGCCATTGATGAGAGGAGATTGATGCAAAAGTGTCGGGGTGTGGGTGATGCTATTCACGCCTTGCATTGGGACTCGATCTTTGAGAGTCCGGGCCATGCTAACCTCGACCTAGTACATGAGCTCTATGCCAATTGGGACCCAGATGAAGCATGGAAGGATGATGACATGGTCTCTATTCGCGGTGAGAAGGTGAAGTTGGATCACACTACATTGAACACTTTCTTGGGGGTAGAGGACCCAGATTACGACGAGCTGAGGGACTTTATTAAGAAGCCTGATTATAAGGCCATGCGAGAGGCATTGTGTGGTGAGAGCTCCACTCATAGGTGGGAGCGGACTGAGACAGGAAGACACAAACACATGCTCTTTTCGCAATTTTTGAAGACAGCTCGAGTGTGGATGTGGTTGATCAATGCATGCATCCTACCTGCGTCTCATTATTCCGAGGTCACCAAGACTCGGGCGTGCATGATTTACTTTTTCATGACCGGGAGGCCGGTTAACATTGGCTACTACATGCTGAAGGTGATGAGAGAGCAAAGGAAGTCGAAGACATGTAGCATATTGTATTTTGGGAACATTCTCACCCGGTATCCGGAGCAAGCTGGAGTCCCAGTTGATGAGGTCGGGGATCGCATTGTCCCCGACATTGAGAAGCCCTTTGATATAGCCGTGGT
The DNA here is from genome assembly GCA_029990575.1 of Petunia axillaris subsp. axillaris. Classification (NCBI taxonomy): domain Eukaryota; kingdom Viridiplantae; phylum Streptophyta; class Magnoliopsida; order Solanales; family Solanaceae; genus Petunia; species Petunia axillaris. The sequence goes on from JARKNS010000004.1 coordinate 139,934,440, forward strand.
GAAGAGTGTGACCACCACTGCACCGGTGCGACTGACAGCAGACGAGTGGCGGGACACAGACGCCAACTTGTTCGCACCTCAGTACTTGATGATGGAGCACATGGCCCGGTAGGCTGGCATGGATATGGCTGCGTTTGATCGCACAGTTCCTTTATTCGAGTCTTCGAGACGCCTGCTGGGTATGACTCAGGCAGTGGTGCTGCCCCCGGAGGAGGATGAGAACACTGATTCGGACATCGTCGACCGTGATCCGGACAGTGATAGTGTGGAGACAGATGTTGAGCGTGGTACCACAGATGTGGAGGAGGAGGAGGATTAGGACCGCACTCTAGCGCACCCTCCATTGTAGGCCGGCTGGCCTTCAGGGAAGTTTCCTTTACCTTTGCACTTTTTATTTTTAGCGCTGAGAACACTGCTTGTTTTAAGTATGGGGTGGGAGAACTCTCCTTTATTTTTGAGGTTAGGGATGCATGTACCGTGAAGATTTTCTTTTGTCACTTGAATTTATTTTTATTTGTTTCTTGCTTTAATAGATGAAAAAATGAAAAAATTAGATAACCAATGAAAAAAATTTCAAAAAGATTTTCTTTTTAGTCTTTATTAGTGGTACATGGCATCCACCCCGTGGTTTTTCTTACGGCCTCCGTTCTTTTCCACGGAGAGGCTTTTGAACCGGGTAGTTTTTATTTTTAGGATTAGAATAGTTAGTATAGGTGGCCCTAGACGAAGGAAATAGGTAGAATGCTAGGTGTCTTTGATTTGTTTGATACCGGTGGACTTGAACTTGTTACATGTGCTATTTGTGGTGTCCTTTGGTTTTAAATTAAGATGCATGCCTAGGAAAAAATAGAACGACCCCCTTGAGATGCTTGAGTCCGCTCACTTGACTTTGTTGTGAACCTTTGTACATTAGTGTTTAATTTTCCACAAGTTGCTCTCTATTTGCTTGATTGAGAGTTGTGATGGAACCTTTTTGTGTGGATCGTGTGCAATATGTGTTGTGAGGCATATTCTATTTGTACTCCATGTTTTCATATTGGTGTCTAGCACTTTCCTCGTGTGTGTGCAAAGCAAAATCCTAGGTTTGCTCTAGTCGGGAAATGATACAGGCCTTCTCTTGATTAGCCTACCCTTTTGTATACATCTTGGACTTGATTGTTGTGATCCATATTGACCCTTTTGTTGGCACCCACACCTCAAGCCTACCCACTTATTCTAAATTGCCTTCTTTTAGCCCTTTACTCCGTAAGCACTTTAATTGATAATGTTATATTTATGTGGAGTTTGTGGTTGAAATATTGGGAGGTTTTTGAGTGGAACCAATGAGGGGAATATTTGATAAAATTGTGAAGCAGTTGAAGAAGCATTGGCAAGGTTTGGAAAGAAGTGAATAGAAAAAAAAACAAAGGAATGAAAAAGAAAAAAAAAGCTGAAAAAATTTGAAAAAAGAGAAAAGAAAAGAATATCCATCCTTGCTAGTGTTGTGCTTAAAATAAAAAATTGCTACTTGTTGAAAAAGGTGTGTGAAATTTATTGGTTTTGTGGAATGGGTGGTTTTGATGAGATTTGTGCTTAATTTGTATTGTGATGTATTAAAGTACTTAGGGAGGTAGTCACTATTACCCATATGTATACTACCAGCCCCTTAGCCTACATTACAACCTTTCAAAGTCCTAGTTAATCCCGATTGGAGTGAGCTTACATTAGTGGAGTCCTACACTACGGGCAAGCCTATGGTACATCGTGTGTGACGTGTGAGATTTTCATGAGAGTGAGTGAATTCTTTCTATGCTATTGTCCCTGTTCTATTCTTGATATTCATTGTTGTGTGTGATATTTGGGGGACACTCTCTTGCTTCATTTTGGTGAGGACACATGGTTTGCATGAGATAGGTGAAGTTGTGGCTTCTTGGTTGAGTAGATAGGTGTGATTTTTGTGGGAGCATGGTTGCAATGAGTTGAGTTTGTGCATTCGAGTTGTCTTGGGGTGGTTGTTCTCATGTTTTGATGTTTGATAAACTATTGGCATGTTTGTTGGACCCATGGTAGTCATGTGTGCAGTTGTTCAATGATCGGTATCAACCATAGTCATAGGCAGACCTGTTCTACCTAGGTTGGGAAGTTATTTGTGATTGCTCGAGGGCGAGCAAAGGTTCAAGTGTGGGGTGGTGAAGTTTGGCATTTTATGCCTATAATTCCTTAATATTTCCTCACGTTGGGATACTTTATTCGCACGTTTGCTAGTTAATGAAGGTGATTTTGCACTGATTTTATGTTGTATGTGTATAGGTCGTTATGAAATGCAATTGGAGCTTTAAAGAGCATGATCGAGTAAGAAAAGGTTGGAAGTTGATGGAGGATTGGATCGAGCACACGAAGGCATGACACGAGCGAGCCACGGAGCAAGGAGAAGCAGAAATTGCCCAGCGCGGTGAGTGGCGCGCCGCGCCCCTATGGTGCCCAGCTTTCTGGCGTGTTTTTTGGCGTGGAGCGTGGCTGTTGCGCGTGGAATTTGACGGGTTTGCCTAGTTGTGCGCGTTCCGAGGCGCGGGGCGCCAGATATAGTGCCCCTGGAGCGTTTTTGTACTTCCTATTTCGTCTAGGCTTTGGCGTAACTTATTACTAGGCTTTTGTAAACACTATAAATACTTTTTTACTTAGTTTTTAAAAGGAGTTGAGACTTTGGAGCAAATTGAGAGCATCATACTTCATTGAACAAGGGTTTAATTCCTATTCTTTCATCTATTAATCTATTTCATCATTATTTCATCAATTCATTGCCTTGTGATTATGAGTATGTGTGGCTAAATCTTACGTTCTAGGGTTAGAGTATTCCATGAAAGTTGACGTTTGAAGATTGAATTCCATATATTGAATCCCATAACGGATTACTTATTCTTTCTTGATTTCACCTGTTTAATTGTCAGGGCCCGATAATTATGCATTATCTATGGTTCTTAGATTGAACTCGAAAGAGGGAATTTATGAACACGATAAGAAAGAGTAGGGCTAGATTGTGAACCCGGGCATCAGGAAACCAATTTGTGAGTAGGATAGACATATACTTGCTCGCCTAGCTTAACTAATTACATAAATCGTTAATGTGTGCACGTGATTCAAACCATAGACATATAGGGATTGGAGTAGCCTGCATAGACCGTGAAGAATCGAAAGGCTTTCATGGGTACATTTAATCTGTTAGTTAGCAATCTGGAATTTAAGGAGTGGAATCAATTGGAAAACTCAACTGGATTGTTCGTAACTCTGACCCTGGACCGTCTCCTTAATATTGTTTACAACCAACGTTTGCTCCATTATTTGACTGAATTTCCACCATTTTAATTATTTGCTCTTTAGTTAATAAAAACTCTCACTATTGGAAAAAGATCCCTGAATAGTAGTTAGAAATTGTTTGTTAAGCGTCAGTCTGAATAGTCCTCGTGAGAACAATACTCTACTTATCATTTTATTATTTGTCGACCGCGTATACTTGCGTGTGCGTTGGGAGCAACAAGTTTAGCTTGAAGCTCTTGAATATAAAATTTTAATTTTTATTTATAGTTTGATTCGAAATGGGTGTTGTAAAATATTGTTTCTAATACATTTTGAAAAGTTCATGCCAATTTTTGATCTCTTTTGGAGTTGAATTGAGGTGTTTGGGAGATGATTCTCGAATACCCACCATTTTTTACTTGAAGCTCTTGAATATGAACTTTTTTGTTCATTTTTTTATTGATTCGAACTGGGTGTTGTAAAATATTGTCTCTAATATCTTTGAAAAGTTCATGCTAAAATTTGATCTAATTTGGAGCTGATTCGAGGTGCTTGAGATCAAATTTATGAGTTGAAAATCAAAGAAGAAAGTGTATAAACCGTATACTAAAATAGTATACTGTTGCAGTAAATTGTGATAGTATACTATTATAGTATATACTTTTTTATACTTATACTTCTATTGTATACTGCATTAATTTATTGAAATAATATATTGATGTAGTATTAAATTTACTATAACTGTATACCTTTCTAATATATTGTATACTTTTACAGTATATAGTATATTCTTTATTTTAATATGTAAGTTTTGAAATAGTATACACCAATTTTTTGTTATCACTATACTCTTAGAGTAGACTATATGCCCTTGAGATACTGTATAATTTTATAGTATACAATGCTATTTTTATCTTTGAAGAATGTATGCTTTGAAATAGTATACTCACCCTTTTTTTTTATAACTGTACACTTTTAGAGTATATTGTATGTTTTTACTGTATATAGTCTTATTTTTTCTTTGTAGAATTCTATTTTTGAAATAATATACTCCAAATTATTATTTTTTGTTATTTTAAATGTAGTATACCTTTTGACATATGCTATACACATTTTAGTGTTTGGATCGAAGTGTGAGCTCTATAGAACAAACCGGTGTCTTAGTTTTTTTGCTCTTTTAAATACAGTATACCTTTACGCTATATTGTATACTTTTTTGGTATACAATTTTAATATTTGTGATTTGCTATCGAACAAATGAATGTTTTAAATTTTTCTATTTTGAATTTAATATACTTTTTGGTATACCATATACCCTTTAGTATTCCCTCTTCGTGTTTGGATGTGTGATCTACTATTGAACAAATGGATGTTTCAAATTTTATTATTTTAAGTAATGTATACCTTTTTGGTATACACATTTTTGTATTTGAATTTTAGTGTTTTGAATTCAATATACTTTTTTGGTATATCGTATATTCTTTTAGTATACATTTTATTTCAAAGAGAAATCTGTAGTATAATCGATAAGTATACATTATTGGCATAATACATAAACAAAATTTCCTATTGTATACTTTTATAGTATACAATATATCTTACTGACATGCTATTGTTTGGAAATTCAACATAATTATATACTCTTGTGGTATACAATGTATTATATTAGTATAATAATAATAATAATAAATTTAAAAGGCACATTATATCATTATGCCTTCTGGGGATAAAATTTTATTATGCTTAACATGAAAAGATAATATCATTTATTTTTTAATCAACTGTATAAAAAAATTAAAGAAAAATAACAATAAAAAATATAAAAAGTATACTATATCAATTTATGTTTATATAAAAAATAAAAGGAATAAGAAAAGTCAATATTATATCAGTTATTTTTTCCCTTAAAAAAGGAACAAAAAGAAAAAATTATACTAACTTAATTTGGTTTCACTAGTATTGAGAAGGAAAAAAAAAAGAGGAAGAAAATAAATGCACATGAAATTAAAGAAATAAACAAAAAGCATAATGAACATCCATTACATAAAATATAAGAAATAATAAAAAAAAAGGTGGGAAATAATTTAATTGAATGAGAAAGAAAATAGAAATATAAAAGGAAAAGGAAAGAAAGGAAAAACATATTGAGCTCTTTGGGTGTAGAGGGTTTGGGCTGAAAGGGAAAAATATAGTGGGCTCTGTGGGTGCTGAGGGTTTGGGCTTAAATGAGCATAGCAGGTAACTAAAATTTTGGGTATATGATGTAAATTCAATAGTTGTGGGTATAGAGGGGTAATTACTTTGAGCCCAGTAGGTAGTTTTGTAAAGGATTTTTTTACACAAATATACAAATTTTCACCCTTAATTATAAAATAATAGCAATATTTTTCTAATTACAAAGCATAGCAATATTATTTTAGTACATTTTCATTTTTTACAATTACACTTTCACCCACTTTCCTACAAACCCTAAAACACTTTCTTCACTTTCCCAACCAAAGCAGCCGTCACCCCCATTATTTCTCTCAAATTCAAACACACAAATCCACCACCCGCCATCACAGTGCTAAATCCATCGAAAACCTAATCAGAGATACAGTACCCCACCCACACCGCCATCACCCCAGCACCCCAAAACTCCAATTCTGTTATGCAACCCTTCAATCCTCTTAACCCATTTCCGGCCAGTTCGCCGGAAAATCTAACCAAGGGCATGATTTGAGTTGTTTCATCCCAAAATTTAAGTACCTGTCATTTGAATTTTAATGTGGTGCATTTCTTAGATCTGTAACATTTTTCATGGACGGGCTAATTGAAGAATTTTCTATTTCCAACCATTTGATGAGCTGTACTTAAAATTTGATGTTTTTTCTTATAATTCCTTCTCTTTGCTCTATCTGTTGTAAAATGAACATTAGAAATTTTTCATGTGACAAATTTCAGTCAAAGTCGGGTTTCATCCCGTTGAAACCAAGATGAGATTTATGCGGGCCAGTTAGTTAAAAGCTTCCAAAAAATCGAATCTTTTCCCAAAGCTTCCAACGTATAGGCTTGTATCATTGGGCATTATCTTTGATGTCGAAACTTTAATGGTGATTCACTGATTCTATAAACCAGTGTCCACCTACATGGAAGAAAGAGACCAATTTGATTATGCTAACAGAATTTCTATTATTCTTTGTTAGCACAAAAACAATTTTCTACTGTTCAAGTACTGGAGGGTCTTATCGTTGTTACCGGAAGCTTTAAATCTTCTGTTTCATTTGGCGAGTCAATTGGTTTACCCTGTAATTCCTCTTGTAGAATAATTCTCGATTGATATTTTTCTTCCTTCTTTGCTTCTCTGATGCTGAATATGTAGTTTACATGAGTAGGTAATTCAGACCAAGGGCATATGGTTTATGTCTGATAGAGCACCGTAAATACAGTTTGAAACAGAGTTGAAACGGTATTGAAACCGTTTGAAACGTTATTGAAACACTATGATATAGTCTGAAATGGTATTGAAACAGTCTAAAACGACATTGAAACAATATGATACAGTCTCAAAACGGTATTGAAACACTATGATACAGTCTGAAACAGAGTTGAAACGGTGATGAAACGATATGATACAGTCTGAAACCGCTTGTGAAAAATTCTAAAATAAAATATAAAAAATAATATGAAATAATGCTAAAAATGGGAAAATAGCTTAGAAATAGTGAGAAACAATGCACAAACGGGATGAAACAATGCTGAAACAGTCAAGAAACAGCTTGATACAGTCGATAAATAGTTAGATACGGTGTTGAAATAATCTGAAACAGTGCTGAAACAACGTAGATACAGTGAGATACAGTTAGATACGGTGCAGAAACAGTTAGCTACGGTGCTGCAGAAACAGTTGAAACGGTGCAGAAACAATTAGAAACAGTTGAAATGGTGCAGAAACAGTTAGATACGGTGCTGCAGAAACAGTTGAAACGGTGCAGAAACAGTTAGATACGGTGCTGCAGAAACAGTTTGAAACGGTGCAGAAACAGTTGAGATACAGTGCTGCAGAAACAGTTGAGATACATCGAAGATGGGATGAGGAAAAGTGAAATTGGGGGAAATGATAGGAATAAAAGTGAAATTGGGGGAAATGGTGGGAGGAAAATTGAAATAGGGAGAAATGGGAGGAGCAAAAGTGATAGTGGGGGAAATAGGAGGAAGAATGTAACAGTTTGGTATGTTATGGGAAAATATTGCTATGTTTTTGCTATATTTGTAATTAACTTGTGTTTTCCTCTATATAGGATTATTTTGCTAAAATGTTGCTATGTTTGGTAATTAAGTTCTAAAACTACTTTTATGTAAAAAAATCCTTGTTTTTGTAAATGTCCCCCAAGATTAATGTATTGAACTTGGGCTTAGTTAATAGTTTGTAGTTAGAAATGTTTTTTGGGCTTGTAGTGATGGTGTACAATTCAGTAGTTAGAATTTGAGGACTCGACCACTGTTCGATTCTATTTTATTAGATCTAGGGGAGGGCGCTCGCTATCGGTTTGGTATCTCAGTATTCGGTTTCCAAAGAGTACATACCAAATATCGTACCAAAATATTTCGGTACAGTTTGGTATTTGAATTTCAGTTTGGTTTTATTCAACGCAGTATTTTGGTTAGCAAACACTAATTTACTGCTGCAGATTTGAATTTCTACCTGCTACCTGCTGCCAACAAATGGAATTAATAATTTAAATTAGTATATGCACTAGTTTATATAATGTCCAAAATAAAAAATGCAATTGTTGGTGTAACAGAATACATAAAAATGGTACTCCCTAAAAGAATGAAGAAATTATAGAGAGCGGTCCAAAGTATATTTGATGAAATGCTATTTATTGAAACACTACAAGGTTGTTTGATAAATTTCTATTTATTGAAATATAACAAGATGCATATTCCATACTAAGATCGAAAAACCACGTGAAAAATATAAAAATAGACCTTGAAAGAGAAAAGAGAAATGTAACTTGAGTTAAAAAGTTAAATGTCAAATAAGTTATTGAGTATTTGAAGTCGGTCGTTTTGGATTTAGGTCAATACTTAAAAGTTACATAATATATAAAATAAAATGTTTGGAATTTTGGAATTTCGAGAGCCTCTTACCATATTCTGTACTAAATTCCGAAGTACTTAAATTCGTATACCGAATTCCAAAATACCAATTCAGATATACCAAACTAATTTAGTTCGGTATGGAATCCGGTAGTTCGGACTTTATGCCCACCCCTAATTAGATTCGACTCGATGGGTTGTGAAATAAATACAGATTGATCCTTTTGGAATACAAGCAAGAAGATATTTTCTTCTTCCACAATAACCGACTTTCTCTCCAATATTTGAACTTCTGCCATTGTCAATCTTATATAGGTTGATATTGTTCAACCTAAAATTAAGTCTCAACCTAATACATTCTAAATTATTAAGGAAGTGTTGGACTATATGATAAGTAGGCACGTTAGCTAAAATATTAGAACTCACTTTTCATGTTCAAAAGTGTAAGAAAATGTAGTGTCATAATATAAAGAAGTTAAATGATCCATAGTGGAAGCAATAATTAAACAATAACATACATTCTTCGATGGATCTTTCTTAGGTGGGTTGGGTAGGATGGAGTGGTGTTCGTGTGTTTTTATATCAAAACATATCAAAATCTGCAAACAAATGGTTTAACGATCACTTGATACATTTATAGTTCTAATTTACATAAAGTTAAATTTTCCATAATTGGTCACTTGATATATTTATAATTTATCAAATCCAAGTATTTATGTAAATGCACATCAAGATGTAAAATAGGCAATGAAACATAAACATATCACATTAAGTATCACACATATAATCGCAGCCCAAATAAATATCTTGTTGTACCATTCAAAACTCCTCAAATATTCCTCATAAGCCAATATATTTAGCCTGGAATGAATATCTGACGGTGGACCTAACAGCTCTTTTCTCCTTCCCTTCAGTTTCTTGACACTAGGGATCATCCTCTTTGGTTTCAAATAAGTTTCATAAACAACACGACATAGTCCGCCTACAAATGAAACCATTAAAAAAACTGTGATAAATGTGATAATTGCACATGGAAGTTGTTGCTTTTGATATAATAACTCTGCTCCTATGTAGGTGAGAATAAAGGCAACTTCTTTTCCTAGTATTCCTAGTATACTAGGGGAGAAGTTCCCGTGCTATACACGGGCTCAATGACCAATGATTTCAGATCAAATTTGCTTTTAAGCTAGTTCTAAAACGTATTTTTTTTAGAAGCTCATGTATAAGCCTTTGGTAGTTGAAGGTTCAATAGTGAAATTTTTGGGAAGGCTGTGGCGAATATTCAGACGACGATATACTTGTATTTATAGATTATATACAAGCACACAAGATGCATAGCTGTGTTTACAAACGTATACAGGCACATAGTATGCATTAAGAGAAACCATGGAATGTTAGTGCAGCGAACGACTGACTCAAAAATTAATTTTAGGCATCAGTGTCACAGCTAATGTGGGCTATAAACAAACATTTCTACATGCCATACCCTTCAACTGTGTCAAACTTTGTTACTTCAGCGAACGTCTGCATCAAAAATCGCCTGGAGTGCAAGCGTCAGAGTCGGTCTAACTATCCAAAAATATTTGTACATGCCACTGAAACTCGTGATTTAGAGCAATTTCTACAAATAACAGGTTTATAGTTAGAAAATAAGAAATGCTAACAAGTGTAGTTTGGAACGGTGGTAGGAGAAAAGTGAATCCTAACCTTCACTATTTCCTTCTTGGCGTTGGTTGAACTTTTGCTTTCTTAGATGAAGTATGATCTTCTTGCAAAAAGGTGGTTGATTCTATCTTTCTCTTAGCTCTCTCAGAAGGGGTTGTAGGTGTTGAGCATTCAGGTGAATCAAACATTGTATGCACTTGGGTATATGATAAAACAACCAGTGCACCAGCCATTTTATCTGGCGTTTTGGACACTGACTTCTGCAAATGAATTTTAAAAGTCTTGTCCAATAGTTGTTCTCTGATATGTTCGACAGGCATCAGCTGGTTCTGTAGAGAAGTTTTGGAACAAAATTGTAGATATATATATATATAAGATGCATACAGATAGCAATGGGTGTAATTGAATTTGTCAATATAACCAATGCTCAACATAAGAAAATTGGAAGAAATATAACATTAATTTTGTTCAAGACTTATTAAGAAAAGAAAGGTTGAGCAGTAGTACTTTTTAGTGTATAAAAGTATGAATAGAATTTAAAGGTTTCGTTCCAATAGCAATTCATATTATAGACATGTATGGATTAGAAAGTAACACTGAATCAAGCTCACATAAGTAGCATATCATGAGTAAAATGTTGATGTCGGGCTAGAAGATATCATACTTTTGTTTCAGGTTTTCTTATTAGTTTATAGGAAACTGATAAAAGGATGCTTTTTTACAATGTTATTTTTCAGCATAGTTGATTTTCCATCATCTCAGCTTCTCTATATCAAGATTTTAATGTAAGATATGCATCCAATTCTATTAACTATTGGAGCATATTCCAATAACCTAAAAACGCAGGACACTTCTATTAGCTTTACAGTAACAGCTAATTCAGAGCAGTTAACCAAAACAACACTAAAAAGAACAACAAAATAGCCAAGATATAGGAACTTTACTACACAGAGTACAACACCTAAGTATGCATCACGCAGAATGTAGCATACAAAGTACCGCCCCCTTGTTTATCATAGCAGCGTAATGATAGTCAAAGAATTTCCAAGGTTTTGGGATTGATTTTTCACAGTGAGTAAAATATATCTGTATCTATATGTTGTGTACCTTGAGAATGGTAGTTTCATATATTTCAGATGCCGTCATTGAAAATATTGTTTCGGCCAGATTTTCTGACAATGTCGCTGTTATTGTCCCACTCCCGCCCGTAATTTCTATGTCAAATTCACATGTACAATGTTGGAAATTATTTGTCATATTAGATGAAATGTGATCTTGTGCTGTTTATTATCTCACAAGAAACACTGTGATGGTTGTAAGAGTTGTCGTTAACTTGGGATCAAGATCCGGTTCGTTTGCACTGGATGCACCGAATCCTCTTCTTTTTTACGTGTCGTACCTGATGTCTACATTCTGGGCACACAAGAACATAAAAGTACTGGAACTCGTGCGGTAACGACATTTGCCCTTCAACATAAAAAGTTTGGTCCTGTGAAACATATTTGATGTAAGAGATTTGTTAAGCTATAGTGAAACATATCATGTATTTTAATAAACTCACAGAAGACTGGGAAGGAATGATTGAAATGGACAGTATTTCATCTTCAAAAGGTGTAAGATTTAGCTCTGTAGATATGTCTGATGAGCTCTTTAGAGTATACGCAATTAGCATGTTTTTGTTGTCCTTTGCCCTGTAATGTCACAATAAATAATATGAATTTACTTTGGATACTAATTGTAGATTAAAGGATAACCAACTAATTGCTTTTCTTTCTCACATATAAAAGAACCTCAAGTGTGCAACCACCTGCCTGTCAATAAATTGCCAGATCCTAACAAAAACAACGCTAAAAAAGCAACAAAATAGCTGAGATACTGGAACTCAATTGCACACAGCAGAGTATCTAAGTATTAAGTAATGCATACATCATGCAAAGAATAGGATCCAAAGTACCTGCTCGATACTTAATCATAGCAGCTGTACCAATTATAGTCAAAGAATCTTCACTTTTGATTTAAATGACATAATTTAGCTTCCCTTTCAGTTGTAGTGGCAAAACATTGATGACGGGATAAAAATTATTGGTTAAAAGCTATAATATGCAACCTAAAACTATCATTTATATAGTCCTTAATATCTTTCTCTGCATGTAAATAGTTGTCAAAATAGAAGCTTTAACAAATGTCGCCACCTTCTTTCATCATGTGTGCATTTAATTTTCTATCAATTTTCCAATGCTAAAGTACTGCTATCTGTAAGATTATATGCACAACAAAATTTCACGCACCACTATGGCCAACACTTCCTCGTGGCCAATGAAAAAGAGTGAGTTTAGCCATATTCATAACATACAAATGCAACGATCTCATGTAAAGCTAAAATGCAGCAGAAAATAACAGAGCTTTTTCCAGACTGAGAATGCAAAATCATCAGTTGCTTATATTTATTATTAGTCGAGAAAAATGATGGAATTTTCCCAAGCAGCCTAAACCATGGTAAATATTTCACTTAATTACACATTGGTGCCTGTCATGGTTCTTCTTTAGGGTATACCCCCTATTCTTCTTCATCTTCCTCTTCTCTAACCAAAACATATGATAGGCGCAAGTTCCACCAAATGACACATGCTATAGCTGTGATCCCAACCACTTCTATCTATGCCTAACTCATGTCCTTTACAGGGCCAGAACACCTTAGTTCTTCATTTAGCGTTAATTGGTATTCCTTGTTTGATGTTCTAACAACACTATGAAGAGTTTGGAAGCATTTCTTATGCTGGTTTGAATTACACTTTCAAGTCTCGTGATACATCGTAGCTTGTATCAACCAACATGTTTCAAAAATCTTACTACTTTCCGATCTATTGAGGTTGTCAATCCAACCATTATGTCAACTAATATTGACATAGGTGCTAATACTTGCACTGGGATCCACAATTCTTTGCGACCATTTCAAACTGGCATAAGCTATGTATTCAACCTTCCGCTACCATTTTCCTCAAGTGCTCTAAGACTGGATCAATCCTACCATTTTCTATACCAAACTTCGTATTCTAAGCATACTCAGTCAGCAGTAATAATATCATATCTTCATAACATATGTTCATAATAGCGGCTGCAATAATAATGGTGTGCCCTTTTCATTCAACTGCATCCGTTCTTTCAATTTATCGCGTTCCATATGTGTATGACTCCTTTTTTTTTAGGAGTATGTAAATATTTATTCGAAGGTTATAATTCATAAACTGCAGCTTTTAGGCTACAAGTTCAGTTGTAAGTTTTATATTTAGTAACTCAATTATAGTACACAATACACGGCAAAATAATACACAAAACAACAATAAAGACACAAAAGTAAGCAGCCAACGGAAAATGTAGCAGAGATACAACTTAGGAATACTGTCAATCGGGTCCAGCGAGAAGCTTATCTGCAACGTAGAATTACTTACTAGTTGTTAGTGTTGATCAGCAAACACAGATAGCGTTGTTCTTTTATCCCACACACAGCAGAAGTTGTCACATAAAATACATATCACATATAGTTCATATGTCCATATCCTTAATACATATCACATATATTTCATATGTCCATATCCTTCAATTAACTAACCAAGTAAATTACAAATTAAACAGAAAATTCAAGGGTAAGAAAATCGTGTAACTTAAATCTATATAGTCTACAAATAAATTCAAATAAGGCAAGCAACTCAACAATGTAGAGTAGTGAGTGGTAACTCAAATTTGTTGCCTGAATACGTTGTAGTAGCTTTGTTTGTAAAGTCCAATATCAAGCCTTCTTGGATTACTCTTTGAAGAAAGAAGTTTACTTTAGCATTTACAATTCTCTAACTTAATTTCGACACTTTAGACACTGATTCCAAACGTCTATAACAATTACCAACAGTATAAGCAAAGGCATAATGTCATCCATATCAACACAATAAGTAAACTAACGAATTATACTCAGCAAACAATATCCAGAGACATGAAGGAAAAAATCTAGAGACTACCAAGAGTGTCCCTTAAAGATAAATACTGCTAGGTTAAATGCAGAAGCATAAAGAACCAATGAATTCATTTCCTGAAAAGATGCAGGACAATTCATCACAACCCATATGAGGAATAACGTCATATCCGAACCCAATATTTTTTATGCGGGACATAGATATATATGTGAAACTCACTAAAATTTTAAAATATACTAAATCTGACTTCATAATATAAAAGTTGAATGAGTTCAGCGTTAAGAACTCTCAAAATAACTCGTTAACTTTAAATCTTGGATAGGGTTCTGAATACTGGGAGACTCATTGGAGCAAAAATTCTAACAGAAAACACACGTACGGTCTGCAGACAGTGTACTAAAATATATAGGTGAAGGTAACGAGTCAAATGAAAAAGATTGTCCTCAGATAACTCAGGTACCAGGTAAAACTAAAGCAAATGGCGAAGATTTTGTTCCATACCAATTCATTAACTCTTTTGCTTGACGATATGGAGGGTTGATATGGATTGTTGAATTGAATCTTGTTGCGAATCGACGGGCTGTTAGAAGTACTTATTAGTGAATAAAGTTAAACATTTATGTACATCTGTTAAAAACTAAATATGTCAGTGATACCTTTGTAGTCATTAACGCAAACTCGTCTAGCAAGAATAACTGGATATTCTTCAAGTTTCTCGAGTAATTTTGCTCCTTCATGGTCGGCAAGTTCGCCCCATATAGTGAAAATGAAAGGTTTTTTCCTGTCGTAGTAAATATTAGTTAGTGTGGTCAAGGGAAAAAAACCTCTTGTAGTACCTTTTGCATAACGATAATGACAGATACATAGCTAGGACAACCCAGAAGCTTCATGGTAACAATATCTAATAATACAAATAAGCCCCATGATTCTCAAAATACGTAATCTTGTTGAATGTTAAATAACCACAAGATTGTTAAAGTCGCAGCTATGTCAGGCGCTAATCCAATATTTTAATACCCTAATGAGTATAGAGTTGCTTAATCAAGTTAGAGCAGCATATATAATATCTTCAAAATAATCAGAAACACTATAAAATTTCATGAAGTATATCATGCAAACACAAACAGGTGTACATTATGTATGCTTTTCAATGATCACGAGCAAACAATGAGAAACCGAAATACATGGGAAATGCAGGGTCGACCACAACCAAAGTATACATCTCATTCAACAAGCTTAACAAATAAAAATAGCCTTGAAGCTCATGTACACGTACTACACAATCTGAAGAAAACATGGATAATCAACTTATTCCACATTCTCATGTATAGTTATTGTACCAATTCCAGGTGCCCACTGTGTACACTTTATATCAATTCCCTCTTAATCCATTTCGTAAAGTGGGCTTATTTCCCTCAACTTCTCAACCTGTTTGACTGTAAGATTTTCTGCCTGATGAATGTTTTGCTCAACAATAAACCTTTCAATTCCATGTAATGTCAATAGGTTTAACAAGCAGACATTAAAGTTGGGGAGAACTAAAACCAAGGAATAGTGGTTATTATTTAACTTACTGATCCTTTTGAATTGCTATCCAACAAGCACAATCAACCCACTTGTAAAACTATTTTAATTGAGCAACACAAAGTTAGCAAGTGGAGATACTATTGACAATATCATATGGCAATCAAGTTTGTAGGAAATGTCATCAAAGTGTTGTATTTGTCAAATGCAAGATTCGACAAAAAAAAAATTAGTGGATGTGTGAATACGACAATAAGATTAGTGAATCAAATGTAGAGGCCTGCCGAACATATTAATTGCGGAACAAATTAGTGATCAATGCTTTGGGGGAATACGAAGCAATGTTAATATATCACTTACTTGTCGTCTATGACAATATCATCCTGACGTCTTCTATCTTCATCGAGATATTTCATTGTACTACAGTTTACTACAACTGCCAGTATATCTGGTTTAACAAATTACGGATAAGTTAAAATAGTGGATTTGGTCATAATGTTGTATAATTATTGGTACTGTAAAAAATGGAAGAGTCAAATTTATAGTGACTTACCGAATTCAACATTTTTAGTTTGTTGTTCGACATCAAGAAAGGAGATTGTATTCAACATGGTAGGAGCAGGTAATATTGTTTCTTCTTCATTATTTTCTGCAACTTCCTCGACGATAGTGAAACTATCAACAATCCATTCATATCTGTTCAAGCGTATCGCATAGGCGGACGGCTTCCTAACCTTTGCCGAGGAGATAAGATATGTACGAAAACGCCTGAACATGTTGAGTTTTTTATATTCTGAGATGTCAGGACCATATAGTATAATGCAGATTTGTTTTTCCTATATTTTCAAACACAAAGGATGTAAGATGTGTCAAATTATTTTGCCACTTCTGTTTCAGAGACGCGAATCCAATTAACAAATAAGTTGTGGTAAATTTTTTGGATCATTTCAAAATAGAAACTTTTCATAAACTATTCAAATACATTAACAAACAAATCAGTAGAGTAAAAAACTGAAGAACATATACCAGGGAAAGGATTCATAAATAATTAGCCATTAGAAAGAAAGTTAGAGCTGAAAAATTAAAATCTGAATAACAGAAACTTTTCTATGTTTGCCTCTATGAAGATGTACTTACATTTTCGTCCTGGACAATGATTGTCTGATATCTGATATCTGATCCGCTGATCTTTACTTATTTTTGGACGGATTTTGTCAATGACCAGCACTTTTGAAGTCCAACCTCTAGTCGTTGGGTCTATTGCACCAATGGTAGATTTAGCCTCCATTTAATCAGTGTAAGCTGCAGAACTATAAAACTGCAAGAACAAGTCAGTCATTGAACAAAAAGTTAAGAGTGCTGAAATGACTGTAATAATAGATGGTAAAACAAAGTCTATGAGAACGCCTTTTTAATTATTTCATCATAGACAATATTGTGTGTATAGTGATCATCATGGGATGTCGATGTTGGTGGTCGGATCAGTACTTTCACAGAGTTAGAGTTTTTTGCTCTAGATAATGCAACATACAACTGACCATGCGAAAACACGGGTTCGCGTAAATAAATTCCAGCAAAATCTAATGTTTGACCTTGTGCCTTATTTATAGTCATAGCAAAACATAATCATACTGGAAATTGTGTTCGTTTGAATGGAACAACGGATTTTTCATCACTGGATGATAACAGAGGTATTCTTGGAATAAATACATGCTTATTTTTTAAATCTCCACTAACAATTTTAGCACTAATAACATGAGTTTTAAAATCACAACAAATCAGTCGTGTACCATTACACAAACCTTCAGAAGGATTTAAATTTCGTAACAATATAATCGGACAATTTTGTTTCAACGTCAATTTGTAAGGCGGCAGATTTGCAGGATTGAGTGTGTGCAAAAAATCTTCAAATTGACTCTGGTCATTTGGTTCCACAGTTTCATCTATAGCAATAAATCTTTTCGTTGTATTAGGAAATCTAGCTATAAGCATTTCGTTGATTTCATGCACAAAATCATTTTTGGTTGTTAGAATAACCCGAGAATTCTGACTGCCTGTATTAGTAAACAATGTGTCCATATTCGGATACGTCATATCAAATAAAGCGTCCAAAGATTCTTTCTCGGTTGTAAAAGGTATAATCAGAGAATTAGGAATTTCAATTTTGTTGTCAGAATTTAGCTTTTGTTGTCCATTTCCAACTCTCATAAGAAAGTTGCAAAAACCTGGATCCGTTTTGGCATGCATATTTTCGGATAAATATAATTTTTCCAATTTTTCCCAGATGTGAGAATATAACAGACTTTCATTAATAAAATCTTCTTTTTTTCCGTTCCATACTACGGGAAGAGTTTGTCTAAAATCACCTCCAAATATGACAACTTTTCCCCCAAAAAGTGTAGTTGTGTCCATTAGATCTTTTAACAGTAAATCAAAAGTTTCAACCATTTTCTTTTTTGCCATTGATACTTCATCCCAGACGATCAATTTTGCATCTCGTATTAACTGTGCTATGGCACTCTATTTGCTTATATTACAACTGAAATTTTCATCAATATCTATAGGAATTTTGAAGCGTGAGTGCGCAGTCCGGCCTCCTGCCAGAAGGGATGCTGCAACACCAGAAGTTGTTGTCGCAAGAGCAATACTAGCTTTACTACGTATAGTTGCTAATAAGGCACGGTATAGAAAAGTATTTCCAGTTCCTCCTGGACCGTCAACAAAAAAGGCTCCCGATCTATCTAATAGTATCCTACGAATAATGGTATCATATGCTTCTCGTTGTTGTCTGTTAAGTTTTCTACGTAATAATAAATCTTCTTGAGTAACGTTAATGACACGACCCGGAATCCGGTTAGGCCGTGCGGGCACCCGACATCCTCCTCTAGACCCGTCGGGCGAACCCTTACCAATTAAATCAGGAAAATAAATATAACAATTTACAAATAAGGACAAAACTTAAAATAAAAACGCAGACATACTGATACCCCTAAGCTGTACAAAAGAAATTACAGCTGACTACCCAACATGCTAGGTTTAGGGCTATCCAGACCAGACATCTAAGAGTACAAAAGAAGACAAATACCTCCTGAAGGGAGCAAAATGCAACTGAAATAATAACCAATAAACTGGTGGCCATCCGGAATAAAAGCTGGCTCACCCAGACAGCTGAAGTCGTCTTCGCTCCTTCACAACGTGGCGAACTCAATCCTGGAGCGAACCTGCCGAAACGGAATAGATAGACAAGAAACAAACAACAAACAAGGGTGAGTCAAAAGGACTCAATAAGTGGGGCAGACTAGCCACCTCAAAGAATAGGATAACTAGCCAGGGAGAAAAGAAGCAGATAAACAAAATTTCCTTTTATTTAAATTATGAAAAGGCAGAGCCAGATAATAACTAGAAACACATATGGAATCACAAACTCATTAAAACCAGGAACGTAAGATAGCCAGAACATAGAGGTATCTCGAACATATTAACAATCAGAAATACATCCTGTTGCGGCGTGCAACCCGATCCATATATCCATCCTGTTGCGGTGTGCAACC
The DNA here is from genome assembly GCA_029990575.1 of Petunia axillaris subsp. axillaris. NCBI lineage: Eukaryota > Viridiplantae > Streptophyta > Magnoliopsida > Solanales > Solanaceae > Petunia > Petunia axillaris. Next base: position 139,953,500 of record JARKNS010000004.1, read on the forward strand.
CGATCCATATATTTATATTCCCGAGGCGTGCAACCCGATCCATATATTTATACCGTTGCGGCGTGCAACCCGATCCATATATTCATACCTTTGCGGCGTGCAACCCGAGATACGAGCCAAAAATATATAGGCAAACTGAGATACGGTATACATACCGCATATATAAAACACAACACGATAGTCACACAATAGTCAGCACGCGGTGCAATGAAATGGGATGAATGCAGTATGAAGCAATGGTGTCACATGTGCCAAATAGATGGAGCGGAATCCTCCTGCTCCGGGGGCGGAATCCTCCTACCCTCAATATGATGCAATGGAGCGGAATCCTCCTGCTCCGAGGGCGGAATCCTCCTACCCTCAATATGATGCAATGGAGCGGAATCCTCCTGCTCCGAGGGCGGAATCCTCCTACCCTCAATATGATGCAATGGAGCGGAATCCTCCTGCTCCGAGGGCGGAATCCTCCTACCCTCAATATGATGCAATGGAGCGGAATCCTCCTGCTCCGAGGGCGGAATCCTCCTACCCTCAATATGATGCAATGGAGCGGAATCCTCCTGCTCCGAGGGCGGAATCCTCCTACCCTCAATATGATGCAATGTGCATACAAATGCAACACGATGTAATAATAACCCATCACCAGCGCGGGACTCTCATCGACAGCTGGAAAGTATATACCAACTCACAGCCAAAGTACAATACTCAGATTCTCAATGCAATACCAATAACAGGACATAACATATAATATAAAATATAAGTTCAAGGCTAAGGCGTTACGCCTATCGGCAGCTACACACGTAAGGAACACGTGGTAGAAAATCTACGAGGCCAGGTGCCTCCAAAGAAATGGATATAAACACTTACCTTGTTACAAAGTTAGTACATCCACTCAATAACCGCTTGTCCTTTGGTTCCATTGCCAAATGATCCCACTGTGTTCAATAAGTAGAAAAATATATAACATTAGGCTAAAGACTTCATTCCTCACATCTTAGGGTAATCCAGGTAGGAACCTGATACCCTATTCGCATACGCAATACGCAATACGTAGGCCAGGCCTATATACAGGGTTTAAGGCCACATAACCAAATCCCAAATAAATTACATTTATAAGTTGCCCATAACTCACTGAGCACGAATACATAATCAATTTCATTATCGGGGTCCATTTGACCCTTTAAACTATCAATTTACGTCATTAGGGCGATGTCTAATATTCCTATTTTTACCGCAAAAATATATTTAAACACACGTAATAAACTCAAATACTATATTAGGATCATTACCTGAATGTTGCAGGGTGAAAATTTTACTTTTCTCCGGCCCCTTTTCTCATTTTCTGGCATTTTTTCTTCTGCTGCTTCTCATTTTTCCGTTTCTGTTTTTGTGCGTCTCGTTAGTGTATCATTAAGCAAAGCTTAATTGTCCACCGCCTTTTACGTTTCTTTCCCTTTTTTTGTCTTTTTCCTTTTTCATTTTTTGTTTTCTTTTATTTTATTTTCTTTTCTTAACGAAAATTAAAATAGTATCCTACGATATTCGAAATAATTCCAACTTTTGCATACGAGTTATACAAAATATATGTAACATACTCGCGAAGGCGGATCTCAAATTGGACTCCCGAAACTCAAGATGCGAATTTAAATGAAAAGAAGTCAAATTATTTAACTTTCGGCATTTTTGCGGAAACTAGCCGAATAACATCGAAATTCACTTTCGAAAGTTTACAAAAATCACAAATAATCATACGAACCTAACGACGCTTTCGGATTTCAAAACGGAGCTCATTCGGCACAAACCGAGCTCGAAAATCTCTTTTTAATATTTATCGCCAATAAAAACTGAAACCTTCTTCCGATGCCTACCAAACGAGGTCTGATTTAGCTCAACTTTTACAGACAGGTCCTAATGGACATTACGAATATTTTAAAATTATCGACACGCCAATCGGAGTCCTAACTTCCGAAACGATTGACCGAGGTCGTTTCATTCTCCTCCACTTAAACTCTCGTTCGTCCTCGAACGAGCCTAAGTCCAAAGCAAGATTCACGCAGATAACAAGAGAACTTGCACAACCTTCATGAGCTACTCACTGGCATTATCTTCTTTATTACAGGATCAGAATCATAACACGCATATCGTACATTTGGAATGAAATATATCTGGATAATATGATAATACCATTACTCATCTTATTCTGACTAAGCTGATTCTTCCTCGATCACGAAAAGAGAGTTCTATATTTTCGAAGCAAAGAAACACGAAACTTTGAATGGGTTAACATGATTCAGCCGATAATCACCCCTTCGATATACCTTTTGATATAGAACAGGTCGATGGAACTAAAAATTAGCTCACGCTTGATGCAATAGGGGAAGCGTTGGAAGTACCTTGTTACTACACACTATAGAAGATTTGATGCAAGCTATATTATTTTTACGAATGCACTATACAACATCTCAATTGATTTAGTATTACCATTCAGTATTTGGAGGAAGACTCCTCCACTTAAAGCACAAACTCATGCAGCTATTTGAATAGGAATAACCATCCTCGTACAGTCTGCTGGACTAAAGAAGATTTAGCTAAAAGCTGAACGTAGGCAGACCTAAGCTACCAACTACCCTTTCGAGTTGCCAAACAGCTGCAACTCTCGAGTTCGCAACTCTCGAGTTCACAACTCCATACCTTTGCCGTAAACACCACCGCCTGATGGATGGTATTTCTATATAAAAAGTTCGGCAGAGTTTCCCCTGAAACTGGATGATCCGCAAAAACAGAACCAGCACTATACTATACATGGGAATGGATACCCGGATAAACTGATATCCAAAATAATAATATGCTTACCCGGCCACAATAACATGTACTCTGGCTCAACACAGGGAACGTCACAAGCGGCTACCAATCGCCCAAGCTCACTAGTGCCGGACGAAGAAGAAATGGAAATGGATCGAGGATAGAAATAATTAGAGCTTCAGGAAGCTCATCTTCTTATTTCTTGGCTACCAGAGCTAGACTACTTCCGAGTCAGGCTAACCCAAAAATCGCAATTGAAGAAATAGACATTAAATGAGCTTTATGAAAAAACATCCATACCAATTTAACCTCCCAATAAGAAGGAAATTCTGATAATTTACCATAAACCCTTTTATAACTAAGACAAGCTCATGGGATAACATGACTGTACTAGCGTCTCGAACCAAGAGGAGACACATAAATCGAGTATTACTTACTGATCACTTTACACCGGAAGAAACAATATACTTGCTGACGGTGAAGAATTAGGATCCCATTATCGTACCAACACGAAATTCTGAGAAGAGAGGTAAACTGACTTGACATTATAACAGAATGAGGCACAACGAAATGCCAAGCAAACAATACCGATACTCACTCACAAATCTCTCGCATTTAAACCAGATAAACTAGTAGGGTCATCATAAATGCCAGGAATAAATCATACAAGAAGCTCACCCCTCTACCGCAACCGATTCTTAATAGAATAAGACAACCATTTCCAAATCGATCGGAAGAATCAAATCTTACTCACATATAAGGGAAGAAAAAATACATGGGTGTACTATATCAAATACCTCAACATCCTGCCAGACTGGTAATTCTTAGAACTGCCTCTGCGGCTGAGCCGAGCCGCTACTCTGATAATTACTTCTAGAAGAACCACTACCACCACACTCTCGACCTCTATCGAATGAGGGCATATCTCTGGTTGATTAAGATCTATATGAAATCCCCTGCGATTGTGCAGGTACCAGATGACGAGAGAAAGGATGACTGCCTACTTTCCGGAGTAATAAAAACTCCTCAAAGGATAACCAGACTCACGACAATGATACCACATTTTCTCTGAAAAATGGAAGCTGGAAAGATTGTTGATAGCTGTAAAGAGAAGACTGAATCTGATCTTGATGAGCTACTGGCGCACTTTAAGAATCAAGTGACACAAGCTGAGATAACCTGGAAGGTGACCTCCCAAAATAATCAGAACTTTTACCTCCAAATGAGGTACCATGGTTACCCGCTAGGGTCACGGGATCTCTTACTCTCCCGCTCTAACTCTTCCCACTCTAATTTATGGTATTCCTAATACCTTTGAGCAATATCAACAACAACATCAAATGAAGTCCCAACCTCAATCTTTCGAGCCATCTGGGATCTCGAGGAAGGAGAAAGGTCATCAATAAATCTTTGAATCTCTCGGAAGGTTCATGGACTAGTTCTAATGCATATCTACCCATTCTATAAAATTCAATCTCGTATTCTGAAACACCAACAGGCTAACCGACAGGCTACCCTGTCCAACCCACTCAAACTGGGAACACTTTTCATCTCGCTCGCTACTCGAAAGGAACTTTTCCACGATTCTAGAAGAAAAACCGAACCAAGTTAGCTAATAAGAGAGAGAGGCCCATCAATTCAAGGCTGGACCTTGAAACTGGAAAGCAGAATAATCGACACCATACTACTCGATATAATCAAGAGCCTGAAGGATACAAATACCCTGACATTATTTTTTTAAGAAAAAAAAATTCACGGGGTTTATCGGATGCATTGCTTAAGAATATCGGAAGGTTCAACCGCGTAAAATAATGCAACCTCTTCGGACACTCGGACCGAACTGATACCTCGGCTGGCTAACAAGTGAGAACAATTAGAGGTACAACACATACTAACTCCGGAACATAATTTACTGGGAAACATCAGGAACTGGAACAAGAGCTCTCTAAGACCGAACATCTCCATCTGCGGCAACTTGATAAGCTGCCTAGCGAATAATAGGTTATTGTAGTATCTGCGTCGCCAAGATTCTCGTAAAGCATCGTAGAGAGCCAAGGGAACCACAAGGCCCTGCTCCCTTGCTCATCCCGAGCTCGTACGGCTGGGACCTCCGTAACTAGATCGTCAGCACGATCAAAAACACTCGGAGCTTCATCAGTACTGGCCCCAGGCTAGACTGCTTCGTCTTGAACTCATACAGTTTGCTGATTTGTCGCACGAAGGTTCACAATTACCATGAAGGAATTAACGAAAATACTTTTGCATCCTACACCGACGTACGATCAGAAAAGAAGGAAGTGAAACTTCCTAAATGCCATCATAGCCTCTCGTAGATAAGTACGGACGTCTACGTACCCATCAGCGAGACTCTACTAGACACTGTCTTAGTCTGGATAGACACTAAATGGGCTCTGATACCAACTGACACGACCCGGAATCCGGTTAGGCCGTGCGGGCACCCGACATCCTCCTCTAGACCCGTCGGGCGAACCCTTACCAATTAAATCAGGAAAATAAATATAACAATTTACAAATAAGGACAAAACTTAAAATAAAAACGCAGACATACTGATACCCCTAAGCTGTACAAAAGAAATTACAGCTGACTACCCAACATGCTAGGTTTAGGGCTATCCAGACCAGACATCTAAGAGTACAAAAGAAGACAAATACCTCCTGAAGGGAGCAAAATGCAACTGAAATAATAACCAATAAACTGGTGGCCATCCGGAATAAAAGCTGGCTCACCCAGACAGCTGAAGTCGTCTTCGCTCCTTCACAACGTGGCGAACTCAATCCTGGAGCGAACCTGCCGAAACGGAATAGATAGACAAGAAACAAACAACAAACAAGGGTGAGTCAAAAGGACTCAATAAGTGGGGCAGACTAGCCACCTCAAAGAATAGGATAACTAGCCAGGGAGAAAAGAAGCAGATAAACAAAATTTCCTTTTATTTAAATTATGAAAAGGCAGAGCCAGATAATAACTAGAAACACATATGGAATCACAAACTCATTAAAACCAGGAACGTAAGATAGCCAGAACATAGAGGTATCTCGAACATATTAACAATCAGAAATACATCCTGTTGCGGCGTGCAACCCGATCCATATATCCATCCTGTTGCGGTGTGCAACCCGATCCATATATTTATATTCCCGAGGCGTGCAACCCGATCCATATATTTATACCGTTGCGGCGTGCAACCCGATCCATATATTCATACCTTTGCGGCGTGCAACCCGAGATACGAGCCAAAAATATATAGGCAAACTGAGATACGGTATACATACCGCATATATAAAACACAACACGATAGTCACACAATAGTCAGCACGCGGTGCAATGAAATGGGATGAATGCAGTATGAAGCAATGGTGTCACATGTGCCAAATAGATGGAGCGGAATCCTCCTGCTCCGGGGGCGGAATCCTCCTACCCTCAATATGATGCAATGGAGCGGAATCCTCCTGCTCCGAGGGCGGAATCCTCCTACCCTCAATATGATGCAATGGAGCGGAATCCTCCTGCTCCGAGGGCGGAATCCTCCTACCCTCAATATGATGCAATGGAGCGGAATCCTCCTGCTCCGAGGGCGGAATCCTCCTACCCTCAATATGATGCAATGGAGCGGAATCCTCCTGCTCCGAGGGCGGAATCCTCCTACCCTCAATATGATGCAATGGAGCGGAATCCTCCTGCTCCGAGGGCGGAATCCTCCTACCCTCAATATGATGCAATGTGCATACAAATGCAACACGATGTAATAATAACCCATCACCAGCGCGGGACTCTCATCGACAACTGGAAAGTATATACCAACTCACAGCCAAAGTACAATACTCAGATTCTCAATGCAATACCAATAACAGGACATAACATATAATATAAAATATAAGTTCAAGGCTAAGGCGTTACGCCTATCGGCAGCTACACACGTAAGGAACACGTGGTAGAAAATCTACGAGGCCAGGTGCCTCCAAAGAAATGGATATAAACACTTACCTTGTTACAAAGTTAGTACATCCACTCAATAACCGCTTGTCCTTTGGTTCCATTGCCAAATGATCCCACTGTGTTCAATAAGTAGAAAAATATATAACATTAGGCTAAAGACTTCATTCCTCACATCTTAGGGTAATCCAGGTAGGAACCTGATACCCTATTCGCATACGCAATACGCAATACGTAGGCCAGGCCTATATACAGGGTTTAAGGCCACATAACCAAATCCCAAATAAATTACATTTATAAGTTGCCCATAACTCACTGAGCACGAATACATAATCAATTTCATTATCGGGGTCCATTTGACCCTTTAAACTATCAATTTACGTCATTAGGGCGATGTCTAATATTCCTATTTTTACCGCAAAAATATATTTAAACACACGTAATAAACTCAAATACTATATTAGGATCATTACCTGAATGTTGCAGGGTGAAAATTTTACTTTTCTCCGGCCCCTTTTCTCATTTTCTGGCATTTTTTCTTCTGCTGCTTCTCATTTTTCCGTTTCTGTTTTTGTGCGTCTCGTTAGTGTATCATTAAGCAAAGCTTAATTGTCCACCGCCTTTTACGTTTCTTTCCCTTTTTTTGTCTTTTTCCTTTTTCATTTTTTGTTTTCTTTTATTTTATTTTCTTTTCTTAACGAAAATTAAAATAGTATCCTACGATATTCGAAATAATTCCAACTTTTGCATACGAGTTATACAAAATATATGTAACATACTCGCGAAGGCGGATCTCAAATTGGACTCCCGAAACTCAAGATGCGAATTTAAATGAAAAGAAGTCAAATTATTTAACTTTCGGCATTTTTGCGGAAACTAGCCGAATAACATCGAAATTCACTTTCGAAAGTTTACAAAAATCACAAATAATCATACGAACCTAACGACGCTTTCGGATTTCAAAACGGAGCTCATTCGGCACAAACCGAGCTCGAAAATCTCTTTTTAATATTTATCGCCAATAAAAACTGAAACCTTCTTCCGATGCCTACCAAACGAGGTCTGATTTAGCTCAACTTTTACAGACAGGTCCTAATGGACATTACGAATATTTTAAAATTATCGACACGCCAATCGGAGTCCTAACTTCCGAAACGATTGACCGAGGTCGTTTCAGTTAATGGTTCTTTCAAAGTGCACTTCTTTCATTTCTCTAGCTTCTGAAGATGTTTTAATTGCGTGAAGAACAAGTTTATATTCATTAATATCGTGTCCCATAGAATGTAGTATATCATTGATATGATTTAACACTCTATAACGAATCTCATTTACATTTATATTGGGTAAAATTTTATAGTCTTCAGACATTGAACTCTCAAACTTTTCCCACAGGTCCTTTGGATTGGTAGGCTCACAATATACTAATAGTACAACAAATAATTGTCTCAAACTATACGGCATCTGGTAATTTATTGCTTCAGACATACATTCGTCGAGACTATTATCACTGCGTAGCAATCCTCGTTTCTCAGCCGACTCTCTAAAAGAACTACAATATTCACCATTTACCATCTGAAGATCATCATAAGATTTTGGACCTCTAACATTCATCAATAATAGTCTTAAATAATATCCTTCTCCTTCTGTAGGATGGCATGTCACAATACATCAAATAGCAGAACGTTGTTTACGACGTGCCGAATATCTATCTTTTAGAGAGCATACAAAATATTGAGGAAATTCTCTGTATAATAGATTCAACTCTATGGCATCCTTATTATTTTCTTTCATGGAAAAAAACTCAGTCAACATTGTTCTTTTAATCATTGGATTCTTAACAATCGATTCTATGTCAGCATTACTTTTAAAAGACACCCACTGTTGTCCTTCAAGGTGTAACTGAAGTTGGTAAACACTTGGATTCATTTCGCTAATAGGAAATCCATATAAACGCCACGTAGCTTCCGAATTGATATTCTTTTATTTCGTCAACTTATATATTCGTGTCATTGTCATTTACTGTAAAAGAAATCTTGTCGTGTCCCTTACAAATATATTCGTATAAATACTTAAAAACTTTAATATCCGAACAAACTTCAACATTCATGTGACAATTATATTTTCCAAGCAAATATGGATTATATGGAACAACCCAAGAATTGTCTAGTAGTTTTCTCCTTACTTTTACCGTCTTTCCAGTATTTCGTCTTCTTGATTGGGTACGCATCTTTCCCTTTAGATGTTTCATTAGCAAATTCCTTTGGATAATTAAATTTGCACTGACCCATTTTTTTCATGCATGAGTTAGTCGGATCTAGATCGCCGCAAGGACCGTGCATCATATGTTTACATACAAGACGATGTAAATCTAATTCTTTAATTTCATCAGGTAATTCAGCACAAATTACACTATCATTGGCCTCAGGTGTTAATAATTTGTATTCGTTCGTTAATATAATCAGAAAATGGGCATTGGGTAATCCGCGCTTTTGAAATTCTACTGTATACATAAACGCAGCAACTTTTCCGAATATATGGTGTTTTAATATATCAGCTTTGAATTCTTCTACCTTGGCTCTAAATACTCGGCTGATTAGGTGAGGTCTATTTTGCGCCTCGTCTGTCGATGCCAAAAGTTCCTCTATTTCTATCCAAGATGGATTACATGTCGTTGTTATAAATAAATCTGGTTTTCCAAAATTTTGAACCAACGCGATAGCATCCATATAACGTTGTCGTATATCTCGTGGTCCACCTATAAAAGATGCAGGAAGAAACTTTTGCCTTCCAATAGTTGAAGCATTTCTTTCACCAAGTCTCAGAAAATCAAGAAGGCCCTGTAATACATTCATTCTAAACAAGTCTTGGTTGAATGTAACAAAATCTAACCTTTGTGTTTCGACTTTTATATACTCGTCTACCGAATATTATTGAAATATTCTACCTGTATGTAAAATTTCATCTTCTTCATCATTTCTAATTTGGAGTTTATAACAATAATATTCACGGGCAGAGATAGTGTCCCTTTTTTTTTCCTTTTTCAAAGATTTTGTTTCCAAGGTCTAAATATCAATCAATAGAGCACATACTTTTTATACTTGATAATTGTTCAGTCTGACTGTGAAAAGAAGGGCCTCCAGTTCTATCTATCTCTCCCAACCTTTTTATACCACAATGCTAACCATTTTGCCCATAAGGAAACAGTAGTAGGTATTGTAGAGCATCATAACATCCATAGTAGTAATTTACTATTTGTGTTCTACAACTGTGTGTGTAAATTCGAATATGAGGAATTTGAATAATACTATTGTTATCTTGCTCAATCCACATAGCAGCTACCTCAGATGTTGTAGGCAAGTTATATACTCGTTGATCTAAAGCTGAATCACATTTTAAAGCAATATAAAAATTTTCTATATTTGGGATATCAATAAGTGATTTAAGAAATATAGTATATGGGTTGATCTTCAGTATGTTCATCAGTTTTTTAACTATTGCTTCGTCAACTTTATCGGAACATGTTAGTCTTTTAGCAACCTCATTATCATTATCATAAAAATACAATTGTAAATGTTTAATTTGATTATCAGTTGGACAAAGATCGTCTATAAAGTGAAACATTTGTCCTTGAACCCTAAATGTATAAATACCACGGTTTCTTTGCGCTAACTCTCTATCATAAGTTACACCAAGTGACGTAAAAGCAAACATGTTCTTGTATGTTCTAATGTACGTCCGAGAATGTTCACATTCTACAGTATTTCCAAAATATAGATCTCGTAATTCATCAGGTAACTGATGTGAAGCCAATTTTACCGAACCCTTACTACAGCAAAAACCAGGAGGTTCATACTCAAGCTTAACTGCAAAACAGAATTTGCATCTTGGAACCTTTTTTAGAGCAATATTGGCAGAACGCCGTTTGCTAATATGTAGAACATTTCTATTTCTATATGTGGTGCCTGTAATATTACGAAAGAAAATTAAAGGGGAAAAAAACAAAATAGAGAAGGAAAAATAATAAAAATCAACGGCAGACCTTTAGTTCTAGTCGATTCACATGATATATTATGTTGTTCATTAGAAGTCGTTGACGTTGAACCTAAAATTTGAAATATGTCCTCATTGAATTAAAATTATAGTATCATAGCTATTAAATAAAGATAACTGATATAGAGCTTGCCTTCCTCATAAACAGACAGTGGATAAATGCTTTGACATTCCGGGACAGAGCTGTTAATTAGAGAACAAACATCTTGTTCCTTACATCCTATTGAAGATAAAATATGTGTAATACTTCAGACAACAGCAATGCGCAAGAAGAAAGGAAGACATGTGCGTTGAAACAGAGAAATATTGACCACTTCTAACCTGTGTTCAGACAATTTGAGTAATATGTTGCATCCACAGTATTTCGGTCATTGTAATTTGTTCCTGTTTGAGACGTACTTGCCGTTTCACCTGAATTGACAATTATATTGCTCGAAGAAACAGTTTGATATTTTGACCATTTTCTTTTTAGTGAGTGCGCAGATGACAACGATTCAGCCTTTTCTGTAGGTTGCATCTGTTTTTTCCTATTACCACGTTCCATATCTTTGTCACTGATGTCTATCCCTAAGCGTCGTTTCCCTTTTTTTTTTAAACAATATTTGAAGGTTCTGTAGTTGCTAACGCACAGCTTGCTGACTGCAAATGTGATTATAAGTTTTATGTTCAATGCCTTTTTGTGGTACAATATAATTAGAGTAGTCACAGTAGAGTGCAAAAAGCGCTTTAGTAAAACAAAAAGAGGAAACACACAGATGTATACAATCAATGGTCACTTCTTCAGAAATTTAAGTTTGACTGTTTTTACCTAGTTCAATCGAGTAAAACATTTGGAACAGAAAAATACTTACTTGTTATCAATGTCGATGCAAAGTGATGGTTGTGTTGTCCTCTTAGCTCACGACCAATGCAGTAAACTAAACACATATCACATAATATAAATTATGGCATCAACTAAGAATCTCAAAAAAGATTTTATTGAAATGGATGAACTTCCATCTTAAAAAATCAGGCTACAAGAAGGAGGTTACAAATTTTTCAAGTGACTTGAAGGTAATATTATAATTCCCTGTGGACATTTGTAATTTTCATAAGTTAACACTTGGATTCTTGTTACTACATTTTGCAAAACAATCCCAGAGCTCCGAATCCCATCTGTTTAACTCATTTGTTATCCCAAGTAACAAAAATCCCGCTCAGTATAACATTCTATCTCTCATCTTATGTCCCAATAGGCATTTCAATACATAAATACGTTCCAGGACCAGCGAGAAGCTTGTTTAAAACATTCGAGATAAGATAATTTAACTAAATTCTCTGCAGTCTATGCTGCATCATTTGCCCACAGCCAGCGGCTGGGTTTTTGCATTATATTCCTTCTTCCTATATTTTCCTTTATGTCATTCTATGTAGAACAATCACAGAATGGCATCAAGTACTAAGTTCGCAGGCTCAAATTAATCTTCCAAGCATCAATATCTGTACATAGCCATTAAATTGGTTGTGCTATTATTAACTCTGGCACACTGTTTAGAACTACTACTACTTTCATCATGTTATTAAAATTTGCAAAAATAGTATATGTTCTGTCAAAACTAAGAAGTGAATGTACTGGATCAAGCAAGAGTAGTTAGTTATTCACTTCATCCAATGTTATGCAAGCTTCTCAAACATGATAGAATTACTTGCAGTTTGGAAAATGGGAGCATTTATGTGAAGAAACAACCAGTACACTAAGCTATTTGCATTGCTTATTGGACGAATAAAAGATGAGGAAAGTTGCAAATCAGGAGCCATTTTCTATAGAATTGGTAAGTTTTAACGACTCCTACAGACTATGCAGATATACACAGAGATTAATTACACAAATTCCTTAATGAATGTATGAGAATTGTGTGCCATCGTTGCTCCTAAGAATTTCTCGGTTCTTAAAAGAATCAATATTAACTGTCTTATTATTTGGCAACGAAGGCGTGCAAGTAATACAATTGAGAAATAAACTGATATCTATAGCTTAGCACTGCGGAAGTTCAGGGTGACGTAAGTTTATTTGTACAATATAGCTACAGAGGAATATATGTTAAGACTGGAGAAATAGTAGACTTAATCAACTTAAAAGGCTTTCTAAAATTTTCACTCTTCCATAATACACAAACTTGTTAATATTCTTCGGAAAGATCTTGTGCTCCCAAAACTTTATTCTTTGTTTGCTTTCAATACACTTTCCAATTAAAACTGCATTTCTAATAGGCGATCTCACATACCTCCTAAAATTGCACGCACTCCATTTCTAACACTTTTGTTCATCCATAGCTTCTTTACAAATAGTTAGAGATGTTTGCACAACATCTGAAATCCAAGCATGTTATATCTTTCGTCTCAACCTTTCTAGGTTAAATAATCAATAACTTTGTCATCAAGACTCGCATATTATAAATAGTAAACATTTGCTAAATTTGCATTTATGCTACACCTTGAAAAAGTTCTATAGTTGCAGCAAGTAAATAAACCAATGGTGTTCCCTCGCCCCTTTAATGAACAAACATTTTGCATAATTATCTATTCAAGCTTTCTAAGAATAGCTGCTAAATCCTTGCTCCTTGATAACAATTATCTGCTATTTGTTCTTATACTTGTATTTTAGAACTGTCGGACTCTGAGAAACAAGTAGATAGAAGGGAGCAAAAAAGGCCACTAAATAGAAAAGAGAGGTTTCAAAAGAAGTTCAATAAAACAGAGAGATTCAATCGAAATGATCGCTTCTCCAAGAAGCGAAGATTCGGAAACTCTGACTCCCCAAATTCTTGTGATCAAAAGGGTTCTCCTACAGGTCAGGTTACAACTGCAAGAGAACCAACACTACTACAAAAACTATTGAGTTCAGATATTCTGAGAGATAAATGCCACCTTTTGCAGGTCTTTAGGTTCATGACCATGAATGCTTTCTTTAAAGACTGGCCAGAAAAACCCCTGAGATTTCCCCAAGTGGCACTCAAGGAAACAGGGAACGAAATCGAAGTTGTTGAAGACATATATGATGTTATAGACACAACCATTGAAATACATGAAAATGGAAACACTGAAAGTGAAGAACTTTGAGGAGGAGAGACAAATATCTGATTAGACAACATCTTGTGTTTATCACTGTTTATTTTATATGTTTGCTAGCTTCATCTTAATTATGTGTATATTCTAGTTTGTCTAAATGCCATGGCATGGATTGGAATTTTGATTTTCTAGAGCGACTAACATTTAAGAGAAAAATCAACAATATTAAACCAAACAAACACTGAATTTTACAGCAACAGACTTATATCAAAGATCTTTGATTCCCTATATCAAGAAAATACATCACATGTTACTCAAACAAACAAAAGAAGCGCTAACCATAAATTTGAACAACACAGACAGATTGAGAGCAAAAACAGAAATGAACACAAGTGAAACACATATTATTCAAGGAAGAGGAGCAATAAAACTCACAGACGTAAAAGCAAATAACATACGGATCAGCAGAGAAAGCCAAATTTGCACCAACGAACTGATTTGAAAGAGCGCTAAACAATTCTCTTTTGAAGAAGGAAAGTCTGAAGTAATCTCATTGGGAAGACGAAAGGTTTGGCAAGATATATATGAAGAGACAAACGGTTGGATATGTACCAACATAACTATGGGAGAAATTTGAGGTTAGTTAAGAATATTGAGAATGTTTCAGTAATTAAATAACACAATTCTACACTTCATTCCCAAAGTACAAAAAGCTGCAGCTAGGGAAGATATGAATTATTTATACTACCCTTTAAGTAGCTAGTTTAGAACAAGAGCAAAGCTGAAAATATTTAGAGAGCTGTTGGTTTAGCTGACCATTTTCGAGAAGTTACAACTACAGAAACAGTTTTGCACAACCACAGCCAAGCAGAAACTAAGTGAAATTTTTGAAATACTCCTAACCATGCCTATGCAGATAGTTCAAACTGTCTCTTCTAAAGTAGTAGTAATGTATGTTCCATTTGCTTTTTGCTTTAAACTTGTAATTTTGTGAGTCGAACTTGTTCCTTAGTTTTTTCATAGCTTACAAAGTTCTAAAACTAGCTTTTAAATCTTGTATAGAGTGAGTGGCCGTAGAAGCACCACTAAATACGAATTAAAAAAATCAAATACATATAACACTGCACATCAAATACAACCAATTAATAGCAGCACTAATTATATAAGATGTGGCTAGCTATCAAAATTTTAAGAAATGTTGAAACATGGTTGGCTCAAGCACAGTATTGCTTATTTTTTAGGATCTCTAAAGTCAAAAGCCCCCAAAATTTATTTTTAATATATTTATTTATATTAATGAGGATTACTTTAGATTAACAAATGATATTCATTTGTTTCAATACAATACCTTTGTTTTTAGTGTCAAAAGTTTTATTAACCGAATGTTCAAAGCTCAAAAAAATATATAAAGTTCTAGTATCGAAAACTTGAAATTAATATAAAAATTAAAAACTTGAAAAAAGTATTTGCTACAATTCTATAGTCATGACCATACAATAGAAGTGTGAAAACTTCTATACTCCATTAACTAACCAACAGTTTTATTTTTTAATTTTTACTTGATTTTTTTAACTAGCTGTATCTTCTGTCCATTAAAAAGATATATGAAAAAATTATTTTAAAAAATATTAACTCTTATATTGCTGCTCAAAAAATTTAAAGAGGACAGATTAACTAAAATCTTATATGAATTTACTAAATATTTTAGTGTACGTTATTAAGATTTTAGCTTTAGGCTACCCATTTTGTCGAGAAATTCTAATTTTGAACAATTTTTTTTTGTTTCATATTTTTTTATATTAATAAAATGAATGTTCTATATCCATTTTGAATGTATTGACTGCTTTGTAGTTTGTGAATGGTGTTTTTAACATATTTATATCAGAATCTACACTACAAATATGCGCGCGCGCGCGCGCGCGCACACACACACACACACACACACACATATATATATATATATATATATATATATATATATATATATATATATATATATATATATATATATATATATATACACACTATTGGGTTTGCAAATGAACATCTAATTTGAATGAAGTAAAATTTGCCAAAAAAATAATTAATTTAAAGTATTATATGTGTAATCTATTTTGAATATTGGATGTTACCATAAAAGGCTTTGTGGATTTTGAAATTTTTAAATTTTATAATATTATGTTTGCTTTTTATAGTATATATTTATTGTTTCGTATTTCTTTGATACTACATAAAAATACATATTATGAGAGCCATTTTTAATGTATTGTAATTTTTTATGCATTTGTAATTAATGAATTGCAACGTAAAAATAGTTGGGCTTTAAATGTACATGTGTGAGCAAACATATTGTTGAATTAATATTATATAATATGAAAGTTGTTACCTATAGATTTTAATGAAAGTATTATATGTACAAAAATACATTGTTTGATATCAGTTAATAACATATGTGTTTTATTTTGTTGAAATTTAGCTCTGATATCAATGGTTGAAAAACTTGATTCATAAGTTGATTCTTACCGCAATTTACCCTAGATCACAAATAAATCATCAAACTTGAAATATTTGATATAAGAGCATATTAGACAAGATAAAGGATTTTGGGGGCAATATAATGTCCATTGTATTCTTCATGTTTCGAATGTATTGCCTGCATTGAGAAATTTGTGGTTAATAATTGCAATGTAACGAGATGAGAAACTATACTTCAATTATACATGCATGTGAAATCAAACCCAAACCTTTTGCAACTAACCCTAAAAACCTTGAATGAACTCTAATCGATGATTGTGATCCGTCAATCGTTGCTTCTTCATCTGTCCATTCATCCACCGGTGGCACTAGTTCTTTTGGTTCTCATCCTTCAACCGTAGCTTTCTCGATCACTTCTATTATTACTCAACACCCTTCAATAACAATTAGTTTCTATCAAATCGCTGCAATTGTTTAACCACTTGTCTTTGACCACCATCAACCTCTTCCTCAATTTCTCCACTATTGCTCAAACCTCAAACAGATTCATCTCACCTACATTGAACGTCGTAAAAAATATTGTTATTTTCGTCCACCTTGTCTTCGACTACCATCAATAGGCACAATACACCGTGAGCTGTTCCAAGAGACTTTAAGTGTAGAAGTTGTCATGAAAATTTGCATGTAATTTATATAAGATACTAATTGAAAAAATTGACGTTATTAAGAAAAATACGACGAGTGTTTGAGAAGGACAAAAGTTCCATATACACTTTGACGATATTATCATATCTTTTTGTTATTGTGATTGCCACTTTTGGTCCTATAAGTGGGGGTTTTTTCTTAGCTCATAAATTCAAGTTGGTTTCAGCTTTAATTGCAACTATTGTCTTATAGGTAAAGAATTGACTATCAACTGTATTTTGGGCGTGTACAGGGATAGTTCAAAATACACTGGCCTAAGGGAGCAACGGTGCAGAAGTCCTACATGGAGGCTGCAGAAATAATGTAGGACAGGACACGACCCTTAATTCTGGACTGATCGTGAGGGCACCTGAATCTACCCCGTCAGGTGAACAAATATAAATAGACTAATGTAATGGATTCATTCAAAGATGAGCTCTTGCCTATACCAACCATAAAGAGTTGTGAAATCGATATAAAGAAGGAGTCCAAGGGAATTTTGACTTTTTTCATTGAATAACTAAATGTTATCCATAGATAGAATAAAAATACGGATGTATCCTCTGAACATAGTCTAGGTACTCTTATAAGTTATGAACATCTAAATAAGA
The DNA here is from genome assembly GCA_029990575.1 of Petunia axillaris subsp. axillaris. Classification (NCBI taxonomy): domain Eukaryota; kingdom Viridiplantae; phylum Streptophyta; class Magnoliopsida; order Solanales; family Solanaceae; genus Petunia; species Petunia axillaris. The sequence continues at coordinate 139,971,125 of JARKNS010000004.1, forward strand.
GAACACTGAGTATATATCAATGCGTTCGAAACTAGAAATGACACAAGTCATGAAAACTGAAAGATGCGCCATCATGAAACAAGGATGGTTGGCTCACAGCTGGACTCTCGAAAAATCTCCAACTCAACCACGTACCTTGCTTGAACACGGATATGAACCTGCCCAAACAAAATAAATAAATAAACAAACATAAACGGAAACAACGTAAGTCGAAAGGGGGTAGTAGGTGGATATAAGTGTTTCTAACAATAATAAGAGACAAGTGTAGCAAAGGATAATAGAAAGAAATGAGAGAAAAAAAGAAGTATTTCTTTAAATCGATCCTCAAGTAACTCATTAAATAATGTTACAATCATCAATAAGTAAATCAAAAGAAACTCGCAAAGGTAGGTATCATATTAAAGAGTCCAATGGCCATAATAATAATAATAATAATAATAATAATAATAATAATAATCATAATAATAATAATAATAATAATAATACACCCACTCCAAGTATATATCACATGGACCAACTTCGAAATACAATCATGGACTAACTCCTAATATATAATAATAGACCAACTCTGAATTTATCAAATACCAACAAGCCATGAATCACATAATCTAATAACTCAAATCATATTCGACGGGTATGATGCCAAGTTCGATTACACGCATAAAAGTGATCCAAATCCAACTAGGAACGATATGGAAAGATAGAAACAAGATACAAGTTTAAACTTATTCAAGCAATAACTAGGAACTAGTCTAATTACCTTTTGAATGAATTTGAAAAAACACCAACGCTATGCAACAATCCTCAAGAGAACTTCACCAAATTGAACAAGTTCTACAATGGTTTGTTTAGGAGCTAAAAAAGTGATGATGTTTTCATATATTCTGAACTCCTGAAATAAAACGTTAAGTTTGGATTTTATAGATATAGGTTATGCGCCTAGATTGTTTATAATCAACCACTAATTAGGCTATAAGTAAAAGACCACACCGAGCCATAAAAGTAGCATCATTTTAAAATAGTCTAGATATGCAATGAAGTGTAGAGGAGCTCGTTGAGAGCATCCAAAATTCTGCCACAACGTCCAAAGGAAGCAAGGCGTACAAGTCATGCTCGCCAAGTGCTCGTTGAGTGCTTGCACTCTAAGCCCCTCTCCTTGCAGTATCGCTCCACCTTTTTCAATGCTCGCCAACTTTCTTGTTGACCCTCCAAACATGCCTCCCTGCAAATTGTACTCCAAAGCACCATCTCCCTTCCACTTGAGTCCAAGCTATCATCAAAGATAGGTGAAAGTCCGCCGATAACTTCTTAGCCCGGCTCTTGACCGATAGTAACAGTTATGGCTCAGTTTGGACTGCATCATCCTCCCCTTCTTGAAAGGATTTCTTCCTCGAAATCAAACCACCATCAACCTCAACTGGATCACCTAAAACACAAGAAAGCAAGTTAGAAGCATAGAGAGCATGTGATTCGTTGTACTTAACTTCTTGAACAAAACTGAAACGCCTTTTAGGAATGGCCTCCTTTGCTCTTGACACGACCTAGATTTTCTGTTAGGTCGTGCGGACACCCGACATCCTCCCCTAGACCCGTTGAGTGAATTCTGAATTGAATTCACAAAAATAAATATAAACGAACTTTTAGATAAGAAATAAGACCTAAAGAGACACGAATATAACTATATATAAGTTGTACATAAGAAGTTATAGCTTTTTACCCAATATACTAGATTTAGAGCTATCCAAACAGACTTCTAAGAATATAAAAGTAGTATAAACATCTCCCAAATGGAGCTACATACAACTCGAATAATAAACATAAAATTGATGGTCCTTCTGAATGAAAGCTGGCTTTAAAACAATTAGAAATAGTGCAAAAAAAAGTCAGCAACGGTGCAGAAGTCCTACAGGGAAGCTGCAGAAATAATATAGGACAGGTCACGACCCTTAATTCTAGACTGATAGTGATGGCACTCGAATCTACTCTGTCAGGCGAACCCACTTGAACCATAAATAATTAATAATAATTTTACAAATATAAATAGACTAATGTAATGGATTCATTCTAAAATGAGGTCTTGTCTATACCAACCATAAAGAGTTGCAAAAACGATATAAAGAAGGAGGCCAAGGGAATTTTGACTTTTTTTATTGAATAACTAAATGTTATCCATAGATAGAATAAAAATACGGATATATCCCCTGAACAAAGTCTAGGTCCTCTTATAAGTTATGAACATCTAAATAAGAGAATATTGAATATATATCAATGCGTTCGAAACTAGAAATGACACAAGTCATGAAAATTGAAAGATGCGCCACCATAAAACAAGGACGGTTGACTCACAGCCGGACTCTCGGAAAATCTCCAACTCAACCACGTACCTTGATGTAACACGGATCTGAGCCTGCCCAAACAAAATAAATAAATGAACAAATATAAACGGAGACAATGTAAGTCGAAAGAGGTAGCAGGTGGATATATGTGTTTCTAACAATAATAAGAGACAAGTGTAGCAAAGAACAATAGAAGGAAATGAGATAAAAAAAGAAGTATTTCTTTAACTCGATCCTCAAGTAACTCATTAAATAATGTTACAATCATCAATAAGTAATCAAAAGAAACCCACAAAGGTAGGTACATATTAAAGAGTCCAATGGCCATAATAATAATAATAATAATAATAATAATAATAATAATAATAATAATACACCAACTCCAAGTATATATCACATGTACCAACTTCGAAATACAATCATGGACTAACTCCTAATATATAATAATACACCAACTCTGAATTTATCAAATACCAACAAGCCATGAATTACATAATCTAATAACTCAAATCATACTCCACGAGTATGATGCCAAGTTCGATTACACGCCTAAAAGTGATGCAAATCCCACTAGGAACGATATGGAAAGATAGAAATAAGACACAAGTTTAAACTTATTCAAGAAATAACTAGAAACTAGTCTAATCACCTCTTTAATGAATTTGAAAAAATACCAATGCTATGTAACAATCCTCAAAAAACTTCACCAAATTGAACAAGTTCTACAATGGTTTGTTTAGGAGCTAAAAATGTAATGTTGTTTTTATGTATTCTGAAATCCTGAAATAAAATGTTAAGTTTGGATTTTATAGCTATATGTTATGTGCCTAGATTGTTAATAATCAACCACTAATTGGGCTATAAGTAAAAGACCACACCGAGCCATAAAAGTAGCATCATTCTAAATTAGTCTAGATATGTAATGAAGTGTAGAGGAGCTCGTTGAGAGCATCCAAAATTTTGCCACAACGTCCAAAGGCAGCTAGGCGCACAAGTCATGCTCGTTGAGTGCTTGCACTCTAGGCCCCTCTCCTTGCAGTGTCGCTCCACCTTTTTCAATGCTCGCCAACTTGCTCGTTGACCCTCCAAACATGTCACCCCACCAATTGTACTCGAAAGCATCCTCTCCCTTCCACTTGAGTCCAAGCTATCATCAAAGATAGATGAAAGTCCGCCGATAACTCCTTAGCCCGACTCTTGATCGATGGTAACAGTTATGGCTCAGTTTGGACTGTATCATCCTCCCCTTCTTTAAAGAATTTCTTCCTCGAAATCAAAAAACCATCAACCTCAACTAGATCACGTAAAACACAAGAAAGCAAGTTAGAAGTATAGAGAGCATGTGATTCGTTATACTTAACTTCTTGAAACAAAACTGAAACGCCTTTTAGGAATGGCCTCCTTTTGCTCTTGACCCAGCCTGAATTTTTGGCTAGGTCGTGCGGGCACCCGACATCTTCCCCTAGACTCGTTGGACGAATTCTTAATTGAATTCACAAAAATAAATATAAAATCAACTTTTAGATAAGAAATAAGACGTAAAGAGACACGAATATAACTATATATAAGTTGTATATAAGAAGTTACAGCTCACTACCCAATATACTAGATTTAGAGCTATCCAGACAGACTTCTAAGAATACAAAGGAAGTATAAACATCTCCTAAATGGAGAAAAATACAACTCGAATAATAGACATAAAACTGGTGGTCCTTCTGAACAAAAGCTGGCTTTAAAACAATCAGAAATAGTGTAAAAAAAAGTCAGCAACGGTGCAAAAGTTCTACAGGGAGGCTGTAGAAATAATGTAGAACAGGTCACGACCCTTCATTCTGGACGGATCATGATGGCACCCGAATCTACCCCGTCAGGCGAATCCACTTGAACTATAAATAATTAATAATAATTTAACAAATATAAATAGACTAATGTAATAGATTCATTCAAAGATGAATTCTTGCCTATACCAACAATAAAGAGTTGTGGAATTGATATAAAGAAGAAGGCCAAGGGAATTTTGACTTTTTTTATCGAATAGCTAAATGTTATCCATAGATAGAATAAAAATACGGATGTATCTCCTAAACATAGTCTAGGTCCTCTTATAAATTATGAAAATCTAAATAAGAGAATACTGAGTATATATCAATGCGTTCGAAACTAGAAATGGCACAAGTCAGGAAAACTGAAAGATGCGCCACCAGAAAACAAGGATAGTTGGCTCACAGCTGGACTCTCGAAAAAACTCCAACTCAACCACGTACCTTGCTTGAACACGGATCTGAACCTATCCAAACAAAATAAATAAATGAACAAATATAAACGGAAACAACGTAAGTCGAAAGGAGGTAGTAGGTGGATCTACGTGTTTCTAACAATAATAAGAGACAAGTGTAGCAAAGGATAATAGAAAGAAATGAGAGAAAAAAGAAGTATTTCTTAAATCGATCCTCAAGTAACTCATTAAATAATGTTACAATCATCAATAAGTAAATCAAAAGAAACTCGCAAAGGTAGGTATCATATTAAAGAGTCCAATGGCCAGCTTTGAAATAATAATAATAATAATAATAATAATAATAATAATAATAATAATAATAATAATAATAATAATAATAATAATACACCAACTCCAAGTAAATATCACATGGACCAACTTCGAAATACAATCATGGACTAGCTGCTAATATATAATAATAGACCAACTCTGAATTTAACAAATACCAACAAGTCATGAATCACATAATCTAATAACTCAAATCATACTCCACGGGTATGATGCCAAGTTCGATTACACGCCTAAAAGTTATGCAAATCCAACTAGGACACAAGTTTTAACTTATTCAAGCAATAACTACGAACTAGTCAAATCACCTCTTGAATGAATATGAAAAAACACCAACGCTATGCAACAACCCTCAAGAGAACTTCACCAAATTGAACAAGTTCTACAATGGTTTGTTTAGGAGCTAAAAAAGTAATGTTGTTTTTATATATTCTGAACTCCTGAAATAAAACGTTAAGTTTGGATTTTTATAGCTATAGGTTATGCCCCTAGATTGTTAATAATCAACCACTAATTGGGCTATAAGTAAAAGACCACACCGAGCCATAAAAGTAGCATCATTCTAAATTAGTCTAGATATGCAATGAAGTGTAGAGGAGCTCGTTGAGAGCATCCAAAATTCTGCCACAACGTCCAAAGGCAGGTAGGTGCGCTAGTCATGCTCGCCAAGTGCTCGTTGAGTGCTTGCACTCTAGGCCCCTCTCCTTGTAGTGTCGCTCCACCTTTTTCAATGCTCACAAACTTGCTCGTTGACCCTCCAAACATGTCTCCCCGCCAATTGTACTTCAAAGCATCCTCTCCCTTTCACTTGACTCCAAGCTATCATCAAAGATAGATGAAAGTCCGACGATAACTCTTTAGCCCGGCTCTTAATCGATGGTAACAATTATGGCTCAGTTTGGACTGCATCATCCTCCCTTCTTTAAAGGATTTCTTCCTCGAAATCAAATCACCATTAACCTCAACTGGATCACCTAAAACACAAGAAAGCAAGTTAGAAGCATAGAGAGCATGTGATTCGTTATACTTAACTTCTTGAAACAAAACTGAAACGCCTTTTAGGAATGGCGTCATTTTACTCTTGACACGACCTAGATTTTCGGGTAGGTCGTGCGGGCACTCGACATCTTCTCCTAGACCCGTTGGGCGAATTCTGAATTGAATTCGCAAAAATAAACATAAAATCAACTTTTAGATAAGAAATAAAACCTAAAAAGGCACAAATATAACTATATATAAGTTGTACATAAGAAGTTACAGCTCACTTCCCAATATACTAGGTTTAGAGCTATCGAGACAGACTTCTAAGAATACAAAGGAAGTATAAACATCTACCAAATGGAGAAAACTACAACTCGAATAATAGAAATAAAACTGGTGGTCCTTCTGAACAAAAGCTGACTCACCCTGAAAGCTGAAATCGTCTTCGCTCTTCAATCACGCGATGAACTCAATCCTAGAGCGAACCTGAAACGACCCTAGGTAGTCATTTCAGGAGTTAGAATTTTGATTGGCGTGCCGACAGTTTTAAAATCATCATAAGGTCCATTAGGACATGTCTGTAAAATTTGAACTAAATCGGACTTCATTTGGTAGGTATTGGAAGAAGGTTTCAGTTTCCGCTGTCGGTAAATCTAAAAAAGAAGGTTTTCGAGCTCGGTTTTGGTGAATGAGCTCCGATTCGAAATTCGAAAGTGTCGCTAAGTCCGTATGGTCATTTATGACCGGTGTAAATATTCGGAAGTGAATTCTGAGGTCGTTCGAATTGTTTCCACTAAAATTCTGAAAATTAATAATTTGATCTCTTTTCATTTAATTCGTATCTTGAGTTTCGGGAATTCGATTCGAGATCCACCTTAGCGAGTACGTCACATATTTTGTATAACTTGCTTGAGAAATTTGGGATTATTCCGAGTTTCGTAGAGTTCCATTTTAGTTTTCATTACGGTAGCAACTTTTCAAAAAACAAAATAAAATAAAATAAAGAAAGATAAAAGAAAAAGAAAAGAAAGAAAAAAGAAAAGATGATGGGGAGGCGGTGGGCTAAGGGATATAGAGCCGACAGTTTTAAGTAGCTTGAATGTCAAAAGTTGCTTATAAGTCATTTTTTAGAAGTAATCAAATCCTAACTTCTTTCTTTTGGATTCTTTTTAAGAATAAAAGTGCTTATAAGTTATTTTATTTTTTGAGTTACCAAATACTCATTTTTTACTTAAAAGCACATATGTACTCTTAAGCTACTTTTAAAGCTTATCCAAACGGGCTCATAATCCCTTAGCTTACAAGTCCAAGAATAAAACGAACAGAAAAAGGACTTAACAGAGGACTCGGCGACGGGAAAAAAAAAAATCAGAAAAGAGAGAAAATAAAGGAAAAGATGAAAGAAAAATAGAATTTTCACTCCGAAATATCTGGGTAATTGTTGACACCCAATTTTGTCCCTCTGTTTTTCACAATTTAGCCATATTTAATTAAAATGTGTAATCTTATTTTTCAAACAAAGTTACATTAGATAGCATGCATTTACATATGTAATCCTATTATTACTTACTTATGACTATATTATGTAATTTGCATCATTTAGGTTATTTTTGAAATACATATTCTTATTATGACTATTCATGTTATTGTATATGTCATTTTTACATTTAATTAGTATTATTTGAGTTAATTTATATTTATTTGTGACTAAATATATTTATTTATATTTATCTATAATTTTTTTATTTTTATACTAATTATTTATACGGATTATATTTTAATTAAATACTAATCAATTTGTCAATTTACAAACCTATTTCTACTGCACCAAGTCCTCGCCATCGTCTTTTTTCAACCTGTAGCCCACCAGAAGCTTACGTTGGTGCCAATACACCCTTTTCAAATTTTCACAAATTTGAATTTTGGATTGTTGTTGTTATATCTTTACTTTTACCTTTTTTCCTTTTTTATTTTCCCTTGATTATTCCAACTTCTTTCTGTAAACCCCAAACGAAAATTCATGTTTCCATCTTCAGCAATTTTCCAACGTCCCCTTTCCTTTTCTTTGGTATCATTTTAATGAGTATCACTTTTAATTTTCTCACCATTTGTTATAAATTTTCACTTTCTCCTTCAATAACCATTTTTTCTTTCAAACACCAACCAAAATCCTTTCTTAATTCTTGTAAAACAATATTAACATTTTATTCTACTATATTTGACATCCTACCACACCATAAAAAGTTACACCCTTAATTCACTATCCTTTACTTTCTTTTCAATATTTATCTTTTACCTCCTAATGGCTAGAATACTAGCTAAATACATTTTCTTGCTAATATACTACTTTAGTTCCATATATTTTTTAGTTTTTTCATTTTAAAAGATTCACGACCCTAGCTGTAATCTTCAACTATAAATATCACTAGTTTTTTATTTACCTAGACACCATATTTTCAAGTCATTCTTGCCTCTCTCTACACTCTCTGTTTGTGCAACATGGCCAAGCATTTCTTGAACATGCTTCATGTCTGAATATCCTTAGGGATGCCGTATCTATATTGCTTTTGAAATAATTCTCTATTTAGCTCCTTGTATGTATTTTGTTTCTTTTTTGTGCTACGTTACTAACCTTGCAAGATGTTTGATATTGCAAAGGATTTCTCCCTTGGACTTGCCTCAAACGTGGTGCTAGCAACCATATTTTTATTTGCCTCACACTTTAGCTTCGGGTCTCATTTTATTTCATGGCGTGTTATAAAGTCCAATACCTAGTGAAAGGGGCAAGGATGATTTACAAAAAAAAAATATATATATATATATATATATATATATATAATTTGGTGAATTGGTTTTACTTAATGTCTTTTACGTGCATTTTCTAAAATTTTATATTATATAATCTCTTCAAGTTGATTAATAACTTGAGGGGGATTAGAACTTTAGAGGGCAAGTCCTTGAAAATTATATTATGTTTCTATAAAAGATTATTAGGTAATCTTTTAATTTTTTGTTATGTGCTTATTAAAATATATATTTGTAATTTTAATTATTACAAGGTTATTTTCCTACTATAATAGTTAGTAATATATAACATCTATTTTTACTATATGTATCCCTAATTACTCATTTTTAATTAAATTATTTTAAATGCGAACTCATATTAAGGTCGCCACCAAAGTTAAAGGTATATGACCAATAATGTCACAATGTCTTTTTTTAGTGGCACACATTTTGTAATCACTTATTTTCTCCATATTTTTTATTCGCTTGAGAATCTCATGTCCCGATGATACGGATCAAAATAAACACGGAAATAAAGATAAGAGAGCGAGACACTACTCGAACTCCCTACGAAGTAACTCCGGGGAACTTGTCCCGAGATACCCTCGTATCGGCGTCAAGGAGGACCTACACTATGCAACTACCCTCGAGACTACAAAGACCTCACAAGTATAATGATCGGGGGGGTTTGGGGTCAACTAGAATCCACTAGTAAACTCAAACCAACTCAAAAAGGTTTTCATTCTAAGAGAATCCACTCTTGAACATTGTCATTCAATCATTCTTCATAATGGCTAATTTTACAGGTTTGTGGCTATATGTGTCATATTACTAGTATTCAAAGTTATATTTTGCAATTTATACTAAACTGTGATTTGCCTGTTTTTTGCCTCTCATATCCTCGGCTTAAATTGAGGTTTAAATCTGTTCCAGAAGATAAATCCTGGATTTTTCAGAGACATCCTAGAATTGAGACGTCATTTAGATTTTGGCACACCATTTTAGGAATAGACTGTCATAGAGGCTGGAATTGCAGTTATAGCTTCGATCTTTAATTTATCTTTAGGAATCTGTTCGTATTCACTTATCCTACTTTGTTGCATGCCATACTATCTTTTACAAGTTTAATATAATTTTCATTTTTTTAACTTAAATTGCACACTTGAACCCAATTACAGAAATCGGCCCGGAACAAAATTGACACGACCCGAAATCCGGCTAGGCCATGCGGGCACCGGACATTCTCCCCTAGACCCGTCGGGCGAACCATTACCAATTAAATTAGGAAAATAAATGTAATTCAATTCATAAATAAGAACAAGACTTAGAAAAAACACAGATACACTAATACCTCTAAGCTGTACAAAAGAAATTACAGCTGACTACACAACATACTAAGTTTAGGGCTATCCAGACAAGACATCTAAGAGTACAAAAGAAGACAGATACCTCCTGAAGGGAGCAAAATACAATTGAAACAATAAACATAAAACTAGTGGCTATCCTGAACAAAAGTTGGCTCACCTTCACAACGTGGAGAACTCAATCGTGGAGCGAACCTGCCGAAACGAAATAAATGGACAAGAAACAGACAACAAACAAGGGTGAGTCAAAAGGACTCAATAAGTGAGGCAGACTAGCCACCTCAACGAATTGGATAGATAGCTAGGGAGAAAAGAAATAGATAAACCAAATTCCTCTTATTTCAATTATAAAAAAGGCAGAGCCAGATAATAATTGGAAACATGTATGGAACCATAAACTCATAAACAACTAGGGACATAAGATAGGCAGAACATATAGGTATTCCAAACATATCACCAATCAGAAATACATGAAACATACACGAAACATCACACTATAATCACACAATACACAACAACCGGTGCAATGGAATGGAATGAATGCAGTATGATGCAATGGGGGTCACATGTGCTCGTAATCCCGTCCCGAAACTCCTGCATTCGAGGTGAATAGAATATAGTAACCAGCTGGAGCGGAATACTCCAACTCCTGGGGCGAAACACTCATGCACCCGATATAATACAAATCAGAGGCGGAATACTCCTACACTCTCATGGGATGGAATACTCCTGCACCCAATATGATATAAACCATAGGCGGAATACTCCTACACTCTCCTGATGCGGAATACTCCTGCACCTAATATGATATAAACCAGAGGCGGAATACTCCTGCACTCTCCTAGGGCGGAATACTCCTGTACCCAATATGATATAAACCAGAGGCGGAATACTCCTGCACTCTCCTGGGGCGGAATACTCCTGCACCCAATATGATATAAACCAGAGAATATAATGCATATGAATGCAATATGATGTAATAATAACCCTTCACCGGCGCGGGACTCTCATCAACAATCGGGAAGTATATGCCAACTCACAGCCAGAGTACAATGCTCAGATCCTCAATGCAATACTAACAACAGGACATAACATTTAATATACAATGTAAATCCAAAGCTAAGGCGTAATGAGTACGCCCGGCAGCTACATACGTAAGGAACACGTGGTAGATTATCCACAAGGCCGAGGGCCTCCAAAGAAATGGATACAAACACTTACCTTATTTCAAATTGCTACTCAACAACCACTTTATCCTTTGGATTCACTGCCAAATAATCCTGCTTATTCAATAAGCAGAAAGTATATCAGATTAGGCTAAAAGCTTCATTCCCTACATCTTAGGGCAATCCGGTTAGGAACCTGATACCCTATTAGCATATGCAATAAGCAGGCCAGGCCTATGTATATGGTTCAAAGTCACATAATCAAACCCTAAATAAATTATATTTATGGGTTGCCCATAATTCCTTGAGTATAAATATATAATCAATTCCATTATCGGGGTCCAATTAACCCCTAAAATTATCAATTGAACTTATCAAAATGATGTCCCAATTTTTACCGTTAAAATATATTCAAATACACGTAATAAACTGAAATAATGAATTAACACCATTACCTGGATGTTTCGGGGTAAAAATTCTACTTTTTTCCTCCTTCTCCCTTCCCTTTTTCTTCATCTCTTTACGTTTTCTCGTTTATGTTCTTGTTTCTCATTTCTGTTCTTGTTTATCTTTTGAATTAAGGGCCACCACCCTTTTTTTTTCTTTCTTTACCCTTTCTTTTCCGTTTTCCCTTTTTCTTTCTTTTCTTTTATTTAATTTTCTTTTATTTTCATTTTCGTGGCAACAATTAAAACAGCACCGTACGAAATTCAAAATAATCTCAAATTTCGCATACAAGTTATACGAAATATATGTAACATACTCGCTAAGGCGGATCTCAAATCGGATTCCCGAAACTCAAGATGTGAATTAAATTGAAAAAGGTCAAATTATTAATTTTCTAAACTTTAGCCGAAATCAATCGAACAACCTCGAAATTCACTTTAAAAATTCACACAGGTCACAAATGACCATACGAACATAACGATGCTTTCAGATTTGAATCGGAGCTTATTCGCCAAAATCGAGCTCGAAAATCTCTTTTTAAGATTTACCGACAACGAAAATTGAAACCTTCTTCTGATACCTACCAAACGAGGTCCGATTTAGTTCAAATTTTACAGACATGTCCTAATAGACCTTACGAAGATTTTAAAACTTTCGACATGTCAATCGGATTTCTAACTCCCGAAACGACTACCTAAGGTCGTTTCATTCTCATCCACTTAGACTCTCGTTCGTCCTCGAACGAGCTCGAATCTAAAGCAAAATTCATACAAATATCAAGAGAATTTTCACAACCTTCATAAACTATTCCACAGACATTGTCTCATGATTACGGAATCATACCGAACTCTTGGAATAAAACATATCTGGATAATATGATAATACCATTGCCCAACTTATTCGGACTAAGCCGACACTTCCTCAAACACGTGAGGAGAGTTCTACATTTTCGGAATCGGAACTCTGGATGGATTAACATGATTCCGCGGATGAATCACCTTGTCGATATACATTTCGATATAGAACAGGTCGATAAAACTAAGAATTAGCTTACGCTTCAGCAACGCCTTAGAGATTTAATATTAGCATCCAATATTGGAGGAAGACTCCTCCACTTAGAGCATAACTCATACAGCTAATTTGAATAGGAATAGCCATCCTCACACAACCTGTTGGATTAAGGAAGACTTAGCTAAAAGCATAACGCAGTTCAAACCTGAGCTACCAAATGCCAAACAGCTGCAACTCTTGAGCTGACAACTCCATACCCTTGCCGTAAGCACCACCGCCTGATGGGTGACTCTTCTCATTACCCTTAAAGCATTGAAAAATAACAATGTGCTTACCATGCTATCTTGACACGCACTCTGGCTCAACACAGAGAACATCACAAGCGGCTACTAATCACCTAAGCTAACTAGTGCCGAAAGAAGAAAAGATGGCACTAGACTGAGGATATGAATAATTAGAGCTTTAGGAAGCTGATCTTCTTACTTGCTTGGCTACCAAAGCTAGACTACTTCCGAGTCAGGCTAGCTAAAAAATCACAATTGAAGAAATAGATATTAAATGAGCTCTATGGAACAACATCCATGCCAATTTAACCTCCCAATAAGAAGGAAACTCTGATAATTTACCAGAAAACCCTTTTATAACCCAGATAAGTTCATGGGATAACATGACTTTACTAGTGTTTTGAACCAAGAGGAGATACGTAGATCGAATATTACTTACTAACCACTTTACACCAGAAGAAACAATGATACTCTGTGATGGTGATGAACTAGAATCCCATCATCCAACCAACACGGAATTGCGAGAAGAGAGGTAAACTAATTTGACATAATAATATAAGGTGGCACGACAAAATGCCAGGCAAAAAATAGTGACACTCACTGTCAAATCTCTCATATTTAGACCAGATAAATTAGTAGGGTTTCACAAATGTCAGGAATAAATCATACCAGAAGCTCGCCCCTCTACTGCAACCGATGCTTCATAGAAACAATATCCAAGGAAGCCATGGAAATATGGTAAGATAAATGAAGTCCAGACCGATCGGAAGACTCAAAATCTTACTCACATATAATAGAAGAAGAAATACATGGGTGTACTACATCGGATACCTCAGCATCATGCCAGACTGCCAGTTCATAGAACTACCTCTGCAGCTGAGCTGAGCCACTACCCTGATAATCACCTTCTGAAGAACCATGCTCTCGACCTCTACTGGATGGTGGTATTTCTCTGGCTAATTGAGATCTAAATGAAATCCCGCGCGACTGTACAAGTGCCTGATTATGAGAGAAAGGACGACTGCCTACTTGCTGGAGTAAGGAAAAACTCCTCAAAGGATAACCAGACTCACAACAATGATAACACCTTTTCGCTGAAAATGGAAGCTGGACAGATTGTTGAAAGCTACAAAGAGAAAGCTGAGTCTAATCTTGATGAACTACTTGCGCACTCTGAGAATCATGCTCTACAAGCTGAGATAACCTGGAAAGTAACCTCCCAAAAAAATCAGAACTCTTACCTCCAAATGAGGTATGGTGCCCACCAGGGCTGTGGGATCTCTTGCACTCCCGCTCTAACTTATTCTATGCCTAATACCTCTAAGAAATATCAACAACGACATCAAATGAAGTCCCAACCTCAATTTCTCGAGCCATCTGGGATCTCAAGGACGGAGAAAGGTCACCAATAAATCTTCGAACATTCTCGGAAAGTTCATGGACTAGTCCTAGTGTATATCCAGCCATCCTAAAGAATTTAATCTCATATTCTAAAATCCGAGAAGCTACCCTATCCAATCCACTCAAATTGGCGACTCTTTTCATCTCGCTCGTTGCGTGAAAGGAACTTTTCCACGAATATAGAAGAAAAATCTAACCAAGTTAGCTAATAAGAGAGCGGTCCACCAATTCAAGGCTGGACCCCTGAAACTGGAAATTAGAATAATCAACACTATACCGCTCGATATAAACAAGAATCTGAAGGATACACTGACATCATTTTATTTTAAAAAAACTTACACAGGGATTATTTGATACATGGCCTAAGAATATTGGAAGGTTCAATTGGGTAGAATAATGCAACCTCTTCAGACACTCGGACCGAGCCATTACTCGGGCTAGCTAACCAGCCAGAATAATTAGAGGTACAACACATGCTGCTTCTGGAACATAATTTACTAGGGCAGAATCAGGAAATGGAACAGAAGCTCCTTGAGACCGAACATCTCTATCTGCGGAAACCTGATAAGCTGCCTAGCGAATCATAGGTTCTTCCAGTATCTGCGTCGCCAAGACTCTCATATAAGGATCGTAGAGAGCCAGGGGAACCACAAGGCCCTGCTCACTTGCCCATCGCGAGCTCGTACAGCTGGGGCCTGCACAACTGGATCGTCAGCACGCTCCACAACTCTCAGGGCTTGAGTAGCTCTAGCCCCAGGCTAGACTACTTCATTTTTAACTCCTACTATTTGCTGATTTGTCGCACGAGGGTTCACTATTACCATGAAGGAATTAACTAAAATACTTTTTCATCCTAGACCGACGCACGATTAAAAAAAAGGAAGTGAAACTTTCTAAATACCATCATAGCCGCTCGTAGATAAATACGGATGTCTACGTACCCATAAGCGAGACTCTACTAGACACTGTCTTAGTCTGGATAGATTTTAAACCAGGCTCTGATACCAACTGACACGACCCGGAATCCAGTAGGCTGTGCGAGCACCCGACATTCTCTCCTAGACCCGTCGGGCGAACCCTTACCAATTAAATTAGGAAAATAAATATAATTCAATTCATAAATAAGAACAAGACTTAGAAAAAACACAGATGCACTGATACCTCTAAGCTGTACAAAAGAAATTACAGCTGACTACCCAACATACTAGGTTTAGGGCTATCCAGACTAGACATCTAAGAGTACAAAAGAAGACAGATACTTCCTGAAGGGAGCAAAATACAACTTAAACAATAAACATAAAACTGGTGGCCATCCTGAATAAAAGTTGGCTCACCTTGACAACTGAAGTCGTCATCGCTCCTTCACAATATGGCGAACTCAATCCTGGAGTGAACCTGCCGAAATGAAATAAATGGACAAAAAATAGACAACAAACAAGGGTGAGTCAAAAAGGCTCAATAAGTGGGGCAGACTAGCCACCTCAACGAATAGGATAGCTAGCTAAGGAGAAAAGAAATAGATAAATTAAATTCCTCTTATTTAAATTATAAAAAGGCAGAGCCAGATAATAACTGGAAACACGTATGGAACCATAAACTCATAAACAACTAGGGACATAAGATAGGAAGAACATATAGGTATTCCGAACATATCACCAATCAGAAATACATGAAACATACACAAAATATCACACTATAATAACATAATACACAGCAACCGGTGCAATGAAATGGAATGAATGCAGTATGATGCAATGGGGTCACATGTGCCCGTAATCCCATCCCGAAGCAGAATACTCCTGTATTCGAGGGGAATAGAATATAGTAACCAGCTGGAGCGGAATACTCCTACTTCTGGGGCGGAATACTCATGCACCTGATATGATATAAATCAGAGGCCGAATACTCGTGCACTCTCCTGGGGCAGAATACTCCTTCACCCAATATGATATAAACCAGAGGCAGAATACTCTTGCACTTTTCTGGGGCGGAATACTTGTGCATCCAATATGATATAAACCAGAGGCGGAATACTCCTGCACTCTCCTAGGGCGGAATACTCCTGCACCCAATATGATATAAACCAGAGGCGGAATACTCCTGCACTCTCCTGGGGCGGAATACTCCTGCACCCAATATGATATAAATCAGAGGCGGAATACTCCCACACTCTCCTGGGGCGGAATACTCCCACACTCTCCTGGGGCGGAATACTCCCACACTCTCCTGGGGCGGAATACTCCTGCACCCAATATGATATAAACCAGAGGCAGAATACTCATGCGCTCTCCTGGGGTGGAATACTCCTGCACCTAATATGATATAAACCAAAGGTGGAATACTCCTGCACTCTCCTGGGTCGGAATACTCCTGCACCCAATATGATATAAACCAGAGAATATAATGCATATGAATGCAATATTATGTAATAATAACCTTTCACCGGTGCGGGACTCTCATCGACAGCCGGGAAGTATATGCCAACTCACAGCCAGAGTATAATGCACATATCCTCAATGCAATACTAACAACAAGACATAACATTTAATATATAATGTAAATCCAAAGCTAAGGTGTAATGAGTACGCCCATCAGCAGCTACACACGTAAGGAACACGTGGTAGATTATCCACAAGGCCAAGGGCTTCCAAAGAAATGGATACAAATACTTGTCTTATTTCAAATTGTTGCTCAACAACCGCTTTATCCTTTGGCTTCACTGCCAAACGATACTACTTATTCAATAAGCAGAAAGTATATCAAATTAGGCTAAAGTCTACATTCCTTACAACTTAGGGCAATCCGGTTAGGAACCTGATACCCTATGCTATAATCCAATAGGCACACATCTATTGGAACTAGGATTCGTCTGATCCCTTGAGAGAGGTTCGTCTTTCTTCGAGGTGGATTAGCGCTCGCATGCCTCGCAGGCGAGGTAGCCTCAGTAGACCACACCTTGCTAGACTCCAAGCCCTCGCTAACTTCTTCGACCACGAGGCCTGGCTCTTTCACAACCTTCACCTTAACCACGCTCCGAACCAGCACAACATCTGGTTCATCTATCAACCACCGTCGAGGGGCCTTGGTCGATTCAACCCGAGAATATTTAGCCTTGGCTAGCTTCTTAGGCGTATCGTCTTTTCTCTTTAAACCTGAAAAGGAAGAAATATGTTACTCGAATGATAGAGCTGGATTTGCTTAAGGAACGAAAAGAAATGGCGCTGGTACGATTGATGGACCAAAAACAATGAATCGAGGCCTACTTAAACAAAAAGGCCAAGCTTCGATAATTTAAAGTTTTCGACTACGTCTTAAGAGCCTCGAACCAAATAACCAAAGAGAAAAATGCAGGAAAATTTGCCGCCAATTGGGAAGGGCCCTACCTGGTGAAAGCAATTGTAGGAAAAGGATCCTATCAGCTGGCAGATCTTAAAGGGAATTAAGAGCATTTGAATTGGAATGTGTCAGATTTAAAGAAATATTACTTCTAACCACATGAAGCGCGCTACCGAGGTCAACATTGCTCGAGTCTTCATCCTTCACCCTCAAACACTGGGGGTGACAAGGGTACGAAATCAATCTGTGACTGGCTCGCCGAACTCGCAAAATAACTCAGACTCGGGGACTTGAACCCAAAGCTTTAGATCTTTGCCCAAAGCGGTTTCTCATAAAAAGAAATATGCCTAAGTATAACTAGGCCTTGAGTAAATTGACACAGTTTTTATCAATGGAATAAGAATTGATTGGTCTTTTTATCCATTAAAACTTTTTAGCCCCGGTCAAGGGCGAGACGTCACCCTAAGCTAGCTATCTAACATGTTCAAAAGTCTTGCAAGGAAAAGAAATAGTGGATACTCAAAATAGTCATGTATTCACAAGGCCGAAGGCCAAAATAATTACAAAAGTAGCCCGAAGGCACGAAAACAAAAGCTAACGAGAATTTATTCATGTTCACTGTCACTACCCGAGGCCTCACCTTCAAACGAGTTGTCACTGCTCGAAGGAAGTCGATCTAAAAGCCCCCGAGCCTTGGCAACGTCAACCTTAGCTTTGGCAATCTCTTCATCCAAATTAATTCCCTTTTTAGACTACTCAAGGGTCTTTAACTTGGTCTGGATGATCGCCCAATTTATGTCGACCTTCGCTCGAGTGGCCCACAAATTCAACTTGGCCCTAAACTTGGACTTGAGCGCGGAGGGAGATGCTGGTCTCTTAGCTCGCGAATCTTCACTTCAGCTTCGAGAGCTTTATCCTTAGCCTTGACCTCGACCACCTTCGAGGTAAGTAATGACATTTTCTTCAAACTGATTAGTCAAGATTTTAAACGTTGCGTCGGCTTGCTTTCGAAGCTCAGCTTGATGACTCTCTTTCTGGGAGCTAGTCTCGGCCAAAAGGCTAGTAACTTCACCACGGGCCTGAGAAAGCTCAACACTGAGCTGTTCAACCTCCCTCTGAGATCGACCCAAGTTAGCCTCCGAGCTAGTGAGCTGCTCTTCAAGCTCAGCCACGCGAGCCTCTAGCACGTTCCTCCGAAGATCCCACTCGTCTCTGACCCGGCGAAGATGCATTGCTCGCAGAGATTCAACTTCAGCTGCCTTCATGGAGTAGACATAACCCTGCAATCAAAGGGAAAAAGTCAAAGACAGGAAAAATTCTTAAGATTTTTTTTAAAAAAAGGGGAGGGGGAGGGCAGAGTAAAATCTCACATGAACTGTGTTTTGAGCCGAGTAAGCCATCAAATCATCTGAAGGGATGTTCTTCACACGATCATTCTCTAAAGGCCCAAGCAACCCTTTGCAGCTAATGGCGACCCCCATGCTATTATTCAATACGGACACATCTATTGGAACTGGGATTCACCTGATCCTTTGACAGAGGTTCGTCTTAGCTCGAGGCGGATTAGCGCTCGCATGCCTCGTAGGCGAGGTAGCCTCGACGGTTCTGTTAGCCTCCTCGGTAGACCTCACCTCGCTAGACTCCAAGCCCTCGCAAACTTCTTCAACCAAGAGGCCTGGCTCCTTCACAACCTTCCCCTTAACCACGCTCCGAACCAGCACAACATCTGGTTTATCTGGTTCGTCTATCAACCTCCGTCGAGGGGCCTTGGTCGATTCAACCCGAGGAGCTTTAGCCTTGGCTGGCTTCTTAGGCGTATCGCCTTTTTTCTTTAAACCTGAAAAGGAAGAAACACGTTACTCGAAGGGGAATGCAAAAGAGAAAAGTACAAAAAGAAGAAATGGGTACCTCTCGGGGCCTGAGTAAGAGTCTCAACTAAATCCTCAATAAGATGCAAGCTAGCATCAGCATCTGGAACCTCGACTACCTCAGCTCATCGTCCCGGCTTTTTTTTCTTCTTCTTCTTCTTCTTCTTCTTCTTCTTCTTCTTCTTCTTCTTCTTCTTCTTCTTTATTTTCTTCCTCCTATCATCTTCCTGCTCCACCTCGGCAGGCAAGATGGTGAAATCTGAGAGAAAAAGGGGGAAAATGGTAGAAGTGAGGGAGACACATCGAGAAAATAAAACGACCAAATTGTGAATATACTAACCCAGACATTTGCCCGACCACCCATTTTCTGCACGAGCGACTAGAACCATCCAATCCCTATCTAATATCCCCTCGGCGTTAATAATAGCTTGCACCCAAGCCTCCAAATCCTGGGGAGGATTAATTGGGGGTCTCCTTGGAGTCCTATTCCACGCCTCAGGAAAGCCGGGATCGGTTGAAAGAGAAGAGGTGGGAAGAAGGACAAACCAGTCACACCAGTTCCGATCCTTGGTGTCATCGCTCTTAGTGATGAGGGGAAACTAACCCCGCTTGTTCAACTGCACAACCCCATCCTTGTGCGGGGAAGGAGAAAATAAATAAATTAAGTGGTCATACCCAAACGTGACCTCAGCTTTACGACTGATGTAGTCGAGACACCGGACAACCCTCCAAAACCCCGGGCCAAGCAAACATTGTGCTTCCGGCAAAATATGTATGCTATGGGATGAAGCAGAAGAGAGAAACATATCAAAAATGGGTAAGTGTAAACGAAGGATCGGCCTGGAACACTATCGCACATACGTTGCTCAGGGGTGAGAATTGAGATTGAGACCTCAGGGCTCCAACCACATTCCTCTCGGATCGAAACTATGTGCTCCTCCGAAGCCTGGCTCAGGGAAAGTTGAACGGGGAGGTCTCTCTTCCTCCTAATGTCAGAGGCCGATTGCCCCCTCATTCTAAAATCTTTACTTGAGTTAAAACGTCTTGGGATGACCCATTGAGGTTCAAGCTCCCCTTTATAAACTTGTTTCTTCCTTTTTCTCTTCGGGGGTGAGGTCTCAACTACCTCATCATCATCCATGGCCCTTTCAACCGCCACCTCATCGTCGCCGATGGATGGATCCTGGCTGGCCACGCTACGAGTGTCTTCTGAGTGAGAAGAAGCTGCCAAGGGCAGAGAATCTAACAAGTCCTCAGTAGAAGCCAATGACATATTTACGGTGGGATGGTGAAGACATTGTGAAGTTTTAGAAATCTGGTAGGAAGAAAGAAAAGTAAAAAGCTCTAAAAAAGGAATTGAGAAATGACAAAGATAACAACAATAAATGGCCAATTTATAGCAAAGCACAGGTGGATCAAGATGTAATGATGGCGGTTACCTAGGGAGATCAAACGAAAAGACACAGCCGATCGAAAATGAGCCACGTGCAAGGGATGAGACATTGAAACGACGTTCGCCTTTTCAAATTTCCTGGCCAAAAATACGCCACGTCACTCTCCCACCTAAAAAATTCATTCCACTCCTCGACAGATTTGGCAACCTCTCGAGGAGGAGGGGGACTACCTGTATTAGGTGAAAAGTCACTGAGGTCTCAAACAAGGCCTCGAGGCCTAACACGAAGCCCACTCCTCGAGCCAAACTCCCGAGGAAAGATTGCATGCTTCCTCGCCCTAGAAAATTGCCTTTGAAAACGAGAGGGATTGAGCTCAAAGCGATAAGCTCGGCGAAAACCCTTGTGACCTCGAGCGGATCCCACACCTCGAGAGATGAAGGCCAACTTTCGTAACCGTAGATCGTTGCTCTGGAATTCAAAAGAAAGATCGTGGGTCAATTAGGATTGAACGCAGAGTAATGACCATAAAGGCACCATTATGACATTTACAAAATCATTCTTTCTCCTAGCTATAAATAGGGCACATTTGTAAACAATAAGGGATTATCAATACGATACAGAATCTTACTTTTACTTGTTGTCTCGTTTATCTTATTTCTCGCCTCGTTACTTTTTCAAAGTTTTCATTCAGTCCAAATTCAATTTAGCTCGAATATCACTTCGATACAAGCAAATTACCAGTTGAACCCAATATAAATTTGATTTGTTGTCCTATCCTTATTTAGGCCAACACAACATTGTGGCACGACGACACTTTTAAGCTCAAGTCCAATATTTACATCTCCTCTTCTTACGGCGAACATTTACTTTCTTCTTTCCTTTAGGTGAATTTTTCTTCAGCTTGTCAATTATTGTGTCGTGGTCACCTTGTTGTACATTCCACTCATACACCTCTTTTGTTTACTTTCATGTTCTTGTCTGACACATTCTATTACAGAACACTCTTCAAACTTGTCCATGTGATCCTTTTCATTATAAACTTTAAAAGTAACATTTTCTCCACGCGCTCTAACAATCATCTCCCCAAGTTCCATGTCAATAATTGCCTTCGAGGTGATTAGGAATGGTATTTCCAAAATTAATGGAGCTTCTTGATCCTCTTCATAGTCTAGAATAATAAAATCAACAGAGAATATAAACTTCTCAACTTTAATCAACACATCCTCCACCTTACCATCGGGACAAGTGAGTGATCCATCCGCCATCTTAAGGGTGACCGAAATAAGCCTGACTTCTCCCAAGCCTAGCCTTTTACAAACAGATAGTGGCATGAGATTTATGCTCGCCCCAAGATCACACAAAGCACTAGAAATGTGTTGTCCACCAATAGTGAAAGGAATAGTAAACCTCCCAGGATCTTGAAGTTTTGGAGGTAGCTTACTCAGAATTGCACTACACTCCTCCGTCAACTCAATTGTATCTATCTCTTGTGGCTTTCTCCTCTTAAGTAGAATCTCTTTTAAGAACTCCACAAACGATGGCATTAATTTAAACACATCAGTTAAAGGAATGTTAACCTGAAGCTCTTTCATCATACTCACAAATTTTTGAAATTGAGCCATTATCCTTTGATGGTTAAAGTCTCTGTGGGAATGATGGGGGCGGTAGAGGTGCCTCCTTTCTCTCTTCCTTATTCTTTACTTTTTCCAGTTTTTCTACTTCCGCTACTTTAGGTTGCTCCTTCTCCTCAGTTTTGGTCATCAATTTTTCACCCTTAACTAGAGTTATAGCAAGACAGTGCTCAACTCCCTTTAGATTTGGATTCGATCAACATTACCAGGAAATGCTCCATGTGGTCTAGAACTTTTACCGCTCACTATCTGACCCATTTGACATTCCAGATCTTTTTGAGCATTAGCTAGATCTTTTATGGCATGTGCATAGGCTGCATTGTCAGCTATAATTTTCTACTAGCCCGCCAGCATCTGCTTTATCATATCTTCGACTGAATTGCTTGCCTGCTGTGGTCGAACCGGAGATGGTTGGTAATTATTTAGAGCTCTCATGTTACCTTGATTAGCTTGATTACCACCCCAAGAGAGATCTGGATAATTGCGCCAATTAGGATTATAAGCATTACAAACTGATTTTGTGCCTGAGACCTATTTTGGTTCCCCACGTAATACACTGACTCTGGGTTGGCGGGGCAAATATCAGTAGTATGATCTTGTCCACATACCTCATAAAAAATTTGGAGCTGCTGCACTTGTTGAACTGATTGCACTTGTTGCTGAGTTGGTGGCAATGTTAGCTTGCTGATTTGGTTAGCTATCACATCCATTTTTGCAATCAACGCTGAAACTGCATCCAATTAAAGTACTCCCACAGCTTTTTGACTTGGAGCTCTACTATCACCCTGCCAGTCAGGATTGCTTTGAGAAAATTTATCCAGCAATTCGTAAATCTCATTAAAATTCAAGGCCAAGACTTGGCCTCCAGCAGCAACATCCACCACGATCTTGGTATGAGCATTCAAACCTTCCACAAAATTATAGGCCAACACCTCATTAGACTGGTTTTGATGCGGGCAATCTCTCAACAATGACTTGAATCTCTCCCAGGCTGAATACAAGGGTTCCTCATCTCTTTGTCTAAAAGACATAATCTCACTCCTTACTCTAGCTGTTTTGGCAGATGGATAGAATTTAGCCAAAAAATTCTTAGCTAAAGCATCCCAAGTAGTGATAGACCCAGGTTTTTCAGCCTTTAACCACTTCTTTGCTGCCCCGATCAATGAAAATGGGAAAAGTAGCAATCGAACATAATCAGTTGAGATGCCTGCTGGTGTGTATGTGTCACTAATCTCCAAGAAATTCTGGATATATTGTTGTAGATCCTCGTGCAGTAATCCAGCATATTGTCCAGTCGCATGGAGCAGTTGTATCATGTCAGACTTAATCTCAAAGTGTCCAGTAATTTCAGACTTAACAATGCTCTAGGCTACTCCCTCCAGACTGGGAAGAGCAACATCTCGCACAGCTAAAGCTCGTTCTTCTGTCATTCCTATAGGTAAGGAATTAAGCGAGACCTAATATCTGAAACATCACAAGAACTCAAAACAAAAATTAAACCTGAATAGAAAATAAGTAAACATTTAAAAAGAAAACAGTCAGTTATTTAGTCCTCGGCAACGGCGCCAAAAACTTGTTGCTACCAAACGCACACGCAAGTATACGTGGTCGAAAAGTAATAAAGTGATAAATTGAGTATCGTTCGCACGAAGACTATTGTTCAGAATGAATCCTAGCAAATAATTTCCTAAAAACTATTCAGGGATCTTTTTCGATGATGATTTGTAATTTACTAACTAAGTAAACAATAATTTAAAACAAGCAACTAAGATCAAATATTCTAGAACAATTCGTAAGTTGTTATCAATAAGATAGAACGGTCCAGAGTCAGAGCAACAAACAATCCAGTTGAGTCTTCCAGTTGATTCTACTTCTCGGTTTCCTAGATTGCTAACTAACAGGTTAAATGTATTCGTGAAAGCCTGTCGATTCTTCTCGACTCTATGCAAGCTACTCTAACGCCTATATGTCTATGGAGTTAAATCACATGCATGCATTAAAGAACTCTATATTTAGCTAAGCCAGACGAATAGATATATATCTATCCTACCCACCCGCAAATCGATTTCCTAATGCCTAGGTTCACAATCAAGCCCTATTCTGTCTTATGTGCAATCACAAGTTCCCTCTGTCGAGTTCAACTAGCAAACCGTAGATAATGTTCAATTATCAGGCCTCAAGAACCAAACAATTAGGCTCAAGAAAGAATAAACAATATGTAATGGTAAATCAATCAGTAGAAATCAACTTTCAAACATCAACCTTCATGTATTATTTCTAACCCTAGAGCGATATATTTAGCTACGCATATTCATAGCAACAACACAACAATTCATGGAAGAAATATGGAGTATTGTAATAGATTTAGTAAAGGAATTAAACCCTTGGTTCAATGTATTTTCTGACAAAATTCTGCTCCAAAAACAGACCTCCTCGTTATAACAACGAAATAATAAGCTTTTATAGCATTTACAAAGTGCTAGGATAAGTTAAACCAAATCGTAAACTAGTTGGGAAAAACTTAAATCTCGCTAGCTTCAAAGCTTTCTTGGAAGCCCCGCTTCCAGTATAGCTCCCAAATTCAAAGCTATCTCTGAAGCTTTGCTCTCAAAACAGCTTCCAATCTTCAGGACTTTCTTGGAAGCCTTGCTTTCAAAATATTTTGCTCCAACTTGATTGTTCTTGCCTCGAATTCATCCAAACCATTCCTAAAATCACAAATATAATAAGTGAGCGCAAGAATCGCAATTATCTCATATAATGAGTGGATAACGTATCAAAATACGAGGAAATATTAAGGTAAAATAGGCAAATATTGCCAAACATCACCTGCTCATATAGATGATTTTACTCAAGAAGATGACTCGCAATTTTATCACGATTTAGATTTTGATCAACCACTAGATAATGATATGTTAGAGGCACAATATCAAGATAATACCGAAGGAGTTAATTTAGATGATGAAATACCTACTAGTCAATTTCATGGTGAACCTGAAGAAACTGAATTTCAATTACCACATATGCCTCATAGTAGAGAAGCAGTCAAACGAGAGGATAGATCTAATGTATGGAAATTTATAACCAAAAATGTTCCAGCTCAGATCACAAAATGTAATCTTTTTAAAAAATTTGGGACCGTCAAGCATCATGGTGGGACAAGGAAGTTGTGAACACACTTAGAAAACCACCATAAGGAAGAATGAGAAAGGAGGTCGGGTGGCATTCATGTAGGGAACAGAATGGTTCCATCTCAAGGTAGTGGAGTTCAACAAGGAAATTAACCCAGTGACGAGGGGCTTATGCATTATAATAAGAAGAAAGATAGGGAACAAATGGCAAAAATGATTGCGGTAGAGTGTTTACCTTTTACATTTGCTTCATGTACCGATTTTGTTCGTTATATTCAAACCGTATATAATCCATCTTTTAAAGGTTTTCCAGAAACTACGGTTAGAGTGATATTATAAAATTTAAAAATGAATATAGACAATATTTACGAAATATGTTTTTTTGCTTTGATTGTAGAGTTTATATTACTACTGATCTGAGTCGTGGTGTTAATGGGTATGATTATTTAACACTTACTTGCCATTGGATATATCCTAACTGGGTAATACAAAAAGAATTTTAGCATACAGCATTGTTGATGAACCACATACGGGAACATTTATTCAGAGATAAGACGTATTTTATTAATTACAAACTTTTAAGTATAACTGTTG
Source organism: Petunia axillaris subsp. axillaris (assembly GCA_029990575.1). NCBI lineage: Eukaryota > Viridiplantae > Streptophyta > Magnoliopsida > Solanales > Solanaceae > Petunia > Petunia axillaris. The sequence continues at coordinate 139,997,419 of JARKNS010000004.1, forward strand.
ATAATGCTTCAAACAATGATTATGCTATTGGTCAGTTAAAACCAAAGTTGAACCCCCTTTTGAAAAATTGTTTCATGTTAGATGTGCATGTCATATATATAATTTAGTTGTACAAGATGGCCTTAAATTATTTGCTCCTATTATTATGAAGGTCAAACGCGCATTTAGTTATATTTTTAAATTTAAAAAATCGGATAGATAGAGGGACTTTAAGGCAGAGTGTATGAAAGAAGGTTTGGAACCTAGAAGCATTCCTAAGGAAGTTTCAACTAGGTGGAACACTGTATATGATTCTTTGTCTGTTGCTTACAATTTACGAACGGCTATAACTAGCATGTTTAATAGTAAAGTGGATGTAGAGTATCACCTTGATGAAGCTGATTGGCGCCTTGTTCTCCGTCATCTTACATTTTTAGAAAAGTTTATTCTTGCTACTAAAGAATTTTTCGGTCAATATTATCCTACAATTACTACCATGTTGTATTTTATAGTTGGAATAACATAATTACTTAACGAATATAAAGTAGCGTCTGGTTATGAACAAGTCGTTGCTTCTATAATTGAAAATTTTAAAAAATATTTTTTTCCTATTCCACAATTTTATTACATTGCTTCTATATTACATCCTTGTTTTAGACGGTTTAATACTGAAATGCTTATTAGAGAAATTTATCGGAGTTTAGAAATTACTGCTAATGAAACACCAAGTGTGAAACAAGCTTGTGCGCAGGTATTTCCAGATTGCCAACAGATTTATGAAAGATATAGGAGTGCAGCTGATAATGTTGTTCCAAGTGGAGCTGGTTCAAGTTCAACACAGACGAGTAAAAGAGCTGCAGCCGGATTGGGATGTTTTTTCAGCCTTAATCAAAGGCTTTCTAGCAGGCAATCGAGTAGCAGAGGGTTCAACGAACTTGATGATTATTTACTTCATGGTTGCAAGAAAATTGAGGATTTCAAAAGTGATCAACTACTGCAATTTTGGAAGGACCGACAAGTACAATTTCAAGTTTTATTAAAAATTGCGCGGGATATTCTAAAAATTCAAGCATCATCAGTTGCTTCAGAAAGCGCGTTTAGCCAAGGAAGATTACAAATTGGAGATCATAGATATTCATTGAAGGAAGAAGCAATAGATATAATTGTTATATTCAGAGATTGGATTAGATCGGAGCGAAAAAATTTTGGATTTTTTGGGCGTTAAAATAAGAGTTCCATCCCCTTTCAAGGGTGAACAAACAGATACAACATATTCAACCGAAATCTTATCAGGTGGTGGAAGTGTGGAAATAAAAATTATTATGAAGAAAATGAATCTTTTCCACCGGTTCCTCCTAAGTTGCCAGAAGAAATTATTCAGAAAATGAGAAGTTTTTTATTTAATATCTATGTACTTTGCATAAGAATAAAAAATTATTCAATAAAATGCGTTACGCCTTGCTATTAAGTTATCATTCTTTGTTATATTATCCGATTTTTTTTTTTTTTTACCTTTAGTTCAATTATCCTTTGTTATATTTTTTGCAATCTAATACTTACATACTAAATATTACTAACTTACTATTCAGTATTTACTTTGGAAAAAAATAACAAGTGTTATGCATTGCTATTAAGTTATAATTGTTTGTTATATTTTTTTTTATATTTTTTGCAATTTAATATAGCTATGTTAGTAAATACTTAAATACTAAAATAAGAAATACTAACTTACTATTTAGTATTTTACTTTGAAAAAATAATAATAAGTGTTATGCCTTACTATTAAGTTATAATTGTTTGTTATAATTTCTTATTAATAAATAGTTTTTGCAATTTTATTTAGCTATGTTAGTAAAATAGTAAATACTTCAAATAGCAAATATTAAATCTTAGTTTACTATATAGTACATATAATTATATAAAAAAAAAACAAGTTATATCCATTGCTATTAGTTTATAATTTTTTGTTATTTTTTTTAGCTATATACTTAATTTAAAATTCAAAACTACTTAAAAGCCCAAAAAAAAAAAAAGACGTCCAAACCGGGTCGGACCGGACCAGAACCGGGCCAGTTCAGATTAGTTCAACTAAAAAAAATTTCAAATTTTGAAAATTAGTTGTTAATGGTCATAAATGACTATTTTACCCTCCCCCGCCCCCATAAGCGCCCCAACAGCCCCCACCTATTTTTTCCTATAAATACTCCCATATTTAATATTTTCTACGGAAAAGGGCCAAAAATGCCATCAACCTATTGGAAATAGGCCACTTTTGCCATTCGTCCACCTATTTTAACAAAAAAAGTCACTAACGTTATTTTTTGTCTCAGTTATGCCATTCCGCTAACGGAACGCTGACTAGGCTTACACGCGGCCATTGAATATCCATGTGGCCACCCTTTTTTTGTCCACATCGGCGTCCAAGTCAGCAATTCATTAAACCCCCAAACCCACATAAATATTAACCCGATCCGACCCAAAATCACTTCTCAAAAAACTCTTTTACTTTTACCTTTTACCTTTTCAGTTCCAAATGGCGATTCAGTAAAAGAAAAAACCAAAAGATCAACGATTCAGAGTTTTCATTCAGGAAATTGCTAAGTTCGTGTATTTGGTGGATTTTAAGGTTAGTTCCTAATTTTTTGTTCTTTGTTTCGGTTAGGGTTTTGTAATAATTTCGGTAACACTTTATGTTGTTCCTGATTTGTGTTTTTTGTACTTGACTGTGTTTTTTATACTTTGTTAAGTATGTGGTCCATGTCTACATTCTTTATTGTCCTTGTATTAAAATTAAGATTTTTTTAATTATTTCGGGTATTAGCTTTTGGCCCTTTTCCGTTCCTTTATTGTTAAAGCTTTAATTTTTAGGGTTTAAATGAATTGTTTATATTTTGTTGTGGTCCATGTCTACATTTAATTTTGTCTTTGTATTCGAATTAGGGTTTTTTTTTAAACATATGGTGGCTTTATATTTGGTTCTTGTCTGATGTGGGCCCTTTTATTTCTTTATTGCTTTGCATGTGACTGCAGAATGGAGCAAACAGTGCATGTAGTATTTAATTATGGTGGTTTCAAAAACCACATATTCTATATCAAAAGAATCTGGACCATGAGTGGAGATATTATGGTGTGGACCTTCTATCCTATATAGATTTATGTCAAGAATTTAAGGAGTACTTAAGGGTTAGGGAGATGGTGCATATTTTAGTAACAGGGCCATCTGGTAGGCTGTATATAGTTGATGGGGATGAAGGGATAAGAAAAATTCAGTCTTTAGTGTGTTCTTCATTTAAGACTTTGAATTTCTTTGCTGTTGATAATGTCCAAGAGGGGTTTACAACAGTCCCAAGCATTAGCCAATACTCGAATCAGAAAATACTGTGGATATAGGGACTGACTGTGATAGTAGCGATGAAGTAGATGAAGAAGATCTGTATGAATCTAGTGATTATGACAGTGAAGAAGTAGAAGTTTTTAGGAAGCAAAGGAGGATTGATATTAGTGATAAGTTAGATAAGTACAAGGTGGTGGAGAATGACATGACCTTTAAAAATTTAGAAAAAGCTAAGCAAACAATTGCTTTCAATGTTGTTGCTAATAAGAGGAAAATTGTGGTGAAAAAAAGTGACAAAACTAGGGTCATATATATCTGTCAAGAAGACTTTCCCTTTTATTGCTTTATTTCTAGAGAGGGAATTGATCAAGGGTTCAAAATGAAGAAGTTATGTCCAGATCACACATGTGATGAGACATTTGACAATCCGAAAGCAAGTTCAAAAATTTTAGGGCATTATTTTAAGAAAAAGGTGCAGAATAACCCTAAGTATAAGGTTAAAGACATGAGGCTTGACTTGGAGAATGAGCTTAGCTTGGAAGTGAATGACACTAAACTTAAGAGAGCTAAGAGGCTGGTCTTGGAGAAGCTAGATGACAGTTACAGGGATTATTTCAATAAGTTGGAAGGATATGCATCAGAATTAAGGCATAGCAATCCTGAGAGTGATATAGTGATAAATTATCCAAGGATGCTTTGGAAGAAGGTATAAGGAGGTTCTTAAGGCTGTATATATGCTTCCATGCCCTGAAGGAAGGCTGGAAAAGAGGGATGGTACATTTTTAAAGGGAAAAAACTCTAGAATTCTGTTAGTAGCTGTTGGTCAAGATGCAAACAACCACTTCTATCCACTTGCTTGGGTAGTGGTGGATAGAGAGACTAAGGGAACCTGGACATGGTTTATGCAATTACTAAAACATTCATTTGACTTGAATGATGGTGAAGGTGTAACATTTATGTCGGATATGCAAAAGGTTAGTAGGTTTCAATTCTTTCTTTCTTTCTCTCTTTATGTTAACTATTACAATTATTAATGTAATTTCTTTTTTTCTTAGGGTTTATTGGAAGCTGTGAAGGATGTTCTTCCAAATGCAAGTCACAGATGGTGTGTTAAGCATATTGAAGGAATCTGGGAAAAAAGTGGAGAAGTGGGGAGATGCACAAGTATCTATGGTGGGCAGCTTGGAGCACTTATGATAAGGAATTCAAAGATCAATTGAGAGAGATGATAAAGCTTGATGTCCAGGCTGCTAAGGCATTGGTGACATATCCACCAGAATATTGGTCAAGGGCCTCCTTTGACACAGATTGCAAAAATATGAGGGTGGACAACAACTTCACAGATTCCTTCAACTCTTGGATAGTAGAATAAAGACAAAAACCAATCATTAAGATGCTTGAAGACATCAGAGTCAAGGTAAGTGTTCATTGACTGTTATTTACTTGTTTTCTGCATTTTATTTGTTTAAGTATTTAATGTTCAGATCTGTTTTAATCTGTTATGAATAGGTAATGAATAGGATTAGGGAGATTGAAGAAGAAGTGTTAGGGTGGAAAGGTGCGTTCTCTCCTTATGCTATGGATCTGTATAAGGATTGTAGAACTATAGCTCAAAAGTGTGCTATTTAATTACAATGGGGGGGGGGGGGGGGAATGGATATGAGGTGACTGATGGGAATGATAGGCATAAGGTGAACTTAGTTGAGAAGGCTTGTACACGCAGGCAATAGGAATTGTCAGATATCCCATGCCCTCATGCAATCAAAGCTCTTAACTACAAGAAGATAGATCCTGTTGGTGAAATTGACTAGTACTACTCTAGAGATGAAAATCTGTTATTGTATAACCCTAAGCTTCAACCAGTTAGGGGTGAAATGTTCTGGAAGATTGAGGCAGAACATGCAATGGAGCCCCCCACTTTCTGTAAAATGGTTGGCAGACCTAAAGTGAAAAGAACATGAGAGAAAGATGAGGCAAGAAAGAGGCAAGGGATGTGGTCAGCTTCTAGAAAAGGTTTGAGGATGACATGTGGTTATTGTAGTGGACCCAACCACAACATAAGAAAATGTCCATTGGTAAGTGCTCTTTCCTCTCATTGTTTTTACTTGTTTTCTGTTGTTAAATGGGCTGATCCTAACTAATTGCCACATACTAATGTTGCTTTTATTGTAGGTCCATGGTAAGCATGCAAGATTTTTTCAAGATGAATTCTTGTCCCAGGCTGGACCACAAAATACACCAAACTCAGAATTTGTATTTATTCCAACTCCTTGAATAACTCAGCAAAACAGTCAACCTTCAGCTGCTAGTTCAAGCAATCATGCATGCAGTTTCTCAAGTCAACTAGTTGTTCAAGTCAGTCAGCCTACACCTACCCAAGAACCTTCCAGTCAAGTCTCAGACTTGAACATGAAGCTGACCCTGTGTTAAGGCCAAGAATATTGTCTAAAAGAGAAACTAGGTATCGAACAAAGTTGATGAGGAGAAATACTGGTGCAAGGCAGATTTCTTTCAAGCCTGGGAAACAAGCAGCCACAAACCTCCCTTACTCACCAAACAAAGTCACATGGAAAGGGAAACAAGCAGTCACTTCAACACAATTACAAGCTGAGAAAGAGAAGAAGATTGGAAAACATCAAGCTAGAAGGGGAAGGCCCAGAAATGATAGTATCTGATCTGTGTTGTTTTTGTGATTTGGTGTGTAAATCCCAAGTCAAGACAATCTTACTTTTACATTTGATTTCCGTATGGTTATGTTTTAGACAATTGCTTATGTTGGCATTCTTTTATGACTTACTTTTGACAAAACAATTGCCTATGTTGGCTAGCTTTTGTGTCTTACCATTGGTTTGTCAAAACTGCTCTTGTTGGTTCTTATGTAACCAGTTGTTAGTTAACTTAATGCATATGTATTCAGTTGTTGTGTTTAATGTTGGTGTTCTTTTTTGCTTATTTTTTTACTTTGTCAGTTTATTGTCATCAAGTGGAAATGTTATACTCTCCTAGGTTAAGAAGTTAAAGACATAAGACATATACTCTTACATGGACATAACACCCTCCACAAACTTGCATTAAAAGTACAGAATATGCACATTAAAGTAGTACACTTTCCTTACACACATAGTGGCATTGCATTACATTAACTAAGTGCACATGTTTATAGCATCTTAGACATTAAAAATCCTAAGAAAACAGACCACAATACAAGAATGATCGTCTTCAATTTTTGAACTTTAGCCTCCAATTGCGAAATTTTCCACACCTCCATAGAGCTCAAACCATCAAATTCATCCACCATGGTCTTCAAATTGTCTCTTTCTTCACAAGCGGCATCCAAAGATGTTTTGAGATCGTTAATAACCGTTTTTATTTGAGATGGAAATTCTCCGTCACGCCATTCCCAATAACCACAATCTGAAGCCTACTCAAAACAAATAATCTGTTACCATCAAGAAATTATAACAAATCATTTAAATAAACTTAATGACAAGACTAAGCATACATACACCAATGCGAGGACATCTGTAGAATCTACACCCATAATTCTTCATAGTCCCTGTTGTCATACATCTAGCCACCAATCCACAATAACATCTACGCAAAGAAAGATGAGGCAAGGAAGTATTGGAAGAATTTGAATTCTCGGATATCATGGAAATTTTTTTGAGGAAGAAGAGAGAAGTAAAAATGGAGCTCAACAATGGGGGTGGAGTAACTTATAAAGGAGTAGGGCATAATCTATTTCTGTGGGCTTGGGGTTGGATAGGGTTAAAATGGGTGGGTTTAATGAATTGCTGACTTGGACGCTGATGTGGACAAAAAAAGGGTGGCCACATGGATATTCAATGGTCGCGTGTAAGCCTAGTCAGCGTTCCGTTAGCGGAATGGCTAAAAAATAACGTTAGTGAATTTTTTGTTAAAATAGGTGGACGGATGGCAAAAGTGGCCTATTTCCAATAGGTTGATGGCATTTTTGGACCTTTTCCGTATTTTCTATCCATTTCTCTCTAACATTTATATCAAAGACTATTTTCTAAATTTTCTATCAAAATGTCTGGAAATCAACCTACTCAAGCTCAAGGTGAAGCCCCTGCCCCGACCAAGTGATGTATTCAAAGTTTGTGAATTTATCACGAAATACCGTGATACTAACACTGCTAAATATAATCTTTGTCAGAAAGTTTGGAATCATCACACTGGAATACATAATGGAGGGACTATGAAGTTTAAGGATCACTTAGAAAGACAACATAGCAGAGAATTGGCTGCTCGGGCTGGGAGAATATATCTGCGTTGAATTGAGTCGTTGATGAAAGCATGATGAAGCGCTTGAGAAATTTCTATGATTTATGTATTTTTCTAGTTTCTACTTTCTAGTTTCCATTTTCTAGTTTGTCACTTTAATTATGTATTTCCAACTTAATATACTTTCATATTGTTCAATAAAATATTTTTGTGTTATTATTTTTATCTACAATAATTTTTTAATCTATTTCAAAAAATCAAAAAAAAAAAAAATTAAACCGAACGGAACCCAGACCGTTTCATACTTGCTGGTACCGGTTCCGACACGACAGCGTTCAATTGCGCCGGTGGACCGGACTGGCAAGGACCTAGAAACCGGCGGTCAATTTTTTTTTAAAACCGGACCGATCAGGAACCGGCAAGGCGCGCCGAAACCGGGTCGGATCGGCCGGTAGACACTAGACACCATAGGTTATATTTGATAAACTTTCGTTAAAAAAGGACAAATATAAAATAGCAACATTTTTCTTTTCATCAATTTGAAACTTTTTCTCCGGTTAACATATATCCCGATCACCGTCGTTGGTCAACATGGAAACTCCGTCGGAAAACGCCGGCGAAGGCCTAAAACCTATCGCCTCCGTGCACAGTGGCTATCTATTCAACAGAATTCGCAGCTTGTTACCGGCCACTTCCTCCTACTCGAATTTCCTCAGCAAGATTTCAGCTAATCTCTCCGGCGGCAGCAGCAGCCGTTCACCCACTACTAAACGACGTCGTCGTAGAAAGACTTGTCTTCCCCTTCCTTTTCCTTCCTCTTCTGAATCTTCCACGTAAGTTCTCTCAGTTCTCTAAATTTTAACTTTTTATATTATCGAGAAATCCGCGAGGGCTAGTGGCACATAGTTCAAAATGAGGTGGATAATGGGCCCGTCTAGGCTTTTATGTGTGCAAATTTTAGATTATGTCCGTCCATCTCAATTGAGGTGAACATATTTGACTAGGCGCAAAGTTTAAGAAGTAGATGAAGACTCTGACAAGGTGTAGTCTTAAATATGTCATACTAATCTTCTACCTAAGTCATCTCAAATATCTAAATTTAACTTTTTTTGTATTATTGAGGAATCCCCGAGGGCTAATGACACACAGTTTGAAACTCGATGGATAATATAAATACAAAGCTTTTATGTGTGCAAATTTTATATTATGCTTTCTCCGTCTCAATTGGCGTGAACATATTTGACCTAGCACGTAATTTAAGAAATAAATGAAGATTCTTGCAAGTATAGTTTTAAATATGTGATACTAATATTTGTATAGCTATAAGACATTTGAAACTTATGGTCTTAAATATGCCATAAAATTTTGGTGTGGCTGTAGAAGTTTCTCGCTATCGGAGGCTTGAAACTTGGTAATGGCCCCGTCCGTCTATCTTTCTCTACTTTAGTACCAGGTTTTTATCTGTACAATATTTGAAACTATGATGTGCCCCTAACTAGACCAAAGCCCTGAGGCAAAGTTAACATTTTATATTATGCTCCCTATGTCTGAATTGATGTGAACATAGTTGATTAGGCACAGAGTTTAAGAAATAAACAAAAGATTTGCAACATGTGGTCTTAAATATGTCATAATATTTGTATAGCTATAAGACATTTGAAACTTGTGGTCTTAAACATGCAATAACATATGTGTGGCTATAGAAGCATCTCAGTAAGGGTAAAGTTGAAAGTTTGAGTTAAGTTTTTTCCATATTTAGAAATTGGTCATTCTTTTTGGAACAACAACACTATTATTAGTATCACATAAAACATTATTGAAATAAACTATCAGATGACACATGTGATATTAAGGCAAAAACAAGAAAAGTGGAATAGACTAAAAAAGAAATAGCGTCACATAATTTGGAATGGATGGATTAGTTTGAGTGAGAATATTTGTTCAGAAGAAAAGTTTCTCAGCTGAGGCCATACTCAACTATGATGCAGGGTTGTATGTGAGGCATCTAAAATTGTTGGTACCATGGAAGACGTTATGGATTGCGTCTTCTTAAATCTGCATTACATCCAGAAGAACTTAGAATATTGGCAATCTAAAGCAGAGGTTAGCTATTTTATTTATTTATTTGATTTGCAAGTATAATATGTATTTTTTCAAACAGAGTTCAAGTTAAATTTATCATGTATGTGCAATTCTAGGGTTCAAATGCTCTTAAGGCGTACTTCATGATATGTGAAAGAGGACCATCTGCATTTCTCAATGGTACAGTTCAACTGATGCGCGATTGTGTTGGTGAAGGCTCTGGGGTGCAGCATACCTATTGTTTAGCAACTTCATATATATCTGAGAGGATAAATTTTTTGAGTAGCTTAAGATATCATGTGGCTACATTTTTGGCACAGGTTTGTTGCTTTTGCCTTAATATCACATTGTCGTTTGATAGTTTATTTCATTAATGTTTTATTTAATGCTAGTAGTAGTGTTCCTGTTACTGATTTTCTCGCTCCTTACCGGTTCTGTACATTTAATATAGTGATGTATGCAAGGGAAATGTAAAGCTAAAGAGGTATTTTATCATATATTAAGACAGTCTTAATAAGACTTGCTGTAATAGTGTTCCTGTTATTGATTTTCTAGTCCAGTACTGGTTTCTACCTTACGTTCTATTTCTTGCTTTTATATCGGCAGTATTTCTCTTTTTTGCTTTTACAATAGCATATTCCTCTGAGAAGATCGCCATCAATTTCTCACAACTTTTTTTTTTTTTTCATTTTTATCTCTTCATTAGGAGCCGTCCTTGTAAAAGTCGTCTCGCTTACTGGAAGAAAATACTATGTTCTTAGTCACTTCTAACCAGCTTATTAAGATGGCTATATGTAAAAGGAGTTTTTCTCTTGCAATTTAAAAGCCCGAATGCTATGTCAAGCATAGGCTGGGCGTTTCACTTCTTGTAGATGGCATTTTTAGTGCAGTAGCAAAGTGCTAAGGCACACACCTCAATGCTCAATGGCTTTGTCTTGAAGAGGGCGAGAATAAACAAAGCGATATACTAAGTTTTTTTGAGTAATTATGGTAATTATGTTAGTGATTAATAGGAAACTAGGATTCAATATAAGAAAAGTAATCATAGTCCAAATCGGTAAGGTTTATTGTTCTTTTTCTGTTACATATCTGAATATATAGCTTAGTTCTTGTTTTGGCGTCATGTCCTACAACATTCTGCAGACTGGTGCTCCCTTTTTTGTTTGGCTTATCAAGTTGGGATTTTGCGATGTTCATCTCTATAAGGAGTCATTTAAATTTGCATAGTTTGATGGTTTAAGTACATTGTAAATGTTTTATGTTTTTTTAATATGGTTTGGATGTTGTGCTGCCTTTCTTTTGATTGGTAAAGGTAATTTGAATGTTGCATAGCTTGATGATTTAAGTACATCTCAATTGTTGTATGGTAATAAACTCTCCATTTGTATCTTTTTTGGCGTATGTATAGATCTACATGAAGGTTGACAAAGCTGGTGAGGAATTAGTTAAGGATCCTGAGAAGTCTTTATCATCATTATTGGTTGATTTGAATGATCTATTTCTGAAATTGGAGGCTTCAATTGGCCATTTCCATGCAATGCGGCAGGTGAGGGAAAACTTTCGTGTGATGATAAAGTTTCCCACGTAAAATGACGTTTGTTTTGCTAGCTACATGTCTTTTGATTAAGTTTTTGACGTTGTCCATTAATTGATTCTGCAGCAAAGCTCTTCTGTTGATGAAAGCTATTCTTTTCCATTGATATTTGAGAAACTTCCTGAAGTAAATCAAGAAGGCTCTCGATGGACTGATTGTGAGATTGGAGATGCCATCAATCTGATTTACCAAAATGTGGACAGATTGAACACATATCTAGCTGCCATTGTAAGATTTCCCTACTGACTTGTGATGAGATAGCTTTCATTAATCTTCAAGCTGTTGTCATTTTTTAATGTTGGCAATGGATTTAGTTTCCCCACTATCAGATTATCAATTTTTGCCGCTGAATTGCTAAAATGAAATGGATACTGTATAACATATCTCTCATGGCTTGAAATTATCAACTTACACCACTGTATAGCTGAAGACTATATGATAGTGTATGTGGTAGGAATACAACAAAGTAGTGAAAATTGTATCATATCACGGGATACAATATTAACTTCAGTATTCTGCCAAACTTACAGAATTCAAGTTCACAAACTATAGTTTCAACCGTACATCATGATAAACCTTTTGGTACCATTGAAATACTAACCAGTGTTATCAAAAGCGAAAAGCGCAAAGAAGCGCTAAGGTCTGTTTTAGGCGTTAAGCGCAAAGCGCACAAATAGCGTGGGCTTTGGTGAAGAAGGGCGCAACAGAAGAAAATATACAAAAATATACTTGTACCCAAAGACTAACGAATATAAGCATGAGTAACCAAACTAAGGAAAAAACCAAGTAAGCTAATGGATTCTTATGATTGAATCCTCATAAGAATTCTGATTGAATATAAGTGTACCAAGTTGACTAACTACGGCTCTTTACGGCCAAACGCCAAATCAAACTGCCATGTTAGAGTCCTAGTATGGTATCCTCATATAATCGCTTAGGAGGATAATCATTGTTTTAGTGTGATTCTTCGTGAATACATTCATTGACAAGGAGATGTATGCCTTAGAGCCTTGATGAAGACAGTGAAGCGCCATTAAGCGAGGCGAAGCGCTCAACATATTTTGCGCCTCGCTTCAGGGCTTAAGCGTGCTTAAAGCGCGCCTTTAATAACACTGATACTAACAAACACATTGCAATTACTAAGTAATCATCGGACACACAGAACACCTAATCTTATTATTGAAATCTAGCACAATGCTACATAAGCTGGAAATATCTGTCAATCCTGCACATTCTTTTGGCTTTTTCATCGCCTTCATGATATTAGAGAACGCAGCGTAAGGTTTTTTCTCTAAACTTTTGTTGTTACAAACACCCCAAAGTTCTATTTTTCAAAACTTTGAAGCTTCTATCTGGTGCCCCCTTTGCAGAATGCATGTATCCAATTAGAGGGATACACGAGTGATGTGACATAATAAAAAATTTCAAGAAATTAAAATGCATAAGTTTCTATGAATATGAATAGCATCCCTTCATATCTGGTACAAGTACGATGAGTGCGTGGCAAAAAAGTTCGTTTTTCTGTTTCCAGACCAAGATCATGCAGTTGGTTACTGAGAATGGCATGTCTTGGATAGAATGTGTAATGATTTTGTACTATCTACTATGTCAAAGTACAAATATAGATGCATAATTTGTCTGCATTAAAATACCATGTTGAAGTGTATTACCATCTCATTTAAGTGCTTAAGCTGTTATAGAGAGCACACTTTTATTTACTTAATTATGTCTTCAACAAGTAAAAGGATCCCACATGCAAATGTATAAGAAAAGTAATATTTTATCATGATTATTTTGTATTATGGCTCTTCTTTTGAGGACGTTTGTGTGCCATTAATTTTTGAAGGTTACAATCCACCGAAAGCCCAGGAGAGTTACTCGGTACTGGATACCCTATACCTGTGGGATTGTCGGTGTCTCTATCTGCTCATTATGGTTTCTTCGCCATAGCAGTTTAGTAGGAAGCCCTGACATTGACAATTGGATTCGCGAGGCAAAGGAGTCAACAGTTAGCTTCTGGAAGGACCATGTAGAGCAACCGGTAAGCTGCTCCTTGTTATTATACTTTCCTTCAGATCCTAGTGACAATAGTTGAAGTTGAATAGTGTTTTCCTGAGTTCCTACTTGACTTTGCTTATCATGGTTTAGTATTTCAACCTCAAATGCCTCAGGGGATTTGGCTATATTCTCATGCCCCATGTGTGCAATCCTCCATAAATCTGTTCCAATTTTTTCTTGTTACTGCAAATCAGTGATGAGAATTAGAGTATCATCTATAAGGTTATTGAAGCTGCTAGGCAATTATGGATTTACAATTGAAGTAGGGAATGCTTTTTAAGATATCGGGATGATAAAACATTAGAATTTTAATGTACTAACACTCAGATCAGATATCACCATAGGGTACTCCCATGTTCTATGTGGGGTTTCTTGTGTAAAAGCTCATAGCATTCCTGTGATGCTAGATGGGGAACCTAACAAGCATGTGATGGGAAGAGTTAAATGAATGTCACGCGGTTGGTTGCTTATTCTTTATCTTCTTATTCAAGAGGAATTCTCTTCTGGTTTTGTACTATCCATGAATAAGATGAGATCTGGAAATGTATGCTATTGAAGGCCTTAAAAAAAATAATAAAACCGTTCCCTTAATAGCAGTTTAAGCCTTTAGATGAAATGATCATGTTTTACTATACAACTTGTACAGTTAGAAGACTATGGCAAGATTAATCTTACCTTTTGTACTTATAACTCTTGGTATTTCTTTTGCATTACCATGAACAGATGTATATTGCAACTTCTCTTTAAAGAACTCGTTGTCAGATGTATTCTTTAATAAAATTCTTTTCTAGAGTGATTGTATCGATCAATCGACTATGCTTCAATACTGAATTTGTTGGGTCGGCCCATAAATCCTTTACTGCTGTAATGCACATAATAGGATTAGAGCTCGCATGTCTAGGACTTCAAGTTGTAATGAGAGAATAAATTCTTGATTTGATTTATAATTTCTCGTTGATCTGTAACTTTTTGGTGAATATTATTTGCTATCTTGTTGATACCAGGTATCATAACTTCGGCTTTCTTTTCCATCTTCTTACATACATTAGACTCTTACTTTGTACATGAGAATTCCACTTGGAGAATACTCACTCCTGCCTTTTCTATTTTTGTTCGATTCATCATACTTGCTAAGAAATGCTTCTTTCAGTGGCGTTCGTTGGTTTTTTTCCCTTTTATTTTAGTTCTCATTTATCCCTGGAGAATATATTTCTTTTAGATGTATGGAAGAATTAGTATATTTTGCTTTTCTAATGATATTTGCATTCATGGTGGACTTTTGAAATAATGAAACTCATAATCTGTTTTTATTTTTTTGTGTTTTTGCTACATGAGTTGGTTCATCTGGTATAGCTAAGGCGAGGTCTTATATTTGACCTTTGTGTTGGTGGGTTTTGGTGCTAAATTACCCTGATTGCTATTTGTAAATATTTGGTTGTATGTCTTGTTTTCTCCAGCTCATCGCTATTAGAGACGATGTTTTCTATACATTTCGGAAGAGGCAAAAGGGTGCAATGGAACCTGAAGAAGTGAAGTTAACTTCTGACTCTCTCCACAGGTTAGTTTAGTCGACTATAACTTCATTAACTTCTTGTGCTCAAGTTGCAAACTCAGATTGTCACAAGGTACAGTGATATGCTTTACTGATGAGTCTTTTATTATTCTTGTATATTCAATTTTAATCCTTATAGAGGTTTTGATAAGTTATTATCTTTACAAGTCATTTATACCTTATTTTGAACTGTTTTTTCTCCTCACTACTTTAGTAGTAGCAATGACACTGGTCTTACAGGGAGAAGGAAGTTCTAACTTGGACAAGCTCCTCTGTATATTTTCTAAAGCTCTATGTGTATATACTTTCTAAAGTAGTAGTAGTTACTAAAGCATGACTGCATGTGGCGACACCTTTTTTTCACTTTTTGGTGTACTTCTATACAGGTGTTTTTATTGGCCTTCATTTTATAATATTATTACTGTATAAAAAAAAAGCGCCATCTTTTTCTTTCCAACTAAAGATATATGACTAGACACCTTAAAACGAGAAGAGAAAAGTTGGATAATTTGGCTAAGCTGACAATTATCTTATTCTCGGGCTTTTTTAGAGGATAATGGATGATTGAGATATTGTCCAGTGTGTTCTGCTTATCAGACTTTTTACCTAGTAATCTTCGTATCTCCTCTGTAATAGAGGTATCTCCACTTTGTTGCGGCAGAAAACTGTTGTGTATCCTATTTGCATATCGTTCAACATTTTACTAGAATAGTCTGCATAATCCTTGTTGAACCAGCCTGCTTCGTGGTAAATATGATGCTCTAAGTGCTTGTTGTCTTTCGCTCTTTCAATGGAGCGGCATGCATGCTATTGACTGTTTTATCTGCATTCTTGGTGCAAAAAGTGATTTCTTAGGCACTTAGTGGTATGGGATAAACCTGTTACAATGGTTGGTTTGCAGAATGTTGCAAGCTTTCACTGAGCAGACGAAGGGTGAGAAGGCTCCACCAAATGCAACTGATCATGAAATGCTTGAAATAGTAATGGCGAGGTGTGTCCTCCTTCTAGTCTTGTTCATTTCTTATTTAACATGTAGGGATGGAACAATACTACCCATTGTTTGCCATTTGCTCGATATGGCTATAACGTAAGATTTTAAGAAAGAGCATGTTAATTTTGATCCTTTTGGACGCTATGGAGCACTTGCTATACAGGTCTTGAATTTCTTTTAAATCAGATGCACTTTAGTTTCTATATGTTTTGGACGAGGAAACTACAAGGTAGGGTAAGAAAATACTGCCCAGCACCATCTTGGTACTGGTGGCTTTTGATTTCAGTAACATTTAACTTTTAAAAAAAAAAAAATTAAAAAAATAGGAAAAAGATACAAATGCAAAATGAGGTTTTCAGGATTTTAACCTTGTAAGAGGCTGGTAGAGTCTGGATGTGGAATGGCTAGTGTGCCTAAATAATTTCTTAGCTATAGCTGTTAATGGGTCATGTGGTGCCAAGAGAGGTACGGAAGCCACTAACAAGACAGAGAAGTATGAGGCCTAGCAGTAATCACTTAAGCATTCGGGTCAATTTCGTGGGTACTTAATAACTACTTGGACAGTTGGACTCCAGAGTAAACAATTTCTTTGTTGCATTCATCTATCTGTTTCTTATTATTTTACCAGAATATGTTTATTTCTAACCATTATCCCTAATTGTTTCCACTTGTGGGATTATACTGGGTATGTTGTTGTTGTTGTTGTTGTTGTTGTATCCCTTATTGTTTCACCAGAATATCTTTGAATCTAATCATTATGTTATCATTCTATCTGAAGCATTCCTTTCATGTCTTCAATTGTTTATTGATCCGAGGGATCAGATCTATAAACCTTGTGTCCTGTGCTATATGATATAGTTTGGTTGAGTGGAGATAAAACAGTTAGCCTGACTCTGATCTTTTTGATAAATAAAGTATTTTATTGATGTGAAACAAGGCGCAAGTATGTACAAGCAAAAATCCAGTCCCTGTTATAAATGCAGGGAACTGAGGAATCAAAACAACTGTGCATGTCATATACTTTAGCATTTTGCACCCAAAAGCCTGTAAGAAATACAAGCAATAATATTTAAGCTTGATTTTTGTGTTGGTTCTGTCTTGCCTTCAAGCAACCATGGTTCCTCTCCAGCCAAATTACCCAACAAATGCACAAGGGGATGGTAGACTAGAGGCTCTTGGTGTTCTTCTCCATCTCCCTTCCAGACCAGCACCATGGAAGGTCCTTAACTGATTTTGGCATTACCCAACCAGCCTAAATGGGTTAAGAAACATGAACTGGATCTGTTTGGTCGCTTGCCAGTGCAGAAGGCGGCTTACGTCCTCTGCTTCTTTCTCACACAGAAAGCACCTTTTATGAATGCTGAACTTCGTATCTGCATCATTTTGTCCATGAAACTGATGATCTCTGATAATCTGACTAAGATAATATAATTTCAGTGTCATGGAGTTCTAGAAACTGTTTGAATCCAAAACCAAGGTTTTAGTAGGAATAAAAGCACATAGTTTAGATTCTCTTTGAGATACTTGTGTGCATTTTTGTGATATAAAAGAGGCACACCTAGTTCTAATTTCTGATTACTTTTTTTTTGATAAGGTAAGATATTTATTAATAAGCAGTATCAAGGAAATACTGCAGCAAGTACAAAAAGCTAGACTTGATTATCTAATTTCTGATTACTATTATATAGTTTATCTAATGGTCGTCGTCCTCTTATAGAATTGTGTACCTTGCATCTTTTTATGATGTTAGTGCTTCTTATGTTCCAAGAATTTGCCGTGCTGCTTGCCTGCTCAGCCGATTACAGGTCATATCGTGGAGATCTAAGAGGATTTCAATATTGACAAATTGCAAGACATCTTTTTTGAATGATTTGAACCTTCGGTATGATGGCAGGGTGGACCAGCTATTTGCCATCTTAGTTAACTGACTACTGTTTGATGTAACGACAGAATCCTTAACTTTCAACAATGATAATCTAGCTGCATCAGTCGCAGTTGCAAAAATCTTGTATGCTTTCCTGCTATATGTTGAATTTTTACCCATGCAACACAAGTCTATTGCAATATGCTGACACACCATGTTTGAAGCAAATAACTTTTCGCTTGCATTTCCTGCCGAGTTCACGGTGCAACAAGGTGTGTTTTTATGTCTCCCTGTTAAGTAAGCTGATTTTTCTTTAGGTACGAAAATGAGCTGATGCATCCTATAAAGAATTTTCTTTCTGGGGAGCTTTCTCGTGCTGCTCTTATCCAGGTAATATACTCCACACTCTTGCAGTTGATGCTTTCTGGTTTTGGCATGTCTCATTGTTTTTTTCTTCTTTACAGGTTCAGAAGCTAAAGCTTGACATTGAAGAGTGAGTTAGAGCAATTGATACGCTTGTCCTGAAGTCAGAATTTCTGAAAGCTTCAGTCTTTCTTGTTTTCTTCTCTGATTATCGTATTCTTTAATTCAGGGCTATGCTGGAGCTGGATCAAATTCTTAGGGCCAATGAAATCAACTTTGCTATTTTAGCAGCTTTGCCTGCTTTCTTCCTCTCCCTTATTGTGATAATGCTGGTGCGCGCTTGGCTTAAACAGGTACAGTGGCTTTTTTTTTCCTTTCATTTTCTTGTGTTTGGGCGTGCATGTTTTTCCATACTTATTTAATTAGGTAGCAAATGAATGCCCTAAGCTTGTGGTCTTGGTTTCCTCATATATATATGACTTCCATCCAAGAATTGAGTTCACAATAGCGTGATGAATACTTTATGATTTTCTGAATCCCCCGCCCCCCTCCTCCTTTTCTTGAAGAAAGTTCAGAAAAGGCAGATCAGTGCTTAACAAGTTTGAAGCCATTATCACCTGTCAACCATATTGAAAGAAAATTAATTGTTAGAAGCCCAAAGGACTACTGAAACTGAATTTTGCAACATTTATATTTTTCCATTTAAAATAATTGTAAGAGGGCTTAGGATTTTTGACTCGTGAGAAACAAAGAGGAAATCTAGGGAGAGGGTGAGTAGGGAGGGTGATCCGGCACCGCTAAATTATGCTTCTTATGATGAGCTTTTTCTCTTCTACCCACTCTTCTTCACACAGTTCTTGAAGCCTCTTCTTTTGATAATTATCTAACTATGTCAGTTGGTTTGGCTACTACAGTATCTTCTGTTTCCTATTACTGAAGGGGTATTGGAGTATGGAGGGAAATAAGGGGAACCTACTTTAAATGTCATCAAAGAAAAGATGGGAAGGAGTTGTCCAGAGAAAGATATGGAGTAAAGCAGCTTTCTGCTGAAGGAGACGTGTTATACAAGTCACAGGAATAGTTTCTATGATATCATACAATGATGAATTCTTTATGATTGTACGTAGTTGTTATATCCTGCTTGATTGAGCACTTACCATTCCATTTTAAACCTAAAGGTGGACTCAACTGTGGTTCTGCAACAGCTTCAGTAGTCACTTTCTTCATTTTTATATTCCCCTAGTGCAATTGACATGAGGAAGTGATTATTAGCTGAAACCATCAAAAAAAGGAAATGGCATTTACTGGTTGAGATCTTTGTGGTTAACGCGGGTCTCTCATTTTAAGAGTCCTGACATGCTGTGCAAATCATATAATGCCATTAACTTTTGAATGGAATCAGGACAAGAGAGCAGAAGGTAGGGGAAGGGTTGCTCGAATTCAACGACGACTGCTAATAGTGGAAGTGGAGAGAAAGATAATGCAATTAGAAAGCTGCAAAGATCAAGGACAAGTAAGCCCTTAAATTATTAGCACCTTTATTTGATTATTGTACAGTAGTACCTGTGCCTTTAAGAATCTCATTTCATCCACTATCTTACAATCCATTTTCATTTTACTGAATTAGAACCCTTTACTCTAAATCTGTTTCTTCCCAGTTTGACATTAAGTACTTTTTGGTTTCTAACAAGTTTCTAAGATAAAAAAATTATTGGTGTTTGCATGTATCGGATTTGACTTCTTTTTTGTTTATTTGGGTTTTATACCTGTTTTTTCTTGTCTCCACACTCTTCAGGAAAAAGATGCTCAATGCATGTTAGGGTTGGCATTATATTATCTCGATCGCTTATACTGTTCTGTGGAAGGACACGCAAGGGCAACCGGTGAATGGATAAGGTTGGTTTGTACTTTATCTTTCCATAGCATCTTTTGCAGATTTTGAAATACATTCTGAAATTCTACAACTCATATGTGACCGTGCATGTGTATAGTTTGAGGCAGGATATTATTGATTTGGCGAAGCCAGATATGCAAACAGCACATAAACTCAAGATTACATCACGGATGGATCGCGTATATGATTGCTTGCTCCCTTTACCAAAGCGACAGTAGCTTTGCAGGCTTCATTCTACTGTTCATTCAGATAACTTTTCCTTTTGTATAAATAGGGGATGTTCCCCTTGCGCTCTCCGGCCCTCTTTTTTTGGTTTTCGGGTGAGATTTTGTTCAAGGGCATTTGCAGCTCATTACATTTGTCTTCCACAATTTTTGAAGTTGTAGAACTGAAGAGAGATTCTTTTCCCCAGCAAAGAAAAGGGGAATACATAAGTCAGTGACTTCCCATTGAAGGGAGGTAAATGAGGGAACACTCAACAATCTATTGAAAAGTCACTTGTATTGAATCTTTGCTAGGTTTGTTTCAATTGCTCAAATGCTAATGTTGACAGCCATTGCAATGAACCCAAACACAAAAACCCACCATTTAAAATGAAATTGAAGGAGTATTTGCTAATAATTTATAATTGTACCTATAACATATAGAAAGTTAGAAACTAAACCAAAAAAAAAAAAAAAAAAAAAAAAAAAAAAAAAAAAAAAAACCTTATATGCACAGTACCAAGACGTATTACTCTTTTAATTTTCCTGATTAGGCAAGTCCAAATAAATAAACAGTAGAAAACAACTTATACATGAACACAGAGATGCATGAATAGTATGTTGTTGTGTCGGGTTTATTTTTCCTCTAATGAAGACTGCTCCTGCAAAACAGCCATCGAGTATTTCCCAAGCTTTAACCTGAACGTGAAAAGCTTTCTGAAGACAAGCTTGATACTTGCTCAAAATGAAGCAGATCAATGCCATTTCTTAGAGAGTGGTGAAAAGACAACTCAGTTCTTATGGTCCAATACACACTTTTAACATGTAGGTGTTCAGAACGAAGTACATCAATCTACCTAAATACGCCATGATAAATTACCCCATTTACCACAATCCCAAGTTCTATTATTAACATATCAATCTCTACAATCATAACATAGTTTGTATTGAAACTCTAGACAATAAAATTGTTAGAGAATTTTTCGCCTTAAAAAGTTCAAGAAATAAGATGCATCTTATCGTTCATTCCAAATACGTATTTGTTTGGTTGCTTTTATAGGGAGAGGTACAATTTTACGTTGATTTTTTTTCAGCCAATTTTATGTTGATATGCCAGTAAAAAATGAGACATCCTAATATTATACACATTCTATTTGTCTTTTTAATATTGTAGGTAATTGATTATAAGCTTCACAGATGCTCAGATAATAAAAATACACCTAGATACAAATGTCAACTGGGGATGTAGCTCAAATGGTAGAGCGCTCGCTTTGCATGCGAGAGGCACGGGGTTCGATCCCCCGCATCTCCACTAATCATCTTTTTTCTATTTAATGATTTATTAGCCTGATTTTATTTTGACCTAAAACTCAAAAAGTTTGTTAGTTTAAAAAGAGTTTCTTTCTAAGGTGGAGTTACAACTTGGATAAAAGACCTTATCCATGACTGCATATTAAATGAGCCTCCATGACTGCATATTATAAATTTGAAAGATTTTAGTTTGATTTGAGAAAGCTCCAAACAATAATACTTTAGGATAATCAAATTGAACATTGCACGACTTTATCAAATAATAGATGTACTATGCATCATAACAACTGCTTTGTTATCCTGCTATACATATTAATTTCCCAACCAAAAGTTACCATGTAATATTTAGATGTTCCGTCATGAACACTTTTTCTCTTTTTTAAGTGCATGATATGATGAGCCAGTAATAGTAAAATATGATTTCAAATGCAAATGCATGAATTAAACATATTATACAGGCTTAACAACTTAAACTTTTAGATTTGATGATTACACACTTCAACATAATGTCACAATCAGACATGGATTCAACTCTCACCGTGCACCACCACTATTAAAAACATTGAATTTCAAGAGTTTGGTCCACAAAAAGAATGAATCAAACCCACTGGCCATATTAGTGAGGTTTGCAGAAGGGCTGTTCTCAGCCCTCTTTCTTGATTTTTTAAGTGTTTGTGTTGGTGGGGATATAGCCATGTCTACTACCACATTATAGAGATAATTAAAGTAGTTGAGTTGGTATAACCACATGCATTTAAATTGTAGAGTCTAGGATTCAAATCTCAAGACTTGTAGACCCATACTTTTTTTAAAATATATTCCGACACCACTAACAAAAATTCATGCGTAGGCCACTGCGTGTATTCCATCGATTTCAAGGGAATAATTGTTCTCTTTGTCAAGGGAGGGGCATGATTGAGCAAACCAAAGGAAATAAAATGACACATATTTTGGTGAAAGAAGGAACCAAAGGAAAAAAAAATTAGTTTATAGAAAAAAGAATGCATACGCTTGAGTTGAAGGTATAATTATCTGCTAGGTGCTACAATATCATTAGGAGATGATGTGTATTTTATAATTTCTCAAATTAAATACGTGAGATTGTTAACTAGGAGGAAGGCAATGTTAATATATCTACAAAAACTAAAGTTTTAAATTTATGCACTAATAATGTAAAATACGTTTACATGATAAGTAGACTTTAATTAGCACGTTATGACGTAATGTTCAGTCTTTTTTTTTTTATTTAAGAATTATTTTTATAAATCGCTCATGTTGACATTGTAAACATTTTGCATTATAAATGAAAATATATCGATTTTATTTTGTTGCATGTAACCAATTCACACTTGTTATAAAAAATTATTTTTGATTTACTTCAGAGTAGCTTGATTTATAATTTTTTTTATAAGAAAGAATTCATTTATAAAGTTATTATTGGAAACTTAATCAGTTGGTATTAAAAGATTATATATATACATTATTACTTTCCAATATAATTACCTATTTTTTTGGAGATAGTTTTCTTTTTTAAACAAAAAAGGAGAATATACAATATTTACCAAACGGTAACATGTCTTCTCCCATAGCTCTGTCTAACCTCTAACGGCTAGTAAAACAAAAAAAGCCTAATTATTCTCTCAAAACACATCTCAACCGTCCATTCACTTTCCATCTAACGCTCCCAATTCAAAACACCGAAAATATGACCGTTAAAGTTAAAAACGCTCCTTTCCCATAATATATAAAACCCCCCCATATCTCATCACCATTTCTCTCTTTTCTATTCACAATTCAGTGAAGAAACAATCAAAATCCCACAAAAAAACAAGAATCATACAAAGAGGAAAAAAAAAAAGCTTTGTTTTTTTCGAAAGATTTGAGAAATAGTGGCGACTCAAGAAGAAGAAAGAGGAGGAGGAGAGGGTCGTCTCCATTCGTTTATTTCATCGATTCTTTCGAGTATTGGCGGTGTTTTTAGTAGTCAGATTCATATTCAAGAAGAAGAAGAAGATATGAATACTAATAGAGCTGTTCTTGTTCCTCACAGAGGTATTTCCTGTTACTTTTTACCTTGTTTTGACTCTGTTTCAATGAATCTCATGTTGGTTTTCAGTTTATTGGATTAAAAATGTCTTTTTTGTATTTGTGTTAGTAGTTAAATTCTTGTTAATTTTATCATTCTCTGATTTTTCATTGTATGGCCTTTCTCAATTGAATCTCATGTGGGGTTTTCCTATTTTGGACAAGATTTGTAGTTTTTAAATTTTTTGTCAGTTTTAAGTGAATCTCATGTGCCTTATTGGACAAAAAGTTTTAGTATTGTTACTTTTTTTTAAAAAAACCTTGTTTTGATTTTCTTTCAATGAATCTCATGTTGGTTTTTTACTTTTCTTGACAAAAATGAAATATTTATCCCTTTTTCTTGAGTTAGTTTCAATTGAAAAAGCATATATTTTGGGTTTCCTGAAATGTGTTTAGAATTTTCTTTTTTGGGTTTTGATGTGCTTTTCTGCTGATTTTTTCTGTTTTCGGACATTCAAGATTTATTTTATTGTGTGTGCGCGCGCTCGCTGATAGTGGATTTGTGTATGAATTGTTTAGTATTGGAATGAAATGGCATGATAGAGTATTGTTATGTTCGTTTTGTGTGCTGACAGTGAGTTTCTTGAATCCAAGTATGCCATGATTGTATAGGATTGAACTGTTAGTTCATTGATTGATTAAAGTTTCTTGGATGGAGATTGTGTTAGTATCATGATAATAGACTCAACTGATTTGGGATTTAGGTGTAGTAATCGATTAACAAATGATTCAGAATTTGATGTAGAAAGGCACATTCATTATCCTTAGTCTCATGAGAACTCTTTACATTTGTAGGAGAAGTGGGAGGAAAACAGAAAAATGGACAAGCTGATGGAAGAAACAATCGACGTGTGCTTGGTGACATTGGGAACTTTGTCACTGGTGCTCCTGTTGTAGAAGGAAAGCCTAAAGCTCAGATTTCTCGTCCTGCTACGAGGAGCTTTTGTGCACAGTTGCTGGCTAATGCACAAGCAGAGAAGAACAAGGTGAAACCGCTTGCAGAAGTTGTCAATAAGGTACCAGCCAAGAAGAAGGCATCAGATAAGCCTGCTGTACAAGAAGCTGTTATTGTCATAAGCCCTGATGAAGAAGTTAAGAAGAAGACCATTGAGAAAAGTCCCTTGAGCAAAAGAAAAGCAAAGAAGACTGGAAAGACTCTCACTTCTACCCTCACTGCAAGAAGCAAGGTCACATATACTACTTTTACTGTTTTTTTTCTTATTTCGATGATGATTAGTACTAAGAAATGATTAATCAATGTGTTAATAAATTTTCTTTTTTCTCAGGCTGCTTGTGGACTTTCCAATAGGCCTAAGAATGAGATTGATGATATTGATGCTGCAGACGCTGCTAACCATTTGGCTGTTGTAGAGTATGTTGAAGACATCTACAATTTCTATAAGCTCACTGAGGTATGGTGACAACTTTCATTATTATTCTCTGATCCTGTTCTGTATCTGCTCCATTGTTGAGAATCTCTGATTCACGATTGTGTATAATCCAGGACGAAAGTCGAGTGAATAACTACATGGAATTCCAACCAGAGCTAAATCATAAGATGAGAGCCATTCTTGTGGACTGGTTGATAGAAGTTCACAGGAAGTTTGAACTGATGCCTGAAAGCCTTTACCTTACTATTAACATACTAGACCGTTTTCTCTCTATGAAGACGGTTCCCAGGAAGGAACTTCAGTTAGTTGGCATTAGCTCAATGCTAATTGCTTGCAAGTATGAAGAGATTTGGGCACCAGAGGTATAAAAACAACACCTTCCAGCTTTGCCTTGAAACCTATTAGTAATTTTTTTGTGAGTAGGTAGAACTAAAGATTTGATTTTTCTTGGTAAATCTGCAGGTCAATGATTTCATGCATATATCAGACAATGTGTATACCAGAGACCATATACTTCAGATGGAGAAAGCAATTCTTGGGAAGCTGGAATGGTATCTGACAGTTCCAACACCATATGTGTTCTTGGTTAGGTACATCAAAGCTGCAATGCCATCTGATGATCAGGAGGTACTAATCTAGTTCATCTTTTGACATCGATTTTCATTTTGTATCAAGAAACTAGCTTAATTTGCTTGACTAATTTTTCATTTCCCGCTGTTAATGTAGATACAGAACATGGCTTTCTTCTTTGCTGAACTTGGTCTTATGAACTATACAACTACAATATCATACTGCCCATCAATGCTAGCAGCATCTGCTGTCTACGCTGCTCGTGGAACTCTCAACAAAGGTCCTCTATGGACTCCAACTCTGCAGCACCATACTGGCTACTCAGAAGAGCAGTTGATGTAATTTCTTGAGAATCCATTTCTGTTTTAGTTCATCAATAGGTAGATTATTTTCTGTAGTGTCATTTACAAGTTTAACTTTTGATATGTAACAGGGAATGCACAAAGCAATTGGTTAACTATCACAAGGGTGCTGCAGAAAGTAAGCTCAAGGCAATCTACAGGAAGTTCTCAAGTCCAGATAGAGGTGCTGTTGCCCTCTTCCCACCAGCAAGAAATCTTCTACCAACTACTACTGCTGCTACCTCCTCTTGAGATCATGTTTGTGATCTACTAAGTGGGCTTCCCACAAGCAAGAAATCTTCTACAAACTACTACTTTCTAGAGATCATTTTACTGTTTTGATCTCTCTAGCTTTAGACTAAGTGGTGTGATACTTTGATTTGACTTTTGGAGTGTGTGGAACTTTTGGAGAAACTGCTATGGTGTTATGATTTTACCTACTAGTGAAGTCATGTAAATCCTCACTATGTTCTTTTTGTGAATACAATTAGTAGATTCATTTACTTTCTTCGTGTATGCATAATAAGGGAGGACCAAGTTCTTTCAAAATAACTTGTGACATAAGAGACCACACAATACAGGTCTAACCGAATTGCAAAATGGATGAGCAACACTAGAAAGTTATATTTTTCTTTTTGAACAAATACCCATCTGCATGTAATGTGTGAACAGCTCTCCCATAAGGAAGGATCAATTCCTAGTAGGCTTTTAATTAAAAAAAAAAAAAGTTTCATTAAATGTTACAAAGATATATTATTGTGGCACACAAATAGCTCATGTAAACAAAATAAGGACCGCAAAAACAAATCAAGGTGACACTGCGCTTTAGGAAAGGCAATGGGGGTGCTGATTGCATCTGAAATTTTCTGTACTCCTCCAAGAACTAACTTCAGGATCAGACAAGTGAAGGAGAGAACCCATAATAGGTGTCATGTTCAATATTTCTGACAAGTAATATGTATCACTCAGTAATTTACTTATTGGGCATAAGAATTGTTTGGAAGGCATTATTTCTTTTAAGTGTGTAGACATGGTAAAAGTTTGCTTTTTTTTTTTGTACAGAATTGGGTATGTCTTCTCTATTTGGTAGGGAAAAACCCCCTGCAAACTCACATGAAATTTGGAGTTCACCAAACTGGTCGCTTGAGTTTATAATATCCGGAATGGACAAGTAATAATAACCTATTACCATATAATGCACCTTTCTTATTGACAAATTAAGAAATACAGGGGTTTTCTTGATGAACAGCTCTACTCCCAAGAGGATTAGGGAAAGATCAAATCTCAAATCCAACATTAATTTCATTAAATGTAACAAAGAAATAGATTAAAGATTTTCTCATATCATTTCCAGAAATAAAAATATCACTCTCTTTGATGGCGAAAGTAGCCTGTCTGTAAACATGTGGGAAGTAAGACATGTTAAGTATATACAAGATACTTCAGCGACCTATAACAACATTACTCTTTGATCAAAATTCACAGGAATATTCATTTACTAAGTCACAGTTTAATGGGAACACGAACAACCCTGCTCTTGGCCACCACTTGAAGCCACCTTGAAACTGCGTTCCCAAGTATCTGTTGGAGCAGCTTGTGCATGAGGAACATGACGAGGATTTTTCTCTCTCTTGTCACCCCTTACCTGCTTCAATGCGTGCTTAAGGGCAGGAAGCAAAGCTTCCATGCACTCCGCGACTGCATTTGGATTCCCAGGCATATTGATGATCTGAAAACATTGAGCAACATACAGAAGGTTCAATTCTTCAGGTTGGAATAGGACTTAAATTTGAGTGAATCAAATAAGGAGCATAGTAGAATGTTGCAAAGAGGTGTTGGCATTGCTTGCAAAAATAGGTTCTAGCTCTAAGATGCCATAAGCTTTTTCTATTAGTAAAGATAATATAAGAATCTTAGCCTCAAAATCAAGTTCTCTACATACTTATCCAAGTATATACAGCACAATGTGCCTGTGACAAATATATGTTAGCTCAGCGCAGTGACTCAGTGTTACTCAATTTAGAGTGCAAGCTTTTTCCAAGTTAAGAATACTTTCAGTTTACCCAAGGTATTGCAGTCTAACAGTACTAGTTTTTTCAAGATCTAAAACCACAAATCCCTTGCTGAAAATTTTGGCTGACTCGTGTTGGTGTGTTTTGTGGTGCATGATGGTAAAGATTCAATAGTTTGGACTTCTGGCCTTACCAATGTTGATCCTCTTATTCCAGCTGCCGCACGTGAGAGCATTGCGAAAGGTGTAACCTGTGTGAAGTCAGATGCATCATGAAAGATAATTAAGACAGCATACCAAGTATGAACCCACAAGGCCACAAGTGGATGAAAGATGATTAAGAATCAGTGAATTTTTCCGGGTCCAGAAATTTGTTTTATATATGCCCCTTAAGTAAACATGCAAAATCTTCAACCATCAGCGATTTGAGATCTCTCTCTTTGAGTAAGATTTCAATTCCAGCAATGGTTTCATTCACTTCAATTGGTATTTTTTCACAAAAAGCAAAGCAGTTAACAGAGAATTAAAGAAATCCTGAGGAAGATTAAATCCTTGATGCTATAAGGAAAGCCACTTCACAAGTTGTTTAATAATACACATCTCTCCCTGTAGTCCAAGAAGGCCACCAGAAAAGCAGAAAGAAAAATCACTTCCTTAACTTGCCAGGATTTGTTAGAGCCCTCCCTCCCTCCCTCCCTCCCTCCCTTATATATGTGATTTACTTAATTTTTAGGATAACGATAGTGTCCGTGCAACTTACAACACCGTGACTATTCCACCGGGCAACTTTGCGCACCAACACTTTGAAGGAAGATCCATAATGGCTGGTTCTTCACGTGCATAGAATTCATGGAAAGACTTCAACTACTTAGTTTTGCAATGAAGAGGAAGAGGTCAGATATGCTAAAGCCTGTCAGCAGCAACGCATGCCTCGGACTTCTCTAGAATTCTAGCAGCTAGGAAACTCTCAACAGAATTCCCTCATTAAAGACTAAAGTCACCTATTTATTTGTTATATTTGGAGTTCAAATGGTGTACCAATGGATTAGATTATTAGACTAGCTTCCAGGTAACCAACTTGGTCTGATGTCTACATACACCGACTCGGAATGTCATTTTATCCTATCTTTTATTTGTAAAGTAATTATGATCTCGTCAGAAGTGGTAATATATGACAAAACCTTGTGACATGAACTTGTGGTAGCAGAATAATTCTGGTGCACCTAGTTCTATCTTTTTAGTCTCTCTCGGTGCCCCCACAGTTTCAGCAATGAACTAGATGAAGGTTATACAGACAAGGGTGTGTAAAATATCTGCCAAATTTTAACACCTTTAATACATACGCACTTAAATAGTTTAATAAAATGCCCATGGAATGCCACTGATATGAGAATTTTGATACCTTCAAACTTTCTCGCGTCATCACATAGAGAAGACCAGGTGTTTCTTTCTCTATCACACTTTTAGTTGCTTCAGGGGTAACATCCCTTGGAGTACAGCCAGTCCCACCTTAATTCATCCAGTAATGGTATGAGAGAAACGAAAAGAAGGTTCTAAATGAAATACAACTTTGTCTTTAAAGATAACCATTTCAAAAGAAAAATAAGAAAATACGTAGGTGTGAGCTACTCTAGCCATCGAACTGATACCAGTGGATAAAGCCAGTAAGAATCAGTTATAAAATATATTATCAGCTCGACAAAGAAACAAACCAATACCATAACTTAAGAACATACCAAGGGTAAGAACAAGATCCACTTTATCAACGTCACTCCACCTCTGCAACATGTCTTTGATCTTTTGCACATCATCTGGCACAACAGCTGTTGCAACTATACTTGCCCCTCCAAGCCTTTCTGATGATGAATTTACAACAGAAACTGCCCTTGGACCACTGCAAAATCATATAGCTTAAGAAACTCAGATCATTTGATAATCAGGGACGGGGAGACTTTTTAATGAGTTCTAATATATTATGGGAAGAAGAAAATATCAAGCACCCATGTAAACTCTATCCAAGGTGAAAACAGTGTAAACGCAGCAAAAGGGAAAACGAGAAAACAAAAACATATTACTTAATCAGCCTATGATGAAACAAAAATAAAATAGCAAAGCATTTGACAAAAATTCACTTGCAAGTTAGACATTTAAAGGGCATAACTAAGAAGTATCAGCAGATCAAGTCAATTGTACATTGGTAGTTCACGTATCTCTGCGGAAAACCAAGCAAAAGATAGAATGTCAGCAGGAGTGGAGCTAGTTCTTCTTGGCAAGAGAAAGGCTTGTCATAGTATACATGCCTCCCACATAGTTTCGACTTGTTAAACATGACTATCGCAAGGAGTCCTTCCAGTTTTTTTAATAATTTAGGAATAGTAAATGTTGCCCCTTCTGGAAGCATAATGATAAGATCCTATCTAAATATGCAGGAGCCATTCAAACACCAAATAATCCAAGCAATAGGGAGTATCTTAATATTTGTAGCAACGAGTCAATATACTCACATGTTTCACTTTTACAAGGAGTAATATCAGGTTTTGCCTTTTTACTTTTGCATCACTAAAGTGACCCTTTTGGAATGATGATTCAAAAAGGTGTATCCTGATGCAGCTTCTCTTATTATAAGGAAAAGGTGGGGGAAGGGAAGCGTATCCCTGATGCATCTCTTTCAAACGCCAAGTAAGGATGCATCTCTTTCATACACCAAGTAACATGGAGTATCCTAATATTTGTAGCAACGAGTCAATATACTCCCATGTTTCACTTTTACAAAGAGTAATATCAGGTTTTGCCATTTTACTTTAGCATCACTAAAGTGACCCTTTTGGAATGATGATTCAAAAAGGTGTATCCTGATGCAAAGGAAGGGAGGCGTACCCTGATGCATCTCTTTCAAACACCAAGTAATAAGGAGTATCTTAATATTTGTAGCAACGAGTCAATATGTAAGGATGCATCATCACATATTTCACTTTTACATAGAGTAATATCAGGTTTTGCCAATTTACTTTAGCATCACTAAAGTGACCCTTTTGGAATGATGATTCAAAAAGGTGTATCCTGATGCAACTTCTCTCTTTACAAGGAAAAGGTGGGGGAAGGGAGGTGTATCCCTGATGCATCTCTTTCAAACACCAAGTAATAGGGAGTATCTTAATATTTGTATCAACGAGTCAATGTACTCAAATGTTTCATTTTTACATGGAGTATCAGGTTTTGCCATTAGGTGCATCCTGATGCAACTTCTCTCTGTATAAAAAGGTGGGGGAAGGGAGGTGTATACCGATGCATCTCTTTCAATTCCAAGAACTGAGAACAGATGTGGCAGTTGCATCGTGGTGCCCCCGACAGGGACCGGTACACTCAAGAGATAGTGTAGTCATATCACAGAGGCAAGTGAAATAACAGTTTATCTCTTTATCAATGGTTCCCAGTGATGCATAGCTTGAGGTACTTACTCTTTTATTGCAGAAATAGTTAGAGGTACCATCTTTCTGAATTAACTCTCAGTTTAACAAGCTTAAATTTTTAAAATCCAAAAGCACTATAATCTAGTTGACGAAGCTTTTCCTTTACCTCTTTCTTTCTGTGTGTGTGTGTGTGTGTTTGGGGGGGGGGGGGGGGGCGGCTACATTGAACTCTATATGATAATAATGAAAAGAAATGTGACATGGCTATGGAATCCCCTGGTTGTTGAAGAAATGAGGAGTGACGCACACCGATGGTTTTCAATAGGACCAATCTATGAAACTCAACGAGGAATAATGTCTGCCTTCATATTAGCTTGAAAAGTAACCAAGAGCACTTCAGTATGCTCATTTGATTAATTTACCCACGGTCAACAAAATTAACATGCCAAAATGGTCTTAATCGCTCTCTCAAGACGACCATTCTAAGCACCTCAATGAGAAATGATATCACATATGCACATCATTAACGAACTATTTCCCAGCAAAAAAGAGCATGCACTCTCTCTCTCTCTCTCAACTGCCTGGATCAATGCAGAATAATTCAGATACACAGGACTGGACAAATAAGCAGAAGAAAGGAGAAAAGATAAGTCCAAAACAAAAGGATACTGAAATATATGGAACATAAGTCCAAAACAAAGGATCAACCTGATACAATGGCAAAAAATGGAAGCAGCTTGCTGATATAAATTACCTGCGATCAGGTCCCAATCCTGCAGCAACAGTATCACTTACTGTAAGAATTGCTACCCTAAATTCAGAATCTTCAGTATTGCCAGCATTGGCAGCTGCTGGCTTATGTGCTTGTTGAGTGCCACTTAAGTCTGGGAATTGCAAATTCCTGTTCACTGGGGAATTGCTTATATCAGAAATCAAAATTGCAGACACTGAAGCACCAGCAGGTAGTGAACCGTCTGAAGCTGGTAGCTCTAACAAAGCATTTGCTGACTTCATACTCAGAAGCCGACTGCTAATTTGATGACCTGTACTCTCAGCAATAAACCTGTAAAGGGGAAAAGAAGCATTGTGGTTTTAAACTAAGGATGTGTATAACGTACAAAAAATGCCTTTGAATCTTATGGTCTTAAACAATACCATATCATTCTTAATAAGGGAGGATCATTAAATGTTGGAACTAAAGAGTTACTAAATATAGAAAGTGGCATTCTGTTTGAGCTAGACAAAAAGGAAAATAAGACACGTAAATTAAAGGGAGTACTACAGTTTCATCCATCATATCATCTCAAGAAAACTGAGACTAGACTTTTGAACCGTCTGCTACATTTACACATCACAATTCCATCTAATCTCACTTTACCTACGCTTTTCATATGAAAACCAACCTTGTAGTGCATATAATTTTCCTTATTCTAATTTTCCTAGAACAATTTTTTTTTTTTAAAAAGATTTTAGCTTTGGGGGCAAACTGTTGAGTGAAATTCATTTTAGTGTTGAGTGAAGTTCAAATATCACATTATCCTATTAGGCAACATGATGAAGATGATGCAACTTCAGATAAAAATCATAGAGTGCAGAACCCTAGCATTTTATCCTTGTAGACACTCATAAATCAGGTACTAAACGCAGTCAATGCATTAACATGTAATGGTACCCACATCTGTATGTCAAAAAATGATAAACACTCTATACTCTACCAATATATCGATGTTGGCAAATAGAGCGTCTCATTACTTCTATGCTATGAACTAAATATGACATTAAAGCACCCACAGCAACTAATCTAAAAGGCTTGCTATTCTATAAGGCATTCTTGTCCAATAATTTTAATTGCGCAAAATATTTTGGCATGCGATTCCACTTCAAGAAGTATACAGTTAAAGACTGATACCCATCTCTAACAAATGTTTGAGATATCTAGGATTTTAAAGGTGAAACAGTGAAAGTTAGGAGCATAATTGCAAAGTTTGTGATCTAGGAACTAGTTATAGAAAAAGAAAATGTTGTTGGGGAAGCACAAAATTGTAACGTGTCACAAGTAGGTCAAATTTTGTAATAATAAAAAATCTACATCCAAGACTGCAAAGAGAGGTAAACAGAATAGCATTCACATCAAATGATTCTTTATTACTAAAAGGCTTGTATATCAAGCACTTTCACAATTTGCAACACATCAGACAAAGAGTTAAGAAGAAGACGGCTAATTAGATTTTAAATCCAGGAAAACCAGTATCTATGACAAAGCATCAGAAGAAGCCAAGGAACAGATTACCAATAAATGCATTAGATAAAGAATATGAACTACTAGGCTTTCAAAATTTACCCTTGAAATATTATACTTGGATGGAAGTCTGCATGTTTGAAAGAGGAGGAACGAAAACAGAGAATATGATGCTTACCCCTGGTAACCCGACTCATCAGTCAACTGCCAGGAGATAACAGCACGATGAAATTCTGGACGGAAAGGGTATGTCTTTATTGAATGCTTTAGACGAGCTTGCACCCTACAATTTTTAGAAAGGATTCTGCTTTTGTGAGATTGGACAACTATAAACCAACCAAAGTTGAAAAGAAAAAGGACCGAGGGGCTAGAGAAAGGAGGGATGTCTTCTGTCAATTCTTGGCAACCTTGGAAGATGAGGGTTTGCCCATCCAGAGAGGTGTCTAATGGCTGGAACCACAAAGAGATGGAAGCAGACCAAACAGCTCACAGGATTTCCAGGTAGTCCAAATGCAAGAATCTTCCTCGAAGTCTTGTCAGATGATCTGGGAAGGATCTCAGCGAATGTGAGAGGTTTTCCTGGTTTCATGAGAACCTGATTTGCATAGAGAGCCGCTAAAGTAATTACTTTCAAGAATTCATTGACACAATTGTGTGTATATACAAGAACAAACACAAGCTCCCAGCTCAATCCTATAGGCATATGCAGGGAGCATTACCTTTTGAAAGTAAAAGCTTCCAAAATGTGTATATACAAGAACAAACACAAGCTCCCAGCTCAATCCTATAGGCATATGCAGGGAGCATTACCTTTTGAAAGTAAAAGCTTCCAAAATGTGTATACAGATATTGCCAGCATTACCTTCTGAAATAATACTCTTCCTTTTTTTTGAAGTAAAGGCTTCACGAAATCCCGGTCTCCCATGGAAACGCCTCCAGAGGAAAGCAGGATATCAATTCCAGAAGCAAATGCATTATCTAATGCCCTTTCAATCTCCTGCTCATCGTCACGAGCTATACCAAGATCAAGAACTTTGCATTGCTGCTGGGTTGCAGCACCTAGGATCATGGCACGGTTGGAGTCCCTAATCTGCTTATGGTTAATAAAAAATAAGTAAAATGAGATGCTTTGCAGGGATCAGTAACTCCATTCAAAATAAATTGCCTTTTTTGTTCTACTTTTGGTGCAAGGAAGATTTTGTACATGAAATAGATTCACTATTAGGCATTATAGAGTCTCTATAGGAGGAGCTCACAGTAAGCTAGATTTTTGCTTATTGCTGTATATTGTAAAGATGGCTCAGCACAGCCTTTGTGCTATATATATATATATATATATATATCAATGTTACCATTCTCAAAAAAAAAAAAAAAAAAAAGTAATATACAAGAGGGGATTGGACAAGTATCTGTTCAAATAATATAGTTAAACTACAAGTATAAGAGTGGCCATGCTATGAACAAGCATGATTTAACTAAAAGATACCTAATCAGGACAGGAAGTAGCTTTGGGCTTAGTAGAAAAGGTAAACTTTTGGAAGTGTGATGTGCTTGCTATTGGTTTGGTGCATTTGGCTTTGACAAAATGCTACAAGTTTCTAACCATCAATGATGCAAGGCAAAAGGATTATTTTATAGGATATCATTACTAGACCTTCACGTGAATTCAAGTGACATCCGCATTCAATAAGTGCTTCCATTTTATATTCATCATGAGCTCAATGGCCAACCTCTTCAACCAACCCCAGAGTTAACTACCCCATAGGAGGGCCTTTTCTAGAGATGTGATTTCAGACGAAAGTAGATCTTTAGATAGAAGTTGTAATAGCCCAAGCCCGCTAGTGATACTGTCCGCTTTGGGTCTAGGCCCGCACGGCTTTAAAACGCGTCTCTATGGTCTAAGGCCAGTTAACTTATATACCCAGGATCACTCCTGTGTTATGCCGATGTGGGACACTTAACCCTTAGCTGGGGTGTTACATACACCCCCTCTTATGGACTCAGCGTCCTCGCTGAGGTTTGCCCCGCGTACCGGGATTCGCCTAGACTCACCACGGAGGTTTGCCCCGCGTACCGGGATTCGCCTAGACTCAGCCATGAACTTTGACCCACATCGACAAGGCTGACACGGAGTGGCTCTGATACCATCTGTAATAGCCCAAGCCCGCTAGTGATACTGTCCGCTTTGGGCCTAGGCCTACACGGCTTTAAAACGCGTCTCTATGGTCTAAGGCCAGTTAACTTATATACCCAGGATCACTCCTGTGTTATGCCGATGTGGGACACTTAACCCTTAGCTGGGGTGTTACAGAAGTCCTAACAGTTTTGGTAGACATACCCTGTCAAATATACTGTGTTTGATATAATCGACTAAGTACCATCACCGATGTTAGTACTATTGAAAATTCCTTTTAGCGAAGATATATATTTAGATAAAGATGCTTTTATAAAGCCACAGAAACCTCAAACACACCTCATGGTCTTATATTCCGACTTAACTAATGCAGGCAGAAGTATTATTATCATGGAAACTGAATCATCACTGTCAGCATCAGATAATTAATTAAAGGAAGAATGTTGTAGCAGCTTGCACAACCTGACCACGATCTAATTTCCCAACTGTTGGTTCTACAAGCTCATCTCCTGTTGATAATACAGCAATCGTTGGACTCGGGTACACCTGTAAATCAGAAACGCCATAATGCAACATGATTGCACAAGAAACAGGATCGAAAGGCGTTCTGGCTAATAGCACTGGAACAGCAAGGAAAGAAAACAAATACCTTCACTGTGACAACACCTACTGTGGCAAGTAATCCAACTTCTGCAACTCCTAGTCGCTCTCCAGACTTCAATACGATAGTACCTTTTGCAATGTCAGATCCCTGCAAAAAGAAAAAGTAAAGCTGTTACAAAGGACTAACTGAGCATTCACGGTGATTGTTAAAAGGAGTAAGTAATTGAAAGTAATGTTCTATATTCAAGGCTTATAGCCTCCTTTTTAACTAAAACATCCAAATAACCAAATTTCAGAAACTCAGGGAGTTTCTTAAGTATGCTATTTATCAACCAAAAAAAAAAAAAAAAAAATCCTTTTATAAATGAGCAGTGCACCATAGAAATATACAGTCTAAGGCTATCAAGGGTCAAAAGAAGTTTATGAAGATGCATTGGAACCGACTTGACTTGAAAGCAGTGGGTTGCTAAATTTGAGCAACAGATAACAAGATAACATGCACTGCTAGGCTGTAAGCTATCCCTAGGTCAGACAAGCAAAAAACCCAAAGGCCTATTAAGCTCACTACTCCCTCATATTAACCTATCTCAAGGTGACACAAACGCAGATAAAGCCGCACCATGCAGCAGTAGGGAAGCCACTGAAATCTGCTCAATGTATCATTAATTTTGAGGGTGCAGCTCATCCCAGACAGTGCAAGTATTAGGGTTTCTAGTTAATACAACTAATCACCTCAGAAGATTAAAGCACCGAACAGTTAGGTGGATTGTTTTTCTGTAAATGTTCGTCTCTATCTCAACTTCTATTGCTCGACCATCCCAAACATGGGGTGGCAATCTGCCTCATCACTCACTCAGTCTAGCTTACATCAAACAGAGACATGCATATACGTAAAATAGTTTTTGCATCACCAGCTAAAATCTTTGTTCAATTGATCTCTATACTTGGTTTGTTCTTATCCAATAAAGCATTCAATATTTTATATGTTATTGGAAAACAAATGTTTTGCTTTTCAGACAACAAAACACAATCAAAATGATGATTGCAAAAGACAATTCTTCCAGCTAACAAGAAACCAATTTTTCATACCATATTTGGGCAGATAATATTTCTCAGAACGCAAAAGATCAGTAAAAGCAAACAAAGACAAAACCATTCTGCAATCTGAATGCCATTTTACCCAGGGAGAACGCATGCCAAAAGTAAGCATCAACTTCTTACCACTGCACGAATATCGATTCCAGGGCTAGTTTGCTTCAATATCCGCACTTGCTTCAGTTCAGCCGAAGCAAATGAAATTGATTCAGTGTCCTCTACTTGCACAACAGCATCAGCACCATCTGGTACTGGACCTGGATAGGTAGACAGCATGGAGAAATCAATTGACACACAAGATGGTACTAGTTGGATGACCATTTGTCGAGAGCCATCTAGCTTCTAAACCCATTGAAATATATATTACATCCACTGAATTGGACCAGATCCCTCATTATCTTTTAGGGGTTTGTAAGCTACAAGCTCCAATTGCAACAACAACATACCCAGTGTATCCCACAAGTGGGGTCTAGGGAGGGTGAGATGTACGTACGCAGACCTTACCCCCACCAAGGTGGAGAGGCTGTTTCCGATAGACCCTCGGCTAGGAAACAGGCTCCAATTGCAATAGGTCATTTAGTCACATACTAGTTATGCGGGGATTATAACGGAAAAATTGTTTATGTCTGAGTAATAATGCGTGGATTATTACGCCGTGAATAATAATGTTACCGATGCAACACGGTGAGTAATAATACTTCAATTATTATGCAGAAATGCCTAATTTAAGGGAATTTTTGTGCTTAAACAATCTCATTCACATATTGCTAATACATGTATTCTTATTTCACATTTTATTCCACATAAAAAAATACATAGATTCCAAAATGAATTACAGTATTAGCAATGAGGAATTCACTACTGCCAACCAAATGTTGTGTTAGTAATTCAGAGTTTAATACCACCAACAAAATTAGTATGAGTTATGTGAAGATTATTTTGCTCGTGTGGTCAACCAAACATTGCATTACTTGTACAAATTTTAAGTTGGAATTTTTGTTTATACAGCTAACCAATATACACATAAGTGTGATACTTCTTCATTCCAAGACTGCATGTAATAAGCATTGCATCAATCTTTTTAACAATATCCTCGCCCAGACCTTAGCTTTTCTTATCCTTTCAATGGTATCAAGCCGCAAAACTGACGCTTGAAGCTCAAGGGTGAGCCTGATTATCACTGAGGATATCACCTAACAGGGCTTTAAGCTTTCGTCCCTATTAAGAAGATAGCTTTTCTAAAAAGGCCCGAGGCCAATTTTGATTTGACCTGCCTCAACTTTATTCCTAGAGTTCCAATAAGCTTGAAGTTAGTTTGAATACGACATCTAACCAGTGGCTGCACCACCATCTGCCACCAGCACAATATCTGATATGGATAGATGTCATGTCACACATCAATCTTTTCCTGATAAGGATGTCTTCTTTGCTTGTTTCTAGATATATCTCTAAATATCTACAAGAGCAGGCATAAAGGTTAGAGTTTAGCAGTATTGATGGAACCACAATATCTAAACAAACAAACCTCCAGTCGTTACATATGCAACAGTCCCAGGGGTAACCGTCACACCAAGTCCATCATTTCCTGCTCTTGACTCAGTAATTACAGGATATTCACCAGGTCCATCAGCAGCAATAACAGCATACCCGTCCTGCAACAGGTCCACCCAAAAAAAGTTAATCATACCCCTCAAAGAGGCAACAACAGAAATGAAATTCTTTATAAACATGCTTTCTGTTTGAGTTATTCCTCTGCTTCCAATTTAAGTAACTTCATAAGCATCCCAACTCTTCTATTTCCCATTCGCCATCTCCCATTATGCTTTCATCTTCAGAACTGCTACAGTTACTTGCTCGTAAATATCTGATCTCAAAAGATGACTCGCCATATGGTTATTCAAACAGTGGCGTCTCAACCATCAGATTGTCCCTACAGGTACAACTATTCTTCTTTTACCACCCACCCCTGCCAACCCCTGGACAGTCTAGGCACGCCAACCTAGGGACGCAGCTAGGTTCAGGCAAGGGGATTGAATCCCCTTCACCGAGAAATTGCACTGTGAAA
This sequence comes from Petunia axillaris subsp. axillaris, assembly GCA_029990575.1. Taxonomy (NCBI): domain Eukaryota; kingdom Viridiplantae; phylum Streptophyta; class Magnoliopsida; order Solanales; family Solanaceae; genus Petunia; species Petunia axillaris. The sequence goes on from JARKNS010000004.1 coordinate 140,036,833, forward strand.
ATAGGATAAAAACGAATTCTTTTATTACATATATACTATTGAATCCCCTTGACATAAGGGAAGATTCTAGTGCAGTGATAAAGGGGTTTCAGACATTACTTTAGGCCATGAGTTCAAATTGTAAGTGTGACATTCAAGTAATTTTTTGGATCCCCTTGTATGAACTCCCTGCTCCCCCATTGCCCCAACCGAAGATAGGGGCACAAAGAAGGCACTAGCTCAAGAAAGATAACAACTTTCCCAGAGCATCTAATGGTGGCAAATGAAATGGGAGGAGAACCAGAAGTCTTAAGTTTAATCAGCGACGGAGCCAAAAATTTATACAAGAAGATCCAAAAATGTTACACACAGAATTTGAACCCCCTTTGCCGTTTTACTAAAACTTGCCCCCATGTCAAGGTGATTCAACAGCTTATATATAACCAAACAGGCTAATGTTTTCCTCTTTACACGGTATAATTTCTCAACAGAGGCGATTCAATCAAACACCCTTTTTTCCAGATAGCTTCGCCCCTAGATTCAAATCTCAGTGGAGACAAAAACAGTAGGTAATTTCTTCTTCTCTATCTAAGCCTGGTAGACAAAGTTACCCAGTACATTTGTAGGTGTGTGGTACCAGGTACTCGGTGGTATTAGCTGAGGTATGCACAAGCCGGTCCAGACACCACTCTTATAAATTAACTAAAAAAATAAAAAGGTAACAACTTTCCTACATAGCTTATTGCATAAATCCAAGATTCAACAATTAAAACCCCAGACAAATAGCTAATCAACACTAACATCTAATGTACAACATAAACACTAAAACAGGGGAACACCCATTTGATAAAACAGTACTGAGAAAAGGTCAGCACAAGCATCCGCGTTCACGCAGGGTTGGGAAAAGGTTACCTTGATAGAAGCAGGGTAAGGAGGAAGAGGGTCAGGGGCAGTAATATCCTCAGCCAAGACTTTGCCTAAAGCTTCATGAATTGGCAAAGTGACAGGTGGCAGCCGCTGAGCTACACTTAGCACTAACTCAAGTGCTTCTTCAACAGGTATCATCTTGTTTGAGATTTGATTTTCAGCCATCTTTTTGGTTACACTACCAATCAGTCAATGAAACTAGTAGTAGTATTATGCCTTTTGGTAGTATGAAATGGATGGATATATATGTATGTGTTATTACGAGAAAATGACAGGCCTCTCAAGCGTGCAATAAAATAGGACACTTACAAAATACCCACAAAACCTAAAATAATTACACCTACTAAATTATTTAACTTGTATACCATAGTTTATGCAGTATACCATAAAGATATATACCTATAAGGCATAACAAAGGTATACAGTAATAAATGTCCCTCCAGACTTGTATACCATAATTTATGCAGTATACTTTAAAGGTATACACCTATAAAGCATAACAAAGGTATATAATAATAAATGGGTAGGTCGGGTAAATACTTTTAGTTTTATGGGTAGTATAATTTATAATGTGTATGGCTTGTAAATATTTTAAATTTTATGGGTATAGAGTGTAAAAATCCCATAAGGGGAAAAGGGCCTTGATTTTTTTTTTTTCTTTTTATTTTTTGGGGAGATTTACAAATATATACAATCATAACACCAAAATTACAAAAAATACCAACATTATTCCATTTTACAAAAATACCAACATTTTTTTATACATTATATACAAAAATCAACAAAACTAATAAATTAGTGTTCCTCCTTCTTCCTACTGCTACCACCCCAGGCGGCCCCACCACCGGTTTTTTTTTTAATCTAAAAAATGAAATACATATAAATACACATATAAACATTGATTTTCATTTTTGAAATTAAAGTTGGAAAATACATATAAACAAAAATAAATGTAAATATATAAAAAAAATTGTGTTATACATATACTAAACACACACATATATACACAAATCTACAGATCTACAAACGAAACATACAAATTTATGTGTTTGACATTTATTACTTGACATACACACAAAAATATATATAAAAAATACAAATAGATGCTCGGATATACACGTTCATACAGTGATATACACGTACATACACTTGTATGTTGAAATTAAATTATTACATGTATATACACGAACATACAAATACATACACTGATCTGAATTTGAATGTGTATATTCAAATGCAAAAAAGAAGAAGGAGAAGCAGATCTGAACTTGTATTAACAAAATACATGTGTATACATAAAAATACACACATATACATGGAAAAAAAAAAAAAAAAAAAAAAAGAGGAGAAGATGAAAAAAGAGGAGCAGATCTGCTCCAATTTGCCGCGGTGGAGCCATGCAGCGGCGGCGACCGTTGAGGGGGTCGGGAACTGTGGGTGGGTGGAGTGGGTGGGTGGGTGGAGGAAATGAGAGAAATAGAGAGGGAGAAGTTAGGGTTTTGGGTAGAGAGGGAAGAAAGGAAATGAAAAATTGTATATTTTGTAAAATGTGAAAAAGTGTTGGTATGTAGGGTAATTATTTAAAAGTATCGATATTTTCTGTAATTAAGTGGTTTAGTATGTCAATTAGCGTAAAAATATCTATTTTTTATCAAATGGGTGTTTAAGTGTAAGTGGGGTGTGATTAGAATTTTTAAAAAATTGTGGGCACAATTAAAACACCAAAAACTTGCAAACTACCCCACTACCATTTCAAAATTCAAAACCCCTCAAACATTTCCCAAACCCCCCAAACATTTCCTCAACTCCTCCAACATACCAAACAAACCCGACGAAAAACCCGACCCGTTTCAACGACCCAGTGCCATTTCTCGAAATTCCAACTGTCAAACTCATTGATTGTCACCGATTATCAACTGTAAGTCTTCTCCAACACCTATATTGTATTTTTCTTCACTCGTTTTCATTTTTTTTACCAATTTTTTGTTCCATTTTTTGTGTCAAGAAAAAACCCTAGAATTTCATTTTAAAAGTTATGTTTGCTTGATGATTCTGTCTAGGGTTGGTTTGTAAAGAGGAAATGATGAAATTTTCACTGAAAATCGAGTGTAGATGCTGGTGATATGGTTAAATGAAATCCGTCTATTTCAAACATCCCGTAAGATGTTTGAAACATATGTGATGTGTTTGGTCATATCACCGGATGTTTAGCCGGAGAAATGTTACCTTAATTTAAACATCAATAGAGAAGTTTAAACATCAGCCCCTGTAGAATACAAACATTCGGTGTGAAACATTACTCATGATGTTTGTCCCATGTATGTATGATGTTTTAAACATCATGAGTTATGTTTGACTCCGAGTGTTTGAACTACCTTTTTCAGTAACACATATGGATAAGGTATTCAAATTATTCTTAAAACCTGTGAAGAGTGATAATAACACGCCTCATGTACACAATAATGATAGTTGGATATGTTAATAGGAAAAGGGCCTCGAGTAAGTTTTTTGCACCATGTTCTGTTCTTATAAAATATGGGAAATATGTGTAAAGAAGTTTACTTGTATATGTAGGCAACATGCCCCCCAAAAAAAGGCAACTGGTAAGGCTACGGCTGCTGCAGCTACTAAGAAGGTCCAGAAGGTCACAACCCAGGCCACAAAGAGGAAAATTTTCATGGAATCCGAAGGTGAATCTCCTCATTCAAAAAGACAAATATGCAGGGCAGTACCAGATCTTTTACAGGTCCCTTTCGAGAGCCCAAGCGGTAGTCGTGCTAGCTGTGCTAGTCAGGATCTTAGCAAAAAACAACACGAAGAGGAAGAGGAACAACAAAGATCAAGAAGCAGTGAAGAAGGTACAGAGGATGCAGAAGCAGAGGCAAGTCATTCTCAGGCAGATGAACAAAGAGGAGAAAGTGGTGCTCTGCGTCAAGTTAGTGAAGCAAGGGAAGGAAGAAGAAAAGTCGTTCATGATTTGTCTGAAATAACAGAAGCAACAACACAAGCAACAACAGAAGCAACAACACAAGCTACAACAGAGGATCAATCTGTAGAGGCAGCAGAACAGGAGGTAACATCGATGCTTATGTTTACACATCTTGTATGATGTTTTAAACATATACGAATATGTTCAAACATCACTCCGAATATTTCAAACATTTTTTATTATGTTCCAAACATAATAAATGATGTTTGATTTTGTTTCAAACATTATAGATTATGTTTCAAACATATTATAAGATGTTTGAAACATGTTGGGTGATGTTTAAACCAAGCAAGTGCTTTCTTCATTAGCAATGTGACTGTGTAATGATTATTTTTCTTATAAAAAAAATCAGGTGGAGTTGGCTGATGAGGTTACCCCATGCATAAAGACTGACCTGCCTGATTTGAGTCAAATGAAGACGTGGATGAAATATAATAATGCGTTCGCAACAAAGAAGGTGATGGTAAAATCGTCAATGCACTCGAAGTTGGAAAAATTTCGTAAAGCTACTATTTTAAGCTAATGGAAACATTCAAGGGAAGTTGTTTCGGGCACCTAATCGATTTGCCCAAGTCTGTGTTTGCTCCAAAGCTAGTTCACAATATTTTACTTCGTCGAGTTATTTGTCAGAAGAAGTTTGAGGCGTGGTTTAAATTCCATGATCTGCCTCTTCATTTTGGGATGCAGGAGTTTGCCCTGATGACAAAATTGAGTTGTGCCCTACCTCCCCCTGATGAATTCATGGACGAAGCCTGTAGTAAGGGAAAAGATTTGTGGGATTTTATTTCAAGGAATGGGAAGAAGGCTGGATGTGGTGATTATATTCTGGAACTGACAGAGAGTGAAAACCGGGTGAAGGATGATGACGTAAGGTTCAGTTTGTGTTTGTGTTGGTTCGAGCACCAAGTGTTGTGTTCAAAGAACACTAATAGTGGTATTGAGGAATGGGTGGTTTGTCTAGCGAGCACCCCTGAAGACTTTTACAAGTACCCATGGGGAAGAAAAAGCTTTGACTTGACTGTGTATTACATCCTGAAGGATTTTACAAGCTGGGGCTCTTGAGAATAGCTATACCCTGTATGGATTTCCATGGGCTTTCATGGCATGGGTGTTAAAAGATATCCTGGCACTTAGGCTAAGGGCGTACCCTGAGCAGAAGACAATACCATGGATCAAGCATTGGTTGGGGGAGAAGGTAGAAAAGGACCCAGATGCAGTGTTCCAGCATGTTGACACTCAGGTAAGGGTTTCTTTTACTCCCCAGATCTTTCACATTCAACACTGCATTAAATGTGTAAACATTAGTGATGATGTTTAAACAATACACTAAATGTTACTAATGTTTAAACATTACACTAAATGCTTAAACATTAGTAGTGATGTTTAAACATTACACTAAATATTTAAACATTAGTGGTGATACTTCAACATCACATGAAATGTTTAAACATTAGTAATGATGTTTAAACATTACATTAAATGTTTTAGGAACATATATATAGAGTTTTAACATTTGTGGATTATTGCAGGATTTCCACCCTTACCTCGTACCCACACCCAGAGAGTTGAGGGGATGTGCTTAATGACTTTGTGCCATTTGAGGACGTAGAAGACGAGGTGATTGATGGCTTGATGAAACAGTTGGATGGGGGTGACAATGTTGAGGAAACAAATTCTTGTTCCTAACACCCCTCTAGAAAATGTCGTGCTAAGCCGTGGTGCATTGTTGACGGGATACAGTGGGGGCAGGGGTGCTGATCTTATTGGAGCTAGTGGAAGAGAGTACACTAGAATTGCTGGGGATTTTTTTGGTATGCTAAAAGGCAGGATGAGGGTAGAGGAGGAGTTCTTAGAAGAGAAGAAGATGACAACAGTAGAGGACCTGCTAGAAGAAAAGAAGATGGTGGCAATACTAGATGAGGAGTTGTGAGGAGAGAAGAAGCAGTGGTGGGTACGTCGACTGAAGAGTGTACTTGCAAATGCTTAAAGTGCAAGGGGGACAATGATAAGTTGATGTTGAAGGTTGGTGGGATTGAGACAATGTTAGAAGATTTGAAGGAACTGATGAAAGCCCAGGTGCATAAGAGAACATGGTTGAGAACAGTGTTCCCTAGTAGAGTTCTGAAATCCTCATTTATTGCTTCATGAAGAAAGGGGAAGAAGAAGATGGTGAAGGGAAAGATTAATCTTTACAAGGATGTGGATAAGAAGAGCAAAGATGCACTGGATGACTTCTTGGAATAGAAGAAAGAGGAAAAAAGTCCACTTTTTCTTAGGCATGAGTACAACTACAAGGATCTGGAAGATATCATCAGAATGGAAGGCAATTTGGAGGAAAAGGTACACGCAATTCACCCTAATTCTTTTTTGTTAGTGTATACATTAGAGCAGATGTTTAAACATGGATTGGGATGTGCAAACATAACAAGCAGTGTTTAAACATCACAAACAAATTATGATATGTGTAAACATAATACATAATGTGTAAACATATTAGTTAGTGTTTAAACATTATGCCTTGATGTTTATAAAATGTTAAACATCTCTATGATGTTGCAACATATCACAAGATGTTTAAACATTGTGTCTGGTGTTTAAAAATTTCCACTGTTGTTTAAACATCTCCACTGATGTTGACATGTTCTGCCTGGTGTTTATGTGTTTTCTTTTTCCTTTTTTTTTTCTTTTCTGCAGCATGTTGAGGAAATCATGAGCCTGATAAGACTTAAAAAGAAAGCCCACTCTCCGTTCTGTCTCAAATCCGACGTCATTATGGATTTGAATTTCTCAAAGAAATTGTGTGAGCTCTACAAGAAGAATTGTGTACTCGCTGATGCCTTGGCTGCACCTACAGAAGTACAACTGGAGACTGTTCAATTCAAGGATGATATGCTGGAATATACATAAGGTAAGTAGCCGAACCTAGGGGGTGTGAAGTGGGCAGGGGTGAAGAGGATTTTCCGTGTGTTAAAATTGAAAGATGTTCACTTTGTCACTGTGGAGTTCCTTGTGGAGGAAGGCCAGATAAGGGTGTACGACTCCCTGTACAGTGACAACATTGATGATGAATTTGACACACTGATAAAGCCCATTACTTCCATGTTCCCCATTTTCATCAGATAGTGCGAGATGTTCAAAAGTTTGCCGGAGGATATCTTGAACAATAAACTGTGGCCATATGAGTGTGTGAAAGACCTCCCGACAAACTACACTCGTACAACATCAGGTGGTTATGCCCTAGCCGCCATTGAGCACCTTCATACAAAGACTCCCTGGGACAAGCTCTGTGACAACACCATGGTGGATTTTAGGGTGAAATGGGTTGTGGACATATTTGATGGGAAGATGGTACCGTAGTTTGATAACTTATGGTTGGACAATTAAGTATTTGTTGGCATGTAAAGATAATTAAGTATTTGTTTTGGCTTGTTTGAATTTTATGTTATATTATATTTTCTTGTTGGTCATGTAAGGATAATTATATGTTTTATGTAAATACTTTGGTTGTGTTCATTGTACACATCTCACTAATTGAAGAAACATCGTATGGATGTTTAGACATCTCATCATATGTGCAAACATATTTGACTATGTTGAAACATAATACAGATGTTTAAAATATTAATTGGAATATGCTGAAACATCATCCGGATATTTAAACATGTCAATATATGTGTAAACATCTTGTCTAAATGTTTAAACATCTGAAACATTTATACAGAAGTTCCAGCATATCGAAATATGCTTAAACATCACATTTATGTTTAAAACGTTAGTTCAATGCGCTGCAACCTCTCTTTTCTTTTGTTCTTTTCTTTTTTTTTTTCTTTTTGATAAGCTTTCTACCTTTGCAGTTTTGAACCTTTTCATGAAAAGGCATGAATTTCTTTTCCTTCACAATACACCCATACACCCCTTTCTATCCATGATGATTGGTGGATGAAGGTGTTGAATGAAGTTTCTAAATGCATATGGTGTTTGATCAAAAAATTTGTAACAATAACTTAATCAAAATCATATAAATTTTTTTTATACCACTTCATAAATATTCAAAACATGCATAAATTGAACTGAAAATGAAAGGACAAGACTACAAAACACGACATTCAAAATAAATAGAAAATTTAATGACTAGACTTAAATGGAGATTATTCAAACTACATTATTTCTTTACTTCACATGTGTGTCATTGGAGAATGTGGTGATGTAGAGTAGTTCTGAGGGTCAATCTTGAGTTCAACTTGAATACCACGAAGTATACGCTTGCTAAGATGTATATCTATCTTATAATCCTCAAGGATTTCGTCGAACCTAGTGGTTAATTTCGTCACTGGATCCTCCAAATTTTCCAATATATGCTGGTAACTGATCCACATCTCCGCTCAAGGCTGCAATATCTTCACCGACATGATCAATTTCAATGGTCCTTGTCACTCTACGATCATGTTCTGGTGCCTTTGGGTGCCTTCCTCTGCGAGACATCTTTGTTGTTGTTGTTGCTTGCTGCAGATTCAAATGCTTGGTTTAGTGTTGGTTTGTGTTGTTTGCTTCAGATTTTGTTTGGGCTGGAGTGAAGTAATTATGGCACCATATATATAGGCTAAACGTGGTGCCTTTTCGATTGCATATGTGATGATTACAGGAGGTGCCTATTCATATGTAGTTGTGTATTTGCCTATTCACATCCACCCCTTCATAAATTCATATACACCCCTTCATAACTCAACGTACACCCCTTCATCTTTTTCCTTTCACACGTTAAAATAACTGCACATTCACATCAAATACGACTGCTCATTGGTACCAAAAAATACTGCACATTCGCTTCAAATAATAGTTTTTGGCATCAATGCGGTTTATAAAAAACATCATCACACATGTTTAAACATCTCAACAAATATTTAAACATCATGAAAGAATGTTAAACATCGTATGAGTATGTTGCAAACATCTTGCCGATGTACAAACATGAATACCGATGTTTAAACATATTACTACAATGTTTAAACGTACTACAAGATGTTTAAACATGGCGAGTAAGTGTTCAAACATAAGTACAAATGTTTAAACATAACAACAAAATGTTTAAACATCTTGTTAGATATCTATACTTAAGTATGAGTTTTTAATAAGAATGAGTTCAATTATCAATATATACTTACTTTAAAGTGTTTTTTTAAAAACCTTTTTCACTCCTAAACCCTTTAATTTTCAAAACTTAGATTAACTCTAATCACTTGATAGATCACTACAAACTCCTTTATTATGTTCATCTACATGAGTGAACAAGTTAAAAAGAGTTCTCACTCCAATTTTGTTCAAAATCATTCACATGCACATAGGAACGACTACTTGTTGAAGTTTAAACTACCAATATGTTCACCTTTCAATAAAAATACATGTAAATGCTTAGTTGTTAGTGTTATCACTCAAACACTAACACTTTTCATTCAAACACCTCAATCTTAATTGATAGAAATACCAATCATCAGTGTTATCATTTCAAACGCCTTCAATATCAATGGAATTATACTTTATATACTTAATCATTAAGCTTATCATTCAAAATGTGTAAATTATACGTCTTATCACTCAAAATATGATCGAAATATTTCAAAAAATAGATTGCTACATCCAAACATAACATGATATATTTAAACATTTCTTGAAATGTTTGAACATATTTCTTGAAATGTTTGAACATATCATGCTATGTTTCCAACATCTATCATGACGTTTAAACATCTTGTTAGATGTTTATACTTAAGTTTGAGTTTTTAATAAGAATGAGTTCAATTATCAATAAATACTTACTTTAAAGTGTTTTTTTAACCCTTTTCACTCCTAAACCCTTCAATTTTCGATGAAAACTTAGATTAACTCTACTCACTTGATAGATCGCTACAAACTCCTTTATTAATATTCATCTACTTGAGTGAACAAGTTAAATAAAGTTCTCACTCCAATTTGTTCAAAATCATTCACATGCACATAGGAACGACTACTTATTGGAGTTTAAACTATCAATATGTTCACCTTCAATAAAAATACATGTAAACGCTTAGTTGTTAGTGTTATCACTCAAACACTAACACTTATCACTCAAACACCTCAATCTTAATTGATAGAAATACTAATCATCAGTGTTATCATTTCAAACACCTTCAATATCGATGGAATTATACTTTATATACTTAATCATTAAGTTTATCATTCAAAATATATAATTATACGTCTTATCACTCAAAATATGGTCGAAAACTTGCAAAAAATAGATTGCTACATCCAAACATAACATGATATGTTTAAACATTTCATGAAATGTGTAAACATATCATGCTATATTTCAAACATATGTCATGATGTTTGAAATGTCATTAACATCTTTTGTGATGTGCAACATCCGTGAAAATGTTTAAACATCATTTGTGATATTTAGAATATCTGACAGGATTTTAAACATTTATCGGTATGTTTAAACATCTTCAGTGATGTTTAAACATATTCGCTTATGTTTAAACGTCCCATATGATGTTTAAACATAAAGCATTATGTTGAAACATCGCACGTGATATTTAAACATCATGATAGATGTTGAAACATCCCATATGATGTTTAAACATAAAGCATTATGTTGAAACATCGCACGTGATATTTAAACATCATGACAGATGTTGAAACATCCCATATGATGTTTAAACATAAAGCATTATGTTGAAACATCTCACGTGATATTTAAACATCATGACAGATGTTTGCAACATCACAGAAGATATTTAAGTTCATTAGTGGGATCTTAAACATAATGAAATATGGTTAAACATCTAGATAAATATTTAAGATCCCGCTTACTTTTAAAATATTGCAATTACTACACTAAAATGAGAAGAAACACATAAGAAGAAGACACAAATCGACTAGTTATTTATAGAAACTGAATGCAATACATTAATATGTTCGATAACCAAAATTACATGATATATAATACTTAGATGTAATCTAAAGTTCACAACATAATAATACATTAAATAAGGAAACTAGATGATATATAAAAACTTAAAATATATCATAAAAGTCACTTTCTACAATCTCTATTTCCAGTTCCTCCAAAATTTGTGTAATTATTTGCATGACCCTTCGATGATCCCTCGCATGCATGTACCTTAAACGCCATTAATATGCTCGTAGTATTTTTATGGATCGATTCATCTCCGCCATGTCGTCCTTTAGAATTGCAACTTCCCAATTTATATCGCCACGTCGTTCTCTTTGTGGCGCATTCTGTATTGGTTGGTTTTGACGGGATGCCTGATCACTATTGCCAACCTGTAAGGGTTCGTTTGATCCTGCTTCAGATATATTTTTGTTGTTGAAGTTGTTACAGATGGAAATTTTGCATATACTGTTGGTGCATATAGTGTTGGGTATTTATAGACTGTCATAGTGATTTTGAAAAGTCATTGTTTATACTTAAAGAGGCACCTTGTGGAATGAATGTGTCTTTTTAGTGTAGACTTGCAGTTTTGCAATGTGTCATTTCAGTGTAGACGTGCGGTTTTACACAGTTATTATGAGACATCCGTCGTGATATTTAAACATCGAGTGGGATGTTTAATATATTCAGTGGAATCTGAAATATTTTATATTATGTTTAGACATTACACGTGATATTTAAACATATTAACGTATGTTGAAACATTTGATCTAATGTTTACACAATCGACAGATGTTTGAATATTGTTCAAGATGTTTATACATTTTGTTGTATGTTTAAACATTGTGCAAGATGTTTAGAACAGTTTCAAGTGCGATCAAATATTTTATATTAAAAATAGAGGCAAGCAGAGTATGAGAAAACAAGACACAACTTAATAACTTAATATGAACATAAATAAAGGATTGTCTAAACAGAAATTACATATTAAAGGATTGTCTAAAACGGAGTTCAGAAATTAAACAAACGAAGTTCAGAAATTAAACAACAAATACCCAAAGAAAAGGATTGTTCAAAGCAGCAGCTAAACACTTGTTTCTTCATTCTGACTTGGTCTTGTAACTTTTGGGCGGGTAGTTCTTTTGTGGCCAAGCTTTTTACAGATCCCGCATTTGTTTCTCCTCTGTTTGAATCACTCCCCAAAGGATGGAATTCTCTTCATCCTCCTTCTTCCACGGCCAAGTTTAAAGTAAGGGCAAGATAATTTCCATTCGTTCAGCTCCTGAGGACAGTCATGCGAAGATTGTTTATCCGGAACTGGATAGATTGTTTCGGCATATGCAAGCAAGTAGGAATCTACATAATAATATGGCGATGTGTATTCACAGATTTTCCTCCCAAACTCATCTAGATACTTCACCTTCATAGCTGTCATAGCATGTGGACAAGATATCTTATCCAAATCAAACTGCTTATAAGTACATGTCCTATTGTGTAGGTCCACCTCATAAGTCATATTTATTGGACCTCCTCCATTTAATTTGAAAAATGTGTATTCACTTGATACACCAAAAGCTTGATGCCCAATAAATTGTTGACTGATATCACGTCTTCAATTAAGGGGACACAAGTGTTCAAACTGTTCATAAATTCCATGCACCTCTGAAGAAACTTTTCAGCATAGTTCTCATTTATAGCATTGAAAAAAGCATCAATTGGAAATTCCTTTTGATTCCCGAACATTGAGTTAACGGACTCAGCAATATTTGTGGTCATCACATTGAACCTACAATATTAACAAACAATAAAGTTGATATGAACCTGAACAACAAAATATGTCACAAGCAATAACAATGTTGTGAACAGACAGAAACATCAATACATATGTTTAAACATTCGTTTATAATTATTCGTGGTTTTTTTTTTTTTTTTTTTGAAAATTTATGAAATTTTGCACGCATTTGCTTAAATGGCCTGATTTGCAATAAATTAAATAACGACTTCAAAATAAAGTAATGAACATAAAGTGAATCAAATAACTCAAACAAATCATTTTATATATTAATAATAAAAATATTTCTACAAAGTTTTCATAAACATTCTAAAGGGAAGGATAAGAGTTGAAAGATAAAACCTGAAAATTTGACAAACTCGCGGGAGCCTTGATTTTTCTAAAATTTCTAAAGGATCTCATTTCTTCAATGCTTGAGCTCGAATTCAATACCAAATGACTCCAAAGCAAATGAGCCCTCCCGATTGATGAGTTAGCCAACTCGCTCCCAAGAGTGTTCATGCCAAAATAAGAAGAAGCTAAAGATTAATTCAGCTAAATAGAACTTAAATGATAAGCAGAAAAGTAGATTAACACATGCAGACTACTCCAGAATGCTTAAACAATCAACTAGGATATTCAAACCAATCAGACATGTCATTTCTTCATCTGAAAGAAAAGAAATAAGGATAATAAGTTAACCTTCATACGTATTCCCAAACTAGGAGCCATTAGAAACTAGAAAAAGACTTAAGAAAGCTGAATCAGATAGCATTCCAGATTACGGAAAACAACAAGGATATTCAAGGATAGTAGATCATGGCAGAAACCAAGAGAAAGCCTAGATAGATCATGCTCGACTGAACCTAAAAGCCTACGGAACATGCTGCTACTAGACATCCTTCAGAACTCATAAACTATCCAGACAAAAATAGGAATCATCGAATCACATCTAGAACGAAGAAGAGAAAAGAGGAAGATTGAACAAGCAGAATTATACAAGCTGGAATCATTGAAAGCTAGAACAAAGCTGAAACATAGCCTCAGGCCAAACCTAATGGAAACAATAATTGCAATTACACACACTTAAGCTGGACACAATAATCATTTACAACCATACCCCTCCATTTCATTTCCTCTTTTAACAACTCAAAAACAATGCCCAAACTCCCTTTAACTACAACCAGGACACCGGACCTTAACTCCTGCTCCATCATACAACCAGAATAAACTCCATACAGACATTTAGACTCCCTGCACAATCACATAAACCTCAGCCTGAATAGCCAACCATAACACCATTACATACTCTCTCAAACTGTAATAACACAGACCCTCTCCTTACTCCTTCATGAACAACGAAGAAACACCCTCACTTGCACCTGCTTCACCTTCACATACCAATAAAAAGGCCTCAGTGTTCCTTGACCAAACTTAAGGCCTCACAGGTCCTGGCCACAAAAAAAAAAAGACCTCATTGGCCTTATTTGAAAAGACACCTTACTGGTCCATGGCCAAATAATGGCCTCGCAGATCTTAGGCAATCATAAAACCTCACTAGTCGATCAAGAGAGACTCCACTAGTCTCTTCAAGATAAGAGGCTTCACTCTATTAACACAAACTTCAGGACATATTACATGTTCCTTCAACTTACCAGAAAGTCACTTGCACACCCTTTTGGCCTACTCTAATAGTCATACACAAACTGCATACACACCAAGCCGATACACATCTCCACACTGCCTACAAACAAGCTGAGACAACACCCCATACTACTGCTGCTCTTCCAGACCCTTACCAACACCTACAAACTACTAAAATTAACTCATCTTACCTCTGCAACATCTCTGCAAACAAACAAAAGCAACTCCACCCTAACTCTTTCTCATACATACCAGAAAAAAAACTCTAAATAAACTCCTATACTCCCTGCATCCCACAACAAAAATAAGCATCCCCACAGAATCCAGAATAACCCTCCATTCACAGCAACCAGACAAACAAGGAACCAGGCACTATTGAAACTTCTAGGATGCTAAGGTACAATAGATGAAAACTTGAAAAACACTAGCACTTAACAGAGACTTAAAGAGTTAGGAAGAAACTTAAGCTATATAACCAGACACTAAAGCAATGAATCAAAGAAAATCTGAATTGGTACTCAAGATAATATGAAGCTGATACAAACAAGGATGAGGTAAACACCTTGAATTGACAATAGAAAGACCCTCATTTAAGCTTTTGAGCCATTGATAGGCTAGAGGAAACATAGCAGGATAAGACTTCTAGGAAACTGCAGCCTAAACGCTTTCTAAAACCTCAATATTCAGCTTTATGGATAGAGAACAAGGGAAATCATTCTATTTTTAAAGTCTGAGATTAACTTGGGTACAACGTTTTCCTCTTAACAAGACTTAACAGAAAACCAGGTCACTCTAATTTTAGAGGAAACATTTTAGGCTAGTTGAACTAATTGAGACTTTTATTGATTATTTTTAATCCATTTAACTCAAATTTTCAGACATGAATTAACAGGCCAATAAGCTAGTAATTTACTTTAAACAAATCTTTACACTACACAAGCAATAAAACAAGAAAAATAGAAAAGAAACTGACCTTTTTGCGGGTAGTGAACGGGGCGTGGATCCGAAGAATGCAACTCGAACGAGGCGACTCGAACAACGAAGAAGCGAGCAAACGAGATGGCGAAGCGACGACACAATAAAATCCCCAAAAAAAGAAAAGGAAAGCACCCCTTTGTATATGAATTTAAAACTGAAATTTATGTATATCTTATGCCATTCCTTTTACTTCCCTTTATCCCTATTCACGAATCGTTTTGTTCGACCCCCTAATGCCGCTGAATCCAAAACTCAATCTCCTCTATAAGATTGGTCTTTTTTTTTAGGGACCATTAGGGTTTTTTTACAAAAGTTCTTCCTGGACTCCAATAGCCTTAACGACTCTAATTGGATAAGGAGACCACGAGCAAGGACAACGCTGGATGATTCCTATTCGTTCTCTGTACGACCATGGTGAGCTGGAGAGAAGTGGGGTCGGGGAAATTTTTGACTTTTGGGGGGAAAAACGGAATGGGATTCTGGGGAGAAAACGGGTCAGGGAATTAGGGATTAGGGAAATAAGTATCGGGTTTGGGAAGGGAACTGAAAATGGGCTAATGAAATGGGTATGTATAATTTGTATATAAATAGGCTTTGCATTGATATGCTTATTTTAAATCATAGGAACAAATTTTAGCCCTTTCTTAGGTTAATTGGAAATTGAAAGGGTTGGATGGGGTAGGCTGGGATTGAGTTATGTTGTGCAATTTTAGCCTATTTTCTCAAAATAATCATTAATTCACTTTAAAATTTAAAATTTGATTTTATTTAAATAATTTGTCATTCATTAAAATTTCGGGACAAAATTGGGTGTCAACAGCTTATCGAACTGAGCAACCGTATACGCCTCCGCTGCAGTAATATATTTACCAATTACATCTCCACAATGAAAAGTTGTGCGGAGGTTCTCACCAAGGTGCCTCATGCAATAACCATAATTAGCAAATGGGTAAACCTTAGAGACAGCTTTTTCAATGCTTCTGTGCCTGTCAGAGATGATGCACAACTCATCATCGTCAGGGACTATTCCGACCAATTGCTCAAGAAAAGAAAATTCACAGGCGGCATCACACTCTTTGTCAACTACAAAAAATGCAACAAAAAAGATGTGATTTTGAGCATCCTGACCAACAGCAGACAACAACACTCCCCATATGGACTCGTAAAAAAAGTGCCATCAACGGCCAATACTTTTTTAATAGTTTGAAACCCCCCTGATCCACGCACCATAAAAAACAAAACAGTACAGAAACTTCCCCAGTTCATCAAGCTGTAATGTTGTCTTGCTTTCTCTATTTGACCGCCGAATCATATAGTTGTACTCACCAAGAATGACATAGCCATGTTCGGGCGACTCCCTTGCCAAACACTTTGCAATGTTTCTGCCTTTGAGACACTTCCAATAGCTTATCTTGCAACCCAACTCTGCTAGAACTGTATCCTTGATATCTTTGGTGGATTGTGCTTTTTCCATCATGAAACATGTTCTTCATGTACTCTCCAACAACATTGCACGTGGCGTATGGATGATGGCTTTTAGCATGCTCAGAACCACAAGTATGCTCGATGTTGTAGACTGTGATATAAGACATGTCACAACTCTTGTACTTCATGGCTCGAATCCACCAGTGGTAATTCTTGTCCACGCATCTAGCACAAGATACATTTTTCTTATTCTTCCCATACTGAAAATATAAAGTCACTCTCACTGCGGCAAGCTTCAACAGCACAACCAACTCGTGCTTGTTCGTGAATGTTTGTCCACTGTAGAAACCAGTGTCGTCCGGCCGAATGTGGCTGCGTTGTGATGATATTGAATCAGGAAACTATACCTCATTTTCTTCTTGCATTTCTGCTGCTTCTTCATCTTCTTCCTTCTCAGGCACATTCATATTTAATGAAGCCTCATCCCCAATGTCATCCAACCCATGATTGGCATATTTTGTTTATTAGTATTTCCAGTCCGAGGAACCACATTTACCCGTAGAGTGGGCCTAGCACCAGATGCATCAACATCAGTTATAAAAAGAGAGAAATCAATGTCATTCCTAATGTGAGAGGGTGCAGTCTTTTGCTTTGCGATGCTCAACAAGTACGTAATAGAAAGATCCCTCGGATCATCAAGAATTCCCTAACTTTGAATGATTTTTTCAACCAACTCATTATAAGTAAGCTCCTTACTAATAAGAATAGGTCTACTCTCTTTCACAACGGGAATCCAAACATAACTTTTAGGTTTCTCCACCTATTCGCCTTGATAATCAACTACCAATATTACGGACCCCATTATTTGTCCTAAAGATACAAAGAGGGTATACATTAGGTCCTTATAGCATAAATTCCATAATACAGTTGCTTATAGAAGCCATATTCACAAAAATTTTGGCACTGCTATAAACATCGATACAAATGTTTAAATATCCTGAATGATGTGTAAATATCATTCAGGATTGTTAAACATCGATACAAATATTTAAACATAAATTTATGCATGTTTAAACATTTGTGATGATGTTTAAACAGAAATGCAAATGTTTAAACATTTAGAGTGATGTTTAAACATCATCAATGGTGTTTAGATATCGTTCAGGACTACTAAACATCATTGAGGATGTTTAAATATAAGCCCGAATGTTTAAACATTTGGAGTGATGGTTGAACATCATCAATGATGTTTAGATATCGTTCAGGACTACTAAACATCATGGAGGATGTTTAAACATAAGCCTAAATGTTTGAACATCAGAAATGATGTTTAAACATCCTCCATGATGTTTAGATATCGTTTAGGACTACTAAACATCATCCCAAATGTTTAAACATAAGTTTAAATATTTGATGGTTTAAACATACACTCAGCAGCCATATATGTTTAAACATATGATACGATGTGCACAAAAATATCAACGAGATGTTTAAACATCAAACATCTCGTCGACAGATGTTTGTCCAGAAACTAAACCCAGTTCATGCAATATTTCAATCTGGTAGCTTGGGGCTTCAAAACAAATTTTCTCAACTATAAAGTATAAGAACACTTACCAGTGAACATATGTGGCTGAAAATCCACGAGGAATAGCTGAGATTGGTGTTGTAAATGGTGGAAGAAATCTAGAAAATTTTCAAATTTGTTTCTCAATAAAATTTTCAAATTTGTTTCTCAATAAATCTCTTCAAAACACACAATGTACTTAGAAATGGTGGTTGAATCTACTTTGGGAAGCTAATAGTGAACCGAAAAGATAAAAATTTCGGCCGAAAAACAGCAGGCGGCGGCGGAGCAGTGTGTGATTGGTGGGGTGAGGGTTATGTAGGGGATGCAAAGTGTAAAAAAAAAAACTTGAGGGGTTAAGTTTTTGTATACCTTTTAGGCCATTAGCACTAATCCTAATTGAGGACCTTTTACCTATTAAAAAAATTTGAGGCCCTTTTCCTTATTACAAGACTTGCTTGGGACCTTTTTTTAAACATACCCAAGTTATTACTCCATTCGTCCCAATTTATGTGGCGGTGCTTAAATTTGTGTAGTTCAAGAAATATAGGTTAAAGAAAGAGAAAATTGAAGTGATTAAAAAAAAATTGGTAACTTTGAAAGTAAGTAGGGCCAAACAAGGCTAAAATAGAGATAATACATTAAATAGTTGTCAAATAAGGAAGTGTGATATTTCTTTTGGGACAAATTAAAAAGGAAATAGTGACACATAAATTGGCACATAGAGAATATGTAATATCATATATAATCGTGTATAATCAGTATATACTCTATATTGGCTGGGCTATGTAAACATTGTGTCCGACACCCTATTTATGTAATTATATCGAAGATAAAGTCGCTTTACCCCACAAATCGAGACTTTCCTGCTCAAGTTCAAATTAACACAACAACAACATAATAACCAATATTATTCCAGTAATGGGATTTTGGGAGTTTAAGATATACGCAGATCTTATCCCTATTGAGGTGGAAAGACCTTTTTCGATAGATTCTCCTTTTAAATTTCTATTTCACATCTGACAAATATTTGGTGTTATAATTCTAAAGAATAATATTCTTAGAATAAGAGATTTGCAGCACTTCTTGTTTCTCTATGAAATGGTCACTTAATTATTGAAAATACATTTAAAAAAAGTAACCTTTCTATTCTTTTATACCTATAAAGTGATTTATCTTTTACTATTTCACTCAAAATGTCACTTTTCTTTGATATTTCATTCAAAAGGTCGCTCAAGAAGAAAATTAACATATCTAGTAATAATGTGGCACCTAATTATTTAAGCAAATTTATTTTAACAAAAAATCTCTTATCCGGCCCAATAATCAAGGGTAAAATCCCTTTATATTCTAAACGGATGCCCAAAATTCTTTTATATGATAAACATATTCCCTTGTTTGTTCATAAATGACAAAAATAAATATTTACGTGGAGATATTGAAATATTATCTACGATGGTTTGGACTTCTGAAAAATATCTTTATGAGAAATATGAATAAGTAAACAATAATTAAACTTTTAGGAATGCGCAATGTGTTGGTTTGTGACATAATTTTTTTCAATTTGCTGACAATTAAATGATCCAATATAATTTTTTTAGTATAATGATCAAAGTTTTGGGGTGGAAAAATAATCTTAGTTAAAAGATCCATTTAGGTCCAATTAGACGATTTTTCTGCGGGAACATCAAAAGAAAATTGAATACGAACTGTAATTATATGAATTTAAGCAATCAAATGTCAATTCATGTTTGGCATGTAACTTTGAACATCTTTATGCGTTTATTCAGCACAATGGATTTTTTTGTTTTTTGTTTTTGGGTCATGTATTCAGTTGGATATGAGAATTTTGGTTAGAAAGGATTGGGGTTTAATACTTTCTATTTTTTTACAGTAAAAATCAGGTGTCAAGGTATTAAGATGTGGCTATATCTACCAGTTTTCGCTAGTTTTCGCTTGAATGAATTTTTAAGTGAAAAAAGTAAGGATAAGTGTCTTTTCTCATACGAAAGAAAGAGAAGTGACCTTTTGACCAAAAAGAAAATATAAAACTTTGTTAATGTTGTGAAACTAATAGTAAAGTAAGAACAAGACAAAAATATATAAGAAGAGAAGGAAGAACTTGTATTCTCAAAGTGTTTCAAGTGTGTATTCCATAGACAAAGTGTCATCTATTTATAGGACTCAAATACATAGGAAGTTACAAGTTATCCCTAAATGAGGAATTAAGTAGGAGAAAAGTGGGGAGGA
The DNA here is from genome assembly GCA_029990575.1 of Petunia axillaris subsp. axillaris. NCBI lineage: Eukaryota > Viridiplantae > Streptophyta > Magnoliopsida > Solanales > Solanaceae > Petunia > Petunia axillaris. The sequence goes on from JARKNS010000004.1 coordinate 140,057,297, forward strand.
ATTAAGTAGGAAAAAGTGGGGGAGTAAATTATATGTTACAAGTGAATAAATGGAGAGTAGTGGAGAGTAGTGGTCATCCACATTTATACTATATACATGTATTTGTAACACTCTCCCTTGGATGACCATTTGGAAGATAATGTGCCTCGTTAAAACCTTACTAGGAAAAATCCGGTGGAAAAAAGCCTAGTGAAGGAAAAAGAGTACACATATCCTATAATACGCATTTAGAGCTGCCTCATTAAAAACCTTACAAGTAAAACTCAAGTGGGATAAAACCTTGTTAAGGGAAAAAGAATACAACACGTATTTTACTCCCCCTGATGAAGACATTCCTTGACCTCTCGAAGACGACGCATTCCAATCTTGTAAACAAGCTTCTCAAATGTTGAGGTTGGAAATGCCTTGGTAAACAAATCCTCCAGATTATCACTCGACTGTATCTGTTGAACATCTATTTCACCAATTCCGAATATCATGAGTGAAAAAGAATTTTGGTGAAATGTGTTTTATTCTGTCTCCTTTAATATATCCTTCTTTCAGTTGCTCAATGCACGCGCTATTGTTTTCATATAATATTGTTGGAATCTTCTTCAAAGGAAAACCACAAATGTGCTGAATATGTTGAGTCATTAATCTCAACCAAATGCATTCCCGACTTGCTTCATGAATAGCCAATATCTCTGCATGATTTGAAGAAGTAGCAGCAATAGTTTGTTTCACTGAACGCCATGAAATGGCTGTATCTCCATATGTAAAAAAATAGCCCGTTTGAGACCGACTTTTATGTGGATCAGATAAATAACCAGCATCGGTATAACCAATCAATTGCGACTTGGATACATTCGAATAGAACAAACCCTTATCAATAGTGCTTTGGAGGTATCTAAGTATATGCTTAATACCATCCCAATGTCTTCGAGTTGGGAAACAACTAAACCTTGCCAATAAGCTTACAGCAAAAGCTATATCTGGCAGAGTATTGTTGGCAAGGTACATCAGTGCACCAATTGCACTAAGATATGGTACTTCAGCACCAAGAAGCTCTTCATCAGTGTCACAAGGTCGAAACGGATCTTTATTCACATCAAGTGTTCTCACAATCATTGGAGTGCTCAACGGATGTGATTTATCCATGTAAAATCTTTTCAAGACCTTTTCTGTATATGTAGATTGATGAACAAATATTCCTTCAGGCAATTGCTCAATTTGTAAGCCAAGACAAAATTTTGTCTTTCCAATGTCTTTCATCTCAAATTCTTTCTTTCAGCATTCCATTGCCTTTGGGAGCTCTTCAGGAGTCCCAATGATATTCAAATCATCCACATACACAACTATTATGACATAGCCAGACCCAGACCTTTTTATAAAAACACAAGGACAAACTGGATTATTTTTGTATCCTTGTTTCAACAGGTATTCGCTAAGGCAATTATACCACATGCGCCCCAATTGTTTCAACCCATACAAGGATTTTTGAAGCTTTATTGAACAAGCTTCTCGGGAGCCTTTAAATTCCTCAGGCATTTTGAAACCTTCGGGGATTTTCATGAAAATTTCATTTTCCAATGAACCATATAAATAGGCTGTGACAACATCCATTAGATGCATATCAAGTTTTTCTTGTACTGCCAGACTTACGAGATACCTGAAGGTGATTGCATCCACCACGGGAAAATATGTTTCCATATAATCAATGCCAGGTCTTTGTGAAAATCTTTGTGCCACAAGTCGTGCTTTATATCTAACGACTTCATTTTTCTATTTCCTTTTCGCACAAATACCCACTTATAACCCACTGGCTTTACACCTTCAGGTGTTCGGACAATTGGTCCGAAAACTTCAAAATTTTCAAGTGAAGTCAGTTCTGCTTGAATTGCATCTTTCCATTTTGGCCAATCATTTCTCTGTCTGCGTTCATTGACAGATTTTGGTTCAAGATCCTCATTATGTTGCATCACATCAACAGCAACAGTATATGCAAAAGTGTTGCCGACAACAATATCATTCCGGTTCCATATTTTTCCGGTAGAGACATAATTCATTGAGATCTCTTCGATTTTAGTATTTTCAGATACCCAAGCCTCTCCTGAAGAGGACTTATCAATTGTTATGTTTCTATGCTCTTCTTGAGCAATTACCTCCATATTTTGATCTTTTTGATCAATTGCTCCTTTTCTTTTTCGATGATTTTTATCTTTGGAACCGGGTGGTCTACCACGCTTCAAGAGTGCCTTAGACTCACTTGCACTAATAGATTGTCCTACCGGAACATCAACTCGAACAGGAGCATTTGCAGCTGGAATGTGGGATTTAGTAACCCTTGGTAGGTCAGTGAATGCATCTGGCAGTTGATTTGCAGCATTTTGCAAATACACTATCTTTTGAACTTCTTGTTCACATTGATTTGTACGAGGATCTAAATGAGATAGTGTTAATGCATTCCAGTCAATATCTTTTTCCAGCTGCTTATTCTCTCCCCTTAATGTTGGGAAAACTGATTCGTTAAAATGAAAATCAACAAACCTTGCGGTGAATAAATCTCCCGTCATGGGCTCAAGATATTTAATAATAGACGGAGATTCATACCCAACATATATCCCCAACCTTCTTTGGGGTCCCATCTTTGTTCGTTGTGGTGGAGCAATAGGCACATATACCGCACATCCAAAAATTCTAGGATGGAAAATATTTGGCTCCTGACCAAAAGCCAATTGTAGTGGGGAGAATTTATGATAACTTGTCGGCCTAATCCGAACAAGAGCTGCCGCATGCAAAATAGTATGACCCATACTGAAATGGGTAATTTAGTTCTCATAAGCATTGGTCTAGTCATTAATTTGAGGCTTTTGATAAATGATTCTGCTAGACCATTTTGAGTATCAACATGAGCAACTGGATGTTCAACTGTAATCCCAGTTGACATGCAATAATCATTAAATGCTTGAGATGTAAACTCACCAGCATTATCAAGACGAATTGTCTTAATAGCATAATCTAAAAATTGTGCTCTCAATCTTATTATTTGAGCAAGCAACCTCGCAAATGCCATATTGCGGGTTGATAATAAGCACACATGTGACCATCTTGTAGACGCATCTATTAAAACCATAAAATATCTGAATGGTCCACATGGAGGGTGTATGGGCCCACATATCACCCTGTATACGTTCCAGAAATGCAGGGATCATGATCCCAACTTTAGATGCTCTAGTAATTAGCTTTCCTTGAGAACAGGCAGCACAAGAGAATTCTTTAAATTGAAGAATCTTTTGGTTCTTCAATGTATGCCCATTTGAATTCTCAATTATATTGCGCATCATATTATAACCGGGATGGCCCAACCGGTCATGCCAAATAAGAAAATCATTTGATTCAGTAAATCCTTTGTTTACAATGGCATGTGATTCAATTGTACCAATGTTTGTGTAGTACAAACCGGAGGAAAAAGCAGGGAGCTTTTCAAGAACATATTTCTCACCCGACTTTATTGTAGTAATATAAAGATATTCAATCTTTCCATCAGTTTTAGTCTCAATATGATAGCCATTTTGGCGAATATCCTTGAAACTTAACAAGTTTCTTTGAGACTTACTACAATACATGGCTTCATCAATAGCCAAACTTGTTCCTCCAGGTAATAATAAATTGGCTTTGCCATAACCTTCAACCAGCTTTGTACTACCACATATTGTACTAATATTGGACTCTTTATTAATCAAATAAGAAAAATATTTTTTATCCTTTAAAATTGTGTGCGTTGTAGCACTATCCAAGAGACATATATCTTTGTTATAGAGCTTGAATCCAAGTGAAGACTGGGGAATTTCCATTTTCTTCATAAAAAGATAAAAATTACATAGTAAGAAATACTAAAAATAAAGTACAAGAAAAGTACTTTTTAACATTGAAACATAAATAAAGATGACATTTTTTTTTCTAAATTTAAAACATAAAATAAAGACAACATTATTCTTTATTATTTTTATTCCCCAGTTACAACATCAGTTCTTTAGTTACGATTCTCAAAGAAGTCTCCAGCTTCTAAATGAGTAATATTTGGAAGGCCTTCAAAAAGTTCATCATCTTTTACAGCAAGATACGCCTCCGTCTCATCATGCTTGTCAGCAAGATGTGCCAGATGTGTCTCATTCTCATTATTCTGAAAGGTCAAATGTGCCTCCACATTATTTTCATTTCTTTTGAGCGAAGCTTGACAAGATGTTCAGGCGTACGACAAATTTTCGCCCAATGACCTTTCCCACCACTTCGATGGCAAATATTATTATTCTTGCCTTTTGAAGGATTAGCTTGAGAACCCTTATTGTTCTCATATTTATTTCCACTGTGACGACGAGTATTATTTCGTCCCTTGCCGCGCCCACGACCATGGCCTTTACCACGGTAATTATTTTGCCTTCTTTCAGGCACATTATTTGTTGCTACAACATTCACCTCAGGGAATGGAGCATGTGCTCCCACATTCACCTTAGAGAACGGAGCATATCCAGTGGGACGGGCTTCATGATTTTTAATCAACAGGGAATTATGTTGCTCAGCCACCAGAAGGCATGAGATCAACTCAGAATATTTTGTAAATCCCTTTTCACGGTATTGTTGCTGTAACACCATGTTCGATGCATGGAAAGTGGAGAGTGTCTTTTCCAACATCATAGCATCATCAATATTTTCTCCACATAATTTCCATTGAGAACTGATCCTAAAAACAGCAGAATTATATTCGGTTACAGTTTTAAAATCTTGTAACCGTAAATGAATTCATTCATCCCGAGCCCTTGGTAGTACCATGGCTTTAAGGTGATCATACCGCTCTTTTACGTTAGTCCACAATTCGAGTGGATCTTTCACGGTTAAATATTCTATTTTTAATCCTTCATCAAGATGATGGCGAAGGAAAATCATGGTTTTAGCCTTATCTTGGCTTGATGTCTCATTTCCTTCTTTGATAGTATCACCAAGACCTTTGGCATCCAAATGTATTTCGGCATCAAGCACCCATGACAAATAGTTTTTGCCGGATATGTCAAGTGCCACAAATTCAAGCTTTGATAAATTTGACATAATGAAAACTATCAAAGAAAATAAAATAAATTAGAATTATTATCAATTAAAACAAGAATGTCTAATACACTATTTCTTATTAAATGTAAATATGCTATAGTGCATTTATATATATATGTGTGTGTGTGTGTGTGTGTGTGTGTGTGTGTGTGTGTGTGTGTGTGTGTGTGTGTGTGTGTGTGTGTGTGTGTGAAGATAAAAAAATATTAAATAATTCATTGGTCAAGCAAGTTGCTAGCCGTAGTTCATTTGTAACATAAGGAGTTCACTTTTCTTATTTATATATTAATCTATAACAAAATTATACTTAGAGACATGAAGCTGAAAAAGATTAGTAGGAATTATACCTAGGCTTACCGCTGGGAAAGATTGAAACTTGACTTGTAGAATATTAGAGCTCTTCGTGCTGATAACGTGTTGTGAAACTAATAGTAAAGTAAGAACAAGACAAAAATATATGAGAGGAGAAGGAAGAACTTGTATTCTCAAAGTGTTTCAAGTGTGTCTTCCATAGACAAAGTGTCCTCTATTTATAGGACTCCAATACATAGGAAGTTACAAGTCATCCCTAAATGAGGAATTAAGTAGGAGAAAAGTGGGGAGGAATTAAGTAGGAGAAAGTGGGGTAGTAAATCATATGTTACAAGTGAATAAATGGAGAGTAGTGGAGAGTAGTGGTCATCCACATTTATACTATATACATGTATTTGTAACAGTTAATCTATTTTCATTAATTGAGTAGTTATTTTGCTAATAAACTTTATTTCTAGCTCTTCCTAACATTATTCTTACTCTCTCAATATTGTTAATGTTGTTGACTAATCTCATATCAATTTAAAGCTATTACAGAAATACCATTAAATATTGCTTTTATATTTAAAAATAAGTACGGATGGTTTTCTTTATAATTACTTCACTTATCAAAATATGTGTGCGTCACTTAGACTATAAAAATGTGAGCGACAGAAGATTAAAAAATCTCAAAATTGACTAGTAGATTAAAATATTTTATGTTTGTCAGTATAAAGTCAAAGCCTTAAAAAGAACATGTGTCCTATGGTTACGAAACTTTATAGCATGTTTGACCAAGCTTCTAGAAAGTTAAAAGTACATTTTCTTTGAAAAAAATACTTTAAAAAAAATTAAGATGCTTGACCAAAATTTAAAAGTAGTTTTGAGCACCGGCGCAAATTTGCGCTTTTCTGCTTTCCCATAAGCAGTAGTATGTTTTTGATTGAGTTCCAAGATTGGCTATAGTGCAGCTGTTGCGCTCGTTACTTCACTCGACACAACAACAATAAATTTTCTGACAGTAGTCTTTAGTCGAATATATTTTCAATATATCTTGAGATTTCTTCTCAATAAAACTACTTCCTTGTTCATGAATCATGATGTTCTATATATAATTTTTTGTGTATAAAAAGTTACTAGATAAACCAAATATACAAAATTGTCATACAAAATGCTGCATTGCATACAGTTAAAGCCTCCATGTGGCATCAACTTGAGCGTGGGCATTAGATTGTTACTCCTAAGACAGTTACCAATGAGCTACAGTCCATAAGATTGTCCAATATAAGTATCTCCTACAAAATGGCTAAGACAACAAGATCTGCCATGTAAATTATGAAATTGCCCTATTTCCATCCCAGAAGACAGGAAATTTAAAAACAGACAGAAGGTTGGAAAATTATTATATCTAGCTCATGTCAATGCCATCTCAAACTTGACTGCAAATGGGACTAACAGCAGAGAAAGATCTCTCAAATGGCACCGATGGAAATGTGCATCCCTTCTGCGCCTTTGCACTTAAAGGCGCAGCTATCAGGAGGGGAACTTTCAGCATCGAACTTCCTCCGTATACCTTTCACAGCCTGCACTTGAGCTGATGTCAAAGGGAAAATCTGCCTGTTCAAGAGAGCTATAGTTATCATTTAATTTGCTGGTGATAGTTTTTGTTACAAATGTGTGTCAGTCCAGTCAGACGGCAGCGAACATGTTCCACATACATGCTCATTTTCACATTGTCAATCGCACTTGTGAACAGGGTTCGTAGGCACGGATACCATGGATTTGCAAATGCCTCCGCTGTTCAGCTGATGTTCTGTATTTGTAAATCTTCATGAAGTGTTCTCTTGGAGTAACCACAATGCATGGTGAATTATGGTGAATTACCTCTGAGCCATGTGGCTCCAGGGATAGGTCATATATTCCCAATTTGTGCATGGATGGCTCCAGTAGGGCCTATTATAAGATAGTTGTGTGACACCAAAAGGAATTCAAAAAAAAAAAAAAATGATAATAAGAGTTGACATATGACAACTCTAAGCTTGAGCAGAACTATTACAGCATATGCTTGCATCTAGACATTTACAAAAAAACAAAAACCAAATAGAGTTAGGTCATTCAAACCTAGTTGCTAGCAACTAGCATCAGTACAATTGCAGAAGTACCAAAATAAATATGGTCATTGAAAGCACTGGAGGCATACATAATGGACAATCTCTTATACTTTCAGGGTAGTAGCAAAGATTCGAAAGTTCCTACTTCCCCAGGGATTGCTCTCATCAACGTGATAGGATTTCAAGCAACACATGATCCAGGGTGGATTTCTGGAATAGTTATCCATTTGACTACCATCATTGTCTTCAGAAATTCCAAGCAACAAATTCCTCTTTCTTGTTAATGCATAAAGATCAGGGTAGCCATCAAAAAATTGTTCCTGGTAAGTGAAGTAGCATCGCGTCAAAACCAAGCTTAACAAGTTTGTATCTCACATCATGAAAACATGCATATCAGTGAAGTAGCATCGCTTCAAAACCAAGCTTAACAAGTTTGTATCTCAAAGCATGAAAACATGCATAACAGTTAGATTAGCAGACTTCTTAACAAGTATGTATCTCAAATCAAGAAACATCTTTTTAAGTGCTTTTTGGCTGTCTAGACTTCCTGACAAATAGACACGATCTACAGTTAAAAGGCTATGGAGCAGAACTTTCTAGGAGGGTTCAGTACCTGCTCACTATGTCGTGTGTTCAAAATGGCATTGGAGGTGGTTCTGACCCTGGTTCAACTAAAATTCATGGACAGAGTCTTGCTGACATGCAGGAGGTTTTGCAGCAGTAAACAGACTATTGCTAGGCTTGGCAAGTCTTGAAGAGAGATATTCGGGATGTGGAGATCATAATGACTGAGGAAACAGAAACGGTGGAAGACTGATTATACAACCACCTTGCCAAACACTTCCTGTATTGTATATTTGTGTTTCTTGTGTAAGATGGCAAACAGTGATAACGGATACGAAAAATAATTGAATGACATTAATTTTTGTTCAGCCAGCAGGTTAATTGGTTTCAGTTTCTATTGGGAATGATGAGTTTTCTTCGGTTGGACTAAAAGAAATCAGGTAACATGTATAGTACTTCTTAACAAGTTTGCATCTCAAATTAGGAAAACATGCATATCAGTTAGATTAGCAGATTTCTTTACTGAAATAAAAAAACAGAATATTTTAACAGCATCTTCACGTAGCACATTGAGGCTTGACATTTATAATCTTCAAGGTCTCCCATCTCATCATTTACCAAATCAATTGATGAATGTTTTGGGATGTAAATAGCTTTCAGTTTGTAAAATAGCAGCAACTATGACACACGGAACCTTCATTTTCCTTAATGATAACGAAGTCCAACAGTTCAGCTACTATGCGTATAGGTATGTCATATATATCATTCCAAATACACAAATTACTAATATCAAAGTCCAGAAATATATTCAAATACTACAAATAATTCCATGAAACAGTCTCTGGATGGCTAATAATGTGCTGCAATATATTCAGTAAAGATTGATGAAAGTTTATAAGTGTGCAAATGATTATTACCGCATCCTCCGCATACAAATATGCATGGATTCTGGCAGTAGGATCCTCTAGGGTCAACCTGATCCTATAAACCCCACGAGCAGAACGGAATTCTTCAGGTCGCCAAGGTAATGCCGCTATCACTCGAACTACACAATGGAATTTACCTACGATCTGCAAGCAGTAAGCTCAATGATGAAACAGTGATGAAAAGTACCAAGTGATATAAAGCACCAAGTCATATGTGTAATACCAAAAAAAGATCTCATTAGAGTCATCTAAGTCTATAGCTTCTAAGTAATTTCAATGCTAAAAGGAACTTGCACTACATCAAACACCAATTGTCCTCACAAATATTATTCCTCATGCGCTCCTTTTCCACCATCATTGTTGCAAGTATAGGTATATTATAAATTTATAATCAGTACGAGAAATGAAATTCTTTTTTTTTTTTTTTTTTTTTGATTGGGTAGTTAAACTTCTCAATGAATCGGCATCCAGAGGATGCAAATAAGTAAAAAAATAAAGGCACAGCTCCTATGTACAGTCTTCCTTCTATTCAAAGCTAAAGGACCTGATAAAGTCCAATAGTGCATAAATATCATTTACGTCAGACAAGTTACACCAAGCAAAAAGATTACACAGGCATCTGGACTTCAAAACATGGGCGGAAATTGTAATTCTATCAGAACACCTCTGATTTCGCTCCCTCCATACAGTCCAAATAATACATCGCGGTATCACCATCCAAATAGTTCTGATGGACTTTGCAACTTTCCAACTTCCCCAATACACTACAGCTACTTTTAAGTTGCCGGTTGCACCAATGAACTCCAAAAAGGCTCAAGAACATTCCCCAAATATCTCTGGAAACTGAACAATGCAAAAATAAGGGGTCTATGGTTTCGGCTTCCTCAAGACACAGGTAACATCTGTTACAGAGTGAAAAACCTCTTTTACAGAGGTTATCCTATGTCAAGCATGCCCCTCTGATTGTCAGCCACAGGTAAAACATGCCACTTTTGTGAATTTTCTAGTATGCTGCTGCTGCACCCTAATCAAATCTCTGTAGCATTCGTTAACTGTGAAAGTCTTTTCCCTCCCAATGCTATATTGGAGCTTGTCACCTGTAAGTCCTGCAGCTGAGCATTTTCAATTCTACCAAAGAAACTCAGCATACTTTCTACTTCTCAATCTTGCCAGTTTCCTGAATGTTATGTTCCATGAATTGCTTTGTCTAACCTGTCTGATGGAGGCTTCAGGACAGCTCACAAAGCTATACAAGTCGGGGTAATCATCCTTGAGTCTACTGTCTCCCGGCCACTTATCTAGCCAAAACAGGGTTCGATCACCTTCCTTACAAGGATTTGTGTCTTGCAGCTAAAATCACTCCATAATTTGCTAATATATTTCCAAGTGCCCACTCCGTGTGGGATTGGAGATATTTAGTGCACCAAAAACCATTTGCCCCATGCTTTGCTTTAACAACCTTCCTCCACAAAGCCTTCTCTTCCTTGTTATACCTCCATAATCATTTCCTGAGCAAGCTTTTATTTTGTAGTGCCAAATCTCTAACTCCAAGCCCCCCCATAGTCCTTTGGCAACTAACCTATGCTGTGTGCTATTGCCCTCCCACACAAATATTCTTCTTATTTTGTCCAACTGTTTAAGAATATTACTTGGGATAGGAAAAAGAGACATGAAGTAAGAAGAATGCTGTACATCACACTATTTATTTTAGTCACTCTAACCCCCCTAAAGATAAATATTGGGCCTTCCTAGTTGCTAACCTTTTTTCAAACTTTTCTACAACCCCTCGCCAAACTTGTTTGCTCTTGTGTTTTGCTCCCAATGGAAGGCCTAAATATGTGGTAGGGAAGGCACCTGTACTGCAACCCAAAATATCAGCTAGTTCTTGATTATTTGTGACCGTATTGACTGGGAATACTACTGAAATGACACCTTTTATCCTAATTTCATGACCGGGAACAGATATTTCCATAACAAGCAACTTCACAGAGATGAGCCATCTAAATCAATGAAATCAGGGAGAAACAACATAAACGCAGTGCTCTACTTTCTCAAGTCTTTAATGCTGCCTAGTAACTGAAAGATCCCACCAGTTGATAACAAAGAATCTATCTGGTAGTTTATAATAGCACAAAGAAAAAGAGCTCAAGCATATCGTACATTGCCGTTTTCTCGATCAATAGAATCTTTCATCCCTTTCAGCATTAATTATACAGTAAATGAAATGCCAAATGCCCGAGTGTGGAGTGTGCCTTGCAACATTAGAAAAAGGTTCATGGACATCACCATTTTCTCTATCAATTTACTTTTCCAGCCTTAGCTAGATTCTATTAGGAAGCAAATAATGATCTAGGATGCCTAATGCAACAAGAAAAACAAGAATATATAAGGTCTCTTTCAGCGTCCGAGAAATGATTGTAAAGATAGTTTTAATATATCTTCAAAACTTGGAATACTACAATGGAAAAGCAGAAAGGAATGACCCTGTAAAGTGGTTGAGATACCTTTGGATGCGCCAGAGCTTTCATCAAGGAGGTAAAAGGTATTTTAGGGTACTCAGTCTCTGAGAATTTAGGGAAAAAAAATGTTAATAGATATAATTAAATCAACAACATTTCTTGAGCACACAAGCCAAACCTGTTATGTCAGATGGCCAAGGAAAACTGGACAAAGGCATCCATCCCCATTTACTTTTACGACGTTCCTCGTAATGCCTATCATGTAATTGCAAAAAATTCAAGTAGATTTAAAGGTGCACAATATTATACTGGTGGGACAAGATTGTTACAAAAACACCTCACTGTCAAGAATAGGTATGGAAGTGATAATTAAATCAACAGCATTGCTTGTCAAATAACGATGTTGAACATGTTGATCACGCAATTGAGTTTCACACTTAACATTGTCTCTTTCTATTTTTGAATAATAAATAAGGAGTTTCACACCTAACATTTTACCATATATGTAATAAAACTGGAAGAAGAAAGACCTCATGAGTTGTAAAACAATGTCATCTTCATCAGATAAGTAGGAAACTCTAGTTAAGGGCATTAGGACAGCATGCCACAATGCTTTATGAACATCACATCTAATGTTGGTGAGTTTCACCCATCGATTGTGCTTGAGAAAATTAGCGCCCACTTTCTCGTTGGAATGATCAATGGTTACCCTCAAGACAGTTCCAAGAGCGGGCAAGGTACAGAGAATATCTCTTGGCAAAGGAAAGGCCACCGGCTGCAACGGAAGTGGGTTTTCCATTTCTTCTTCTAGCCTGTAATTCATGAAAAAATGTGCCACAGCATATCAGGATCAGGTAGCAAATCATCTATAACATATGCAAAAACTTTCTTGGAAAGAAGCATGCATGCATGCATGCAGATATTCAGTGAACCTCTCCGAATGTACTTATGTTTAACAGAGGTTTGATTTTATCATTTTTCAGAGAGGGGTTTGATCTTACCATTTTAACTAATTCGGATATCCAGGGGAGTCCATCAATTACTCCTCACGCACAAGTCTCTCACATCAAGCAGGAAGCCAGGAACCAATTAAAATTTGTCTACTAACATCATAGGTATACTCCTAGTCCAAAGCCTGATTAGAAAGTAAAAGACTCACTTTGTTTTGATAGTGACTGGTGGAGTATCCGTGCCATCCCACACTAGAAGCATCCACTTATCTTCTGCAACTTCACATACATGAAGAATCTTGCATATGCCAGTGTATTTGCAATGGAAGTGTTAGTGAATATGAACATAGTGACAATACTCAAGAACAAGTGAACCATATTGTGCTTGCATCCAGATACATTTAAGGGCAGAAGACTACCTTGCAAATCAAATTAAAACGGTCTCCTTCTCTGATCTCTTTCAAGGAGTGGAAATCAGTTGAACCTATCAAGAGAATGAAGAATATTCTGAGTACCAAGAAAATTGTAAGCATATTCTGAGAGAAACAAGAAAACTCAAAAAATAAAATAAAAGGAGAGGAAAAAAAACAAAAGCACTACCTAATATAAATAGCATCTGTATTGTACTCCTTTTTTTTTTCCTTTTTTTCTTTTTTAAAAAATAGTTTTGTTGGAGGCTAGGGATGGAGGGGATTCTGTGATTGGATTAATCCTTTATAGCAAAACTGATGCTTCAAAATGTAATCAACATATTTCAGGATACAGTTAATATCAATTGAGATTATCTAAGAGGCTATATCAAATCAAATAGATGACTAAAGGTAAATGTGCACACAGTCGCACGCATCTCAAACACGTTCTGCAGGTGGCGAACTTGGTTGCTCCATCCTATGCTATATGGATCCATTAATTGTCTGGACATGTTAGTGTCGAACAATTCTGACAAGGGTACTTCATCAAAATTCTTTCGAACCACACCAAATATTCATTGAACTATATGTATCTTTACATCCATAATGGATATGTACTCCTAAATGAGCCCATCAAAATAGTATACATTCCTCTATGCAGCCTTCATCAGCTAAATAACTAATCATTGTGTACTTAGCTCAGAATTCTATTATAAGCATCGGTATGAAGTTGGAACTATTGATGAGAATACCTGTAGTAACCCGGTGATCAACCAGCCACTCCATCAACCTCAGTATAAATTTCTTGTCTTGCTCTCCAGCATGATACTTAGAAGAACATTGGTAAGGAAGGAAGTTCGAGCTATTATTTCTGTCAAATATTGCAAATGAAGAGAACTTCTTGTTGAACAGAGCATAAGTATCGGATCCATGGGTTTTCATCTGCACACCCACAAATACCACTTGTAAAGATTGAGACCATATGTTTGTTTCCAGAAAATAATACTTAAGAACAACAGAAATTCACTCAAACAGGACAAGATCATGCATTCAATTTGTTGGTCAATCCAGTAAATTCTATTATTTCCTTGAGAAATTGACTCCTTTGTTCCACTTGGCCTTCACCAACAATTTATAATAGTAGATTAATAAGCAGTTCAAGAAAACAAAGGCTAGAAGATAGAAGGGCTATGAAAAACAAAGTTACCAATTTACTCTAATCAATTTTTGAGAAGCAGCAAGCACTTCTCTTAAGAAGATAGAGAGAAAAACGTCCAACGTCCAAGTGCCTTAAATATCTATCAAGTGATAGAATAATTGCAAAGGCGGCCCATCATAACTCGGAAGATTACAAAATCCCACAAAACGATACAAAACAATCTCTCTTAGCTACTTCTGTTAAAAGGAATATAGCTGAACCGTGACAAATGTCAAAACATCAATAACCAATGTTTTTGACTTGATAATCTATTAAACGAAAACCTCATGAGCTGGTCCATATAAAGTGCTCAAGCTACAATTTTGGGCTGGGGAAAGAGTTCACACTTTTGAAATCCATGAATTGTATAAAATGCCAATGTAGCTCCATATGTAAGCCTTGTAGTAACATGATGCATATTTTTCAAACGAGAATTCAGCCCATTTCAACATTTATTTCAGTGTGCAGTAACTCTGAATCTAAGTTCAATATTTTCATCACATGTACATACTACATGTGTTCATAAAAATGAAGCAATACCAACAAGGGTACAAGCAAATATTAGAACAAAATAAGTTACAAACCACAACTTGAGAAAGCTGAATTATATCACCAACAGTCAGAACTTGGGGAAGTTTGTCCATAGTCTCGGCGAAGAAATTAACTGTCATCCCTGGGCTTGGGAAGGACTCATCAATGATCTTAATGATGCAAAAGCAATCTACACACAAACAAAAGAAACCAAAAGCACATTTTACACAATGCTGGGAAAGAAAAGAAAAAAACAACTTCAGAATATGCCCATATACCAAAATGTGATTAGTATAACATACACAGCATGGTGTGCACCTTTTATGTACTACATTTACAGTTCTCTTTTTCTTTTTAATAACCGAGAAATTCTGTAGGGCCAGTGGAGCACGGCTTGAAACTTAGTGGATAACGACCGGCCCTCGACCCTTATCCACTTAAATACAGACTTTTTCCGTGGCAAAGTTCAAATTTATGATGTGCACCTAACCTGCATATCACAAGCTCAGCTCTTACCACTAAACCAAAACCTTGAGAGCAAACATTCCTCCTTTACAAATATTTTGCTAAAAGTGCTACTATCAAAAAGTACCTTCTTTCTAAATCTTTTTCCTAAAAGTGGCTCACCCTTCGAAACTCGGTGATACTAGGCTTTTGTCTGTTGTTGTGTTCAGACATGTGATGTGCACCTAACCCACACGTTACAAGTTGAGCTCTTACCACTAGACTAAAACCCTCCAAAGCAAACATAATATAAAGCATTTTTACACTGATAAAAATGAATAAAGTGGTACTATCATAAAGTACGTTTATTTCTAAATTATTTTTCTTAAAAGTGGCTCACTTATCGAAACTCGGTGATACCAGACTTTTATCTATAGTCATCACGCATCGTAAGCTAAATTTTTACCACTAGACTGAAGCCCTCGGAAACTGGTAAAGTTGTATAAAACGGAAGAGAAAGAGTATAGAAAAAAAATGACCAGTGCCCTTGGACTGTTTGGGAAGACCAGTTTCAACAACAACTGCAATGAGATTAACTTTTTGATTAATAGCAGCTCTAGCATCTTCTATTTGAAGGAACTTGTAGTCTTCTTTCCCAGCCATTTTTTGAACTAAGGAACTTTGTTTTTTAGAAGGAATTTAGGGTGCAAGAAAAAGTGTTCTTCATTTTGATCATTGTGGGTAAAATGTAGAGGCTCGTCTTTTCCGGAGTACATAATGTGGTTGAATTTTGAAAAATTAAATATACTCCTTCCGTCCTTTTTCAAAAAGAAAAAGTCCTAACCCCATCTTGACGCCCTAAACAATAGCAATAACACGAATCCTAAGCTACGGCACGCGAAGGAATGGTCAGGTTTAGATTCTAGAGTCGGTCGATAGGTAGGCAGAAGCTCTATCATTTTTAATGCACTTTACTTGTGAAAGATAACCCGGTCAACAAAAGCCCTTGACATATGAACAAGAAAACTGTCCTTAACGGGATAGTGCTGACTTTCATACAGGTTTTTAAGTGTCTGAATTTGACTTGGACACAAAATTTAATAAAATAAATAATATTTTTAAATTCAATTGTTTAAAATTAAAGCCGCTTTAAATTCTATGATCCAAAAAAATTTTGAAATTAAAGAGTTACCGAATATATAAGAAAAGATACTCTTTTTTAGACGGACTAAAAAAAAGAGGTAGTCTCCTAAATTGTGATCTGTGACATCCCAACTAAGATTAACTATCTCGCATCGGTATAACATAGAAGATATGCTGAGTATATAGTAAGCAGGTCTTAGAATCTAGTGTCGCGTTTTAAAGTCATGCGGGTCTAGGTCCAAACGGGTTGGGCTGTTACATGACCGATGGAGTATATTTTTGTAGTTGAACTTGAAATTGGAGGAGGGTATTTAACATTTGGACATGGAGATTTTTCCCTTTTTAAGAGAAAAAATTCAAAACATTTTTTTGGTTACACATATTAGGATGACTTTTGGGTTAGTTTTTCATGATGAGTTTTTCAAATTTAAAAGATTGGTAGTGACTAGTTTTTTAGTGAAAAAAGTTTTAGTCATAATATTAGAGTTCTAGTCAAATATTTTACAAATAGAAATTGATATGTTTAAAAAGTAAGTACATATATAAGTCCTTAGAAAATGCCACGTGGACCAAAAAAATTATTTGGTTGCGAGTAATCTGATCTTCTTGAGCAACATTTAGTTTCAGGAGTTCACCGTCGAAATGGGTCAAGTTACTACAAAGCCAACATAATAGATTTGCTTAACTCATTACAATAGAAATGGTAACTCGAGACAATATATTGGTCGGGTTATATTGATGGTTTAGACGGCACTAGTTAATAGAGTATGTGTCAATTAAGAAATATAAAAATTAAATAACTCAGCACTTTTTAAGGCAAGTTGTTTATTTTAGGAAATGTCATTTCTACATATAATAACTAAAAGTAGGTCAATTTTAAAAAAGAAGTGCAAAGTTACAACTCGGTGTAAAGAATGCTGAGTTGCTGTATTTTAAACGGAAAATGGTCAAAAATACCTCTAACTTATTGAAAAAAGTTTAAAAATACCTTTCGTTAACTTTTTGGGCCACATATACCCATACAGTCAACCTTTAAGACTAGATGTGCCCTCAACGTTTTATTTACGCTCAAAATTACCCTAAAAATTAACAGAATTCTAAAAATAATAATTAAGAAAATAAAACCCATTACCAATAGATTAGGAGAAGTTTTGACCCTTTTCATTTAAAAATTATAGGTAGATTTTAAAAATTAGCTCTTGACTTATTATTTATTTAAAATAAAATTTGACAAAAGGTGTTTACTAGTTGCAGATGTATATACGCAATATAAAATAAAACGGAGAGTACAACTAAGTACATATATAATGTAAGCAATATCTACTGATTATAAAAATCGATTGATGATTTTCTAAAAATATATATAGTTATTTTTTATTGCTAGATATTATACAGTAATTATATATGTATTTAAGTTGTACTCTATTTTTTCAAACACGTTTCTAATTATTTTTCTTTTCTTTAATTGATGGTCTATCAGAAACAGCCTCTCCACTTTTGTGGGGATAAGGTCTACGTACATCTCATTCCAGACCCCACTTGTGGGATTATATTGGGTATGTTGTTGTTTAAGTTGTACTCTTCATTTTATTTTATATTGTGTATATACATTTGCTAGTAGTAAATACCTTTTGTCAAAAGTTTATTTTAAACAGATAATAAGTCAAGCGCTAATTTTTAAAATCTACCTATAAGTTTTAAATGAAAAGGGCCAAAACTTCTCCTAATATATCGGTAATGGATTTGAAATATCCTTCTTTAATATTAGGGTAATTGACACTCTGTACCCATGCATATAAAACTAATTACCCCACATACCCACACCAATTCTTTGCACCCATAGATTTAATAATATTTACACCCTCTACCCATTTCCCTATTTCCCTCCAAACAATATTCAGTTTCTCTCCAAAATCGATCATTTCCCCCATTTCCCCATCTGATTACATTCCATTTCCCCCAAAATTGACCTGTTTCCCCCATTTCCCCATCTGATTACATCCCCCAAATCCATGATTCAAACCCCTGCTTTAATTGATTTCAACCTTTTCTACTAAAATGATAAACCCTAGTTCAAAACTGAGCTTGCAGCACGTTTACCAACGTAAACGTGCTAACCGTCCTGAATCATTTAGTTCTCCACCGATTGCAAACAGTATGGAAATCGTTACTGTTGGTTCGAATTAGCCTAAGGTACTTTAGGACGTCAATCTCCCTATTTTTTGTATCCCTATAACGTTTTATTATGTATACTTTTTTATTAAGCAGAATATCATAGTGGTATAGTCCTTTAAACTTGTTTAAACTCATTCATTCTGTGTATGTTTGTAGTGTACAGTTTTTCACAATAGTATATTGCTGTTAACCAAGGCTAGTGTGACGACTTTACAGACACTGCAGTATAAAAACTGTCAAATTACTAAAGTATAGGACTTTTGTTTTGTATACTTTTTTATTATGAAGTAATGGTATACTTCTTTAAGTAAAAAAGAAGTATATTGACAATTTATTGACAGTTAATCAAATCGGAAAATTTTCCATGAGAAAGTGTAACTTACATGTTAACGCTGTGGAAAGAAAGGTCACAATCGTAGGACATGCAAAAATGTACCTATAGAGTCTTGATATACCAACAAATTATATTGCTTTCTTTTATTTTAGTGTGTGTCTGAAATAACTGATGCTTTTACTGTTCGTGCAATTTGTGCATAACTGCTAGTTGTATACATTGGTAGTGTGTGGTATACCCTGTTGGTATACTGGATTTATTGTGTTGGCTATGAAATGGTATGGTGTTCAATATCAATTGTTCTTTACCGTGTAATAAAATTTGTTCAATATGAGTATTTCATTGTATATTTTCTAGAATACACGGTACGTTTACTCGTTAGTTCATTTACAGGACAAAATATATTCCCACTTTTGCTTTATTGTAGTGGTGTTGATTCTGTATAATTGGTTTGTATATACTTCTGTAGTATTTGGTTTACCACAAAAGTATACAAGTTTTAGTGTGACAACTTTTTTTCTGTACCTTTTTATTATGCAGTATACCCTAATGGTATACCTCTTTAATTAAAAAAGAAGTATATTGACAGTTTACGTGCAGTTATATTGACAGTTTTTACTGTCAGTTTTGTGAATTACTGTCTAATAGAATTTTTTGAATTAATTAACGAATCAGCTTAACTGCATGAAGTAGGTAATTTTTGAACTTTGTCATATGTATTGTAGTGCTTATGATGCCAATCTCCCTATTTTTTGTAGGTTTGGGATTTTTATTTGCCTTTACATGAAACCTACTCCCCAAAGATTGCGTATGACGCCAATCTTAATATCATTGATGATTTGAAGTCAGCCTTGACCCCGACACAACTCCAGCTATTTAGAAAAACTTGCTTTGGCTATTTTTTGGATATGCCAAAGCAAACAAAGCAGACTCGGTTTGTACAGTATTTGATGAGTAGGCAGGTCCATCATGATTCGCCAAACGTTTTATGGTTTGATTTGAATGGCTGTCAATTACGTTTTGGACTTGGTGAGTTTGCATTAGTCACAGGTCTAAAATGTACGGGTGTCCAGGAGGTGGTTTATCGTGAAGACAATAACCTATTACGCATGGATTTTAACGGGTCTGCCAATGTCACCCGACAGGAGATAGCGCATCGTTTTGAAACGAAATGTTGGGGAAATTCTGACACTGATGCGGTGAAGATTTCTGTTTTGCATTTTCTTTCTTCATTCCTTTTTCTACCACTAAAAACTGCATGTCTTGCTCGGTGTTATGTTGACTTAGTTGATAGTGGTAACTTTAATGATTACCCATGGGGTATTGACATTTTTAAGGTTACAAGGGAATCACTTCATAAAAAAGTTGTTAGATGTCCCTACATTTGCAAGGCATGCTGGGTTAACGCATGCTTTTCAGATTTGGTTTTGTGAGTACTGTCCATTGATTGGGGGAAAAGTTGCTATTCGGGTTGGCACCAAGATTCCAAGTATGCTCAATTGGGAAGGAAAGAAGCGACTTGCAACTAATAGTTCTGAGTTGGATGTATTTTATTTGCCGGTTGAAACTGTACGTGTAGTGTCACTTTTATAGGATATATTCTTTTTACAGAATATGTCATGTCAGTATACTGCTTTGTGGTATTATACCTTTAAAGTATACCTTTACATTTTTGTTTTGTTTTGTTTTGTTTTGCTTTTGCATGTTGCACTATAATTCAACAGTTGAAGCCTAGTAACACTACTCCAAGTGATGCTGAGTAGGCAGAATTAGAGTTGGATGACTTAGAATTTGGCATACCCAATGAGCATCAGGCCCGTCGTTTCATTGTCATTGAGCATACTAATAATAAACAACAAAGTAAGCAAGGTGATCCTGGAACATGTCAGATTCAACAGGGACTGAATGAAGAGTTTGCTGCAACTGCAAAAGCTAGCAAGGCAGCTAGGACATTTGTTGCTTCAACATCATTTACTTCTCAAACAAGGGCCGTTGATACGAATGAAAACCTCGCAGAATTCAAGAAAGTGGTATGTTTAATCATTTCTATTTTGCTGACTATCAGTTAATGTACAGTATTTTTAAACTGTTCATATTTCTGACACTTTTTTTTGTTAGGTTGATAGTGGCTTTCAATCTTTGCAGACTTACGTTGATACTAAATTTATATAGGGTCATTGTGTTTTTTCTACTGTTTATGCGTTTTCATTATCTATAGGAATTTATACATTTGTTCTTCTAATTTAGGGGAAGAAAGAATTTGATGATTTCAAGGAACACATCAATGGCAAGTTCACCAAGCTGCTAAATATAATTGCTGATGAACGTGTGCCCGGATATACAGTAATCTTTTTCTTTTGTTATTGTATATTTCTAGATTCTTAAATGTATGTATTTCAGTTAACTTAATTAAAAACAAAAAGGGTGGGTAGTTTTTAGTTAAAGTAGTATACTTTTGTGGGTATACAGTCTAGTATAATGAACATACAATAGAAAAAGAAGCTTTTTAGTATTATTAAGTCTGGTATACCATTGTAGTATACATCATGGTAAAAGGCTTCCTTTTCTAATTTCATGTTACCATAAATACTTTTTTCTTTATTTCTAGGATGGTACCAAAGGTCATCAGGCTGATGTGATGGAAAATGATGGTAGCACTGGTCGATTGAATAGCGATGCTATCAGGTTTGAACAAAATAGTCCTGAACATGTAGCATTTGTAGGTCTTAGCAGTCCGAAAGTTACTGCAGGTATGGCTCCTTTTTCAGTCTGAATTATACCCTTGGCCTCCTTGTTTGGATTGGGATACTCAGCAGTGTTTGTTTGGTGCAGTAACAGTTCATAATCAGACATTAGAAGATGTGGATATAAATCATAAACATTTTCGTCCCATTGTCTCTGCAACAACTGAAGGAAGAAAAACTGAACTCTCTGATGGAATGGAAAATGATGGTGACACTGGTCGAAAGGAAAGAAATGATATTACTTTCGAACAGAACAGTCTTGAACTTGCAATATCGGTAGGGGTTTCCATTGTCAATGCAACTGCAGGTATGCAACTTTCTATGCTCTTAATTTTTTGTACTCGTTTAGATTGGCTACTTAGCAGTTTTTTATTTTTAAATTATCATTCTTTTGTAAATTTTATAGTTCTTTCAAAATTATCCACCTCCTTTCAGATTTTGCTGTGCATGATATATACTCGTGATGTGTTAAATGGGGTCAATTATGCTGCTTCTTTTGAGAAATCATTTGTAGACGCCGAATTCAGTCGCGAAGTTAAAATCACTGCAACTCACCCTAATGCATTAGTTGGTGAGATTGCCTGTCAAAAAACAGTTCATATTGAGAATAAAATTTCAGGTTTGTACGTTTTGGTTTTGTATAAGTTGTCTATCTTTGAATAAAAATTAACTAATATCTAATTACTGGAAATTACTTGTAGATGCAGATCAGGGGCGTCAGTTGGAAGTCAGTGAGTGTCAAATTAACAATGAGATTGATGTTATTCCTTTGCAAGTTTTTGAGTTATTCAAGTTTCTGTTTTTTTCACCCATTTTCAGATTCTCCTGTACATGGTAGCGCTGATGTCTTACCTAGAGTCAATTGTGCTATTTCTTGTGATAAATCACTTGCAGACCCCCAATGGGGCCGTGAACTTGAAATGACTGAGTCTCAACTTAATGAATTAGTTGGTGGTATTACCCGTCAAGAGACATATGATGTTGCAGATAAAACCTCAGGTATGCATTTTTTAATTTGTTCATCTTTGAATGGAAATTCCATAATATCTAATTACTTTTTTTACCAGTAACTGCAGATCAGGGTCCTGAGCTGGAAACCAGCGGGTCAGAATCTTACACTCGTATTGCACTCATTGCGTTGCTGGCGATATATGCGAAGGTGATTTTTTCAAGTTTACTATTGGTATAGCTTTACTTTTAACTAGAACGTATACTTTAATGTTATACACTTATGCTGCGATATATTGGCATTCATTTTACTTCGATATAATAACGTTATTTGTATTTATTCACTTGCAGCTTCCGAGTAAAGATGATTGCAATGATTATAAAACTGAATCTGATGATGATGTGTTTAAAAAAGGTGAAAATGATGTTGCAGCTGCTATGAAAAGACGTACTATTGAGAAGACACTTGTGGTTCGTCAAAGATGCAAACGTACTGCAGCAGTTAAAAATTCTCCTTATGTCTCAACATGGAATTCTGGTACAAGTGTTATTTCAATATCTGGGAGAAGCGTGAATGCAGTATCGTCACCAAAGATGGTTGTATCCAAGAATTTTCCGTTCATTGGAAGTATAACACATCATGTTGTTTTCAATCTTGAGTGTGAATTTAACAATTTTGTGAAGAATAAAAAGGGGTGAGTTTAATGAGTTTTTTCATTACTGTGTTAGAAGTGTGATGCTTGAGTTTAACAATGTATTGGTTGTGTTCTTGATTTTTGTTTTATTCAATTCAAATTAGGGAATCCGAGAAGCTTGACAAATTATTTGAAGTTGGTGAGATCAGCAATAAGGGTTGGTTTCGTACCTTATATACTCCTATAAAAGATTTGACTTCTTTGGTATGTACACTTTGAAATTTGTATTTTTTTGGAGCTGTTTTTCTATTTGTATATATGGACAGTATACTGATATCTTTTTTTTTTTTTCTAGTATGTAGATGTCATTTTCTACTATTTGAGGAAGAAAGCTAAATACGCACTTAAATTGAAGCTGACAACAACAAATTACAACTTTCATAAGATCCTCACAGAGGCTTATGAAGATTTAACTGGAAATGGAGAAAATAAATTTAAGATAGATAAATATGATGATGTGATTGACTATATGCTTGGTTTTACTATGTTTTGAAACACTGCCCAGTATGATTGTTGATGAGTAACTATGTCCTGTTCATGACCAAACTGGGTGGCACTGGATTTTGGCCAGAATATCGCTTATTGGTAGATGTATATATGTGTAAGATTCACTGAGGAGTCCAAGTGGTGAAGAATCTGTCAAGAAGTCATTATAACCATATTCTGTATTGGTGCCACTATTTCTGCTGACTATTAATTTTTATGAGAAGAGGGATGATATTGAGTTATAAGGTGGTAGGCATAAGGGTAGAGAGTTGGCAGATCCATACACAAGTGAATATATTCTTAATCTCCCTACATAAGATGGCATGTAAGAATTCAATTCTTTGCTCTGTCATTTACTCAACATGTATATGTTAGCTTCTCACATTTTGCTAATGCCTGTGATACAGCGATTGTGGGGCCTTTGTTGCAACCTTTGCAGAGTATATCATTGAAGGTGTAGACATTCCCAAATTTGACGTACATTCATGCAGAGCCAGATTTGCAGTTTTGTTGTGGAAGTATTTAAAGGACAAGCAGGATCGCAAAGAACAAAGCGATTCTGAGGATCCCGATCGGAATCCTGAAAGGCATGGTAAACATCGCCGAGGAAAGAAATGCAAGAAATAGATTAGGTTTATATGTTTTAAAATGAAGAGTAAAATGTTAAACATCTTACTGGTGAAACTGCAATATCTTAGACATTACAGTCTTGCAATGTTATTCGAATTTCTTATGTTTATGGATATCAGTACTAATGGTATTAGTACCCATGGATATTAGTACTTGACTTTGTCGTTTCTCCTTCATGGATTCTAATGGTATACTCTTTTTGATTTAACTCATATGCTTTTAAGTGATATACTGTTGAGCGAAAGCATTTTTTTCTAAGATACTCTTGTTGTATACAGACACATGGGGTTTCAACGTGTAAATCTATGTATTTCAGTCGATTTAATTTTTACATAAACTAGTATACTTTTCAGCAAAACAGATCATTTGTTTTCCTACTGTATGCTATTTTAGTGCTCTGTATACCATAAAAGTATATTAGTATGTTGTTTCATATTGCACACCATCGGGGTATATCATGCAGTAAAAAGGTATACAATAGAAGCATGCTTTCGTGTATACTAATATATTACAAAGGTATACAATAGAACCATGCTTTCGTGTATACCAATATATTACAAAGGTATACAATATAAGTATGATTTTCTACTATTACAAAATTATACTGAGATAAATCAAACTTGTATACCACACTAGTATATAATAGAGACAAGTGTGTTGACCATTTTTAGTATATTATATATATTATTGTTATACCAAAGTCTTCTATGGTATAGATTACAAAAATATATTAAAAAAATCAGTTAATTGTCAAAAATATATTACAAAACAATATATTTGTCAAAAATATATTACACCAATAGTTTCTATAGCCACGTCCAACGTCTCTTCCACGTACTTCCTTTCTTTTAATTTAACTGTTTATTGTATCTCTGTGCATGCCAAAAATGTGCATTTGCATCTTTCTATTAATTATTTACAGTTCAATTCTTTGAATTTCCATCATTAGTTTACTGTTTAATCGTTCAATTTAGTGAATTTCTTTCTTGGGTTTGATACGCACTAATGGGTCAGACAACCCGATCTTCAACATCAAGTCGAAAAATTCATAATAGTGAACAGATTAATAGTCGTGGCAGTCGCATTGATGACGCTAAAGATAAGGTTAAGGTAAGTTTCCATTTGTTATGACCATATTTTAGTACATGCATATATTGCTAACGTGTATATAGTAAGTAATTTTTTGTGGTATACCTGTGAAAGTATAAAAGGGTTATTTTGTATTTGGAGACTCCACACTTTGATTGAGAGGATTGAAGTATTTTATTAAAATTAACTAAAGTATTTGTATGCGTGGTTTATACCAAAGTAATGTATAGGAAGTAATTACTATTGTGTTGTTTCGTATGTGTTTTCTAGGATTGGAATTATTATGTTGCACCTTCTAGCTATGATCGGTATACTCCGAAAATCAACAATGATCTCAATGTTAACATCGTTAAAGAGTTAACTGACAACTTGATGGAGTGTCAACTTCAGATATTTCGTAGGACATGTTTTGGATATTTTTTTTGGATATGCCACAACAAATTCGTCAGAATGCAGTTCTTCATTGGTTAATGATGAGGCAAATCAAGCCTGCATCTGGTGATGATTTGTGGTTTGATGTGAATGGTCATCATCTTCAATTTGGGTTGGGCGAGTTTCGTTTGGTCACTGGGTTGAAGTGTACAGATGATGTGGAGCAGAACACACATCCTGTGAACAATCATTTGATGAAAAAGTATTTTGGTGGAAATGTGCGTCTTTACCAGTCTGATTTAATTACTTGTTTCAGTAAGAAATGTTGGAAAAACAATGACGCAGATGCGTTGAAGATAGCAATGCTGTATTTTATTTGCACTTTTCTATTTGCTACACGGAAAGATCATGGCTATGTTGATATGAAATACGTTGATATTATTGAGAAGGGAGACTATGACAACTATCCTTGGGTTGTTGATGTTTTCAAGATAACAAAAGCGTCAATAGACAAGAAGCTTCTTCCAAGGCCAAGTAGTTATAAACTTCTTGGTTTTACACTTGCAATTCAAGGATGGTTGTGTGAGACTTGTCCACCAATTGCGGGAGTGGTTGCTTCCCGAATCATATCTGTAGGTGGTTCAAAGATACCATGCCTTCTCAGCTGGAGCGGAGATGACATGTATGATGTTTCTAATTCTCAACAGCTCGGCATATTTGCTAACTCGGTTGAATAAGTTAGTTTTCTGCACTTCTATACCTTCAAGGTATACTTTTGTGTAATTAGTATACAGTACAGTTTTGTTTGCACAAGGATTCTTTTATTTTGAAATAAACTGTGAAGGTATACTTATTGTAGTATACCTTTTTACATTGTACTGTATAATTATCTTCTTTTTTTTTTTTTTTTTTTTTTTTTGCTTTTACTTATTTCAATACTTGTTGAACAGTTAAACATAAGAAACATACTCCCAACTAATGCTGAGCGCGAACAATTAGGCCTAGATGGTTTTCAATTTGTTGATATTGCTGAAAAAAACTTGAGTTCCACTGTTGGGCAAACACAGAATAGGGGACTAGCTTCCGAAAGACTTGGGTGCTGATGGTGGGCAAACTCATAATCAGGGATATGTTCCTGAAGCTAGTTTTGTTGGTGAAAAATATTTAGGTGGTCATGGTGCACAAAGTCATAATCAGGGAGCTGTTCCTGAAGCTAGTAATGTTGTTGCACGAATGCAAGAGCCACTGACCAAAGAGGTTCACTTTATATGCTTATATTTTAATGTGATGATTAAGTGTAATTTCTTAATATATTATGTTGTTGTCTTTCTGATTATAAAGCCAAACCGTATGCAGAAGAGTAGGAAATACCATTTTCAGGAAAGTAGTGCTGCTGCCAATGATTCCTCTCCCGATTTAATAAAATGGGTATTACTGTATTTGTCTTTCTTTTTCCCCTAGTATTATACTGGCTTCTTTTGTGGGTGAAATTTGCCTGCATCTTTTATAGTTTATTAATTTAACAGGTTAAGCAGTATGTTGATGACAAGATTGCGGATGTGCTAAATGGAATTGCTTCAATTATTGATAAACATTTGCCAGATAATAAGGTAATTTTCTTCTTTTGTTATTGTGTACTTCTAGATTGTTAAAGGTCAATTTTTTCTTTATTTCTAGGATGCGACCAGAGCCGATCTGGATGATGCGATGGAAACTGGTGGTAGAGCTGGTCGAACGAATAGAGATTTTATCAGGTTTGAAGAAAACAGTTCTGAACATGCAACATGTACGAAAGACTCTTCTCAGGAAAGTAGTGTTGCTGCCAATGATTCTTCTCCTGATTTAATGAAATTGGTATACTGTATTTGTCTTTTGTTTTCCCGCGTATCTATCTTTATTTTTCCCTAGTATTATACTGGCTTCTTTTGTTGGGTGAAATTTGCCTGCATCTTATATACTTTATTAATTTAATAGGTTAAGCAGTATGTTGATGACAAGATTGCGAACAAGCTGGATGGAATTCCTTCAATTATTGATAAACATTTGACAGATAATAAGGTAATTTTCTTGTTTAGTTATTGTATATTTCCAGATTGTTAAAATTCAATATTTTCTTTATTCCTAGGATGGGACTAGAGCTGATCAGGCTGATAATATGGAAACTGGTGGTAGAGCTGGTCGAAGGAATAGAGATTTTATCAGGTTTGAAGAAAACAGTTCTGAACAAGCAGCATTTGTAGGTCGTACCAGTCTGAATATTTGTGCCGGTATCTAACTTCCTATAGCCATACTTTGTCATACCTATTCAGATTGTCTACTCAGTAGTCTTTGTTCCGTGCGATAGCCGTTCACAATCAGGGATTAGAATATGGAGATATAAATCATGAAACTTTTTGTCCCGGCGCCTGTGCAATGACTGAAGTTTTTGATGGTATGGGAAATCATGGTGACGTTGGTCGAACGGATATAGATGATATCAACTTTTAGCAGAAGAGTCCTGAGAAAGCAACATTTGTAGATGGTAGCGTTCCCAATCTTACTGCAGGTTTGGAACTTCATATAGCTGCACTTTGTCATACCTGTTCAGATTGGCTACTTACCAGTGTTTGTTTGGTGGAACATCAGTTCTCAATCAGGGATTAAAAGATGTAGATGTGAATTATGAACGTGTACGTCCCAGTGTCTCTACAACAAATGAAATTTCTCTTGTCAAGCGTCGTCCTAAAAGAAAAGCTCAAAGCTCTCCAATCTCCGGTCCTCGTCGAACCGAAAGAATAAATGAATCTGTGCAACATTCACCTTCTGTCATTAAATGTGATTCTGGCACTAGTGTTGTCAGTGTATTGCCAAACAAGAAGAAAATGATATTGTTTGGACGGTCGCCATTTCAAAAATCTATTTTTGAGGAATGTGGCTGTGACTGTCTGACTGCATTGAATAAGGCCATGTATAATCCTAGGGGACAGTAAGTATCGACGCTTGGCCATTTTTGAGTTTTTTATATTGTATACTTTTATTTTAATGGTTTACTTTTATGTATTTGGCTTGGTGATTTTATGTCTTCTCGATTGCATAGTAAGAAAGCGGATGATGTTCTTGATCCAGTTATTGATTTTGGGGTCGCTGACATTACAACTAAGGATTGGTTTCGGGTATTACAAACATGTGGTGCTCTACTGTCTTCTGAGGTATATCAACTTCTTTTTGAACTTTTTTTACTGTTTAGATTTCTGTATCATTCATTGGAAGTATAGTGTTGTTTTTAATGTTGTTTGTCAACTTGTGCTAATTCCTGCAAACACATTTCTTTCAGCATCTAGATGTTATCTTCTACTACCTTAGAAAGAAGAAAAAGTACCATCTTGAAGTGAAGATTACAACTACTGATCATTATTTTGACAACACCATTCAAGTTGTTTACCAGTTAATGAAAAGAGGAGCACGAGTGGACACGCTGAAGGAAGCAAATGAAATATATGCTTGGTTATCGTCTCTGCTGCAACATTCCATGGCATTATGTTGACGAGGTTCTCTCTTTTGTTTATATCAAAAAAAGTCCCATTGGATTCTCTTGAGATTGTTGCTACGGACCAGGGTTATCTCTGTATACGACTCGATGCCCACTTGATGGATAACTAAAGCTATTGAAGATGCGGTGAATGCTTATGTTGTAGTTGTCCCTTTGCTTTTGTGCCATACTGGGTTTTATACTAACAGGGATGACCTTGTTCTGCAAAATAGATTACATAATGGGAAGACTTTGACGGAGCAATACGACGTTGAATATATCGAGAAACTTCCTAAGCAGAATTTAGCGTAAGCAGCCTTTCTGCACATATACTTTTACCAGAACTTACTGTTTTCTTCATATTTCTTCTTTAATGATCTGTGCAATTTATATGTCAGTACAGGGATTGTGGAGCATTTGTGGCTACTTTTGCAGAGCACATTGTTGAGGGAATCACCATTAAATCTCATGGTTTTGACATACACGAATTTCGTTCAAGATATGCTGCACTTTTGTGGGAGTATGGTTGTTATAAAATCGCACATAATGAAGAAAGTGATTCTGAATATCATGGTAAATGCATGGCGATGGTTGTCAGAAAATATTGGCTAGCAATTAGTGAAGAAATATTAGGGCTCACTTTTTTTTTTTTTTGGTCATATGAAATGTATATGTTTACATTTTAGGAAGTAATATTGTGAACCTTCACTACTGAATTACATTCAGCTTTTTAGCATTTATAAATGATGAATTTTGTTTCATTTACTGGATGTAACTCAAAGCAGATTGTGTTGTTTGTGCAATTTATGGGTTTTTTTTTCTCATAGTATACCTTTCACCTGGGATATAACTATACCAACATGGTATACAATAGAAAGAATATTAATATTACCCAAAAGAAAGTCAGGTGCAAAACAAAGTAAAATGGTATATCTTTTAAGGTATACTGTTGAATAGAAAGGTATACAATTGCAACATTATTCCTTATAATTAATAGGGAAGTATGTTCTGACAAAACAAATGTGTATACCATTCGGGCTATCCTGTATACTACAAAGGTATACAACTGTACCATGATTTTCTTTTAATAAAAAGTATACTATGACAAATTAAATCTGTATACCATTATGGTATCCTGTTTACTAGAAAAGTATATAATTGAAAATGGTATTCTTTTTGTTAGTAGAGACAAATATGTTAATGAAAGCAAAGCCTTGTACCTTTGGGAAAGTCGTATACCATTGGAGTAATATCATATATTAGAAAGGTATCAAATGGTGAGATGTTTTTTTTTAGTTGTATAACATTGGATTTATATAGTATACTAGAAAGGTATACAGTATAAGCAACATTTGCTTACGCAAATATTTATGACATTTTCAATTAGTATACCGTTCGGGTACACTGTATACTGGAAAGGTATACAACAGAATCATGGTTTCCTTTTACAATATACTACAAAGCTATACCATCGGGGTATACCGTATACTATAAAGGTATATAATGGAAGCATTGTTCTATTTTAGTAGAAAGGTATACCATTTGTGTATAATGTATACTACAAAGGTATGCGCTAACAACATGCTTTCCTTTTAGTTAAAATGTTTTCACAAAAGAATAAAAGAGCAACAAGAAGGCCGTTTTTATAGGTTTACATAAATTTCACACATAAACTGCACATTTACACGTTTCATCATATCCAAAACATAATTGCACATTTGCACCTTTCAAATAATACCACAGTTTCACATCTAAAATCTGCCAATTTCGTGCAGTTAATATAATTTTACATTATTTTAAAATAATAGCACAGTTAATGAAAAAAACTGACAGTAAAAACTCTCGATATAACTGCACGTATACACTAATTCAAATTTAAAATAATAGCACAGTTAATAAAAAATACTGACAGTAAAATCTGTCAATATAACTGCACACACAAACTAATTCAAAAACCTATTAAACAGTGTGACCCATTGTAAACAGTGTGACTTTTCAGAACTGATGGAAAAATACACATTGTACCTTTTCAGAATTTCCAGAATATTTTAAATTTAAAACGAATCAGTCGACCTGACTCCTACAAACATACGCCAATGTCTATAAATTCCCACGCATAAAACATATGGACAGAAATCCAATCTGTCATTTTCGTTATTGAACAAAAAAAAATACGTCAAATACTATCTGATAAAAAAGTACCTATGGAGAATGCCCACAGACCATCAAATGGCCACAGACCATCTAATGGAGGCCAGGTTTTCCAGAATGGTCATGGACCATCAACTCAAAGGCATGTTACAAACTTGCCTTCAATACTAACAGACCTCTATTGGATTTTCACATTTTGAAGATTGAGGTGGAATCCTTGAACGAATTCAGAAAGAAATGTGAAGATGAGTTGTGGAATTTAAGGTACATGCAGCGACAATATTATGAAAAACTGATGGGATTGCTTAAGGTAATGGCAGATCCCCTGCAATTGCACAATGGAGGGACAGGGGAGCCCGTGTTTAGGAATTATGGAGAATAAACAAGGTTTTAATTTTATATATTATCTATTGTTGTTCTTTTAGTAATTTTTTATAATGATATCATGTATTCAAAAAGGCAAACAGACAGTGTTAACATGTCATAGGTAGTTCTAGTTATACTGTGTAATTTTATGTCTAGATTTATGTTTCAATTGTATTATTCTTTTTTGCCTTTAAGATTTATAAAAGTTGTGTTCAGTATTTCAATTTTTTGCTGTGTTATATTTATAAGTTATATATATATATATATATCAAGGCTTATAGCACAAAATTAGTAAAGAAAGTATACAGAAGAAAAGTCCTATACTGTTGTAATGTGACAGTTCTAATACTGTAGTGACTATAAAGTTGTCCCACTACCTTTGGTTAACAGCAGTATACTATTGTGAAAAATTGTACAATAGAAAGGTATATAGAAGAAAGGAGTTTATATGTAACAAATAATAAACTATTAGGGTATATAGTATACTAGAAATGTATACCAGTGATAAAACTACAACATGTTAAAGTGCTAATGAGATCAATCATGGTACAATGTGTACCAAATGTATACAGTATTCAAATAGGCAGAATGTCATAAAAACACTATGAAATTGCAATTCACAACTAATATTTAATTTAACATTTAAAGACTACTGTTTGGACATCGTCTTCTGTGATAGAATTTCATATGAAAATAAAACGGTCTTGCATACACAAAAAATAGACATCTTTACAAAATGACTAGTTTTTGGAGACCACCATCTTCTTGCGCTACTTTTCCGCAACTTCATCAACCCTTCCAGGATCATCAAAATCACTACACTCATTCTGCTCAACTTTGTGCTTACCATATTTCCACAGTTTAAGAGAATATCTCGCTCGATATGTCTGTATACAAATTTTATCATAATCAATTGGGATGTTTTCAATCAGGTACTCTGCATAAACAGCAACAAAGGCTCCACAGTCCCTATAAGAATAGAAACACTCCAAATTTTTAGTGAAACAATAGTGTATAAAAACTTAAACAAATGTTACAATATATTAGAAAAAGAGTCCTTACGTAGTTTTCTCTTTGGGCACATCTAGCATATACATAATATTAAACGGATCTGTTAAAGCATGTCCATTGTGCAATCCGTCTTGCAAGATGATGTCATCCCTCTAAGTATAAAAGTTAGTTGCATTTAACATCAAAGGTAATTGGAAAGCATATGCCATTACTACTTGCTTAACTTCTTGAGCAGCATATGTGTTTTGATCGAAGTCATATACATAGATGCACCTATCACGGAATGAAACCCTCCCTAGCATCCAATGCCACTCCACTAACACATTCATAAGAAGGAGGACCTCATCAACATTCTTCCATGGTGTGTTACATAAAAGCCTGTGACCAAGGATATACTCATTCAAAGCAAGTTTTATTGCTGCTAGTCTCTGATTCCCTTCCAAACCTATGGACTTCTTATACAGACTTTGAATGGCATTGTCAAAATAACTGTCTGTTGTTGTCATCTTTGCTTTAACTCCATACTTTGTCTTCTTTCGAAGGTAGTAGAAAATGACATCTATGTGCTGCAAGAGAACTATACTCCATGAGTATACAGTCTAACATTATAGCATACATTATTAATAAAGAAACGAAGCAGTAGTCTTTTTTAGTTTTTCTAATTTTATTATGAATGGATTGATCAAGGGAGAATGATCACACATTGCAAGACGGTTCATATTCTCATCAATAAACCCCATGAAGACAATTCATCATAAACTTAATAAACCAGTATACATGTAAGGCATCCTATATACCAAAAAGTATACAACAGTGGAAATAAACCCAGGAAATCAATAAATCTTCAACTCAGCCAAAAAATATACTATATTGACTATACTGTATATGATAAAGGTATGCAATAATAACAATAAACAAAAGTATACACACCACAGGAGAAAAAGAAGCAGTACTCCTTTTTAACTGCCAAAACCACTCTTTATCTTCTATTGTAGCAACCTTAAAGCTGTATGATGGCTTGAGCATGTCCTCCTCCCGATTTCTGTTCAGGTCCTTTTTCATTTTCCTAACAATAGTGTGAATAAAAGCAGTACTAATACTTTCTTCAAATGGGTAGCGTCCATACACAATACTCCCTTGAGTTGCTCGTCGAACACGTATACCAGATCCCCATTCTGAAATGCGAGGTGACTGTATTAGAGGTATAACTTTTAGTATCCCCGAAGGAGCAAACCCGTTGTTTCAGACGACACCATACCCGGTGCTGCATACTTCACTATTGCAGGTACTACTATATTCAAAGCAGCAGCATCATAAGCAATACCACTTGCATTGTAGGCTGGTTGGGTGGAGTACTTGTATACACATAGTTAGAACTTGAAACTGGATCTGCAAACAAGTAACATCAATTGAATCTTCACTTAAATCAAAGTACACAGAACTTGATAGTGGATCTATAGAAGATTGCTCCAAATTACTGGGATCAATTAAATTCACACAGTCGGAACTCGAGAATGGTTATACATTATTGTCATACTGGGCAAAACAATCTTGATCTCTACTCATCCATCGGCACAACAATTATATTCATCATTATCCTTGCGATCATCTCTAGTCGTATCCTTAAAAAAAGTACAAACCTAAGTATTGTGCCCTAAAAGAATCTGGTAAATACTTAGAGAAATTTTTTTGTCTTGTTGTAAAACAATTAAACAAGTACACTTTTATAGTATAAAGACTACCACAATGGTATACAGTAAGAAAATAACTTTTTGTTATTTTTTCCAATAATGGACCTACAATGTTAAGGTGGTATACCATTGACGTATACAACATAGTAAAATGGTATGCAACTGTAGATAATAAACCAAAAAAGAAAGTACCTCTGGATACGGCAGAACTTTAGGTTTTCCAAGTGAAGCAACAGCTGCAAGCATGTCATCAAATTTTACAGCAGCATGTTTCTTTAAGTTTCCCAATTCTTTCTTTATAGATTGAGACCCACTTGCTATCTGATGAAGTAAGTAGCAAAAATATAATCAGTAAATAATGTATGAAGTGTTAATTAACAAAAATAAAATTTATAAACATACAAGTTTTTAAATTTCTGAAACATTGACGTTGGCACCAACTATTTGATCTTTTCCATTATCGTCAACAGGAGGGTTTCTTGCAATTCGTTTGAAATCCATAAATCAAGATTTTGCACTAATTGGCAGCAAAATTGTTTTGTCTTTGACCTAATCATGCTAATCAAAGTACACTACCTGAAAGAAATGTAGAATAATTGACAAGTCACGTGGTTTCCTTGTGTTCTATAACACGTAGCATTAGTAATAGATTCTTTTGTGTGGTGAAATGGTCATTTTTGTTCTACTTATTAAAAATGTGGCTATTTTTAGTTTAGATGTCACCTTACTATACATATAGCATAAATATTCCAAACTATTTTTTGTCAAATTATTCTCAATACTGATGCATACAGTAGGCT
This sequence comes from Petunia axillaris subsp. axillaris, assembly GCA_029990575.1. Lineage (NCBI taxonomy): Eukaryota > Viridiplantae > Streptophyta > Magnoliopsida > Solanales > Solanaceae > Petunia > Petunia axillaris. The sequence goes on from JARKNS010000004.1 coordinate 140,092,406, forward strand.
CATGATGTCGTTTATGATAGACAGGTGCATTTCTTTTGAGACTGTAAATGTTCATTTCGGACTAAATAAGATGTTATGTTGCTCTAAACACTTTAGCAATATAGTTAAAGTGATATACCAACAAACTAAATTGTACACTAAAGCGTATCTAGCAGAGTATTTTTTTGTCAACTTTGTTTGAACATATTGCAACACAAGCGAACTAGTACACTTTTACTTGAGAGTGCTGCTATTGTATACAATAGGAAAGTATTAGGGGGTGTATACCTAGTTGCACAAGTCAAAACAGTATACCATTAGGGTACACTACATAGTAGAAAGGTATACAGAACGAAATTTGTATACTGTCGTAAGCTGACAATATTTATTGCAGCGACGGTAAAGTTGTCCCACTAGCCTTGGTTGCTCTTACTTAACAATTGTATAATATTGCGAAATAGCGTATACTACACAGGTAGAGTAATGGAATTTTCAATTCACGTATACCTTTGTAGTATCCAGTATACCTTTCTGGTATACTTCTTTAATTTTGTCCCAGTATATCCTGGTGGTATACAGTCACATATTTTATAAGCCATAAAGCCATAAAACTGGTTTTCAAACATAAAACTAGGAATAAAATAAGTAAGCAAACTTAAATAAACAACAATGTTTAATTTATCAAACTACAAGTTGTTAAAGTACAAAAGAGAACCATCAGGGCTGCACTTGATAGTGACATTGATAACATCCATATTAACCCAAAACATTCAATAGGATTTAAAAACTAATGCCTACACACTACATTACTAGTTAAATATACTAATCAGCTAGGTTAGAGTCTTCATTAACACATTTCTACTTCTTGCGTTTTGCTTCATTGACCATCTGTAATCTTGCAGCATTTTGAACAGGATCCTCAGAATTGCTAGGCTCTATTCAGGATCACTTTCTTCAGGGTTCATGATTTTGTTAGAGCCATACTCCTACAAAAGTGCAACATATCTATACTGAAATCGCTCAATGTTAAAATCATTAGCTTTAATAGGGATTTTCGCTATGAGGAGCTCTGCAAAACTAGCTAGAAACGCTCCACAATCCCTGCACACATATACATTACACAGAATGTCAAAGCACAAACCTGAATAACCTATTAAATAATGTGAATACTATACGTCGGAGAAAGAGTCCTTACGCTAATGACTGGCTTGGAAGATTTTCAACAAATACAACTTTATACGGCTTTGTCAACGTCTGGCCAATGTGTAAGCCATTGTGCAAAACAATATCGTTCCTCTTATCATAAAATCCAATTTTGCATAGAAATAAAGGAACTACAAAGGCATAAGCCTGGACCATCTCTTAAACAACTTTAGATTTCCACCTAGACTGCATCGAGTCATATACAAGGATGGTCCTAGTTCACAGTGACAATATCAATAGAATCCAATGCGACTTTTCCTGGACATGACCAAAACTGAGCACATCATCAACATTATACCATGGAGTGTTGCAATTCAAATGACAACCAGTCATGTACTGCTCAATTACATGTCGTCCCTCCAGCATTTCCATAGGTTCTGCTCCTTTCAACTGCTGATTAACATTTTGACTGGTGTTGTGAAAATAATAATCAATAATTGTAATATTTGCTTCAAGACTATGTTTCATCTTCTTCTGCAGATAGTAGAAGATGACATCTAGATGTTGAATATGATTTGATGAGTTACCACACAAAATGAGAAGCGACAACAATATAGTCATAGTTATACAAATAATTAAAAAACAAGAAAATTCTGGAAAAATAAAATCATATACCTGAGAAGACAATGGACATCCATTAGTGTTTATTTCCAAACCAATCCTTATCGTTAATCTCGGCAACCACAAAATCAAGAGGCGGATCAAGAATATCATCTGTTTTCTGGCTGTCAAATCAGCAATACATAAAATAAGAAAGACAAAATATAAAAAAGTAACCACAAAGTGAGCGTATACCAGTAAAGTATACTGTATACTTAAAAGTAATACCAGCTAAGTACAAATACTTACTGTTCCTTGCGTTTGTGCATTCCTTCAGTCAATGCAACCAAAGGTTCGTCATCACAGTCCGCTGTAATAGACATTTCAAATGGAAACCGTTCGGTCACAATTTGTTTCTTCTTCTTAGAGAAGTTGCAAGATGAATCTTGGACTGGTGGATCTTTTCTCTTTCCTTGGGTAGAATTGCAAATTTGGACTTCTAATTTCTAAGTTTGGTTTGCATAATTCAAAATCTGAAGTTGAGAATCAGTCCAATCTGTAATATCAAAAGTAATATCCTTTGACTCGGGACATGCACTAGTTGTTTGAACAGTCTTGGGTGGTGCCTTCTCATTAGGACTACCCGACGTGAGACGGTGGCGCTGAGATTCCGTCAAACTCATGTCAGCAATATCATATGGATGAACTGCTAATTTGGGGGGAAACAATACGTGTATCAGTAGGGAGGACTTGACCAATTTCTTCATTAACCAATTTCTTGATAGCATCTGCGTCCTAGAAATAAACAGAAAGTCTATTATATAAGAATCTGGAAATATACTATACCAAAATAAGAAAAACTACATTTGAATCTGCCACATGCTTATAACCCGCAATCAAATCAATTGCTTTAAGCACCTCTGCAATTCTCATGTCAATATATTGCTTAATATCAACAACATCAGTCTTTAAGGAAGTAAATTCATCTTGCACCTAAAATAAACAAAAAACATGTAAAACAACGCCCCCCCCCCCCCCCGCCCAAAAAAAAAACTAATGAACATACCATTTGCTTTAAATCAGCAAAAGGATCATTTCCAACACCATTGCTTGATTGACAAGGCCCTTTTGTACTGCCCTGTCTAACTTTTGGCTTCATGAACAGAAAGGCGAGAATATCTTCAAGTATAATAGATAGAGATATAGTAGTTATTTATTAAATTAAACTATAAGTATATAAATGGAACCTCTTCGGTCAGTGGTTGTTGTGTTCTAGTACCAACATCACTAGCTTCAGGAACTGCTTGCTCATTGTCTGTTTGACCACCAACAGAAGCGCAGTCTTGCTCAACAACATAAGTACCTTGTGGAAGAGTTTGCTCATTCTGTGTTTTCCCACCAACAGTAGGCAACTCTTGTTCAGCATCACCACTAATTTTAGGAACAGGTTGGTCATTCTGTCTTTGTGCACCAGCAGCAGGCAAGTCTTGCTCAGGAACATCAACAAATTCAATACCATCTACGTCTAGCGCTCCCCGCTCAGCATCAGTTGGGACCATGTTTGTTACATTCAACTGTTGCAAACGTATTGACATAAATAAAACTAAAGTACATAAAACTTAAATAGATATATACTACAAATTAGATCAGGTATACCATTAATATTTACTTTAAATCAAAAGTATCATTTTTGTGAAAAATAGACCTGTAATATTCCATACTAATAATATAGAAGTACATCTTCATAGTAGTATACTAATACAGGGAACTAACTTGATATAATGCAAACAATATAAAGCAACTTTAAAATCAAAGAAAAATTTACCTTTACCTTAGTCTCATCTTCATTACTTTGGGTTATATGGCTACCACTCGAAAATAAAGGCGAATCCATCTCTAGATCAATATAAAAACTTGGAAAATTAGCGGAAGATATTGTTTTACGCCCCATAACTTGAAACCCTAGATTTTGAATTACCCTAGTTTGACAAGAAAAGTTCTTCAAATGAAAATGAGTACCAAACACGTTGGTCTTTTTGAGTGTTTAAATGTATTTATTTCAGTCAATATAAAATATATTATTATATTTTTAGTTAAAGTAGTATACTTTTCTGCAGAATCATTAAGCTAGTATACCTGTATGGTATACTGCTGTATACAAAGGAAAAATAAGTTTATTATAAACAATCAAGACTGGTATACCATTTGTGTATCTAACATACTAAAAGGTTACACACTAAAATACTTTTGGACGGTGTTAGTGATAGTAGATACATTAAATATCGTTGTGTCCTATTTATGAAATAAACAAAAATGTAGCACGATTTTTGTATATGTGGTAAAATAAAATAATAGAGTTACGAAAAGTAATATATTATCAGATATTACAAAGGTATCAAATAGCAAGACGGTTTTTTTAGTTGTATAGCATTGGGGTATATCATATACTAGAAAAGTATACAATACAAGCAAGATTTGATTAGGCAAATATATTGTGACATTTTCAAGTTGTATACCATTGGGGTATACTGTATACTACAAAGATATACCATTTGGCATATACCTAATATCAAAAAGCTGTATACCTTTTGGGGTATACAGTATTCTGGGAAGGTATACATTGAAAAATCCATAGTAGATTAATGATAATTGAGATTTGAATAAAGATACACGATGACATCGGAAATCTTCTATAACTGCTCTATGAACAGTATACATGACAATAAAAATATAAAAACAACACATGTAACATAAACATACTACTTAACTCAAACAAACATGATAGAACACAACAAACCATAAAACATTTCACATAAAACAGAAAATGCTACTTAAATTGACCACTTGACAAAGGACTTCAAATTTCTGGAGAAGTATAGTAGTCAGCAGGGTCCATTTTATGATCTGCAAGAAGACCATGAAGTATTTTCTTCATTCGACTTCCTTCTTGTACTGTTGAAGTAATTCCTCAAAACTAGCCTTAAACGTTGCAAGTTCATCTCTTAATTGCTCCACCGCCATCTTTGTTGTTGGTGCAGAAGAAGATCCTGCAGTGCTTGGTCTACGAGCCATTTCTCTATGTGTAAGTATGTGTGTGTTTGGATAATCTTTTTCACAAGATGAAAGAAACTGTGGTAATATTAGATTTTGAAGAATAAAACAACAATAATAACCCTTTTTTATAGGTGAGGTTTCATACATAAACTGCTACACATTACATGCCTAAAATAAAGGGAACTGCACATCTGCACCTCTACACGTTTGGATCTAACAAAAACTGCTTACTTCGTGCAATTAAGCTAATTTTTTATTAATTGAAAAAATTTCATTAGACATTAATTCTGAAAACTGACAGTAAAAACTGTCAATAAACTTCTTTTTTAATTAAAGAAGTATACCATTAGGGTATACAGAACAAAAGTCGTATACTTTAGTAATTTGACAGTTTTATACTGCAATATCTGTAAAGTTGTCACACTAGCCTTAGTTAACAGCAGTATACTATTGTGAAAAACTATACACTAGAAAGATATACGGAATAAATGAGTTTAACCGAGTTTAAAGGATTATACCACTATGGTATACTGCATCATAAAAAAGTATATATAATAGAAGTCCTATACTGTAGTATCTCTAAGGAAAAAATTGTTTGTCCAACCTACTTGGACTTTTTAAAGAGAAAGTGGTCAAATAGCATAATACTACAGAAGTATATACAAACCAATTATACAGAATCAACACCACTATATTAAAGCAAAAGTGGGAATATATTTTCTCCTGTAAACGAATTAATGAGTAAATATACAATGTATTCTAGAAATATATACAATGAAATACCCATATTGAACAAACTTTACTACACGGTAAAGAACAATTGATATTGAACACCATAGCATTTCATAGCCAACACAATAAATCCAGTATACCAACAGGGTATAACACACAATACCAATGTATACAACTAGCTGTTAGGCACAAATTGCACCACAAGTAATAGCATCAGCTATTTGAGACATGCACTAAAATAAAAGAAACCAACATAATTTATTGGTATATCAAGACTCTATAGGGACATTTTTGCATGTCGTACGATTGTGGCCTTTCTTTCCACACTGTTGACATGTAAGTTGTTTCCCAATTTGATTTGATTTTTCCAGTCTTTGGCCTTCGAGGTGGTATTCTGCCTCTTGGTGGTAGCACCTCTTGTGATAAAACCTCTTCTAGTATCTGCCATGTAGTTTCATCTGGTATATGATAAACTGGTATTGCATATGTTTGAATAAAACTCTCCCTAGTGTAGTATTCAGAGCAGTATTGGTATGGAGATAATTTGAATTTTTCCAGTACTGCCAAGGCATGTCGCCATGGCATTTCTTCCAGATCAAGCCAACGACAAGTGCATCTCTTTTCAGCCAAGGACACTTGATACGTTACTGAACCATCCACTACTGAATGCAAGAAGACATTTGATGGAAGGACCTACATTTTTTATGAAAAAAATTATATTAGTGACATTGAAAAATACGATAGACAGTACTTTCAGAAAGTATACATTGAAGTACATCATACCCTCATTGTTTTTTATGTGATGATTTCTGCTGTCAAGACATCATCATACTTTTTAGACAGTGTCAGCTCCTTACAAGTACCCAAAGCTTCCATCCTGTTTTTAAAGTTCCATTCCCTAACCAGATGCATCATATAGTCTAGAAAATTAATTACGGGGAGGTATATTATGTTCCTCGTTCTAGAGTTCACCGATTCTGTTTTGTTGGAGGTCATGGTGTTTGTTCTATTTGCAATGGTATATGCCCTCGACCATCTTTTATATCCTGCGTCAATCAAGTACTGTTTGACATTGCTATCAATCTTCCCAATAGTACCCATGTGTGTGTTGAACTATGTAACTGTGTAAGCTCTTGCTAACTTATAGTATGTTTTTGAAATTTTCTTTTGCGTCCTATTGATTATATTATTTCATAGGTGGAATACACAGATACAGTGCGGGACCTGCGGATACACTGTGGTTAGTGCAGTGTGAATGCTCTCATTTATATCGGATACAAAGCACATGCCATCCCTCTGAGCGTATGCTTCTTTGAACCATTGAAAGAACCAATAGTATGACGCATCATTCTCAGGATCGACAATAACAAATGCTAGGGGTAGGATATGTCCTGTAAAAAGAAGAGTTATTATTTAGTAACAACATGAGTGTACTTTATTTTTTGACAACTTTCACTAAGATGCTGAAATCGAAAAATATTCCGTCTTTAAAAAAGCTGTAGTTTACCTCCTGCATCCTATGCACATGCAATAATGTATGTCCCTCCATATGCACCTCTGAGGAAGCTGGCATCGACTACAACTATTGGCCAACAGTATTTCTATCCTTCAATCGTTGTTTTAAGGGCAACAAAAGCATAAAGGAAGCGCCCATTTACCGCAGTGTGTAGTCGTATTATTGATCCAGCGTTTGCATGGTGCAGGACATACAAATAACTCGGTAACTTCTTATAAGAGTCACGAGGTTTCCCTCTTATTATTTGTACCACCTTTTCCTTTGATCTCCATGCTTGCATGTAGATTATGTCGACACTGTGCTCTTTTTTCATATACATGATTATGTCTGCTGGTGTGTACACTGTCCTCGAATACTCATATCTGTCTTTTATCATTCCTCCAATAACTACAATAGTAGCTTGTCTTTGTGCATTAAACCTCTGCTCATGTGAGGTGTGTGCTCATCCTTGAAAGATGTTACTTTAAATAGGTTTGACTTTCCCACACTTGACGATTTCAGAACCCACTCGTACTGCTCATCAATGCATATAAGACAGTACCTGTTTACGTAAGAGTTCGGTAACAGTTTTCCAATGTATACCATGCAGTGTAGTGAAATTATGGCAACATTGCTATACTAGTATTGAAAATCAATTATGCCATAACTTAGTTCTTATACGGCTACAATTTGTCTGTACGCACAATGGAAATACCGGGAATACTGTACAATTGATATTGAACCGCATAAAACCATATACCCCCAGGGTATATTATACACTACCAAGGTATAACACGCAACGAAAATATAGGGTATACTGTACAATTGCTATTGATCCACATAAAACCAGTATACCCCTAGGTATAATGTGCACTACTAAGGTATAATGCGCAACATAAATACAGGGTATACTATACAATTGATATTGAACCTCATAATTAGTTCTTCTACGGCTACAAGTGCTCTGTACACGCAATGGAAATATAGGGTATACTGTACAATAGATATTGAACCGTATACAACCAGTATACCACCACGGTATATTGTACAGTAGCAAGGTATAACACGCAATGGAAATATAGGGTATACTGTATAATTGATATTGAACAGCATAAAACCAGTATACCCCAATGGTATACTGTACAGTACCAAGGTATCACGCGCAATGGAAATACAAGGGCATAAAACTAGTATACCTCCAGGGTATAATGTACACTACCAAGGTATACACTGAAGAGTTTTACGCTGTTGCTACTGCCTTGACATTTACACTAAAAAGAACAAAAGTAGGAAGCACATTTGCACTGTATACCCATTTGGTATTTGCAACGTATTTCTTATGGCATACATTTACGCAAAAAATAGGAAACATAGTGCATACAGTATGTTATACAACTACTCAGAAATAGTAAAGTCACAAATTAATTTTTCTAGGGGATACAATTGTACTGTATACCTGCTTGCTATACTGTTATTTCCATAGTATTCGTTAGTGTATACAGTTCTGTTATATTTGGAATACATTAGAATAATATACTATTACAATAGAAGTATATACTGAAATAGTATATAATAGAAAAATTATAGTTATATTACCTTCTCGAACACGATCGATGAACCTTAAATAGAAATTTCCTGTAAATCGCATAGTGCTTCATAACACTACTGAGGACATACTTGTCCCTAAAAACTTGCCCAGTTTTAATGTTCCGATGATATTCATCCATAATGATGTGGCCTTCTTCAATTTCCATATCGATCATCCCAACCTCGTTCGACAAAATTTCAATGCCTTCCATATAATTCAATGTCGTGAAACTCCCCGCGCTTGTTATGTTGCGGATTAAGGTTATTGAGATAGGAAAATCGATCATGTCAGGTTTTTTCCTCTTTTGCTGCAGATTCAGCTTCACTCCCATGTCATTATTGATCGACATTGGAGGATATGCATCTTTTACCTCAAATTTGATCTCAAATTATTTTTTCGATAAATCGATAATTAGGAGATCTGCGATAGCTATCTGGAATTGTTTAAAACGACAGCTATTTTCAATCATAAAACCAGCGACTTGGAAATCATAGTGCCTGTTAGCAGAATCCCAATGACCATTAAACTGAACTAAAATTTCGACTTCCATTGCTGAAGAGAGTATACCGATCTCTGTATGGTGAACAAAGCATACGGTGCGAGCTTGTATTTATGTAAAAATTAGGGTTTTGGTAGCGTGAAATTGGGAGAGATTAGCGTGTATCCAATTCTGAAAGTATAGGATATTTTGGAGCTGGGAGAAGCGGGAGAGATAAATGGGTATTTAGGTAATTAGTTTAGTGGGTAGCTGAGGTAATATTTGAAAGTTGTGGGTAGGGGCCGTAATTACTTTAGCATGTGTGGGTATTTTTGTAAGTCACCCTTAATATTATGGGCAAGAAATATCCCCTACTATTTTATTTTCTTAACCTTTTTTTTAAGAATTCCGTTAGTTTTTAGGATAATTTTGAGCCTAAATAAAATGTTGAGGGCATTTCTGGCCCTAAAGGTTAACAGTAGGGGTATATCTGACCCAAAAGATTAACGAAGAGTATATTTAAACTTTTTTCAATAGATTAGGAGTATTTTTGACCCTTTTCCGTATTTTAAATATATGTAACCCGACTTAAATTGTGTCGAGCTATAACTTTGTAGAAATTCTTCAGAGTTATACACATAAAATTAAACCTCCCATTTCATATCTTATGCCTCGCGCACAATACTTTTTCTCCTATATATGAGCATATAGTTCGTGCCAAAACTTTTCAAATCATTTTATGTTAATTATGGCCAATGAAAATAAAGTAAATGTCTCATTTAATTGGGGAAGCGAATGTTGCATGAAGGCAATAATTCAATAAGATATAGCTTACCCCCTAGTTGTAATTTCAATATGCCAATTTTCATTTTGTATGAGAAGTTTGTTGGTATTTTGTATCAGAAAATCATGTTATCCAACACTGTTTTTTTGATAAGTATCCATAGTCTTCATACAATTTACTCTCCTCATACTTTCGTGATGTTTGTAGACTTTCGTGACATTGAAGACATTGACATCTCGCTGAGATCTGGGAAAAGCTTGACCTTGAAACAAACGTTATTAAAAAGTCCCCAAAGACGTCACCAATTTGTATTGGCCTAAATCGAGATAGGACAACAAATCGAATTTGTTTAGTGTTGATTGATAATTTGCTTGTATCAATGTCGTGCTTGAACTAAGATCGGATTTGAACGAAAAAAGAGCTTAAAAAAGTAAAAAAGGCAGAAAGTAAACGAGACAAAGCTTACAAATATAAATTAAATACCGTATTTCTGTATATCCTTCTTGGTTACAAGCGGTTCCTATTTATAATTGATGTAAATAATAACGTTATAGCCATAATAACTATGTTTTTATAGCCATTACTCCACATTTGATCGTGGTCAGCTCATAATTTTCTTTTTAAATGCCAGAGCAACGGTCGACTGTTATAATTAGAGATGACTGTTTCGCCGAGGTGATTCGATCCTTTGAGGGGTCGCATATCGCTTATTCTGCAATTTCTCTGATTCCTAATCTCGGCTAGATTCTTCTCGTGGCGGGGGTGAGGATTATTCCCTCGGGTGGCTGTCCTCGGTGAGACTTGACCGTTTCGTGGTTTGAGCCCTTACATTGAGGTGGTAGGGGTTTTCACCCAACACAGATAGTCCCCCCACCCTTTGGACAATTGTCATAATTTTCTGGGGGGTGGAAATGAATTAGGCGGGAAAGTGATGTGGCGCGTTTTTTGCCAGAAAATTTTAAAAGGCGAGCATCGCTTTAATGTCACATCCTGTGCACATGGCCTTGTTTTTAACGGGTGCAACTTTTTCGTTTTATCTTCCTCATGTAACTGTCATCATGGTGTTTCAATCCACTTATGTTTTACGATAAATTGGCCATTTTTTGTTATTGTCTTTATCATTTCATAATTTTTCTTAAACCCATTTGCATTTTCCAACCTCTTTTTCACTTCTAAAAATTTTTACCATGTCTTTACCTTCCCGTTGTGTGAACATCATTGATGCCAGTATTTCGGCATCGACTGATGATTTGCTAAATTCTCCCCCATCAGCCACTTCTTTCCATTCTGATGACAGTTGTAGCGCCGCCAGTCAAGAACCTTCCATTGGCGATGATGAGGTGGCGACTGAAGAGGCTGTTAATAATGATGTTGATAACGAGGTGGTTGAGACCTCGGCCACAAAGAAGAAAAGCAAGCAAGTTTATCAAGGGGAAATCAAACCTCAATGGGTTATTCCAAGGCAATTTGATTCTAGTAAGGTCTTTAGGATGAGGGGGCAAACGACCTCAGATATTAGGAGGAGAAGAAACCTGCCCGTTCAGCTTTCCCCGAGCCTTGCCTCGGAGGAGCATATAACTTTGATCCGAGAGGAATGTCATTGGGGCCCCGAGGTCCCAATCTCGATTCCTACCCCCGAGCACCGCATGTGCGACAGTGTTTTGGGGCAATCCTTTGTCTATACTTATCCATTTCTGATAGGTTTTTCCTTCCTCTTCACCCCATGGTAGACAGTTTTTATAGAAAACATAAAGTTTGCTTGGCTCAGCTAGGCACCGGTTTCTGAAGGGTCATTCAGTTCCTCGACTATATTAATCGTAAAGCCGGGGTCGTGTTTGAGTATGACTACTTAATTTCTTTGTTTTCTCTTTCTCTGCACAAAGATGGCGTTGTGCAGTTAAACAAGCTAGGTCAGTTTTCCATCATCACTAAGAGCGACGACACCGAGGATCGTAGCTGGTGTGATTGGTTTGTTCTCCTTCCTACCTCTTCACTTTCCGCCTGGCCTGGGTTCCCCGAAGCGTGGAACAAAACACGTAAGCTTTCTTCTGGTTTTATTCTTTATTTGGCTTTAATAAGTGTGGGAATGCTAACTCTTTGTTGTAATTTTTAGCTTGGAAGCCTCCAATCAATCATCCCAATAATTTAGAGGCTTGGGTGTAAGCCATTATCAGTACCGAGGGGAGGCTACAGAGAGATTGGATGGTTTTAGCCGCTCGTGCGGAAAACAAGTGGTTGGGCAAGCGACTCGGTTAGTATGTTTCCAAATTTGATATACATTTTTATTGATGCGTCTCTTCTTGTTCTTACTCCTCTTGTCTTTTTCAAATTTCAGCGAGTTGCTTGTCGAGGCGGAGAAGGAGGAAGACAAGAAGGAGAAGAAGAAAACGAAGAAGAAAAGAAGTAGGAACGACGAGCGGAGGTCGTCGAGGTCCCTGACGTCGAGGCCAGTTTGCAATCTATTGACGAGTCTGTCCAGACTCTTGCTCAGGCCCAGAGAGGTATTTTTCGTATATCTCCCTTTTATTTTCCTTTGAATAACGCGTTTTCTTTTTCTTCAGGTTCGAAAAGAAAGGGCGATACGCCGAAAAAGCCAGCTAAGGCTAAATTCCCTCGGGTTGATTTGCCTACGGTTCCTCGGTGAAGACTAATTGATGAACCAGGCGATATCTGTGTTCAAGGTGAGGTAGAGGCGACGAGCATCAAGGAACCAAGTCAAGTCTTTGATAAGGTTCACGAGGAGCTTGAGTCTGGCAAGGCCAAGCCTACCGAGGTGATTTCGTCTGCGAGGGGGTGAGCGCTGATTCAACCCAGGCTAAGGCAATCCTTCCTCAAGGGTTTAGGCGTATCCCAATTCCAATAGATATTTCTATTGGATGACAACATGGGGGTTGCCATTATCTGCAAGGGATTGCTTGGGCCTTTAGAAAACGATCGGCTTAACAACATTCCCTCGGACGATTTGATGGCCTACTCGGCTCAGCATGCGATTCATGTAAGGTTTTTTGTTTGCTTACTACTTTTCTGATTTAACCGTTTTTCCTATTTTTGATTCCTTTCCCTTGGTTGTAGGGCTACATCTATGCCACGAAGGCGACTGAGATTGAGGCCCAACGAGCAGCACAACTTCAGCGAGTTGGGGATGAATGGGATCGTAGGATGAATGTGCTCGAGGCTCGTGTTTTTGAGCTCGAAAAGCAACTCTCTGACTCAGAAGTCAATTTGGGCCGATCTCAGAAAGAAATCGAGCAATTAAGCAGCGGACTGTGTCAGACTCGTGGAGAAGTTGGCAATCTCTTGGTTGAGAAGAGGTCTCAGGAGGAGTGTCATCGAGCTGAGCTTCAGAGGCAGGCTGATGCCGCAGATGCAGCACTCAGAAGATCAATTGAGCAATTTGATGAGTGCAAAATATTTATATATTAGATAATTAAAACTACACTATTTTAGTTAAAATATTTTTATAATAGTGCTATTATTTGTATCTTCTAATGATATTTTGCAGAAGAGGAATATACCATGAATAAAGCAAATAACAAAGGAAGAAGAGTTTTATGTATGCAAGAAGTTCATGATCACCATGCAAGAAAGTTGCTACATATCTTGGCTAGAATATTTGCTCCTCATTATACATCTTGTTAATATGGAATTACACATTTAATAAAACAATACATGAATTAAAGCAAAGAAAGGAGCAAGAGAGGACTTCACGTATCCATGTCATTTTGCAAGAAACTTTCTACACATCTTTATCAATTGACATTGCAAGATTGAATGATGAAATGGTTTTCTATAAATACAGGACAAACTCTCCCTGTAGTTGGATATCAAGTCATAGAATAACTATTCTACTCTCTTAAAAGCTTTCGTCTTTATTTTGTTTATCTTATTATAAGTTCAATGTTTTTTAAAAGTATTGGCAATATTGTCAATAATATAAGTCTTTTCTTTGGTTTAAATACTCCATAGTGGGATAATTTCTTTTTTGTTGGGATAGTTGATGAAGCTTGATATATTTATAATAATTATCTCAGTTTTAATATCTTGTCTAAAATTTTCTATTCCACATTTTATATTGTGCGGGAATGATAGTTTTATTATTCTTTACTATCAATCTTACATATTTTATCTCGCATTTATTATCTCAGTTTTAATACATCTTGCCTGAAATTTTCTATTTCACATTTTATATTGTGCGGGAATGATAGTTTTATTATTCTTTACTATCAATCTTACATATTTTATCTCGCAGTTATTATCATATTAATTTTGTAATTCTCATGAAGCAAAATTAATATGTGATAACTGATGAATAAAATAAGTAAAGGAAAAGTAATTTTTAGTAATCTACCATTTCAAGTCCGTAGTCTTGCTTGCCTCAATTTTAATTCTCACGGAGGAGTTGTTGTAGGCAAGATTCTTGATTTTTCGTAAAATTATTTTTACGAAGTTTTCACTACTTTTTAGCACAATTCAGACAAGAAAAATATTTCGATTTAACTGTCACTTGTTATAACTCAATTAATTTAGAGTGTTACTAATTGATTATTTTCTTGTGAGAAAAATATAATTGAATTAGAAATAAGCCATTATTCTTTTGAGAATTACTTGTCAAAATTGAAGTTTTTATTATAAATATTATCAAGTGAATTCAATGATTCCCAACTTTTTAAATTGAAAATCTTCCGCAAGTTATTTTGTTTTAGTTAAAGTTATTTAAAAGTTCACAAGCTCACTTTTCATCAATTTGATTCTCTCAAATAGTGGTCGGAGTATTCGAAGTCTGTAGCATAGATTTTCCCAATCTCTGTGGGACGATATCTTAAACTATATTAGAATTTGATAAGCACGAGCAGAAATATCCTATACACTTTGGACTCGTCAAATTTTTGGCACCGTTGTCGGGAATTGGCGTTCATCTACTTCAGACTAAATATTCTGTTACTAATTTGAGAACATATTATCTACTGATATTACTATAATTATTAATAGTTACTAATATATTAACTCTATCTCCTCGTGAGTTACTCAAGTACTCCTTCTAACATTCCATTACTACTTCTAACAGTTCTCTTCTGCTTCTAACACTTATATTTTCTTTTGTATATTTTATTTTTCTTAGCAAGTATTATTAAAGTGTTTATCTAATAGTCCACATCACTTCTTTCATCTATCATTTTGTTTTTCCTACTACTTTTATTATAACGACTACTTTAGTATATCTATAATAAGTTTTATTATAATAATTATTATTATTGTAAATTTTCTTTACAGTCTTTACCATTACTAATTACTATAGTCTATA
Organism: Petunia axillaris subsp. axillaris; assembly: GCA_029990575.1. Taxonomy (NCBI): domain Eukaryota; kingdom Viridiplantae; phylum Streptophyta; class Magnoliopsida; order Solanales; family Solanaceae; genus Petunia; species Petunia axillaris. The sequence goes on from JARKNS010000004.1 coordinate 140,107,561, forward strand.
ATATAATATATAAGTAGTTCTCTATATTAAGTATTTCTTATTGTTATTATTACTGCTACTCACCTTTTTGTTTCTCTCTAACATTATTAAAATTTAAAAAGTAAAAAAGAGAAAGAAAGAAAAGGAAATCGTTGTCTGTACTACTACATATTGTTTCACTTTATGAGTTTTCCCTTTTTTTTTTTAGTGTTATTAGTTGTATTACGAGTATTATTATATTAGTATTATTTGTATTTCTACCATTACTTATAACTATTTTATTTTATTTTATTTTTTCTTTTCAAGTTTCTAGAGTGTTGTGTTTACTTACTGTTTCTAAGTTATTACAAATCGTTTCTTATTATATATATATATACACTATCTAGTACTTTTTCTTATATTATTATTATTATTATTATTATTATTATTATTATTATTATTATTATTATTTATTTTTTTATATCTAAGTTCACTACCTGCTGTTTCTTTTTACATCTTTATTTTCTTACATAACCATCATTATTATTATAGCTATTATATCAAGTAACAGTATCATCTTGTGATTTTACTTTTATATACTATCGTCTACTATTTTATTAATATGGTAGTTTTCTATACTATTGTTGCTTATTAGTATATCTATTATTATTAATACTAATATTTTTATAATAAAAGTATATTAACTTTTTTTCCTTGATAGTGCTTCTACCAACTTCAATTGTTTCTTTCTTTTGCCATATATATAGTACTATTATCTTCCATTTTCTTTTATCATTTTTTTTCTCCTTCCGTTATATCTAATTTTTTTTTACTGCTACCATAGCTGTTGTTTACTACTATTTTTTAGTAGTCTTTACTGTTTCTTCACCCTTCAAATCACTACTATTGTTATTATTTAAAAATTAATTTTTTTTACTATAGTCTCTTATTACACTGACTATTATATCTTTATTAGTAATTTTTATCCTTAGTATATTACACCATTGCTACTTCTACCTACTGTGCCATCCTATATATTCTTGTTCCTAATTTTCACTTTCTTTACTATCACCACTTCTTACTACTACTTATAAAAATAGTATTGTATTCCTTCTTTTATATTTTAGTGCTACTACTTCTATTTTAGACTCTAACTCTTAACTTTCTCTCTCTTTAACAATTTCAAGTAGTTTATGACCCGCTCCTCTAACACAGAGTTGGTCATTTTTAATCCTGAAATTGAAAGATCTTTGCGGTTGAACAAGCATCATCTTCTCAAAGCGCAACTTGTGACAAAATGGAGCAGTAACTAAGAGATAACAACAACCAACTGGGCGTCGATCCACCAGTCATTATAGAAGATCAGTTTGACGAAGTGGTGCCAAGACCAGCAAACAGAATCCTAAGGATTATGCTAGACCACACTGCTTCAACCGTGAATCTAGTGTGAGAAAACCCCCAGTTGCAGCTAATAACTTTGAAATCAGGACTGGACTGGTTCAAACAATTCAACAATCTTGCACTTTCACCGGTGATCCAAGTGAAGATCCACACAGTCATTTAATTTATTTCTTGGAACTAGTTGAAACTGCTAAATATAATGGAGTATCTCCTGAAGCAATCAAGTTAAGGCAATTTCCTTTTTCTTTAAAAGGAGATGCCAGGACTTGGTTGCGGAGTTTACCTCAAGGTTCTATTACTACATGAGACCAGATGACTCAGAAATTTTTAAATAAATATTTTTCTCCTGTTAAAACAACAAAGTTAAGACAAGGTATTTCTAATTTATTACAGACTGATACTGAGTCAGTTTATCAACCATGTGAAAGATTAAAAATAATGCTGAGAAAATGTCCACATCATGACATTCCTGAACATATGCAGCTGTACATTTTCTATCACGGGTTAAAACCATCTTCTAGAAATGTGGTAGATGCAGTTGCGGGAGGTTCCATAATAGGCAAAATCATTGTTTAAGCATTACAATTGTTGAATGAAATTTCTGAAAATGCTATTCAATGGCCATCTAATCGTGTAGTAATAAAAAGAGTTGCTACGGTAAATAAGGCAGATACTTTAAATACACTAACACAACATATTGTTTTTTTTGGCACAAAAATTTGAATCTTTTCAGGATAATACACAACAACCAAGTCAGTCTGAGAATTGCGACATATGTAGAGGAAACCATGATGCAACCCGACGCTCATCCAAGCCTTTCATAAGGAGCCCAGCTCGAGAGTTGCAACAGCTACAGGAAATGTTCACACAATTGGAGCTGATTGGGCAAGTATTGGAGGTTCCAGGGCAGTTTTGCATGCTTACTGCCTCTGGAATTGAAAATAATCATCGCAATCGCGAGTGCACAGACGCGATCACAAAGTGCTAAATGGAAGAGATACGCGATCGCGGGAAGCCAGACGCGATCGCAGAAGAGCAAATGGCAATGCAGCACGATCGCGCGTCCACAGACGCGATCGCGCAAGAGGCTGGTTGAAGCCTTTGCCTGCGCGATCGCGAGGCCATAGCCACGATCGCGAGGCTATGAATTAATGCTCAGTGCGATGGCGACCATCACTGCGCGATCACGCTGAGACGAGGATCAGAAGGCCCAACAGTAGCTAATGACTCGAAGGCCCATTGTTAAGGGTCAATTAAGGTATTTGTGCCATAGTATAAATACTCATACCTAGTTTTTGGATGATTATTGATTGTAAGGATTTGGCTAAGCTTGTTTATTTTAGCACATTAAACTTCCTTGATTTGCAATTAGCTTAAACTAATTGAGGATCAATTAGTAGTGGTTCTTTTGTTTAGGTGATTAAGGGGGGTGATTAGGTTAATCTTCCCTAATCCATTTTCTTAATTCTTCTCTAATAAATTGGTTCTTGCTTTATTTCTTGTCTTTTCATTTTTGTGTCTTTAATTTTCATATCAAACTATCTGAACCATGAATGTCAAGCAAACAATCAGAATGATGAATAGGTCAATGTCATCGGGTACAAGCCGTATCCTTTGGAAGTCCAATGGCACAAAAACATCATGGATTTCAATGGAGTAATCTAAATAGTGCTGAGAATTTTCAAAGCTTCCAGAAGCAATAGATACAAGGACCACCCGGATACTAGAATCAAAATTGTGTGCAATCGAATTTCAGGCCGTATCAGCAAGCAGCTTCATATTAACAAAGGCCTCAACAAGCCCACCCAAGTCTATATGACCTTTTGTACAAGTACAATAAGGCCACTGATGAGAAAATTGAAAGCCAAAATTCTGCCCTTAAGAATTTGGAAGTTCAAGTAAGCCAATTGGCAACTCTTGTTTCAGAAAAGATTCAAGGTCCCTTACCAAGCAATACAGAGAAAAATCCAAAAGAACACCTTAAGGCCATTTCCTTACGATCGGGAAAGAATCTTGATGATCCATATGCTGACAGACATGAAAAGAACCAGCCAGAGCAACAGGTAGACAAGGGCAAATATGTTGAAATACCCACTGAATTGTTACAAGAGAAAGAAGTCAAGAAAAATAAAGAAAAACATATTGAAAAAATGACTCCTCTCCCTGTAATAATTTCTTTTCCACAAAAAATAAAAAGAGAAAAGCTTGATAATCAATTTGCAAAGTTTTTGGAATTTTAAAGCAAATTCACATTAATATTCCTTTTACTGATGCTTTGTTGCAAATGCCTTCATTTGCCAAATTTCTAAAAGAAATCTTGTCTAGCAAAAGAAAATTAGAAGAAGTTTCTGTGGCAATGCGTACTGAAAAATGCAGCGCTATACTTCAAAATAAGCTACCACAAAAGCTCAGTGATACAAAAAGTTTTACAATTTCATGTACTTTGGGAGGATTACATTTTGAAAAAGCACTTTGTGATTCTGGAGCTTCAATAAATTTGATGTCATTTTCAATTTTTAGGTAATTTGATCTTGGTGAGATGTAAAATACAGTTGTTTCTCTTCAATTTGCAGATCAAAGTACTAAGAAACCTAAGGGAGTAATTGAAAATATTCTTGTGAGAGTAGATACGTTTGTTCTCCCTGTAGATTTCATAGTACTTGAAATGGAAGAATGTCCTGATGAACCAATAATTTTAGGTAGACCTTTTCTTGCTACAGGCAGAGCAATCATAAATGTTCATCAAGGACAACTGATTTTAAGAGTTGATGAAGAAAGAGTCATTTTTGATATTCAAAATATTTTAAAATTTTTATGAGATGAGACATCATTCTTTTATTTTTCAATTAACATGATTAGTGATCTTGCAGATGAATTTAAAGATGATCAATTGATTTTAGACTCGATGGAGAGATGTTTGGCCAAATCTGGCACCACACAAGATGATGATTTTATAGTCAGAAGTGAAGCAGAATTATTGGTAAATGATTCTGAGGAAGAGGATGAAATGCAATCAGAAGAAGTTCAAACAAAATTGAACTCAAAATTCTCCCTTCCCATCTGAAATATGTTTATTTTGAGCCGGAATTATTTCCAGTAATAATTTCATTTTCTTTGACTGTAGACCAAGAACATAAATTGATTAAAGTATTCAGAGCACATAAAGGAACTATAGGGTAGACTATAGCAGACATCAAAGGTATCAGTCCAGCTATTTGCACGCACAGAATCCTTATGAAGGATAAGTATAAACCAATTGTCCAACCGGAAAGGCGATTGAATCCAGCAGTGCAAGAAGTGGTAAAAAAGAAGACGTTAAGCTTCTCGCAGCAGGTATTATTTACCCCCCATTTCTGACAGCTCTTTGGTAAGTCCTGTTCAAGTGGTACCAAAGAAATGAGGTATAACGGTAATAAAAAAAATATAAATAATGAACTCATACCTACCAGAACAGTTACAGGATGGAGAGTCTGTATTGATTACATACATATCAATGATGCCACCAGAAAAAAACCATTTTCCTTTACCATTTGTTGATCAAATGTTAGAAAGAGTAGCATGATATGGTTTTTATTGTTTTCTTGATGGATATTTAGGATATAACCAGATACCAATTGCACCAGAAGATCAGGATCAGACAACTTTCACATGTCCCTATGGAACCTATGCATATAGGAGAATGCCATTTGGTTTATGGAATGCACCTGCTACATTTCAATGATGCATGTCTGCAATTTTCTCTGACATGACTGAAAAAATTTTGGAAATTTTTATGGATGATTTCACCATTTTTGGTAAAACATTTGAACATTGTCTCCACCATTTGACCTTATTTCTTAAGAGATGTGAAGAGACAAACTTGATTCATAATTGGGAGAAATGTCATTTTATGGTTACCAAGGGAATAGTTTTAGGACATAATTCACTGCTAAAGGGATAGAAGTTGATTCGGCTAAATTGATCTTATAGAAAGATTACCCCCTCTCACAACTGTTAAAGGCATAGAAGTTTTTTAGGCCATGCAGGTTTTTACAGACGGTTTATAAAAAAATTTCAAATATTTCAAAACCTTTGACTAGCCTTTTGATGAAAGATGTCAAGTTTAATTTTTCAGGTGCTTGTTTAGAAGCTTTTGAAACCCTTAAGGAGAAATTATCATCTGCCCATATATTTGTATCCCCTGATTGGAGCTAACCTTTTGAGGTTATGTGTGATGCTAGTGATACAATTATTGGGGCTGTTTTAGGCCAGAGAAAAAGATAATATTTTTCGTCCCATATACTGTACCAATAGGACATTGAAAGAAGCTCACCTGAATTATGCCAGAACAGAAAAAGAACTATTGGTAGTAGTATTTGCTTTTGATAAGTTTCGTTCTTATTTGATAGGAAGCAAGGTCATTGTTTTCACTGATCATGCACCTTTATAATACCTCTTAACAAAGAAAGATGCCCGACCTAGATTGTTAAGATGAATTTTACTTCTCCAAGAGTTTGACCTTGAAATAAAAGACAAAAAGAGAACCGTAAATCAAGTAGCTAACTATTTGTCTAGATTAGAGAACCCTCCTTCCTAGTCTTGTGAAATAAAAGAAGAATTTTCTGATGAACATATCTTTTATGTTAGCTCAGTTGTGACTCAACCACCCTGGTTTGCGGACATTGCAAATTACTTGGTTGGAAAGTGGACACCCCTAGATCTCTCTTACCAACAAAGAAAAAAACCCATATCTGATGCTAAGTATTATCTGTGGAATGATCCTTACTTGTTTAAATATTGTGCAGATAATATTATTAGAAGGTGTGTGCCAGAAGAAGAAATGAGCAAGATTTTATATCATTGCCATGATGGAGCAATTGGAGGATATTACGCTGCAAATCGGACAACCTTTAAAGTTTTGGAGGCTGGATTCTTCTAGACAACACTTTTCAAGGGCACTCGTGCATATGTTGCACAATGTGACAGGTGTCAGAGAACAAGTAACATCACTAAAAGAGATGAAATTCCACTGCAATCAATTTAGGTATGTGAGATATTTGATGTCTGGGGTATAGGTTTTATGGGACCGTTTCCTTCATCTCATTCATTTGAATATATCCTCGTGGCTGTTGATTATATTTCACGATGGGTTTAAGTCATTCCCACAAGAAACAATGATGCTCGAACTGTGTGCAATTATCTCAGAAAAAATATTTTTTACCAAATTGACACACCACGAGTTATCATTAGTGACCAAGGCACTCACTTTATAAATAAACAATTTTATTCTTTGTTGTCAAAATATGGTGTAACTCACAAAAAAGGAACACCATATCATGCTCAAACACAAAGGTAAGTTAAGGTGTCCAACCGCGAATTAAAAATGATACTTGAAAAAACGGTTGGAATCTCAAGAAAAGATAAAGGTTTAAAATTAGATGATGCATTATGGGGATACCGAACGACATTTAAAACGCCAAAATTGGAACATCCCCATATAGATTAGCCTTTAAAAAGCTTGTCATTTGTCAGTCGAATTAGAACACAAAGCTTTTTGGGCATTAAAAGCACTGAATTTTGATTTAACATCTGCTGATAAAAATAATTTTTTTTAGATTAATGAATTGGAAGAGCTGAGGCTGGAAGCTTATGAAAATGCCAAGATTTATAAAGAAAAAACAATAAAATGGTATGATAACTTGATCCGACAAAAAAATTTCAAAATTGAAGATCAGGTACTTCTTTATAATAACCGACTCAGACTATTTCCTGAAAAATTAAAATCTAGGTGGACAGGTCCTTATATTGTTACAGATGTCACTCCATATGCGGCAATTGAAATTCAGAAAATTAATGGAGGAGACATGTTTAAAGTTAATGGCCACATGCTAAAATTATATTTTGGAGGACATTTTGAACAACAACAATCAGTAACCATGATAGACTGATGAGTTTCGCAGTTACTATGTCGAGCTGGCAACGTTAAACTCAGTACTAAGGTTTCATACCCGTAGTCATTGAGGGTGAAGCAATGGAACCTCATAAGTCCAACTTAGATATGACTAATTAAATGCTTAACCAATTGATCTGGTCAATATCCAGATTATTGTACAACCGCAACATCTCATGAGGGCCTCTACAAAAACAGTGTCACCTAGACAGGAGTAACTCTATGGTGATCGGTATGCCTAAGTTACTGGTTGATTAATCATTCAATTATGCAAATCTAATCTTGGCATAGATAATTTGCTAGTTTATATTCAAACTAGGACCTCACAACTGTTAAGGCATTAAAATAACCAATCTATTACACATAGAATATGTGTGGTCACAGTTTATTTCAAGCTTTTTTCTGTGATCGTAATTTTGAAAGCCAAAAAATATTTCTATATTTTAATTATTAAGTAGTATTTTTTATTTTGATTAACCTATTTTTAATATATATATAATTAGTCCATAACCATTACCAAATGGCGCCAGTTTTTGATAAATCAAAAGCTAATTAACGCTAAGGTAATGAAATAGTAGTAAGTCCCATCATTATTATAATTAAACTAGTTTAGCACCCGCGCGATGCGCGATCAAATATGAAAACCAAAATTAGCAAATTATATAATGTAATCACGATTGAACCTTAACAATTAATACTCAACTATTCCCTTACAAAAATGTTCAATTGTTTAATTTATCATATCTATGATCTATTTCGTAAGGTTGTAAATATATTAACTTATCACTATATCAATTGCTCTTATTCTTCTGCTAATAACTTTTTCCCTTGTTACTTTTTCTTTTATATTTTAAGAAGATGATTATCCATTCGATGTACTATCAATTATTTAAGAAAATCTGTCCTTCAAATTATTATCTTATTTCTTTAAACATTATATTTGTTTGTTTTAATTTGTAACCCTTCAACTTGTATCATGCTACAACTTGTGTCTTCATATACTCTTCCTTGAACATGTCAAATCACTATGAATCTAGCAAGAGCAAGGTTTCCAAATAATCATAGGTACAATTTATCTACATATAATATTTGCACCAACTATAACAATCAACCGCAATAAAGTGATTTGACGAATAGAAAATATATATTAATTAATCTGTATCCACTAAAATGCAAATAAGTTTTACCTTGCTAATTTCAAAATTGAAATGTGCTTTCAAAAATGATTCCAAACTTAAATTACGCAATCACAAAAAGAAAATTATCATTCAATTTAAATTCAAAAATTAATTACACTCAATTAAAATATCCAAATCGGCATGAATTCAAATATGCATACTTTTATTCTGTCTTTTAATTTTTCACATTGAGTATTTTGCATTATAATGAAAATATTCAACTTCAGTCTCCGCCAATATATTTGTAGATCCTATACCTCTTAAAAATTCAAGTTTTGAATCATATTTCCTTCGATATATTTAGGAATAACTAATATAATAGTAGACTATCTTACGGTTGGCTTGAAAAACGAAATACTATATATGGAACAACCAGTTTTCGTGAAAATCTCATTCACCTAAAATAACAGTTATAAACAACACTTATGCATAATCTTAATACTGATAATTAACGATAAAGGAAAGTTGAATTGCTATCTTGATATGGAAATCATTTAAAGATTTAATTGCTCATGGAGTCATGGTTTTATATGTTCTGGAACATATGTGTATTGATTTTATTTCCCACTGGTCAATAGGAATACATAAATAGCCCTTCTCACTCTCTATTATGTAAATTGGACGAAAAGAAATAATGGAAAGAAAGAACCAAATTGTAACATTCTTTCAACGAATTTAAACATCCAAAAAATCATGGGTAGGTAATATATTATTATTCCAGTAATAGTTACTATTCGGAACCAAGACATAATACGCATCGAGATATAATTCATTTTCAATAAATTCTTGTTATCCATAAAATACATCATTATATTTTTTGCAAAACACATAAGAAAATACCTAAACATGATTAATAAAAAAGGATGTTGAGATAAACTTTTGAGTTTAGGTTTTCGAGAAAAAAAAGGTTTCTTTGACCTCAATATCGGTTATTAGTTCTCATGTTACGTTCTTCATTTTCGTGTATCTATGATGTGAAATTGATCTGCTTTATTCAGCGAATTAAACACGTCGGAAGTGATGCAATCCAATTTAGTGATCTAAAGCGATGATATATCTATGCACAAAAAAAAATATAAATATAATTAATAAAAAATTTACAAATATATGAGTATGACATGAGAATCAAAAGAAGCTAAAGAATAAACAATGAGCTTTGTGAATGTGTGACTCCGACTTTAAGTTTCAAGGGATGAAATAGAGAAAAGAGAAGAGGAAAATGAAAATAATTGTAATTATTTTCTAATTCAATTTCAACAGTTTTATGTTTCTATTTAACTATTTTTATCTTTCAACTAAAAGTCAAGATAAGTCGCTTCACGGACATCCGATAAAAAACTAACAGTCAAGATAAGTTTAATAGGAATAGTCTTTTTTTATTTTTTTTAATGCTTATTATCTTATCCTAATGTTTTCTCCTTTTACAAAAATATTGCAAAATAGAATTAGAAAATAGGAATTGTTCAGATTATTTTCAACCAACTGCATGCCATAAAATTTTGAATGAAAACTTCATATATCTCACTGAAAAGAGCAAGATTATAGGTAACAAATAAAGTAATGTCCTTATTCTAATGTTTGTACAAAAGTATTGTAATATAGAATTAGAAAATAGGAAATCTTCAGATTATTTTCAACCCAATCGTAGTCCATAAAAATTTGACTTAGAACATCGTATATCTCACTGGAAAGCAAGAAAATCTTTAATAAACAAAATAGTGTCTCTAATTAAGCTATCACAATTTTTATAATTTTAAATGTTAAACATTTAAAAACAATGAATTTATTCATAATTTTATAAGATAAATGAAAATATTAAGTGATATTGATTCTGTTGTGATCAACATTAAAATGTTTGATTTAAATTAAAGTTTACCAAGTGCTTAAAGGAATATTATTTTCAAACATTCAAGCTTATCTCTAACAATAAAATCTTATCTCTAATTACAGAACTCTTGAATTGAAAGGGGTACATCTTGGGCTTAAGATTTTTATGATGAAATCTTAAGTTCCTTATCTTTCAGAATATATATAGATTCAAACTAATTTATTTCAATTTCAAATGTTAATCACGCTCTATTCAAAATATAAGATAAGTGATGGTTACACTTTGTTTGGATCATTGTTACCCATTGTATTGTATTGTATTGTTATTATGATTACAATATTTGTTTTGGTTGTTACTTTAATTTCGTTGTATTGTATTGTTAAGTTCCGTTGTTACCTAACAATGAAAAGACCCACTTTTTGTTACAACCGATTTGGTGGTTTTGCATTGTTACGCTTTTACACTTACCCATCATATCCTTAATTATAACCTTATAATCTTATAATCTTATTTTACCCTCTACCCTATTTTCTTATTTAAATACACTCAAGTAGTTATTTTGACCTGATCTCCCCTCTTCTCAAAATACAGTACGTTCCCTGCCTCTCTTATTACTTTGTACGTTCCCTGCCTCTTCAGATTCACAAGCCATCTTATTGTGTGATTACATTAAACGTTTTATCTTAATTTATTTAATGTTTAATTCTTAATTTCATTAATTACATAGCAAAAACGTGAAACTTGAGTTAGTAGATTTCATTAATTACAAGCCATATGTTCTTTTTTTTTTTATATATATACAAAATATATGATGACACTTTTGTTAATAACTATTATTTGGATAATATAATTGCTTGCATGTCGTTATGGAATATTATTTTTTATCTAAATTATTAATAGTGTGAACTTATTGTTATGTTTAATATTATTAACTTATTTTTTTTATTATTTTCATTATAATTTGCATGAATATATTTACAATGTATAGTTGGTGATAAACTAGTAAATATAAATTGTCTCAAATTATATTAAAGAAAATTTGTTACTTAATCTAATATTTAGAACAACTAAGGGTATATTAGTAAACTTATTAGTTACAGTACAATATAATACAATCAAAACAAACAATAACAATGTTACTAAACAACGGGAAACAATACAATCAATTCAAACGTTGTTTTTATAATACAGTGTAATACAATACATTACAATACAAAACAATACATTATGAAACAATAGATAACAATGATCCAAACAGAGTGTTAGTGACTTATCACTTAATCATGGTTAGTAATCGATTATAATTTTTTATTTTGTTAAAGGGATGATATTAAATACCATTACTATCAAAATTTTGCAAGTCAGAGCCAAGTTTTAATATTAGGGTGTTCAGAATTCTAGTCCGTTTAAGTTGAGGGTTCTAAATTAATAATTTATACATATTAAATAAAATTTTCAAAGCAAATAAACATAATTTGGTCAAAGCTACGGGTTTGGACGAACCCTCCGACATGCTAGCTCCACCTCTTAATCAGCTCCCTTGTAATTCATTGTTTTAGTAATCGATCAAACTACTACTACAAGCTAAAAATCCACGTTCAAGCATAGTTCTTAAATTGACTGCTCATACTACTATTTGCAAACATTGAAGAAACTACAGAAGATGCTTCCTAAGATTGTGCTTAACGTCGTCTCTCAACTATGGCCTATTTTCTACAGAAATATATCATATACTATCAACAATTATTGAGACTTAGTATGATTAAATATGTTTGTTTTCCTAACAAATATAGAGCGAACATCTTAACTGCATATGCAAAGTTTGATGTTTCTTTTTTTTTTTCTTGGGCAAATACTATTTTAGAATTTAATATTTAGGACATCATCAATTTATAATTGCTGACACCTTTTTATTATAAGTGGATTTCTAACTCTCCTATGCCTGAAAACACATTTAAATCCTTATAGGCACAATGATATGTAAAAATAATCCAAGACAATGACACGTAAAACGAAATCATATAACAACGTAAACATAAGAGGTGTAATATAATTTTTGTACCTGAATAGTCAATAATTCTCCTTTTTTACGGATGAGACCAATAGTTGCTATGTTGCTTACTGAACATGTCTCAACATCATAGCAAATAAATATCTAAGATATCAACGAAAATATCCAAAACCGTAGATCAAATATTGTTGAGTTGCTTACTTGCAATTGTAATAGCTATATAGAGTAAAAATCGTTCTGCTTAAGTTTTGTTAGTAAATCAGACTCATTTTTTAGATTAAACTTTTGACATTTTTCTCCGATCTACCCATCAAATCTACCACTATTTTTTTGAGTTATTTTAATATTACCTGTAATGAGTAATTAGAATTTTCTTTTAAATAATGAGTAAAGAACTACTTCAATATTCTAAAAATATAGTAATTAGAGTCAATATGCATAACTTTAAGGAAATTTAACCCATTTACAATTGCCGTAAGACTATTACCACTATGAAGATGGTGTGCTATCTGCTAGTTCCAACTTCCAATGTTGGTTGCCCCCGAACTTTACCACATTGAATGAGCTCAAGTACTTGTTCATTATTATATGAGTTTTCTTCCAATTCTGCAACAAAACTTTCCACTGAAACAATTTAGAAAAATATAATAGATGAATTAACTTTTCCTGACATCAAATATTTTTAATGGAAATATATTATTGTCTACCCATAACTTACAACATTCATGAATTTGTGTTTCAACTTTCATATCATGCTCTTTTACATGGATAGATTAAAACCTTTAACTTTCTAATTTGGAATACTTATTTAAGCTGATAGTTGGTTTAAAGCCACTTTTTTATAAATATTTATAAATGATACTGATATATTGAATGAACAAAGCATGGTCGAGGGAACAAAACACAATTAAGTTAAGAAACTTACTACATTAAAACAGGAATAGTAGTTGAATGCCATTTGTAATAGAGTTGTGATTGAGAGAATAACTGATAATCATACCTCCCTGTAAATAAACAAATCAAAAATAAATATAATTAATCACAAATAATATGAAAATGACTTTTAGAAAGATAAGAACGCAAGATCAAATAAGGCTTAGAGCAACACAAATAGATACATAAATAACAAAAATACACTTAAAGTTTATGATATATGATTATAGTGAGTAATCATGGCATGGCCGAATGAAGGGACAAAATCAAAAGTTTAAAAACTTATTGTTACGCTGAAATATGAAATAGTAGCTCCTCATCTTCGAACACTATTTACAATAGACTGATTATGGAGCTAGAAAGATATATAATGAGAAGAGGCCTACTTTTGTGTTAATTACGGAGGAGGAAAGAGAACAAATAGAAGAATTAATTAAAAAAAGATAAACGATAAGGGGACTGCCTTTGGTTGGCAAGTTGCCTATGCTAAGTGAAAATTCCTCAAATTTCATGCGTATATATACGTAAATACTCCCTCCGTCCCAAATTAGTTGTCGCCTTTAGCATCTTCACACCCATTAAGAAAATCATTAAATAGAGTGTGTGTTTTACTATGTTACCCCTATTTAATGTTTGACTATTAAATTTTGTTGAGAATTTTTTTAATTATTAAGGATATAGTTGGAAAAGACTAACAATTTTTGTCTTGAAATCCTAAAGCGACAACTAATTTGGGACACACCATTTTTCCTAAAGCGACAACTTATTTGGGACGGAGGGAGTATTTTATCTTTCAAGTTTCAAATATTCTAATATTATCTTTCATTTAAAATTCAAAAAATTTATCATAACATCAAATCCATAGTTTCTATTGAGTTACAACTGTCCCTACATATATATATATAAAAGTTTACCGAACCTTCTACGTGATAATTCTTATTACTGCATTTGAATTAATAATTCAAATTAAAGAAATCTGGTAAAATGCTTATTCAATCGAATTTAACCGCATAAGTTTATCTTTAAATTTGATTTGAGGAGTTCATTGTCTAAAAGGCTTTTACGTATAACATATTTTGATTGATAATGAATCAAATTTTACAGCATGCTTTATCTTTTAATTTGTTTTAATTTTTATGGGGTAATTTTCTTAAAAAAAGCTTAAGACAATCGTTATTAACTTTGTCCAAATAATGTTACAAATTTAAATCTGAATATTAAGTAATCCAACGGAGTTACATGAGATTAATAATCATTATTTATTTTTTGAAAACAAATCTTTTGCATAATTCATCTATAAAATACATACTTATCTTCAATTAAGTACAAATTTAAAAGCTAACTAACTCAATACCCAAAAAGTTTATCTTCATATTTTGTTTTTAAAAAACAACATTTAAATGTAATACTTCATCTTCAATTTGAATTAAAAAATATATTATCCTTCAATTTGAATTTAATGTTATTACAATTGTTGTCATAATATCTTATTCTATATTTTGTCCTAAGTGTTCTTTGCTTATATATATATATATATATATATATATATATAGAATATAGATATAGATATAGATTATATTATTTGTTATTAAAAGAAAAAACAAAAGAAAACGTATAGTACATAAGTAGTACACCAGTTAGGATGCGTAAAAGAAGGGAACATATCAGAATGATTGTAACGTGTATCTTTTGTATTCTATCATTGATAGATTACATATTGGTTTTACACTATTACTAATACTTTTTCCTTTTATAAAATAGCTAGTTGGAGCCATTAGAATTCCTTTTATATTCCTCTTCAAACACCAGTACTACCAGGTATGTCTTTAACACCACCACCGTTTTTCCTTTCCTCCACCACAAACTGATTCTTCTTCTCTTCATGGCAGACACAAATAATTCTAATCCCAAATCTTCGAGAAATCGAAAGGCTCCATTTCCAATCGAAGAAAAGGGAATGAAGTTTTTCGCTGAAGATGGAGATTTTGATGAATCAATTGTTGATTCTATCAAATATTATAAGTGGGAAATTTTTGTGCATCCTTCAGGAGACTTTTGCTTAGAACTCGTTCAGGAACATCAACGGAGGTTCAAATGAATCTGTGGTTATGGAAAAAAAGTCAGTTTCTCGCTTGAGTGCATAAACCAACATTTTGGTGTCGAGTCAGTCAATGATGATTTGACGATCGACTCTGCTAGCTTTACCTAATTGGGAGGTGGTAGAACAAAAATTGTGTCCATTTGGTGCGAATTGGGTGCTTAAGCCTAATGGGAGCAAAAAAGTTTGATTGAAATAAATATTAGTAAAAAGATCAGACCTTGGGTAAGCTTCATAAGCAGTAGATTGATGCCAAATACAAGTAACTCACTTGTAATGGTACCTAGAGTACTTGTTCTTTATGCTATCTGCACTCAATTGCCAATTAATGTTGGAAAAATTATCAATATCAATATCAAGGCATGTGTAGATAATCCAAATACGAAGAGTATCTTCAGCAAAGCTGATATTATTGAGGGAAAGAAGATACTTCTCGTATTTGGATCATCTACACATGCCCTGATATTGATATTGATAATTTTTCCAACATTAATTGGCAATTGAGTGCAGATAGCATAAAGAACAAGTACTCTTGATACCATTACAAGTGAATTACTTGTATTTAGCATCAATCTACTGCTTATGAAGCTTACCCAAGGTCTGATCCTTTTACCAATATTTATTTCAATCAAACTTTTTCGCTCCCCATTAGGCTTAAGCACCCAATTCGCACCAAATGGACAGAATTTTTGTTCTACCTTCTCCCAATTAGGTACAACTAACAAAGTCGACGTCAAATAATTATTGACTGTCTCGAGCCCAAAAAGTTGGTTTATGCACTCAGGCGAGAAACTGATTTGTTTTTTCAATCACCACAGATTCATTTGAAACTCCATTGATGCACAAAAAGGTTTACTACTTATGTACTATACTTTGAAGAGGAATACAAAACGTTTAGATTGAAAATTCTAATGACTCCAACTAGCTATTTTATAAAAGGAAAAAGTATTAGTAATAGTGTAAAACCAATATGTACTAATCTATCAATGATAGGATACAAAAGATACACATCACAATCATTCTGATATGTTACTTTTTTTACGCATCCTAACTGGTGTACTACTTATGTACTATACGTTTTCTTTTGTTTATTCCTTTTAATAACAACTACGTCTCAGGATTTGGAAAAAGAGGTTTATAACCTCAAAAAAGAGATTTATAATCTCAAGAAAGAAAATAAGATATTAGATCAAAGATTTCTAGAATAGAAGGAAAAGGTAAAGAAAAGGATGAAATCACTACCCCTTCTAATTCTGAAAATCTTGATAATATTTTTAGCGATATGAATGAAGAGTTTTTAACTACACTAGAAGTATTTACTTCTCAAAAGTTTTTTATAAAAATTACTCTTCTTATTGATTATAATTTCAAAAAAGAATTTATAGCTCTTGTTGATAGTGGAGCAGATTTAAATTGTGTTCAAGAAGGATTAATTCCTTCACGATATTTTCATAAGACTACTCATAGTTTAAGGTCTGCTAATGGTGAGAAAATGCAGATTGAGTACAAATTGCCAACAGCTTCTATATGCACAAATAAGGTATGTATACCTCAAAGCTTTGTTTTAATAAAAAATATGTCTAACCAAGTTATACTAGGAACACCCTTTTTACAAAAAATATTTCCTATTACTAGGATTGATAAAGAAGGGATAATAGGAACTTTTCAAGGAAAACCTATTATTTTTCAGTTTATAACTGAACCTATTACTAGAGTTTTAAACCAGTTGAAAGATATGCTAGCTAAGAAGAGTCAGCATATCAATTTTCTTAAACAAGAAATTTATACTTTAAATATCGATGAGATTTTAAAAAATCCTAAATTGAGAGAAAAAATTGATTTTATGATAAATCAGTTTACATTACAAATTTGTAGTGAACATCCAAATGCTTTTTGGAATAGGAAAAAACATGTAGTTACACTTCCATATGAGGAAGAGTTTTCTGAAGCTAATAGTATCCCTACTAAGGCAAGACCTTGCCAGATGAATTCAGAATACTTGGAATTATGCAAAAAGGAAATAGATTCTTTATTGCATAAAGGTCTCATACGATCATCGAAATCACCATGGTCCTGTACAGCGTTCTATGTTAATAAACATGCTGAACAGGAAAGAGGAGTTCCAAGGTTAGTAATAAACTATAAACCTTTGAATAAAGTTTTGAAATGGATCAGGTATCCAATTCCTAATAAAAAGGATTTATTAGATAGGCTTCATAATGCTATTATATTTTCTAAATTTGATTTAAAATCAGGGTACTGGCAGATTCAAATAGCTGAAACTGACAGGTACAAAACTGCTTTCAACGTTCCAATAGGACAATTTGAATGGAACGTTATGCCATTTGGTTTAAAAAATGCTCCTTCTGAATTTCAAAAAATTATGAATGACATATTCATCCCTTATAGTAATTTTATTATCGTTTATATTGACGATATCTTAGTATTTTCTAATAATATCGAAATGCATTTTAAGCATTTAGAATTATTTAAAAAAATTATTATACAAAATGGTTTGGTTATATCTAAACCTAAAATGTTTTTGTTTCAAACTAAAGTAAGATTTCTTGGCCATAATATTGAAAAGGGGAAAATTATTCCTATTAATAGAAGTATAGAATTTGCTTCTAAATTTCCAGATGTTATAACTGACAAAACTCAATTACAGAGATTTCTTGGAAGTCTAAATTATATTGCTCCATTTTATAAAGATCTGGCTAAGGATACATCTATTTTATATGATAGATTGAAAAAGATTCCAAAGCCATGGACAGATGCTCATACTGAGACAGTCCGGAAAATCAAGGAAAGGGTAAAAAATCTCCCTTGTCTTACATTGGCTAATCCTACATGGCCAAAAATTATAGAGACCGATGCATCAGACATTGGTTATGGAGGTATTTTAAAACAAA
Organism: Petunia axillaris subsp. axillaris; assembly: GCA_029990575.1. Taxonomy (NCBI): domain Eukaryota; kingdom Viridiplantae; phylum Streptophyta; class Magnoliopsida; order Solanales; family Solanaceae; genus Petunia; species Petunia axillaris. Next base: position 140,125,809 of record JARKNS010000004.1, read on the forward strand.
ATGCTCCAGGAGAGAAAATTGAATATTTGATACAATTCCATTCTGGTAAATGGAATAACAGTCAGAAAAACTATTCAACTGTAGCAAAAGAAATACTTGCTATAGTAAAATGTGTTTTAAAATTCCAAGGTGATTTATACAATCAGAAGTTTCTTATAAAGACCGATTGCCAATCAGCTAAATTCATGTTTAATAAAGATTGTAAACATGATGTCTCTAAGCAAATGTTTGCTAGATGGCAAGCGCTATTAGCTCCATTTGATTTTGAAATACATTATAAGAAAGGAGAAGATAATAGCCTTCCTGATTTTTTGACTAGAGAATATTTGGCTAGTTAATGATAATAATCATTATCTTAATGTGCAGGTTATTTAATATGTGTAGACGAGATAATATGCTTTATTATTGTCCATACTGCCAAAATCAACTCTTACCCAGGCAGATGTATGCTATATATTGGGATTTGCGTGCAACGCAGAGTAGATTGAAAAAACTGGTGTATGAAGCTGAAGATTTATTATCACGTGCCAAGTTCTTTAATAAAGAAGATGTAGATCATGTTATCAGCATTATATGCACAGCAAAAACTAGAATGAAAGATATTACAAAGGAAATTATAGGAATCCATAAAGTATTGGAAATTTATCCAATATATCTGGCCTAATGAATTTATGATCTATTATATGCAGGTTATGCATCCGGCCCGAGGGAACCCAACCTCTAATAGAGGAAGGGGAAACAGAGGAAGAGGCACTGGTAGAGGTGCTGTAATAGCCCAAATGGGTAAGCAAAGGCTTATAGCCGAAGACTTAACAGGATCATCTTCGAAGAGTAATACAAGCAATGATACAATGTCATACCAACAGTATCAAGAATTCCTGAAATGGAAAAATTCTCAAGAGAAGCAAAAGGGAACAGAGGATAATATGCCTCCGTCATATTCTTCTATTATATTAGAAGATGATAACGAGACTATCCAGTCTTATATTAAGACAGATCACAAGGAAATAATATTATTCCTTGAAGATAGAGACCTCCAATGGAAAGATGAGCCATGGAAATTAATGGCAAGATATTTAAATAATGCGTCATACGCAGCCTGTACTTATAAGTACAGAGGTCATTATGAGATGATACTTAACACCACTGAATCTTGCGAGATATCGCATTTTTACCCAGCTAATACCAAAAAGTTTTTAACTTTTCCAAAATAATAATCAAAAGAATTATATCCGCAGAAGAATGGGGTTTAAGTACCCTAACTGAAAGAAGTTATAATCATCCAGAGATGAAAACACCGGTAAAATATAATTACTGGGACTATGTGGATAGCTTTTATAAAGCATTGCTATATGAGAATGAGAACAAGAAACATTCTTGGTTCATAAAAATATGCTCAAATGTTTATAAACAGAGCAATATACCAAATTGGTTTTCACAGTGGTGGATCGTTTATGGTCCTACGGTAAAATTGCTACCAGAGCCATTGCTCAGTTTATATACTGAATGGGTGGATGTATCTCCCAAGATTCATGAATTACAGGGAAATAACACTCTTATAGAGGGAAATTCTTATATGAATTTCTTTATTGAATATTCAATCCCATGGATTATGAAATGGAGCGTTGAAGTGGATTATACCCCACATAACATTCCTGCCTTATATAGAACCTTTTATACGAGGTTTTGGAAAAAAATGATTCAAAGAACAGCTGATGGTCAGTTATAAACTGAAAAATAATAGGTTTTCCTTGAAAAGTTCCTATTATCCCTTCTTTATCAATCCTAGTAATAGGAAATATTTTTTGTAAAAAGGGTGTTCCTAGTATAACTTGGTTAGACATATTTTTTATTAAAACAAAGCTTTGAGGTATACATACCTTATTTGTGCATATAGAAGCTGTTGGCAATTTGTACTCAATCTGCATTTTCTCACCATTAGCAGACCTTAAACTATGAGTAGTCTTATGAAAATATCGTGAAGGAATTAATCCTTCTTGAACACAATTTAAATCTGCTCCACTATCAACAAGAGCTATAAATTCTTTTTTGAAATTATAATCAATAAGAAGAGTAATTTTTATAAAAAACTTTTGAGAAGTAAATACTTCTAGTGTAGTTAACTCTTTGCAGAAAGAGTTAAAAAAGTTCTTAGGCAAGAAGGAGTCAATATTAACTATGATGACCATACTTATGGAAGTTTGGTTGGAATATGTATCCAAGAAGGATTGGCGTTATGTAATGATATCAAGCTAAATCAGGAGCTTAAACGCCATCGTCCTCTTGAAAAGCATGACAAGCTTATATCTTTTGTCTTGTGGTTTATGGGAAGATATGTAGCAAATAATATTGCTGTCATGGGAAGGCAATTTGAAATGGCAAATGGTACAATTGTTGATGCTGTATTACCTCCACAGCAACCTTTTAAAATGAAAAAACTTGACTTTGCAGCGTTTGCTACATTATGGGATGAGCAAACTTTGCAAGTTACTGTTAAACATATTAATATTATGTTAAAACAGCATAACTATACTAATATTTATGTTTATGTATTAGGTGAGCATATTGTATCTTTACATGATAAGGTAGATAAATTATGTTCTATATAAGCAGTAATACTGCTAGCACATCAAGAAAAGAAAAATTGGAAAAGCCACCTCGAGTAGCCATTCCAACTATTCAGCCTCCTCCTGATGTTGAAGATTTTAAATTAAAACCTGATGCATATAATATCGAAAAGTTTTTAAATGAGAAATTTAAAGAGTTATCACTAAAGCCTCTAATTAATACGGAGGAAAGTGATAATGCATTATCTGAAAATGAAGTTTTTGAAAGTGATTTTCCAAAACTAACTTATGATCAAATTAATAAATTAAAGTCTTCTTATAGTTCGAAATTTGCTGATAAACCAAGGCAAAGGATGTTTTACTATCCTAGGCCTACTCCTCAGGATGTTCTATTCGAAGAGCAGGATGATATGTATGCTCCGAATAGTTTCAGCGGTAAGCAGATATATGAATGGAATATTGATGGCCTTACCAATAGGCAAATGTATGTAGTTATGCATAGAATGATGATGTATAGCACGATTTGCAAGACTAATGGTAATAGTGATAAAACTGTTGCCAATATGATTACCTCGGGTTTTACTGGTCAATTAAAAGGGTGGTGGGATAATTATCTCACTGTTGACCAGAGAAATGAAATTTTGAATGCAGTTAAAAGTGAACCAGGAACTTCTACAGCTGATAATACTAATGCTGTTTATTTTCTGGTTGTTAATATAATTGAACACTTTTCAGGAAGATGGTCTGATAATAGTGAGACTATTCGAACCCTCTTACAGAATATGAGATGTAAGACTTTAACTTCATTTAGACTTTATAAAGATACATTTCTTTGTAGAGTCATGGAGTTACCAGAGTGTAATAGCACTCATTGGAAATCTAAATTTATAGATGGACTTCTATTACTATTGATAATGATCATGCTACCTTTAATTTATTGACTCAGCATGATTTATTGCCTTATATGCACACTCATAGATTTATTCATATTGGTTTGATTCAAGTTGCATTTAAACCTTTAACTTTAAGAGGACTGAATGAAACGTTTATAGCTGCTCTCAGGGATGGTAGAAACCATAACTGGAAGAAATCCCTTATAGGGATTGTACAATCAAGTTTGGCCTATGGCCCGGTATATTTTAATGCTTATCCGAATTTACAAATATCATTATCGGATGAAAATGTTTTAAAAGCCCTAGTTTTAAATGTTAAACTGCATGGTTATGACTATATGCCTAATACAGAAGTCATATGTATCTGTTATAGGATTTATTTTAAACCATTATATACTCTAAATCCTATGTGCAAAATCATGGATTTTAAAAATGAGACTATTTTAATAGAAACTAATTTTGGTAAAACAAAGGTTACTACCAGAAGACCTATCAAGTGGGAAGAAATAGATTTCCCTAAAGAGTGGGTCATGGAGGATGCTGCTCCTCCAAAAGATCTGAAAAGTACTGATTTAACTGGAATTGAACAGACTCCAGAGGGCAATGTAAAAATCAGATTTGAATCTGATGACGTTGTAAGTAGGATAAATATGGGATCGGATAGATCTAGCTCTAAAAATTTATCTAGATCTAATTCTTTGTATTATTCTCATATCTCTCCAATTGATTATATTGTTGAAACCCCTTCTAGAGCTTCTACTTCTCAAATAAGAGAAGAAATGCCTAGATATAATAGTTTGAAAATTGATAAAGATAATATTGTTACTCCTGTTGCTCCAATAAAGGAACAACAAAGGAATGATGTTGATGCAGATATAACTGAGTCAGAAATGGGTTTTGAAATTTAATGGATTTTAAGCCTAAAATAGATTTTAGTCGGGGATCACCCGCAAGAAAAAAAATTTCTGAAGAATTTTATAAACCTAGATGGGCATTATTTCGGAAATGGTTTTTTAAAAGTTTTGATAAAACCAAGCAACATGCGTTTCAAGAAGAATTCTATGAAGATCTTGAGGTTCAACAACAGCCCTAAGCGCCATCCTCGGCTAAGCGGGCAAACAACAGAACCTTGGTTCTGGCATGCAGCCTTCCGCCTGGGTTGTCTATCAAACCATACCTTTAACACCACCACCTGCTGAGATTCTAATCATAATCTGTTATTAGAATCATTTTACCCTAGTAGCCTAGTGTGACAGAGCTCAACACTTAATGATTTAGCCTCTCATTAGGCCAAGTATCAAAGCTTAAATTTATTAAAAGAAACAAAATTAAAAGAACAATGTTAAATACCTGGTTTTGCGCTCAGGCAATTAAGAGAATTTTATATGCTTGAAAGTTTTTACAATAGGAGAGATTTACAATTTTGAGAGGGTTGTAAACTGATGCCCTTCTCCGTTCTAACTCCTAAGCTATTTATAGACAAAATAAATCAACAAATTAGGCCCAAACTTTACAAGTGGCCGGTTGAAAATTAAAGAAAGAAAAATGGCCGATAGATGGCCCATTATTTTCACAACTTTATCAAAGCTGCTTTTATTAAAGAGAGAGCAACATTATTGAAGCTACTTTATTAAAGGTAACTTTATAAAAGCTGAGGGGTCTTGAATAATATGTCCTCGTCAGAGTTTATCCTTTCCCTTAGCGTTTTGTGCCTTGGAAGATTCCCTCTCTTTAGTCACTTGTTCAGTCACCTGTGTCATTATATTGGTGATATAATCATTTGCTTCATCTTCTGTAATTGATTGGGATTCCCCTGGTAGACAATATTCGCCCTCATCTTCTGTATTATTTGCAGAAGCCATTGACGTGTCTGACTGAATTTCAACCTCAAGATTTTTGATTAAATCTTTTTTGACTTCTTCCAAGTAGAAGGCTAACTTTTCCTCTTTGGTCATTAATCCCTTCTTCATCCTTAACTTATGGAGAATGTGTTGATAAGGACTTGGTGTATTAACTTGTTCCAGATGATCAATCTGTTTATATTTCTCGAGTGATTGTTTTATTAAATCAATTGTATCTTGACAGTGTAGATTACCATCAGCTGTTCTTTGAATCATTTTTTTCCAAAACCTCGTATAAAAGGTTCTATATAAGGCAGGAATGTTATGTGGGGTATAATCCACTTCAACGCTCCATTTCATAATCCATGGGATTGAATATTCAATAAAGAAATTCATATAAGAATTTCCCTCTATAAGAGTGTTATTTCCCTGTAATTCATGAATCTTGGGAGATACATCCACCCATTCAGTATATAAACTGAGCAATGGCTCTGGTAGCAATTTTACCGTAGGACCATAAACGATCCACCACTGTGAAAACCAATTTGGTATATTGCTCTGTTTATAAACATTTGAGCATATTTTTATGAACCAAGAATGTTTCTTGTTCTCATTCTCATATAGCAATGCTTTATAAAAGCTATCCACATAGTCCCAGTAATTATATTTTACCGGTGTTTTCATCTCTGGATGATTATAACTTCTTTCAGTTAGGGTACTTAAACCCCATTCTTCTGCGGATATAATTCTTTTGATTATTATTTTGGAAAAGTTAAAAACTTTTTTGGTATTAGCTGGGTAAAAATGCGATATCTCGCAAGATTCAGTGGTGTTAAGTATCATCTCATAATGACCTCTGTACTTATAAGTACAGGCTGCGTATGACGCATTATTTAAATATCTTGCCATTAATTTCCATGGCTCATCTTTCCATTGGAGGTCTCTATCTTCAAGGAATAATATTATTTCCTTGTGATCTGTCTTAATATAAGACTGGATAGTCTCGTTATCATCTTCTAATATAATAGAAGAATATGACGGAGGCATATTATCCTCTGTTCCCTTTTGCTTCTCTTGAGAATTTTTCCATTTCAGGAATTCTTGATACTGTTGGTATGACATTGTATCATTGCTTGTATTACTCTTCGAAGATGATCCTGTTAAGTCTTCGGCTATAAGCCTTTGCTTACCCATTTGGGCTATTACAGCACCTCTACCAGTGCCTCTTCCTCTGTTTCCCCTTCCTCTATTAGAGGTTGGGTTCCCTCGGGCCGGATGCATAACCTGCATATAATAGATCATAAATTCATTAGGCCAGATATATTGGATAAATTTCCAATACTTTATGGATTCCTATAATTTCCTTTGTAATATCTTTCATTCTAGTTTTTGCTGTGCATATAATGCTGATAACATGATCTACATCTTCTTTATTAAAGAACTTGGCACGTGATAATAAATCTTCAGCTTCATACACCAGTTTTTTCAATCTACTCTGCGTTGCACGCAAATCCCAATATATAGCATACATCTGCCTGGGTAAGAGTTGATTTTGGCAGTATGGACAATAATAAAGCATATTATCTCGTCTACACATATTAAATAACCTGCACATTAAGATAATAATTATTATCATTAACTAGCCAAATATTCTCTAGTCAAAAAATCAGGAAGGCTATTATCTTCTCCTTTCTTATAATGTATTTCAAAATCAAATGGAGCTAATAGCGCTTGCCATCTAGCAAACATTTGCTTAGAGACATCATGTTTACAATCTTTATTAAACATGAATTTAGCTGATTGGCAATCGGTCTTTATAAGAAACTTCTGATTGTATAAATCACCTTGGAATTTTAAAACACATTTTACTATAGCAAGTATTTCTTTTGCTACAGTTGAATAGTTTTTCTGACTGTTATTCCATTTACCAGAATGGAATTGTATCAAATATTCAATTTTCTCTCCTGGAGCATTTTGTTTTAAAATACCTCCATAACCAATGTCTGATGCATCGGTCTCTATAATTTTTGGCCATGTAGGATTAGCCAATGTAAGACAAGGGAGATTTTTTACCCTTTCCTTGATTTTCCGGACTGTCTCAGTATGAGCATCTGTCCATGGCTTTGGAATCTTTTTCAATCTATCATATAAAATAGATGTATCCTTAGCCAGATCTTTATAAAATGGAGCAATATAATTTAGACTTCCAAGAAATCTCTGTAATTGAGTTTTGTCAGTTATAACATCTGGAAATTTAGAAGCAAATTCTATACTTCTATTAATAGGAATAATTTTCCCCTTTTCAATATTATGGCCAAGAAATCTTACTTTAGTTTGAAACAAAAACATTTTAGGTTTAGATATAACCAAACCATTTTGTATAATAATTTTTTTAAATAATTCTAAATGCTTAAAATGCATTTCGATATTATTAGAAAATACTAAGATATCGTCAATATAAACGATAATAAAATTACTATAAGGGATGAATATGTCATTCATAATTTTCTGAAATTCAGAAGGAGCATTTTTTAAACCAATGGCATAACGTTCCATTCAAATTGTCCTATTGGAACGTTGAAAGCAGTTTTGTACCTGTCAGTTTCAGCTATTTGAATCTGCCAGTACCCTGATTTTAAATCAAATTTAGAAAATATAATAGCATTATGAAGCCTATCTAATAAATCCTTTTTATTAGGAATTGGATACCTGATCCATTTCAAAACTTTATTCAAAGGTTTATAGTTTATTACTAACCTTGGAACTCCTCTTTCCTGTTCAGCATGTTTATTAACATAGAACGCTGTACAGGACCATGGTGATTTCGATGATCGTATGAGACCTTTATGCAATAAAGAATCTATTTCCTTTTTGCATAATTCCAAGTATTCTGAATTCATCTGGCAACAAATAGTATAATTTAATTATAATAATGATGGAACTTACTACTATTTCATTACCTTGGCGTTAATTAGCTTTTGATTTATCAAAAGCTGGCACCATTTGGTAATGGGTATGGAGTATATATATATATATATATATATATATATATATATATATATATATATATATATGAAGGGCTAAAAGGTGAATCAAAGAAAGCCTAATTTCATCTAAAAATTAATGTTGTCTAGAATTTCACCTCGATAGACATTCAGGGCAAGTTCTAGCAGAGCTTTATTGAATCTACCTGTTGAGATCATAATGCTTCTTAATTCCAACTATTTCCAAGAGTTGAAGGTACGCATTCTTGCCTTAACCAAATCAAAACCACAAACTTGGAAGTAATATGGCGTAAATGAAAAAGTTATATTTGAAATTATGTAAATGTTTATTTTAAAATTTTAGTACAGCACAAGAATAAAAATTAACAATAAAGATGACTTTTTTTTATATATAAATAAGTGTAGGAAAATATTTATTTTCTAGAACAGGATATATATATATATATATATATTGCGTATCAATTTAACTTTTTACTACTAGTCATGATACAAATCCAAGTTCTTGTCGTTGTACAATTGCACAAATATTTGAAGGCATATTTTCCATAACCACTGCTCCATATGTAAGCTCACCCAAATGTATATCTTGGAAGCAACAAGAACGACGGGTTTGAAAGTATAAGGTTGTTACCTCTGCTTGTCTCATTACAATCAAGAAGCTTCTGAACCCTCTTTGTTGTACAGTACATGATTTAGTTGGCGCTATTTATAGAATAGAAGATAAATACCCAACTTGGTAATTCCCACACATACTTTACCTTATTTGGAACAAGAAAGTTGCAGATTCATTAAGCAAGGAAAAACAATGCAACTTGAGAAGAATGGGCCAAAAGACCCCCTCAAGTCTTTAATTAATAAAAGGGGACGCGCGTGGAGGTCGAATGACGCGCGCGTTTAACATTAAACCATGGGCCATATTAGAAACAACAAAACTTGCGGGGCTTGATTAAAAACCTTTTGGACTGAATTAGCAATCCCAAAAACTTTTAATCAAAAGGTGGGAAAACGAACCGAACGGACGCAGGCAATGATTTAAAACATCGAACCCCAAAAAACTTCTCTTACCCACTTCACAGTTCTCAAGTTCATCTTCTATAGTAGCTCTACGCAGTTTTCTAAACATCATCGTCGCCGAGCATAAACATTTTTCCGGTAACATCTAAAGGTAAATTTTGAACAATATTGATGTTTTTCAAGTGAATCGGGTTTTTTCTTTTGCTATTTTGCTATTTTGAAAAAACTATGATTTTACGCCTTTTTACAGTACTGGAAGAATATTCTTGTGAAAATCTTTGTTCTTGTTGATTTTTTCGTCAAATAGTGCTATGTTCTTGTACAAATGAAGTTTTTGCATGTTTATGTTATATTACCATGTTAAGAGCATACTCCTTCGAAGAGTGAAATATTGTGAGACAGTGTTCTAAACGTGTGATACGATGTTTGAAGTTGGTGATGCATTTTAGATGATTTTTGTTAAAATAAATTAGGGTTTTTTAAAATAAATAGGCTAAAGGTTGAAAAAATGTTGTACGCATACTCCTTCGAAGAGTGAAACATTGTGAGACAGTGTTCTAAACGTGTGATACGATGTTTGAAGTTGGTGATGCATTTTAGATGATTTTTGTTAAAATAAATTAGGGTTTTTTAAAATAAATAGGCTAAAGTTTGAAAAAATGTTGTACGCATACTTCTTCGAAGAGTCAAACATCGTGAGACGGTGTTCTAAACGTGTGATGGGATGTTTGAAGTTGGTGATGCATTTTAGATGATTTTTGTTAAAATAAATTAGGGTTTTATAAAATAAATATGCTAAAGGTTGAAAAAATGATGTACATATAGTCAAGATTTTGCATGTTTATGTTTGTGCATGCATGTTTAAAGTTCTGGAACATTTGAACATGTTTGTGCATGCATGACTCTACTTGAAGTAGGGTTTGATAAAATATACATATGTATATTATGTTTCACACACCAATATTGCATGCTTGTACATCTTTAATTGATGAATATACTTGTGATTTGCAGCTACAATGGCTTATACGCGGGGAATTAAGAGGAAGGAGTCTACTCCTCCTAGTAAACAGCCTCCTAGGAAGAGGAGACTAATATTGGAGGACGAAGAGGAGAGGTCCCTAGACTATGATGTAAATGTTGGGCCACAGCTGTCGGACGATGGTAATATATCAGAAGAAATAGAAGCGCTGTTTGGTGATGATGACTGGGATGAAGATGGAAACAAAAAAGAAAGCCTTTTAAATATGGCAGAAGAAGAGGAGGTGGGAAGGTTGGTAAATAATCTTGCAGGGGAATTTGAAGGAGTTGCAAATGTAGAAGAAGTAGATGATGTACATGAAGTTATAGAGATAGTAGATGTTCAAGCTGGTGAAGGAGGTAGGAATGGTAGGGAAGAAGAAGAGGGTGAGAGATGCGAAGGAGAAGGTCAGTTCGTAGACGACGTGGGAGCTGATTCTGCAGAGCCACCTAGAGAGGTATAGCTGAGAACATAAATAATGTTGTTCGTCACTTTACAGTAGAATGTTCAATATTTTTTATGTGATTTGAGAACACTCGCGTGCATGATCAGATCAATCTTAACTATGTTCGAAGTATTTTCTTGTAGTTCCTTGGAACATCTCAAGGGATGTTTCATGCATCTGATACTATGTTCTTACTATCCTGGTGATTCCTTAAACTAACAAATTTCAAAACATTGTGCAGCCTGAGTACGTGCAGCCTGAGTACATCACCAGTGTCATTCCACCAATGGTGCTGAAGACTTACTTGGATGAGCATGAGCATTTTCAATCCAAGATAACTGTCCGCTCGTCGCTTATTGGACGAATGCGTGAGTTCAGGATTGTGCTGCGTACAAGTGGTTTGTATGACAAGTTCAAAAACAGTATCTTTGGCCATTTCTTGGACTTGCCGGAGGAGCCATCATTTCCAACCAGGTTGGTGCACAATATTCTGCTAAGAAGAGTTTTGTGCAATAAAGAAAAAGAAGCTTGGTTCAATTTCAATGGAGTGCCTGTTCGTTTTGGCCTCCAAGAGTTTGCTTTGATGACAAAGCTGAGATGCCAAGCCTATCCAAGTGTCCAATGGGAGGCTGCGATCAAAGAGAGGGGCAGGGAGATGTGGGAGTATATCTCAACGGCGTGGGAGGATGGGAAAGCAAGAGCAGTAACTGCTTCCCGGTTGCTGAGTTTGATAGAAAATGAGGAAGTTCCTGAACGGTACAAGTTTGGGCTTGCCATGGCTTGGTTTGTTCACTCAATATTGTACGCCAAGGACAAAAAAGCTGGTATTGAGGAATTACTGGTCTATCTTGCATACCTTCCTAATGAATTTGCCAAGTATCCTTGGGGGCGGAAAAGCTTCGAGCTGACCATTGAGTACCTGACGAAGCCCATGGCTGATCGTGCAGCTAGCAAGGCCAAGGACAGGCCAAATTACAATCTTTATGGGTTTCCTTAGGCATTTGTGGGTTGGGTATTTGAAGCAATACCTTCGCTTCGTCCCAGGGATTTTCCCAAGGAGAGGAGCATGCCAAGGATGCACAGGTGGATCACTGAAAAGAATGAAAGAGACTCCCGAAGGCTGTTTGAGAATGTTGCAAAGCCTGTAAGTACTTTACCTACAATTTTCTAAATGTTGGAACATATGCAATGTCGTTATAATCATTGCTGTTAATGTTAAGAACGTCTTTTCAGATGTTCGGTCACGACAGATATGATGTTTCATTTTTAATGGTGTTAAATGTCGAACAGTAATACTGATGTTCTGAACACTCTTTTATGGTATGTAGGTGGTGCACCCTTTTATTGACCCTATCGATGCAGAGAGGGAAGATGAAACTTTTCAGAATATTGAGCCGTTTGTTGATGGGGCCGACGAGGTAATTGATCACCTTGTTGTGATGTTGGAGGGGGCCAGCTCGATCGTTGGTGGTGATCGAGTGACAGTTTTTAGGAATTGCCCCAGGACCCCTCCAAGAGAGGTAATTGATGAAGGAAAGGTTGGTGAAGAATTTGTTAGTGGAGGTGTTGGCACATGTGAAACACAAGTTGGTGATGAGATTGGTGGTAGGGCTGGTCGTTTTACTGGTGGGCTTTTTAGTGGTAGGGGTTTGTTCGAAGTTGGAGAAAGCTCTAGGAGGAGAGAACAGGAGAATGTGGAGCCTAGTGTCTGCAGTTGCAAGTGTCACGACTGCCTTCAATGGCGACAGGGACTGGATCAGAAGCTTGATGCGATCCAGCTGTCCCTTGCTAATTTAGTAGCGTCGTCGTCAAAGAAGAAGCAGCAGCAGCAGCGACCAAAGAGGAATATTTTGTTGTCCAGGATGCTCCAGGCAAAGAAGAACAAAAGAAAGAAGAAAATGACTGCTGCCAGAATGGCAAGGTTAGTAAAACATCCAATTAGAATCGTTGAACATAAAAGGGACGTTCTTCTATTAAATTTAGAAAATTTTTCAAACATTTATATTTTGTTTTTTTGGAAATTTAGAGAGAGAGCTCAAGTCAGGCTCCAAAATCTCGGTAGATTGCCAGTGACACTGTACAAGGCACTCGACATTCACAAGAAAGCTGAATTTGACGCTTTCTTGGAGGAGAAGAAGGAAAAAAAGACTGCCTTCCTGTGTCACGAGTTTAATTACTTGGATTTTCTGGACTTCCTGGACGTGAAAGAGTGGATGTGGGATAGCGTAAGTGCATCTCTTTACTTCTATTGTTTTGTTAGTGTTTGGTTTTTATCGAAGAACGAACATTTGTTTCTCCGTTCGGAACCTGATGGTCCTATGTTCGTTGAACATTCGACTTGCTGGTCCAAACATAAAATAGTATGTGTCGGCATAGTTTTATTCACAACTTCTAATTTGTTTTATTCTGCAGTTTATGGATGAGTACTTGGCCTTGATGCGTGTGAGGCATAAGGCTTACCCCCGGCATTATGATAACTCTGATCTCATCCTCGATCTTTCATTCTTGACCAACTTGTGCGTTCGATACGATGCGGCTGAAGAGGAGGCAAGGGGGTTTGATGTCGGCCTTGACAAATACCTAGCAGAATATAATTTTTAGGATACATTCCTTGATTATGCCAGAGGTAAGTCTCCATATCCGGGTGGAAGGAAGTGGGATGGTGTGAAAAGACTCTTTGCCGTGTATAACATTGAAAGCACGCATTATGTTACATGCGTCTTTTATTTAGAGGAGGCAAGGATCGATGTCTACGACTGCAACATTGGGTTGTACAATGAAGACCGCTTTGATTCAATAATGGGGCCAATTATGTACATGTTCCCAATATACATCCGGCATTCGGGGAAATTCAACCACCTCCCTCCTGAAATCCAATCTATGGAAATGTGGCCGTACGAGCGCATCCAAGGCCTTCCAAGGAATTTGACTGGTACTGCATGTGGAGCGTATGCCATCATGTTCCTCGAACATTTGCTGTCCAACACCCCGATGGAATATCTTTGTGACAATGTGATAGAAGACTGTCTAGTTAAATTTGCTGTGGACATATTCCATGGCAAATTAGTCCCTTAGTATGGGTTGTAAAATTTGGATAATTATGTTTTTGTTTTTGATGGGTGTAATATATGGATGATTACCCATTTTTGATGCGTATATATGGCAAATGATGACTATTGTTTTGCATTATACTGAACATCGAGTTTACATTATTAGAACATCTGTATTATGATAAGATTGACTTAATAATATTAAAAATTATAGACTATAGGAACAACATTAGTTATTTTCGGAATATTATTTTGTACGTTCAAATAGTTTTTAACTTAATGGTTATTTGATGTTCAATATCTAGTAAATAGGGAAACAACAACAGATGTTCTGAACATTAAAGTTACTTTATATATTGATAATCAAGAACCAGGCAAAAACATTCTTGATCGTTCAAAGATTCAGCGCTTTACAAAAGTATGCTAATTATATTAGCATTTAAGACATTACTTAATAAACAGTCATATTAACATCCTGGTCAATAATATGCGTTTTCACTTCAACGCGATGCAGTCATTTCTTGATTCAAGGTTGCTATCTGGAGCATGTTCTTTATCCTCTTTATTTCTTTCAACATCTTTTTGACGTCCCTATTGTAGTATTCGAAGAATTCCTCAAATTTCAACTTCCAACCCCAAACTTCAGCACGAAGTTGCTCCAAAATATCATTTGCACGTTCTTGTCGTTCTGCAGATGTGTTTCGACTTTTTCTTCCTCCTATTAGCTTGGCTGATCCTCTTCCCGTTTTTCCTTCTTTTTGCTTGGCTGATCCTCTTCCCTTTCTTCCTTCTTTTTGCATGGCTGACCCTCTTCCCGTTTTTTCTTCGTTTTGCTTGGCTTCACTTCTTCCCGTTCTTCCTTCGTTTTGTTTGGCTGACCCTCTTCCCGTTCTTCCTTCTTTTTGCTTGGCTTCACCTCTTCCTTCTTGTTTCAAGGTTGCTCCCTTTGTCGTTTTTGGTACTCTTGACGTGAATGCTCTTGTATTTGTTGCTCATGTTCTTGCAGCAGTAGCAACTATTGAGGAGGAAGGTCGGCGAACCATTTTTATTTTTGGCTGAAGATTATAGGTTGTAGTGGTATAGAGTTTTTTGAATTTGAATGGTTTGATCGAGTATTTATAGGAGAAAAATAGGTAACCGACTTAAGTGTGTTTTATCAAAACACTAGCCGTTATATATTTTTTTAAATTTTTGAAGTGACGCTTCGTTGCTTTGCTTCAGATTTGAATTGAAGGGGATAGCCGTTAAGTGTATAATGATGAGCAGTTTAAAAAATACCAATAGTCGTAATAGTCTACTGGAAGGGTATAAATAATTTTCAAACATGAAGATCAATTTGAATTATAAACGTCAAAAACCAATAGACTAATGGAACGAGTATATGATGATTCGTATCGCCATGAAGATGTTCTGACTTCCGCGGGAAGGATTAGGAACCCCTGGTCACAGTTAAAACACGTGTACTAACCCCAACCATTCAATGCGAATAGGCGCCTCTTTAAATCATCACTTATGCAACCGAAAAGGCACCAAGCCTTCTATAAATGTTAAATGTCTGCACAACAACAACAAGGCGAAACAAAAACAATGTCTCGCAGAGTAAGGCAACCAAGAGCACCAGAACATGATAGTGGAGTTCCAATTACTAGTAGGTTCACTAAAATCGATCATGTCCGTGAAGATATCGCAGATCTGACCTCAGATGTTGATCAGTTTGCAGTATATATAGGAAATGTGGAGGATCAAGTGGAGCGATTAAGAATTAGGTTCGATGAATTCCGTGAGGATATCAATCTTATTAAGCGTATGCTTCGTGGTATTCAAGCTGCACTCGAGATTGACCCCCAAAACTACTCTTCACCACCACGGCCTCCAGCGGAACGCATGTGAAATGAAGAACTAACCTCCTTGCAAGTCTAGTCATTTAAGAAGATTTTCTAACTGTCTTGAATGTCGTGTTTTGAAGTGTTGTCCTTTAATTTTCAGTACAATCTAGCATGTTTTGAATATTTATGAATGTTGTTTTGCATTACACTGAACATCCCGTTTCCAGTATTATAACATCCGTATGATGATCAATTTGATTTATACACTACAAAAATAATAGGAATTTGGAACGCCATTGATAAATGCTCGAAACATTAACTTAAACGTTCAAATAAACAGCAACTGGTATCAAATAAACCTAGCTACAATGAAACCCAAAAAAGCTGCCCAAGACAATAAGAAATACAACTTCCACCGTTGCAATTTAGCCTCTAACTTACTGATCTTCAATAAATTTGTAGTATTACAAGCCCCTAATTTGTCAACTTCCTTCAGCAAATTGGCCCTTTCTTCACAAACTTCATCAAGTGAAATTTTCAACTTGTTTAAAACCAATGTAGTAGGCTGGGGATACTCCTCGTCACACCATTCCCAAAATCCGCAATTGCTAATACCCTAGCGGGGACACTTGCAAAATTTTCGTCCAGCATTCGACTGTGTGCCCGCCGTGAATTGTATCGCAGGTAAGCCACACCAACATCGACGATTTTGAGAGGAGCTGCGAGAACAAGTTGATCCTTGATGAGACATGGTTGAGTTAAGAAGAAGACGAGGTAAAGGGGGTCCCTAGGGAGTTGTTATAATAATGGGAATGGGGTAAAAAGACCTAATTAATTGAATGGTTGGGGTTATTCCACGTGTTAAAAGATAATAGAACGGGTTGGGATTAATGTAAGTTGTGTGGAGCAGGTCGCTCCACGTATTTAAAACGGACTACAAACACCAAAAAAAATTCCAAAGATTGATGCAAAAACATCTAATTTAAGTTACGAACGTGGGTTTATATGTTCAGTTCATAGTAGGTGCCTAATTTAATATGTAGTGTTCCAACCTTTAATTTGGTTGTAATAAGAAACTATATAACATGAAAAGATTAATAAGTCTTTATATTTAAGGTTAAGTCATCATTATATAGATTATCCATTAGTTAGAACAACATCTAATGAAATACTCAATAACTTAGTAAGTGTTTCATTTGATATTAGTAAGTAATCGCTTTCAATAGATATAAATGAGTATACTCTAGTAGAACTTTTATGAGTAAATACTTCCAATAGACATACTAGTGATGTAGTCACCTTAAATACACATAATATTGAGTATTACAATCAATACTTGTATGATTTGAAGTCTTAGTTGTTGTATATACACGAATAATGCCTGTAATTGAGCTACACATAGATTGCAAGATCGGAAAATAGATTACTAATGTGTCTATCTAGTGATATAACGTCCAATC
The DNA here is from genome assembly GCA_029990575.1 of Petunia axillaris subsp. axillaris. NCBI lineage: Eukaryota > Viridiplantae > Streptophyta > Magnoliopsida > Solanales > Solanaceae > Petunia > Petunia axillaris. Next base: position 140,142,928 of record JARKNS010000004.1, read on the forward strand.
TATGCTACAATTCGTTATAATACACTTCTTAATGTTTAAAATTGTTAATTGATCTAGAATCAACCCTACACTCCTTATCCAAACAACCTAATAATTACATTTTGGTATAATTAACGACATATATTTTGGTTTACTTACACATAGCATGTTTTGGAATCTTACTAAACTACTAAATCATTGTTTATTCATTTTAAATGATCCTTATATTAGTATTTATCAACTAATCCTCAACGGTACAAAAACAACATCAGTATGAAGATCCATAACAGACTTGCGACGTTCAAGAACGTTACAAAAAAGGTTTAGAACATGTGATTGAATGTTCTCTAAATGTTAGGAATTTTCGCGGTTTGGGGTTAGGGTTAGGGTTATGTTTTGGGGTTCAGGGTTAGGGTTAGGGTTAGGGTTCAAACATCATTTATTATGTTTTGAACGTGAAAAAGGTACTTTTTATATTGAGCAAACGAGTTTCATTTTAAACGAACTACCTAATTGATTAATATGTTTGGCACGTTCAGAAGAACGTTCTAATATCTCAAAAAAGAAATGTACACCCGCCCCGGGCTCGATTTTATACAAAAATGGGACGCGCGTGGAATTCGGAACAAAAAAAAAGGTGGGGACTTAATGGCAATTATGAGGATTATGACAACCCCAAAAGTGAAGTTTTAATTAAAAATGCGGCTGATCAGTCTTATCAATTCAATCATTTCAAACATCGAACACCCGCCCCTTTCTTCTCTTACACACTTCTCGAGTCTTCTTCTCGAGTCTTCTATTTCGTCGCCGGCCATCTACATAATGTTCTCCGGCAACATCTAAAGGTAAATTTTGTACTATATTGATGTTTTCAAGTGAATCGGGGTTTATGTTTTTGCTATTTGGCTATTTCGATAAAGCTAGGGTTTTTACCCCTTCTTTCTGGTTCTGGACTGAAATTCTCGTGAAAATCTCTGCTTTTTGTTGATTTTTTCGTCAAATCTCCCCAAACAGTTGTTGTACAAATAGCGGCTTTTGCAGGTTTGTGTTAATAACGATTTTAAGGCCAAACTCCTTCTGCTATGTCAAACATCTTCATACTGTGCTCTGAACTTTTGTTAGGATGTTTCAACTTGCTGATGCATTTTAGATGGGAGTTGTTAAAATATATGCTAGCATGTTTACGTTAATAACGATGTCAAACATCTTCATAAGGTGCTTGGAACGTGTGTTAGAATGTTTCAAGTTGCTGATGAATAAGCGTTCACTTACGTAGTGGAAGTATTATCAACTTAACACATAATCTGATAATTTTCATTCATACTTAAGGAAGCAAAATACATGCACAAAAATACTTGACAAAATACTTGACAAAAGTACTAGATATAATGCTTAGACAAAAGTACTAGTACTAGATATATATCAACTTATATAAAAGTTCTAGTTGTCAGCATTGGGAGAATTTGGAGGAGTAGCAAACTGCTCCGGATTCATCCCTTGATGGATAAGGAGTCCCAAAAGCATTCTTTCAATACGCTCCCAGCGCTGAACTAACACTTGCCTTATGCTCCATACATCAGCTAAGCGGTCCACAGAATGGTTGATTGCAGTGATGTCAGTTTGTATACCGGCAATATCCCAGGCGATGTTTCCATAATGTTCGTTATGGTCAGGTTCGTCGGCTGGGGCATAGTGGCCATTAGCGACAACTTCGTTTTGGTTATTTTCCATTTGTGTTTGTTGTCTATGAAGAAATTTTGCTAATTCAAGTAGGAGGATAATTGTGTGTATGGAGGGACAAGGAAATGTTTGTATTTATAGATGATAAAAAACATAAAAAACACCAAAAGGCATGATATGAACATTGAAAAGTCGTTCACTACTCTCTAGGTGATGTATCTGGATTAATTAATGCCTTTTCGTATGCAGGTTTTGGGGGATGCTTTCACAATCTAGCATGTTTTGAATATTTATGAATGTTGTTTTGCATTACACTGAACATCCCGTTTGCAGTATTAGAACATCTGTATGATGATCAATTTGAATTATATTCTACAAAAATGATAGGAATTTGGAACGCCATTGATAAATGCTCGGAACATTAAGTTAAACGTTCAAATATAAAAATATATAAAATTGTCAAGATTAAAATTCAAAAATCAACACTTTGAGTTTGGGAGGATTGTCCACTATCCAATCGTTTCGGGCAAGTAGTTTTTTTGTGGCCTGACCTTTTGCAGATGCTACATTTGTTTCTCCTACTTGAAAATACTTCACCAACTGATGGTATCCGCTTTTTTCTTCGTCTACCCTTACCCACGTCGATGAAAGGAGGCAATATTCGTCTCTCAAGCAGCTCAGGAGGAACATTCCAAAATTCTTCCGGCGGAACAGCATTGATCGGTTCTGCATAGGCAAGCATATATGACTCTAACTTGTAATATGCAGAAGTGAAGTCATAGACGCACGCTCCATAGTCTTCTGGACGCAGCATTATGATAGCTGCCATAGCATGTTTACAGGGTATTAAGTCAATTTGATACTCTCTGCACGTACAAGTTCTGTTGAGTAAATCGACTTCTGCTCCCTGGCATGGACTGATGATGGTGAAACCATACGTACCTTTTCGACTAATTGCGAGCTTACCCCCTTCCTCCAGGTTGAATCTTATTTTTCCTTCAATTGAAGGGACGCATATGGTTGAAATCTCGAGGAACTCCGTAGCTCTCACATGGAATTTTTCGCCAAATGTACGATTGATATGATTTAATAGGGAAACGATAGGATATTCTCTTTCATCCCTCAGCATTGCATTTGTGGACTCAGCAATGTTCGAGGTCATCACTGCAAATCTGAAATTGTAACAAACAAACAAAGACCTTAATGCTAAATACGTCTAATCCAAGTGCGAACATTAAGCATGCGATCAGAACATCAATAATTACGTCATACACATCATTTGTACTATTTTGAACGTCAATTAGAATGTTCTCTGCTTAATTGACATGTAAATATAGAACATTCCAACGCAACGTTCAGAACATTTGGTATGAATGTTCATAGTAGTGTACCTGTGCCCAGGGAAAAAGCATCTGCTCCATTTATGGAACCCCACGTCATCTTGAAGATATCTGGAAACCCTTGGATCGTTGTCTTCGATTTGCTTAAAGTGCGTTCTGAAATCGTCCACACGATATGCATCTGCTGCCAAGTAATAGGACCCCAGGTGGTCTCAAAACTGAAACTTTGTACGGATATTTTCAGCAAGGTGCCTCGTGCAAACTCCGTAGTGAGCTTGGGGAAACCACTTGGCAACTGATTTTGCTATGCTTTTATGCCTGTCTGAAATGACGCTCAACTTATCATTGTACTGGGCTATGTCAACCAATTGTTCGAAAAAAAAATCATAAGACGCATCACATTCTTTGTCCACAACGCAGAATGCAACAGGGAATATGTGCTTCTCTGCATCCTGGGCAACGGCAGACAACAACACACCGCCGTACTTGCCTGACAAATGAGTCCCATCAATAGCAAGGACTTTCCTCATATACAGAAAACCCCTAATCCAAGATCCGTAAGATATAAAAAAATACTTAAACCTCCCACAACTATCAAGCTTCAAAGCTGTCTTGCTTCCAATATTTTGGGACCTTACCATATAACTGTATGCCTCTAAAATTTCATAACTGTGTTCATGTGTCCCTCTTGCTATTGCCTTTGCAATCTCACATCCCTTCAAACTTTTCCAATAACTAATGTTGCATCCCAATTCTCTGTTGAATGCAACCCTGATGTCTTTTGGTGTTATTCCTTTCCCCTCAATGTACCTATCTTTCATGTATTCACCAACAACATCAGCTGTGGCATGTTTATGGTGGCTTTGCAGGTGCTGCACACCGCACGTGTGCTCGCCATTGTAGATTGTAATATAAAATGTATCACTACTATGATACCTCAATGCTCGAAGCCACCACTTGCAATTTGCATCAACACATCGGGCATAAAACAACCTTTTTGTATTCTTCACAGCTTTGAAAGAAAAAGGCTTCCTCACTGCAGCAAGCCTCAACTTCACCACTAATTCTCGCTTGTTCTTGAAAGTCATACCCTTTACAAAACCTGTGCCGTCTTTTCCAAAAAAATCGTTGCGGCTGCTCAATGATGGTGCTCTTTCTGAAGGATTACCAACTACTTCTCCACCTTCTTCACCTTCTTCGTCTGCCTCTCCACCTTGTTTTAATTCATCTTCATCCATCTCAACATGCATATCTTGTTCATTCGAACTTGAAATTCCTTCAGGCCTTGGAATCACACTAACCCTTAGTGTTGGCCTAGCCCCAGCTGGGTCTACATCAGCCATATAAAGCTGAACATCATCATCAGACCTAATTTTAGATGGAGCAGTCTTTTGCTTTGCGGCAACACTCAGCATATATGAAATGCAAAGATCCCTAGGATCATCACTTACCCCCCAACTGCGTATGATTTTGTCGACAAGTTCATCATATGTAATATTCCTACTCACAAGGATAGGTCTTGTCTCTTTCACCTTAGGAATCCAAGCATAGCATTTCGAACGCTCAACCCATTCGCCGAGAAAATCAACTCCTAGTAGTATGTTGTCCCCCATTACTTTAACGATATCTGTAAGGTAGGATAAACATTCATCAAATGTGGTCCAGGTAGCAAAGGATACTGGAACATCGAAAAACAGATCCGAACATGCCCAAGGATGTTTAAGAATACAAGCATACCGATGTGAAACATCGATACATCAGTTCCGACCATCTACAAAAATGTTCCTACATTATGAATAGCATTTACTGAACATGCTGTAAGATTATTCGGGCAACCAAAATTATGTTCCGTAACTCTGACTAGCACAATAGGAACATCAAAAAGATTATCCTGAGCATCTAATACAATGTTCCATAATTGTGACTACGTTGTACGAGTATTTGTAGAACAATCTTTATAATGTTGCGATGGTCACGGTAAGATGTTTCAAAACAGCAACATACTGGCTTAAAAGGTTTTTTACAAAAATTAGAATAGTAGAGATTAGTAAGACGGAGATTTACACTTACAGGAGATATAGGAGTTGTCAAGCTTTCCAGTTTGAAGTAATGCCCAGCGTTAAAAGTAATGCCAACCAGAAATTGTTATTCAAAGAATTGCAGCGCATTTTTCCCAAATTATTTATTAAATTAGAGTCAATAATACCTCTAATTAACCGAAATGGATTTAGATCTGACAATATTTTCCGTTTGGGAGAGTTGGAATGCAAGAATAATAGCGAAAACGAATGGAGATTGAAGAAAGCAGATGCGCAGCAGCTATGGTGTTTCAGGTCGGGAGGGAGAAGAGAAGAGAGGAGAGAGAGAGAGAGAGAGAGAGAGAGAGAGAGAGAGAGAGAGAGAGAGAGAGAGAGAGAGAGAGAGAGAAAGGAGGGAATAAACGGAGGGAAAAATATTTCCCTAATTTGGCAAATTTTATTTTTTATATACGTGAGGACCAAAGTGTAAGAAATGAAACTTTGGGGTGAAGGGGAGTGGAGGAAAGTTATGTTTAAGAGCATTAATTAGATGTGTCCCTTTTATTACATTAATTAAGACTTTGTCCCTTTTACCTATTTTCACTCTTGAGTGTCCCTTTTGACCAAATGTCCCATGCAACTTCCTTCCCTATGTGTATTATTTATGACTCTACAGCAAAAATAAAAATGGTACATCATATTTCTTCATTCCAAGTGCTTTGTACATACTGTAAATGATGAGGTTTTTCAAAATGTATCTCAAGAACCTCTATGTGTATAGAAAATTTTGTGCAGATCAAGTATCATTTAAAAAAAAGAAGAAAAAGACTTATCATAATATACCTTTAGCTTTGTTCCAAGAAGTACTGAAAGATTACACATAATCCATGAACATACAATTCGCCCAGGGTCTAACCGTATTCGTTTCACTAGTCAACAGTGTAATCACATGCTATAAAGACACGAACTACACCATATTAGCTACAGTCTAAGGCGTACCTGAGTTACAAAAGATTGTTCAATAATTGTAGAAGATGACCGCATTCGTTTTCATAAGAATTCTTCTACATAAGTTCAACAATTGAAGAAGAAGAGAGTTTTTTCTTGTTGTTGGAGGAGAAGAGGGAAGGTCTGTTTTTCAGAGATGAACAGAGAATACGTTCTTCTGAAAAGAACGTTACTTTTATTCTTTCCAAGTGACACAACTGTTCAGGACTCTTCCTAACAGTTGTGTCTTTTCCTTCTTTTAATATAATTAATAACAATAAATATATAACGATTATATATTTAAGTTATTTTAACATGGATCTGGGTTGACACACATGGGTGACCCAAATCCAATTTCCAACATCTCCCACTCACGCATAGTGGGTCAACTCTCATTCATATTCTGTAACTTCCAATACTTAACGTCTAGACCGTGTGACCAGTGCATACTTCGAGAGCTCAGTTGCTATACATCTGTTAGGAATATATACCATCTCGATTAACGGAACCTTGGAGTAGATTGTAGTATGCAGTACCCTAGATCATTTATCACATTCACATCTCTCACTATCTCTTTGTATTAATTTGAGTTCATCATTATGTTATTATGTTCTTGTCCCAAAGACAAACATAATGGGTGCACCAATGAACACAATTACTGTGATAATACTCAATGATCTTCCTCGTCTTAAGAATCTCTTAATCTCAATCTAACTTGCTTTTCTAGAAATGTTCCGCCAGACCGAATCATCCATGATCTCTTGGCAACACTCTAAGATAGCAAACACCAAATTGAATCTCGAGAAACCGATCAAAGTCATGAAGGTACAAAAGAAAGAAATTTACTTATAATTTTCAGGCTTCACACGATAAACAAGTAGAGATTAATCTTTTATCGCCCATAGGCCACTTTACGCATACATGGTATGAATCACGTATCACAACATTGACTCCTTTCCCGTTGAGCGTATGTCTTTCAAAAATTAAATATTGTGCAGATGATAGTTCAGACAACTCATGTCTAACTTTGAGTTCACAAATCTACTCATACATTTTATTCTTCAGAACTCACATCTGGCATTAAGACAGACTCACATTTAATCAATTATGATTAACAAAAGACAAGCGACATTCTTATTATAAACTTCAAGCTCTCTATTATTATCACCTCAAATAATAATAAGTTTATAATTGTCTCATCCCTATTAATCACCTAGACAATAGAGGTGATTGCCTGTGTGAATAGGCCAATCTTTTTGTCTATCCGACATACTTTAAATTTATGTACTAAACATAAAATCAGTCCATACATATGAACCAACAACCAACAATTTAGGCTTCAACTTCATTAAGTCTAAACATGCAGTTTATGTGAACATGCTAGGAAAAAGTTAAAATATAAATACATCAACATTTACGCAAACTAAATGCCTTCACATATCACTCATAACCACCAAATGCTATGAGTTGCATTATCGGATCTACTATCATATAATGCGTAGAGATGTATTTCATGTTCACTTTTCTATGTACAATTATGTCTCTAACGAAATTATACTTTATATCAATATGTCAATGATACTTGGGACCTTTTTGTGTAAGCTATTGAGACTTGACTATCACACTTGATTGTCACTAATTCAATAGCACTATCAAACACACCCAAATTTATCATAAAGACATTTAAGTCAAATAACTTCTTGCACAGTTGATGAAAAGCACCACACATTCAGCTTTCATTGTGTTAAGGCTGATGATTATTTCTTGCTATTTAACAATATGCATGACGTCATTGTTTAGCAAGGACAAACTCATATTTAGGTTTTCACTCATCTAAATCTCCTTATCAATCATCATACGTATAGCCATTGAGTCGCAGACCCTTTTCTTAACCACATAAGGCTAATCGACTGTGCCTTTGAGATACTTTAGTATCCTTTAACTACTTTCCAGTATTCCTTTTCTAAGTTCGATTGATATCTGCTAACTAGAATAACAGATATCAAGCTTCATGAGAAAAATCATATTCTTGTAGATTCACGAGGACACATCCTCCCACTTGGAACTTCGCCTTTAGAAATATGAGTATTAATGGGTTTGAACTATTTCACATTAAATAGTTCAAGAAAAATTTCTTCATATAAGATTATATAAGATTTTTTCTGAAAGAGATAACAATCCCTCCGAACGATCCTCCGAACGATCTCCTGAAACCTGAACTTCAAGATTCACCCATATCTTTTGATACTACCATCAGTCTTGCACTTGTGAGAATCCACTTGTTCCACTAGCTTTAAACTCAAAAATATATCAACCAATTCCAACTCTTGGTTTGCTTTCACTAACTCCATTTCATGTTCCATTATTCTAGGTACATATCCTTAGCAGGGTATTTAAAAGCCTCATTTATCTTGCGTTGCTCTTATTCATCTTGTGGAGTAACTATATATGTTTCTCCTTTGATCTCACATAGACGACGGGAAATATGTAGACGACTCATTCGTCGAGATTGAGATTGATAAAATTGATTTATCAATTGATAGTTACTCCCACTGGGACCAATGATATTAAATGAACTCTTTTGGACAACGTGCTGGTGTTAATTGGAACATGTCCATTATCACCAAATATGAATCCCACTTGAATCCATCTAGCGTTAATAGCGGAAGCAATTTGGTCCACAGTTTCTTGAAGAGACAAGTCTTAACCTATCTCACCCTACTTAGGAAAAAACATTCGCTAACAATGTAACATCATAATCCAGTTCCAGTTACTATGCCACTGTTGTCTTGTTCGCTTATGAACGTATAAATCTTGGACTAAAATAGTATCACAAATTGATACATGCCCTTCCCCTTGGAACTAGTTTTCCATGTGGGAAAATAACTTAATGTACAGTGGCAGTAAAAACCCAATAGTAGAAAACAATTGGATTTTTAATTATCCATAACTTATATGGAATATAAGTAACTGACATAGAAAAATTTCATAATTTGGATCAAAGATGTCATAATGTACCAGCTACAATAGAATATAAAGCCACTTTCAAGAGACGTCACAGACATATTTAGAGTCCAAGAGCCTCTGGCTCTTTTAGGACATACTGGATTTATTGTCACTGTTAACACTTTCGCTAAGCTCGGGACAATAATCTCATATCAGTTGACATATTGATACAAACTAGTATAAATTTATGGAGACAACTATGTACTGTCTTAGAACCTAAAATTCATATACATATATATTATTCCTTAAAATAATTTAACTATGTTAAAACTTATTTCACATTAGATATGGAATCGAAGTTTCACTACGTTCCCAATCATCATCCAATTTCTAATATGTAATAAATCTAACAAAATCAATTATTTAAGTAACACATGTCTTAAATTACTCTAAAATTCAAGACTATATATTATTATTTAAAATTCATATAAGTACACATACTTATACGAATAAAATGCCGCAGACAATTACAAAAAAAAAAAACTGTACTTGATATAATTTTTCCTTTTAACACACTAGGAAAAAAATTAAGAGTCACCCAATAATAAGTGCCACTTTGAGAATAAACTAAATATTCTCCATCAGTGCATCAAAATTCGTTGGCTCTAGAACTAAAGTCCAAGAAGATAGAAAACGGTGAACCAACCTTATAAGAGCGATCCTCGTTCGCCAAGTTCTGCTACTTGGAAACAAATGAGAAGATTTTGTGTATTTAGCATTTTGCAGCAATTTAAATTCACTCATGAATTTGGTGGGACTAGCCAGTAGAATCACTTCTTAAAGAGATTAAAAAAAACCCCAAATACTAAAAGTATGTAATATCAACCGGCTTCCTTCTTCCATTTGTAACATATATAAATAATTGTCAGTAGACATAAGAGTTTCAATTAAGTCAAAAAAAATTTGCTAACAAACCACACTCACGTGTATATGCTTATGTAATATCCAATCCAACATATGCACAAATGCACATATTAGTAAGCATATGGATGATAGAAGATGGAGCCACTTTATGACTCTTTATACCAATCAAGCAATGTCATCCAAGTGGTCAACTTTGGAGATTCAAACGAATCTCAGATCACAGATGATAGAACATCTTTTAGTGTGTACTTTAATCTCTTCCATTTCTTTATCTCACAAAAATTAATTTACTCCAATTATAAAAAAAACTTTTGTGTACAACTTCTCATGACCTTTGATTTTAATAGATCTCTTTCAATCAAAAGTTTAGGCTATCACGAAATACACAAAGTATTTCAATGTTTGAAGTACAACACAAAAATAAATCTTCCACTAAAAAAAATATCATATTATTCAATAGAAAAAACATATTTTATCTATTAGAAACTATGAAGGAATTTATTTCAATATGGCTATTTAAAGCACAAGGCATATCTTATATGACTATGGCTGTCGCTTGGGTATAAACCATGGAGAAACTAACAGGTTGCCCAAATTTTATAGAAGAATGGTCAGAAAGAAGTCATTAAAGCCAGTCGGGATTTTTTCAGTGCCCACAAAATTGAAAACTTTTGAGTGATGCAATCATACCATGGGATTTTCATTCATTGATCTACTGGACAGAGGGGTCTAATCCCATATTCCACCTTTTGTGGTAATTCTTTACGTAAAAGAACTCAACAGTTACATTCTGTTCGTTTAATGTATAAAAAACGAAAGGAATATCTGGAAAAGTTCCAAAAATCTTCTTTATAAAATTAACTCGGTCATAGATTTTCTAAAGACACTATTAAAGGCAGCGAAGTAAAAGATTCTTTGATTGCAAGAACACAAAGTTAAACTACTTCAACTTTTATTCGCAGCATCAAAATAAAAAAATCTGCGCCACTATAGAAAATTTTCAGCGCTACACTAGAGTAGAAACTTATAAATTTTCAAACTAGGTTGCATCAACCAAGGACACAAAAATTGCAGCAACACTTTAAACTCTTAATTAAAATCAAGTATTTCATGAAACCAACATTTAGACTAGAAAACAAATAGCAATGGCGCTGATACCAATAAAGGATTACACATAATCCATGAACATACAATTCGCCCAGGATCTAACCGTATTCGTTTTACTAGTCAACAGTGTAATCACATGCTATAAAGACACGAACTACACCATATTAGCCACAGTCTAAGCGTACCCGAGTTACAGAAGATTGTTCCATAATTGTAGAAGACGACCGCATTCATTTTCATAAGAATTCTTCTACATAAGTTCTACAATTGAAGAAGAAGAGAGTTTTTTTTTGTTGTTGGAGGAGAAGAGGGAAGGTCTGTTTTTCAGAGATGAACAGAGAATACGTTCTTCTGAAAAGAACGTTACTTTTATTCTTTCCAAGTGACACAACTGTTCAGGACTCTTCCTAACAGTTGTGTCTTTTTATTCTTTTAATATAATTAATAACAGTAAATATATAACGATTATATATTTAAGTTATTTTAACATGGATCTGGGTTGAAGGATTACACATAATCCATGAACATACAATTCGCCCAGGGTCTAACCGTATTCGTTTCACTAGTCAACAATGTAATCACATGCTATAAAGACACGAACTACACCATATTAGCCACAGTCTAAGGCGTGCCTGAGTTACAGAAGATTGTTCCATAATTGTAGAAGACGACCGCATTCGTTTTCATAAGAATTCTTCTACATAAGTTCTACAATTGAAGAAGAAGAGAGTTTTTTCTTGTTGTTGGAGGAGAAGAGGGAAGGTCTGTTTTTCAGAGATGAACAGAGAATACGTTCTTCTGAAAAGAACGTTACTTTTATTCTTTCCAAGTGACACAACTGTTCAGGACTCTTCCTAACAGTTGTATCTTTTCCTTCTTTTAATATAATTAATAACAATAAATATATAACGATTATATATTTAAGTTATTTTAACATGGATCTGGGTTGACACACATGGGTGACCCAAATCTAATTTCCAACAAGTACTTTTAAGAAAAATATGACTGTATTGGATAAAAGCTGACTGGACTTGGAAAGGTGACACGTGTCTTCCACGTGGCACGAGCAGACATTTCAACGGACAGACATCCAACGGACAGACATTCATCACGAGCAGACCTAAAGGATTTATGAAATACTTCAAAAGTCAACACGGTCTAAATGAGCAGTTATTAACATGATCATCCACGATCAATCTATTAATGGTCATTAAGGAAATCATTACAACCCAGCGGTTATGACTCCAACGGATATGTGACCAGCAGTTACTTATCCAGACGGATCTACGCCCAGCGGTTATAAAATCCCAACGGGTGCCTACCAGACTTATAAATAGCATTCGCCTTAATCGATTGTACAACAACTTTTACATCCTGTCTGCAATATCAATAAGAATACTCTCTCGCTCTTGCTCAGATACTCTCTTTGCTCATATTTTGCTTACTACTTTAGTTATTTGATCGTCTGAAGTGCGATTGGTATCGAAGAACTCTCTTCGAAGACGAGCGATACGATACGGTTACTTCTCCATGTTTCCGTTTATGCTTTGTTTTTATTAGTTAATACTTGCATCTCGTCCTCGTATTACCGTCATCTTAGCTCACCATATAAACTCTTAATCTCAACTATTGATCGTGACTCCGCAAATATAAATTTAATTGTTAATTGGCCTAAAATCGGATCTAGGTTAAACAATTTGGCGACCACAGTAGGAGCCGGTCAATAGCCTTCGCGGGTTAATAGTTTATCTTTGATATTATACCTATTTTCGTCTATCTTTTTGCTCTATAACTAACATGGCAGAAAGCAACTCTTAACGAACTATCATAGACGGAGAACAGGTAAATACTCCTTCACTCAGTCCTAATTACTCTCCTGATTTCCGAATACTCGTCCGATGGGCAGCAACAATCCTCCCAAGGACCGGTCAGGCAGCGATACAGGCGTATGCGCTCTCAGAGCACTACTCCACCAAGGAGACGACCCCATAGGAGTCTCTCCCCTGGCCGAGGGAACCTCCAAGAAACACTCTTTGCTTTCATGCAGGAACAGGCAGAAGTAAACCGAGGAATAAACGAGGCACTCACCTCTCTCCGAAGGAGTAACCCTTCAACTGCAAGGGTTGACGCTGCGGCACCTGGTCGTGACGCACCATCTTCACATACCTCGAGGCAAGGTAGAGAGCGGAACAACGGTGGTACCGCAGACCCTACGACCCAAGTCAATCAGAATCAGAACGGAGGGTCTATGGCGCCTACGGATGTGAGCCTTGTTGTGGAAGCTCTCACAAAACAATTCAAGGAAAGCTAGGAAGCACTTCAGAAGTCTCTCCACAAGAGAATTGATCAGATACCAGGCGCTCCACCCACACTGAAGAAAGTCGATGTCCAGCGTTATTCACATCGACCCTGGAAGAAGGAGGCAGCTCCAAAAGCGATACCTAAGACGTTTAAAATGCCAAACATCCCTAGGTATCGCAGAACAGCTGATCCCAACGACCATCTCATGATGTTCAGCAACTTTATCAAGGCTAGCTATCTCACCGACGAGGAGATCGAATCTGTCCAATTGAAAAAGTTCGTGGAAACCCTAGCAGATGGAGCTCTGCGATGATATTCAATGTTGCCACCCAATTCCATGGGATCTTTCGCAGAAATGGCCGAATTGTTCGTGAAGGCACACACAGGTGCTCAGAAGACGGAGACTCACGTTGAGAACATCTTTGAAATCAAGCAAAGGCCCGACGAGTCTCTCCGCAAGTACGTGGATCGCTTCCAGAGAGAACGTATGTTGCTCCCTAAAGTACCGGACAGATGGGCGGCGATCGCGTTTACCAACAGCCTGGATATCAGGAGCTCAGAGGCTACGCGTAGACTTTACGAATCCCTTCACGAGTTCCCAGCAGCCAGTTGGTCAGACGTCTACAACCGTTACAATTCTAAGGTACGTATCAATGAAGATAAATTGATTGGAACAGGTACTCGAGGAAGAGCTCAAGCACGTAGCAGTGGATCCAGCGGAAAGGCAGAGACTGAGAGAACAGATGTACGTTATGAACCGTACCCTGATCAGTCACGCAGCCATTCTAAAGGACGCAATCGCAACAACAAAGGGTTATCCCGGAGAGATGATTCAGAATCAAGCCTCCGTGGAGCCTCAAGCCTGCCGAGTTTCAACGTGGAGACGTCTGAAGTAGTGGCAGCACTCAAAGACATGGGAGAGAAGGTCAAATGGCCGAAAGACATGAAGACCGACCCAAGCAAGCAAAACCAAGACCTGTGGTGCAATTTCCATCGTGACCATGGCCATACCGCCGAAGACTGCAAAGCCCTCAGGTATGAATTTGCTCATTTGTTGAAACAGGGACTCTTGAAGGAGTTCCTGACCGAGAAGGGAAAGCAGACTCATGCGAAGGAACATCAGAACAAACCTGGCCCTCCACGAGCATCCTCTCCGAGGAGAACAGTTAATGTTATTTCAGGTGGGATCGAGGTGGACTCCGTTACTTTCACAGCAAAGAAGTATGCAAAGGTCTCCATCACAAAGAACAAGCGCCCACGATCAGAAGAAGTAATCACATTTGAGGACTCTGATACAAATGGCTCGCAATTCCCACATGCTGATGCGTTAGTCATAGCGTTACGCGTGGCGGAGTTCGACGTCAAGAGAGTACTCATTGATGCGGGCAGTTCCGCGAACATTATCCAGTCACGGGTTGTCAGAGAGATATAGCTGTCAGACAAGATCATGCCCATATCTCGAGTTCTATCCGGCTTCAAGCGAGAAGACTCTCGGGGAGATTACCCTGACAACTCTTGCCGAATGGGTAGCGAAGGAAACAACTTTCCATGTTGTCGATGCGGATCTAGCCTACAACATCATTTTGGGTAGACCTTGGATCCACGACATGCAAGCTGTTCCTTCTATTTATCATCAAGTATTGAAGTTCCCATCCGAATGGGGAGTACGTGAGGTCCGAGGAGAGCAGCGCTCTGCCCGAGACTGCTATTACGTGGCTCTCAAGTTGCCCGAAGAGAACAAATAGTTATTACAGCGACCGGGGCCAGACATACCACCTGAAGAGGCTAAGTACGAGGTCCCGGAATTCATTACGAAGATGGATGAAAAAGAAAACCACATGCCAACCGTAGAAGCTTTGGAACCCGAAGAACTGTTCGTCGACAAGCCAGAGCGGAAGGTGTACTTGGGAACCGAACTGAACGAGCGCCTACGAGGAGATATCCATCCGTTCCTCAAGAAACGGCATACAACATTCGCCTGGTCTCACGCAGATATGACAGGTATTTCTCCTGACATCATTACTCACAGGTTGAACGTTGATCCGTATCACCGCCCGGTGAAACAAAAGACACGCCAGCAAGGAGCCTTTCGGAACCAGGTCATCAATGACGAGGTCGACCGGCTGCTGAAAATCGGTTCAGTACGTGAAGTCAAGTATCCAGACTGGCTAGCCAACGTGGTTGTCGTACCTAAAAAGAACGGCAAATGGCGAGTCTGCATTGACTTCACAGATCTAAACAAAGCCTACCCGAAGGATTCATATCCTCTCCCCCAGATAGATCAACTGATCGATGCAACGGCCGGACACGAGGTGCTAACCTTCCTCGACGCGTACTCCGGATATAACCAGATATTGATGGATCCTGAAGACCAGGAGAAAACGGCGTTCATAACCTGTCGAGGTACGTATTGTTATAAAGTTATGCCATTTGGATTGAAAAATGCAGGTGCAACCTATCAGCGTTTAGTCAATCGAATGTTCCATGACCATATCGGAAAGACTATGGAAGTGTACATCGATGACATGCTGATCAAATCCAAATGAGCAGAAGATCATCTGGCACATCTGAAAGAAGCTTTTCGAATCTTGGATCAGTACAACATGAAACTGAATCCAGAGAAATGCGCTTTCGGAGTCGGATCGGGGAAGTTTCTGGGATTCATTGTTTCTGAGCGTGGCATTGAAGTCAATCCTGTTCAGATTAAAGCCATTGAATCAATCCCAGATATACTTCACAACAGGAAAGATGTCATGAAACTGACGGGGAGAGTGGCAGCTACGCAGATTCATTTCCCGATCATCTGACCGTTGCAAGAGTTTCTTCGATGTCTTAAAGCAGAACAAGGAGTTCGAATGGACTCCTGAATGCCAGCAAGCATTGAAAGATCTGAAAAAGTATCTATCCAATCCACCACTGCTCTCCACGCCTCAGGAAGGTGAGCAGTTGCTGATTTATTTGGCAGTCTCAGAATTATCGGTAAGCGCTGTACTAGTTTGGGAGGAAAAAGGTAAACAACTTCCTATCTATTACATTAGCAAAGCTCTGATTGATGCAGAAACACGCTATCAACCTTTAGAAAAATTGGCATTGGCACTAGTAACTGCTGCTCGTAAGTTACGCCCTTATTTTCAAAGTCATTCGATAGCTGTAGTTACAACTTTTCCTCTGCAAAATGTTTTGCATAAACCTGAATTCTCAGGAAGACTGGTAAAATGGGCTACAGAATTATCTGAATTTGATATCACCTATCAGCCTAAAGTAGCAATAAATTCACAAGTTCTAGCAGACTTCGTGGCAGACTTCAGCACTAACATATACCCTGAAGCAGAAAGGGAAGCTATTCTTTATGCAGGGCAAGCTCCTGGCACATGGACCCTTCACACAGACGGCTCCTCGAGCATCAAAGGGTCCGACCTTGGATTGGTCCTCGTCACTCCATCCGGCGAAACGGTAAGGCAGGCTATTAAGTGCCCATTCATTACTAACAATGAGGCCGAATATGAGGCCGTTATTGCAGGATTGGAACTAGCCCGAAGTTATGGAGCAACCATCGTCAAACTAAAAAGCGAATCTCAGCTCGTGGTCAATCAAATCAATGGAGGTTTCATTGCACGAGAGTCCAGGATGCAAGTGTACCTCGCCCGAGTGAAAGAGCTCCTAGCACAGTTTGGCGAATGGGAAGCAGTCCAGATTCCACGGGAAGAGAACCATGAAACTGATGCTCTTGCAAATATGGGATTAGTGGCAGAGATAGGGGCAGCCAGCTCTTCAGCTGTTGTTCAACTTCTCTACACAACCATGGACAGAGAAAAGTTCGAAGTCAACACCATCAACGCTACTTGGGACTGGCGGAATGAGATAACAAATTATCTTATTCACGGAACTCTACATGCAGATACAAAAGCTGCTCGCAAACTCCGAGTAAAAGCTGCCCGATATACAATTCTCAACGACGAGCTTTACCGGAGGATGTTCGCAGGACCTCTCGCAAAATGCCTTGGACCTAATCAGATCAATTATGTGATGAGAGAAGTCCACGAAGGCTGTTGCGGAAATCATTCCGGGGGCAAGGCATTAACCCGGAAGCTGATTCGTGCAGGTTACTATTAGGATAAAATGGAGAAAGATATGAACAAATTTGTCAAGAAATGTGACAAATGCCAGAGGTTCACCCATCTTCTCCATCAGCCAGCGGAACCACTGCATTCAATAATCTCCCCGTGGCCCTTCATGGAATGGGGAATGGACATCGTTGGTCCTCTCCCCACAGCACCAAGGGGGATGCACTTCCTATTGATCATCACCGACTACTTAACAAAGTGGGTCGAAGCGGCAGCATATTCAAGGATACGACAAATGGAAGTCGTCGACTTCCTCTGGCGTTTTGTAGTATGTCGCTTTGGAGCACCTAAAGAAATAGTCATGGACAACGGCCCACAATTCATTGGCCAGAAAGTGACTAGATTCCTCGATGATCTGCATATCAAGAGGATCACCTCCTTTCCATATCATCCTGTTGCTGATGGACAGGCAGAGTCTACCAACAAAATCATCGCTGAATCCCTTAAAAAACGCCTCGAACAGGCAAAGGGATGTTGGTTAGAAGAGCTACCTGGAGTACTATGGGCCTATCGCAAAACTATAAAAGTGAGTACCGGAGAAACTCCTTACTCATTAGTGTATGGTGCAGATGCTCTAATCCCAGTTGAAATCGGAGAGCCCAGCTTACGATATGCACATGCCACTGAGGAATCAAACTCAGTCAACCTATCTGAAGAGCTGGACCTCCTCGAAGTACGCTGAGAACTAGCTCTTGTACGAGTAGTCGCTCAAAAAGAACGAATCGAGCAATACTACAATCGGGGACTGCGCGTACGAAGCTTCCAAGTCGGGGACTTTGTACTCAGAAAAGTCTCCCAGAGCACACAAGAAACAAATTCAGGGAAGCTTGGTCCTAATTGGGAAAGCCCCTACAAAGTAATTGCTTCAGTCGGCAAGGGATCTTATCGTTTGGCACGACCAGACGGCTCCACTGTCCCAAACAGTTGGAATGTGGTTCACCTCAAAAGGTATCACTTTTAAGTGGTAAAACGGTTAGTTATCCTACACTCACCTTTTATCTTTACAAAAGTTATTACTTTTATTATATATTTTCTCTAAATGGTACTAACGACCTAAACAAGGCCAGATCCGTTTAGCTCAACTAGTAGAGCTCGAAGTTCTTCAACTTCGCGGCTGTGGGTTCGAATCCCACAACGGACACACTCCTCGTTTGGTTATATGTGTTCTATGTGCAACTCACCGAAAACTCTTTTCATGTTATCACTTTACGTGCTCCAACTTAAAAACAAGGGGGGTGGTGAGAGGACCCTGTAGGCCAGATAAGACCTTCATAAAGGCGAAAGACCTTACCAAAAGGCGAAAGACCTTACAAAAAGGCGAATTTTTAAAGTTTTTCAAAAACTTTTATGTGACAAGACTTCCACGACAAATAAGAGGAGTCATTCACAAAACAAAAACCTTTATGTGACAAGGCTTCCACGAAAATAAGAGAAGTCGTTCACAAGGGCAACGATTCGGCCAGAGCCAATCTACAAAGCCATGCAACAACTTTCGACTATCAAAATGATAAGAAAAGTTATACGAACAGAGCAATGATTCGGCCAACACTCTAACGACCACGACTCGGTCAGACTACCTACAACTTACGACCTCTTCCTAACTAAAGGCTAAGTTAAAAACATTCGGGCAGACTCTTGGAGATACGAACTTAATAAACTTCAAACTTCAGAAAACTCCCAATCATAAGGCACGAAAGCCACAACACATGCAAACAAAAAGATCAAGAGTTCAAACTAACTATAGTCACTGAGACAATCTAAAGTAGCATATATACATTATACTGTAAATTGATAAAATGCTGAAAACGGCTGACAGAAATTTGCAGAGTGTTCCAAAGGCCAAACAAACCGGCCATACAAAGGACCAGAAAGCCTCTATTAGACTTCTGTCCACCAACAAACAAGTCCGGCTCTTGCCAGACAATGAAAAATACATCAATCGCAGATTGAAAAAGGGCATTAACATTTAGGGCTACGACCAGAACTCGACGCACCAGCTCCGTCAGTCCTGCCGTCGTCCCCTGAATTCTCATCGTCGTCTTCGTCTTCATCATCATCATCACCTTCAGACTCCTCAGGAGAGAGATTTAATGCTTGTTTTATTCTTCGAACAGCGCTATTTGTTGTTTGTAGCATCTCCTCAACATTAAATTGTCTGGCCTGAATCTGCACAAGCAATGTACGCTTGGCCTCAAGAGCAGCAAGCTTGACTTTGATTTCAGACTGATCACGCAGGTTTGCCAAGTCCTTGGTTAATGCGTTCTGAGCACTCATTAATTGAGCGACCTGATCCTTGGAAGCCTGGAGATCAGCCCTGGCTTTAACAGATCCTTCATTAGCTCTCTGCAGATCCATCTCAAGGGATGCACGATATTCGATAGCACTGTTCGAATAATTTCGACATTCTTCAAGCAATCTCCCTAAACCCTGGGCAGAGCGTGCGAACCCTTCTCTCTCTCTTTGAGAAGAAGGTCCTTCTCCCTAGTGAGTGCGTTGATTTGCTCAACACGTTCATTATTGACATCAGTCAACCGGTTAACCTCACCACCAAGGGGACCACACTGCTCTGTCAGAGTCTTGTTCTCCTTCAGAGCTTCCAACAACTCTTTCTTTACTTCAACTACTTGGTCGACGTTGTTAAGCCTAGAGCGTAACATGAGCTCGGCAGCCAGCATACTCGACTGAAAAAGAAAAGTAAGTCAGAGTTAGAAGTCTGAGGCTAAAGTTATTCCCAAAACAAAGCGGAAAATACTAACCCGGGCAGAGTCAGCAGCAATCTGGAAGGCTAACTCCTCGTCGCTCAGCTCCCTCAGCACCTATTCTTCACGGGGACCGATGAGCGAGGAGACCGCCTTAGCCAAGCCACGTGGCCCAGTTATGAAGTTAACATCAGGGGCAAGTTTCAAAGTGTGCTTCCTCTTACAGAACTTGGGTTCCCAAGCCTGCTCAGAGAGATAATTTGGCCCAAACTTGTAACGGACCCCCTTGATATCACTCAACTCTGTCCGGCCACCAATGACTGACCGCCAAACGAATCTTGACGAGGAAAGGTTAGAGTCACCTTCCACTCCAGGATTTATTGTCTCACATTCACAAAGAACAACGGGAGTCGCCCCCTCAGTAGCCACATTCTCCAGGTCCTCGAAACGAAAAAAACGAGGACCCTGGCTACCCTCTTGGGAAGCTTCTTCTCTTACTTCCTCTTTCACCTCTTCTTCTTCTTCTTCTTCACCTACTTTTCTCTTCCCCTTGTCTACACGAGAAGGACCTGCCTCCACCCTGTCATCAACTTAGGGACTCCTCTGCGGAGTACGGACAGCCTCTTCTTCGGCCCTTCTTCTGTCACTACGAAGATGAGGCCTTCGCCTAAGAGGAACATCAACTTCGGCCTCAGTGTCCGAAAGATCGATAACCTCCTTGGCTACACCTTCTCCCCATACAGATTCGGGGACTCCAACAGCAGCATCGACATTCTCTTCTACGGGCTCCGGTACACTGGCCCTAGAAAAAGGATCACCACCAGCCGACGAGGTTTGCCTGGCAGCCGCGGAAGTCTTATGAGCAGACTTCTTCCGTGCTCCGCCCTCGCCTTGGCTCCTCTTCTTCCTCTTCAGGGAGCCCAGTCCACCGGACAGGAGTTCCTCGCCCCCTCCTTGCTGCGCAGAGCATCCACTGAAGCTAGTATAGCCTCAGCTTCAACGTCTGGATCAGCAACAGGCTCAGAAGGCCCGTCTTGGGGGGGAGCAGGAAAGAAATCTCCCGAAGTGCCCAAACCTACAAAAAGGTGAAACGGTCAGACATGAAGAAGTTTTGAAGAAGAAGAAAGATCATGAAAGCAGAAATATTCTCACCATGATTTTGTACAACCAAACTCTTCTGAGCGGCAAAATACACCCACTCTCTCTTCTCAGGAGTAAACTCCTTCAAAATTGGCTCAACCCACGCGGTCAAATCTTCAACAGAAATGAGTACGTCGTAGGGTTGCTTGGCCGCTACAAAAATTGAACGGAGTTAGAAGACGAGAAGAAGAAAGAGCACAAAGAATTTCAAAAAGTACTCGGGGACTTACGCTTCTTATTCCAGACTTCTGGAAGATAAGCCTTGTCGTCAAAAGTCAAGGCCGAGGAGCGCACAAACAGATACCGGTGTACCCAGCCTCGGTCACCAGTATCCTCAGAACTGCGCACCAAGCCCTTGCTTCCGCGCATCCTGGCATTTACATAGCTGTCTTTGAAAATTTGTATACTGTACAAAGAAATAAAATACTCATAGCCAAAAGATTGATCAGTTCCTGCCGCGAACCAATCTAAAAGAGTAACTATTCTATATATACTGGGGCTCAGTTACCCCGGACAGAGGAGTTACTCCCTGTAGAGCCTCTCCAACACAGGGTGCAGGGGTTATCTACATCCCACTGTGAAAGGGTAGGTGCACATGGCTGTCCACCCAGCCCTATGGGAAGTAATATTCTCCTCCTCGGAGACCGGCAAGAGGGGAACCTCATCGCCCCAGTGGCAGTCCGTCCTCACTCGTGGGATCATCTCTTTCGTGATCCAAGATTTAAACCTATACGCCGGCCAGTTGCGCGTATCTCCCTCTCTATTATGGAAGGACTTAATGTTACAGTCCGCCTCAAGTTCACCCCATTTCTTGGGGATTATTTCTGCAGTAGTAGCGTGGGTAGCCCGGGGCCTGGGAGTGGCCGCCGAGGAACTACCAGCAATATGAAGTGCTTTGATTTTTCCTAGATCTTGAAGTCATGGTTTCAGGGAAAATATGAAGTTGTCAAGGAGAGTTCAAAAGCTAGTTCAAAGGATTTTCAAAGAACATCGCAGAAGAAATAAAGGCAAGTAAAAAGTTTCTCATCAAGCAAACCTCTATTTATAGAAGTGAAGAATCAGCCCCACAACTTCCTTCGAGACACATGGAGGTCATCAGGAAAACTACGATCAGATCTGGCCGTCGAAGGAAAGAGTAGAGGTCGTCAAAACTTTATAGCATCATCATTATTCTGAAGAGTAGCGGTCACCTCGCAATCAACAGGCGACATGTGCACGTGACTGAAGCGGTTAAAATCATTACTTTTTACCCTTGGGGCACGCAATAGTCACTTCAGAATGGCCTGTAGATCCACAGACATGCCAGCTGCAGTTACTTTTTTATACGGCGTATTTAATGCGCACGTCATAAGGGCTTGTCACTTAGCTGATAAGGCTCGTACGTTATCAAGATACATCACACTGAGACAAAAATTTGCAAGAAATTCCCGCCAAAATTCATATCCACTCCTCGAACAGATACTCTGCTCGAGAAGTGCGGGGACTATCTGTATTGGATAAAAGCTGACTGGACTTGGAAAGGTGACACGTGTCTTCCACGTGGCACGAACATACATTTCAACGGACAGACATCCAACGGACAGACATTCATCACGAGCAGACCTAAAGGATTTATGAAACACTTCAACAGTCAACACGGTCTAAATGAGCAGTTATTAACATGATCATCCACGATCAATCTATTAATGGTCATTAAGGCAATCATTACAACCCAGCGGTTATGACTCCAACAGATATGTGACCAGCAGTTACTTATCCAGACGGATCCACACCCAGCGGTTACAAAATCCCAACGGGTGCCTACCAGACTTATAAATAGCATTCGCCTTAATAGATTGTACAACAACTTTTACTTCCTGTCTGCAATATCAATAAGAATACTCTCTCGCTCTTGCTCAGATACTCTCTTTGCTCATATTTTGCTTACTACTTTAGTTCTTTGATCGTCTGAAGTGCGATTGGTATCGAAGAACTCTCTCCGAAGACGAGCGATACGATACGGTTACTTCTCCCTGTTTCCGTTTATGCTTTGTTTTTATTAGTTAATAATTGCATCTCGTTCTCGTATTACCGTCATCTTAGCTCACCGTATAAACTCTTAATCTCAACTATTGATCGTGACTCCGCAAATATAAATTTAATTGTTAATTAGCTTAAAATCGGATCTAGGTTAAACAATGACAAAGGCAAGAAAATTATGTTAAGTTCAAAATTTTACCTTTTCAACCCAAGAGTGACTGCACAAAGACCCTAAAGTTAAACTGAAACTCTATAACCATTAGTTCTGCCAGTGGAAGCAACTCACATAGTATCTTCAAAGTCACAGTGTAGTTCATGGTCTAAATTATTCCATTTAAAGGTTAGCAACTATGTAGAGTTAGGATACATGATAATGTAATCCTATTTATTGATATTAGGTAACAAGAAAAAATGGTATACATATAAGATCAAAAAAAGCAAAACCATGAAACTTATATATTCATAAGACTGAATATATATATATATATATATTACCCGTAACTTTTGGCATTAATTAATATAAGGATCAATTTTTACCTTGATAGCCGCAGGCTGGCAGAAACAAAATTTAGCAAGAGCACATCTAAGTTCATCAAGTATCCCACAAAGGTACCCTTTCTAATTCGCTCAGGATGTGTGTTACTTTCGGCCTTGGCTTCACTTTCCTTTCATGGACCAAAAATAAATAATTTATTCCACAACAAAAACAGTTAATTTACCAACAATAGTCATCATCAAAAGAGCAATAAAAACTATTATATTAGAAAAGATTAAAATAGTAATTTATGTATTAATTCGACTTTATATCAGTAGTGCTAAAAATATAAGAACAATAGTGACACTTGAAAAGAAGAAGACAACACTCGAATTTCAGCATACGATTAGTGAAACGATAGAGAAAATAAAAGCGACAGTAGAACGCGTAACACTATCAGCTGAAAGAAGACAAGTGCAAGGTACAAATTCACCCTGCCAACATGATTAAAACTTCAAAATCATACACTGACCTAACAGTCCGGGTGGTGGAGTTGGCACCAAGCTATTGCTTCATACAAATAACAAAGTATGAAGGCGATTAGTTTAGCAAGTAGGCTTCCAAGTGAAGAGAAATAGTAACACAAGCATAATATTCACATTAACATAAAATTCTTTGTTTACATGGGAACTTCATTGTCCCAACTTGTCACTGCTGATGCCAACAAAAACTAGTACCTGTCAGCAAACGTTCTTTAAACGCTCAAATATTTCACATCTAACACCAACAAAAGTTATACTTGCAAGTTGGACACCAAGTAAGTTCAGTTACTACATACATACTAAACAACATTAGCATTTTTTATAGCATCTAGCAATCACAATTCGAGGAGAGATCTTTGCTGCTTGCGTCAAAGATGAAAAAGGTTGAAGCTAAGAACGAGGTTCTTGAAGCTGAAATGAAGACCCTTCGGGGGTAGAAAGTCAGCCTCCTCTTCTGAGCTCAAATCCAAGTTCAGAGCCAAGTTTGATTTAAGAGCTACTTGAGCCAAAGTCGATAGAAATTGGGCAATCATCTACACTAAGTTGAGGACCCTTGAATAATGTAAAAAAAGAGGGTTAGTTTGGATGATGAGATTGCCAAGGCTAAGGTGGACGTTGCCACGACTCAAAAGTTTTTAGATCAGTTTCCTTCGAGCAGTGACAGCTCGTCTGAAGGAGAGGCTTCGAGTAGCGATAGTAGGCCTGATATGAGTGGTTGCTCGTTTTTTTTTTTGTTTTTGGGCCTTGGGACATTTTCTTGTAATTATTCTGGCCTTCGAGCCTTGTGAATATATGAATGTTGAATGTCAACTCTTTCAATATCTTTTCGATTTTATGTTTGCTTGCAAGACTTTTAGTATATTACAGAGCTAGCTTATGAAGACGTCTCGTCCTCGAGCCAAGGCTTAGACAAGGCTTAATGGATAAAAAGATGATAAATCGATTTTTATTCCATTGATAGAAATTGAGCCGGCTTATATAGAGCCTAGTCGTACTTAGGAAAATTTTACAAAAGCCATTTGAGGCACAGAATGTAAGTAAATGGGCATATTTTAACGGGGCCTCGGGTGGTTTCCTTATCTCGAGTTTTTGAGTTGAGACCCAGAGTGAATCCCCGAGCCTGGGTTGTTTTTCGAAGAACTTGAGCTACGAGTCTATGAGTCGATCGCAGACTGATCTCATTCCCTTGCACCCCCTTAGTGGTTGAGTTTGAAGGATGAGGACTCGAGCACTGTTGACTTCGGGGCCATGTTCAGTCGATGTTAGAATTAGTACCTCTTCAAACTGGATATGTTCCAATTTAAGGGCTCTTGTTTCCCTTCGTGGTTTGCCAATTGACCTTTCCCTACGATTTCCCTCCCAATTGGCGGCCAATTTTCCTACATTTTTCTCTTTGGTCGTTTGATTCGAGGCCCTCAAAACAATCGCCAACTTTGAATTCTCTCAACTTGGCCTTTTTGTTCAAGTAGGCCTCAATTTGTTGTTTTTGAGCTATTAACCGAACCAAGGCCATCTTCCTTCGTCCTTCTAGAAAATCCAGTTCCACTCGCATATCTTTCTGATTTGACTCATCGGTTGAATGAGCATAGCGGAGGCTTGGTTCATCAACCTCGACAGGAATTAACGAATCTACTCTGTAGATAAGAGAAAATGGGGTTTCGTCAGTGCTATTCTTCTCCGTTGTCCTCATTGCCCACAACACTTCTGGTAACTCATCGGGCCATGAGCCTTTGGCTTTGTCCATTCTCTTTTTAAGATTGTCAACAATTATTCTATTTGATGACTCAGCCTGTCCATTGGAATTGGGGTGGTAGGGTGTCGAAGTCACCCTTTTGATCCCCAATTTTTAAAAGAAAGATGTGATCTCTGAGCTAACAAACTGTGTGCCATTATCATAGGTGATCTCCCTTGGGATTCCAAATCGGCATATGATGTTTTCCAATATGAAGTTGATAACCTCCTTTTGCTTGACTCTGGCGAAAGCTCCTGCTTCAATCCATTTGGAAAAATAATCAGTGAGCACGCGGATGTATTTAACATTGCCCTTTGCTTTGGGAAATGGTCCCACGATATCCAGTCCCCATTTCATGAAGGGCCATGGCAAAGCTACCGAGTGCAAGGGTTCAGCCTGTTGGTGACTCATGGAAGCATGCCTTTGACATTTGTCGCAACTTCTAAAAAACACTCTAGCATGTTCGCTCATTTCGGGCCAATAATAACTAGCTCGGAGTAGTTTTCGCATGAGGGCTTTGGCTCCGGAGTGGTTGCCACAAGTTCCTTCGTGCACTTCCTTCATTACGTATTCATATTTCCGCAGGCCTAGACATTTGGCCATTGGGCCGCAATAGAGCTTTTTGTACAGTTGTCCGTATATCATTGTGTATGGGACTACTTGCTTTCTGAATTTCGCCGCTTCCCTTTTGTCTGATAGTAGAGTCCCCGACACTAGGTAAGAGATGAACTTTGTTCGCTAATCCCAATGTCGATTCACCATATTTACCTCCAACTTCATCTTTCCCATGGCAGATGTAAAAATTCTAACTGTGGCGTCAGTCCCCCAGTCGTCTGCTTCAACCATTGAGGCCAGGTTTTCCAAGGCATTGGCCTCGATGTTTTCTTCTCATGGTATTTGGATGACCTTTCATTCTTGACGTTTTCTTCTCGGCTCCTGCTGCATTCTTACCACGAACTGTTTTATTCTGAGCTCTCGAGCTGTATATCCACTGAGGACTTGGTTCACCACTAGTTGCGAGTCACACCTTAGCTATACATTTTCAGCTCCTATTTCTTTGGCCATCTTTAATCCTGCTATGGCGGCCTCGTATTCAGCTTCGTTATTGGTTAACCTCTCGGATTTCATCGAGTGCCTTAGCTTTTCCCCAGTGGGAGCTACGAGCACTATTTCGAGCCCTGAGCCATTGGAGTTGGCCGCTCCATCTGTGTAAAGCTTCCATACCCCATGGGTGTGACCCTTCGACACTAGACTCTCTTTTTCCGCCTCGGGAAGTAGTTTAACACTAAAATCAACTAACATTTAAGATTTTATGGTTGTGCGAAATTGGTATATGATGTCATATTCGCTCAGCTCGACTGCCCACCTAGATAACCTCCCCGATAATTCGAGCTTATGAAATATACTTCTTAAGGGGAAAGTTGTTACTACGGCTATTGGATGGCATTGGAAATAAGCGCACAATTTTCGAGTAGCAATGGCCAATGCAAGCACTAGTTTTTCTAAATGGGGATACCTTGTTTCAGCATCGAGGAGAGCTTTGCTAACATAGTATATAGGTTGTTGCTTTCCTTCTTCCTCCCGAACCAGAACCACTCTGACTGACACCTCGGAGACAGCCAAGTGTACCAACAACATCTCGCCATCTTTTGGCTTGGCCAACAATGAGGCGTTGGACAAATAATGTTTCAACTCTGTCAAAGCCTCCCTACATTGAGGAGTCCATTAAGTAAGTGTTCTTTTTCAAAATGGAAAAGAACCTGTGGCACCAATCGGACGACCTCGAAATAAATCGACTCAAGGCAGCTAATCGGCCAGTTAAACATTGGACTTCCTTTGGGCTCGACAATTCCTCGGGGATTTCTTGTATAGCTTTGATCTTGTTAGGATTGCCTCGATGCCTCTCTTCGAGACAATGAATCCTAGGAATTTGCCTGAGCTGACCCCAAAAGCACACTTTTTGGGGTTAAGCTTCATGCAATATTGTCTCAAAATTGCAAAAGCCTTCTTTAGTTGCTTCAAATAATCTTCCAATCAGACAGATTTCACCAACATATCATCGATATATGCTTCCATTATTTTTCCGATGTAGTCCTTGAACATTTGACATACTAACATTTGATAAGTTGCTCCAACGTTCTTGAGACCGAAGGACATCATCTTGTAGTAATAAGTTCCTTCATCCGTGATGAAAGAAGTTTTTTCTTCATCGCAGGGGTCCATTAGGATCTGATTGTGCTCCGAATACGTATCCAAAAAGGTTAAGAGTTTGTGTCCAGCCGTAGAGTATATTAACCTGTCTATTTGGGGTAAATGGTAGGAGTCTTTGGGGCAAACTTCATTCAAATCGGTGTAGTCGAAACACATCCTCTATTTACCATTTTCTTGGGAACCACTACCACATTAGCGAGCCAATCTGAGTACTTGACTTCTCTTATGAACCCATTATCGATTCGTCTTGGATCGCCTTCTTTTTTAATCCAGTGTGAGGTCTTTTCTTCTGTTTCACGGGGCAGTGGTGGGGATCTACGTTCAGCTTGTGTGTCATGATCTCAGGGTCGATCCCTACCATGTCTGTATGAGACCAAGCAAAGCAATCATCATTGACTTTTAATAATTCAATGTGAGCTTTTTTAGACTCAGTGTCCAGCTCCGAGCCCACGTATATTTTTCTTTCCGAAAACTTTTCTGACAAGGTATGAGATTCTAGCTCTTCCACCGTTGAGTCCTCGGCCTTTTGCTTCCGAGGCTCTTGAATGAAAGTTGGGATCCTCTCTTCTTGCTTTGGAGGATCTGCTTCTTGGACCGAGCTCTCCTCTTCATGGGGCTCCGAGCCGCTTGGTTGTGATTTCGGGCGCCCAATTGGGCCGTTCCCATTTTTTACGGCGACTGAATAACATTTTTGAGCCGCGAATTGGTCACTTCGAATTGCACAAATCCCCCACGGGGTGGAAAATTTAATTACTTGATGGAGAGTTGATGGTACGACCTCCATTTTGTGAATCCAACGCCTCCCAAGGATGACGTAGTAGGCCATATCCTCGTTCATTATTTGGAAAGTTGTCTTCTTGTCAACTCCCTCGGCGGTGGTTATGAAGGTGATTTCCCGTAAGGTCCTTTCTACGGAGTTGTTGAATCCTGCTAAAGTGATTGTTTTCGGGACGATGAGGTCTTTTAACCATATTTGTTCAATAGCTCTATGATTGATGGTATTCACAGAACTTCCAGAGTCTATTAAGACATGTTTTACGTCTGAGTCGTTGATCCTTAAGGTGATAACCCGAGACTCATGATGAGGGATCATTAACTCGTGGCAATCCCCCTCGTCAAAAATAATTTCATTGTCGCCCCCTTCTATTGGGGCTCTTCTCTCCGTGCTGGTTGAGAATTTTGCAGACTTTCTTACCGAGGAGATATTGATACCATTTACTTCTATGCCGCTAGTTATGATGTTTGCAGACTTTCGTGATATTGAAGTCATTGATATCTCGCTGAGATCTAGAAAAAGCTTGACCTTAGAACAAACGTTATTACCAAGTCCCCACAGACGGCGTAAATTTTTGTTGGCCTAAATCGAGATAGAACAACAAATCGAATTTATTTCAGGGTTGATTGATAATTTACTTGTATCAAAATTCTGCTTGAGCTAAGATCAGATTTGAACGAAATAAGAGCTTAAAAAAGTAAACGAGGTAGAGAGTAAACGAGACAAAGCGTACAAATATAAACTGAATATTGTATTTCTGTATATCCTTCTTGGTTACAAGCGGTTCCTATTTATAATTGATGGAAAGAATAACGTTATAGCCATACAACAACAACAAACCCAGTGCAATCCTACAAGTGGGGTCTGGGGAGGATGAGATGTACGCAAACCTTATCCCTCCCAAGGTGGAGAGGCTGTTTCCGATAGACCCTCGGCTTAAATTTAAAAAAAAACATTTGAAAATTTTTAAAGGCAAACAAATATTTGAAAATAAGATGAAGACAAACCAGTAAGAAACACCATTAATGCTCAAGAACTCATATAAAACTACTATAGTCAGGGCAGGCACAAGAGGCCAATAGCGAAAGGGCAAGATAAGACTACTATGCGTAAGAACAACACATCTAAAATGACAGCACTCAATCGCCTTTTATCTAACCTTCTACCCTAATCCTAGACCTCCACGCTTTCCTGTCAAGGGTCATGTCCTCGGTGACCTGGAGGTGAGCCATGTCATGTCGAATCACCTCACCCAATGCTTCTTTGGTCTGCCTTTACCTCTCCGCAGACCCAGCACAGCCAGCCGCTCACACCTCCTCACCGGTGCGTCGGTGCCCTTTCTCTTCATATGGCCGTACCATCTCAACCTTACTTCTCGCATCTTGTCCACCACTGAGGTCACTCCCACCTCTTGGTTGTGATTTTGGGCGCCCAATTGGGGCGTTCCTATTTTTTACGGCGACTGAATAACATTTTCGAGCTGCTAGTTGGTCACTTCAAATTGCAAAAATCACCTACGGGGTGGAAAATTTAATTACTTAATAGAGAGTTGATGGTACGACCTCCATTTCGTGAATCCAAGGCCTCCTAAGGATGACGTTGTAGGCCATATCCTCGTTCATTATTTGGAAAGTTGTCTTCTTGTCAACTCCCTCGGCGGTGGTTATGAAGGTGATTTCCCCTAAGGTCCTTTCTACGGAGTTGTTGAATCCTGCTAAAGTGGTTGTCTTCGGGACGATGAGGACTTTTAAGCATATTTGTTCAATAGCTCTATGATTGATGATATTCACAGAACTTCCAGGGTCTATTAAGTCTTGTTTTACGTCTGAGTCGTTGATCCTTAAGGTGATAAAGAGCCTTATGATGATGGATCATTACCTCGTGGCAATCCCCCTCGTCAAAAATGATTTTATTGTCTTCCCCTTCAATTGGGGCTCTTCTCTCCATGCCGGTTGAGAATTTCACGGACTTTCTTACCGAGAAGAGATTGATACCGTTTACTTCTATGCCGCCAGTTATGATGTTTGCAGACTTTCGTGACATTGAAGTCATTGACATATCGCTGGGATCTGGGAAAAGCTTGACCTTAGAACAAATGTTATTTCCAAGTGCCCACAGATGGCGTAAATTTGTGTTGGCCTAAATCGAGATGGGACAAGAAATCGAATTTATTTTAGGATTGATTGATAATTTGCTTGTATCAAATCGTGCTTGAGCTAAGATTGGATTTGAACGAAATAAGAGCTTAAAAAAATAAACAAAACAAAGCTTACAAATATAAATTGAATACTGTATTTCTGTATATCCTTCTCAGTTACAAGCGGTTCCTATTTATAATTGATGGAAAGAATAATGTTATAGCCATAATAACTATATTTCTATGGCCATTACTCCACATTTGATCGTGGTCAGCTCATAATCTTCTTCTTAAATGCCAGAGTAACGGTCGACGGTTACAATTAGAGATTGCTGTTTCGCTGAGGTGATTCGATCCTTAAAGGGGTTGCCATATCGCTCATTCTCCAATTTCTCCGATTTCTAATCTCGACTCGATTCTTCTCGAGGCGGGGGTGAGGATTATTCCCTCAGGAGGCTGTCCTCAGTGAGACTTGACTTTTTCATGGTTTGAGCCCTTACATCGAGGTGGTGGGGGTTTTCACCCAATACAATGTTCATACTCATGAACTAGTCAAGGTGTGCCAATGTATTATAAGTGGAATATATGCGACGATGACACATTGAGAGAATTTTTAAGCTTAATTACCGGAAATAATGATAGGCGAAATGTACATAAGGTTGGTTGAAATTTTGTGTTCGTACTTAACCATGTATGATGAATGGTGGGCCTTCTGGGCCACATTGTATTGATCTTAACTATTTTAGGTACGTATTTAAATTTTTATTATACAGTAGAAGTAATATTTTCATATTAAATTCACTTTTTTAATGATATTATTATATTTTATTCATGTAGTTTTCAAGGGTAAAGATAATTTATAGTTAAATTATATCTGCAGTTTTTCTCAACTAGAGACTCCGTACTCATAAGATGTGTCAAGAGTGTTGGACCTGATTTTGATAATAACAATAATATAGCTAAACTCACGTATGACAAATATGACATGTCAACTTAATGACATGGAAGATCCTTAAAGAAGTGCAGCCAACAAAGATTGAACTTAGAAGGAAAGAAGATACACAAATTGAGACAGCCAACTGAGGAAAGGATTTGAGTGTACCAGCGAGGATTTGAGTATACCAGCGCCTTAATGAGAAGTCAATCGCGACAGTCTGAACATATCAACAAGCTCTTAACCTTATTCTAAAAAGAGTCCATATTACCATGATCTTTTAAAAGATTAATTCCCTTGGGTTAAATCTCTCTCTCCACTCATCATTAAATGAATATCACAGTTCAATATCCTTGAATACATCTCACCTTACAAGAAGATATGCTGAAGGAACTCTACAAGGAAGCTAATCAACAGACCTCAATCATAGATTAGTAATTTCATGGATTATATCAATCAAAATCTCAAGAATTTCTAACCAGATGGATCTGGGCCTTTCCAATATGTTAGACAGTGTGGATTATGAAGGCAGCAGGTCACGACGGGCGCAACTGAAACTTGTGTGGGCGGAAGCAGTAGTTGAAGGCAATAAAGTTTGTTATTATTATTTAGCAAAATTTCTATTTTTTTGTTGGTGGTAGTAAATCTTACTTGTATTTTAATTGTCTATGTTTATCAAAATATGCGTCTATATTTTATTTATATCATTAATATTATATTTTTTTCAATGTGCAATTTTCTTTAATGTCCTAGTAGTGGAATATTTTTCACCAGATTTGACAAGTCAATTATATCAGCTCACATGAATATATAATGCTAGGTCTGTATGCCAATTAAATAGAGGGGAGTGTTTAGTCATCTCAAAGATGTACCTATGTGACCCATAAGTTTTTTTAATTATGAAAGGATAAGATTTTTTGCACGTCAAGATTTGTTGTAATGAATATTATTTTTACTACTATTGTAAATCTAAATTCATGTATGTCTACTTTCACCGTGTTGTAATAAATTATACTTTTACAAATGCAATATAGATTTTCTTGTGACTAAGCATATTCGTTAATATACACAATAGGTTTTAGTTCCACCAATTTTATTTGTAGTAGGGTACAATTATTATTATTTGATTTGACAAGTCAAAGACATCAATCCATATTACAATTAAATGATAAGTTAGTGTGACAATTAAATAGGACTAGTTCTGAGTACCCGCGCTGCGCGTATACCTTATACTAAGGAGTATTAAAAATTTAAAAGTAAAAAAGACTTATTATTGTATTAAAAAATATGTTATTTACTGATTGTGTTTACCACTAACTGATGTGTTTGATTATGATATTTCTAAATTTTGAAAGGTGAATTTCAAGACTGCTTGTGATTGTTTAGTAGACTTTAGTATTAAGTGTTGCTCCCAACGCACACTCAAGTATACGTGGTCGACAAGTAATAAAGTGATAAGTAGAGTATCATTCCCACGAGGACTATTCAGACTGAATTCTAGCAAACACTTTATATAAACTATTCAGGGATCTTTTCTAATGGTTGAGATTTTTACTAACTAAATACAGTAATAAAAACAAGTAATTGAAATCAAGTAACATAGCAAATTCTAAGTTGTTATCAATAAAAGATGACGGTCCCGGGTCAGAGTTACGAACAATCCAGTTGAGTTTTCCAGTTGATTCTACTTCTTGATTTCCTAGATTGCTAACTACAGGTTAAATGTACCCATGAAAACCTTTCGATTCTTCACGGTCTATGCAGGCTACTCCAATCCCTATATGTCTATGGGTTGAATCACGTGCACGCATTAACGAATCATGTAATGAGTTAAACTAGGCAAGCAAGTATATGTCTATCCTACTCACAAATTGGTTCCCCGATGCCCGGGTTCACAAACTAGTCCTATTCTTTCTTATTGCGTAATTAAATTCCCTCTTTCGAGTTCAATCTAAAAATCATGGATAGTGTTCAATTATCAGGCCTCAATAATCAAACAATTATGATCAAGAAAGAGTAAACAATCCGTAATGGTAAATCAATATATAGAAATCAACTTTCAAACATCAACCTTCATGTATTTACTCTAACCCTAGAACAAACAAACTATAGAATTAAAGAGAAGAATAAGAGAAAGAGAGAAAGAACTTGTGTAGAAGACATCTAGGGCTCCTCCCATCTCCTCTAAAACTTGCTCCAAAGTCTGAACTCCTTTCAAAAACTAAGTAAAAGACTATTTATAGTGTTCAAAGACTACTTCTTGGACTGTGGCCGACACCAGAGAAGACTATTTCGAGATTTGCTAAGCACAAACACCTAGTAATAAGTTAGACCCAATCCTAGACGAAATAGGAAGTGAAAAACCGCACACGGGGCGCTATAACGGGCGCCCCGCGCCTCGTAAAGCGCTGACCAAGACAGACTCCGTCACAATCTGCACGCCTTGGCCCTGCGGCGCATGGGAAACCGCGCCTAGCCACTGCGCGCTATAAGGGGCGCGGCGCATGGGCTAGGGCGCCAGGCCAAAACTGCACTTCCTTGGTCCGAAACTCGCCTCGTGTCGTGCCTTTGTGTGCTCAATCCAATCTTCAATCAACATCCAATCTTTTCTTGCTCGATCATGCTCTTTAAAGCTCCACTTGCACTTCATAACAACCTACATACACACGACATATAATTAGTGCAAAACCACATTCATAAACTATAAAACGAGCGAATAACAAGCTCAAACGTGCGGAAATATTAAGGAAATATAGGCATAAAATGCCAAACATCACCACCCCACACTTGAACCCTTGCTCGCCCTCGAGCAAGTCACAACTAACTTCCCAACCTAGGTAAAACAGGTCTGCCTATGACTATAGTTGATACTGATCATTGAACTAATGCACACATGACTACTATGGATCCACAAACATGCCAATAATTTACCAAACTCAAAAATATGAGAACAACCACCCCAAAAGAGCTCAAATGCACAAACTCAACTTATTGCACCCATGCTCCCACAAAATCACACCTATCTACTCAACCAAGAACCATCAACATCACCTATTTCATGCAAACCATGTGCCCTCACCAATATGAAGCAAAAGAGTGCCCCCCCAAAGATCACACACAACAATAAATATCATGAATAGAACGGGGCAATAACAAACGAATTCACTCACTCTCATGAAAGTCTCACATGTCACACACAATGTACCATAGGCTTGCCCGTAGTGTAGGACTCCGCTAATGTAAGCTCACTCCAATCGGGATTAACTAGGACTTTAGAAATGTCATAATGTAGGCTAAGGGGCAGGTAGGATACATATGGTAATAGTGACTACCTCCCTAAGCACTTTAATACATCACATTCAAATTAAGCACAAATCTCATCAAGCCACCCAATCAACACTTCCACACATACACCTTCTCAACAAGTAGCATTTTTTTTTTTCTTTTAAGCACACACTAGCAAGGAATGGATATTCTTTTCTCTTTTTATTTCTTTTTCCACAATTTTTTCTTTTCTTTTCAACTTTGCTATTTTTTTTTTCTTTTCAATCTCATCCAACCTTGCCAATACTTTTCACTACTTCACAATTTTAACAATTATTCCCCTTCATTAGTTCCACTCAAAAACCTCCCAAAATCCAGCCACACTCCAACATAACAACACAATATCAATTAAAGTGCTTAAGGAGTAAATGGCCAAAAGAGACAATTTAGAACAAATGGGTAGGCTCGGGGTGTGGGTACCAACAAAAAGGATCAAAGAAATGACAACAACAATTTTTCCAAGGTATATATGTAAGGGTAGGCAAATCAAAAGAAGGCCTTGTATCATTTTTCGACTAGAGCAAACCTAGGATTTCACTTTGCACACACACGGGGCAAGTTCTAGACATTAATATGCAACATGGAGTATAATAAAAATATGCCTCACAACACACATTGCACACGATCCACACAAAAAGGTTCCATCAACAACTCTCAATCAAGCATCTAGAGTGCAACTTGTGGAAAATTAAGTACTAATGCACCAAGGTTAACAATCAAGTCAAGCAAGCGGACTCAAACATCTCAAGGGGGTCCTTCCATTTTTTTTTCCTAGGCATGCATCAAAATTAAAACTCAAGGACACCACAAATAGTACATGCAATCAAGTCCAAGTCCACCGGTATCAAACAAATCAAAGGCACCTAGCATTCCACCTATTCCTTCGTCTAGGGTCATCTACAACTAACTATCCGAATCCTAAAAATAAAAAACTACCCGGTTCAAAGGTCTCCCCGTGGAAAAGAACCGAGGCTATAAGAAAAACCACGGGGTGGATGACATGTACCACTAATAAAGACTAAAAGAAAAATCTTTTTGAAAATTTTCATTGGTTTTCTAATTTTTTTTTTCATATATTAAAGCAAGAAACAAATCAAAACAAAGTCAAGTGACAAAAGAAAATTCTACGGTACATGCATCCCTAACCTCAAAAATAGATAAAGGGTAGTTCCCCACCCCACACTTAAACTAAGCACTGTCCTCAGTGCTAAAAATAAGAAAGTGCAAGGTAAAGAAAACTTCCCTGAAGATTCTAGTCCTTGGTGCTAGCATCCTCCAAGCTTCCATATAGTATGAGGTACTCAGACTTCCCCCAACAGGTCATCAATATTAGGCAAGGGTGAGGGCACCCCACACTTAGCCTCGACATTACATGAACCTGCAATCCAAAGAATCACCCAAAGTAATATACAACTATAAAAATAATAATAAAAATAAATAAAAGTAAAGCAAGCAAATTGGGTTGCCTCCCAAGAAGCGCTTGATTTAACGTCGCGGCACGACGAAGACAACTTCATCACTTTTGTCTCCACCTTGAACTAATGAATTGAATCCCCAACTTTGCCTCAAGCTTACGACTATGGTATTGGGGGTGGTGGCAAAAATACAAAAGGACCAAGTAACCAATGTCGCATTTTGCACTTCTTGGCCTTTACATGAGGGATGTCTTTTTGTCTCCTCGGCATCACAAACTTTAAAATATAAGCACCTTGTTCCTCCTCCTTTGGTTTCTTCATAGGCTCGGGTGGCTCAATTTTCATGTCACCATCCAAACACAATGTTGAAAAATGATTGGAATGAGGTCCAATGCGCTTCAATTCTAAAGTTGCATTACTTTTGACACCCTCGCTTGCACAAACACTAGAGTCCTCAATTATGATATTTTCTATTTCCTCACTTGACTCTAATGTGATTTCCTCAACCTTGGCATCATCAACTAATATTGGGTCGAATGGTAGGAATTCCACTTTTTGCTCCTCAAATTGGCTTCTAAGCTCTTCTATCTCAAATCTACTAATAACGACAACTGATAATTGAGCTTCAGACACCTCAACCATATCACTCAAATTCTCCTCCAAGTCGTGAATAGTCAAGCCAAATTCGTCGATCTCTTGCCTGAGCACAACCCTTTCTTCCATAAATTGCCTCATCATATTTGTAAGTTCACTCCTAAAATCCCCATAAGCTTCTAAGAGTTTGGCTTGCTCCATTAGCCAAGTTTCGCTAACAACCTGCACTTTATCGCTCCTGTCAAACTCACAAACATCATTAGAATCATCACAACAATTATTGGGGGAAGGAGCATGACACTTAGGACAATCATTCCACCGACCACCACACAATTTACAAAAATTCCAATCAAAGGTGGTAGAAAATTCACATAACCAGTCTCGCAGGGTTGAAAGACTCGGACAATTTTCCCAAAAGTGATGTCCTCCACAAAGTAGACAAAAATCAATAAAATTTGAGCAACCATCATTAAACCCACTTTCATTAAAAGATGCCATGTAAACTAGTAATACAATAATAAACTAAAAATAAAATTTAAAAAAAAAATTAAACCTGAATAGAAAATAATAGATTGTTCAAAAAGAAAACAGTCAATTTAGTCCCCGGCAACGGCGCCAAAAACTTGTTGCTCCCAACGCATACGCAAGTATACGTGGTCGACAAGTAATAAAGTGATAAGTAGAGTATCGTTCCCACGAGGACTATTCAGACTGAATTCTAGCAAACACTTTATATAAACTATTCAGGGATCTTTTCTAATTGTTGAGATTTTTACTAACTAAATACAGTAATAAAAATAAGTAATTGAAATCAAGTAACAGAGCAAATTCTAAGTTGTTATCAATAAAAGATGACGGTCCCGGGTCAGAGTTACGAACAATCCAATTGAGTTTTCCAGTTGATTCTACTTCTTGATTTCCTAGATTGCTAACTACAGGTTAAATGTACCCATGAAAACCTTTCGATTCTTCACGGTCTATGCAAGCTACTCCAATCCCTATATGTCTATGGGTTGAATCACGTGCACGCATTATCGAATCATGTAATGAGTTAAATTAGGCAAGCAAGTATATGTCTATCCTACTCACAAATTGGTTCCCCGATGCCCGGGTTCACAAACTAGTCCTATTCTTTCTTATTGCGTAATTAAATTCCCTCTTTCGAGTTCAATCTAAAAATCATGGATAGTGTTCAATTATCAGGCCTCAATAATCAAACAATTATGATCAAGAAAGAGTAAACAATCCGTAATGGTAAATCAATATATAGAAATCAACTTTCAAACATCAACCTTCATGTATTTACTCTAACCCTAGAACAAACAAACTATAGAATTAAAGAGAAGAATAAGAGAAAGAGAGAAATAACTTGTGTAGAAGACATCTAGGGCTCCTCCCCTCTCCTCTAAAACTTGCTCCAAAGTCTGAACTCCTTTCAAAAACTAAGTAAAAGACTATTTATAGTGTTTACAAACACCTAGTAATAAGTTAGACCCAATCCTAGACGAAATAGGAAGTGAAAAACCGCACACGGGGCGCTATAACGGGCGCCCCGCGCCTCGTAAAGTGCTGACCAAGACAGACTCCGTCACAATCTGCACGCCTTGGCCCTGCGGCGCATGGGAAACCGCGCCTAGCCACTGCGCGCTATAAGGGGCGCGGCGCATGGGCTAGGGTGCCAGGCCAAAACTGCACTTCCTTGGTCCGAAACTCGCCTCGTGTCGTGCCTTTGTGTGCGCAATCCAATCTTCAATCAACATCCAATCTTTTCTTGCTCGATCATGCTCTTTAAAGCTCCACTTGCACTTCATAACAACCTACATACACACGACATATAATTAGTGCAAAACCACATTCATAAACTATAAAACGAGCGAATAACAAGCTCAAATATGCGGAAATATTAAGGAAATATAGGCATAAAATGCCAAACATCATTAAGTAAAAACGAAAAAGAAGAAAAACGCATACAATTGAATCTGAAAAAATCTTCACACAGTTAAGAATTAAGACTCAGTACATTACTCATGTTACTAATATATACAAAGACCACATATTTTATAAGGTGTTTGGATGTAACTTATTATAATACATTTTGGTCTATATATTCAATTTGTCCGTCCTCCATGAATGAATTTAGGTTGATCGCTATTCGTTATTAGCTATCTGCCTCATCTTTAAATCATGTTGCATATATTATTGATTAAATTCTTTTCTTCCCGGACAAAAACCAATAAAGTATTAAATTCCTATAACAAAGTAGCAATGCAACAATAGCATCTTCACTGTCTTATATTTCCCTTCACTGCCTCTCCCTTTATCACCATAGAGACAATTTTACAAATCAAGTCATGATTTCATTGTGGTATAAATCGAATACCATTTATAAAATACAACTTTTAAGGATAATAAAATGGGGAAAAAAGGAATATCACAAAAAAGTAAAAATATAATTGTTGTTGACAAAACATTGGGATGAAGTTGTCCCAACATATATACTTACCAGATGGCCAAGAATAGGTACTTCAGAACATAGTAGGCTTTTACGCATATTAAGATGTATACGCAAAATTGATATGATATATCAAACATGTAAATGAATAAATAAATTGAATGTAAATAACCATTATGAGATATACTCACATCCAACAATTCCATGTCTTTCACTATTCAGTAATTACGGGCTGGCCAGCGTGTTGTAAAGATTAAAATATCCAAAATGATGTATGAATATCACAAGTATGTATCGAATCACATAATTCTGACAAATATCCATTTAAGAGAGTAAGTGAATTAATGAATAGATATCACGGAAATGGACCAAATGGCCATTTACGTAGCAATTGCATTTGACAGATATGGTACCTCTATATGTATTATCAATTGCAACTATCCAAATTCTAGTAGGTACGGGGATTGGGGTATACAAACCATGGGGGTTCGATTTGGACTTAGCGCTCTTGCACTCAAGACAAGAGTTGTAAAGTCTCTCAACTTGTGTCCCCATTTTAGGCCAATGGAATTGCTCCCTTAGAATGGCCAAGGTTTTATCCCTACCAAAGTGACCCATGAGTCCTCCACAATGTGCTTCTTGCACAAGCAATTCTCTCCAAGAGGACTCGCGTATGCACACTTTACCATTTTTAAAGATATAGCCTTTAACCCATTGGTATTTCTCAATCCTCTTCCCCTTTTCTAGAGCTTCATGGATGCTCTTTAGTTTGGGATCATGAGCATACATCAACTTAATGCTCTCAAAACCCATGAGCTTAGAGGTGAGAGTAGTGGCAAGAGCAAACTTCCTAGAAAGCGCATCCGCTACAACATTGTCTTTCCCTTTCTTGTATTGGATAACATAGGGAAAAGACTCAATAAACTCTACCCACTTGGCATGACGCTTGTTCAATTTCTCTTGGCCTCTAAGATGCTTGAGTGACTCATGGTCACTCTTGATCACAAACTCTCTAGGCCAAAGGTAGTGTTGCCAATGAGCAAGAGCTCTCACCAAGGCGTACATCTCTTTGTCATACGTAGAGTAGTTCAAAGATGCACCCTTCAATTTCTCACTAAAGTAGGCGATGGGTTTCCCATCTTGCATTAAAACACCACCAATTCCCACCCCCGAGGCATCACATTCAACCTCGAATACCTTTCCGAAGTCGGGCAATTGCAATAGAGGGGTGGTACTCAACCTACTTTTCAATTCTTGGAAGGCCTTCTCTTGAGGCTCTCCCCAAACAAAAGGTTTGTCCTTCTTCACCAATTCGGTGAGTGGAGCGGCAATGAAGCTAAAGTCTTTCACAAATCGTCTATAAAAACTAGCAAGACCATGAAAGCTCCTCACTTGAGTCACGGTAGTAGGAGTAGGCCAATCACGTATGGCCTCTACCTTAGACTCATCCACTTCCACTCCTTGGGCACTCACAACAAACCCAAAAAAGACTACCTTCTCAACACCAAAGGCACACTTTTTAAAATTAGCATAGAGCTTTTCGGCTCTCAACACTTCAAGCACTTGCCTAAGGTGATCAACATGGTCGTCTATTGATTTACTATAGATCAATATATCGTCAAAGTAGACGACCACAAACTTGTTGATGAATGGCTTTAGAACATGGTTCATTAGCCTCATGAAAGTACTAGGTGCATTGGATAGCCCAAAGGGCATCACCAACCATTCATAGAGACCAAACTTGGTCTTGAATGCGGTTTTCCATTCATCTCCGGGTTTCATCCGGATTTGATGGTAGCCGGACCTAAGGTCTATTTTGCTAAAAACACATGAACCACTTAGTTCATCTAACATATCATCAAGTCGGGGAATGGGATGACGGTACTTTACCGTTATTTTGTTCACGGCCCGACAATCAACACACATTCTCCAAGTACCATCCTTTTTGGGAACAAGGATCACGGGCACGGCACAAGGACTCAAGCTTTCCCTCACCAAGCCTTTTGTGAGCAAATCATCAACTTGCCTTTGCAATTCCCTTGTATCCTCCGGATTGCTCCTATAAGCCGTCTTGTTTAGGATTTGAGATCCCGGGATAAAGTCGATTTGGTGTTCAATACCCCTCAAAGGAAGCAATCCATCCGGCATCTCATCCGGGAACATGTCCCCAAAATCCTTCAAAACATTCTCAAACACACTAGGCAAAGGGTTAGTAGAAAAATCAAGATCGGAGGTAAGAATCATACCTTTGTACACTAGGCATATGAGTAGTTTGTTGCCATCATTCCCTTTCAAGATCTCGCCCGGTTGCATCATGGCACATATGCTACCGATAGAAGATGGTGGGATTGCCACCAAGCTTTCGGACAAAGGGCTAGTCTCAAAAACCGACTTAGCCTTTGCCGCCTCTCTTAACTCCCTCATCTGCTTGTAATCATCACTCACTTGTTTGGGAATTAAGGGCTTAAGCACAAATTTCTTCCCCTCATGCTTAACCGTATAGGTTTTAGCATGGCCATCATGAACCACATGTCGATCAAATTGCCATGGCCTTCCAAAGAGAAGGTGGCACGCTTGCATAGGCACAACATCGAACATGTGTTCATCCACATAGTTCCCTATCTTGAACTTGATCATGCATTGTTTGACCACCCTCAATTCACCACACTCACTAAGCCA
This sequence comes from Petunia axillaris subsp. axillaris, assembly GCA_029990575.1. Classification (NCBI taxonomy): domain Eukaryota; kingdom Viridiplantae; phylum Streptophyta; class Magnoliopsida; order Solanales; family Solanaceae; genus Petunia; species Petunia axillaris. The sequence continues at coordinate 140,185,462 of JARKNS010000004.1, forward strand.
TTGCAAACGGTAAGGATTTGGGTGTTTTAAGGTGGGTATTTTCAATTGGGAAACTAGTGTTTGGCTAATGACATTGGCACAACTTCCCGAGTCAATGATCATGGAACAAAGGAGACCCATGACTCGGCATTTAGAATGGAAGAGGTTCTCTCTTTGCAAGGTCTCACTATCCTCCACACATATGGCTCCTAAACTCCTCCTCACAACAAGGAAGGCATGGGCATCATCGTCATCCTCCATTGCAACCTCCCCATCATCAACCTCCTCATCACCCTCTACTCCCTCCTCATCCTCGGGTTCACTATCTTGTTCATATACCAAGTCACCCAAAAGAACCATAGTTTTCCGGGTAGGGCAATCTTTGGAGATATGTCCATAACCCTTACACTTATAACATTGAGTAGAAGTAGAGATAGGATTACTCAAGTGAGTTTTAGAGTTACTTCCCACGTGTTGTGTAGACTTCTCATAAGGCTTCTTCACATCCTTGCTAGCACTTGCACCACCTGCATTTGGGAATTTGGCATTTGTTGTAGGAGTCTTCCACTCTTTTGGCTTGCTCAAGGGAGTAGTAGTACTACTCTTGTAGCGAAGGGATTTCTCCTCTTTGAGCCATTTCTCGGCTTCAACCGCATCTTCACATAGCTTGTAGTGATCATTGTACTTGTGAAACTTCAAAAGTGAAGCTATGTCTCGGTTCAAGCCACCTTTGAAACGGATCATGGCCGTCTCATTATCTTTCTCATCCAAGTCTAGATTCATCCGGACTTGTTCAAACTCATTGAAGTACTCCATAACTGATTTGTAGCCTTGCTTCAACTCATAGAGACGTTTTTGTTATTCCACTCGGTATTGGTTGGTCAAGTACTTTTCATCCATCACACGGATCAACTCTTCCCAAGTAAGATTGATAGCCATTCCCGTCCTCCTTCTATTCCTCTTCACCGATTCCCACCAAGTAGAAGCAAAGGATTCAAAGGAAGATATTGCATACTTGGCCTTCTTCACTTTGGGCATGTTATTGGTGTCAAATATACGCTCCATAGACAACTTCCAATCAATGTACTCCATCGGGTCACTACTTCCTTTGAAAGAAGGAATAGTGAGCTTCACACTATTAAGATTGTTGATGTTGTCACGACCCCCTTGGAAAGGCTCCGGTTGGCCTCCAAAGTGATCTCCATAACCACCAAGATCCCTTCTAGCATTCCCTCCAAAGTATCCATGGGGTGGCCCTCGACCTCGGCCTCTACCCCTATCCACATTCCGTCCCTTAAATTGATAATGAGCATCATACCCATCATCACCATAGTCATCCTCCTCCCCCTCTTGAGCTTGTGCAACTTGCTCAAAAGGCTGAACATTTTGGATTGATCCGGGAAGTGGAACATTCCTTTGGGGATTGCCCATAAGGTTGGGAATAGTCACTCGTTGGGGATTGCCCAACAATTGGTCAATTCGATCTCGATCCTCCCTTACCCGTTGTTGGCGATGAAGAACCTCAACAACTTGTTCTTGGGTAAAGGCTGGACTACTTGTGCCTTCACCGGCTTCAACTTGGGCACTCGGGGCCCCTTTCTCAACTTGGATCCCTTTCTCCGATTGGACATTGGAAGTCCCTTGCTCAACTAGGGCACTTGATGACACCCTCTCAAGGTTTTCAATTCTCAAGTTCATACTATCCAATTTGGCAAGGATAGTAGCAAGGGCACTCTTAGCAAAATCTTCTCCTTCGGTGGACATTGTACCTACACAAGAAACAAACGTTACCAAAACAACCTCACTCACTCCCTCACAAGTGTTTCACTCGGATAACTCATTTAGTGGTGGTGGATACTTCTCGAACTTGAATACGAATAGCTTCAAGTGGTTGAACAACAATCCTCAACTCAATCAACTATTCACAACCCAATTGGACTCCGGGGTGAGTGGAGTTGATATGACTCAATGAACGTTAAGCACTTTGTAGTACGGACTTGAGTTAAAAGGAGTCGACGAGTCTTCTTAGAATTCTACTCTCCTATCTAGGCACGAATTACCTAAAAGCAATTAAGGACTAGTACCAATTAAGTAGAGCGGTTACTTAAAGTAGCACTAGCTAGATGTTATGCAAGCAAACAATTGGGAAAACTTAGGAAAATCTACCTAAAACAACACCTTCAGCAAGCAGGAGGGGCGCCCAGGGTTGCAGGGAATCAGGCAGGGCGCCTGGGACCTAGGCGGGGTGCCTGAGGTCCTATGCAGAGTCTAAGCTAGGTGGGGCGCCTGGCCTGAAGCAATTCCAATTCGTTCCAAACTTGTTCCAATCCGATTTTCAATCCACAAATCCGACGTTTTCAACTTGTTTTCACAATCCAATGATATCCAAAGTTGTTTTTGATCTTCCTTAACAAAACCCAATCAAATTTATAACCAAACAATCAATCAAATTAAGATTCAAGTCAAGAAACTCAAGAACACAAGGGTTTATCAAAAAGGTTTCAACAAGGATTGTGATTCACCAAATTTGGTGTTATATATGTTCAATCCCACAAAATTGGTACCAAATCGTTTGTTTTTCAATGAAGATCAGTCCCCAATATCAAGTTCTCAATCAAACATCCATTCAACCCAAGAATCAAGCCAAAATCATCAAGAGCAAGGTTTAGCAAGGATTTAAGGAAATTTGGGGTTTCAAATCTTCAATTTCACCAATCCAAGTGTTTTTGGTACCCAAACAACGAGATTTCAACCACGATCAAGAATCTATAATACCCATATCTTGAATCCAACAAACCAACAAATTACACCAAATTTTTGGATTTTCAATTTTTTTTGTGTTTTTCTTCTTTCAATAACAACAACAAGAAAACTAAAGATATGATGAACAAGGAACGTGGATTCGTAAGAATGAAACCCGAGCCTTGCTCTGATACCAAATGATGTAGGGAAAACACGGAAGCGATAAAATAGATAGAAAAGCGAGACGAAGCTCGAACACGACCCAAGTAGCAACGGAGAACTAGTTCCGTTACACCCCGGGTGGATGTCAAGGATCACCTACATTACGCAACTACCCTCGAGCCAATGGGGACTCACAAGTAGAATGATCGGGGCGGGGTTGTTGTGCAACTAGAATCCATTAGATGTAAACAAGTCCCAAACAAAGGTTCTTTCATTCATTCTCAAAGAGCAATGCTCAATTCTCACATTCATCAATAATAAACTAAGTGTTCAAAATAAGCTATACTTGGGTTTTTATAGTGTTTCCCAAGTTTACATAATGACTTAAGTACCCTTACTAATAAGGTTCATCAAATAAGCCACGTAGAGCAAAACAGTAAAAGAAGCATAAATCCAGCAGCTGGGAGGGGCGCCTGGCTTGTGCTGGGTCTGGGAGGGGCGCCTGGAGTCAGGTGGGGCGCCTAGCTTGTGCTGGGTCTGGGAGGGGCGCCTGGAGTCAGGCGGGGCGCCTGGCTTGTGCTTGGTCTGGGCGGCCGCCTGGGTAGGGGCGCCTAGCTGGGCGGCCCGCCTGTACACAATTGCATTTTCATGCAGCGTGTTTTCCAGGCGGGGCGCCTAGCTGTGCTGGGTCTCCCTCCTCCTCCTTAGGCGTGAGGCCTAGAGCTGAGACCATCCGGAACGTCTTCCCAATGCTTTCTTCATTGATTCCTCTCCTCACCAAGTGTAAATGCATCTCTTGGACCTCCTTGGCTTGGCTCCGAGTGAATGGCCTCCTCGTGACGGATTGCGCGGCATCAATTTGGTTAATGTTCCCATTTAAGAAGGAATAATTATTTATGCAACTCTTCAAAGTCTGCACTTTTAGATTCACGAGAAATATTTAATATACTCATTTATGGAAAATACTACTTTTGTACCAAATAATTCATGACTTTTTATTTAAAGTTAAATTAACTTTTTAGTGCAAAAAATTATAGGTAGTAGTTTTTAATTGAAGGGCAAAATAGTCACTTATTTTTTACTTAAGGGATTGACTCTTTTAGAATAGTATGATAAGTGTATAGTCATGTCAAAGATGTACCTAATTTTAATATTTCCTTCTTATGAACTTATAAGATTTTTTGAAGATCTAATCTCGTCAAGATTTTTTTTTTTTTTTTTTTTGGAATCAATAGTACATTTTTAGTATGGTACAAGATTTTTTTTTTTTTTTTGAATCAATAGTACATTTTTAGTATGGTACAATCATTTCTGATACGATTTGATGAGCCTATATACCAAATAATGTGAAAGTAAATTTATAGGTCAAATTTGTTGCTTCCAAACGCACATGCAAATGGTTGACAAGTAATAAAGTGTTTGAGATCGAGCATCGTCCCACAGAGACTTGTGATTAACTATTGTCTAAATCAAACAATTTATAATTATCTAACCAAGAAGGTTTTGAGAGTTGCTGAGAATTATTCTAGGCCAAAATTAACTAATAAAATTAAGTAGTTAACTCATTAAACTAAATGCAAGATGTTGGATTTAATATTTGAAAATATTCTAGAGTTATGAGAAATCTTTCAATTCTATTAATTTTTGTTAATGACTGATTAATTTTATCGAGGATTACTGATCAACAAGGTTAATATTTCTCATAGGACTTCGTCGAGACCCGTCTCACTTATTCAAACTAACCTAAAGCCCAGCGGTGGACGCAGAAATTTTGCCAAGGGGACTAAAAAAATATAACATAGTACATGAGACTTGAACTAATGACCTAAGACATAAGTTTGATACACTTTTACCACTAAGCTAGAGAATCTTTTGTTGCTAAGGGGACTCAAAACTAGTATATATCCATGTAAAAATTATATTTTACCTATATTCACAGGGTAATTTTTCGACGAAGAGGTATCAATTGGTACTCCTTCCTAGGCTTTGGGTCTGCCTCTGCTAACGCCTATATATCTATAGAATTAGTATTAATAAGAACACATTTATTTTTTCTATATAGTGATCAAGCAAAGCTAATATATATATTCCTAACCATATCCGCAAATCCATTCGCCGATGCTTATATTCAAGATCATGCCTTATTCCTTCTTATTGCGCACGTGAAGCCTCTTTGTCGAGTTCGAATCATGAGCCATAGATTAGAATTCAACTATTGGCCAGAGAATCAAATAATTAAGTGTAGAAAAGAATAAATAACTCACTATGATAGAATCAAACTAACATCCGAAATTCAACATTCATGGAGGTCCCATAGCACTAAAACAAACAAACTATAGCATGAAGGAGAAGAATAAGAGTAAGAGAGAAATAACTTGTTTGGAAGACAACCCGAGCTCCTAGCTGCATCCCAAAAAACTCTTTAAATGATTAACTTATGAAGTATTTATAGAGTTTACAAAATAATAAAATATTATTTCTAAGTACTAAACTGATGGGGAGAAGTCGATTGCATGGCCGTATTAACCAAACAGAAGCAGCAAGCGGTGGCTTAAGCCCTGCCTAATTGCTAATTGAAGATTTTTGCTACTTTTGCAGATTCCTTCAACACTTAGCAACTCTTCAGCGCATGGCCAATTCCTCTCCGACTTGAGGTACAATTGTTCCCTTTTTCTCCCCTTACTTTAACTTGGTTTTTACAAATACTAACAACACATACAAGCACGAAACTGCGGTTAGAACATGGAAAAGCCAATTAAAGTACTAAAAATGTGAAGAATAATTAAGGAAACATAGGCAATTCCCGTCAAACATCAATCTGCATGTCAATGATGTAATATAATTTTTAGAATCTTAAGTACATATTGATGGGTCCAAACAAAAATATGCACGTTTATTAGATAAGGTCCGCATGTGAAGGTAATTTGACAAGTCCTTTTGTCCTTCTAAACAGTTGTGTAATATCTCTATTAGAAATTTGCAAGACCATACCTATGTGAAAAACAATTGCAGGCTCTTTCTCAATTTTATTACGATTGCCTAAGAAATCCACAAGCTTTAACAATTTTTTTTTTTTAAAAAAGGGTAAAAGGGAAAAGGTAGCTCGAGAATTCTCTATGGTAGTAATGATAAAAAAAATAAAAATTGAATAATTCCTTGAGAATATTAAAAATTTTAATGATGACAAGTCAATATGTAAACTCAAACGTCATATGATTCATTTCGCGGAAAAATAAATTCAATTAATTCGAATAATTGCAACCCTCCTCTTTCCCCCAAATTGCTATCTTCAACCTCTTCCAAACAAAACCCTAAGTAACTTTAACTTCTCAAATCTTCCCAATTTATACCCTCACATTTCAAATTAATTCCATTTTAGTCCCATTCCCATGAATTTCCCTTTTCCCAAACCCTAAACTTGTCAAAATTCCCAAAACTCCCCACAAAATTCAACAATGTCGGAGCAACCAATAATCACACACGTCTCCGACAACAACAACACAAGCCCATTAACCCGGCCCACAAGTTCCCGGTCCGTAACCGAGACCGTAAACGGGTCACACCGGTTCATGATCCAAGGTTATTCATTAGCTAAAGGTATGGGAATTGGTAAACATATTGCTAGTGATAATTTTACCGTTGGAGGTCATCAATGGGCTATTTACTTTTACCCTGATGGTAAAAATCCTGAGGATAATTCCACTTATGTATCGGTTTTTATTGCGTTGGCGAGCGAGGGGACAGATGTTAGGGCATTGTTTGAGTTGACGTTGGTTGATCAGAGTGGGAAAGGGAAACATAAAGTTCATAGTCATTTTGATCGGTCGCTTGAAAGCGGGCCTTATACGTTGAAATACCGTGGGAGCATGTGGTATGATTGCTTTATTAACTCGTGTTTTAATTCGAGGGCGAATGGTTAATTAGTTGAGTTTAAGTTATATGCATTGTCAGTGTGATGATATTTTATTCCGTTTGTGTAGTTTAACGTGCTATAGCTGGTTACTTACCATTTATGCTAGGTAATTAATCAATGTTGTTAGATGAAATTACTTGCATTTACGTTTTAACTGGCCTGATTTAGTAAATTCGTTATATAGTATTTTTATGCTATTAGGTCACGCAGAATATTTACCGGTAATCTCCATAAAAAAGAGAGAGCTGTAATCTTAAAAATATGACGGGTTACTTGCTATAACGAGTAATTTTGGCCTGATACGTAAAAATCTTTACACTGAAGATACTTCGACTTATGTCTCGGTTTTTTATTGCGTTAGCGAGCAAAGGAACGGATGTGCGTTGTTCGAATTAACATGGTTGATCAGAGTAGGAAAGGAACACATAAAATAAAGTTCATTGTCATTTTGATCGGTCGCTTGAAAGCGGGCCTTATACGTTGAAATGCCGCAATAGCATGTGGTATGATTGCTTTTTTCGACTCATGTTATTTAGTTTTAATTTTTAATTCGAGGACGAATGGTACATTTGCTGAGTTTAAGTTATAAGCACTGGCAACATAATGTTATTTCATGCCTTTAGTGTAATTTAACTTGTTAAAGATGCCTACTTACCATTTATTCTAGGTAATTAATCAATGTCATTAAATGAAATTACGTGCATTTATGTATTAAGTGACATGATTTAGTAAATTTGAATTTTTATGCTATCAGGAATTTACTGGTAAACCTCCATAAAAAAGTGAGATTTGTAATCTTAAAATGAAAGCGGGTTACTTGCTATAACAAGTAATATTGGCCTGTTACGTAAAAATCTTTACACTGACGGTGTATATAAAGTAAACTCAAATTTGCTTTGTTATATGCTGAAATAGCGTGACACCATCTTCCAATTTCATTACCTTGTGTGATCTAGTTTTGATTTTGAAGTGCTAATTAAAGTTTCATGCTTTATTGCTGACTTTAATTGTTTGCTTTCTATTTTTTCCTTTTGTGGAAGACTGAGCTGTTGCAAAAGCATTAGGAAGTATGTAATTCTGATGCTGACCAAACCATGCCTTATGTAAAGTTGCTAAGAAATTATGTATTAGTTGGGGTCGGCTATTATTTTGTATCCAATCTGTCCTATTGAGCACTCAGTATTAAGACTATGAATTGTAGTTAGTAATTTCATACCTTCCGTCAACTTACTTCAACGATCCTCTTTTATAGTGGGTTTTGGACATGCTATGCTTTGGGAAGCTTGCCTAGGAGGAGTTCAATTGGAATTTTCTCAACTTTGAAATTTGTGCTTGAGCATTTGGATCCATTCTGTAGTTTTATTTAGTGAACTGAGCTGGGTCTGCAGACTTTTGTTTGTAAGGAAACCTGAGTATCTTAGTTGGTCTTTTTCTTTTTTCGTTCTGAGAGGATATCGCAATTATCCCGATAAATACTATCAATACGGATGCTTTCTGCAACAGGCTGTCCTTTTTTTTTAAAAAAAAAATAATACTATTATCAGCTTACTGCATATGTCTAGAAGAAATGTGGCGCTGGTAGATTGAGTAGTTAGTTCTGATTTAATTCTGAGTGGGAGAGCGGTGAAGCTAATAAAATTTAGTTTAACTTGAAGCTTTCCTTTTTCCTTAAAGGTTATATAACAACTTTTGCTTATATGTACTTGGAATACAACTATATCTTAATGTGTATGCACTATAAATATGTATGCTTCATTAAATGTAATTAAGATGCATTATTTTATGTTCTTTCAAGCTATATGTGACGTAGAGCCCGTTTGGCTTAGCTTAAGAGCTGGTCAAACCAGCTTTTAAGCTACTTTTAGCTCACATGAGTGTTTGGTTAGTGCAAAACTGTTTAAAAGCACTTGGTTTTTAAGCTCAGAAAAAGCTAAAAGCTATAAGCTGGATAATTCCAACTTCAGGCTTTTGGCTTAAAAGCTGTTTTGGGTTGACTAACTATTTTACCATTTTATCGCTTATAATTTTTTCTAATTCTACTAATACCTTAATTAACAAATGCCCTAGATTATATATATATATATATTTTTGGTTTATTTTAAAGATATTTCAATCATTTAACATATGAAAGCACTTTTTTACCAAACATCTCAGCAACTTTTTTTTAGTCTCAGCACTTCTATCCAAACACGTAACTGCTTATTTATAAAAATAAGCTCCAGCACTTAAAAGTGCTTAAAAGCTACTCTTTTTAAGCCAACACAAACGGGCTCTTACTGAAGGATAAAAGCACCTTGATAAGAAAAAGGCTAAAAACAAACCTAGAAGAGAAGGGAGCAGACTGGGCAAAAAAAGTGATATGGTTTCTACCTTTGTCAATAACTGTGAATGGATGCTATGCTCTTGTGCTCACTATGTGTCTCTTACATATAAGCTATGCATTTAATATTGTGCTATTAAATAAGGTGGTTTTGCTCTTTTGTTTTACCAGTAATTGCTTCATACCAAGTTTGCTCGCTCGACATAATGATGTGCACGACATTTTGTGTAATCCTCCACCACTGTATCCTGCTGAACGTCAGTAAGGTGGTCTTTCTAACGTGCTATTTGCTAAGAGTGAACGCTTTAGACTGAAGACTACTTTCAGAGTCTTAGGTCATTGAATGAACATAGTTCAATGGATTTCAATTTTACACCAGCTCACTTAAAAAGAAGTGCCTTATATGTGTGTGCGGGTGAGAGAGTTTAAAAGAAATGCTTAATAGCAGTAGCACTATTTAATGTTGAATTTTGCTAAAGAAAACTTATCGGAATATGAAGAAAAAAAAAGTCAAACTTAGCAAAGCCTAGGCACTTTATTAAATGATATAAATCATTTTTTTTTGTTAATTTTCAAAAAATAAGTAGGTCCTTTGTTACTAAATGTTTTTCATTTTCTTTTTTCAAGTTTGGGAGATAAGTTAAAGTTTGTTTAACTTATAATTTGTGAAAGCAGTGAGATAATTGATTTATCCTTTGAAATGAACTATGGGAATTGGAAAGCTAAGGAAATAAAGAAGTGAAGGTGAAGAATAAAGTGGAGAGGATCACACTTCTTTTCCTTGTTTGGTGTGGTGAGAAAACAGGAGAAAATTATCTTTCTGTTGTTTGAACTTTGAAGTACTTGAACGAGGATGAATAGGAAATAAGTTGTTGTGAATTGCTTGCATGCCTTCTTAGTGTTGTTGAACTCAAACACTCAAATCCTTTCTGTGCCCAAGGAGGTACGAGTTTTCCATTCCAACTAGTAGAAGAACTGCATACGACTGGGGACTTGAGTTACATATTCGATAAAATCAGTTATGTTATCAAAAAGAGAAAAAAGGGGACCTGGTGACTTGAGTCTGTTTGTTCCTTCTATGAGTTTATGCTTGTAGCTGATCTGAACTTAGGGGGTTATGATATCCGAAGGAGGGTAGAACAGATGTGAATTACTGTCTCTTATTTCCTGCATTTCAGAGTCCTGTGGCTGACTTGGCTTTGGTTTTTCTCCCTCAAGTCTTTTTTCATCTTGTTGATGCTACCTCTAATGGAAGTTTCTACACTTTGAAGGAATATATAGCAAAAGGAAATGGAAATTTCTATTCTTACCTGTAAAAAAGATCATACCGTCTTAGGTGCTAAAACAGCAACCGGATGTGCGCTGCCTCCAAATTTGCATTTAAAGGAGAATGGAAAATATATCAGGTTTTCCTAACATCTTATTTATAAAATAAAACTTAGGAAATCTGGGAGTTCAGAAATGTTGCTACCCTGCAATAGAATGTGATCACCCTGAAGGTGAGCATGCTTGAAGATCTCAGCAAATGAACATTAAAACTTCTGCATCCTTGAATTCGATTTGACATCTGATGATTCCTCAAATTATAGAGTGACGCGGGGTCATTGAGGAGTGTCCTTATCAAAAAAGAGTGACGCCGGGAAAATGTTAAAGGAAAGGGAAAACGACATTCTGTAACTACCGCATAGACATAGATATGGGGATATGAGAACAACTGCTTTATATTAGCGGTGCATGTTTCTATTCTTATTGTGTGTTGGGGGATGAATCAGACGTGTGTTGATTGAGGGCCTAATTGGCAGTGAAAGTTGAAATGTCTGTTAATATTGCTCATAATTATTGCGAGAACATAGTATAATAAATAATAGTACACCCTCTTCTTTTGCTAAGGTAAATAGTTTTATTAATAATGAGAAAGACTCCCGTATCAAGCTGTAAAAGTACACCCTCTTTAAAGTTTTAAGATTTTAGATGAGACAGTTAACACATTCAGCATTGTAAGCCATTTCACACTCATAAGTCCATGTAATTTGGATAAAGTGATCTGTTCAAGTATCTGCTATTTTCATCTTTTAACTCAGTTAAAAAGTTTCCCAATGCATGTAGCAGTAGATGCTTGCTGAGCATTGGCTACATAAGTTGAAAATATTACATAAGCGATTAGTATATACACAGGCTTGGAGAATTTATTCTACAAGATATGAATGCGAGGTAGAGGAAGGCTGACGGTAGTTAAACTTGCTCGTGAAGGTGCATAATACTAATAGTCCTCTATATATTAAATGAAGTTATTTTACTGTACCTCCTAAAAAAAAATGAAGTCGTTGTCGGTAATCGTCTTTAAACTTCATTGAATGTTGGGGCATCTTATTGAGTTCACAATATTTGTGGGCAATATCAGGTATGTGTTGACAGTGGTTCATATCCTTGATGCACATGCTCTAGTATCAGGTTTTGCCTTCCTTGAAATGTTCTATTCGTTGTCATGTCATGAATGTGGAAAAAAAAGTACAAAGTAGAATTAGCGTCTAGGAGATCCTAATCGACCTTTTCTTTTCCTCTTTTAAGCTTGATATTGTTTGTTACAACTTAAGATAATATTTACTAAATTTGTTAATCTGTGTGATTTGCAGGGGTTACAAACGTTTCTTTAGACGAGCGATGCTTGAGACTTCAGATTATCTCAAGGATGATTGTTTGAAAATCAATTGCACTGTTGGAGTTGTTCGTTCTACAATTGATTGTTCGAGCTTACATCCAATCCAGGTTCCAGATTCTGATATTGGATCACACTTTGGCATGCTGTTGGAGAAAATGGAAGGCGCCGATGTTGTTTTCAGTGTGGCTGGTGAAAAATTTCATGCCCATAAGTTGGTACTGGCAGCTCGTTCTCCTGTCTTTCGCACTGAACTTTTTGATGAACTAGAGGGTGAGAAGCATGAGATTGTTGTCACAGATATGGAACCCAGTGTTTTCAAAGTGAGTATCAACGCCCTTTTGTTTTACTTCTGTTAATCATTTTAAAGTTATATTAGGTTTTCTTGTGCTGTTGAGGTAGACATCATTTTTCATTGTTTCAGATAGTTCTCCATCTATCTTGCTGTATTTGTTTCTCCAAAATAACTTTCGTTCTTTGGCAGAAAAGAGTAAAAATCTTTAGAACAAAGAACGAAATTGTCCCTTACCGTTCTTCAGGGGCGGACCCAAAGCCTAGGAAAGGGTAACAGAAATTATTTTTTACCTATAGGTACCCCTTTGTCAAAAAATTACACTGCTAATATAGGTAAAAAATAATTTTTATATGGATATATACTAGTTTTGAGTTCCCTTAGCAACAAAAGTTTCTTTAGCTTAGTGGTAAAGGGATATCAAGCTTATGTCTTAGGTCATTAGTTCAAGTCTCATGTACAACAATTATATTTTTTTGAGTCCCCTTAGCAAAATTTCTGCGTCCGCCACTGCCGTTCTTTGATATCCTATTCTTATGCGTGAAACAGGCTATGTTGCACTTCATATACAGAGATGCTCTTGTAGAAGAAGAGCTAGAAGCTACTAGTTCTTCTGCAAATCCTTCTGTGATGGATACATTGACAGCAAAACTGCTAGCAGCAGCTGATCGGTATGACCTAACAAGACTCAGGCGGGTGTGCGAATCTTATCTTTGCAAAGATATCTCTGTGAACTGTGTTTCCAGAACTCTTGCTTTAGCTGACCGTTACCATGCCACTGAACTCAAAGCAGTTTGCCTTAGATTTGCTGCTGAAAATCTTGCAGGTATTGGAGATTTTTCCTTTTGCAACATGTGTATATTCTACAATGATTTCTGCAGAGTTTCTGAATTGTTTAAAATGAAATGAAACATGTCAATTTTGCCTTGTCTTGGATTGCAACAAAATGAAAATGGATAGTTTGTTTAACATGAAACTTGTAGATTATGCCTTGACTTTTCCTTGGGGGGTTAGTATTTGTAATCTTTTTTTTTTTCCAAGCAGAAAAACTATGGGGGATAAGGTGGACTTGTAGCGTGTCAAACAGTATCTCTCCGTGGGGTTTGGGGGGGGGGGGGGTTTGAAGGCCCAGCATCTCTCTCGAATTTATCTCTCTTTTTTTTCTTTTGATCAATTCTCTCAGATTTATCTCTTTGTCTGGATAGTTACCAATTCTCCATGTCGGTCCTTTTGCTGAATGTCTTGCCTTCTCTCTTTTCCAAAACCTATTTAGTTGGAATTGATGCTTCCTTGCTGAAGCTCCTCAAGTCCTCATATATTATGTTTGATATGACATAAACTGAGCAAGAAAGTAAGTAAAAAGATTTGTTTCCTGTGGGAACATGCATAAAATTGAAAATTGCAGCCCATCAGTTGGAACAAGTGCATCTTTGCTTAGGGTTTTGCCAAATTGAAGCTGCTTTAGAGTATTCCTAAGCTCAACGACAAGTGAACAGCTACACCTCAATCCAAAGCTAATTGGGGTGGTTATATGAATTCTCACAATCCATCTCGCTCCATTTGGACCAATTTCATTCCCATGTTCAATAACTTGGTTTTTCTAGAGATATTCTATCTAAGAGAGAGACTTGGGTATAAAGGACTTCTTTACATGGTGTATTCCTCCGTGTTTACTTGTTTGGTTTTCTTTCACCCCACCCCCCTTTTCTTACAATATGAGAAGCGGCATGTCATCCTAGGTTTATACATGTGATTAGTACCTCTGAGGTCAATGTAACAAGCCCAAAGCAAAAAAGTATCTAAACCCTTCGACCAAACCAAATGTTATCAGATGCAGTCCAGAGTTAGGAACTGTAATGAAATCAGCAAGTATGCTGATCAACTGGATCACTATCCTGACATGGTGAAGGATTGACAATGGTTACACTCGTGTTCATGAATTTGGCGTGGACATCTTTGCATCTGATGTTACTAATCAATTCATTTGAACACGCCTTTGCTTGATGTTGACTTCTTCTGACTAGTATCAGGGTTTACCCTTCTATGTTCTCAGTTATGGTAGCTGTGGTAACATGCAGGGTGTTTTTTGTGTATTTTTCTTGCACTACAGTCTTCCCTCATCTATTAGTTGGCCTATTTTTGCAGCTGTCATGCAATCAGATGGATTTGAGTACCTTAAAGAAAACTGCCCCTCTCTTCAGCCAGAGCTTCTTAAAACTGTTGCTGGTTGCGAGGATGACTGTAGCAGTGGAGGTGGAAAATCTAGAAGTGTTTGGGCTCAGCTTTCAGACGGCGGTGATACCAATGGCAGGAGGGTAAGGCAGCGGACCTGATTTTAGATAGAGAACACTGATGTAATGTTCTGTAAATTGGAGGATGTATTGGAAATGTTATAGGAAGGTAACTGTACTATAGTTTTCTGAAACAACTAGATGTGTCCGTTTGCTATACCAGTATTCTGAAGTTGCTGCATAGCCAATTTTTACCTTCATGCTATCACCAACTTTTGGGTTTTCAGTAGGCTATTTGGGGTAAGACTTGATCCTGGAAAGCCAGTTCATTTGCTGTTTTCACTGTAACCTTTGTAACTTTTCCCCCAATTGGAGGATGCTCTTTGTTTGTACTTCATACATGTTGCTTTGTAGAAAGAAGGATGCTGCTGGGCTGGGAACCTTGTAAGACAACTGTATCATATTTTTTGCCGTTTGGATTTGCTTTGTTTTCGGTTTGGTAAAATGGAAATCAAATTTTTTTTTTTTTTTTTTTTTTTTTTTTTTTTTTTGGGTTTGGTTTGGTTTTTAATAGCGGATCCATTCAGTTCGGTTTTGCCTCTTCTAACAAAAAATTTCGCAGGGTGTACCCGAATATCAATGGTTATTGCTTTTTGTCCCACTTAGGAATGATTTAGCAAAATGGCCTCGGATGCAACACTTAAAATTATATATTGACAAATGTTGCCTCTTCAAAAAATATAAAGGGCAAGTGTTGCCTGTGGAGATTAAATGGGCAAGTGCTGTTGAGATAACACTTCAAGTTATTTGAGAGAATGTGAGAAGAGAATTTGAGAGAATGTGAGAAGAGATAAAAGGGCAGGTGTTGTCTATGCAAGAGGGGTCAAAGTCAAGTGTTGTCAAGTGCTGCCTAAGAGGTAACACTTACGAGAAAGAGAGGGCGCTGCAACACTTAAAGTTATTTGGAAGAATATGGAAAGAGATAAAAGGTCAAAGTGCTACCTAGAAGGCAGCAGTTACTAGAAAGAGAGGGGAGATGCAGGCGTAAATATAAGGTTTTATAGGGATATTTTTGTCTGAAATTTATTCATTAAAGTTAGCGGAGGTCATTCTTACAAAACCACTTTAAGCGGGGGTCAATTAGGTAAACCACTGCTTATGGTGTCATAGTTTTGTAAATTGCCCCTCTTCTAAATATACTAGTATATTACCCGCGCGATGCGCGGTCAGTATCAACATAATTGACGGTAGAATTCTTGCATCCTAGAACTGTTCCAATCATTGATTACGGATTTTGTACAATTACATTTTTGAAGACGGAAACATCTCAAGGACAGTAAAACTAACAACTCCTTCAGTATTGTCTTAAATTTTTTAGTTTCGAAGTTGCCAGGACTAATTAGACACATCATGCGTACATTTTCTAAGAAATGTCTTCGACCTATATATACACATGTGCTACATTTATTTGGATTTATAGTGTTGCATAACTTTCCTCTATTTTACTATATTTCTAGCTAAATTCTTAGCAACTTTGCACACATAAAATTAAATAAACAAATTAGATTTTTTTGTAATATTGCCTCAGCCTTTATTAGCTGTACTACTACATAATTTAAAAGATATAGTAGATGAATTTTATCTTATTCATACAATTTTTTTTATGTTTTTCAGTTCACACAATTTCAATACTTTTTAGTTCAAACATCATTCTTTGCAAACTTAAATGGCCAAATACATAGATAGACATCTAAAGTTGACACCAAATTCCAATAGCCCCTTGATTCTTCTTTAAGCCATGGTTCTTCATCTAGTATTAGAGCACGGACGACGTGCGAATTCTGAATCTATTATTAGAAATTGTAATATTGCTCAAAGAAAATAATTTATTTTATACAAGTAATAGTTGATTATCGCACTCTCTCCACATGCGCATATTGCAAAACAACTCATGTAGAATATATGTATCTTGTAATTCCATTAGTCCATCTCCTCCAACAGATCCAAAAAATTTCCCTAATAGAATTGTCCATGCTGTATTGAACAGATCCAAACCAGTAACAAAAACACATTCCAACAAACAAAAAATGTAGGTCATATTCTAAGTTTAAACCCCTAAGTTCTGAAAGACATAAATAGATAAGGATACCATACCAAATCAAAAGACGGGCTTCTAATATTGATAAATGACTATCATATAGAACAATCAACATGAAATCTTTTTAACATAGTGAATCGAAAGATCTTCTCCTGATAGATGCTTCAACATGTCGAAAATCGTGCAAATAAATAATTAAGATAATCAAAATTTTGAAAGCAATCATAATACAGATAACTTAGAGCATAAATAGGAGAAAGAAAAAGTGGAAACGCAAAAGAACTGACCGGTCGAATTTAAAGCTTAATGTTAAAGCTTACTTTGTGTGTTTGACCTCCTGCTGTCTCTCAGACTCGACTGTTACGTCCATTGCAGCCCTCCCTAAGCAATGATACCACGACAATTTCAAACACATCATCGTGGGCTCGTTAAATTCCATAGAAAGGAGAAAAACTTTTCACAACAAACATGTCATATTGTTCTCCAATCACCTACTCATTTGGTTTGACATTAATGTTCATATTCGAAAAAAAATAATAGCGCCTGCTATTTAAAAATTATTAATGTGACTTCACAATATTATAGAGAAATTAAAACCAACTTTCAAGATAAATGAGAGCATTTTCCTGTAACATGGTAATTTTCTACATGAATTCATCTAAATGTGATGATTAAAACTCAAATACCAACAACAAAACACGTAATGTAACCTATACTAAGAAAGATATGGACAATAAATTGCATAGGTCGCTATCCCAAATTGAACTACTACATGTATAATATCCCTAAACTAAAAAGTTGACTTAGGAATTTAGGCTAAACACGATCAGATCAAAAATTTGTATATGACATAAATTCAAATATTGTACTCAGCTATTCACCTATCTCTCCATATCAGTTACAAAGCATCAATATAAGGAATTTCAAAGAGACAAAATCTATTGGATTAATTTGTCTTTCTTTGACAATGGTTGAATATAAAGAGCACTTAACTCAGGAAATGAATTAAAATGAAAATAAAATAAAAGCTAAATGTTCAACATGACAACAATACAAGTATGTTGAGAAAGTATGAACGTGAACCTGAATCACTTAAACAGCTACTTCCATCTGGTCCAACAGAAGTAAAAGAATAGATCTAGCTAGATCAATTTGATACTACAGAATTAACAGCGAATTTTAGTATATTTCCACTAAAGCAAGCAGAAATAGGTAAAATGAACCCAGAAGCATGTTCATACATCAGTAAGCATCTTTAAGAGTGCTCCACAACTATTTATGTTGGCCAAGATTTCCATCTCGGAAGGATTCAAGAGAATTGTTTAAAAGAATCAACACCCCATGATCTAAAAGTTCTTGCTAAAGTTG
Organism: Petunia axillaris subsp. axillaris; assembly: GCA_029990575.1. Lineage (NCBI taxonomy): Eukaryota > Viridiplantae > Streptophyta > Magnoliopsida > Solanales > Solanaceae > Petunia > Petunia axillaris. The sequence continues at coordinate 140,203,223 of JARKNS010000004.1, forward strand.
GCTGCATCCTGCAAATTGAATAAATAGGAGGAGGGTGTAAACTGCTCAGAATATAGACACACTCATACAGATCAAGTGACTGTCACAAAATGAAAAGGTTACCTCTAATATAACTTTAATGATTTATGGATTTAAGTTAAATTATAGCAGGTTTGGATGATATTAAGTAGTGCACCTTCTTCCACAGCAACTGCATGATTGGCCAGAATATACCACTACAACAAATAATGCTTTTGCTATCTCTATTTTATTACTATAAATTTATAATGTCGAATACGTAACAACCTCTATTTAGTCTAGGCTTATATATATATGAGGAATACTACCAAAACACTCCACGGTTCCAATCTAAATAATATTAAAAATGATATCGTGGTTCAGTATAAATAGAATAAGAAGACCTATTTTTAGATAACTTTTATCTACTTATAAGTAGGCAGTGTGTAGTAAGCTAATAGTAAGGGTACAAAAGTGGGTCACATCTTGTTTTTAGATTCTCATGAATTTCTTCATACAATTAAAATTCCAAACCTTTATTATACAGTCAAATTATATTTTGAAACAATGAATCTAATTATCTTTTTACGCAAATACAAATTGTTCAATCTGCCTCTTTTTTACTATTGCACCTACTTTTCTTCCATAGTTGTTCCTTATTGCTTTCATTGACTGTAATTTGATAAATTGATGAGAGAACTCTAATATTTAATTTCGAGTAATCTCCACTTAGTTCCATTTCTATAAACACAAAACAAACTCCATAAGTAAAAAAAGAAAAAAAGAAAAAAAAAAAGAAATCGTTGGGCCAAGGTAATTTTCAATATACCTCTAGAGATATTTTTTTTATGTGTTCTTAACTACTACCTCCATAATTTAATTTAATTTCAAAAGCATATATTCATCAAAATAAATTTCAAAACACTATTTTTGCAGCATCAACTTCAAATAACGTCCTAACATCTTAATTTCTATTTTTAGATAACAATAGGCATTATCAAAATCAATAAGAAAATAAGACTAACTGAAATTAATAACTTCAAAATTATAACTTCTTAATGAATTTGCAGTTAAGAAACCCAGATATCTCTAGTAATTTATGTTGTTCATGCGTTCAAAATAAATCAGAAAATAGGAAAAAACCAGATATGTATATAATCAGTGCTTAGGGGACGATCCCGAGCCCACAATTCACTTGTGTCTCCTTAAGAAATCTAACCCCCTCACAATGCCCAAGGTTCATGGGTTAATTTCTCTCAGGATGGAACGAGATAACAGTTCTACCGTAGCGGCACTTCAAACGGTAGAACACTGCGAACACAAAGGAACGGAGCAAATCACACGACTTACTTAATATGCAGAAAGAGAGGGGATGCAGTAAGATATGTTTTCTGTCCATGGTTTTTCTCTCTGTCTGTCCGAGTTTTTGTCTATGTCTCAAGGACTGACGAATGACCAGTTTATATAGCCACCCACGGGCAGACCAAAATACGAAGAGACACAGCTGCCTTTAATGAGGAATTAAACGACCACTAATGACTGACTTTAATGAGAAAACGTGGAGAAATTAATCTACCACTAATGACTGACTTTAATGAGAAAACGTGGAGGAATTAATCTACCACTAATGACTGACTTTAATGTGAAAACGTGGAGGGAAAATGTGGAGGAATTAATCTGCTGAAGTCACTTCAGCTGCCCGTTACTGAACTCACTTCAGCTGCCCGTTACAAAAACGGATTAACATTAATATTAATAATTATTTATTAACTAATTAATTTTTTTTTTTTTTTTTTAGTTTTTGTTGGTCCAAAAGATTAAGTCAATCAATCATATCAATTGACCGAATCCGAAGCCGAGACGAGCGACAACGACGGCGCGAGGCTTCCCTTCTTCTCAACCATTTTAAGAGCTAAGAGAAGTAAATCTCTATTTAAACCCAACAAAAGCCTTTTCCTCTACCAATGTGGGAGAAAGTGCATTTTCCTACAAAAATGAACCTTTTCACCTTTCCACCCATTTCCCATTCACATTCTTCACAATCCAAAAAACCCAACAATCCCCCACATGAATGGGGAATGGCTATATTGGATATATGCATGACAGACTTGTGTGATTCGCAAGAAAGAATTAGTTGCATCGGGATAAGTAGGTTTCCCTTTGAACTTTCCGTAGTGAACATACATCGGATATACTCGGTCAATCGGTAGATTTAATATCTTTGAACCGTTGAGCTTTGGTGTATACCTAGACAACGTAAGTCACACAACTAACCCTTAATCGTCTTTGGTTCTCACTGTTGTGTTCGTTTCAGCCATGAACATCGCCTGGTTTCATAAGTGCTTAGAGAACTAGCCATACCGAATTCTCCTTGAAGCGGCTTCCACTTCACACTTACATAGGTGATTTCTAAACGTGTAATCCTATAGATATACACTGTTTGATAATTACAATATCAAACTTAGATAATCATTAAAAAATGCCTCTAGCATTTTATCCTTGGTACTTGAACATTGTCTCATCACGAGAATGGACCAAACATTTAATTGACAATGGTGGATCGTCATACACAACTTTGTATTCTCCTTGAACCTAGTTCTTGGGATCTCCAATCTCCTAGGTAGAGTTACCGCCGTGATGACTTGTCCTTGGCCACAGTCCCATTCCCTTCGATGAACACTCAACCGCCTCTCTAGTTAGGCCTTTTGTAAGCGGATCCGATACATTATCCCTTGACTTCACGTAATCAATGGTGATAATTCTTCTAGAGAGTAGGTCCCTAACGGTTTTATGCCTTCGTCGTATGTGACGATTCTTACCGTTATACATGACATTCCTAGCTCGTCCTATAGCCGATTGACTATCACAATGTATACAAATTGGTTTCAATAGTTTAGGCCAGAACGGAATGTCTTCCAAAAAATTCCGAAGCCATTCAGCTTCTTCACCGGCTTTATCTAAAGCTATAAATTCAGCTTTCATTGTAGAGCGAGCAATACACGTTTGCTTGGATGATTTCCAAGACACCGCTCCTCCACCAAGTGCGAAAATATATCCATTTGTGGACTTAGAATCAGTTGTGCCGGTGATCCAATTGGCATCACAATATCCTTCAATGACTGCAGGATACTTGTTATAATGCAATGCAAAGTCTTGGGTGTATTTTAAATATCCCAAGACACGTTTCATTGCCATCCAATGAGTTTGATTGGGATTACTCGTGTATCGACTTAGTTTACTTATAGCACAAGCTATATCTGGACGAGTACAATTCATGATGTACATCAAACTTCCCAAAACACGAGCATAATCCCGTTGCGACGTGCTTTGACCTTTGTTCTTTTTAAGAGCAAGGTTTACATCAATAGGAGTCTTTGAAACTTTAAAATCCAAATATTTAAATTTTTCAAGCACACTATTGATGTAGTGAGATTGAGACAAAGCTAGACCTTGAGGAGTCCTATGGATCTTAACACCCAGAATTAAGTCAGCAACTCCTAAGTCTTTCATGTCAAATTTGCTAGTCAGCATGCGTTTCGTAGCATTTATATTGGCAATGTTATTGTTCATTATCAACATGTCGTCCACATATAAGCAAACAATGACTACATAATTAGGAGTGTTCTTAATGTAAACACATTTGTCACACTCGTTAATTTTAAAGCCATTTGACAATATTGTATGATCAAATTTCGCATGCCATTGTTTAGGTGCTTGTTTTAGTCCATAAAGCGACTTAACAAGTTTACACACCATCTTTTCTTTTCCTGGAGCCACGAACCCTTCAGGTTGTTCCATGTAAATTTCTTCCTCCAAATCTCCGTTTAAGAACGCTGTCTTAACGTCCATTTGATGGATTTCAAGACCATAAACGGCGTTAACGCTATTGGCATACGTATGGATGTAATTCTGGTTACCGGCGAGTATGTGTCCAAGTAGTCAAGACCTTCTTGTTGTCTATAGCCTTTAACAACAAGCCTTTCCTTGTACTTGTCAATAGTGCCATCAGCTTTCATTTTCCTTTTGAAAATCCACTTAGAACCTAATGGTTTGTTTCCAGGAGGAAGATCAACCAACTCCCAAGTATGGTTGCTCAAAATAGATTCTATTTCACTATTGACTGCCTCTTTCCAAAATGGAGAGTCTGAAGAAGACATTGCTTCTTTAAACGTCCGAGGCTCATTTTTCCAAAAGAAAAGTGACAAAGTCATCTCCGAATGAAGTAGAAGTTCTTTGACGCTTGCTCCGTCTTGGTTCTTCCTCATTTGGTAAATTTTTTTTGGTTCCTTCCCGAGGTCGTTTGGATCTTTCACCAACTGACTCACATTCCTTCTTATACGGATATATAGTTTCAAAGAATTCTGCACTATCCGATTCCATCACCGTATTAACATGAATATCGGGATTTTCTGATTTATGAACCAGAAACCAATATGCTTTACTGTTTATAGCATACCCAATGAAAACACAATCAACTGTTTTCAGTCCAATCTTAACCCTTTTGGGTTTTGGGACTTGCACTTTTGCCAAACACCCCCACATTTTGAAGTAATTCAAGTTGGGCTTCCTTCCTTTCCACTTTTCATATGGAATGGAAAGCGTTTTGCTATGGGGAACTCGATTGAGTATTTGATTAGCCGTGAATATAGCTTCCCCCCACAAGTTCTGGGGTAGAACCGAACTTATTAACAAGGCATTCATCATCTCCTTTAATATTCGATTTTTCCTTTCCGCAATCCCATTAGATTGAGGCGTGTAAGGGACAGTTGTTTGATGAATAATGCCATATTCCAAACATATTTGTTCAAAAGGAGATTCATATTCTCCACCCCTATCACTTCTTATCATTTTGATCTTTTTGTTAAGTTGCGTTTCAGCTTCATTTTTGTATTGCTTGAATGCATCAATTGCCTCATCTTTACTACTAAGTAAATAAACATAGCAGTAACGAGTGCTATCGTCAATAAAAGTTATGAGATACTTCTTTCCACCGTGAGATGGTATTGACTTCATGTCACAAATATCCATATGAATTAAGTCTAATGGTTCAGAATCCCTTTCAATTGACTTGTAAGGGTGTTTAGTATGTTTAGACTCAACACATATTTGACATTTTGACTTTTCGCAATCAAATTTAGGCAATACTTCCAAATTGATCATTTTCCGCACGGTTTTATAATTGACATGTCCCAAACGAGAATGCCATAAATTATTTGACTCGAGTAAATAAGAAGAAGCTGCAGTTTTATTCATAGTGTCAATGACCATTACATTGAGTTTGAAAAAGCCCTCAGTCAGGTAACCTTTTCCTACATACAACTCATTCTTAGTTATTACAACTTTGTCAGAAACAAATACATACTTAAACCCGTTTTTAACGAGAAGTGCAGTAGACACCAAGTTCTTCCATATTTCAGGAACGTGAAGAACATTGTTCAGAGTCACAACCTTTCCAGACGTCATCTTGAGGAATATCTTTCCATATCCTTCAATTTTGGCCGTTGCAGAATTGCCCATAGAGAGCGCCTCATTAGGTCTAGCGGGAGCATATGAAGTAAAGGCTTCATTCACAGCACAAACATGGCGGGTGGCTCCTGAATCAATCCACCATTCTTTAGGATTTTCAACTAAGTTGCATTCAGAAATCATAGCACACAGATCAATGTCTTGCACTCCTTGGGCCAATTTATTCTGTTCAACCATGTTTGCTTGACCTTTTTCCTTTTTCCTGTCCTTCTTTGCAGCACGATAGTTTGCGGACTTATGTCCACTCTTGCCACAGTTGTAGCAATTTCCCTTGAACTTTTTCTTGCTTGGGTTGGTCTTCCCTCCAGAAGGCTTCTTCCTCTTATTTTGATTTGGATTATGCTCAACAATATTTGCTCCCGCTATTGTAGCATTTCCACGAGCCTTCTTTTCAGCAGATTTGTTGTCTTCTTCAATCCTTAAACGTACAATCAAATCTTCAAGGGTCATCTCCTTGCGCTTATTTTTCAAGTAATTTTTAAAGTCTTTCCATAATGGAGGTAACTTTTTTCAATCATGGCTGTAACTTGAAACGCCTCGCTAATCACCAAACCTTCAAAGAAAAGTTTGTTAGCAACAATATAGTTAATACTTTTAACATAAGTATTAATCAGGATCAAACCTTCAGCAAGGAGATCATGGATAATGACTTGAAGTTCTTGGACTTGGGACACAACAGATTTGTTATCTACCATTTTATAATCCAGAAATTTGGCAGCCACAAATTTCTTCAGTCCAGCGTCTTCAGTCTTATATTTCTTTTCTAGAGCATTTCACAGTTTCTTAGACGTTTCAACATTACTGTAAACGTTGTACAAGTTATCTTCCAAGCCACTTAGAATATAATTTTTGCATAGGAAGTCAGAATGCTTCCAAGCCTCAATCACAAGGAAGCGTTCGTTTTCAGGTGTTTCATCAGTCAGGACTGGAGCACCCTCCTTAATAAACCTTTGCAGGCTTAAGGTGATTAGATAAAAGAACATCTTTTGCTGCCACCTTTTAAAGTCCACACCAGAAAACTTCCCCGGCTTTTCTGCAGGTGGCATAACCGCTGCAGTAGCACGGCTGGGCCCAGCAGCACCAGAAACTGTGGTAGCATTAGTACTCACAACAGGGACAGTTGGATCCACTCCGTTTGTCATCTATCTCTGTCAAAATGACACAAGCAGAAACAATATCAATAAACTGTTTAAAAAATTGGAGTAGAAAAACCACAAAGGCTTTTAGTCTCCACAAACAGATTATTTAACAGTAATTAGGAGTAGAAAAATCACGAAGGTTTTAGTCTCCACAAGCAGATTAATATACATTATAGGAGTAGAAAACCACAAAGGTTTTAGTCTCCTTAAACAATAATTATTTAAGCGCAGAAAATAAATAACATTAGATTTCATAAGCTTGTTGTTCATGCGTTCAAAATAAATCAGAAAATAGGAAAAAACCAGATATGTATATAATCAGTGCTTAGGGGACGATTCCGAGCCCACAATTCACTTGTGTCTCCTTAAGAAATCTAACCCCTTCACAATGCCCAAGGTTCATGGGTTAATTTCTCCCAGGATGGAACGGGATAACTGTTCTACCGTAGCGGCACTTCAAACGGTAGAACACTGCGAACACAAAGGAACGGAGCAAATCACACGACTTACTTAATATGCAGAAAGAGAGGGGATGCAGTAAGATATATTTTCTATCCGTGGTTTTTCTCTCTTTCTGTCCGAGTTTTTGTCTATGTCTCAAGGACTGACGAATGACCAGTTTATATAGCCACCCACGGGCAGACCAAAATACGAAGAGACACAGCTGCCTTTAATGAGGAATTAAACGGCCACTAATGACTGACTTTAATGAGAAAACGTGGGGGAATTAATCTACCACTAATGACTGACTTTAATGAGAAAACGTGGAGGAATTAATCTACCACTAATGACTGACTTTAATATGAAAACGTGGAGAATAATTATTTATTAATTAATTAATATTTTTTTTTAGTTTTTGTTGGTCCAAAAAATCATATCAATTGACCGAAGCCGAAGCCGAAGCCGAAACCAAGACAAGCAAGCGACGACGACGGCGCGAGGCTTCCCTTCTTCTCAACCCTTTTAAGAGCTAAGAGAAGTAAATCTCTATTTAAACCCAACAAAAGCCTTTTCCTCTACAAATATGGGAGAAAGTGCATTTCCCTACAAAAAGGAACCTTTTCACCTTTCCACCCATTTCCCATTCACATTCTTCACAATCCAAAAAATCCAACAATTTACACTAGCTAAGCAAAGAAATGCTAATAATTGACATAAAATCTTAAGAAAAGACACAGTTCACTATCTATCAGGTAAAAGAAAGGAAAAGAAAACAGAGATAGGATAAACTTGTAGTTCCATCAATATCATGCATACATTTAGGTCTAAATAAGAAAAGAGGATGCTTGACTTACAGAGTAGCCATTGTACATGGCTTTGCTACTGCAGGAATTAAAAATCCCATATGGTATCTCTTTCTGTACATCCTCTCTAGAAACTCCATTCCCTTCTGTATACATTCACGTTTATCTAGCATAATGGAAACTACAGTTAAAGAAATAGTAGTACGACTATCTAATATAAAATAATATTTTTACCAAGAGAGCAATCAAATGTTGAAACAAATAAAACTCAGACTACACATGGATTTGAATTGAATCTACTCTAACTCCAAGTGCTTTCTTGAGTAATCAACCAAATGCACCTGCCAAAATACCTCTATTATAGAAATGTATAGCAATTTATTTGTTACAATGAATCAATTTTAATTTTTCAATAAATTCATTATTTTTCCTTAAAAATATAAACATCATCAGCAGTTAGTATTCCATATCTACTTATATTGATTATTTTTTATGAACGCAAAACAAAGAAAAATGTATGCACATAATAGCAAATCATCCATTAACACAAAAAATAGAAAGAAAGAAAAATCCATAACAAATTCAGAGAGATCAAGATCGAGATAGCAAGAAAACTAACGTTTTTGAAGAGAGGGAAGATGCATGGGAAAAAAAGCCTAAAGAATGAGGAAGAATATAAGAGTAGAGCAGTTAAAAAGAAATACATATGAAGTTCCTTGAAAACCTAGAAGATATAAGATAACTTCTCTATACTGAAGAAAAACTCCTCACATAGATTTAGGAGGAAAATTAACTTCCACTCGAAGAGGCAGTTATCTAAATCACCATATCATATCATATATCATATATGATATATATATATATATATATATATATATATATATATATATATATATATATATATATATATATATATATATTATAAAATTGGGAATCCCCTTAGTTAAAAGTGAAAGACCAAAATACCCTCTAAAAATTGATTTTTTTTTTTTTTGCTCTTTAATTTAAGAATATCCAATTAACATAATTGTACAAAATGTGAACATAATTTGTACAAATAATAGGCATCTCTATTTTTAACCCCAAAGTGATAAGACGTCTGCGCATTGAATGAATTATTAACTTTAATTTTAATTAATGATTATAATAATTACTTTAATAAATATACAAATAAAAATCATAATGTACATGTCCTTAGAAATTCTGGTACCATTTTCTATTCCCGACCAAATACATGAAATGTATTGTTTACTGCATATAAGTTACTATTGTTTAAAACTAATGATTAATAATTGGTTGCTTACTTGACCATCTAACTTCTTCGTTCCAAATTTTCAGTTCATATAAGAGCTTTTTTCTGATTGATAGACCACACTACTTTGTTGTCTTCTTTTAGTTTATATACATCAAGTTCTGCAATTGATGATTGGTTGCTCTGTCTAAAAGTATTGAATTGAATAAGATCTATGTAACATGTGGTATCGTCCTTTTGAGACTCTTAATAGCTCTCCAAAAAAGTTTCAATGTGAAATTTGACCTCATCAACAATGCTGTAAATTATGATGTTTAAACTTTCTAGCCTATTATTAAAATTTTTCATATTTCTTATTATGCATGTACATGTAACATCTTGAGGTGAAGAAGCATATCTGAATTATTTGAGTCACGAAGTTTTGCATATTTCTAGAAAGTTAGATATGTTAAATTTGAGAAGATCCATGTACTATTGTTGTTTTCTCAATTGTTTTTTTTTTTCCTTTTGATATCTTAAAAGGTGAAAACGTTGAATTTAGACAAGAGGTTATTAAATAAGGTAAATATCATCTTTCATGTGTGGCAAATTCTTCTCTACACCAAATTCCCCTTCATATTCTTCTTATTTTTTTTTGTATACTTGCCCATAGGGAAAAAAATCAATTCAAACTAATATTTCATGTCTTACATCTTTTTGAGCAATTATTGTCAATACCAAATTCTCCCACAAGTTAAGATAACTGGGACATAATTAGCGATAGATGAGAAAGGCCCGTGCTATAGCGCTTCCGGCTATAGATTTATGTGCCAAAGTGGTTTCTTTTTATTTAATAGTACAACTTAGTAAAGCACAATATTGTTTTCTTTCCACTCATAAATTTGTTGAATTTTATGTATTTCTACTATCACTTTTTCGTTGCTGATTGTTTCCTTAGACCTTAATCATATGCAACTTCTTGTATCCATTTAATAGTTTCAAATTATACATGGTGGTCATAGGACGTTGGAGGACTTATATACCTTTTGATGAAGAATGTGACAACATATCTATTCATGGCAAATGTTTATTTAGAGTCTTCTATGCAATGTTTATTTTAGCTGCTTAGGATGCCTTTTTCTTTTGCTTAGCTATGCACTTCACACGGTTTTACATGAGCCACAGTCATCTTTAGATGACTCCATTTCTTTGAACCCATAGCTTTACTTTTCTTTTCGTGTTGAGAAATAATTTATTCTAAGATAAATATATCTAACTAATCTAGAAAATTATGATTCTATGGATGATCTTTTAGAGGCTTCACGTGAATTTTAACATGATGAAGAAACTTATTTTTATTTATATTTAATTAACTTACTTATTTATATATTTGTACGCATTTACACGAGCACACGCGCAACGTGCGTGCCAAGAAACTAGTATGTTAATAGTCATCCATTTATTCTGTTCTAGGTTTTTTTTTTTTTTAAAAAAAACATAAGAAAATACTTTTGTAGTTACAGAAATAGATTACACCTATATTTCCTCCGCCGGCTTTTTCTATACAATTTTTTTCTCTCTTTTTGGTGACAGTTTTGCTGTTTAAATTCAAAACTTTATAGTTTTATTCAAAAAATAATTAAAATTAAAATAACTAAAAAGAGAAATTAGGGTGTGTGTGAACGTGTGACTAATTATTTTGAAGTCACGGAGTCACTGGGAATAAGAAGAGTAACTTCCCTTAGATTAGTGGAGAAAACTTCCAGAGTACTTAATTTTTTAAAAATATTTTACAAAATTAACCAACATTAACTAATTTAACTAATTATTGTCCTAAAATTTTCAAGTGGCTTCCTACTACTTTGACACTTGTCTATTTTCCATAGGCTTACTACCCTCCTTTTAATATAATATATATATATATATATAGATAGATTTTATTTAGACCAACCTTAAAACAGTAAATTAGATTCTTTGTTTTTCATGATCAATATTATCCTCAATTTTTTGCAAGTTTAGAGGATACATGACGTTAGAATTATGTAGGGGACAATATTGTAAAAGTTTCGCGTAGGGGACTGTTTGGCGCGCGCTAATTGATTTGTAGCCGTCAAAAATAAATTTGCTGAAAAATAGCCACATCCGGATAAGTCCCAGTATAAATACTAAATACTGGGACTTTGTATAAAGATTCAGTAAACTAACCCCAGTATAAAATAGGATTTTTTACATAAAAGTACAAGTTTTAGAGCTTAATTACCAAACATAGCAACATTTTAGTAAAATTACCCTATATAGAAGAAAACACAAGTTAATTACAAATATAGCAAAAACATAGCAATATTTTCTCATAACATATCAAACCCTCACATTCTTCCTCTTATTTCCCCCACTATCACTTTTGCTCCTCCCATTTCTCCTTATTTCACTTTTCCTCCCACCATTTCCCTCAATTTCACTTTTATTCCTATCATTTCCTCCAATTTCACTTTTCCACATCCCATCCTCGATGTATCTCACCGTATCTCAACTGTTTCTGCACCGTTTCAACTGTTTCTGCAGCACCGTATCTAACTGTTTCTGCAGCACTGTATCTAACTGTTTCTGCATCGTTTCAACTGTTTCTAACTGTTTCTGCACCGTTTTTACTGTTTCTGCAGCACTCTATCTAACAGTTTCTACACAGTATCTAACTATATCTCAATGTATCTACGCTGTTTCAGCACTGTTTCAGACTATTTTAAACTGTATCATCTTCCATTTCAGACTGTTTCAGACTGTATCATAGTGTTTCAATATTGTTTCAAACTGTATCAGACTATATTAAACTGTATCAAGTCTCGTTTCAGACTGTATCAACTCCGTTTCAGACTATTTTAAACTGTATCAAGTCCCGTTTCAGACTGTATCATACTGTTTTAAATTGTATCAACTCCCGTTTTAGACCGTATCAGACCGTTTCAACAGTTATTTCAGATTGTTTCAATGTGGTTTCAGACAGTATCGTACGGTTTCTACGTCGTTTCAGATGTATCAAACTGTAGCAACAATTGTTTCAATGTTTCAACAATGTTTCAAACCGTATCATATTGTTTCAACACCATCAGTCGCGAGCAATAGAAAACAAGAGTTCAAATTTATTAATATGACAAATCCGTATAAACAGGGACAGAAACAGAAACGAAATCTTATGGACAATTTTGAAGAAACAGAAGCGAAATAAAAATGAAACAAATCTAAATAACAGAAAATACACATTCACAGAACACCCCACCCCATCCCCACCCCACCCCATCCCCACCAATTGATATTTTGTAGACTTGGGATTAAACTGTTGTGAGTTCTTCACATTGAAGTTCAGTAGCCATCACTGTTATCTTCTTCAAATTATTTCATCGAATCCAGCCAGCTAACTCCGGCAGCTATACCACTAGCACCAGCAGTAGACAAATGAAACGGAATATTCTTGCAGTACATTTTCACATCTAGGTCAAAACGAAAACCACCGCGAGACTGCCTTCACGTTACAAACTAAGCAGATGGGAGATCGAGGAACTGATGCAATGAAAAATCATTGAATCACCACCGTGAGCCTGCCTCCACATTTTGCTGCGATTCATACGATTCCGCCACTGTTTTGGCCTGATCTACGCCAAAGGAAGCATTTTCAAGGGTAATGGAGGTTGGATCTGGGAAGTAGGGGTCAAGACGAGTTTGGGAAGGTATACTTTGGTATTTCTGGTGGCCAAACTGCGGTGGTCGATTGAGGACCGCCGGCGGAGCTGCGGCGGAGACTGGTGGGTTTTTTTTTTTCCGGTGAATTTTTCAAATGTTTGGACAGATGTGATGAACTAATAGGGGAGGAATGAGCAAATGAGAAAAATAAACTTTATATAGCTGGGGTTTTTATGAATGTGCTAGAAAATATATTGTTATGTATTGTAATTAGAAAAATATTGCTATTTTTTTGTAATTAAGGGTGAAAATTTGTATATTTGTGTAAAAAACCCTATAAAATACTGGGACTTTGAACAAGTTTTGTTCAAAGCCCATTATTTTGTTATGAGACTGAAGCTTTATATATAAAGTCTCATAACAAAATAATGAAACCTTTGAACACAGACTATGGTGGTATCGATCCCAAACAATTATGGTCTTTTGCCAGTTTTTGTCTTCCCGAGGATGAAATTTTACTTCAAGATGGTTCTAGTAGTTAGTGAGTGTATAATTGGACACATGACAGTTTCAAACGTCGTAAGACTGAGGTTGACTTTTGTTATTTAAGTCAATTCCATATGTACATTGAGAGCCTCGTTTCGCCAAATTTAGTGGTGGAATCTTAAAGACCTGAGGATGAATGAGTGAAGGATGCCAATATGTGATATGATATTTCTTTTGATGTATTATGTGGTCAAGTATAGCAAGTTATTTTATATTCGTAGTTGGCCATTTGATTACTGAAACATGGTGGCCCTTCTGATATAGCAAAAGGTCCCTTGTCTACAGGCATTTTGTACGTAAGATAAGTGAGAAGTTTAAGAATTTCTCTGCCAATTAGTATCTCTTTCCTCTTCTTTTCTCTCCTATAATTTCCTCAATTATTTCTAATATTGTCTAATAATTTTTTGCTTGGTTTACATTCATGCTGCTGTCTGTTGATCTTCTTCAGAAGCTTCGCAATGTTCAATGTTACTGCATAAAAGCATTTCGAAGATGGAAAATTAGCAGTGCTAACTGGACCAATATTCAATCTTACTGCATTAAAACAATTCAAAGACTACAAATCAGCAGTGTTTTCTGGACATTCTGACATGGTAGTGGAACAAATGGTTCACAAGTTCTACTCACGTTTTTTTTTAAAGAACAATACCGAGGAGCAAGTTCCATTCAAGCTTTTTGTATAGCATATCTCAATAATTAAAAAAGCAGAATGCAATCTATGCTTTAATGCATGAAATTTTCAATTAGGTGATAATTAGAGACTTCTGGAATGCATACTGCCTAGCTAGAAAACTATACACAAAGAGCTAGACATAACATTTTAATTTAACAAGCAAGAATAAAACCACTATGAGCAAGCTCGAAGGATCTGAGATCAAAATCATGAGCACAGCAAGAACCAGACTAAAATATAGTATCGTCGAGTCTCGAATCCTTCAATTTCTTACCCGTAGGCATTGCAATAGAAGCATTAATAGTTGCTATTCTCGCATTGTACTTGGCCTGAAGAGTGTCATTGTATGGCCACCTGCTCCAAAGGCCATTGTCAATAAATCAATGCAAAGCTGGACACTGAACCAGAACGCAGTAACTATAAGCTGTTAACTAGAACACAGAAGTATATCTTGAAATTTTTCTAAAAATTTTGCATTTCTTCCTTCCTCCAATTTTGTCCCCAAACTCATATTCAACTAGTAATAAATAAACACGACTCGCCTGAGATGGTGGGAAGTCAAATGGAGTACACTACTTCTGTTGGCCATCAAGTAAGAGCATACAACTGACTAAGTCAAAAAGAGTTGAGGATTAAGCAGGCTTAGTATTAGAAGTACCAGGGGTATTTTCAATAAATAACAGGGACATGGCCAAAGTATACCTTATTCCTCCTTATGGAATAACGTAGGCATATATTCATAACTTGCTTGGAATATTTCTTCATTTTATATATATGAAATACGTTGTACATATTCTTATAGCCTGAAATATTTCTTGCATACGAAACTATGAGTATATCATATCTGATTGGGGACGGATCTAGAGAACAACAGCCAGGTTCGACGGAACCCAGTAGAATTAGCGCATACAATGTATTTATGTTAGCATAGACAACATATTTGTGTTAAAAAAATCACTAAAAATAAATATAAATTAAGTCTGGAACCCAATTACTAGCCATTGAAATCATGACCTAAAATTTAAAACCCATAAGGTTCAAATTCTAGATCCGCTTCTATATCTGATATCAGTATTATATGTTGAATATTATGAATACAGAGTGCATACTGCTTACTTTTCACTATAATCACATATAATTGGTACTAAAAATGATAATGCATAATACTCGTCTATATTTGTAAGCCATACCCATTCTTGGAAAGTTCACAACAATATTAGAAGTATATTAGAAATGATTTTGAAGAAATAAGTATTCTTCTGAAAATTTCCTTCATACTGCTTAAAACAAGGATGTAGATATTTCTATTACTGTATTCCAAATATATTCTAATTGTTACAGAAGAAGAAAAATGTAGATGGGAAGGAGATTGTGTTTACATAACCATAATCATAATATTCGTTATATATAAGGTAAAAGTATGACAAAATTACCCAGAGTATAACTTTATATACTTTTATTACAAAATATATAAATATTTTCAAAACTTACAAAAAATAGCAACATTTTTGTTGTTTGCTACAAAAAATAGCAGAATGTATTTAAAAAGAAGAGAAAATGTAATTAAAAAAAAAGATAAATCTAATCCTATATTTATACACCCAAATCATGTTTAGATAGATTTAAATCTTTTTACATTTAAGACCTATTTTCTCTCTCTCATCAAAACCATCTATTAAAAATTGACAATAGGCATACGTAAAAAACAATAGTCATACAATACATATATAATAGCCATACAATGCACATACAATAGCCATACGATAGACATACAAAAGACTAACAATAGCCATACAATACACATACAATAGCCATACAATATACATACTATACACATACACCATACGATAGACATACAAAAGACATACAATAGAATTAATTGAGTAGTTGTAATCCCAAAAAAGTAGGAACAAATGAAAAGACATGCCTATAACTATGAGCGATTTTGGTGCAGTGTGTATCTTCAATTTTATTGAGTAAATCTTTTTTTTTTAAAAATAATTTGTATATATAATGTTAAGAAAGTATTGCTATTCTTGAAAAGTGACATAATATTGCTATTTTATTGTAAACCTGCTACTATGTTTGTATATTTGTATAATTTAGCCAAAAAATTACAATTGATGTTGGAATCTTCCACTTTTACATTTATTTACCGTTACATCTGTTTTCCTATTTTTTAGGTTCATAATTACCCCCATAATCTTAATATACTTTATCATTTGGAATAAAATTGAGATTTTTACTCCACATAACCATTCCCAACCCTTATCTATTTTTTGTAACCATATTTTGTCATTTCTTTCTTTTCTTAGCATATTTATTAAATATAATTTGATGATATAAATGTTTAAAAAATATAGGACAAATATATATATATGTATAGAAGGTATATATACAAAATATCAATCTATTATATTTGATATTTTAATTATAAATTAAATTTTAAATATAAATATTGTGGCTATATTCTGTTAGTGCTAAATGACTTGTTAATATGAAATATTGTGGGTTATTTACGTGGAAATCCCATTAATTTGGCTTGCCTTTATTCAAATTGTCCAACGGCCATTGTGATGTAGGCTTCTATACTAAATGGCTAGATATAAATTCAGTAATCACCATATTGGGCCTTTGCTAGCATCTGGTGAATCCTATAAAGAGTCAACTACCGCTTTCTCAAAAACATATATAAGCAGCTATCCTGCTAGTATTTGTCTCCACTCCGACATAAAAGGGTAGTTTAAAGGTGATTTCCTCGTACAACCAAAACCTCATATTCCAATGGAATTGTCAAAGCACACAATAACCTCGCTATTGTCACTTATTCCCCAGGAAAAAATATATGAAATACTCTTAAGGTCACTTGTGAAACCCTTGTTGAAGTTGAGGTTGTTAGAAAATTTGGGAGAGCAAGACAACACAAAAGAACACTCTAAACTCACAAAGAACAAAGTGAGAAAATGATGATTTCTATTCAACTCGACCTGCTCAAATGGCTAGGAATACATGGTTATTTGTAGGAGAACTCTTTCATGTATCTAGCTTAGTGTATATGTAAACACAATAATTAAGTCCACACCTCACACCTTTCAAGGTACATGCATGGATGACACCAATATATAAAAAAAATTCACCCTCTAATATATGTACTTAATTAATTTTAGTTCATGAACTAATGTAAATAAAAGTAAACTAATTTGAACTAATGGAAACATGTTTATTATGTTTCACATTTCAACATCCCCCCTCCCTCCCTCCTTAAACTTGTTTCATCACTCCAAGTGTCATCTTTAACTTTTGAAAAAGCTCAATCGTCAATGGCTTGGTGAAAATATCCGCAATTTGATCTTGTGACTTCATGTAATCTCTAATAAAGTGATATCTACTATCAATATGCTTGCTCCTTTCATGAAATACCGGCTTCTTGGCCAACTCAATAGTCGATTTGTTATCAACAAAAATCTTCGTTGCTTCTTCTTATGATTGGTGAAATTCCTCCAACAAGATCCTTAGCCGAATTGCATGAAAAACACAAGAACAAGCTGCTACCTACTCCACTTCACAAGTTGACAAAGTAACAATTGGTTGTTTCTTAGAATTTCATGTAAATGCGGAATTTCCAAGAAAAAAACAAACCCGATTGTACTCTTTCTATCATCAATATCACCAGCTCAATCGCTATCACATTATCCAACAAGCTTGAAGTCTTTGGAAGATGAATAAAATATTCCATAATCAAGCGTACCTTTGATATACCGAAGTATTCTTTTGACTACCTTCAAATGCGAGGTAGTAGGTTCTTCCATAAAGCGACTTACTAGTCCAACTCCAAAAAGAATATCCGGCCTTGTACATGTCAAGTATCTTAAGCTTCCAACAAGACTCTTGAAATGTGTGGGATTGATTTTTTCTCCATCTCCATGATTGGATACTTTAACTCCACATTCAACAGGGGTGCTCATGGGATTGCAATTCTCCATATCAAATTTCTTGAGAATTTCCTTTGCATATTCCTCTTGTGAAACAAAAATGTCATCCTTCCTTTGTTAAACTATAATTCCAAGATAGCAGGACATTCAACCAATATCCGTCATCTCAAACACTCTTGCCATAGTTTCTTTGAATTCTTCAAACATCTTTGGATTATTTCCTGTAAAGATCAAATCATCCACATACAAGCAAACAAGGAAGCCATTTTTTTCTTTCTAAAAGAGGGCCTGGAACTGGGCTCTCTTGTGGAACGCCGTCTCCTCGATTGTGGTAGTGTAAGAATATGGATCACGGGTCATGGGTCGCTCCAATTGGGCTGATCCGACCCGGTTAGGAGAAATAAGAATATGTGGTTAAAGGAAGTTACCACATTCCACCACATCTCCTATACTTCCTCCACTAAAGGGATATGCAAAAGTGGGGGAGTGGGGAAGTGGGGGAGTGGGGAAGATAGTGGGAAGTTACATTTGTTTCTTCCAACTTCTTTATATTATATATAAGAAGAAGAAGAAACAAAAAGACATAAGAAACAAGAAGAAGAGGTAACTTTTTCACTCTTCTTATTATTCCACCAAAAAGACA
Source organism: Petunia axillaris subsp. axillaris (assembly GCA_029990575.1). Taxonomy (NCBI): domain Eukaryota; kingdom Viridiplantae; phylum Streptophyta; class Magnoliopsida; order Solanales; family Solanaceae; genus Petunia; species Petunia axillaris. The sequence goes on from JARKNS010000004.1 coordinate 140,221,829, forward strand.
CAAAACAAAAGGAAGGCATTTAGTTGGTGACAATTAAACTTTGTTTCCTAGTGATTCAAAGTAGACTTGGGCAATTGCAAGGTGATAAATACAATCTTCCGCTGTGGTGTTAACAGGTACACAATTCATGTTCCTGTTACCGTTATTAATTTCTAACAATTGGTATCAGAGCCTGGTTTAATTGTTCTAACTTAATGCCGATGTTTTATTATTATTTTTTTGTATGTGTACAAAACATGAAAAGAAAATAATAGACAAAAGTTTCATAGTGGTTGATGAAAATATTGAATGTTAACAGCATAATATAATGTCTGAAAATTAAAATTAGTCTAGCCCATAAAAAATTTTCGACATGATACATATTTTTTTTAGATTGTACTCGTTTGGGGCTTTCCGTTGATATATTATGCATCAAAAACGGATTTAAAACGAGTAAGATATGAATTTTTGAAGTTATGCTGAAAATTGGACAGTTTTATAAAAAACTGCGTTCTGTAATTTGATTTCTGCAAATTACTGGTTTAGAATTAAAATATGGGTTATATATTTTCATAATCTACTCGTCACAAGCTTTCCGTTGATATATTATATGATGATAAACAGATTTAAAATGAGTGAGATATGAAGTGTTGAAGTTCTGCCAATAAATGTGTTTCTCTTCGAATGACTTCGTAATAGCCAAACTATTATGATGGTATACAACCCTTACAGGCATTCTTCTACAAGTTGTGACATATGTTGTCATATTGAATGGTATGTCCATTCTTATTGTTTCATTGTTCCTGTTAACAGAAATGGCTGAACAGGGACAAGCTCGACTTGCTCCAAGTGGGAGTGGTATTGGAAATCGAGCAAGAGGACAACGTAGAAGAGTACGTCACCGTAGGACTTATTCTCGAGGACGTGAAGTCATACGGAATGTCCCCAGGGCGATGCAAAATTTGCTAAGGGATGAAAGGGCTATTCGAAGGGAGGGAGAAAAGAAACTTAAGGAGTTTAGAGAGTTGAAGATGGAACCTAATGATGCTATATGGGAGCACATTGACCTTTTTGAGATAAAACGCTATGAACTAGGTCAATTTGGTTATATAATTGATGAACATGTAGCTCTTAGTATGTTGGCTGATTCACTTATAGAGCCTTGGAGTGAAGTGTTGACTAACATGTATCATGAGACATTCCCAAAAGTGCCTTATTATGTTTATTTAAACGCACTAGAAAATGAATGGGAAAAATATATGAACATGTAATGGCCTAGCTACATGTAACTTAGGTTGTTTCTCATTGCATTTAGTTTTTCAATTAATGAAACTTTGTCTTTTGTTTGCAAGATTAAATGTCATTTTATTTGTTTAATTTTTTTTATGTGTGGCAATTAAAAAAAAAAATAAGAATGACATGATATTGAAAATCTTAACGAGATACACACTATGAGAAATGATTTTATAAAATATTAGTTGAACATTTAGTTGTAGATGATGAATGGAAACTTAGTAACCTTTCGATTCTATACTAAGTGTAAAATTAATATTTTATTTAATTGATTCGCCTAAGTGTGCATATCACATGCGAGAATGATGAGTAATAAATACACTTGCATTATTGTTTCATTTAACAGACTATGACATCAAAAACTATCATTGCTGACTTAAACAAGGGTGACAAACTAAACGGCGAAAATTATGATATTTGGAGCCGTAAGATGTGGTATGTGCTGGAAGAGCAAGATGCTTTAGAAGCTATTAACCATGTCATGGTTTGCCCAGAGGAGGGTAACACTGCCCAACATAGGAGGGATCTTGAGGCTTACAATTCTTGGAAAAAGAAAGATGCCACTGCACGTGGAATCATTGTAAGCTCGGTTGTGGATGATTTCATTCACGAGTGTGAACAATTCCCTACTACTCATGCCATGTGGGCACATTTGAGAGAAATATATGGGGGTACTACAGTGACCCGCCTTAGACAGCTGACTATCAAATTTGACACTTACAAGAAGCGTCATGACCACAGTGTCAAACAACACCTTAGGGTGATGTCAAACATGATAGCTCAACTCAAAAGTGCTGGTCATATTCTCTCTGATGAGCAGCAGGTTCAGGCAGTGATCCGGTCTCTTCCAAGTAATTGGGAACATCTGAAAGTAAACTTGACCCACAATGACAGCATCAAAACTTTTGGTGATGTTGCTCGCCATGTTGAGCTTGAAGATGAGCGGCTTGGTGCTGCAAAAGCTATACCCACTGCCTATGTGGCAGAATCAAGTGGTAAAAAGGCTTCAGGATTCAAGCGTAAAAATGAATGGAAGAAAGGCGGAAAGGGCAAGGAGACTAGTGAGGGACCCTCAAAGAAGAGAAACAAACCAAACCCTAAGAAGGGAAAACGGTTCTTTAAGAAGAAAGACAAGAGCAAGATGAAATGCTACAACTGCCAAGTGCCGGGACACTTTGCTCGTGAATGCACTGAGCCGAAAAAGGTAGCATTTCAAAACGCATCTCTAAGTGCTACATTTGTTTCTAGCACTGTTTTATTAACTGAATCTTATCCTGTGTGGATTGTAGACTCAGGGGCCACCGACCATGTGACCCGTGATCGAGAAGCATTTGTGGAGTACCGTCGAGTACCATCTGGATCAAGGTGGATATATGTAGGAAATAATGCGAAGGTTGAAGTCAAAGGTCTTGGCACTTGCAGGATTGACTTGCGTGGTGGCCGTACTTTGATGTTGCATGACGTCCTATATGCTCCAGAAATTCGACGGAACTTAATATCTGTGTCTGTACTTCTTAATTTAGGTTTCTGTTTGAACTTTAGTCGCAATGTTGTGAGAATTACTCAAGACAATGTTTTTTATGGTTCTGGACATCTTTACGATGGTTTCTTTGTATTGAGTTGTAATCCTTCTACTTATGACTATTATGTGGACCGTTGTGTTATGGCATGTTCTTCTAGTAATAGAGATGTTGACATTATTACATGGCATGCTAGATTAGGTCACATTGGGCAAGATAGAATGAATAGTTTGGCGAAGGAAGGACACTTGAGTTCTTTCTCGAAAATTGAAATGCCAACTTGTGAACAATGTCTTGCCGGAAAGATTACACGTAAACCTTTTGGGAAGGCTAAGAGAGCTGACTTTCCATTGCAATTAATCCATTCAGATATCTGTGGTCCAATGAACGTGAAGGCAAGATCTGGTGCCTTGTACTTCATTACGTTTATTGATGATTTCACGCGTTTTGGTTATGTTTATTTGATTTCTCATAAATCCGAAGCACTTGAGTGCTTCAAACGATACATGAATGAGGTTGAGAATCAATTAGACAAGAGTATAAAAACTCTAAGAACTGATAGAGGGCGTGAATATCTTTCAAGACAATTTATTGACTTGTGTAGTGAAAAAGGAATCACCAGACAATTAACTATTCCTTATACACCTCAGCAAAATGGTGTAGCAGAAAGGAGGAATAGAACTCTATTGGATATGACAAGATCAATGATGGCGCAAGCTAATTTACCTATCTCTTTTTGGGGAGATGCGTTATTAACTGCAGCCTATATATTGAATAGAGTGCCTTCTAAGTCAGTTCCTTCCACTCCTTATGAGCTATGGACCGGCCAGAAACCAAACTTGGATTATTTACGACCTTGGGGTTGTGCTGCATTCATAAAAGATTCTTTTAACAAGTTTGGTAAACTGGGTCCAAAAGGCAAGAAATGTATCTTTATAAGATACTCAGAACACTCCAAAGGGTATGTGTTTATTGGTGAATTGGAGGATGGAAGTGTTACTGAAATTGAATCACGAGATGCCACATTTTTAGAAAATGATTTTCCTAAGAAGGGTGAAGTAAAGGATGGAGAGCCTCTTTATGAAATGTTGAACTCAAATGGTCAGCAAGTGTCTTCTGACACATTTGATGATCTAATTGATCAAGAGTATGGTGCTGATCAGAGTGGGAGCTTTTCAATACAAGATCCTTCTTGTGAATCTGAGTTTCAATTAAGAAAGAGTACCAGGAAAGGTGTACCTAAACGTACTTATGATATAGAGGATTATGTTTTCCTGGTATCGGCATCGGAAGTGAATGAACCAAATTCCATTGCCGAGGCTTTATCGAGCCCTGAAAAGGATGAGTGGATGAAAGCAATGAAAGAAGAGTTAGAGTCCATGAGAACCAACAAAGTCTGGGACTTAGTTGATCTTCCGCCTGAGCGTAAAGCAATTAAGAACAAATGGGTTCTGAAAATTAAACGTAAAGCGGATGGATCGATAGAAAGATACAAGGCACGACTGGTAGCAAAAGGCTTTACTCAGCAAGCAGGAATTGATTATGAGGATACTTTTTCGCCAGTTGTGAAGTTTACCTCAATTCGCTTACTTTTAGCTATTGTTGCGCGTTTGGATCTAGAATTACACCAAATGGACGTAAAGACAGCTTTTCTCAATGGAGAATTGAACGAGGAGATCTACATGGAACAACCTGTAGGTTTCATCGTTAAGGGCCAAGAAAATAAGGTCTGTAAATTGAAAAGATCTATTTATGGTCTAAAGCAGTCTTCAAGGCAATGGTACTTGAGATTTCATAAAAAAATGATCTCATATGATTTTACTATGTTTGATGAAGACCATTGCATTTATGTTAAAAGGTCCAATGATATGTTTGTAATTCTTTCTCTTTATGTGGATGATATATTGAGGGCTGGAAATAATTTGGAGTATCTAAAGATTATCAAGTCATGGCTTTCAAAGTCATTTGACATGAAAGATATGGGTGAAGCAGACTATATCCTAGGAGTTAAGATCCAAAGAAACCGTTCCAAGAAATTATTGAGTCTGTCTCAAGAAACATATATAAAGAAAATTCTGGAACGCTTTCGGATGAGTGAGTGCAAACCCATGGATACTCCTGTAGCGAAAGGTGAAGCTTTATGTCTTGAAATGTGTCCACAGACGCAAAGAGAGAAGGATGAAATGTCTCGAGTTCCATACTCAAGTGCTATCGGGAGCTTGATGTACGCTATGTTGTGTACTCGCCCTGATATCTGTTATGCCGTAGGTCTAGTTAGCAGGTATCAATCCAATCCTGGAAGAGATCATTGGAAAGCAGTGAAGAGGATATTTCGATACCTGAAAGGAACTGCAGATTATTCACTGTGCTATGGTGGATCTGATTTGATGTTGAGAGGTTATACAGATGCTGATTGGGCTGGTGACTTGGATGAACGAAAGTCAACATCTGGATATGCTTTCTTACTAAATGGTGGGGCCATTTCATGGAAAAGTAAGAAACAAACTTGTATTGCTCTTTCAACTATGGAAGCTGAGTTTGTAGCTTATACATATGCAGTACAAGAAGCTGTTTGGTTGAAGAGATTCTTTGAGCATCTAGATATTGCAAAGAATCCTCAAGGATCGATAATTTTATATTATGATAGTCAGGCGGCTATATCATGAAAAGACCAAACACATTGATACCAAGTATAAGTACTTGAGAAACATAGTTGCAAGTGGTGAAGTTCCAATACAATACATGCCTACACTGAAAATGGTAGCTGATCCTTTTACAAAGGCGATATCTAGAGACCAGTTTGAGAAACATGTTATGGCTCTAGGTTTGCGTAGGATATGACTAAATTTATGTATTGTAGAACAATTTAAATGCTCATCTATATATATATTTTTGAGTTTGTATTAAATCTCATGTGCATGTGATGGAATTTATTTGTGATAAGTGTGTCGAACAAGTCGCGAGATCGGCTCTCTCACACGGGCGATCGCCTCTGACGTCGAGGAACGTGCAGAGATGAGACCAATTGGAACCTTGAATTGTACAAGGTCATAAATAGTTTAAATGGTCGGTCTTGATTAGATTTCAGACTTATGGATTTGTATATCCTATATGACTTGTTTCGTAAGCCAGATGTGAGTTTTTCATAAATTAATGGATCTGAGGATTGTTTGAAGAAAAACTCAGGTTAGACATTCAGAAGTGTCTAGATCAAGATCTGTACGGTGTTTATATATTTAGAAATGAGACACACGCGCCAAAATTAGGCAAGAACACCGTAGCACGTGTTTCATACCATGTATGCTGATCGACCAATAGGGTAATAGAAGAATGGATCCCTGCTTCTTCATTGTGTGAGACCCTAAGAAAAATCAATTTGATTTTCATTATACCCTTTGACCTTTTACTGTCTCTTGAAGTACAAATCTGTGTTGCTACTTTAGCATGTTACTAATAGCCACGAGTGATTCGGCAATGCGGTGCATGTCTAGGAAAGCAGCTGATTTGGGATGAATAGATTCGAGTAGAAAGGGAAGACAATTAGAATGATTTATAAATTAACTTATATTCATAGGTCGACCATTACATTTGCCATGAGAGTTTCAAGTGTAATTGTGATACTAAGTTAAATAGGAACTCGAGTTCGCCTCAATCGAGGTTGAGGGATCAGATAAGTAGCTACCAGAGTAGCGAATGATGTCTGGGGTATTGCGAGTAATAAGATCCTCATGTTAGTAGTGAATCCTTTTCCGCATGTGATTGGATTTCTTTATGGAGCTATTGTACAACCTTAACAGGTTTAGCTCTTATTAATGCTCGCAGGTCGCACGAACTATTTGCGTGTATGATTTTTTGTTTTTGTGTTGTGGATCCAGCCCACTATGAGCGAAGTGGGAGATGTAAGAATATGGATCACGGGTCATGGGTCGCTCCAATTGGGCTGATCCGACCCAGTTAGGAGAAATAAGAATATGTGGTTAAAGGAAGTTACCACATTCCACCACATCTCCTATACTTCCTCCACTAAAGGGATATGCAAAAGTGGGGGAGTGGGGAAGTGGGGGAGTGGGGAAGATAGTGGGAAGTTACATTTGTTTCTTCCAACTTCTTTATATTATATATAAGAAGAAGAAGAAACAAAAAGACATAAGAAACAAGAAGAAGAGGTAACTTTTTCACTCTTCTTATTATTCCACCAAAAAGACACAAAACAAAAGGAAGGCATTTAGTTGGTGACAATTAAACTTTGTTTCCTAGTGATTCAAAGTAGACTTGGACAATTGCAAGGTGATAAATACAATCTTCCGCTGTGGTGTTAACAGGTACACAATTCATGTTCCTGTTACCGTTATTAATTTCTAACAATTAGGCAGCGCGCGCCTCTGGCGTGCTTCGGCATCTGCGCGCTCCGGACGCTGGCCTGTGGGCTCCCCATTCGACCCGTCTTGAAACACGGACCAAGGAGTCTGACATGTGTGCGAGTCAACGGGCGAGTAAACCCGAAAGGCGCAAGGAAGCTGATTGGTGGGATCTCTGTCAAAATTTTTAGCAATCTTTATATAAAGTGCATATTCATGTGGGAACTTTAAAAAACCATTTGCTTGGAAATATTTTTCAATTCTACTATTCCAAGACCATGACGCTTGCTTCAAGCCATAAAGGGCCTTCTTCAATTTCAGTACTTTATTTTCATGTCTTTCAACCTTGTAGTCCAAAGATTGATTAATATAAACTTCTTCCTCCAAAGTACCATTCAAGAAAGCTGACTTCACAGCTATTTGATGGATTTTCCATTGATTGCCAAAGAAATAATAAATGAATTGTTTCCAAACGAGCAACCGGTGCAAATACCTCATCATAGTCAATACTGACATTTTGCTTGTATCCCTTGACAACCAATCTTGCCTTGTACCTTCCCACCCCTCCCTTGGATTTTTTCTTCAACTTATACACCCACTTGACACCAATGGTGCTTTTGCCTTTTGGAAGTGTAGCCAACTGCCAAGTATCATTCTTCTTGATTGCCTTAATTTCTTCATCCATTGCATCTCTCCATTTGGCATTTTGGGCATCATCTTCATAAGTTAAAGTCCCACTATCAACCAACAAACAAAAGTGACTCAAATCATATAAATTTTTTCTTACCAATTCCGTATTTTCGTACAAGTCACGAAATCTATTCTTCTGAGGCACTTCACTTGAATAACCTGGACTTGACTCAACAATCATTTCCTCTGGAATATCTTCTCCTAATATTCAGTTTTGATTCACAAGTTTCATCAATTTGTCTCAGAATTGTTTCACACTCGCAGTCTCTACCATCCTTAAGTTCTGAAGTTGCGTCTTCAAAGTAACAATCTTCATATTTCTAGTCTTTTCTGACCCTTGATATTCTGCAACTTCTCTCATATTTATTTAGGAGTAGAGCAAGACACAATATTTATAAAAATTTCTTTTGATACAGCAACATGTAGATCAGGGGCGGACCCAAAGCCTAGGAAGGGGATACCAATTGATACCCATTCATCGAAAAATTACACTGCCAATATAGGTAAAATATATTTTTATATGGATATATATTAGTTTTGAGTCCCCTTGGCAACAAAATATTCTTTAGCTTAGTGGTAAAGGGGTATCAAACTTATGTCTTAGGTCATTAATTCAAGTATCATGTACTACAATTATATTTTTGAGTCCCCTTGGCAAAATTTCTGCGTCCGCAACTGATGTAGATGCGTCAAAGCCTTGGCATGTTACTTGTTCTTAGCTCTAAAATTCTGGAGTTGAGCAATAGTAAGATCCTCAGGCAATTCAATTAGATCTTCTTCTTAATCAGTCACTTCCCACAAATTTCCAGCTTGGAGAAATGCTTTCATCTTCACTACCCACATGCGGTAGTTCTCTCCTTTAAATACTGGAACAAGTGGTAAATAGGAATTTGATGAAGACATGATTTTTCAGTTCTTTCAAATTTTCAAGAAAATCTCTCTACCTTCAAAAATTTCAAACTCTCACAAGTCCCAAAAGACTTTTGCTCTGATACCAAAAGTTAGAAAATTTGAGAGAGCAAGACAATACAAAAGAACACTCTAAACAAAAGAAGAGAGTGGAGGAAATGATGATTTCTGTTCAACTTGACTTGCTCAAATGGCTAGGAATACATGGCTATTTATAGGAGACACCAATACATAAAATAATTCACACTCTAATATATCTACTTAATTAATATTTAGTTCATGAACTAATGTAAACAAATGTAATCTAATGTGAACTAATGGAAACACATTTATTATGTTTCACATTTCAACAGAAGTGCGTATCAAAATCTTGGTATTCTATCATCTCAAATCCTCAGTTCGTCAAAGGCCATCTTACTCTTTCAGCCAATAATCAAGAATTTAGTCTTCTTTATATCATCGGAAAACTATAAAGTCTTGCTCTCTTAACGCAATAATGTATAAAGAATCCCATGTTACCCTTGTTGAGTTTGATACGGGAGAGCCAATTTATGATGATTACATTGTGGGTTCATGTGATCAGTTGTTTTGTATTTCCAGTGGCTTTAGGAAATACTATATATTTTATTTAGCATGCGCCAGTTTCCTGGGCCAATGTGCAAGAACAACAACATCCTATGAATGCAATGCCATTTCCCTTGACGATGATGGTGATTTAACTCCACTTCTGTTGGTTACAGGTCGGGCTAGGGGTATGCCAAGAGGAAGGCCGCTAGGTAGATGCAAATCTCGAGTTGTTGAAGGTGTAGGAGTTAGGGTGACTAGGCCTGACTATCATGATGGTTGTGGTCTTGCACATCAGCACGTCCTTAGGTGTCGAGAAAATATTCAACCTAGAGGATGTGACACACCTTGATGTTGCATTTAATTATTGTTAATACACTCATCGACTAATGTATGTTATTAATGAAAGTTCATATGTACATTAATATTTTATATAAGCAGATATGTACAGTTATACTTTAGACTCTTTTCTAATTTCCACAGTGTTAATACTCGTTTAATTGTAGTTTTTTTAATTATTCCCTTCTGTTCTTTTCACTTTCTTACTTTTCTATTCCTGGTTAATACACATAACATTTGTATGAAAGAATGGTGTATTTTTATTGTGTAAATAAAACATATTCCACAATACATATTGCAGCAGAATTCACGTGTTTATCTTGAGCTGTCATTGTCTTGTATTTAAATACGACATGGTTCACGTGTTTGAATTGTCATATCAAATAAAAATTTTGACCAAAGACATACGTGATTACTCAACAAAATGAGACGTGAATGGAAGAAACATTACAGTACCTAACATTAAAACACTTGATACATAAGCAAACAAATTACTACTACTTGATAAGCAAAAACATCAAATAAATAGAAACAACGGGACTAAATACATAACACAATATCAAACTACTGCCAACGGTTGTTATACGCATGTTCCTGGTTCGGGCAAGCATGCCTATCATGGCCTGTCTATCTGTAGATTCCACACGCTTTGGCATATCTTGCACGCCCAATGTCCATCTAATTATGAATACGTGTAGTTCTTTTTTGACCAGTTCGCTGGATGAATGAACGATTATAAATCATCTTAAATGGGGCCTCCGGCCAATATGCTACGTTTCTAAGAGGTTTAAATAACAGACGATATATATCTAAATAGTACTGTGTGCTGTAAAATTTACTTATCAGGTTATGTGTATTTCTATGCATCTATCCAGTCACCTTCAGCACGTGTGAGCAAGGCATGTGGTAAGCCTGCCACTTTTGACATTCACAAGTTTTGTTATCAAACCTCACCTTGTGTACCCTACCACCACGGTTTTGACGTCAATGAGTTTCTACTTCGAAAATACATGTTTCTAGATTATATCTATTGGAAATATGAAGCTCAGACCTCTTTTTATATATTTTGAATTTATCTTTCACCATTGGTGTGAAGCTTTCCTGCTCAAACAAGAGTCGTTGCGCATATTGCTTCTCTCAACTAATTGCTCAAAAGTGAGCTTAACCATTACTGTAATTGGCAATCCACGAGCCTATGGAACTATTGTATGATTCTAAAAGATTTGTTGTTAAGATGCCCCACCTTCTGCTACCATCATCATAAACAGTCCACTTATCTAGTGGGATGTTCATTAAATAATTGTACGATTCAGGTTTAGCTTCTTTCATGAGATCCAAGGTGCTAGTAAACTTACATTCTTGATGTTGAGTTACAGCCTTCCACATAAATCCCTCGAGCTTCTTATTTGGAAAGCTCGACAGAAAATTGCTCTTAAGATGCCTAAGACATAGCCGATGATATACATTCGACTCCTGCAAAGCAACCAAATCCTTTATACTTCGAAGTATTCCAGGAGCTCTGTCTGATATCAAAGTAAATCCTCTGCGGCATTTTACCACATGAGTCATTAGTAACATTCAAAGCAATGTAATGAGACTCTGCACAACTTCTAATTTATCCTTGCTTTCTCCAGTCTTTGTAGTATAGTTCTCCAATCTAAACAATCTTTGCCCTAACTAACCAGCGAATAACAATTAACCAATTAAGCATGCAAATGTCCAATTAATTAGTAAAATTAATCAGATTAGGCATAGGCATCACATAATGGTTCAAGAATCGTAAAAGGGGAAGGATTACCAGTTTAGTTTTGGAATCGGGTTCAATTTGACCCAACTCCGGTTATGCACATGGGTTTTCTATTTCCTCACGATAGTGTTATTCATAACTTTAATAGCGAGACCGCCGGAATACCTTTTCCGCTGACAGACAGGGAGGTCGTATTAGGGTTAGATTTTGACCTTGTCAAATGGGGAAACCATTGTAGGAGTTTTGTAGCGGAGATCAAGGGGGACATGAAGGTGTATTTTGTTTGGGGTTTCTCCAGTGGAAGTGGCCGAAAAATGGAGAGAACAATGGCATTATGGTTTTTGCTCGAAAGAGAAAAGAGAGATGTAGGGCGGCGGGGACTTTGGGGGGAAATGAGGGTGAGTTAGGGTTTGGGGGCTGGGCTGTATAATTAAAAAAGAAATATTTCCCGTGGCCGTTGGATCAAACTCGTGGAGGGTTGAGATGTTGCCACGTAGGCATAAAATGAGGTTGATGTGGAGTGTGATGTGTATAGTGTGTATAAGTATATATATTGTATAAAATGGTATAAAATACGTATAAATGTGTGTAAAATACAATAGAAAATTGCATTAATTTGAAAAATTCCATAATGACTTGGAGAAAAGTAAAAATATTATTATGAGATTTGAAATGATTTTGACCAATTTTGTTGAAAATAATGTAGCTGTAAAAATTCATAATTAATGTGCTAATTTTTGCAAATGTCCATAGCTTGTACCGGTGTCTTTAAAAATTGCCTAATTGGCGGCTTGTGTGAAATAATGATTTTGAATAGGGGTCAGAGTGAAGACAATTATGTGGTTATCAGTATAATTTTTTCTGGAAAGTGGCTATTGAAAAAGGAGGGATAAAATTGGGTGTCAACAAGAGATATAACTCAATTTTACTATTCTAAATAGTAAAATTCAATTTGTTCACATAGTAATTACTTTCTCTGTTCTAGAAAAGAATATATTAATATTTTATTTGGATTAAATATTCTTTAATCCTTTAGCAAAAATTAGAACACTCGTTAGTGTGCGACCTCATAGATTCAATACTATATCTGTAGTAAATTGATCGAATCAATATACTAATAGAGGGTGGCGTCTAGCAACACTCCTGAACGACCGAATTAGATTGAAGTATACAATTTACTCTCAAGCACTTGTAGCAGAATAATATATTATTTCCTTTTGTCGTTATAGCTCCTAGTCATCCTAGGATATGGTTCAACTGTCAAATCCCAATAGGTGACCAAATATGTTTACATGCCGAATATATTCGACAGTTGAATGATCTAAGAAACTCTTTTCTCTTATCATTCGATTGCCCTGGCCAAGGACTTAAAGTAGTTGTTTATAATTTATGACAACATAGAGCTTAAACTCATTACCAAGAGTCAGCAGATTCCATCTTGAAGTCATACTCAATATTCTTTCAAATATCATCATAGGACAATAGGTGTCTAGTACTAAAGTACAATAAATAAATTGTGAATTACTATGACAATATCAGGTCAAGGGCAACTCTTACATCACATTCTTCAAGTCAATATCTTATTGATAGATTATGGTAATTCTAACCATTAGGAATTATCTAATGAGTCAATTCAATGATCAAATCTCTATATGCATCACCTATTTATGTAATTTAGTTAATGAGATCAAATATTTTTAACCAATAAATACTATCACCTAAATAAAGACTATCACATTAGTTGATCTAGCCGGATCACTAATGTCCTTATTAATGATTTAGTGATCCTACGATCAAGAACAATTTCAGATTAAATTATATAAGACTTGACTCTTATTACCATGATCTCCATCATGATGAAAAGTCTCAAACCTTAATCGAAGACTTTATCATATTAATCAAACAATTAATAATAACTATGATAAATGACTATTGAATGCCATATATTAATATCAAATAATGTTCATAAAATATGTTCAAATAACTAAATGCAAGATTGGGTCTAGAGCATATCAACTATATCCCTAACAACTATCTTATGAGAATTCATATCATAGTACTTATGTTTATTATTGATGAAGTCCTTTTATATCATGCCTCAAATTTATTCATGAAGCAACAATATCTTAAAAAGGAGATCATATTACATGAGAAGTATTGTGAAATTGATTTCATGACTATGGCTTTTGGCTTATTATGCCATGTTGAGGGTAAGACATCAAACTCAAGTCTTGGTGTACCATGATAATAAGATGTTAGGGTTCAAGTAACACACTGATAATAAGATATTGTGTTTAGGACCCAGTGCACCATATTGATAACATAGGCAAATATTGAGTTATTAATATAATCATGAAGTCCATCCACGAATATGCTCCATTCATAGAGGTGAATGTGAGAGCAAGACAAGCTCCTTTCGTGGTCGGAAAGAAGACAAATAATTTTATGTTCGAAATATGATAAAATAATCACCATGGTAGAGACTATGGTCGTGGACGTGGAAAAGGACAAAATAATAATCGTCATCATGGTGAAATAAATAAGAGAACAATAAGGCTTCTAAAAAATAACCGTTCAAACTTGTAACTTTTGGGTTGATTTGTAATCTCTCATATACTTGGTGTCCTATAGATAGAGCACATTTTGCTCTACGAATATGGTTGAATACTTGGAAGTGAATAAGAAAAGATCTCCATCTCATCTCTTAATATTCCGGAAGTATTTAATTTATTTTACAACAAAGTTGAAGTTTTAAATATTAATCTTTCCATTTAGCTTGGAGACCAAATCTTATAAATAATATTTTATCTCATAATATTCTCTTCCTATATTTATTGGAACTTCACCATATTCTTCTTCATGATCAAACTTATACAAAAATTGATCAACCACAAATACATATTTATTGGCTAAAACAACTTGGTTTGTTATCAAAATTAATGGGTAAAACCTAACACTAAGAGATGTTACTTGTGTCCTTATTTAATACCGATAACATGGAGCAAAGACTTTAATTATTACAATAGGATAAATAAGAAAAATAGGAAAAAGGCAAAAAGGCAAAAAGATTGAATAAAAGAAAAATAGGAATCATGACATATGAGAGGTGTCACATTACTACTATATAGCATAGAATTATGTTATATATAGATGGACAGATGTAAATTATTGATTTACTGTGGGGACACTTCTAGAATTTTTTACATCCTCACAAGAAATAACATAGGAAATGAGTTTTCTACCGCATTTACACTATACACAGGGTGGAACAATAAAATTTGTGGCTTAAAGTTAATTCATATTAAGAGACCTTAGTTTGTTTCATGAAATTCATATATATATACACACGCGCGCACACACATACTATGCAATAAAGTATTCGGAAAATCTAAGTCAAAATTGTAAAGCAAAATAGTCAAAAATAAAAAAATAAATGGATTTACATAATACTCACTTGTTTTATATGGCATAGTTTAACCGGGTTAAAGACTTCCCAAAATTCTGTCGAAAGTATATCATAATATTTGTGTGGTTATAAAACTTTTTAAATTTGTGGTCTTAAACATATTATAATATTTGTGGTAGTAAAAATTTCTCATAAAGTATAAATAGGAAATTTTATTAAGTTTTTTTTTTTCAAAAAAAAAATTATGACAAAAACTGTGCTACGTTAAATTGTAGAGGAAACTCATGAAGCTAATTAATATGATAAAAAGGTCACAATAATTTATAAGCTTACCATATTCAAGAAATTAAAGAAAAAAATTAAAATATAACCATTAATGAATGACTATTTTATACATTAGTGTGTATATATATATATATATATATATATATATATATATATATATATATATATATATATATATATATATATATATATACATACACGTACATATGTACATAGTAGTAATTTGGGGTCCTTAGATATTTGGGGGAGGGGGGAGGCTTAAGGCAATGACTTTACTAGCCTTACCTCGTGGCCGTGCTGACTGTATATATATAATTTGATAACTTCTGATTATATATATAAAAACTGATGGCAACCTGATCTAACCCAAAATGCAACCGAGTTTTGTTTGTTTTTTTTTTTTTTGGTTAAAACAAGACTTCATTAATTAGCAATAAACTAAGAAGGATTACACAACGAGTTCATGCGGCTATTAAGGTGATCCGCATTAGTACAAATACTAGCATTAGAAATAGTAGAAGGTGCATTAAGCACATTTAGGTTTCCTAACTTAGCTAGATAATTAAGATTACTATCCGATGTTGTCGTAGCAAAAGTAGTGCCCACACTATATTCCCATAGAGCATGCTGGACAAAATTAGGTGGCACTGTATAGTGATAGGTAGTCGAAACTTTGGACATTTCAGGAGCTCCATGCGCCAGAAGGTTCGCAACCTTGTTACCCTGTCGAAAATTATGCCTGATTGTTGTTATTTGGAGGTTGCACATCATTAACCTGCATTTCAAAACAAGAGAGGAATAAGTAGGGTCAGGATTTTCCAAGAGGTGAATTAAGTCTGTGGAATCAGTTTCCACTTCAAGGTAGAGATAATTTTGATCAATGGCTAGGGTTAGGCCATAGTGTAAGACCATTAGTTCAACATGCATATGATTAAAGCCCTAAATTTTTTTTATGATAGCCTAGAATCCAGTCGCCTTTATTATTACGAAAGACGCCTTCAATACTAGCACTATTATTAGCAAAATTAAAAGCTCCATCAGTGTTTAATTTAAAAGAGTTAGTTGAGGGAGGATACCATTTTACATTGATGGTCGTACGATAAATAGGGCTAATCTCCTTCAAGGTGAATAATTTAAATTCTAAGACTTTAGAGTTGATATTTTTGAAGAATAATTCATTGGCAGTGTTGTTAACATTATTGCTATTACGGTTTAGCCAAAGGTTCCATAGAGCAAAAGAGAGAAAATCAAGCCAATTATAGTGGAGATTAGCAATATTAGGAGAGAGTTTACGCAAGTTATCAAGCCAATTCGGGGAATCAATAAAGCTAAGATTCATAGAACAATCATTCCAGAATTTTTTTGCTATATAACACCCTAGGAAGATGTGATATAAAGATTCATCTTCACAACTACAAATTGCACAAATTGGACTAATGTTTAAACCGATTTTGCAAAGATAAAGGCGAGTTGGTAAACGATTATGCTGGCATTGCCATAAGAAAAATTTTATTTTGTTAAGGGTGTTGAGCCTCCAAATCCAATTAAAATCCTTTTCACTAGGCGTGTAATTTTCTATTAAAGGATATGTAAACTTTAAAGAGAAAATACCATTACTAGTATTTTTTCAAATAGGGTAGTCTGCATCATTGGAAGGATATATAGAGCCAAGAATAGTAATCCTAAGATCATCCGGTAATTGAAAAGAAATTTTTGAAAGATCAAGCGAATTATTATTAAGAAACTCAGCAAGTTTAAGATTATCATCTGCTAAGGTAAGAGGGCCACTAATCAAGCTCCTAATGTTGTGCTTACTAGCAATCCAATTATGATGCCAAAAGGAAATATTACAACCTTCACCCACAATCCATTGAGTATTATGACTACACATGGGCCAATTTTTAAGAATATTATTCCAAATAAAAGAGTGAGATTTGGAGTTTGGTTTAAAGAGATATTTCATAGAAATTTATTTAGCCCATAGAGAAGAGGGATTCGAAACTAATCTCCAAGTTAAACCAGTGATCAGGGCCATATTTTTAGTTTTAGCTTTAGTGATGGACAGACCTCCAAGATGCTTGGGTTTTGTAATGACATTCCAAGAGAGGAGATGCAATTTTCTTTTAGACTCAGAAGTACCCCAAATGAAATTTCTTTGGATTTTGTCCAAAGTTTTAAGAGTTTTAGAAGGAAGGAGATGAAATTGCATGATATTGTTGGGTATAGTGTTAAGAGTGGACTTAACCAAGGTTGATCTTCCAGTTAAATTTAAAAAATTAGATTCCCAGTTTGCCAATTTAGATTGAAAATTGTCCAAGAGAAATTGATAATCCTTAGCCCTAGGTTGGAGGTTTAAAATTGGGAATCCTAGATACTTTCCAAAGCTTTGACCTATTTGAATATTAAGAATGGAACCTAGATGACAAGCCAAAGAAGTAGGGGTATTTTTAGAAAAAATAATTTTAGACTTAACAAGATTGACTCTTTCACCGGATAAATTATAAAAAAGACCAAGAGTTGATTTTATAGCAAGAACTGATTTTTCAGTTGCTCTAGACATAAAAGTAAGGTCATCAGCAAATAAAAGGTGGGAGAATTCAGGACCTTTAGGAGAAAGTTTTATAGGATTCCAAATATTGAGGTCGACTTTGTGATTAATATAGATAGAAAGTAAGTCTAGACATAGTATAAAGATATAGGGAGACATAGGGTCTCCTTGTCTAATACCTCTAGAGGGATTTAAAAAGTTTATTTTGGAACCATTAACTAGGATAGCCATTGAAGAAGATGTGATGCAGGATAGAATTAATCGAGTAATTTTTTGAGGAAACTTAAAGAAAGCGAGCATAAGTCTAATAAAAGACCACTCTATTCTATCAAAAGCCTTCTCAAGATCAATTTTAACAAGCATTTCACCCTTTTGTCCTTTCATTCGAGAAAATTTATTAATAAACTCCGGAATAATAATCGCATTGTCAGAAGCTCTCCTGTTTTTAAGAAAACTAGCTTGATAGGGACTGATAATTTTATCAAGAAAAGGTTTAATGCGATTTTCTATGATTTTAGTTACAATTTTATAAATAGTATTACAAAGTCCAATAGGACGAAATTTTTTAAGATTTGTTGCATTCTTGAACTTGGGAATTAAGCATAAATAAGTAGTATTAGAGTAGCTAGGGAGGGTACTAGTAGCAAAAGCTTGATGACAAAAAGATTTAACAGAACTACCAATAATATTCCAGTAATTTTGAAAAATAAAAGGGTGGAGTCCATCAGGTCCTGGTACCTTGTAGGGGCTAAATGAGAACACTGCCTTAGTAATTTCAGAGTCATTAAGGGGAAGATCGAGACTGGAAAGATCTACATTTGAGTACCAACTGGAATTTTGATCTACATAATTAAGGAAACTGCTATCATGATTAGAGGTGTAAAGATTTTCAAAATAATTTAGCACATGTTTAGAAACTGCCTCTTGATAAAAAATAATGGAACCATTTTCATCTTGAAAATGAGTAATAGAGTTTTTCCTACGTCTATTTAGAGTTATAACCTGAAAAATTTTTGTGTTAGCATCTCCAAAATTTAGCCAGTCGACTCTAGATTTAAGGCGCCAAAAATCTTCTTCATTTTTTAATAAAGTTTTATAGTCAGAAATACCAGGTTTTGCAAAAAATAGCTTGTGGAATAATTTGGGGAGAATCGGACTCCATTCAATCTAGCCTAAAGCTTTTTCTTGTTCTGAAAAATATTTTCAAAAGTAGTTTTATTCCAATTTAAAATATCATTTTCGAAGGTATTCCTAGCATCTTGAAAACTTCTATTAAACCAGGCTTGATGAATAACATTTTTAAAGTCAGGATGAGACATCCACATTGACTCAAGTCGAAATAGTTTATTAATACTAATATTAGGCTGTTTATTTAAACTAATCAAGATAGGATGGTGATCCGAATATGTTTTAGGAAGGTGGACAATCGAAGCATCCTTAAAAAGAGTTACCCAATCATTATTAGCTAAACACCGATCCAATCTTTCTCTAATTAAGCTATTCCTAGATTTACTATGGTTGGACTAAGTATATTTAGGTCCCTTAAACCCTAAATCAATAAGATTACAATAATTAATGCATTTTCTAAAACTATTAGCATTATTAGTACTAATAGGTCTACCACCTGATTTATCAGATTGACATAGAATTTGATTAAAATCTCCACTAACTAGCCAAGGACCCTTAAAGGTATCATGAATATTACCTAAAGCATTCCAAAGTAATGAATGATATAAATAGGAAGTACTAGCATAAACAGTTGAAAAAAGCCAATAAAAGTTGAAAGCAGGATGGTTTACCTTAAGCATTGCATGGACTTCATTACCATTAATATGCACATCAGAGACAGTGATAGCCTTATTCTTCCATAAAAGGACAATGCCACCTGATCGACCCACTGATGGAACCTTGGCATAGTCGGTAAAGTTAAAACGAACCCTAAGATCATCGAGATCTTCCATTTTGGTTTCCAACAAGCAACCATAACTGGCCTATAAACTTCTAATAAAGCATCAAAGTGTCTACGAAATTCAGTGTTATTTGCACCCCTAACATTCCAAACAATTATGTGAAGTTGTCTATTCATATTAAAATTAGGGTTTTCATTCCCAACTAGGTTCAACTCAGGGTCAGTCCTCAATGTGGGGTTGAGAACCACTGCATACTTGCCCACTATTTTGTTTGCTGGGGCTCTCACATCTAGCGAGAATTTGTAAAGTTGAGCATGGCTTGTAAAAATTACCTTCTTGTTCTGTCTTTCTTTGAAAAGAAAGATTGCTATTTCATTTAGGTTTTGAATTTCCGTGTGACTCTCCCTTCCCCTTAGGACGATTTCTTCTAGCTCCCCCCTCCTGTTTTCTCCTTGTGCGGGCAGATTGTGATGGTGCTCTGGTGATGGAGGTGGAACATTTTCCTGCATGTGGTGATCTTGAGGGGAAATTATCTCTTGATGTTCCAGAATCTGTTGATTTGCTTGGAGAAAGGGGTTGTTCAGTGGTGCTAGGGCTTGCATGGGCAAGTTTTGAGCAAGATCCGAAGGAGTAAATATTGGTAGTTGTGGTGGTGTTACTCGAGGTGGAAAGAAAGGTAGATCGATCAAAAGATTCTCTTGTTGATCCATTCCATGCATTAGGTGAGGTAGCATGTTGTTCATAAAATTGTGCATGGTCATGTGCATTGCTTCACTTACAATCAGAGCAAGGTAAGACGGATCCTGAATGACTACATAGGCTTGTTGTCCCATTAACGTCATTGGAATTGTGATAGACTGATCCCAAAGTGTAGATTCCAACCATGTCTGAGGGATGACATTTTGTGGAGGAGGAAGTGTGAAAATTAATGGTTGATTCATTGGTAGAAGTGGGGCAGGAGGATTGTTGTTTATATTCATTGCTAGACCTTTTTTTTCTTGATGTATTTTTAGTAAATCCTTCACTAGATCCCTTTGTCTCTTTCTTAGAGGTAGTGTTTCCATCTTTAGGAATAGGTGATATATAACCCGAATTAATAGTAGTTCGAAGAGGATTGGAAGATATTTGCATGGTATTTTGCGTGTTCGGGTGAATAAAATTTTCCAAAGAAAGAGAGTAGATATGGGAGTTAATAGTAGAATCTATGGGGTCAATACCATTGGCTATAGGAGACAGTGTCTGAATTTGGACCCTTTCAAAGTTGGTGGAAGGAGTGTTGGTATTTGAAATATTAAGAGAATGAGTAGAGGAATTGTCAGAAGCAACAGGTATTACAATTGTCTCAATGGATTTTTTATTATCTGATGTGTCACTAACATTTTCCATTTGGCAGGGCTTTCCCACCTTAGTTTGACCATGCATAGTTTGTAACGATTTTTGCATGGCACCAACAATTCCATCATTATTTTTCTCTTGATCAGATTGATCCAACAAATCATCATTAGAGTTGTTAAGAGCGCTAAATCTATTTTCAATTTCTTTAATTTTATGATAAGACTTAGGTTTAGATTTATAGCTAAAAATTAAATTTTTATCAGGAGGAGAGAGTTTAGGAGACATACCTTGATAGGTTACCTTTGAAGAGCTAGCTGCATGTAGGTCTTTCACCTTCCTTAGATTACTATTAATGTAGGATGAGGAGGAGTTTGGCTTAATAGTAGTATTTTTGGTTTTTTTAGGAAAGCTTACAATGTGCCACTCTAAATCTCCTTCCTTAGTTTTGAGTTTTAGTTGAGATGGGGGTATGGAATTATTTGACGGGATATTTTCAGGAGTTTGAGAAATATAAGGACAATTATCTTGAAGATGACTTAATAGACCACATACCTTACACAAAATGTTTTTACCTTCATAGACAACACTTTGTTTATGATGCGCTATGTAAACATGACTTTTGACTGGGGTATCAACTTGTACCTCGATACAAATTCTTGCATATCTAGCTCGCAGGGCAGTAGATGTTTTAAAATCTACTTTTAGTAACTTTCCCAAGCTAGTCCCAATTTTTCTCAGTACACCTTCATCGAAAAATTCAGTAGGTCCAAATTGCTGTTGTTAGGAGTTTTATTTCAGTAGCTATAAAATTTGGCTCCCAACATCTAATGGATAAGAAGAAGCCATTAACAAACCAAGGACCTTTAGTTAAGGCTTTATGAAGGCTTTCATGCTTATTAAATTTTGCTACATAAAAGTCTTCTCCTAAATCGATTAACGGAAAATCTTCCATTAATTTCCATTGAGTCTTGAGTTTTTTCAAAAAGATATTGGTGATGAAGCCTTTTGCTGTCTTCGGTACTACTATTATTTTACACGATCCAGGAACTTCCATAACGTTGGCGTGATTCGGTTTGGGCAACGGATATAGACTTGCATCTCCTTGAAACACATAATAATGTTAGCATAGATTGTCAGGGGGTTAAAGATTATTGTTGGAGGTCGCGTGTTCGATACCTATGGCAGATGTCGCTGCTTCACTTTTTAGATTAGATGAAAGACATTTGT
This sequence comes from Petunia axillaris subsp. axillaris, assembly GCA_029990575.1. Classification (NCBI taxonomy): domain Eukaryota; kingdom Viridiplantae; phylum Streptophyta; class Magnoliopsida; order Solanales; family Solanaceae; genus Petunia; species Petunia axillaris. The sequence goes on from JARKNS010000004.1 coordinate 140,243,939, forward strand.
CGTTCACGGTCCCCACTTACATGGTAAAAATTTAGTCACGCAGCCAGTTTTGACCGCGTTAAATGAATACTAGCCAGTGATGCAAAGCTGTTTGAAGACTAGCCACCTCCGGACAAATCACAGTATAAATACTGGGGCTTTGAACAAGTTTTGTTCAAAGCCCCAGTACTTATACTGGAAAGCTGAAGTAAACTAATCCCAGTATAAAATACTGGGGCTTTGAACAAGTTTTGTTCAAGGCCCCAGTATTTTGTTATGGGACTTTATGTATAAGCTTCAGTCCCCATAACAAAATGCTGGGGCTTTGAACAAGTTTTGTTGTATTTTGTTATGGGACTTTATGTATAAGCTTCAGTCCCCATAACAAAATGTTGGGGCTTTGAACAAGTTTTGTTCACAGCCCCAGCATTTTGTTATGGGAGCTAAGCTTTATATAAAGTCCCATAACAAAATACTTGGGCTTTGAATAAGTTTTATTCAAAGCCCCAGTATTTTGTTATGGGACTAGTCTGGGGGTTTTTTTTTTCCAACGCTAATGGAGCTTAAGTGTGTGCGCGAATTTTTGGCTATTCTTCAGTGAATTTTGAAACGGTGGATAGTCTCCAATGAGCGCGTCCAAAAATGGCTACTGATCAAAATTACCCACTTACATGTGCTTCTATAAAATTCTCCTTGCCTCCTTCCCCTTAGATCTCGTGTCTATATCCCTTTTTCTCTTTCTTCTACTTTATTTTTTGAGTCTTTTATATATATAGCCAAAAACAAGTCTAGCCTTACTTTCAAATAGACACTAGAACTATTGCACAAATGCTAGCCAATATTTACCTTATACAATTATGTCTACGCAAATTGTGTTCCTTAAAACTAGGTGAATAAATTAAATAACTAACATATGCATATATTTGGTAATTCTAAATGTAATAGAAATCCTTATTTTCCTATTACATATCCAATCTATCCTGATAATTAGGAAAAAAAATTCACTGCCTCTTCTTGTTATATTTGTATCTCTAAAATATTCTTTGAAAAAAGTCATGATTCATGTTTCTCTATTGCTTAGCGAAACAACTTTAAAAGGGTAAATTTTTAGCAATTTCTATGGCATCTTGTTCAAGAGATGTATTAAATTTCACTCATTTTACAAATTATAATTATAATTATCAAATAATATTCAATAAATATGCACCTGCTATGTATACATTATTCACTATGCAAATTATATGTATTCAATAAGTAGGTACTTGATATGCTTATATTACTCACTATGATAATATTCAACAAGTATCCATCTGGTATGCATATCTTATTCATAATTTTAGTATTTTACAACAAATATATCATTTATATTATATAAATACTTAATTCATAACAGAGTTATATAACATATTTGTTTGTAAAATATAACCTACATATGTATTATTTGTGATGTTTTATATGCAACTATTATACAGAACAATATGCAATTATTATACTGAAGATGAACAAAAAATAAACGAAATAGGCGTATTGGTATTTAAGTTGTACTATCTTTTTACTTGTTACCATGTATAGATCTGGTTGTGTGCATAAAGTAGAGATATTTAAGTAACGAGACTTTGCTGATATTAATAACTTTTTACTTTTTCACTGATTGAATTTTGGCACCAGAGTAGAAGAAAATCATATAATTAAAGATTGAGTTAAGATATTTATGATATATTCAAATTAATTAGAAAGATAAACTCCATAAAATCAGTCATGACCCATCTTCTCCCCAAAAATAGGCATTTAAGATGGTTGGTGTTTTATCAAATTGAATGGCTATAAAAAGTAGTAGACATATGGGCAAATGTCTATAAATCATAATAAACAAAAAATGAGTTTATTTTTTGTTGATGACCCTTGTGGATGTCTATGCCACGTAATTTTCTCTTATTTTTTCAAACAAATTATATACTCTTTCTGGTTAATTTTTTTTTATTTCGTTTAAAAAAGCATGATTTCTTTCTAAATTTAAAAATTAACTTTTACTTTTAGTTTTAATAAGATAATTTGTAGCCATACAATATTTATGACTTATTTTAGATCATAAATTTCAAAAGTCAACTCTTCTTTATTAAACTCCGTGCAAAGTCAAATATGTTACTCCCTCCGTCCCAATTTATGTGGCACCATTTCCTTTTTTGTTTGTCCCAAAATAAGTGACACCTTTCCTTATTTGATAACTATTTAATGCATCATCTCTATTTTACCCGCCCTACATACTTTTAAACCTACCAACAACTTTTTTATTACTCAAATCTTCTCTCTCTTACTTTTTCAAGGGTAAAATTGATATTTAACAAGGTCAACCTCTATTTTCTTAAACTCCGTGCCCGGTCAAATGGTGCCACATAAATTGGGGCGGAGGGAGTATTCTTTTTGAAATGAAGTGAGTAGTTATGTATATCAAGTACTACTAATTGTAATTTATTTCGCGACTATTCATATTTTTAAATATATGCTTATGAAGATCTCCTACAATAAACTAAGTTTACTTTATATTATATTTTTCAGCGGTCCTAAATTACTTTACTTTACTACTTATATATAGACGTAGTAGAGAGCTGCCTCGGGTAAGGATTCGGTTGTCTATTTGGGTCATTAAGGGTACTTCTGTAGTTTCACAAAAGCTATGCTCTGATTTGCTGTACATATAGACAACCATGTGAACAAGGACACGTGTTTTAATCTATGATGTCCACATGTTACATCTATACTGATGGCCATTTACATGGACCCCATACAGGTCCGTCTCAACAAAATTGGGGGCCTAAAGCCAAATTGCACTACTAAAAAAAGCTGAATCTGCGACCACCCAATCGGTCGCACATCGGTCGCCAGGTCGACCGATCGGCGACCGATACGGGTAGTCGGAATATTAATGGTAGCAAATAGCCCTGCGACCGATTTTCGGTCGATATTTCGACCACTGTGCGACCGAATTTCGGTCGCACAATAGCTCACATACAGTGACCAAGTATGCGACCGATTTTCGGTCGCACATCCTATTGCGACCGATTTTCGGTCGCATACTTGGTCTCATTTGTGGGAATTAATGGTGACCAAGTATGCGACCGAAATTCGGTCGCATACTTGGTCTCAGTTGTGGCCGCTGTGCGATCGAAAATCGGTCGCCAAACCTGTAAAAACCTTCAATAAAAATCCTGCAATCAGGCAGTAGCAACAGCAAAAACCAGCAATTCAATGGAACCTGGACAGCAAAACACAGCAATAAAACAGCAATCCAAACATTTCAAAAACATCCAATCATTTCAAAAACATCCGGAGACCATTAGTTATATCCTAAAATTGTTAACACTACAACTTCACAAACATTCAAAAGACTACTGGGGCTCGGGCGAGGATGAGCTAGACCCGGACTCGGAAGAGGAAGAGGAGCTGCGGCGATGCTTGCTCTTATGCTTTCTTCTCGCTTTCTTCTTCTCCTTTTTGGCAAGGAGCTTTCTGATCATGTCATGCGTTTCTTGGTTTACCCTCGACAGCTATGCGATCTGCTCTCTCATTTGAGCCATCTCATCAGGATCAACGGAGTTCGCCGGAGAAGAAGTAGCTGAAGAGCCCAAAAAGCGAGAATTATGCTTATCCGGAGCATATAACGATCCAAGACCATAAGCATACCCCTTCTTAAACCCTAACTCTCATCATAAGATGTTGCAAACATGAGCAATCAAAACAACAATACCTAAACCCTAACTTTAAATGCATAAGAAGTATTCCAAACACCACAACCCATGACAAGACATCAACACATTGCAAACAACTCTACCAAACAATTCCCAACATATCCCAACAATCACCATAATTAATCACAAACATTACAACCCTATATTTAAAGTTCATCAACCCAAAACAACTTATTATACATCACATTATATAGAATAAACTAATTATAACTAACAACTAACATGTAAACAATATATATAGGCTCTCCATTATTTATAAATATATATATAATTAAATTCAGATTATTAAACCAAAAAAAAAAATTACCTCTACTTTGTATTGGATCCAATGGCAAGAAAGAATGAGTTACCAATGTGCTATCCAACCAATAACTACAAAAAAAGTGAATTAAAAAGTCATTATATGAGTTTTTAAAAAAATAACACAAATTACTAAAAAATGAAATTTACCTTGAATTTGTAGGTTTAGATTGTGTTAAATGTTATGTTGGAGGTAATAGAGTAGTAATTTAAAGTTATATGGGGTTTATAATGGTGGGAAGTTGATTATGGAGTGGGGGGGTTCGGTTTTTAGGGATTGGGTGGGTTTTGGGAATTTTGAAATGGGGAAGAAAGGGGTTCTGCCCCGTTTTTAGTTACAGTTATGCGACCGACATGCGACCGATTGTCGGTCGCATAGCTGTGACTAATTTTTCAAAGACCGATGTGCGACCGATTTTCGGTCGCCACTTTTTTTCGTTGAATGTGCGACCGAAAATCGGTCGCACAACTGTGGAGACCGAAAATCGGTCGCATGATGGTGGTCTCAGATTCAGCTTTTTTTTAGTAGTGTTGACAGAGAGACCCTTTTTTTTAAAAAAAAAAAAAAAAAAAGAAACACCGCCGTATACATATTTATTTAAAGTATACTTTTCTATTTTTTAGATGCGAAGTCATTGATTGCTGTTTTATAGTTGATTTTTTCTAATAATTCATTTTCAATTGATGATATAGCTATTACATTCCATCTCTCTTGACAAATGTTGATCTTAAATAAGATTTTATCAATTTTAATTTTGAAAAACTTCTTTCGGCTGAGGCAACAATTACATAAACTATTAACATTAGTCTATAAGCAATATGTGTATTTAGAAAAGATCTTGTCTTTTTATTTGATTGAGTATTTCGATTAGATGATTTCTTTTTCATGTGTATTTCTGTTAACACTTCTAAAAATAAGTCTAAACTATCAATATCATAATAACTATTGCTATTTGATAATGAAAATTCAAGGTTAAGATAGTATTTTGTACAATTCTCATTATTTAGTGATCTCAAAAGTTTACGATTGAACCAAAAATATTTTTATACCTTCAAAAATGTTATGGTACTTTCTTTCCAAAAGTTTTCCTCAAATTTAATACATTACGATTTTCTTTAAATAATGTATATAAGAGTACATGTTTAGATAAAAAAATGGGGCTCCCGAAAAGTTGGGGCCCCAAGCCGTTGCCTTAGTGGCTTTATAGTTAAGCCGGCCCTGACCCCATAGCATTGATCACCTTGCTTACATCATTCCTAAATAATTTTTGGAAAATATATATTTTGGGTGAAATTTGATATGAAAATCAAAAAGTATGTGAAAATAAATTTTTTGGCTCAAAAGAGCCTTTGAACTCTTATAAAAATAAAATTTGATGTGTAAATGTTAATTTTAGGCTCAAAAACATCTCAAGACCAGTTTTTGGGACAAGTTTTGCTCAAAAAAGCATAAACAAACACTTTTTGGCCCAAAAATTCCTAGAAAATGCCTCAAAAAACTATGTTCAAACGGGAGCTTAATGGATGAAGTTTATGGAAAAATCTAACATTCCAAGATTATCTTTGGTATTTTAATAAATCTTTTTAAGAGTAACCATCTGCAATAACATCAACCAGCTTCTATTTAACTTTTGGTCACCATGCTTCCTATACTTTTTTTATTTACGCTACATAATTAATAGTACAATAATACAGATTTTTTTTAATTATATTATGTGCTATCACTTTATAACTCGACAGTTAATTACCTGTACTTTTTATTACGAGTATTAGCTACAAAACCCGCAATGTGTACGTTCGCATATGACAAAAGGTTAGAAGTAATAATAATGCTACTGCAAGACACATAAAAAAAATATCACATAAATGAGACGAATTAGGTCCATAAAAAAGGGTGAAGTGAATGATTAGCCACTTACTTTAGTGTAGGTATTAATACATCAACTAATGATTATTTATTCTAGGGTTTAAATTAAAAGCCTAACTTTAAAATATAGTGTTCTTAATGTCTAACTTTAAGCCTAACTTTAAAATAATGTCTCTTCCACAGCTTGGAATAATGCAGAGCGTGACGTGGATAAAAAAAAGCACCGGAGAAAGTTTAAGAAAGAGGTGGTAGCTGCAGTCTTAGGAGCAGTATTATATAATATTTGGAAAGCTAGGAACTGGACAATCTTTCAAGGTAGAATTGTACATAGACAACAAATACTAGCTCCGATAAAAAAGAATATACTTGAGAAAATTAGTGTATTTCAGTGTTCAAAGAGGGCAATAAGTAGTAGAAGGTGGACTGAAACTTTATGTTATTAGTCTTTTGGTTATGTTGGAGGCCTTAGCTAATAGTGTTGCCATCTATATCTTAGGTGCTCTTTAGGTGTAATGTTTTGTTTGTTAATAGTAATTTTCACAGTTTTAACAAAAAAAAAAAAAAAATAGTGTTTTGAAATTTTGAGCATAAAAAGCATGAATTTCATGACATAGTGGCTGAAAATGTAAAACAAAGCCATTAGAGTGTCTAATTGGTATATTATTTTTGCGAGAAAAAAAAATGAAACTTTACAAAATAATCATCATAATCAATATGTATAGAATATGTAGAAACTTTTGCTCAATAGTGTTTTATTTTTAAAAACTTTTCTTAATTAAATTTCTGAAGATCTTCCGAAAATTTTGTTGATTATCCGCAAGAAAGTGTTCTGGCGATGAAAATTATATATTTTTCTTAAAGAGACCAAAATCTAAACCGTGCATTGGAGTATCTATATTAAGCTTAGGCCTGGATTGGCCCGGGCTCACGCCACTAGTATATAAATATATGTATATATATTTTACCTTTTTTTCCTTTGGAATTTAGAATATCTTTTCATAAATCAAAGTTGATATGGACTTATCTATCCATATCTTAATTTAGACTCATCTTTTAAGTTCCTAGAATGTGGAATTTAGATCTGCACGTGAACCTGCACTCAATCCCAAATTTGTATTGAGAAATATTGGAGGTGATAGATCTACATGTTCACCCTGTACAACCTATTTAATGCTCAACCAACTTTGATCAACTTGTACGTATTTCAAATGTATTCTAGTGAATATAATACTCCAATTTAAGCTGTGAAATGCATCGCTCCCTATGTATAAATATAACTGTGGAATTAAGTTCAGGGAGCTCATAACTTGTAGTAAGAAGTCGCAAAACACTGAAATAATGGTGCACTCAACAATTCTTTCCCGGAGGATGATTAAGCCCTCCTCCCCCACCCCTTCTTCATTTAGACGTCACAATCTTTCTTTCATCGATCACATGAATACTCCTGCGTATATTCCAATTGCTACCTTCTACTCCAAACCTGCAAATTTATTAGATGAAGAAGCTGCAAGCCAGATATCCCAGATTCTTGAAACCTCACTTTCAAAAGTATTAGCCTCTTATTATCCTATAGCTGGAACAATCAATACGGAAGATAAGTATGTTGATTGCAATGACATGGGTGCTGAGTTTTTAAATGTCCAAGTCAGCTGTCCAATGTCTGAAATTCTCAACAATAATGATATTGCTACAGATGTAGTCTTCCCAAAAGATTTGCCTTGGAGTAGTTCCCTCGACAAAAGTCCACTAGTGGTCCAATTAAGTCATTTTAGTTGTGGTGGAATAGCAGTCAGTATGTGTGTATCACACAAGATTATTGACGGATATAGTTCCTGTATGTTCTTTAAAGATTGGGCTGCTATAACTCGACAGTCAGATTTTAAACCATGTCCTCAGTTTGATGGACATTCTTTCTTCCCACTCATGCATGATCATCCGGCTGGACCGTACATTGCGCCATCTGAAACTCAACGATGTGTGTCAAAGATGTACCATTTCCCATCCACTAGTTTGGTAAGACTCAAGGATATTGTTAAAATGAATTCAGAAGTGCAGAATCCAACTCGTGTGGAAGTTGCCACAGCACTTGTTCACAAATGTTTAGCGGCGGTATCTATGGAAATTAATTCGGGCGCATTCAAAACATCTGTATTGTGTCATATAATTAATTTACGCCCACCAATACCCGTAAACACCATCACGAATGCATGTCAAATCTTTGTCGGCTCAATAGCAACGAGGGAAGATGAGATACAAGTGCCCAACTTAGTTGCTAAACTACGCAAGGCTAAACAAGATTTTCAGAAATTGAAGGATATGGGTCCAGACAAGCTAGTCTCACATGCACTTGAACAATTCAAAGTAGCGAGTGAAAGCACATCGGTGATGAAAATGCTTGATTATTATGAGTGCAGCAGCTTTTGCAATTTTGGAATGTATACGATTGATTTTGGATGGGGTAGGCCCACAAGAGTTACCATTGCAAGATCCCAAAAGAAGAACAAAATTTTTTTCTTGGATGATCCATGTGGAGACGGGATAAATACAGTAATCACTTTGACAGAAGCTGAAATGTCATTATTTCAAAATAACAAAGAGTTCCTAGACTTTGCTTCTCCTGTTATTCAGCCAGTACTGGAATAAGTAAAAATCCATCTTACCAAGCCCAATATGTGTGATCCAAAGTGTTTTCTTTTTCCTAAAATTTGTGGGATTGGGCCGCAAGTGGGAATAAGTTAGAATCTTTTAATCGAATCATCTCTCGTGTTAACTTTTTACTTTTTGGTGTTCTGGTTTGTCTTAAGTAAGAAAGCAATAAAGTTGGACCTTGTTTGGCGAATTATAACGGGATAGTCTCGTTTTTAGCCATGCTGCCCCGCTTTTATGGCTAGATTTGTAGGCACTCTACTTGAAGAGTTGGGTTAAATTTTTTCCGATAGCTGAGCTTTTACACTCTGTGTCTTACTGCTATCAATCATGCTTTTAACTAAGTGTCACGTAGTTATTTATTTAGATAACAATGCCCCTTGTCACCGCTCAAATTCAGGGCATGACCAGCACATTGATTATGCTTAGAAGACTTAGATCTCCACGTAGGGACCAGCATCAATCCTTTCATATAATTAACTAGCTCAATAATTATACATAGTTAGTATTTATTTTCGGATCTTACAATGTCTTATTAACCAAGGTACTATTTATCAACAAATTCATTACTGTTAGAAATCAACTTGTATGTGGATATCTTAATTAAACACCAACTTGTAGGAAGATTATTGTAAGCCAATTCAAGTTGACAAGTTGGCTAGTATATATAAGAAGTCTAGACTCTAGAGAAGTGAGGTGGTAAAAAGCACCTTGGCCATTTGTGCAGTGGTAAGAATGGGTTCAAATTTCGAAGAGTCAGAATTGGTACGTGCCTGCAATTTCAATAATAGATATATCGGACAGTTAATCGATCAGTATTAGCATTACAATAGAGCACAATATTTTATGAGTTGATAGTTAAAAAGTCTCCATCTTAAGTTGACATTTTGGGCATGTTAAATTATTCTAAGTGTAGTTTATGTTTCTAGGACAATTTTCTTTATCTAATACAACTCTTCACAAACTGTAGCTAATAAACTTTATAATAAGGTTGTCTACCGGCCTTGCTCATTGTGGAATTTGCACGAGGCACCTAGGTGAAAACATCAACACAAATTTCAGTTTGGAGATCACCTTCATTTCTATTTTTCTGTAGCAGATGCATATCAGGTGGTGGAATTCAGAAAATACTTTAAACAAATCAAAAATAAGGATCCAATAGTCACAGATATTTCAAGAGGTGTGGGGTTTCATAAATGAAGTATAGCAATTTTGAAAGGAAATAGGTACGCAACAGTGAACATCCATTTAGATGTTCAGAACATTTGTAAGGATGCTTTGAACGTACAATGATATGAACATAAGTATGTGATGTTCTATTTATTCTCCTAATTGTAAATCTTAACACTATTCTTTAAATGGTCTTTATTGCTCTTCTACTTGCCTTCTATTCCCTTGTTATTCAAGTTATTGGGAATATCCTATGAAATATTCTAAACATCCATTTCAACGAATAAGGAAAATACTAGGAACATAAACAGAGATGTTCAGAGCATCAATTAAGCTGTTCGTACCAAAGCAACTCCCTAGCATGTAAAAACATTCTTTCGTATGTTCGGAACATTATTTGGATGTCCCAACCCTAACCTTTAAACCCTAATCCCTAACCCCCAAACTCTAAAATACCGAACAATTTTAGAACATCAACAAATATGTTCTGCGACGTCATTATGATGTTCTCAAATCGCTTCAAAATGTTTTGTTTTTTTGGAACATCACCATGATGTTCTAACTGTCCCACCAATGATAAGTAATTTAATTCTAAGATAAGTCACGTTAAAAGTAATTAAATAATTTTTTAAAGATGTAATGAGATAATAAGTCATGTTAGAAGTGGTTCCATCTGAATATAAATGATTAATTATAAAATAATGTATGTACTAAGTAATTTTCATCAAAGTTTAGGTTTTATTTTTACAAAATTGTTTGTTCTAAGGCAATCCACCATAAATTAGACATCCAATTGTTTGTGGTGAAACTGGGCATTACAGACAAATGTGCATAAATGCAAGCAAGGCAAAGACAAAAAATAAGAGGAGTATTTTACCTGAATGGGCTAAGAAAGATTTGATTTATCTATTTTCTCATAAGAAGGGACCCAAGCTTGTCTGGGCTCCTAACGCTAACCCTTAATTTATTTTGCAGGCTGGAGTGAGAGTGAACAACCCAAGCTGGATTCTTGATAGTGGTTGTTCAAGACATATGACAGGAGACAGAAGAAACTTTCTCTCACTCGCAGCATTTCAAGGAGGCAGTGTAGCCTTTGGAGGAGGAAAAAGTGGTCAGATTGTAGGAATTGGAAAAGTTGGGAGAACTCTAGATCATGCTATTGAAAATGTGTACTGTGTTGATGGTCTCAGACATAACTTGCTGAGTATCTCTCAACTGTGTAATAGAGGAAACGAAGTGAGTTTCTCCTCTGTAGGGTGTATTGTGAAGAACCTACAGAGTGGAGAGATTGTCATGGAAGGAAAAATGGTGAATAATGTGTACAAAACATCATTGAAATCACTGCCTGAAAACAACTTAACATACCTGAATGTTCAAGAAAGTGATTCTCAACAATGGCACAAAAGAATGAGACATTCTAGTCTGTCACAACTCAACAAGTTGGTATTGAAGGAGCTGGTTCGTTGATTGCCAAACAAGAAATATGAAAACATAAAAATGTGTGATGCCTGTGTTAAGGGAAAACATGTGAGATCATCCTTTAAACCCAAAAAGGTGGTGAGCACATCAAAGCCATTGGAGTTGACACATATGAATCTTTGTGGACCCATGAGAGTTGGGAGCAGAAGAGGAAAGAGGTTCGTGTTTGTGATTGTTGATGATTACTCAAGGTATACATGGACCCTGTTTTTATCATCCAAAGATAAAGCCTTTGATAGCTTCAAGGATTGGGCCGGAGTTATGCAGAAAAGGTTGAGCCTGGAACTAGTAAGTATCATATCTGACCATGGCACGGAGTTCAAAAACTTAAAATTCTCTGAGTATTGTGCCAAACACAATATTGATCATAACTTTTCTGTACCAAGAACTCCACATCAATGGAGTAGTTGAAAGGAAGAACAGGTCTCTGGAGGATATGGCAAGAACCATGTTGTTATCAAGTGGTCTTGCAAGGAACTTCTGGGCTGAAGCTATAAACACTGCATGTTATTTGTTGAACAGGTGCTCCAAAAGAGATATTCTTGACAAGTCTCCATATGAACTTCTCAGAGGAAGGAAACCGAATATTGCATATCTGAGGCCATTTGGATGTAAATGTTTTGTTCACAACAACAGCAAGGAACCATTGGGAAAATTTGATGCAAGAAGTGATGAGGAAATATTTCTTGGATACTCTACTCAAAGCAAGGGATACAAAGTCTTCTTTAACAAAAGAACAAAAATAGTAGAGGAGAGCATGCATGTGATATTTGATGAATCAGATAAGGAAATTGATGAAATAGAGGTAGATGATCAAGCCATGGTCTTGCTCGAGATGATGGTGCAGTTAACTATGAGAATCCATAAGAAAAAGAGGAACCTTGTGAGGAAAATGAAGATTCAGCTCAAAGAGAACTAGGAGTTAACATGTCAGGGGGAACAGCAGATGAAGTTGATTATTCAAACAATCAGGAAGAACCCACCCCAGTTGTTGCTGAAAGTTCTTCTCATCATATACAACCCCGACCATGGAAACATCAAAGTTTTCATCCTCTAGAGAATGTGCTATCTGAACTGGATACTGGAATTATGACTAGATCTACCTTGAAGAACTTCTGTGCATTCTTTGCCTTCCTATCATCTATTGAACCAAAAAATGTAAAGGAATCCTTAGAAGATCCTGATTGGATCCTAGCCATGCAGGATGAATTACATCAGTTTGAAAGAAGTAAAGTCTGGCATCTGGTTCCTAAGCCAAAGGACAGGTCAATTATTGGTACAAAATAGGTGTTCAGAAATAAATTGGATGAACATGGTAAAGTGACAAAAAACAAAGCCAGATTGGTAGTCCAAGGATACAGTCAAGAGGAAGAAATCGACTATGATGAGACCTTTGTACCAGTAGCTAGGATGGAAGCCATAAGAATGTTGATTGCCTTTGCTACATACATGGAGTTTACACTGTATCAAATGGATATGAAGAGTGCCTTCTTAAATGGTTACCTTAATGAAAAAGTCTATGTAATACAGCCTCCAGGTTTTGTGAACAGTGAATTTCCTGATCATGTTTACAAACTTGATAAGGCACTCTATGGATTGGAGCAAGCCCCTAGAGCCTGGTATGAGAGATTATCAGGATTCTTGCTTAAGAATGGGTTTTCCAGAGGGAAGATTGACAACACATTGTTCTTGAAGAAGAAATGAAAGGATCTATTGGTGGTTCAGGTATATGTTGATGACATCATTTTTGGTGCCACTGATGAGGAATTATGCAAGGGATTTTATGAGCTGATAGGCAGTGAATTTGAAATGAGCATGATGGGAGAACTCAATTTCTTCCTAAGATTGCAGATTAAGCAGACCCCTGAAGGAACTATGATTCACCAATAGAAATATGTCAAGGAACTTCTAAAGAAGTTTGACATGGAAGGAGCAAAAGAAATGTCCACACCTATTGCTCCTGGAACAAAGCTGGATATGGACGAACTAGGTCCTTCTACAAATGAGATAAAATATAGAGGAATTATAGGTTCACTCCTCTATCTCACAGCTAGTCGACCTAATATTGTATATAGTGTGGGATTGTGTGCTAGATTTTAGTCTAAGCCTAAGGAATCACATTTAACAGCTGTGAAGAGAATTCTGAGATATTTGAAGGGAACTCAGGATTTATGTCTATGGTACCCAAGGGGAGGTATGATGCAGGGAAAATCGAGCCTAAGGCACTCATATCAAGAGCCGGGATTGGAGGATGCAAAGGACGAGAGGTCAAGAGCATCGGAGAAGAGTTCGGGAGCATTTTGAAGATCGAGCCGTTGGCTCCAGGCCCAGGCACCCCGCCCAGGCAAAGCAGGCGTTTCCGCCCAAGCAAGGAGCAGCCCAGGCGCTCCGCCACCATTCCAGGCACTCTGCCTACTTGACTAGCATTCTGAGATTTTAGTCTAGTCATTTACTATTTAAGCCCTACGTGGCCTATTATGTGTAATAAACTTGTAGGAGCTTTTATGTCATTTCATTAGGAGTGTGGAACATCTATAAATACCACACTTAGTCATTTTATTTCATTAGCTAGATTTTGAGATTGAAGAATAGATTTTAGAAGAGACTAGGTCCTTCTTGTTGAAGCTTGGCTTCATGTATCTCTTACTTAGAATCCATGGTGGATCGCCTCTATTGTGACCCCATGAGTGTTTCAAGTCTCTTTTTCCCTTTGAATTAACCTACTTGGTTAGTTTTATTCGTTCTTTCTTCTATTTCTGTTCTTCCCCGTCCCGTAGTTCTTTGATCTCATGTTTACTTTATTGCTTCCGATATCTTTGTTTCTTCCGCTCGTTTACCCTGCATCAGTTTGGAATCAGAGCAAGGCTCGAGTTTCGTTTTTACAAATTCACGTTCTTTGTTCATCTTATCTTTACTTTAGTATTCTTGTTATTATTGTTCTTGTGAAAGAAGAAAACATAAAAAAAAATTAAAAATCCAAAAATTGGGCATAACTTGTTGGTGTGATTGGATCTTGATATGGGTGTTATTGGAGATTTATCCTTATTGAAAACCCGTCGTTTGGGTACTTAAATCTTGTGGTTTGGATTGGTGTTACAGATTTTGAAAATTTGAAATCCCTAATTTTCTTAAACACTTGTTCTTGAGCTTGTGATTTGATTCTTGGGTTTGGTTGATTGTTGATTATGGATTTGATATTGGGGAATGTTCTAGATTGAAAACCCAACGATTTGAAATAAATTTCGTGAGATTTGGAGTTTTATAACACCAAAATCGAAGAATCAAAATCCAATTTGAAACCCTTTTGAAAACCCACTTTGAATCTTTGAATGATGATTGTGCTTTGATTGTTGGATGTTTATGGGTGAAATTCATTGGGGTTTGTTGAAAATAACATTATACAACTTTGGGTACCATTGATTTTGAAGAAACGGGGTGAAAACGTTGAAAATTTGGGTAAAAAACCATCAAAAACCCATTTTCGGAAAAGCTGGAGCACCCACCCAGGCGGACCGCCCACCCCCTAGGTGGACCACCCACTTTTGCTACTGGTCCAGACCCTAGGTGGACCGCCCACCCACCCAGGCGGACCGCCCAAAACACTGGTTGGTTCATTTAGCTTCGTTTCATGGTTTTTGGTTTTTGTTTCGCTTTCATACTTCTTGGTTAGTGTTTCTAAGGTAATTGTCCTACTTTAGTGACACTAATTGTTGAGCTTTTAGGTTGATGTGTGTCTTGGAGTCTTACTTAAAGTCATAGAACTTGCTTGCTTCAAGTGCGCATTTAAATAGCTTCCGTACATAGAGTCACATAATCTCCATTCCGAACCATTACTTGAGTGCATTAGTTGATTGATCTTGCCATTGTGATTACTAAGAGACAAGAAGGTCTTGAGTGGATAAAGGCTTGAGTGGTGACAACAATAGAGTGTGGTCACAAAAGCCAACGACCTTGAGTGTATGCACGAGTGGAAAGAAAATTGAGTGACATATTTTGAGTGATACACGTGAGAGAGTGAATTTGTGAGGTCCTTAACTCTTTGGTTACAACTATGGCTTCGGATGATGATTTTGGAGGATATGACTCATGCGGAGATGATAGAGACTATGGTTCCTATGATAGTGATGAGGGGTATTGCTATGACGATTCGTGGAACCAAGGCTCGTATGATGATGAAGCGGATCACTATGTTGATTATGAAGATGAAGAAGACTATGAGGCTTGCGAAGATGATTGCGAAGGTTCTTATGGTTCTAGTCAAGGATATGAAGATGGTGACGTTTCAAGGTTTGATGAACCTACTTACTCTTCTTGTGGTGAATTTGAACATGATGATAATGACATAGAGAGAATTGATGATGAGGTTGATTATATGAATCGTTCATTTTCATCTTCTCTTGGTGTTGCTAATAGTATGCAAGGGAATAGTAGAGGCCCTTCCATTAGTATGGGAGGAGGTGGTGGTTGTTCCATGGGAAATGGGAGGCTTTCATCTTTTAGTTGTACTAAACGACGTAATGCTCCTAATTCCCATGTGAAGGGTGGAATGAGAAATGGTGTTGCTCTTACTACGATTGGAGTATATTGCTCTAGTAGTGGTGGTAGGAGTGGTGCTATGGGCTATGGAACCAAGGCGAGAGGCACTTATAGGTTCCATAGTGGTAATTCTTCCTCGACTTTCAACAACACTTCTAATGTTGGAAGAGTGACGGGAAGTGGAGGTTGTTCTAGTGGTGTTGCCACTAGTGGAGGGATAAGGAACACCCGAGTTGATGGTTATGTTGTTCTAGGAATTTCAAACCCTTATTGGGTGATCCTATAAAAGACATGTATGAAACTAGGTTCCTTTTTGAGGTGAATGGTGGAGGAAGATGCTTGCTCAAGATTAGTGAAGCCTACACCAATTTTGTTAACGTCTCTTGGGTTGCTAAACTAAAGATACCATGCTACAAATTGAAATATCCTTATGAGTGTCAAGGTGTTTGGGTTACTAGAGAGCTTGGGTACTCATGTCTCATGGGAGTTACAAAGAATATATTTGGTGTGATTTGTATCCCATGGAACATTATGGTGTTTGGCTAGGAAAACCATGGTTGCAAGACAAGAGGGTGCGGTATGATCTCATGAATTATGTGTACAAAGTGAGCAAGGTTCAAAGGACTTATGACTTTGAACCTTACCGATATAAGATTAGGTTCTATCCTAGGGCATCTTCTTTGTCTATGCAAAAGGGAAAGAAGCAAGTACTTCAATCCGAGGATGAAAGGAAGCCAACAAAAGGTCCTACAATCACAAGCAATGGAGGGAGTAGTGCAAGAAAAGAGTTGACAATTGTCAACAAGGTGAACCCCAAGCCACAAGCTCCAAAGCCAAGTGGTTCACCAACAAAGAAGAAAGAGACCTCAAGTGATGAGTCTCTTATTCCTAGATTCCGGGTTGATGTTAAGAGTCCACCTACTCCGGCTATGGGTATTCTTGGGCCTCGTCCCAATTCACCCGAATTTGAGAGACAAAAGATTGAGAGGAGTGAGGGAGTGACCGGTGACATTCCTCAAGTGGAAAAATGAGAGGATGTGTTGAGTGACATGAGTGGGATGTCACCACCCGAATCTACACCAGACCTTGAAAAGAAAAGGAGGGAAAAGAAAGAGGGAAAAAGAATCATTGAGAGTGAAGACACCCCTTATTCTAACCTTAACCCTTATCTTTTTCTTCTACTTGTGTGAATGCTTTTGTAGGTATTTTTGGAGGCAAACCAATAGAGCCTCAATCATGTTCCAAGAAGGATGGACAAGGTAAAGAAAATCTTCAATGTGAGCTTCAAGGTGAAGTCAATTCATGACACTTCAAGTGCATTGAGTGAGCTAGATGGACACTCAAAGGTATGTAAAAGTTCTCCCCTTGAGCATGTTACTTCCTTGTCATGTGATAGTGTTTGTGAGAATTCTATACTAGTTGATGAATTGTGTGATTACAATGTGTTTGCAACTAGTATAGAGTCGGTTGGTCAACTTGTGTGTAAATGTGAACCACTAGTTGAGAGGGATGATAAGCCATATCATGATGTGAGCTCGATTTTCATTGAACCTCTCTGTAGTGAAGATTGTGTAGTTGACCTTGCTTGTGACCCTTGTTATGACACCCCACCTATATTTGATAAAGGGGAAGATGAATTGAATGAATACCCTATTCTTTCCCTTGGTGAATTGCTTGATAATGGTAGACCTATGTATTGTAGTGAGGATGGTAGTGACCTTGAGGAGTCCCTAGTAGTTGAGATGGATCGAATTGTAGTCGATGACTCCTCAAGTGTGGATGATGACTCTAGTTTGGATGCCTCACCTTTGATGGGTAGTGGGTTTGTTTTCACTAACCCTTTGTTTGAAGAGGATTTTCAAAGAGGTGATGGTGTATATCAAACAAGAGAAGAGTTTGGATTTAAACCTCCATGGTTTGGAAAGTTGAACTCTATAGACAATCCATTATTTGGAACTCCAAGTGAGATGAGTGGTCTTTGTATTGGTTGGGTTAGACCATCTTCTAGTAGTCCTAACCTTCATTGTGTGGACTATAATGATGAAGAACCTATTTTGGAGACCTTCCTTGGGAGTTTGCCTAGTGAGGAAGATTGTCTTAGAGGTGGATTTGGAGGTGAGGAAGTCACTCTTGGTGTGTGTAAGAGTGCTTCCAAGAAGGGGAGTGGAGTATTTGATGTTAGTTGTCAATTGAATTATTTTGTTTACTCCACCCCACATGTTGATCACACCTTGGGTTTTGAGCATGCCAATGCCAATGAGTCACATTGTGAAAGTAATGCATTGAAAGCTTGGTGAGTTGACCATAAGCTTGGAGGTCATAAGGAATTTAGTTGCTTAATCTTGCATGTTCCATGTTTTATTGATTTCTTTGATTGTTATAGTAGTGAGTGTTTATCATTGTTGAGCCAAGAACTAGTTGTTTCCTTTGGAGACCTATTCTTTTTTATTGGTATTGATACTTGGCTCTATCACAAAAGTGTGATTTTCACATCACTTGCACTCACTCTTGTTGGACTTGCGTACTTTTGTAGTGGGAAGTTTTGATTTGATCTTATTGGACTTAGGGATCATAGGAATTTTGATGGCCTGATCTTGCATATTATCTACCCTATTGATCTCTTTGATGAATCTTGTGTTGAGTGCACCCCTTGGGGAAGCCAAGTACTTGTTGTTTTCTTTGGAATCATGCGCTTTATCATTGTCATTGATACTTGGTTATACCATAAGAGTGTGTTTTCCACACTACTTGCCCTAACCTACTCTTGTAGTAGGATCTTTTGGATGTGCTTGTCTTTGGATGTAGGTCTTGATGGTTTGATTTCGAGGATGAAATCCTTTTAAGAAGGGGAGGATGATGCAGGGAAAATCGAGCCTAAGGCACTTACCATCAAGAGCCGGGATTGGAAGATGCAAAGGACGAGAGGTCAAGAGCATCGGAGAAGAGTTCGGGAACATTTTGAAGATCAAGGTGTTGGTTCCAAGCCCAGGTGCCCCGCCCAGGCTAAGCAGGCGCTCCGCCCAAGCAAGGAACAGCCTAGACGCTCCGCCTCCATGGTGGGCGCTCCGCGTAGCTCACTTCACTGATCAAAGTGGGACAAATCCAGGCGCTCCGCCTCCCTTCCAGGCGCTCCGCGTACTTGACTAGCATTCCGAGATTTTAGTCTAGTCATTTACTATTTAAACCCTACGTGGCCTATTATGTGTAATAAACTTGTAGGGGCTTTTATGTCATTTCATTAGGAGTGTGGAACATCTATAAATACCACACTTAGTCATTTTATTTCATTAGCTAGATTTTGAGATTGAAGAATAGATTTAGAAAAGACTAGGTCCTTCTTGTTGAAGCTTGGCTTCATGTATCTCTTACTTGGAATCCATGGTGGATAGCCTCTAGTGTGACCCCATGAGTGGTTCAAGTCTCTTTTTGTTTTTGAATCAATCTACTCGGTTAGTTTGATTCGTTCTTTCTTCTATTTCTGTTCTTCCCCGTCCCTTATTTCCTTGATCTCGTGTTTACTTTATTGCTTCCGCTATCTTTGTTGTTTCCGCTGGTTTACCCTGCATCAAGGTACTTTTGAACTAATTGGCTTTGCTGATGCTGATTATGATGGTCATATGGTGGATAGGAAAATCACTTCAGGGATGGAACACTTTCTTGGTCCTTGTCTAGTTTCTTGGGCTACAAAGAAGCAGAACTCAGTAGCCTTGTCTATTGTAGAAGCAGAGTATGTAGCAGCTGCATCATGCTGGTCACAATTACTGTGGATCAAACAACAGTTGGAGGTTTTTGGAATTAAATGTAGAGTTGTGCCTATTTTCTGTGATAACACAAGTGTAGTGAACATTGCAGAGAACCCAGTCCAACATAAAAGAACAAAGCACATTGATATTAGACACCATTTTCTTAGAGATACCGTGGAGAAGGGATCACCATGAATTCTTGCAGGACTGAAGACCAAATTACTGACATATTTACCAAAGAACTGAACAAAGTTCAATTTGAGAGGAACATGTTGGAGTTAGGGATGACTAAAATACATAGATGGCTCGGCATTTATTCCCCAAGGATTGGTTAGTTAAGTGTTCATTATTTAGTTTGTAACTATAGTTGCTATTGTCCAGTCTAATTTTGTACTTTATTTAAGTACACTTGTTTAACTGAGTACCATTAGAATATGCTAATGTGTTTCCATGAAAGAACCTACAGGGTACGTAGAAGGAACCAAGACAAGCATGAGGAACCATGTCCAGGTACATCTACATAGCTATTTATATTAA
This sequence comes from Petunia axillaris subsp. axillaris, assembly GCA_029990575.1. Classification (NCBI taxonomy): domain Eukaryota; kingdom Viridiplantae; phylum Streptophyta; class Magnoliopsida; order Solanales; family Solanaceae; genus Petunia; species Petunia axillaris. Next base: position 140,263,942 of record JARKNS010000004.1, read on the forward strand.
GTGTCATAACTGAAATTGATTGTTTGATGAACGTGCATCAAGGAAACCTTCTATGATTGTGTAACCGCCCATCATTATAGGAACAATTTCCTTTTGTGGTTATAATTCTATAAGGCTCAAACTGACCCCACCTATTCTAGAAGCCTTAAATGGGTAAGTGCAAATAACCGTCAAATTCTTCACTTTCCCTATTTCTCAAAACTTCAAAAAGCTGCTTCTCTTTACAGAATCATCATCACTGCCTATTCCCTAGGAAAGCTTGAACCCATTGTTATTCTCATAATAGTCATCAGAAGGAATAAAAGAGAACCATTTACCAAACTCCTTTCTCCTCCGTTCCCTCTCTAAAATTCAAAAAAAAGAAAAACTTCCTCTCAAAACCCTAACCAAAAATCACTGTCTCAAGCACAATCATCATCCGCCTCTCTGGAAAAGACCTCAGAAACCCACACTTATGAGGAATACACTCTCAAACCTCCTGCCTCTACTCTCGCTGAAAGAATCGTCAAAGCAAGGGTGAAATTCCTCAAAAGAGCAGGAAAGAAGGGTTCCAAGAAAATGGTTGCCAGACCCTCGCTTCCGACGCCGGCATCACCAGTCGTCGTTGAAAAATCAGTTGAGGTAAGAGATGACTCAACCTTAACTAGTTCTACTGCTTTAGAATCTGTTAAAATCCCTGGGAAGTTGCGCACTGAAATTTTAGTTAAAGGGCTAGATGATATTGTAGGATCAGTAGAGCCTAGTGGTATAACTGATAGGGGGAATGTTAGTGGAGAAAATTTGCAGATTGTGCAAGAAGACTTAGTTCCTAAGATTGGGTTTCACGTTCCCTTAGTGACTGACAAAGTAGAGGAGGTCAATATAGTTGAAATGTGTTGGAAAGATTGAGAGAAGAGGATTCTGCTGAGTCTCAAAAGGGCCGAGTCAACGAACCTAGTTCAAAGGCTGCTCCTATTGAGAAGGTTCATGTGATGGCTGTGTTGGAAGGTCAGTAGGTGGGGGACCTAGTTCTGTTGAAGCTACAGAGGAATCGAGTCAAGAACCTGGCTCTTGCTCAGTTCATGTAGTAGCTGAGGATGCAGAACTTGACTGGACTGACTCTGAGGGAGAGAAAGATGAAAAAGTTCAGGATGCTGATGGTGTAAGTGAGAAAGCTGTAGAGAAACAAAAGAAGTGTGTTAAAAGAAAGTTTGGGAAAGAGGATAAGAAGTTGATGGAAGAGGAGGAAGAAAAGAAGGTAGTGTTTGTAAGTAAAACAAAGCCAAAAATAGATAAGAGAAGAAAGCTATTGAAAGGGGGGAAAAGCTGTGTCAAAAATCAGGCTGGTGGATGAGAGTGATGAGAACTCTCAGGGTGAAAATGGGAGTGATGATAAGCCTACTGTCAGACAGCACCTAGGAGGGTGGCTACTAGGTCTGCCCTGAAGCAGCAGGTAGAGAAGATGGCAAATCTTGAGAAGAAGAAGGTTAAGAAGATGGTTGATGAGAAGCAGGTGAAGAGTGTTGTTGAAGCAAAGAGGGAGAGTGATGAGGATGAGAGTTATGTTGATCCTAGTGATTCTGATACAGATAGTGAGGTAGAAAGCAAGAAGAGGAAGAAAGATACTGATGAGGAGGTTGACAAAGCAGCCATCTTTGCTAGGCACCAAGTATTCGCTGGAAGCATCTTGAGTGACCTAAATGAGCACAACATGAAACCTCTGCTAAGGAAGGTAGAGGATCAAGACTAGTTGAACCTCTTTGCTAAGGAGAATAAATTACTGTATGCTGAGAAGATCAGGGAGTTCTACATTAACTGTAGAGTTGCTGCAAAAAGAGTGTTCTCAGATGTCAAAGGAGTGGAGATAGAGTTTGGAAGGAAGGAGCTGGGAGTAATTCTTGAAGTCCCTGCTGAAGGTTATTATAGGTACATCAAGTTGAAATGGCCAAAGAGAACTGATCGTGTAACTCCTCTGAGTGTTGTGAAGAAATTCTCTGGAAAGACTAAACTCAGAAAGGAAAGAAAAGTTGAGAAGAAAGAGATGGAACCTGCACATCAGTTGCTCTTTGAATTTGTTCATAGGTTCCTGTTGCATAGAGGGGAAAGGAACAATGAGGCTTGTGCTCTTGACTCTACCTATATAGACCTACTGGATAGAGGAACAAGGATCAATCTACCTGGTCTGATCATCAGACACATAAAGAGGATTGCTGATACTGATCAAAAGCCACATTCTTTGGTGCATTCTTACATCCTGCAACAGATCTTTGAGAACTTTGGGGTGCCCTTGGAAGATGGGAAGAAGCCAACTCTGCATCAGATGTTTGGCTAAAATGTGCTGAAAAACTGTGATTTCTTCAATGAGAAGAGATCATCCAAGAGGCCAGTGCTAGTCAAGCAAGAGCAGCCTGAAAAAAGTGAGGACTTTGGACCGGATGAAGCAATTGCAGCTGTGAATGAATTGGAGCAGCATGTTCTGGAAGTGAATGAAGAGAATGCTGAATTGCAGAGGTAGCTAAAGGTGAAGGATCAAGAAATTAATTGCTTGAAGATCGAGTGCCACAAGCATAAGGCCGAGTTGGTGATAGAAAGGGCCAAGAATTCAAAGAATATTGAGGAACTTGTCAAACACTTCAACCTGAAGACCTGAGTCCTACCCATTTCTTTTCCTGTCCTTGTTCAAATCCCTACTTTCCTTTCCTATGTGTCCTTCCTTGCTGTGTGTTTTTAAGACAATCATTTACAGTTGTGTACTTAATTGGGCTATGTGTTTGCCACGTCCTGGATAATTGGTTTTAAATTTATCTTGTTTGAATTTGGGTATGTTCTATTATATATCTGGTTCTGGTTGGGCCCTTAGCCTTATTCTTGTGTGCTTAGTTAACTTGTTTGCCTTGTGCTCTAGACTGGATTATACTGACTAGTTCTTGCAGTATTTTGAATCTTTTCAATGATGCCAAAAGGGGGAAGAATGAAATGTTGGGGTGTTTGTGAGGTGTTTGTGACCTAACTCATCTGTTAAAATTTTCAAATATATTTTTGCTTCTGTGTTTTTGGTGTTTTTTGTATGTCTAGGTTCTTTGGCAACATTTGTTTGTCATCATCAAAAAAGGGGAATTTGTTGAGGTGAATATTTTTAAGAATGACAAACGAAGGACCCAGTGGTTCTGGAGGAGAACCTGGTCCTTACGAAGAAGGACACGACTGATCGAAAAGATTAAGGGTTGCAAATCCTTGCAGAACTAGGAAGAGTAGCGCGTGTACGAGTATGCATTCTAGTAAGCTAAAAGAGGTTGTATCGTGGCTGTGTCTTCGAAGTACGAATAAGAGTTGGAGCTAAACAAGGAAAGAAGTCACAGGAAATCCTGTCCTGCTATAATTACAAGGTTTCCTTGTGAAATACAACTAGGGTTATGAAGCCCATATAAAAGCTAGCAGTCGAGGCAGCCGATATTCAATTATTCACAAAGAGAGTTGAGAGCAATACAAAGGTGATCCAATAACTTTCAAAGTGACATAACTGTTGAAGACAACTTTCGAAGGCCACATAGTTAAACTTAGATATTCTGTCTAGGTTCTTGTTTTGAAGTTGTCATAGTTTTGTGCTATCATTGTTTTACATACATGCTTTCTTTAGAAGCAACTGTATTAGGTGAACCATTGTGAGATTACTTTGTAAAGCTAGAGTGTAGCTTTATTGAGTGAATAGGGTCTAGAGTGTAGCCCCTTGGTTACAGAGTTTTTGTAATCTAAAACTTGCTCTTTGTGTTAGTAGATTGGTTCAAAAATCCCAGAGTGTGGGTCGTGGTTTTTCCCCCTTGAGCAAGGAATTTTCCACGTAAAAATACTGTGTTCTCTCGTTTTGCAATTTGTGTGTGTTGTTGTGTTTGTTGTGGAAAACTGGTGCGACAAGAACAAGGTTCTTGTTAGTAAGAGGTTGGTTCTTAGAAGAAAATTGGAGGACACTATTCAACCCCCTCCCCCTCTCTTTTCTAGTATCTATAGGAGGTGCTTAGATTATAACAGATAACAATGCCGCTTGTCATTTGATCTACGCTCAATCCACTGACCACGAAGGGTGTGGGGCCGTCGTCAAAGATAATAGTACCCAACAAGGAGTCGGGGTCGATTTCCACAGGGAGCTAGCAAAGCAATCTATTAAACTTAGAATGAATAAAGTTGGGTTCTATGAATTATTTGTGTATTCCTGATTAAATATGGTAAAAGTGGTTTAACTACAACTTCAATTAATCTATAAGCATAAGACAAGTTAATATTAACGATTGGTGTAAACGATGAGAATGAGCTAGAGGTTTACTTATTCCGACAAGATTCTTATAACCAAACACTTATATTAATCTCATAAATAATATGGGTAACGTCAATGGTCGGACATCTAATGTATTTCTCAAAACCCATTAGAGATAGGGAGGATTTACCTCATCACGCCCGTTAGAGTCAATAATGAGGTGCTAGAAACCCTAGTCCAAAAACCCGAGCGGGGGATGACCTTTTTAGATCTTCTCCTTTGAATGGGGTAGGCCGTAGCCAATATAACCCAAATTCTCACTAATTTCTAGTAACCTACACCTCCAACCCTGTTAGGGTGATGAAAGCAGAGTTATGTTCAAGTACGGCCGTGCCTTAAACCTTAGTCAAGAAAAGTACGATAGAGAACTAGATTTAACTTAACCTATAGATTTTATAAGATTATGTACAAGGTTTAAGATAAAATAATCAAATCTTCATGAATAAACTCCTAGTATCAGAAATGCCAAGAATCATATAAGAATATATTAAGAAATAGAATTCTTACAAAAAGATTCAAGTTAGAACCCTTCCTTTGCCTCCAAGAATATTCAAAAGTATGTTAAAGTATATTCTAAGCTAAAAAGGGGTCTGGTTTCTAGGAGGCATAACAACCTATTTATAGGCATGTGTTTAAAAGCTATGCTAGTATTTACAAAATTTCCATTTTGCCCTGTTTTTTCGTCAAACCGGCGGGCCGCATAATTAGTTGTGTGGCCGCCGAATGTGATTCGAACTCTTCTATTTTGTTGCTCTGTGATGCAGGTTCGGCGGGCAGCAGGATCTTCGGCGGACAGTTCCCACACTCGCACTTTCTCCGAGCTCACTAATATAGTTGGCGGAGCCCCACAATCTTCTGCAGGATCGCATTGCTTCTTCAACAACTGTCTCAGTGGTCCGCCATTTTTCTTCACAGGATCCTGATGGGCTCTTGAACTCTCTCCTCCTTTAGTAGGCAATTCGGTGGGTAACCGATCAAGCTGCGGCTTGTTTTCCTTGTTCTTCAAAATGTAGCCAAAGTTTGCTTGTTTTTGTTCTTTTCTTTATTCCTTTTGGCTTTGTATATTGATATTCTTTGTAAACCTAAAACATGGAAATAAATGTAAGATTTACTCAAATAATAAAGCTTTTATGACGTGAAAGCTAGTCTAAAAGAGTTATAAATGCACGCAAAATGCTAACGCATCAACTCCCCCAAACTTAAGCTTTCGCTTGTCCTCAAGCAACATTAAGAACCATCTTATGTATCACAATTTAGCACATGGATCAAGTTCAACACTGAGACCAAGAAAAGAGGAAGTTCATGACTTCGGTTGATGCTAACAATTAATTTCACACATGAGAATTCAACCAAACAATCCACAAGCACCCAAGTCACAACTACATCACTAGAGCTTCTAGTGATGACTAGAGCATGCATATCACAATTGTTTTCTCAACTTACCTAAGGCTTTCTTAATTGCACCTTCAAGTCTCAAGTCCCTTAATGCTCTCATCGCAAGGAATGAGTCCCTATCTCTCAATATAATTTAAAAAAAAGGGATCCTCAAGTCTAATTCCTCACTCTCACAAATGAATGCAAGTTAAGCACATACAATGTCAGAGACTTGGCCTTAGTGTCACTTGTCATTTTATTTCATGTCAATTAGTGGAGGATCAAATAGGACTTCTAAGGTTGTAATATAGGCTTTTGGATATAGGTAGGGTATTATTTGGATAAGAAATTACTAAATTCCCTCCTTGGGCTCTACATCATCTTTGCATTAATTTCACTTTGAGCTTTCTTTTTTACATTTAACTCTTATTCCCATTTTTCTTACTTGATCTTTACTTTGTGCCTCTTATTTCTCTTTTTGCTTTGTCATTTCAAAATTTTCTTGCTATTTTTCTATTTTCTTGATTTTCTTCTATTCTTCCTTTGCCACTTTTCTATACAATCATTTTTCTTTTTGAAGAGCCACTTAGCTTTCATTTCTTTGTTTCCCTCCCCCAAAGACTTTAGTCTAAGTTGCACGTTTTTCAATACCTCAAGGAGGTAGGACCAAGAGAAGGTTAGTGCTATCAAGCACTTAGAATTGGCTCGGGCTGTTTACATGGCTATAAAAAAAAAGGATATTGAGGCTCAAAATTGGCTAGCTAAGGAATAATTTCATTTGGTGGCTTGAAAGGCTCAAACGGGGTCAAAGAAATGCATATCATCCTATCCAACTACTAATTTTACACTCCATTCATTTTCAAGGACACACAAGCCAAGTTCTAACATGCATATGCAATTAACAAGCTTTAAGTAAGAACTCACCTCACTAGCACAAGGGACAAGAGACAAGAACATCAACTTTCAAACACTTAAGGTGAGGATTTAACCTATACTACACATGCATAAAGTCATCAAAAAAACCTAAAGGTTATAGGTGCAACTCTCAACAAACAATCCGCTAACTTTCTCATGTGTGCTCCTGATATGTTAGTATCAAACAAGTCACAAAACAAGGATGACACTACTATGATTAGAGTCCTAAAAAGTGCGCGGTTCAAATGAATTGTATTCTTGGGAAAAGAACCGATTCAAAGAAAACCAAGAAGGTTATTTACTAATTCAAAGCTATTTACACAAATGGTATTAACAATGGGGTGGTTGCTATTTCGGGCCCAAGTAAAAATAAGTTTCATGTGGGTTCCCTACGCATCGCAACAAGTGCGAATAAGAGGAAAGAAGGCAACATCCCTAGCATAGTTCACGGGAGTACCTTAGGAATCTTTTCTTTCTAGGGTTTTCAAACTTTTTCAATTTTTTTTTGTAGAATTTTGTTATATAGCAACTAACAACAATTAAACAACAATTAAACTATGAATCTAAAGACAAGAATTTAAACATAAACATCCTAATTAAAGTGAACATCCTAAGTTAAACAAACATCAACATGAAACATAGTTTAGGTCATATCATAAAAGATTAATTACCCCACCCCCAACATGAAAAATTGCTATGTTCCAAAATAATTAATCCAAAACAAAACACAAGTTTAATACGTAAGGGGTAAGAGTGCTCCCTAAGATGATCATGATGATGGTGGATGAGTTGTGTCCTTCTCAAGTAGAGTTGTCAATGATTCTTTCTCACTTGTCGGACTTTGGATTTTGTCTGTGGGAGCTGGGGATGATGTTGCAACTGGTTTGGCCTCCATGGCCTTCCTGTTTGCTTCTTCCAACTTGGCAAGTTGTTCTTTCCTTGCCTTTTCTACTTCTGCTGGTTGTGCTTCCAATTTCTTCCCTGCATCTTCCATTCTTTTCTTGTTTGCTTCTCTTTGGATCCTTTCTTGCTCATTCTTTTTGGTTTTCTCTTCTTCTGTTTCTCCTTCTTTCCTATCCACTTCTTTCTCACCTTTCTTTGCACTGTCGTCCAGCTTTCTTTTTCTCACATATGCTTTGGTGTCCTCTTTGGAGTAACCTGCTTTGTCACCTTCTTTTGGTTTGGAACCCACTTTTTCTTTCACTTCTTCTCCTCTCTTTTGCTTCTTCAATTCAGGGCCTTCATTGTTTTTCTCTTCTTGTGCTTCCTGTGCTTTCAACTCTTTTCTCCTTTTGAATTTTTCCATTCTGAATGCAAGCAAACTGGCTTCTATCTCACTTGGGATCTGTTTGACTGTTTGAAAGCCTTGTTCTTTTGTGGTATCTTTACCTTGGGAGTCATCTTCTTTTGTATTCTCACGAGCATCTTTTTCCACAGATTTGCTTGCTTTGCTAGGTCCAGCTCCTTGGGTTCTCATTAACTCAATCTTCAAGGCTCTAAGCTCAAATTTTATTTTCTGTTATGAGGCTTTCAAATCTCCTACTCTTTTTCTCACCTCTTGCAGCTTTTTGGTATTGTCTTGCACAACTTTGGTCAGCTCCTTCATGGCATCTACCACAGGGTTGAGTGCTTTTTCTAGCTCAGCTGATGGCCCTTTGAGGTGTGTCACCTTTGTATCCAGTCCCAACAATTTGTCATCTAATCTCTTTAGTGCTTGGGGAATGTTGAAAAGCCCGAATTGGCGTGCTGAGACATCATCCAATCTTGGAGGAGGAACTGGAATCTTCCTAACCGGAGACTTCTTCCCATCTTGAAGAGTTGCAGCTACTATGTCATCTCTCTCCATCTTTGCAAGAGCTTCCATTTCTTTAACTTCATCATCTTGGATTCTTTTGAGATCTATTATACCCTTTCCTTCAATCAAATAATCAGTATCAGGTAACATGGGTACCCCCTGTATCAACTTAGTTAGCAAATAAGGAAAAACAATGGCAGTGCTATCTTGGTGGGCTTTGTGATCAATGGCTCCATGGATGACCTTGACTACATTGATAGGATAATAGCGCATGATAGAAGCTATGAGGACTGCTTTCTCATTTGTGATTCTTGTGTCATTCAAAGATGGGAAGAACCTGCTAGTTATCACAGCATTCAGCCTTTTGCAATTAAGTTTAGGTCTTTATTTTTGATTTCTCTCCCAGGTTTTGTCCATTCTGGAATGATTCTAGGTGCAGCAATGATGGTAGCAATCCAACTTCTCAAGCTTATCTCTTCTTCAGTTTCCCACATGTCAACTTTTGCATCATATTCACTTTGATCAAGTGGTGGTGTCAACCCATATGCTTCATTGATCTCCTCATCACTGAAAAAGACTTCAACTGTTCTCACTTTGACTCTGAAAGACTTCTTCTTTTCTTGTCAAAAATTGGCATAAAACTCCTTCACCGTCACTTCATTATATTGGCCAGGGGGTTCGAACAAAAACTCCCACTTTCTCCTCTTTATCTCATCATAAAACTCCTCTCCATATTTCTGGGTCCATTCGGGTTGCACCATCTTTTCTGGGTTGATGGATCTCATTGTGTTGAAAACTGCTTCAACTTTTGCATTCTTGTTGAATCTATTGTTCATGATCTTCTTCACCCTCCGGGGTTCTTTCTCACCCTCCAAAATGAGTTGCTCTCCTTCATCACACCAATCTTCTATGTCTGACTTAGCCTCCTCCACTGAATCAATATGCTTGAAAGACTTGGAAGGCTTTAAAGTCCCCTATCCAGGAGTTTACTTCTGTTTGGAAAACTAAGGATCTACTTTTGTCTTCCCCTTCTTATAGGCTTCTTCTTCTGCCCTTGCCTTAGCTAGATTAGCTTCTAGCTTTTTCCTTTGTTCCGCTTCCTTTTTCTGGGCATCTGTGAGTACTTGCTTCTTTTCTCCTCTATGCACAACATGTTTGTTCTTCATGATTGCCTAACAAGATCATCTCAAAGAGAAATGTTAGTTCCTGCACCAACTATACTATTCTACTCCGACACTACACAAAGTTTACTAAACTCCAGCACAAGCAATCTAGGAAAGAAGCAAAACAATTGCAAGTTCAACATGGATTTTTGTTTTAGTCACATAAGTCGGCGGCTAGCATAAAGAAATGCGGCCTCACAGATGGGAATTGGTGGCTCGCATGGAGCATTGCTGAACAAACTCGGTGGGGCACCAGTCAAATTGTGGGAGGCAGGCCTACTTTGCACTTTTATAAAAAAACATTCTGATGGTATCGGCGGCCCCGCAATTGAGTTGGCAAGCTCACCGAAAGGGTCCTCACTTTATACTGCAGCCTTTCTCTCCTGAGAGGCGGCTCGCCACTTGAGGTGCGAGAGGTTAAAATCTCATGTCCAATTTCCACGCCCACTGATGTTATCGGCAGCTCTGCAAAAAGGATTGCTAGCTCGCTGAGTGCATTCCGCACTTCATGTTGCGGCATTTTTCTTTGCTCGGCGGATCGCCTATTGAGGTGCGAGAGACAAGTCTCTCTTGCACAAGAGCTGTGCTCATTGACCACACCGGCAGCTCTGCAGGTGAAACTGAGGGTCTGCTGAGTGGTTTAGCACGTCAAAGTGCGATCTTAATTCCTTATCAGCGACTTGCCGAATCATTGGCCAATTTCAATCTATAATGCACAAATCCCAATTTATTCCATTCTCACAACCTGTAACACCCCCAAACCTACTCCTATGTGGTCTTTTCAACTTCTCACAACGTTCAAACACTCTCTCAAGAACAAGACCACAATTTCAACCAATTTTCAATGAAAAGTCAACCAAATCAAGACAAACTACCCATGCTTAGGGCATAAAATTCAACAAACTACCCCAAAATTCTATAAAGTATCACACATATTTAGGGCATAAAATTCTATAAAATCAAGATAAAACTACCCCAATCATGATATTCACCAAACCCACCCCAACATGATGTTTAACTTACCTATGCTTAAGAATAACAAGAATTTTACAAACTAAGGAATGAAAACATACTGGATCTGAGATAAAATTGGAAACGGGTCGAGAATGGGTGGTGAAATCCTGTACTTGTGAGTGATTTGGAGTGATGGTTTTGTTTTGGGTGAGTCGGAGTGCGTTGGTTTTTACAGTGGGTGTGTGAAAAGTGAAAAAATAAACTTACCTGGGGCCTTTTATAGTCGGGTAACCCGACGAAGCCCATGAAGAGTTGCGGCCTACATTTTACTCGGCTGGTCGCCGAATTCAATGCGATTAGGGTGCAAGTTGCTTTTCAAGCGCATGGGAAGGTGGACCGTAAGAACATCTTCGGAGCTGGATTGGCATCCCGCCCTTTTTTCGTTTGGATGGTTCTCAACTCCGCAAGAGCAAGCTTGCTCACTGACCAAGTCGGTGGCCCGCAATTGCTTTGGCTGGTCATAGACTGCCTTCCGCAATTCTTTCGGCAGTCTCTTATTTCTTGCTTCCTCAATTCTTTCACTTTTCCACCCTTTGCATTGTTCCTGCACTAACACCACTTGACCAAGATCAAATGTAACTATCCAAGAATTTCATATGCAATTTCTACATTAACTAAAATTGTAATACAACAATTAAAAACCAAAAGTGCTAAAATATAAAACTTGGGTTGCCTCCCAAGAAGTACTTGATTTAACGTCGCGGCACGATGGTGTTACCTCAATCCATCAAGGATCCAAGAGATAGATGCAAGCGACCTCTCTAGGTTCGGCTTCATATCTTAAGTAGTGGTTCACTCTTTGGCCAGTCACTCGAAAAGTTTGGAACTTCCCCTATCTTGCAATTCAACCAATCCTATGGTGATGTGTCCACCACCTTGTACGGTCCACTCCATTTGGACTTCAATTTGCCCGAAAAAAGGTGTAGCCTTGAATTTAACAATAGCACCATATCTCCCGCTTTGAATGCACGGTTCCATATCTTCTTGTCATGGATGATTTTCATCTTCTCTTTATAGAGCTCGGCATTTTCATAGGCAAGGAACTTTATTTCCTCAAGTTCATGCAATTTCTCAACCTGTGACTTGAAAGCTTCCTCCCAATTCATATTTAGCTTTTTCAATGCCCAATAGGCTTTGTGCTCCAACTCGACGGGGAGATGGCAAGCTTTGCCAAAAACCAACCGGAACGGTGACATCCCAATCGGAGTTTTGTATGCCGTGCGATATTCCCATAAGGCATCATCCAACTTTTTGGCCCAATCCGTTCGGTTCACATTAACCGACTTGGCTAAAATTTGCTTTATCTCGCGATTTGACACTTGCACTTGACCACTTGTTTGGGGATGGTAAGGTGTAGAAACGTTGTGTCTCACCCCATACTTCTCCAACAAGGAATTAAAAGCTTGGCTGCAAAAGTGAGTTCCCCCGTCACTTATGATTGTGCGAGGGGTGCCAAATCTTGTGAAAATGCTTTTTTTTAGGAAGGCGGTGACACTTCTAGCTTCATTGTTTGGCAAGACAAATCTCTCAACCCATTTGGACACATAGTCAACCGCCACAAGGATGTATTTTATGCTATAAGAACTTGGGAAAGGACCCATGAAGACAATCCCCATACGTCAAAGAGTTCTACTTCCACAATGGGGTTTTGGGGCATTTCATGCCTTTTTGAGATTCCCCTCATTCTTTGACATTGATCACAACTCTTTGTTTATTCATGAGCATTCTTGTACAAAGTAGGCCAAAATAAATCACATTCAAGTACCTTTTCCACCGTTCTAACACCACCATGATGTCCTCCATATGGAGAAAAGTGACATCCTTCAAGAATAGCTCCTTGCTCGGCTTCGGCAATACATCTTCTTATCATTCCATCGACATATACTTTGAATAAAAAGGGATCATCCCAAAAGTATTGTCGGGCATCTTTCATAAACTTCTTCTTTTGATTGAATGAGAAATCCTCCGGGACTTCTCCACATGCAACAAAATTGGCTAAGTTCGCGTACCAATGGATGTCTTCCCAAGATACTGCCAATATTCTCTCATCTGGAAAAGAACCATTGATCTCAAGTATTTCTTTTGAGCGCCCTCCTCTTCCAAATGGGATAAGTGGTCCGCCACTTGATTCTCGGTTCCCTTCCTATCAAGCACCTCAAGATCAAATTCTTGTAGCAAGAGCAACCATTGTATCAATCTTGCTTTTAAGTCTTTCTTGGCCATCAAATACCGGATGGAGGAGTGGTCGATGTGCAGAATGACCTTAGATCCAACTAAATAAGATTAGAATTTCTCATAAGTAAACACAATGGCCAATAATTCCTTCTATGTCACCGTACATGGTCTTGCTAGCATAGTATATCAGATGAAACATCTTCTCAACTCTTTGGCCAAGCACGACCCCAAATACTACATCACTAGTATCACACATAATTTCAAATGGAAGATCCCATCTTGGACTTATTATCACCAGTGCAGTTTTCAATCTTTTCTTTATCTCTTCAAAGGCTTTCAAGCATGCTTCATTGAATTCAAACTTGGCGTTTCTTTCAAGAAATTTGCAAAAAGGGTTTACAATCTTGGAAAATTCTTAATGAAATGCCGATAGAAACCTGCATGTCCCAAGAAGATGCTCACTCCTTTGACGGTTGTGGGAGGTAGAAGTTTAGAGATAACTTCAATCTTAGAATGATCAACTTCAATTCCCTTCTTGGACACCTTGTGCCCAAAGACTATTCCTTCTTGAACAAGGAAATGGGATTTCTTCCAATTTAGCACAAGCTCTGTCTCTTCACACCTCTCTAAGAATTTCTCCAAATTAGACAGACAATCATTAAAGGAATCACCAACTGCCGAGAAATCATCCATAAAAATTTCCAAGAAGTTTTCCACTATATCATGAAAGAGTGCGAGCATGCACCTTTGAAAGGTAGACAGGGCAATGCAAAGTCCAAAAGGCATCTTGCGAAATGCAAAGGTATCATATGGGCATGTAAAGGTTGTCTTATCTTAATCATTCGCTTCAATTGAGATTTTATTGTACCCCGAATATCCATTATGGAAACAATAATAAGCACGGCCCGGCAAACAATCAAGCATTTGGTCAATGAAAGGTAGAGGAAAATGATCTTTCCTTATTGCATTTTCGAGCTTTCGGTAGTCCATACATACTCGCCAATCGGTAATGGTTCAAGTTGATATAGCCTCACCCTTCTAATTGTGAACTACTGTCATCCCTCCTTTCTTGGGCACACATTGAACGCATCTAACCACTTTATGATCTCCTTCTTAACAACTTCTTGCATTAGAGGGTTCAACCTTCTTTGATGCTCCACCGTTGGTTTGCAACCTTGTTCAAGTAGAATCTTGTGAGTGCATACTCCTGGATCAATTCCCCTTATGTCTGCTAGAGTCTACCCAATGGCTTTAATTCACCTTGTCACCACTTCAACTAATTGATCTTCTTGCTCTTTGGTTAAGTGGGAAGAAATGATTATGGGAAGAGTGGAGTTTGGACCTAGTAATGTATATCTCAAGTGGGTTGGTAAGACTTTGAGTTCAAGATTGGGAGGATCTTCAATAGATGGTTTTGTAGGTAGTGTGGTTCGGTTTTCAAGGTCAAGTGAGAGTGTTTTGGGAACATAGGGTCTAGTGCCTAACCCTTCTAATGCCTTCATACACTCGGCAATACTCTCCTCATTGTCAATATCCATGTTCCAAATGGCCGCGGCCATTTTATCCACTTGGCTCACTAGGACACTCACTTTTTCTACAAGTGCATCCACAACCATATCCATATACGAACAATTGGCTTCCTCCTCCATAGGTTGTTTTAATATTTTACATATATAGAACACAACCTTCTCTCTATTAAATCAGAAAGTAACCTCTCCCTTCTATACATCACATAATGCTCTCCCGGTAGCTAGACATGGATGCCCAAGGATAATGGAGACATCAAAGTCCACCGGGCAATCAAGTATAATAAAATCCACCGAGAATATGAACTTCTCCACCTTCACTAGAACATTTGTAACAACTCTAATTGGTTGTTTCATGAAAAGGTCGACCATTTGCAAGTTCATTGTTGTGTCTTTTGGAACTTCCTTGGTAGTCAAAGTTTTGTACAGTTCATATGGCATCAAATTGATGCTTGCTTCAAGATCGCATAGAGCTTTAGGGAAATGTGTCCCTCCAATTGTGCATGGAACCGTGAAGGCTCCAGAGTCCTCCATCTTTTTTGCCATATGCTTAGAAACAATTGAGCTACATTGATGAGTAACCTTAAGTGGTTCATAATCATCATAGGTCTTCTTGGTGACAAGATCTTTCATGAGTTTAGCAATATTTGGCATTTGGCTTAATGCATCAACCAAAGAGAGGTTGATAGATGTCGTTGCTATCTTATCCCAAATATTCTTGGTTTGCGATTCTTGTCTTTGCTTGATACTCTATTGTGGGAAAGGAAGTGGAATTTTAGGAATGGAGCTTGGACTAGGAGGGCTTTGTTTGGGTGGTGGAGCTTTCTTTGGTTTGGCTTTTTGGGTAGTAGTGACTTCGGGATTTGTTTCTTGAGGGATTGCCTCATCAACAATTTCATGCCTTGGAATTTTTACATCCACGTCAATTGCCTTGCCTTGAATTAACTCTTCCTCCTTGTTTCGCTCATGAGCTTGCACCTCTATGTCCACACAATCATCTTTTGCTTTAGGATCATCCCATATTTTCCACTCCGGGTTGTAATTGCCATCACATGATCTTTGCCATTCTTCTTAGAATTCACCACCGTGTCACTAGGTAGTGCTCCTTGGGGTCTTTGATTCACTTGGTGAGATAGGATACTCATTTGAGATTCAAGAGCCTTGATGGAAGTATTGTGAGATGTGATCGTTTGCTTGATATATTTGATGTCATCGGAGTAACTTTCTTGATTATTTAGCACCTCTCCCATCATTTCTTCCAACTTAGATGGACCTTTTCCTTCATTCTCACCTTGCTTGAATGGGGCTCTTGGAACATAGCCTTGAGGGGTACCAACTTGTTTCCCATCTTGATTGTTGTTCCGATTTTGTCTTCCTCTATCTTGCCTCCATTGGTCTTGTTGATATTGGCCTTGTTGATATGGCCTTTGATAACCACCTTGATAGTTAGACATATAATTGGCCTATTCTTCACCATGGACATTGAAACATTATTCTGGAAAGTATTCGTCTTGCCTCTTTGAAGTAGGGTAAGAGGTAGAGCTCCGGGGTTTGCATAGCTAATAGGGGCTACTTGATGAGCAGCATTTGTTAACTTGAAGATTTTCCACCTTGTTCACTTTCTTCTCGTTGTCTTCCTTGGCACCTCTAAGAAGCTCAATGTTGGTAAGAATTCGAGTCATTTGCTCTTCTTGATCTTCAAATCTCTTCATATGCATGGGATTCATTCCTCCATCTCCACTTGGGTTTTGGGCTCTAGATTGCCAATCTTGAGATTGTTTGGCAACCTTGTTGAGAATATCCTTGACTTCTTGATATGTCTTGTCCATGATAGCACCTTCACACAAACTGTTAACGGTCGATTGGTTGATCTTGTTGAGACCGTGATAGAAAAATTATCGGAGCATGTCTTCTCCAAAACCATGAGTTGGGAAATATAGTAGAACTTCTTGAAAAACTTCCCAAGCTTCACACAATGAATCGGTTGGGTCTTGTTTGAACATAAAGACTTTATCTCTCATTGAAGCTTGCTTACCTTTTGGTAAGAATTTTGCTAAAAATTGCTTCAGAAGTTCCTCCCACGTGTAAATTGAATTCTTTGGCAACTTGTTCAACCATGCCTTGGCCTTCCCGGATAGAGAATAGGGAAAGACCCTTAGGCGTAAAGATTCCTCCGAACAATGGGCTGACTTGTAGAGATGGTATGTTTGGATGAAATTCCTCAAATATTCATTTGGATCATTATGCTTGCCTCCACTAATGTATCCATTTTGATCAAGTCCATGCAAGATCATTTGTGGAGTGTTGAAAGTAACATTACCACGAATGGGTGGTGGAACAAGTGCGCTAGCAAAACTATCTATATTTACGTCTTCATCGAACTCTTCCACATCTTGCACCGATGGATTTGCATTTCGGGCACCCCTTGCATTCCTTTTGTTCCGGTTGACATTGCGAACATTCACTTGATTGGCTCTTTGATTAGCTTGATTAACACGAACACTTCGGTTTGCACCTCGGCCTCCTCGGCTAGCATTGTTGCCTCTTTGTTGTGCATTGCCTGCAACACCATCATTGTTGTCAATATTCACTCTCGCATTAGCTTGATTGTTGCCAATGGGGTTTCCATCAATTAGGGCACCATCTTCCACTTCCGGTTGGTTATTCTCTTCAAACACATCATGAATTTCATAGCTTTCCTCACTAAGAGAAGTATCATCATAATCTTTCTCGGTTTCTCCATCATAATCATTTGGAGCCATTGGGGCATTTGGAAATGGAACTCCCTCATTTGTTCAATTGTAGAGGGGATTCCGCATAGCTCGATCTGGATTTCTTCTCATTGCTAGTAGTCACCTACACACAGTAAACCAAAAACAAGAGGCAAAATGGTAGGAATAACCTACAAAATAAGAATACGGAATATTCAATCTAATAGATGTACCGTAGCTCCCCGGAAACGGTGCCAAAATTCGATCCACGCTTAATCCATTCACCACGTAGGGTGTGGGGCAGTTGTCAAAGATAATAGTACCCAACAAGGATTCAGGGTCGATTTCCACAGGAGGCTAGCAAAGCAATCTATTAAACTTAGTATGAATAAAGTCAGGTTCTACGAATTGTTTGTGTATTCCTAATTAAATATGGTAAAAGTGCTTTAACTACAACTATAATTAATCAATAAGCATAAGACAAGTAATTATTAACAATTGGTGTAAACGATGAGAATGAGCTAGGGGTTTACTCATTCCGATAAGATTCCCCTAACCAAACACTTGTATTAATCTCACAAATTATATGGGTAGCGTCAATGGTTCGACCTCTAATGTATTCCTTCAAAACCGTTAGGGACAGGGAGGATTTACCTCATCAAGCCCGTTAGGGTCAATAATGGGGTGCTAGAAACCCTAGTCCAAAAACCTGAGCAGGGATGACCTTTTTAGGTCTTCCCCTTTAGATGGGGGTAGGCCGTAGCAAATATAACCAAAATTCTCCCTAGTTTCCATTAACCTACACCTCCAACCCTATTAGGGAGATGAAAGAAAAATAGGGTTAGGTTCAAGTACGGTCGTGCCTTAAACCCTAGTCATGAAAAGTACGATAGAGAACTAGATTTACCTTAACCCATAGATTTTATAAGATTAAGTACAAGGGTTAAGCTAAAATAATCAAATCTTCATGAATAAACCCCTAGTATGAGTTTAGCTACTCATGCTAGGGTCTAACACACACATAGTAGAAGATGAAATAACAAGAATCATATAAGAATACATTAAGAAATGGAATTTTTACAAAAAGATTCAAGTTAGAACCCTTCCTTTGCTTCCAAGAATATTCAAAAGTATGTTAAAAGTATATTCTAAGCTAAAAAGGGGTCTAGTTTATAGGAGGCATAACAACCTATTTATAGGCATGGGTTTAAAAGCTAGGCTAGTATTTACAAAATTATCATTTTGCCCTATTTTTTCGTCAAACTGCCGGTTACTCGGTGGGCCGTAGAATTAGTTGTGCGGCCGCTGAATGCGATTCTAACTCTTCTAGCTTGTTGTTCTGCGATGCAGGTTCGGTGGGCAGCAGGATCTTCGACGGATAGTTCCCACACTTGCAAACTTTCTCCGAGCTCACTGATATAGTCGGTGGAGCCGTACAAGCTTCTGCCGGATCACATAGCTTCTTCAAAAATTGTCTCAGTGGTCCGCCTTTTAGCTTCACATTGTTCTGATGGGCTCTTGAACTCTGTCCTCCTTTAGCAGGAAATTCGGCGGGTAGCCGATCAAGATGCGGCTTGTTTTCCTTGTTATACAAAATGTAGCCAAAGTTTGCTTGTTTTTGTTCTTTTCTTCATTCCTTTTGGCTTTGTACATTGATGTTCCTTGTAAACCTGAAACATGGAAATAAACATAAGATTTACTCAAATAATAAAGTTTTTAGGACGTGAAAGCTAGTCTAAAAGTGTTGTAAATACACGCAAATCGCTAACGCATCATCACCGCTCAAAGTCAGGGCATGACCAGCACACTGACTCACCATAAAAGCTAACTAGCCAACTGAACAATTACACGACAAAAAAATACAACAAAAGAATGGCCAACTTTCTCTTTTTAAAGACAAAATAGCATCACCTTTTTTAATCTTGAATTCACAGTGGTTTTTCTCAAAGGAATCCCAAAATTTACGTCCAACCAAAATCACTTGATAACTTTTAGAAGACTTAGATCTCCATGTAAGGATCAACATTAACCCTTTTATATAATTAACTAGCTCAATAATCATACATAGTATTGTATTGGGTGAAAATTTACTAAACCTTGACGATAGGGCTCGGGACATGGTTTGGTTGAGTCTTTTGGAAATGATCTCTCGAAGTCACTGCTCAACTCCCGAAGCTAGTTGCCTCGGGCAAGAAATAGATCTTGGCTACAGATCACTACTCAAGACGATTAGAAGAAAATCGTCATGAGGTGTGAGGCTCACCCCTCGGTGAAAATCCGCTCTTCATTGAACAAGCCCTTACCTCTGTAACCATCGACCGTTGCCCACGTATTAAATAGGGAGATCATGGTTAGACCACGACTGAATGTGGAGTAATGGCCATTAAAAGCAGTAATTGCTATTTTCTTTCTTGTAGACTATTAATAGTCATGAAAGGATTATGTAAAAACATCCACAAATATATCAAATACACTTATTCTTTGTCTCTTAGCTTTTTTCCGATTCTTTTTATCAAGTTTGTTTTCTTTTACGGCTTTGATACAAATAATTGCTAGTTAACCCAAAACAAATTTGATTTTTTGTTCTAATCAAATTTAGGCCAACACAAATTGATGCCATCTATGGGGATCTAGAAATAACATTTATTCCGAAGTCTCACTCCCAGCTTTACAGAGTATTCTT
This sequence comes from Petunia axillaris subsp. axillaris, assembly GCA_029990575.1. Lineage (NCBI taxonomy): Eukaryota > Viridiplantae > Streptophyta > Magnoliopsida > Solanales > Solanaceae > Petunia > Petunia axillaris. The sequence goes on from JARKNS010000004.1 coordinate 140,283,586, forward strand.
ACTAATATCATTCAATGGCAGACAACACTAAAACCTCTGATAACACAACGATCCAAACTCCCGACTCAACCACTAGCGTCACTTCGTCAGGTGGTGGAACACCAATAACACCACCTAGCTTAACACCACCTGGCTTTACACCATCTAGATTGACGCTCATTGGCTTAACACCGCCCGTTGGTTTGACTCCTTCAACTAGTTTAAGCCCTCCAATAGGGGGTACTCCACCACCACCAACCGATCCCTCATCATCAAGTTCAAACGACCCTTTTCAGTTGTATGTGATGGCAACTTTGCAACGACTTCAAGAGCAATTTTCTGCTTCCTCTGGAAATGGGAGAAACACAAAAAATCCCATTGAGCCTCCACTTGCCACACTCAATAGGAGCATCCCGAACGTTGTTTCTACGGGGGCAACAATAGTGGGACTTCCAAATGGGGCCTCATCTGGTGGCTCGGGGTTTGCGCCATTAGGGAATCAACCCTTTGGAGCAGCTCCAACGGTGGCTTAAACTAGCATCCCATCAAAGTTTGAGAAATGGAAGAAAGAATTTGAGGGCATCATGAAAAAGCGGCTCGAAAATGTTCCTGGGTTCAGAAAACCTCAGCGAGCTATATATATTGAGAAATGCAGGAAACAACCTTTTAAGCCCGAGGTTGCTCCCTCTCTCATTCCCAAACACTTCAAGCTACAAATCCTGAAGAAGTACGATGGGACATGTGACCCCGTTGATCACATAACTGAATACACGGCCATGGTCAAGAGCAACGACTTGACCCCAGTGGTAGGCTTGGGCATCGAGCGAGCCGAGCCTAACCGAGCCCAAGAGTAATCGAGCTTTATACATACCGAGCCGAGCCCAAGCCAAGCTCAACCAAGCTTTGATAGAGTTTGACCGAGCCCGAGCCGATTTTTTTCCTTGTGTCCCATACATAATAATATAAAAAAATATTTAAATTTTCTTTTTCATCATAATCATATATAAGGATAAAAGTACTAGTTTATCAATTGTTAACTATTGCATTAAGATATTAAATAGCAAGTAGACTTCTAAGTTTTTTTTTGGTAATTAAGCCTAATGAATGAAAGTTATATTTTAAAGAAAAAGTTATATGATTAATCAAGCTAATCATGTCGAGACGAGCTTTGACCGAGCCGAGCTTGATCGAGCTTTGACCGATCCGAGCCGAGATGAGCCAAACTTTAAATGAAATTGAGCCGAGCCGAGCTGAGCCGAGCTAAAAGACAACCAAGCCGAGCTGAGCTCCGAGCCGGCTCGGATCTATGCCCAGGCCTATCCAGTGGAAAGGGAATTACTGATTCTTAAGAAGTTTGTTGATACCCTCGAGAATGGAGCGTTGCGCTGGTACGTGCACCTCCCTTCCGAGTCAATATCAAATTTTGAAAAATTGCCCGATATGTTTATCAAGGCCCATACTGTAGTATAGAAGATCCTGAAGCGAAAGGAGGACATCTTCGAGGTTAAAAAAAATACCTCGAGCCGATCAAGGACTTTCTCGAGCGCTTTCAAGCCGAAAGAATGGACTTGCCTATAATGGATGATACTCTGGTAATCATGGCTTTCGAAAGAAATTTAAATGTGAGTAACTCCAAGGTTGATGCTGAACAGAAGAAAGAGCTCCAGCAGTATCAGGCTCAGACTTGGGGTGAACTGAACGATAGAGCCTCTGAAAAAATCAGGCTTGAAGAGGCTGAATGGAAGATGGCAGGTCGATATAATTCTAACCGAGGTGACGCAGAGTCCTCTCGACGCGCCAATGCACCACGAGGAAAAAAAGGGAGGTACAAGCCTTATAATTTGTAAAGGCAACATGTAAGCCAACCCCTCGAAGCACAGCAACTTGTAAAAAGGCTAGGGGAAAGGTTAGCACAAATGCCAATCAGAAGAACTCCTCAGGACCATCCTTGGTATCCAAGGATAAAGATTTGCCCTGAATCCCTGATTATAATTTCAACACTTCCACTTCCAAGCTGGTAAACGCCATAAAAGAGATGACGGATCAAGGTGTGAGGTTACCGAGGGATATGAGAACTCCCCCAGGGAAAAGAGATCAGACTCAGCAATGTGAGTTTCATATGGATTAAGGGCATGCCACCGAGGATTGCAAGGCATTGCGGCTCAAGATGGCTCATCTTCTCAAGAAGGGTCTGTTGGCTGAGTACCTCACCAACAAGGGGAAGGAAAATTTCTCCAAAAAGAGTGGTAAATGTTATAAGTGGGGAATCAGAGGTGAATTGTGTCAACTTTGCCGCTGCGAAGAAATTCACAAAGATTTCAATCACTGTGGAAAAAAAGACCCCGAGCTGGTGGGTCGAAGAATGCGATAGTCTTTGATACATAAGACTGTGATGGGATGATGTTTCCCCATCATAATGCTTTGGTGATCATGTTAAGGATCATCGATTGTGATGTTAAACGGGTTTTGGTTGATCCTGGTAGCTCGGTGAATATCATCAACCATGGAGTTGTTAAGAAAATGTGGTTGAAGGACCTCGTCGTCTCGAAAGCAACCATATTGACAGGGTTCAACAATTCAACCCAAAAAACAGCTGGGGAAATTACTCTTACGACAACTGCTGAATGGGTAGATAAGAAGACTGGTTTCCAAGTAATGGCAGAGGATATGGCTTATAATGTTATCCTCGGAAGGCATTGTATCCATGAGATGGAAGCTGTTCCATCTACCTTGCACCAGGTAATAAAGTTCCCAATACCATAGGGAATTCATGCTATCCGAGGAGAGAAATGTATAGCTCGTGAGTGCTACTCGATCGCGATGAAGAGTGGAGTAGCTCCGACCAAGCCATCCAAATAGCAATTATTCGGCCCGGGGCCTGCCGAAAAAGAGCACTCGGTTCTTAAAGTAGGCTCTTAAAGGGAAAACCAAATGGGTCCCATGATTTCTGACATTAAGGTACGTTACTTTGTCAAGCACAATCTTACGCTTACGGTACCAAGCTGTCAATGCCCCAAATTTAGGCCGAATGATGCTTACCCCTCATTTCTCTTTGTTTGTCCTTTTTAGGAAGCAAAGGGAACGACAAATAGTGCTTGGGTCTGCATTCTCCGCACCCGAACACTAGAGGGATGCAAGAGGAGTGGGTCCAGTCATCTTCGACTCGCGCCACAAACAACTGGGGACTTCAAACGGAACTTGAAGACTGTCAATCCATACACCGAGGACTGTTCCCCTAGGAGTTAGTCTTATTGTTTATCATAATCGCCCGAGGTGGATGTTGTAATAAGAATTTTCTTAATTTTTGCCCAAGTCTTGTTATGACCAGAACTTATGTAAATCAGCTCGAATTTCATCAATAAAATTGATCCAATTTGTTTTCTTCATTCGATGTTTAAAGCCAGTTTCTACCTTTACGCCTCTGCTCCTGAACAAGACGTCGTTCTAAGCTAGCTTCATTTTATACTATCTAAGTCTTGCAAGCAAATAACTCAAGTGATATGAGACATATACTTTCAATGCGAAGTAAAAGATATAATATTTTGAAGCATCCAAATATTCATTAAATGCCTCGGAAGCCAATACAAGAAGATTTACAAAATAGTGGCCCGAAGGCCTAAGGCTCAAAGCCCAAACAAAAATAAAATATGGAGCGCAGACAAAGTTCACTCGTCAGCAGACGAGGCTTCCAAACCCTCAGTCTCTTCATCACTCGAGCTTTCACTGCTCTAAGGAAGATTGCTCATCAACAACTGAGCCTTGGCGACATCCTCTTTCGCATTAGATATTGCTTCATCCAAGTTTACTCCAGCTTTGCACTGCTCGAGAGTCTTCAGCTTTGTCTGGATAATAGCACAGTTACTGTCAACTCGGGCTTTAGTATCACGAGACTTCACCTTAATCTTGATCTTGGACTTAAGCTTGGGTGAAAACATGGATCCCTTATTCTGAAGGGTCTCAACCTTTGCCTCGAGTGTTTGTGATTGGGTTTCAAGCTCGTTCACCTTTGATGAAAGCTTCTTTCATTGGCTTTGAAGCTGCTCGGTCAAATCATCGATCGTTGCATTTGCTGCTTCAATTTCAGCCCGGAGAATTTCTTCTTGAGCTTTCTTATTAGCTTCAAGCTTGGCAATGGTCTCTTGGGACCTGTCCAGCTCGAGGTTTGACTCTTCGGCTGATTTACGAGCTCGGTCCAGGTCAATCTCAGAGTTGAGCAAATGCTTCTCAAGATCAGCAACCTTGGCTTGAAATTTAGCTCTTATGCGATCCCAGCGATCCCCAATCTTCCTCAATTATGCCGTTCGATGAGCCTCCATCTCGGCCGCCTTTATAGTGTAAATAAAACACTACAAAAAGAAGGGGTTATGGAGGTGCACATGAAATTGAGAATGAAAGAATATGAAGCAAAAGAAGAAGATTATATGAATTGCTTGCTGAGATGCATAAGCCATCATATCATCGATTGGCAAACCCTCGAGGCGTTCTCGTTCTGCTGGGCCGAGCAAATCTTTAAGCATGATGGGAACAGCCACTGTGTCATCCAGCATACACAGGTCAGGAGGGATGCTTATCATCCTAGGTCAGCCTGAGCGTAGTTATCATCCGCCCTCTCTTCGTCGCGAGAAGGGTCGTCAGTCGCTCTCTCTTCGGCAGGAAGAATATCAGCCGCTTTGGCCTAGCCCTTAGCTTTCTCCGCTGCTCGGTTTTCTTCAAAGTTAACCACCTCAGCCTAATTATGGACCTCGCCTTCTGTAGGCTCGTCAACCTGGTCATGCTGAGGAACTTCAGGGGCGTTTAGATTTAGAGGGGTTAACTGATGCGCCCTTCTTTCTTCTTGAATCTAAACAGATGAAAGGATCATTAAGAGAAAGCGAGAAAAAAAATAAAGAAAGAAGTTAAGCCGAGGACTCAAACCTTTTGAAGCCTTGCGGCTGGGCGACTTCTTTGAAGCTTTGGCTTTGAGGATCGCTACCAAGTCCTCTAAGTCCTTCAAACTATCCCCAGCCTCGGGGAGTTCTACTTCTTTCTTCTCTTCTTTCTTCTTTTTCTTTTTCTCCTTTTTCTTTTCTTCCTTCACTTCCTTTTCTCCCTCTTCCGGCTCGGTAGCCGCCATATTGGGAAAACTGCAAAAGAGGAAGTAGGAGTAAGGAAAAGTCTTTAAATTAAGAGGAAGAAGGCGTAATGCACACTTACCATGTTGTTTGCACGACCACTATTTCTATTTCAACGCTGCTAAGATCATCCACGATCTCTCTGGCCTTGGCTTGGCGTCAATAAGTGTTTGAACCCAATCAATCAAACCCTCCGGGGGGTTGATGGAAAGCTTCTCCACTAAAAAAACAATGAAGAGTCGATTAAAGCCTGAGGAGCTGCGCAAATAAAGGAGAAGTAAAGGTTCGACAACTTACGAGTTCTTTTCCACACTTCGGGGAACCCAGCCTCGGAAGAAAGAAGAGTAGTGGGAATAAGAACGAATCGATTGCACCAACCACGGTCTCGATAGCGTCACCCTTCGTGATTAAAGAAAACTTGCCCCGTTTGCTCAACTGGACAACTTCATCTTTATGCATAGTGGGGTAAAAAAGGGAAATCAAATGGTCAAAATTAAAAGGGACCTTGGCTCGTTGGCTCAGAAAGTCGAGGCATTGAATGACCCTCCAAATGCCGGGATCGATCTGAGCCAAGCATAAATTGTATGTTCGGTAGAAAGTATCGGCTATGTGGTGAATTGGGAGTGAAAAACCTATCGTAAAGGGATAGGTATAAACGAATGAGAGCCGAGGAATTCTATCACGGGTGCGATGCTCTGGGGCAGTGACCACGATATGAACCTCAGGGCCCTAACCACAATCTTCTCGAACTTGATCTATTTGAGCTTGTGTGATTAGGCTCAGTGATTGTTGAACGGGCACTTTCCTATTTTTCTCAAGGTAGAAAGCCGTTTGTTTTTGCATTTTGAAATCTTTACTGTGGTCATATTTCGAGGGAATCACCTGGTGAGGTTTAAGTTCTCCGGTGAAAAATTTCTTCTTGGGCTGTGAAGCTTCAGCGGCCCCAGCTTCATTATTATCATCGTTGGCGGCTTCTTCAGTCGTGGCTCCATCGTCTCCGACTGATACCTCCTCCTGGTTAGTGATGTCACAATGGGCGTAGGTGCTTTCTTTGTCACCTTCCACCGGTGAAATAACCTTTAATGGCACTGGTACATCAGCCAATTCACCACTCATTATCGTGGTGTTATCATATATAGTTCTTATTTTTGGTGATACTGAAGAATTTTTGGTAGTAGACATGATAGCAAGATTTTGACAGAAGGAAGAGTTGCAGAAAATCTGGTTACTGTTGATTGAAGATTTAAGAAACAGTGTATATGTTGAAAAAATTGGTAAAATTTATAGGAAAGGTGATACTCAAGTGCTTCGAAAAGTCGCCATCATTACATTTACATTGGGAAGGTAAAACGAAGGGCTACAACCGTTCAAAAAACGCCGCATACCGTGGATGAGATGTTGATGGGACGGCTAGCTTTTCAAATTCATTGGCGGAGGATTTTCCACGTTGCTCTCCCGACGAATTTATTCCACCCCTCAGAAAATTCTTCTATTATCCAAGGGGTGGGGGACTATCTGTATTGGGTAAAAATTTACTGAGCCTTGAAGATAGGGCTCGAGGTATGGTTTGGTTTAGTCTTTTGGAAATTATCTCTCGAAGTCGAGGCAAGAAATGGATCTTGGCTACAGATCACCACTCGAGACGATTAGAAGAAAATCGTCATGAGGTGTGAGGCTCACCCCTCGGTAAAAATCCGCTCTTAATTGAACAAGCCCTCACCTCTGCAACCATCGACCGTTGCCCACATATTAAATAGGGAGATCATGGTCAGACCACGGCTGAATATGGAGTAATGGCCATTATATTGCAGTAATTGCTATTCTCATTCTTGTATACTATAAATAGTCATGAAAGGATTATGTAAAAGTATCCACAAATTTATCAAATACACTTACTCTTTGTCTATTAGCTTTTTTTAATTCTCTTTATCAAATTTCTTATCTTTTACGGCTTTGATACAAATAATTGCTAGTTAACCCAAAAATAAATTCGATTTGTTGTTCTAATCAGATTTAGGCCAACACAAGTATTTGTTTTTGGATCTTACAATATCTGATTAACCAAAATAATATTTAACAATATATTCATCACTGTTAGAAATCAACTTGTATGTGGATATCTTAATTAAACACCAACTTGTAGGAAGATTATTGTAAGCCAATTCAAGTTGCCAAGTTGGCTAGTATATCTATAATTCTAGACTATAGAAAAGTGAGGTGGTAAAAAGCACCTTGGCCATTTGTGCAGTGGTAAGAATAGGTTCAAATTTTGAAGTGTTAGAATTGGTACGTGCCTGCAAGTTCAATAATAGATACATCAGACAGTTAATCGATCAGTATTAGCATTACAATAGAGCACAATATTTTATGAGTTGATAGTTAAAAAGTCTCCATCTTAAACTGATATTTTGGGCATGTTAAATTATTCTAGGTGTAATTTATGTTTCTAGGACAATTTTCTTTATCTAATACAACTCTTCACAAACTTCAACTAGTAGAATTTACAATAAGGTTGTCTACCGGCCTCAGCTCACTGTGGAATTCGCACGAGGAACAATTTGCTGAGTATTTCTCGACTATGTGACAGAGAAAATGAAGTTATCTTCTCATCAGTAGGATGTACGGTGTAGAACCTACAGAGTGGAGAAATCATCATGAAAGGAAAAAGGGTGAATAATGTGTACAAAGCATCTCTGGGATCACTTCCTAAAAATAATTTAACATGCTTGCATGTCCAAGAAAGTGATTCTCAGCTGTGGCACAAAAGGATGGGACATGCTCGTCTGTCATAGCTCGACAAGTTAGCATCGAAGGAACTTGTTCGTGGTTTGCCAAACAAGAAATTTGAAGGGAGGAAATACGTGAGATCATCCTTTAAATCCAAAAAGGTGATGAGTACGTCAAATCCACTGAAGCTGATACATATGGATCTATGTGGACTGTTGCTCCCAACGCACACGCAAGTATACGTGGTCGACAAGTAATAAAGTGATAAATCGAGTATCGTTCCCACGAGGACTATGCAGACTAATATTTAACAAACAATTTCTAAACAAACTATTCAGGGATCTGTTTCTTTGATGGTGAGAGTTTTAGTAACTAAAAAGCAGTAATTAAAGTGCTAGAAGTGTAGTCAAGCAATGGTGCAAACTTTGGTTGTTAACAATATTAAGAGGGCGGTCCAGGTTCAAAGTTACGAACAATCCAGTTGAGTTTTCCAATTGATTCCACTTCTTAAATCCCGGGTTACTAACTGACAGAGTAAATCCAGTTGAGTTCTTCACAGTCTATGCAAGCTACTTCAATCCCTATATGTCTATGGGTTAAATCACCTGCACGCGTTAACGAATCATGTAATGAGTTAAACTAGGCAAGCAAGTATATGTCTATCCTACTCGCAAATTAGTTCCCCGATGCCCGGGTTCACAAACTAGTTCTATTCTTTCTTATTACGTAATTAAATTCCCTCTTTCGAGTTCAATCTAAAACCATAGATAATGCATAATTATCGAGCTCTAACAATTACACAAGTGAAATCAAGAAAGAATAAGTAACCTGTTATGTGATTCAATTAATGGGAATCAATCTTCATACAATCAACTTTCATGTAATACTCTAACACTAGAACGTAATATTTAGCCACGCATATTCATAATCACATAATAATGATGTAAATGATGTAATAGATGAAGAATTAGGAATAAACCCTTGTTCAATGAAGTATGGTGCTCTCAAATTGCTCCAAAGTAAGAACTCCCCTAAAAAACTAAGTAAAATAGTATTTATAAGGTTTACAAAGGCCAGGTAATAAGTTAGACCCAAGCCGACCCAAGCCTAGACGAAATAGGAAGTAAAATTCGCTCCAGGGGCGCTATAACGGGCGCCCCGCGCCCACGATCGCACCACAACAACCAGAAGACGTCGAAAGTTGAGCGCCTTAGGGGCGCGCCGCGTGGGAAATCGCGCCAGGCGCTGGGTGCTATAACTGGCGCGCCACGTGCCCCAAAGCGCCAGGCCAAAATCCGCTCTTCCTTGCTCCGCAACTCGCCTCGTGTCGTGCCTTCGTGTGCTCAATCCAATCGTCAATCAACTTCCAATCATTCCTTGCTCAATCACGCTCCTAACAACTCCAAATGCACTGCGTAACAACCTACACACGCACGACATCAAATTAGTGCAAAACCACATTCATAAACTGTAAAACGAGCGAATAACAAGCTCAAACATGCGGAAATATTAAGGAAATGTTGGCATAAAATGCCAAATACACCACCCCACACTTGAACCGTTGTTCGCCCTCGAGCAAGTCACAACTAACTTCCCAACCTAGGTAGAACAGGTCTGCCTATGCCTATGGTTGATACCGACCATTGAACCAATGCACACATGACTACTATGGATCCACAAACATGCCAACAATTTACCAAACTCAAAAATATGAGAACAACCACCCCAAAATAGCTCAAGTGCACAAACTCAACTTATTGCAACCATGCTCCCACTAAATCACACCTATCCACTCAACCAAGAAGCCATCAACTTCACCTATTTCATGCAAACCATGTGCCCTCACCAATATGAAGCAAAAGAGTGCCCCCCCCCCCCAAAGATCACACAACACAATAAATATCATGAATAGAACGGGGGCAATAACAAACGAATTCACTCACTCTCATGAAAGTCTCACATGTCACACACAATGTACCATAGGCTTGCCCGTAGTGTAGGACTCCACTAATGTAAGCTCACTCCAATCGGGATTAGCTAGGACTTTAAAAAGGTCGTAATGTAGGCTAAGGGGCGGGTAGGATATATATGGTAATAGTGACTACCTCCCTAAGCACTCTAATACATCACAATTATTTCAAACACAATTCTCATCAAAACCACCCAATCAATAACTTTCACACACACACCTTCTCAACAAGTAGCAATATTTCTTTTAAGCACACACTAGCAAGGAATGGATATTCTTTTCTCTTCATTTCTCTTTTCACAATTTTTTTCTTTTCAACTTTGCTCTTTTTTTTTTCCTTTTCAATTTCATTATTTTCCAACCTTGTCAATGCTCATAAACAACTACTACCCAATTTTCACAAGTATTCCTCTTCATTAGTTCCACTAAAAAACCTCCCAATATCCAACCACAACTCCAAAATAATAACACAATATCACTAAAGTGCTTAAGGAGTAAAGGGCCAAAAGAGAGTAATTTAGAACAAGTGGGTAGGCTCGGGGTGTGGGTGCCAACAAAAAGGGTCAAAGAAATCACAACAATATTTTTCAAGGTGTATATGTAAGAGTAGGCAAATCAAAAGAAGGCCTAGTATCATTTCCCGACTAGAGCAAACCTAGGATTTCGCTTTGCACACACACGGGGCAAGTTCTAGACATTAATATGCAAACATGGAGCAGACAAGAATATGCCTCACACACACATTGCACATGATTCACACAAAAAGGTTCCATCAACAACTCTCAATCAAGCATTTAGAGTGCAACTTGTGGAAAATTAAGCACTAATGCACAAAGGTTCACAATAAGGTCAAGCAAGTGGACTCAAGCATCTCAAAGGGGTCGTTCCATTTTTTCCTAGGCATGCATCACAATTTAAAACCCAAGGACACCACAAATAGCACATGCAATCAATTCAAGTCCACCGGTATCAAACAAATCAAAGGCACCTAGCATTCCACCTATTTCCTTCGTCTAGGGTCACCTATACTAACTATCCTAATCCAAAAAATAAAAACTACCCGGTTCAAAGGTCTCCCTGTGGAAAAGAACCGAGGCCATAAGAAAAACCACGGGGCAGATGACATGTACCACTAATAAAACTAAAAGGAAAATCTTTTTGGAATTTTTCATTGGTTTTCTAATTTTTTTTTCAATATTTTTTTCATATATTAAAGCAAGAAGCAAATCAAAATAAAGTCAAGAGACAAACGAAAATCCTACGGCACATGCATCCCTAACCTCAAAAATAGATAAAGGGCAGTACCCCACCCCACATTTAAACTAAGCAATGTCTTCAGTGCGACAAAGAAGTAAGTGCAAAAGTAAAGAAAACTGCCCTAAAATCCAGTTGACCAACACTGGGTAGTGTGCAGGAGTGCGGACCTAGTCCTCCTCCTCATCAGAGCCACCGCCCTCAGCATCAGTCTCCACAGCCTCACTGTCCGGATCACGATCAACAATATCCGAATCAGTGTTCTCATCCTCCTCCGGAGGCATCTCTACTGCTCGAGTCATGCCCAGCAGGCGTTTCGAGGTCTCCAGTAAAGGTACAGTGCGATCAATAGCTCTCATATCCACGCCCGACTGCCAGGCCATCTGCTCCATCATCAAATACTGACGTGCAGACAAGTTGGCGTCTGTGTCCCGCCACTCGTCCGCCGTCAGTCTCACAGGTGCAGTAGCGGTCACACCCTTTACCGAGGCAATATCAAACGGCTTCCCGATGTCAGGGACAATGCGATCCCCAATCTCATCCACGGGGACGCCAGCCTGCTCCAAATACCTGGTAAGGATGTTCCCAAAGTACAAACGACTACATGAATCTAGCCCCCGTTGCTCTTTCATCACACGCAACATGTAGTAGCCGATATTGACCGGCCTCCCGGTCATAAAGAAATATACCATGCACGCCCGAGTCTTGGTGACCTCGGAATAATGTGAAGATGGTAATATGCGTGCATTTATAAAGCGCATCCACATGCGAGCCGGTTTCAGAAACTGCGTGAAGAACATATCTGCCGGACATACTGCGCTCCCACTTATGCGTGGAGCTCTCACCACAGAGTGTATCCCGCAGAGCCTTATAGTCAAGCTTTCTAATGAACTCTCTCAGATCATCATAATCAGGGTCCTCGACCCCAAAGAAGGCATTCAATGCCGTGTGGTCTAATTTCACCTTCACCCCCTCATCGTAACCATGTCATCCTCCTTCCATGCCTTATCCGGCTCCCAATTCACGTAGAGTTCTTGCACTAAGTCAAGGTTGGCATGCCCCGGACTCTCAAATACTGAGTCCCAATGTAAAGCAAGTATCGCATCGGCCACCCCTCGAAATTTTTGCATTACCCTCCGCTTGTCAATTGCTTGCTCAGGGATGTACCCCGCAAGCAGTGGCGGATCTAGCTATGGTTCTGTGGTTCGGCGGAACCTAGTGACTTTGATCCATACTCTGTATTTGTCTTATAAAATACATATAATATGTACAAATTATTAATTTAGAACCCAGTAACTTGAAAAGATTAGAACCCAGAACCCAGAAACTTTAAATCCTAGATCCGCCTCTGCCCGCAAGCCTCACATTTTTATACCAAGTTTGGCACTCACCTTTCTTCACAAAAGTGAGGCCATAACGTGTCTTTCCCCTGGGTCATGGTATCGACACCGCGTCCTTAGGGATTCTTGCCTTGGCCTTTGCCTTTGGTTTGGCCTTAGGCTTGGCCGGTGCCTTGCCCTTTTGCTTGGTAGAAGAAGGCCCGACTTGGAGTGCTCTCCTTGGGGCCGAGCCGGATGAAGAACTCTTGCTTGGTAGAGGTGTGGTCACCATGGTACCTACACAACAATAGATCAATGTGAGAAGTCAAATTAAACACCAAAAATGCAATTCAAGCTCAATTGGTAGGGTACCACCCCACACTTATCACACACTTTATGTGTCAATCAACTCAACTCAATAGTACAAGCAACCCCACACTTAAACAAAACTAGCTTCGTACAAAATATGCCACGTTTGTGGTTACCAAGATCAAGCTAGTGTGGGTGCATCATAGCCAATTCTTATGTGTGTGAGACACTTAATGTTCATAATAAGCCTAAGGATTGCATTGCTACTCAAGAATTCACAATATTATACAATTTTCATGATTGAGGATTTTTCACAAACACTTGGTGTGCACACTTTTAAACATGCAAGTTCAATGATTTTTGTAATGTGCTAACCCTCCCAAATTTTTGGGAGATCTCTTTTTACAAGTCACAAGCTAACTATCAAGCACAATGAACAATTTAAGCACCTCAAGAGCAATATTTAACCATAAGCTTGCAACTAGTTAAGAAACCTACCATGGAAAAAATTAGTTCATCTTACATGTAATGGAGATAGAAAAGTAGGAATTTACTTACTTGAAAGTGTTAGAATGGAGTGCAACAATATTGGGAATGATTCCAGGAGTTAGAGGTGATTTGGGGAGTGTTTAGGGAATAATTAGAGAGAAAATAGTGAAGAAAATAGTGTAGGAATCGGGTATAAGGGGTTGGGGGAAACCTGGTCGCGGGTCAAAACCCGTTTGACCCGGAATTTTAAAAAAATTTGCCCGGGCGCGTTGGCCTCCGCGGCGCGGGCCAAACGCGCGCCTCAAATTGAGGCTATTGCCTAACCAGGCATGTTGGGAGGTGCGGGGCGCTCCCAAACGCGCCAGGCCTTTTGCTTCAGGTTGCAATTTCGCGCGTTGGGAGGCGCGGGGCACTCCCAAACGCGCTCGAACACGTTTTTTCGCACCAAATTTTGATTCCAAGTGCGAACCCAAGCGCTGGCCATGTCTCGAAGCATCCCGTACCCCTCAATACATTAATTTTCACCTTGTTTAGCTCTCCCGATACCTACAAAAACGACACCCAAAAACAAAAAACTACGTGACACTATACAACAAAAAATACTAACTATTACAAGTACAAACTCGGGTTGTCTCCCGAGAAGCGCCTTATTTAACGTCGTGGCACGACGGGTATTAATCAAGGGTCCCTCAAAGTAATGGAAGTACGGTGATTCATCGAACCTCCCCAATAATGCTTCACCCTTTGACCATTTACCAATAACGTGTTCTCAGAATCCGGGGCTTTCAATTCAACCGCTCCATGTGCGGTAACACGAACTACTTCAAACGGCCCCGACCATCTAGACTTCAACTTGCCCGGAAATAATTTCAACCTCGAGTTGAACAACAACACCAGCTGCCCGGGCTCAAACTGACGACGCTCAATATGCTTGTCATGCCACTTCTTTGTCCGTTCCTTATACAATTTCGCATTTTCATACGCATGGAACCGGAACTCTTCAAGCTCGTGCAATTGAAGCATCCTCTTTTCACCCGCTAAGGCCATATCAAGGTTGAGCTTTTGAATTGCCCAATACGCCTCATGCTCTAGTTCAACAGGCAAGTGACAGGCCTTACCATAAACAAGCCTATATGGAGAGGTTCCAATAGGTGTTTTAAATGCAGTTCGATAGGCCCAGAGAGCATCATCTAACTTCATAGCCCAATCCTTCCTCGAGGCATTCACAGTCTATAGGATTTGCTTGATCTCTCTATTAGATACTTCCACTTGGCCACTAGTTTGGGGATGATAAGCAGTGGCCACCTTGTGACGAACCCCATACTTGGCCAACAATTTATTGAACAACCGGTTACAAAAGTGCGCACCTTCATCACTAATTATAGCCCGCGGTGTCCCAAAACGAGTGAAAATATTTTTCTTCACAAACTTCACCACCACACTCGCATCATTTGTTGGAAGTGCAACAGCCTCCACCCATTTGGACACATAATCAACTGCTATGAGGATGTATTTATGGCCCATATAAGGTGGGAATGGACCCATAAAATCAATCCCCCAACAATCAAACAACTCAATCTCCAGGATATTGTTCAAAGGCATCCCGTGACGCCTAGAAATAGTACCCGTTCTTTGGCAACGATCACATTGCTTCACTAATGCATGAGCATCTTTAAATAAAGTAGGCCAAAAGAAACCAGATTGAAGTACCTTTGCAGCTGTTCGATCTCCACCAAGGTGGCCACCATAAGGAGAGGAATGGCAGCTCTATAGAATCGGTTCTACTTCTTCCCTTGGAATCCATCTCCTAGCTAGTTGATCAACGCCTATCTTGTACAAATAAGGCTCATCCCATACATAAAATCTGCTCTCATGAAGGAGTCTACGCTTTTGCTCAGCAGTAGCCCAGGAGGATACACATTACTCACATTTAAGTTCACCATGTCAGCATACCATGGCACCTCAGCTGCATCTAAAGCAAAAAGTTGCTCATCAGGGAATACCTCTTTAATCTCAGGCCCCTCATCTACATGATCTCTATTCTCCAGCCTTGACAAATGATCAGCTACTTGATTCTCAGTCCCCTTGCGATCTCGAATTTCAACATCAAACTCTTGCAATAGGAGAACCCATCGAATAAGTCTAGGCATGGAGTCCTTCTTTTCAAATAAATACCGGATTGCGGCATGGTCAGTGTAGACAACAACACGAGTGCCAACCAAATAAGATCTGAATTTATAAAAAGCATACACTACGGCTAGCAACTCCTTCTCAGTGGTGGTATAATTAGACTGGGCTGCATCAAGAGTCTTGCTTGCATAATAGATGGAGTGAAAGATTCTTCCAATTCGTTGGCCTAGAACAGCCCCAATAACATTATCACTCGCATCACACATCAATTCAAATGGCAAAGACCAGTCAGGAGCAATGATGATTGGTGCGGTCACCAACCTTTTCTTCAACTCTTCAAATGCCTTGAGAAAGCATTATTGAACACAAATTTCACATCCTTCTCTAACAATTTGCACATGGGAGTGGAAATTTTGGAGAAGTCCTTTATGAAACGTCTATAGAACCCTGCATGTCCCAAGAAACTACGCACCCCCTTAACAGAGATAGGTGGTGGTAATTTCTCAATAGCCTCAATCTTCGCTTTATCAACCTCTATCCCTTGCTCTGACACCTTGTGACCAAGTACTATGCCTTCTTGAACCATAAAGTGACATTTTTCCAAATTCAGCACCAGATTTGTTTCTTCACAACAGCTCAGCACAGCATCAAGATTTTTCAAACATTCATCAAAAGAGTCACCAACCACTGAGAAATCATCCATGAATACCTCCACAAATTTTTCCACCATGTCAGTGAAAATAGCCATCAATTACCGCTGAAAAGTCCCCGGGGCATTACACAACCCAAATGGCATCCTCCTAAATGCATAGGTTCCATATGGACAAGTAAAAGTAGTCTTCTCTTGATCTTTAGGAGCTATCACAATTTGATTGTAGCCCGAATACCCATCCAAGAAACAGTAATACTCGTGCCCTGTAAGTCTATCCAGCATCTGATCAATAAAAGGGAGTGGGAAGTGATCTTTCCTGGTGGCCTTGTTCAGCTTCCTACTGTTCTTGTAGGAATCAACTCATTATGCTCATTCTTCACCACTGTCATGCCCCCTTCTTTGGAACACATTGCACCGGACTCACCCACTTGCTGTCAGAGATAGGAAAAATAATACCAGCATCCAGCCACTTGATAACTTCTTTCTTCACCACCTTCTTCATAATTGGATTTAGCCTCCTCTGCTGCTCTATAGATGGTTTATGGTCTTCCTCCAAGAAAATTTTATGCATGCAGAAAGAAGGACTAATCCCTCTAATATCAGCAATAGTCCAACCAATAGCTCTCTTGCGCTCTCGCAATACCCTCAACACCTTTTCAACCTGCACATCAGACAACAAAGAAGAAAGGATCACGGGCAAGGTATTACCTTCACCCAAATAAGCATAACGTAAATGCGCGGGTAAAGGTTTGAGCTCAAGAGTAGGAGCCCTCTCAATAGACGGTTTAGCAAGAGTTAAGGTCAACGGTCTATCAAGCTCCTCAAATTTCTTCCACCCTGAGATGAATCTACTCTGCATATTAAGAACCTCCAAATATTCTTCAATGTCATCATCCTTCAGGATATCATCATCATCACATAAGAGTGCCCTTTCTAAAGAATCAACATTAGAAGCCAAGAATGACCTCTCATCAGCAGTCAACTCATCATCTACCACTTTTACCATGGAAAACTCTTCATAATGAGAAGGAAGCTCGGTCACTGTGAACACATTAAACACAGATTCTTCCCTATTTACCTTCATGATCATCTTTCCAGCTCTAACTCTAATGACAGCATCAGCAGTAGCCAAAAATCCTCTTCCCAATATGAGAGGAACCTCAGGATCAGCTTTATAATCAAGAATAATAAAATCAACAGGTAATATAAACAGACCCACTTGTACAAGCACATCCTCAATAATCTCCTCGGGGCATGTCAATGATCTATCAGCCAGCTGCAGAGTCACAGTAGTGGGTCGTGGTTCACCCAGGCCTAGCTTCCTGAAAACTGAAGAAGGCATTAAATTCACGCTAGCACCTAAATTACGCAAAGCTCGACCAACCTCATGTTCCCCAATTTTCAAGGGAATAGTAAAACTGCCAGGATCCTTCAATTTTTGAGGAAGCTTGCTTCTAACTCTGGAACTACACTCCTCAGTGAGTGCAATTGTCTCAAACTCAGTCAGCCTTCTCTTGTTAGCAACAATATCCTTGATGTATTTAGCATATTTGGGAACATCCCGCAAAAGCTCCACCAAAGGAATATTTACCTGAATCTGACTCAATATCTCCAAGAATTTCTTGCATGCTGCATGAACTTTCTGCTTCTGAAGTCTCTGAGAGAAAGGTGGTGGTGGTCTCACAATAGCAGACTCGGGCTGCTTTGCTATCACTTTCTCTGCTTCTTTCTCCACTTCCCTATCAGCATTGGGCTCTAACTCACGAACAGGCTTCTTTGGCTTTGGGGGAATTTCTTCTAGAGCTCTTCCATTCCTCAAAGTAACTGCTTGCACATATTTTTTTGGATTCTTCTCTGTATCACTCGGTAAAACACCCCGAGGTCTATTATTTTGTGCTCCAGCTAGCTGCCCCAATTGTCTCTAAAGATCTTTCTGCGCATTGCTCAAATCTTTAATTGTTTGTGCCTGAGATGCTTGATCATCAATGAGCTTTTGCTGCCCTGCAAGAATTTTCCTAAGTATATCCTCCACTGCATTAGACTGCTGTGGCTGAGTCTGTGACTGTGACCCCTGTTGTGGTGCATTTTGGGACCTCTCATTGCCTTGAGGCTGCTTACGACTATCCCTCCAAGAAAAATTTGGGTGATTACGCCAACCAGTGTTATAACTATTACCATATTGATTGCGATTCTGACCCTGTGACCTGTTCTGATTACCCACATAATACACTGACTCTAAGTTAGATAGACAAACTTCAGTAGTATGATCCTCTCCACAAACCTCACAAAAGACTTGAAGTTGTTGCAGTGGAGCTGCTGGTGGTTTAGCCTGCGGCAGAGTTAGCTTGCTGATCTGATTGGAAATAGCATCCATTTTTGCCCGTAGCTCTAAAACTGCATCCAATTGAAGTATCCCAGCAGATTTCTGCGTAGTAGCTCTGCCGACACCCTGCCAATCAGGATTGCTCTGCAAAAACTTGTCAAGTAAATCATCAATCTGATCAAAATTTAAAGCCAATACTTGGCCTCCAGCAGCAGCATCTACCACGATCTTGGTGTGTTGGTTCAACCCCTCAACAAAAGTGTGTGCAATAACCTCATTAGATTGGTTGTGGTGTGGACAATCTCTCAATAGAGCTTTGAATCTTTCCCAGGCTGAATACAACGATTCTCCTTCTATCTGCCTGAAGGACATGATCTCACTCCTCAGCCGGGCTGTCTTGGCAGACGGATAAAATTTAGCAAAGAATTTCTTAGCCAAATCCTCCCAAGTAGTGATAGACCCAGGCTTCTCAGCCTTTAACCACTTCCTTGCTGTCCCAATCAGTGAAAATGGGAACAAAGTCAAGCGAACATAATCAGTAGGAGCACCCGCTGGTGTATAGTATCACTGATCTCCAAAAAGTTCTGAATGTGTTGCTGCGGATCCTCATGAAGTAATCCAGCATATTGCCCCGTCACATGCAGCAACTGAATCATGTCGGGCTTGATCTCAAAGTGCCCGGTAATAGCGGGCTTCACAATACTTGACGCTACTCCTCCCAGGCTAGGAAGAGCAACATCTCGCACTGCTACTGCTCGATCTTCTGCCATTTCAATAGGTAAAGAAGCAAGTACGATTGCTAGTTCTTTTCGATCTCTCGCCTCTCTTCTTACCCTTCTCAAGGTTCTTTCAGGCTCGGGATCAAAAGGTGCGAGTGGTTCGTCCTTTCTATTCCTTTGCATGCAAAACCTGTAGCCTGAAATAGCACAAGAAACTCAACAAAAAATTAAACCTGAATAGAAATTAAGTAATCGTTCAAAAAGAAATTAGTCAGTCATAGTCCCCGGCAACGGCGCCAAAAACTTGTTGCTCCCAACGCACACGCAAGTATACGTGGTCGACAAGTAATAAAGTGATAAATCGAGTATCGTTCCCACGAGGACTATGCAGACTAATATTTAACAAACAATTTCTAAACAAACTATTCAGGGATCTGTTTCTTTGATGGTGAGAGTTTTAGTAACTAAAAAGCAGTAATTAAAGTGCTAGAAGTGTAGTCAAGCAATGGTGCAAACTTTGGTTGTTAACAATATTAAGAGGACGGTCCAGGTTCAAAGTTACGAACAATCCAGTTGAGTTTTCCAATTGATTCCACTTCTTAAATCCCGGGTTACTAACTGACAGGAATGTAACTGTGAAAACCTTTCAGTTCTTCACAGTCTATGCAAGCTACTACAATCCCTATATGTCTATGGGTTAAATCACCTGCACGCATTAACGAATCATGTAATGAATTAAACTAGGCAAGCAAGTATATGTCTATCCTACTCGCAAATTGGTTCCCCGATGCCCGGGTTCACAAACTAGTTCTATTCTTTCTTATTACGTAATTAAATTCCCTCTTTCGAGTTCAATCTAAAAACAATAGATAATGCATAATTATCGAGCTCTAACAATTACACAAGTGAAATCAAGAAAGAATAAGTAACCCGTTATGGGATTCAATTAATGGGAATCAATCTTCAAATAATCAACTTTCATGTAATACTCTAACCTTAGAACGTAATATTTAGCCACGCATATTCATAATCACAAGGCAAAGATTTGATGTAATAATAATGTAAATGATGTAATAGATGAAAGATTAGGAATAAACCCTTGTTCAATGAAGTATGGTGCTCTCAAATTGCTCCAAAGTAAGAACTCCCCTCAAAAACTAAGTAAAATAGTATTTATAAGGTTTACAAAGGCCTGGTAATAAGTTAGACCCAAGCCTAGATGAAATAGGAAGTAAAAATCCGCTCCAGGTGCGCTATAACGGGCGCCCCGCGCCCACGATCGCGCCACAACAACCAGAAGACGTCGAAAGTTGAGCGCCTTAGGGGCGCGCCGCGTAGGAAATCGCGCCAGGCGCTGGGCACTATAACTGGCGCGCCACGTGCCCCAAAGCGCCAGGCCAAAATCCGCTCTTCCTTGCTCCGCAACTCGCCTCGTGTCATGCCCTCGTGTGCTCAATTAAATCCTCAATGAACTTCCAATCATTCCTTGCTCAATCACGCTCCTAACAACTCCAAATGCACTGCGTAACAACCTACACACTCACGACATCAAATTAGTGCAAAACCACATTCATAAACTATAAAACGAGCGAATAACAAGCTCAAACATGCGGAAATATTAAGGAAACGTTGGCATAAAATGCCAAACATCATGGACCCATGAGAGTTAGAAGCAGAGGAGCAAAGAGGTTCGTGTTCGTGATTGTTGATGACTACTCAAGGTATACATGGACTTTGTTCCTTGCATCCAAAGATGAAACTTTCGATGGCTTCAAGGACTGGGCTAGAATTGTGCAGAAAAGGTTGAGTCTGGAATTGGTCAATATCATATCTGACCACGACACGGAGTTCGAAAATGAAAAATTCTTTGAGTATTGTATGAAACATAGTATTGATCATAATTTCTCTGCACCAAGAACTCCACAGCAAAATAGAGTAGTTGAAAGGAAGAACATGTCTCTGGAGGATATGGCAAGAACCATGCTGCTATCAAGTGGTCTTGCAAGAAAATTTTGGGCTGAAGCTATAAACACTGCGTGTTACTGAAAAGGTGTTCCATAAGGGCCATTCTTGATAAAACTCCTTATGAAATTCTCAGAGGAAGAAAACCGAATATTGCACACCTGAGGCCTTTTGGGTGTAAATGCTTTGTCCACAAAAACGGCAAGGAACCACTGGGAAAATTTGATGTAATAAGTGATGAGGCAATCTTTCTTGGGTATTCTACCCAAAGCAAGGCATATAAAGTGTTCAATAAAAAGGACGAAAACGGTGGAGGAAAGAGTGGTGTTTGATGAGTCGGATAAGGAAATTGCTGAAAAGGAAGGAGATGATCAGGCCATTGGTCTTGCTCGAGAAGAGTCTGCAGGTAACTTTGAGAACTCAGAAAAAAAGTAGGAACCTTGTAATGAAGATGAAAATCTAACTTAGGGGGAATAAGAAGTCAATATGTCAGGGGGAACAACAGATAAGTAAGATGAATCAAATGATCAGGAAGAACCCACTCAAGCTGACGCTAAAGGTTCTTCTCACCACATACAACCTCGATTGTGGAAACATCAAAGCTCACACCCTCTGGAGAATGTGATATCTGAGTTAGATACTGGGATAATGACTAGATCTGCCCTGAAAAACTTCTGTGCATTCTTTGCCTTCATATCATCTATGGAACCAAAGAATGTAAAGGAAGTCTTGGAAGATCCAGATTGGGTCTTAGCTATGCAGGATGAACTTCATCAGTTTGAGAGAAGCAAAGCATGACATCTAGTTCCTAAGCCAAAGGACAGATCAACCATTGGAACTAAATGGGTGTTCAGGAATAAACTGGATGAACATGGCATAGTGACAAGAAACAAAGCTAGACTGATAGTTCAAGGCTACAGTCAAGAGGAAGGAATTGATTATGATGAGACCTTTGCACCAGTAGCTAGGATGGAAGCTATAAGAATGTTGATTGCCTTTGCTACATATATGGAGTTTGCATTATATTAGATTGATGTGAAGAGTGCATTCTTGAATGGATACCTAAATGAAGAAGTTTATGTGGTGCAGCCTCCAGGTTTCTTGAATATTGAATTTCCTAATTATGTATATAAACTTGATAAGGCTCTATATGGGTTGAAGCAAGCACCTAGAGCTTGGTATGAGAGGTTATCAGGGTTCTTGCTTAAAAATGGGTTTTCAAGAGGAAGAATCGACAATACACTGTTCATGAAGAAGAAAGGAAAGGATTTATTGGTGGTTCAAGTATATGTTGATGACATTATATTTGGAGCCACTGATGAGGAGTTATGCATGGGATTTTCTGAGTTGATGGGAAATGAATTTGAAATGAGCATGATGGGAGAACTCAATTTCTTTCTAGGATTACATATCAAACATACCCCTGAAGGAACTATGATTCATCAATAGAAGTATGTCAAGGAAATTTTGAAGAAGTTTGACATGGAAGGAGCAAAAGAGATGTTTACTCTTATTGCTCCTAGAACAAAGTTGGATATGGATGAACTAGGTTCTTCTACAAATGAGACTAAGTTTAGAGAAATTGTATGTTCACTCCTTTATCTCACAGCTCGTCGAACTGATATTGTGAACAATGTGGGATTGTGTGCTTGATTTCAGTCCAAGCCAAAGGAATCGCATCTAACAGCTGTGAAGAGAATTCTGAGATACTTGAAAGGAACTCAAGATTTATGTCTATAGTACCCCAGGGGTGGTACTTTTGAATTGATTGGTTTTGCTGATGCTGATTATGCAGGTCATCTGGTTGACAGGAAAAGCACTTCAGGGATGGCACATTTCCTTGGTCCTTGCTTAGTTTCTTGGGCTACAGAGAAGCAGAACTCAGTAGCCTTGTCTACTGCAGAAGCTGAGTATGTAGCAGCTGCATCATGTTGTTCTCAGTTGCTATGGATCAAACAACAGTTTGAGGACTTTAGAATTAAATGTGGAGTCGTGCCTATTTTCTGTGATAACACAAGTGCTGTGAACATTGCCAAGAACCCAATCCAACATAAAAGGACCAAGCACATTAATATTAGACATCATTTTCTCATAGATAATGTTGAAAAGGGTCTAATCATCATGAATTCTTGCAGGACTAAGGATCAAATTGCTGACATCTTCACCAAAGCCTTGAACAAAGTTTAATTTGAGAGGAACGTGTTGGAGTTAGGGATGACCCAAATACATGGATGACCCAGCACTTGATCCCTAAGGTTTGGCAGGTTTGGCTAGTTAAGTGTTCAATTTCTTGTTTGAAATTTTAAGTTGTTACAGTTCAGTCTGTCTCTGTACTTTATTAAGTATACTTGTTCAACTAAGTGTTACTTAAGTGTTCTAATGAGTTCCTATGGAAGAACCAAATGAGGAAGTAGAAGGAACCACTGTAAGCATGAGGAACCATGATCAGGTACATCTATATAGCTATATATGTTAAGTACTATGACTAGAATTGATTGATTCTTGAACGTGCATCAAGAAAACCTTCCATGCCTGTGTAACTGCCCAATTTCATAGGAAAATTACCTTTTTTGGTTACATTTTTAAATTTCAAACCTACCCCACTCACTCTAGAAGTCTTAATAATCATCTCACATAACCGTCACATCCAAAGCTTTTCCGGATTCCCAAGAACTCTAAAAGGTGTTCCACTTTTATGTTGCCATCATTCCCGCCTATTCCCTAGATCAACTTGAACATCTCATCAAATCTTCCATTATTCATCTGAAATAAGAAAATATCTACTACATTATCTCTATTTCTCTCTCTCAAGTTCTAAACAAAAAAACCCTTTTTTCACTAAACCTACCTCAAGAAAAAAAACTCTTCACCATGACTCAAGCACAATCATCATCTGCCTCTCCGGCTAAAACCTCAGAAACCCACACCTCCAAAGATTCCTCTCTCAAACCCACCGCCTCTACTGTTGCTGAAAGATTGGTTAGGGCACGCCTGAAAATTCAGAAGAAAGTTGGAAAGAAGATTTCCGAAGCTGTAAAGCCTAATGCTACAACTGATAGGGGGAAAGTGGTAGAGGGAGAAGGGCAGGTGGCCTTAGAAACTTTTGAACCTGGGGTTGGATTTCATGTACCTAAAGTTACTGAAAAAATGGTGGGATTGAACGCTGTTGAAAACGTGTTGGAAAGGTTGAAAGAGGAAGATTCAGTAGCGTCTCAAAGAGGCCCAATCGACGGACCTAGTTCGGAGACTGCTCCTTTAGAGAAGGTACTAATGGAGGCTGTGTTGAGTGGTTCTGTATGTGAAGGACCTAGTTCTGTTGAAGCTACTAAGGAATTGGAAGAAGAACCTAGTTCTTCCACGGTTCATGCTATAGTTGATGATGCAAATCTTGATTGGACAGATTCTGAAGAAAATAAAGAAGATGAGACAGAAGTGAAATATAGTGATGTTGAGAAAGCTGTGAAAGTCCCAAAGAAGAATGTGAAAAGAAAATTTTGTTATGAAGATGAGAAGATGATGGAAGAGGAGGATGAAGATGAAGTGGTGATTGTGAGTGAAACAAAGCTAATAAAGGGGAAGAGGAAAAAGCTTGTGAAAGGAGGAAATGTTGTGTCTAAGAGCAGACTTGTAGATAAGAGTGATGAAGACTCTCGAGGTGTAGATGAAGGTGGTGATGAACCTGTTGTGCCAGTGGCTCCTAGAAGAGTAGCTAATAGGTCTGCTTTGAAACAGCAGGTAGAAATAGTTGATAAGTATGAGAAAAAAAAAAGAAACAAAAGCTGGAAGAAGTGGAGCAGGAAACTGGTACTGAGGAGAAGGTGGAAAGTGATGAGGATGGGGAGTATGTTCACCCAGATGATTCTGACACTAATAGTGAGGTGGCTGTCAAGAATAAAAAGAAAGATGAGGAAGAGGTTGACAAGGTAGCGTTCTTTGCTAGGCATCAAGTACTAGCAAGTAGTATTCGGAGTGACCTGGAGGAGCATGATATGAGACCCTTGGTCAGGAAGGTGGAAGACCAAGGGTGGCTGAAGCTCTTCTCTAATAAGGTCAGATGTCTACATGCTAAGGAAATTAGAAAGTTCTATGTAAACTGTAGGGTAGGTGCAAGAAGGGTGTTCTCTATGGTGAAATAAGTGGAACTGGAGTTTGGAAGGAAGGAGCTAGGGGTCATTCTTGATGTACCTGCTGAAGGTTATTGCATGTACATTAAGTTGAAGTGGCCTAAGAGGACTGATGGTGTTACTCCTCTGAGTGTGGTGAAGAAATTCACAGGGAAGACAAGAATCAAAAAAGAAAGAAAAGTTGAGAAGAAGGAGATGGAACCAGCACATCATTTGTTGTTTGAGTTTGTCCACATATTCTTGCTGTCTAGAGGGGAGAGAAACAGTGAGGCCTGTGCTCTTGACATAACATACATGGACTTGCTGGATAGAGGAACAAGGATAAATCTACCTGGTCTGATCATCAGACATATAGAAAAATTGCAAATACTGACCAAAAGCCACATTCCTTAGTGCACTCCTACATCCTCCAGCAGGTCTTTGAGAATTTTGGCTTAAAAGAAAGAAAGGCATTCAAGCGACCAATGCCAGTTAAGAAAGAGCAGTCTGATGAAAGTGAGGATTTTGGACATGATGAAGCTATTGCAGATGTGAAGGAACTGGAGCAGCATGTATTGAAGGTAGATGAAGAAAATGCTGAACTGAAGAGGCAGCTACAGGTGAAGGATCAAGAGATTGATCGCTTGAAGATTGAGTACCACAAACATGAGACCGAGTTGGTGGTAGAAAGGGCCAAAAATTCAAAGAACATTGAGGCACTTGTAAAGCACTTCAACCTGAAGAACTGATGCCTCCCATTTTCCTTCCTTGTGCTTGTCCAAATCATTGTCTTATTTCCTCTCCCATCCTTCCTTGATGCATGTTTTTTGAGATAATTTTTATCTGGTTTTGTACTTAATAGGGCTATGTGTTTGTCACGCCCTGGATGATTGGTTTTAAACTACTCTTGCATATTTTGGTTTGTTCTATGACATCTCTGGTTTTGGTTGGGCCCTTAGATTACTTATAGTAGTTACTTATGTTGACTTGTTGCCTTGGGCTCTCGAGTGGACTTACTGACTTGTTCTTGCAGGATTTAAATCTTTTTTATGATGCCAAAAGGGGGAAGAAAGGAAGTTGGGATGTTTGTGGCCTAACTCATCTATCTTAAATTCTTCCAACAGCCTTTTTGTCTGTGTGTTCTTTGATGTTTTGTGTCTGTACATGTCACGCCCTAAAATTTACTAAAAAATAAATAAAGGTTGTGACTTAGGTGTTTTAAAGGTACATTATTTATTGAGATTTACGGAGTCGCCACTTGACATAGTTCAAAGGTGTGCCAAGTCACCAAAAGGTACCTTGGAACACCTCTGACTCGTTTGATGGTCTGCGTTAGAGATTCGGGCAAGGTTCTCAGTTGACCCTCGAGAAGGTATTAGGCACTCTCGAGTCCCGTGCCAAGCACAGTTGCTTTATTGTTGCAATTTTAATTTATTAAATATGGTTGTATTATTTTGCCGTTGATTTGAATTTAAACATTGATTTAGAAAAAATTTAAAGTATTATTCTTATCCAACCTCACAGAGGATCGGACGGATTTACACTTTAATAAATAAAATATATTACGCATTTCCAACCTCACAAAGGACTGGTCTATTTAAAAGAATTTAATTGACTTCATCGAGACTATCAATAAAAGGTGATTGTTTATTGCCTTTATTTGTTTCCTTTTGCTACGCTATTTTTTTTTCATTTTTTCATCGTATTTTTTCGTTTCAGCGACTCGGCCAAATATTTTCGCGCAAGCACTTCACCCGTTCGGACCTCTAATATATATAAATCTCGATATAAACATCGGATATTAATTTTGTTAAGTCAGTCTAAGCGTTGATTATGCTTTCAACTTACTTAATATTATTAATATTGTTCTAAAAATTATTAGTTAGGATGAAGTGTGTTTAAAAATTATCTATTATCATTGCTTTAAATATTACCACATACTAGCACCTTACTTCAGTAAACAAATTATAATTTGGACACATAGTGTTACTAAATACTAGCGCCTTACTTCTGTTACAACTCATCATTTGGACACATAGCCACTTTTTCAATTTCCTTTCAACTGATGGCTTATTTTTCTTGGTTAAGTTTTTGACTTCAAATTAAAGGGTCAAAACCTCAAACTGGATGGTCTTTGCAAATCTGGCCCATTTAACTATTTAAACTGCTCGTCCTTTAAAAGTTCACAATTTGGACACATAGCCACTTTTTCAATTTCCTTTCAACTGATGGCTTATTTTCCTTGGTTAAGTTTTTGACTTCAAATTAAAGGGTCAAAACCTCAAAACTGGATGGTCTTTGCAAATCTGGCCCATTTAACTATTTAAACTGCTCGTCCTTTAAAAGTTCACGCAACCCCTCACCTCTTTTAATTTAGTTTAAAGTGAGCGTCCCATCTATCCCTTATGTTTTCGAATTTAGCACTTACATTAATCTTCTCTTTTAACTTGGGATAATAATCCTTACAATTGCTTATTGTGCAAGAACTGATTCGCGTTTAACAACATGTGCTCTTTTCATATTCTTATTTTTTGCTAAGTATTCAAAAATCACATCATATATCATTTACAATGAACAAGTTAAATAACTATGGATACATAACTAAAAATACACATAAAAGAGATAGGAGATAGATTCCAAACTTGAACATGTCTCATTTATAATTAAGGGTACTAAACATGTTTAATTCATAGACATGGCCATAATTTTAACATACATACATAGAAAGGGGGTTAGGAAAGAAATACCTATAGTAGCAAATAAAGTCCTAGCCAAACAAACGATCTGCTCTATCCCAAAATCCAAGCCCAAGCAGCAATAAACTTCAGCAGAGCAAACAATACCAGCAGCAACCAGAACAAACACTAAAAAAAATCTTAACTCTAAACTCTAAGTTTCAACTAACAACCAGAAACAACTATCCCTTTTTTTTCTATCTTTTTTTTTTTTTATGTTTCTGCCCCTTTCTTTTTTTTTTTTTTTTTTTTTTGAGATCTGATGATTTTTTTTGAAGGTAGGTGAGGACAGTTAATGTGTCTTCAATGTGTCTTTATATAGCTGAGAGAAAGTCAGCTTCTCTTTGCTTCCCACAGCCCCAAAAATTAAATGTTTCTTGTCTCCAAGCAAGCACAAGCATGTTGTACAATAAATGCAAAGTTCAGGAGGGTTGAGTGCAAAGAGGGTGAAAGCTACCTCTGATAAAAGACCCCCAAAAAAAATTTAATGCAACCAGGCATGCCTTTACTAAGCAACAAAACAATGGCTGGCAAAGCCTGCTTGTATGCTGATCCCTTGTACTTCTCTTTGACTACTTTTACTTTATCCTTTCTTAAAAGTGATAAGAATCTGCATTTTAACTTAAAGCTTGGACTTGCTAAAGTCCAAATCCCAACTTGACTCACTATTTCATAAATTATTTCAGCCCAATAAATTAAATAAGACTTCAAACCAAACAAGAGGACTCACCAGACCAAGGAAATTCTCATTAAGCTAAAAACAAAGTCTCAATCGATCTCAGCCTAAACACAAAATAAAAGCTAGTCCAACTCACAGAAAACTTTACCAGATCTAAAACTATGTATCCTAAGACTTTATTCAAACTCTCAACAATTAAAGCAAGAACTAGACAATAAATATTAGTCAATTAGACTCTACTTTCAAGCACTCTTTCACTGTCACATTCAACTTTCTACTAGTTTTAATGCTTTGATTTAAACAACTACACAGGAAAGTAATCCATACTTAACTGACCAAACTCGCACTTAAATTAAAATTACAGGCACTAAGTAAACTTATTTTCATGCTTTGACAATTTATGAAAAAAGGCCGAGACAAGCAATACCTGCAATACTAACAATAAGCAAAGGCATAAACTCCAGACTTGGTCAAACGAACTGGATCTGTTTCAGCGGCTAACGATCAATCCAATCAACTATTTAACAAACTTGGCATACAAAGGCAAAAACGAACATGAATTGCACCTTGCTAGTTTAGCAAACTTTAGCATCCAATGAACATTAAAAAAACAAACAGTTTAGTGCCAAAATATTGAGACAAATAACATGAACACACTTTTCTTTCTTAACTGATGAACAAACGATCAAGTAAAGCAATTTCATAGATTCGAACAATCATTCATCAACATATACAACAAAACACACACTGATTCTTTCATGTGATAACATCTGAGACTAATCGTCTACGACCAAACAAATTAGGCGACAAAATGACAGAGAAACTAAAGGGAAAGCAAAGGAATTTTCTCGTCTAACCAGTCACTGTTCCGATACCAAGCTGCCATCATTGAACACGAGCCAACAGCTCCTCGAACCATCACATCGCCACTGTCCTAGCTGCCTCACCAAACCATCACTATCATAGCAAAACAGCTCTCAAATCATCACCACCATGAGTCGAATCAAAACAGCCCCGATCAATGCCTCGCCTCTATTTTCTGCATCATCGCAGCCTTGTCATCAACTAAACAACTCTAAGTACCTTAACCTACCACCATAGCAACGACACCATCATCCCAACCCCGTTACCACAGCGACAACACTTCTCCACCATCACACGACTTCCCTCACAGTCTCACCATTGCAAAGGTCATCAAATTAAAAACTGCCCTAGCCCCTAGCTCCGCTGCATCGACGTCGACGAACCAAAACAGGTAGCACCATCGCCATCAAAATCAAAACCATCACCCTTTTCTCGTTCTAATTGAAACGACCTCATTTTGGGTCGTCTCAACTAGAACAAGAGAATGGTGGAAGATAGAAGCACGAAAAATAGAAAAGCAAACGGGTTCCAAGACTGTTTCCGTTCGGGTTCAAACGTAGGAGGATTCCGGCCAATTGGCATATACGACGAGAACGGGGAGGGGAAAATAAGCCTGGACATGTAAACGTCGCCGGAAGAAAAATCAAAGGTGGTCGGAGGTGAGTTTCTCCGCCACTTTCGGTCCCGATCTACCACGATTGGTGCGTCTTTTAGGAAAACTAATGGTGGAATCGAAGAGAGGGAGGCGAGGCGATTCCGTTGATGTAGAATTTACAAGTCACCGGCGACGGCGGACGACGGCCGACCGGCGCAACAGTGGCGGCTCACAGGTGGGGCGATTTCCGGCCACCATTGCTAATTTGGCCATGTCTCCATTTGTTTGTCTTAGAAGGTTGGAAAAAACTGAACAATAATAGCAATTTTTTGTTTTTAAATGAAAGAACTGGGCCGGGTCGGAGGGAATTAGATTGGGCTGGAAGGTATGGGCTGGTTTCTGATTTTAAATGGTCTAAGTGGCCTTTTAAGTTTAAATTTAAGTAAAACACATACACAATTGTATAAACAGGCTATTAATTAAACTAGACACATCAACATAGCAATTATAATTTAGCCACTGACTCACAATAAATAATTAATCACATCACAAATATATATATTTTTTTTTTGATAATTTTTAAGTATTTTCTCCTAATTAAATGACTAGAATTAGCTATGATACGGATAAAAATTGAGAAAAATTAACACTATTATTTTACGCATTTTGGTATTTTAGGTGCCAAAATTAGGTGATTACAGCTGCCCCTCTTTGTTCGAGAACATGAAGAGTTTTCGGACAAAGATATAATTACAACTAATTTTGGCCTTTTTGGTTCTAGCCAAGAACATGCTTTTCAAAATGGTGACCGTACCTTGGATTTCGGTTATAACCGAGAACAAGGTTACCTACATATCCCTGGACTAAGGAATCAGGTCAGTGTAGTTCCTCACGTGCGATTGCTGGGACTACCGCATCCAAACAGAAACCAGACTCTTCTAGACTCACTAAGAAAAACTAGACACTCTAGACTACTAAGACAGACAAGAGGCTCTTCTAGACACACTTGGGGCTGATACTAGACACTATTAGGCACATAAAGGCTGTTGCTGCTGGTTACTGGTCGCTTGCTGGTGGTCGTTGCTTTACAAGGAAAAATGGAATTACAACATTGAAAAAGGTAAAAGTTACAATTCCTAGACTACTCTTCATGCTTCCCAAGCTGATGAACTGGTCTGAATCTCCCACTAATCAAGTGGGTTTTGAAAACTTGAAATTGCCTCTCGGGCGGGCTTTAACTTGAAACTGGGGATGGTTGCTATCTTTGAGCGGGACCAACTTGAAAAGTAAGTGGTTACTATCTTTGAGCGCAAATGACTTGAACTGAATGAGAGTGCTATCTTCTAGCAAAACTGAGTTGAAAAGAAAATGATCGCTATCTTTTAGCGGATCTTGACATGAAAAAGAAATGACGCTATTCTTGAGCGAAAACTGATTCTAAGAGAAAATTATCGCTATCTTTTAGCAGATCTTGACATGGAAAGGAAATGACGCTATCTTTTGGCGAAACTGACTCAAAAAGGAAATGATCGCTATCTTTTAGCAGATCTTGACATGGAATAGAAAGGACGCTATCTTTGAGTGAAACTGACTCGACAAAGAAATGATCGCTATCTTTTAGCAGATCTTGACATGGAAAGGAAATGAAGCTATGTTTGAGCGAAACTGACTCGAAAAGGAAATGATCGCTATCTTTCAGCCGATCTTGACATGGGAAGGAGATGACGCTATCTTTGAGCGAAACTGACTCGAAGAGGAAATGATCGCTATCTTTTAGTAGATCTTGACATGGAAAGGAAATGACGCTATATTTGAACGAAACTGACCCGAAAAGAAAATGATCGCTATCTTTTAGCAGATCTTGACGTGGAAGGGAAATGAAGCTATCTTTGAGTGAAGCTGACTCGAAAAGGAAATGATCGCTATCTTTCAGCAGATCTTGACTGTGAAAAAGAAATTGCGCTATCTTTGAGTGAACTGACTCGGAAAGGAAAGGATTGCTATCTTTTAGCGAAACTGACTCGGCAAGGAAATGATCGCTATCTTTTAGCAGATCTTGACATGGGAAGAAAATGATGCTATCTTTGAGCGAAACTGACTCGAAAAGGAAATGGAGTTCCATCTGACATCTGGCGCAACTATCCCAATTCAAGTAGTCCCAGCTCTTTCTTGGTGACATAGAAAATGTCACACTGACTCTCTGCATCGTGGATACACCCTGATTCTGATCTTGCAAATAAGCTTGCTGACTTTTGTTCTATTCTTCACAGTAGTGTGGGATGAACAAATGCTTAAAACTCATCCCAAACATATCCACTCTTCATGATACAATTTGGTATGCGTCCCTCCGGCATGATGTGCGGTGCTCTATTATCAAGATTGGTCATGTCTTGCTGAAACCTATCCATTGTCGAGGGTGTGCCCTGCTTGCTGGAATTAAACCTGAATCCTGAAAGACAGAGTTTTGCGATTTTCTTTTGTTGCTCATGTGAGGTTAGCGCCGAAAAGGCGAGGAATTAATGGTGAGGCAAGATGTACAAAGTGAAATAACAAAAGTTTAAGGGCGAAAGTCGTTTGGACAGGGAACGTCTTTCTGAAAAGGAAAACTTATCTGGCAATATACTGGCGGCCTTGATGATCATGACATGTATCTTGAATGACCTCATCCGACCAGTACCACTTGTTTGTTGAGAGTTGCTCCACGGAAGATATCAAAACATAACCAAGTTGAGGTGACTCTCAAGTCGACTAGTAGCGCCCTTTCGGGTTTTCGCCAACTAGCCTCTCTCTTTAATCTTTTGCCTCACTGTTTGTCTTGCGGCGCCTCCTCAGGTTTTCACCGGCAAGACTTATTTTTTTCTTTTTCTTTTTTTTTTTTCCTTTTTTTTTCTTTTCTTTTCTTCATTTTTTTTTTAAATTCCATTTACAACACAAACATCTCTTGACTTGCTGTTTAGAATAAACTGGGGCGCTTTGTTTTCTTCCTTGACTTCGAGACTGGTATGCCAAACATCTCATGAAACGTGTGAATAGATGATACAAAAATGATAGAAGTTTGTTTTTATTTTATTTTATTTTATTATAAAATAAAATAAAAACAAACTTCTGCCCCAGTTTAGCATAAAGGGGGATCTAAATTTCTTTTCATGTTGGCCGCAAACTTGAAGGAAAGTTTTGCGTCAATACGAAGCAGGAAAGAATGAACTTTTCACTGTTACGAACACAAAGAAAATGGGGAGGAATATTGAATTTCCTCCATTCTCTTAAAAATGAAAAGAACTTCTGCCCCAGTTTAGGATAGACTAGGGTATTTGATTTTCTTGACATATCCCGCAAGCCTGGAGGCAAGCTTTGCGCGGATAAAAGAAGACAGGGAAAGAGGAATTTTCTCTTGTTTCGACCGCATCGAAATGGTTGCCTACGTATCCTTTTGAGAGGAATCAGGTCAGACGTAGCTCTAGGCAAATGCCCAGGTTTCTTTTTGATGCTTTTCAGTTTCATTTCATTTTGGTACAATTACATTGATTTCAACTGAGAACATGCCTCAAAAGTACAATGTTCAAAATGTTAATAAGGGATACAATTTGGGATTGCAAAAGAGAACAAAATCCTTGCATTCATCCTGATTTGAAAGCCATCTTGAAATCAAATGTAGTACCTCTTGACCGCGTCTGCATTGACGGGTATTTCAATTGTCCTGCCTTCTGGATCTGTAAGGTACAAGGCGTCATTTGGCAATACCTTCTTTACCAGGTATGGCCCTTGCCAATTTGGAGCAAATTTTCCTTTAGCTTCTTCCTGATGAGGAAAGATTCTTTTCAAGACTAATTGCCCTTCTTTCAAGTCGCGGAGGTGCACTTTCTTGTTGTAGGCTCGGGCCATTCTTTGCTGATACAATTGATCGTGACAAACTGCATTGATCCTTTTTTCGTCAATGAATGACAACTGTTCCAATCGGGTTTTGACCCACTCTGTGTCCTCAATCTCTGCTTCCCCGATGATTCTGAGAGACGGTATTTCAACTTCAGCGGGTATGACTGCTTCAGTTCCATATACCAATGAATACGGGGTTGCACCTATGGAAGTGCGCACAGTTGTGCGGTAACCAAGCAAAGCGAAAGACAACTTCTCATGCCAATCGCGAGATCCTTGTATCATCTTCCTGAGGATCTTCTTGATATTCTTATTGGCTGCTTCAACCGCGCCATTTGCCTTTGGTCGGTAAGGTGTGGAATTTTGATGCATGATCTTGAATCTTTCACACACTTCATTCATTAAATGACTGTTCAAATTTGCCGCATTATCAGTGATGATGGTACTTTGGATACCAAAGCGACAAATAATGTTAGAGTGAACGAAATCCACCACGGCTTTCTTGGTCACGGATTTGAGAGTGACTGCCTCAACCCATTTGGTGAAATAATCTATAGCAACCAAAATGAATCTATGCCCATTTGATGCTTTTGGTTCAATAGGCCCAATAACATCCATTCCCCATGCTGTAAAAGGCCAAGGGGCTGACATTGTGTGCAACTCTACAGGGGGTGAATGTATCAAATCACCGTGTACTTGGCATTGATGACACTTTCGCACGAAAGTAATGCAGTCATGTTCCATGGTAAGCCAGAAGTATCCTGCTCTGAGTACTTTCTTAGCTAGAACGTGCCCGCTCATGTGGGGTCCACAGATCCCCGAATGCATGTCATTGAAAATTTTCGTGGCTTCAGTTGCATCCACGCATCTTAAAAGTCCCAGATCGGGTGTTCTTTTGTACACCACCCCTCCACTCAAAAAGAAGCCACTTGCCAGTCGTCGAAGGGTTCTCTTTTGATTTTTTTCCGCTAATGGAGGATACGACCCATCTTGAAGGAAATTCTTGACATCAAAGTACCACGGTTGGTCGTCAATTTCTTCTTCAATCACATTGCAGTATGCATGTTGGCTTTGGACCTGAATCTCTAACGGATCAATATGGGCTTTATCAGGATGGACAAGCATTGAGGCTAATGTAGCCAATGCGTCAGCCAGCTCATTATGTATTCTGAGGACATGTCTAAACTTTAGAACATCGAACTTTTAGCGAAGATCGTCCATACACTGCTTGTACATGATCAGCTTAAGGTCTCGAGTTTCCCATTCACCCTTCATTTGGCGTATCAAAAGATCTGAATCTCCAATCACCAGCAATTCTTTGATGTCCATGTCTAGAGCCATACGCAAACCCATTATGCATGCTTCATACTCAGATGTGTTATTAGTGCAACTGAAGCAGAGTTGGGCAGCTGCCGGATAGTAATGTCCCGTGGGAGAGATGAGGACTGCTCCAATACCATGGCCTTTTGAATTAGAAGCACCATCAAAGTACATTTTCCACACGTGCTCTTCTTCATTAATCAACTCTTCGAGCACATCTACCTCCTCGTCAGGGAAGTAAGTCTTCAATGGCTCATAATCATCATCCACCGGATTTTCAGCCAAATGATCAGCTAAGGCTTGAGCTTTCATTGCAGTTCTAGTGACATAAACTATGTCAAATTCTGTGAGCAGGATCTGCCATTTTGCAAGTTTGCCAATTGGCATCGGCTTTTGAAATATGTACTTCAATGGATCCATCCGGGAACTGAGATAAGTGGTATAGGACAAAAGATAATGTTTCAGCTTTTGTGCGATCCAAGTTAAGGCACAACACGTCCTTTCCAACAAAGTGTATCTGGCCTCGCAATCTGTGAACTTTTTGCTCAGATAATAAATCGCCTGCTCTTTCTTTCCCGAGGCATCATGTTGCCCTAGTCAACCAAAGGAGTTTTCATTGACTGACAAGTACAAAAACAGTGGTCGGCCAGGCTCAGGCGGAACCAAAACAGGAGGATTTGACAAGTATTGCTTGATCTTGCCAAAGGCTTCTTGGCACTCCTCGGTCCATGCAATTGATGCATTCTTTTTCAACAACTTGAGGATCGGCTCACATATTGTGGTAAGTTGAGCAACGAACCTACTGATGTAATTCAGCCTGCCTAGAAAGCTTTTAACATCCTTCTTGGTTCGAGGCGGAGGTAATTCTTGTATTGCTTTGATCTTTGCGGGATCCAATTCAATACCTCGCCTACTAACAATGAAACCTAACAAATTCCCGCAGGCACACCAAATGCACACTTGGCTGGATTCAGCTTCAAATTGTACCTACGGAGCCTTTCAAAGAACTTTCTGAGATCTCTCACGTGTTCTTCAGCCGTTCTAGACTTGATAATCACATCATCCACGTACACTTCTATTTCTTTATGCATCATATCATGGAAAATGGAAGTCATAGCTCTCACGTAGGTTGTCCCCGTATTTTTCAAACCAAACGGCATCACTCTATAGCAATAGGTTCCCCAACGAGTAGTGAATGCCGTTTTGTATGCATCAACTTCATCCATCTGGATTTGATGATATCCAGCATAGCAGTCAACAAAATATTGTATCTCATGTTTGGCACAATTGTCTACGAGAGTGTGAATATTAGGCAATGGAAAATTATCTTTGGGATTTGCCTTGTTCAAATCTCGATAGTCGACACATATCCTTGTTTTTCCATCTTTCTTAGGAACTGGGACAACATTTGCAACCCAAGTAGTGTACTGAACCGATTGAATTACTTTTGCATCCAACTGTTTCATTATTTCATCATGGATTTTCTTGATCATATCAGTTTTGAACTTCCATTGCATTTGTCTCACTGGAGGGAAACCTGGTTGAATTGGCAATTCGTGGACTATCAATTCGGAGCTCAAACCCGGCATCTCATCATATGACCATGCAAAAACATATCGATATTCAAGCACTTTCTGAATGTCGTTCTTCACTTCAGGTCGGGCATACATGCTTATCTTGGTTTCCCTCACATCATCAGGGCTCCCAAGGTTAACATCCTCTGTATCAGCCAAATTGGGTTTAGGCTTGCCCTCATGGCGTTCAACTTCTAGGCCTATTTCAAAATCAGCCCGTTCCTCATCATATTCAATCTCATTAACAAATTCCTCAATGTTTTCTTCATCACTTTCAACCTCAATTATGGTTATGGAGCCAAAATCAGATTGAGGTCCCTGGATGGACGATAAGTTCCTTGAACATGTCATGATATCAGGACCAGCAGATATATCACTACAGATAAATAAAATAGAATAAAATTAGGAATATGAACAGAGATTAAAGGAAAGCTTGGCTCTTGGGCCTTTCATTAATGAAAAAAAGGGTTTGAATTACAAAAGGAAAGATGAGCAAAATAATACACTTGGCATACAACCCTTAGAATATCCAAGTGTATTCAAAAGAAAACTGTAAAACAACAGTCTACCAAGACCCCTTCCTGATGGGGAAGGGAGTTGCATTCCAGTTAGTCAGGTGCACGTCCGGGCCAATGTACTGTATCGAAGCATTACTGGAGCCTTCACCCGGCTGTACCATGCAGCTTTCAAAAATGCCACCTAGATCAAATGGTGCATCCTGATTGTCTTCCACTGTGCTGACATTTGTAGCGACAACCTTTGGTTTCATGACATATCCCACAAAAGACTGAGCGAGACACGGAATTGGCTTTGGGAGAGACCAAACTTCCGACTTCTTTTTCCTTGCTTGCTTGCGATCAGCTGCTTTTGGCTTGAACCCTAGTCCCCACGTGCCTTGCACGCCATTTGGATAAACTGGATTTACCCTGCCTTGTAGTGATGCTCCCAAACCCTTGCCAAATTGGAAACCATGCTTTAACATTTCAGATACCATCATTATAGACGTCTCTAACACTCTTGGGATGGGTATAGGTTTCCCTTCTGTTACCTTTTCCACATACACCACATCGGAGGTTTGATACATGACGGTCGGGCGTGTGGTGACGACTTCAAGGGCTGGTACGTCCAGGCTATTGTTAAACTGTAAGTCATCCTCTCCATAAACTACGACAGCTTGATTATCCCAAGTAAACTTGACCACCTGATGAACTGTGGAGGGTACAACACAAGCCATGTGAATCCATGGTCGGCCCAGTAACAGATTGTACGATGCATCTGTCTCCATGACTTGAAACTCAATGCTGAAGGTAGCGGGCCCAATGGTTAACTCAAGATTGATGATGCCCAAAGATTCTCGAACTCCACCATCAAAAGCACGAACAGCAGAGGAACTTGCCCTGATTTTGCTCATATCCACCCTTAGACTCTTCAATGTAGACAGAGGGAAAATGTTCAATCCCGCGCCACCATCTATTAGAACACGTGTGACATAAGAGTCTTCACACTTAACTGAGACATGAAGCGCTCGATTATGACCGGTTCCTTCTGCTGGCAGCTCCTCATCGGTGAACATCACACGATTAGTCTCAAATACTCTGCCAGCAAGTGCTTCCAGATTAGCCACAGTAGTTTGTTCAGGAATGTAGGCCTCATTCAATATTTTCAACAGTGCATTGCGATGTGCTTCAGAGTTCATAAGTAGAGACAAGAGTGATATCTGAGCTGGAGTCTTTCTCAATTGCTCGACAATAGAATAATCTGTCGACCTCATTTTCCTCAAAAATTCTTCAGCTTCATTCTCAGACACCGGCTCTTTCATGGGTCCTTGGTCTTCTCGACCTAGCTTTGCCTTTCTCAATTATTTTGGGGTAAAACATCTCCCGGACCGAGTTAGACCATTTACGTCTGCAGCAACCTCCATGATTTCTTTCCCGTTGTAAGACACAATTATCTTGTTGTAGTTCCAAGGAACAGCCTTTGTACTTTTGACAGGGAGTTGCGCTGCTTGAGTGATGATAACCGGTTCACACTTCTTTGCCTTAACCTCGAAAACCGGAGTTTTCTGGCATGATGCCCTTGCACAATAAATGTTGGTGCACTGTCATGAACTTTTTCCTGCTTTGCAACCGGAATTGTGAAACTTGGCTCAATAGTGGTATCTTGCTTTGCTTTGTTGACAACAGACGCTCTTAACTTTCCCCCGATTACAACAATAAATGGCTCAGGGCCTTTGATGTCTGGGAAGGGACCAACTGCCACAATCTGCTTGGCGGCTTTCCCTTTCATGTCCTCTTCTATGCATACCATCCCTACCATAAGTACGTTGTTTTGAACATCATGAGCTGGTAAAGGATTTTGATTCACATTTTATGTTTCATCCCCCACGACTTTTATCTGATTGTTGTCTATCATTGCCTGGATTGCCCTTTTGAGTTCCCAGCAGGATTCTGTGTCATGTCCAGGTGCTCCAGAATGAAACGCACAATGGCGTGAATGATCAACTCTTCCATTGGGGTTCACTTTTCCCGGGATTGGCTTCAACAGATTGGCTTGTTGCAACTTTTCAAACAAATTAGTGTAAGTTTCCCCCAATGGGGTGAACTGCCTTTTCTCTTGTTGCATGTTTCTCTGTTGCATGTTTGGACGAAAACCCTGCGGACCTCGTGGTCGATAAGGCATCTCCTGGTGAGCCGGGAATTGAGCATGTGCATGTTTATTGTTATATTGGACTGGAGCAGGGGGTGCACGCCATTGTGGACCAGATAGCGGCTGAGCATAGGATGTTGCATTTACAGGGAATGAGAACTGCGGCATGGCAAATTGTTGGCCATGAGGTGGATAGAATTGTTGTGTCGGGGGTGTCTGAATGTACCCTTGACGGTCATTGTATCTTCCATCATTTCTTCTCGGTCCAGGACCAACCATTGCCACTTCATC
This sequence comes from Petunia axillaris subsp. axillaris, assembly GCA_029990575.1. NCBI lineage: Eukaryota > Viridiplantae > Streptophyta > Magnoliopsida > Solanales > Solanaceae > Petunia > Petunia axillaris. The sequence continues at coordinate 140,323,209 of JARKNS010000004.1, forward strand.
TTTCTTTTCTTTCTTCTTCCCAAAAGCACCTGACCCTAATTGCAACGCTTGGGTCGTGGCTCTCAAAGCTGTTTGGCTAACAATCTTGCCTGCTTTGATTCCTCTCTCAATCATCTCCCCAATTTTTACTGCTTCACTGAATTGCTTCCCAAGGGCAGAGGCCATCGCTTGGTAGCATGTTTCGTCAAGCACTTCGACGAATTCTTCAACCATCTTATCATCTGGGATCAAAGGGCTCACACGCGCCGCCTGTTCGTGCTACCTGTAGACATACTCTCTGAAACTTTCACCTGGTTTCTTTGTGATCATCTTCAAAGAAGAACGATCAGGAGCAGCCTCCATTTTGTAACCATAATAGTTCAGGAAAGTGCTGGCCATGTCATCAAAGGTGACCCACTTCGAAACATCTTGTTGCATAAACCATTCTGTTGCCGGTCCTCCCAAAATGTCCGCAAAGTACGCCATCAATAATTCATCCTTTTCGATCCCCCTCATTTTGTTAAGGCAGATCTTCACATGGATCCTTGGATCACTTTGTCCTGTGTACGAATCAAATTTGGACACAACAAAACCTTCAGGCAACGGCACATGAGGGAAAAAGCACATGTCTTTGTACGAGATATTGGTTTTACCCCCTTGCCCTTGTATGTTTTCCACAGTTTTCTCCAAGCTCTTCAATTTCCGAGCAAAGTCGTTCTCTTCCATTTTTCCCATCCTCTCGATATCAGCATGTGATTCTGGGTGGTGTCCTTGATCATACGACTCATTTTGGCGGAAGATATTACCCTGAGCTTGGTCAAACTGTTGATCATGTGCCCTCAACTGTGGGTCACTGTTCGATCTTTACAAGGTGTGTCCTGCGGGAATGGTGAATGCTGTGGCAGGAACCTGGGGTTGGCCTTGTTGTCCATGCTGCGGGAATTGTGCCCCCAGTTGTACATTGGAAGGTCTGGCTGCATTGTCAGTTGCCAGATGTGGACCAAACCCCGGAGGGTAACGGGGGTCTCCTACCACTGTGGATTGCCCTTGCCCTGGTGGCTGAGTATTTGCCATGAAACCAGCAGCAGCTGGCGGAACATGAGGTGCCTGAACCGCTGCCAAGTTACGAACCAACTGCATCATCATTTCTTTCATAGCCGTGAAGTCCTCGGCCATCTTAGCCTATTGCTCAGCCAAACGAACCAGCTCAGTGTTCTCAGTTTCCTCATCCATTGTTGTTGGAGCGTTTTCCTGAAGAGGTGCTTCAACCACTTCTGGAACAGACAATGGTCCCTTGATTCTGGTGGAATAGGAATGTGGGGCCAGCATGGCAGTTGCTCAAGTTCTAATGAAATCAAAACACGTTAGTGCAACAAGATAGCATGGAACATGAATTTGCTCGTCGGCCTAAACAATGCCTAAGGTCGTTATGCGTCATCCCAAATTGGTTTAGATTAGATCCCCAAGTGTATTGTTTGATTTATTTATTTTTTCTTTTTCTTTCTTTCTCTCTTTTTTTTTTTTTGTATTTTTTTTTCAAGTGAGGCTAGAGGGTGAAATGAATTGACACATAAAAATAAGCAAAATACTTTCATTACTAAAAAAGAGTACATACAGTGCTTCCGGAGCACAACCAAAAGAAACGTACAAATGACTGAAAAAAGTGAAAATAAATTACATCATGCTAAATTCAAAAGCGACATAAAGTACAACATGCCAAGATGTAAAATAAATGACAAAAAGCAATAATCTGCATCATCTTAGCCTGATGTATCTACTAAGGTGACCGGGGCACAAAGTCAGCTGGCTCCTCTGGGTCGAACTCGAATGGCTCCTCGGGATCTACTGGCGGGCCTTCTACTAAGGTACGACGCAATCCATTCAAATCTGCTGCAACTCTAGTGACGAAGGGAAGCACATGTGGGAGTATGTCCTCCGCGGGAAGCCTCCTATAGTCACCGATGGACCGTGCAACATACGTAGAAGAGTCATAAACCTGCCGATAAGCTACACTGATGGTCTGTCCTGCAGCCTGTATATCCCGAAGTCGATCCTGTGCTAGCCCTCTGAGCTGCTCAACCTGCTCTAATGCCCTGTCAAGTCGAGCTCGAGCATCTATGGCATCCTGGCGATGATAATCCTCCCTTCTCCTGCTTTCCAACAAAGCTGCCCTGTCGGCATCCCGCTCTGTCAATGCCTGTGAGTGCATGACACGGAGTCGTCTGACTGTGTCTAGGTGCTGATGCGCGAAACCCTCACTCTTTGACTGAGCAGCTCTGGCGGCATCCCTCTCTGCAATTAAGCTTTGTATGGTAGCACGGTATTCCTTCCCAATCTCGTGCCTAGCAAGCTGAACCTGCATATCCAACCTGGCCTCAGTGTCAACCATGCCTGCTCTCGACCTCGCGGGCATCTCTCTGGGTATGGGCTGGTGGTAATACCACAACTTGTACTCCCGAACGACCTCCCCCTTAAGTCCATCCTAAACCTGTGTATTTTCTGCGAGGCGCCTCCTAGTATCCCACAAGCGCAAGATATCACTTCTAAGAGTAGCTGGGTTGAGAGGATAGTCTGAGACATATGCACTCATGTCCTCAACTATTGGGATCTCCTGCTTTCGACCCAACTACCTAAGTACACACAGAGGAACATAAGGCTGGGATGCTGTTAAACCCATCAGAACGAGAAAAGGACGGTCCACACATCTGTGTACAACCTCCCTCTTAGGAAACCAGCTACACTGCCACAAAATCTTGTCCGGCGTGAGAGAGTTCAAGAAAGACCTCCAATCTGGCTCATTATCTGGGAATTTATACTTCTCGATGTGTTCGAGATGGTATCCAAGATAATCGATGTCACAGTACCTAAGAATATCACGAGGTGGGCAAGGGCGTACATGCTCCAAGAACCAGACCTGTAATAGAAGGTTACACCCCTCAAAGAAACCGCTTTCTCCCTTGTGGCATCGAGTCAAAGCATGAAATATACTACCCAGAATCGTCGGGATGATAGTGGCGTCCAGTGCTCCACCATATAAAGCTGCCATGATCCAACTAACCTTAACAGATATCTCTCTATCCGGTAGTGGGAAAACCAACAACCCTAGCAAAGCGAACACGAAGACCTTAGGACAAAGTTGCACCCAATCTTCATATTTCAGCTTCTCATGGAACTCAAATCCATGCTTTTTAAAACCATTATCGGCCCAAGAACGATCATAAAGGTAATCAAATGAAATCCAGGCTTGACGAACACTAGCGATTGAGAGGTCTGTTCGTACCTTAATATTACTGAAAAAATCATACTCATTAACCTTCTTTGAAGCAATCATGTTCTTTTTCTCAAAATCCAGCTTAAGAAGTTCCGCTATCTCCTCGAGGGTCGGCGTCATCTCAAATCCCTTAAAACAGAAAGTACTTTAGTTTGGGTTCTAAAACCCAACTAGTGCACTGATCAACTCTCGACGTGGGACAATAGGTTTAGTCACAAGATCAGTCAGAAAACCAATCTTTTCCTGGACTAAATCTTTCTGCATTTTACTCATTGTGTCCCACCAAGACTTCAGAGATTTATCCAATTTGGGTGGGCCATCAGTCATCATGATAGAGGGTGGAATGGCATCAGCAGGGTATTTTCTCTTGACCGGCCTAGAAGATGATGCAGCCATTGTTCCAAATGAAAAAAAATGTGTCAAATGTTTGAAAGCCTGAGAACAACTTAAAACAACTGACCGACAGAGCAAAACAGATGCCTAAACTGCTAATTCGAAACTCCAATTTTCAACAAAACTTTTGTCACTGTAATAACGTAAAGCTGACCCTAAGAGAATCGAAAAATTTTGCCATCATAACGGCATCAAGACTGATTCCAGGAAATTACCAACATTGGTATTTAGATGTAATTTATAAAAGAAAAAATTCGACGTTACAACGACGCCACATTGACATCAAAATAAAAAATTCATTCCAGTGATGACACTACAGTATTTTTGCAAAAAATTCGCCGGCATAACGACGTGAAAAACTGGATCCCAAAAACTTCCAACATCGATATACGAGCCTTTTCTAAAAATTCGTCATTATAACGACGTGAAAACTGACACCAAAATTTTTTCGACTTTCTAACTACTAAGTATATATATTTTTTGTAAAATTTTCGTCATTATAACGACACAAAACTGACACCTACAAAAGACGGCCAACACTGGCGCTTTTACAAAAATTTGCCATTACAGCAGTATGACTCGATTTTATAAAAATAACAAGACATTTACATTTAAAACATAAGATTCACCCTGCTCCCTCACTTTTCCTTTCATTTTTTTTTCTTTTTCTTTTTCTTTTGAAATCCATCTCTCTCCAATTTGGTCAGCATAACAACCTTTCCTAGGCGCATGCAACACATAGAATGCCTTTTAGGCAAGTCTTTTTCCGAAAGTGGGTCCCGCTTAGACAAAAGGTAGTCAGCCTAGACAAGTGCAATATCGGTGTATCGCACCTCATTAAGTCGAATATGATGCAGATAATTGGGCCTAAAGGTTTAACTCTAGGTGACACAACTGACACAGTGTCTAGACTGGCTGAAAACCCGGTGGACAAACCGGGCGGAAAGCGCATCAAGGCCATCCGGAGACAGTGTGTCCGGCCTAAAACCCCGTCACACCTTCCTCCTAAATCATGGGCAATTTAGTAAGAAAGTCCCAGATGCCACAAGCAATCTGCTAAGTGCACGTGTGTGTGTGTGTTTTAGATACTCAGAGGGTTACGGAGGAAGACAGTTTATATACAGTTCAAAGAATATCAAAGCAGTCATTCAACTTTTCATGTAATAACAGCAATAATATAACAACCAAATATTTAATAAATTAAAACATGCGAAAATTTTATCAAAGCCGGAGATTCTAGTTTTCACTAATTTCTCCAGCGGAGTCGCCAAGCTATCATGCCCTAAAATTTACTAAAAAATAAATAAAGATTGTGACTTAGGTGTTTTAAAGGTACATTATTTATTGAGATTTACGGAGTCGCCACTTGACATAGTTCAAAGGTGTGCCAAGTCACCAAAAGGTACCTTGGAACACCTCTGACTCGTTTGATGGTCTGCGTTAGAGATTCGGGCAAGGTTCTCAATTGACCCTCGGGAAGGTATTAGGCACCCTCGAGTCCTGTGCCAAGCACAGTTGCTTTATTGTTGCAATTTTAATTTATTAAATATGGTTGTATTATGTTGCCATTGATTTGAATTTAAACTTTGATTTAGAAAAAATTTAAAGTATTATTCTTATCCAACCTCACAGAGGATCGGCCGGATTTACACTCTAATAAATAAAATATATTACGCATTTCCAACCTCACAAAGGACTGGTCTATTTAAAAGAATTTAATTGACTTCATCGAGACTATCAATAAAAGGTGAGTTGTATATTGCCTTTATTTGTTTCCTTTTGCTACGCTATTTTTATTTTCATTTTTTCATTTGTATTTTTTGTTTCCTTTCAACTGATGGCTTATTTTCCTTGATTAAGTTTTTGACTTCAAATTAAAGGGTCAAAATGTCACGATCCAATTTCCAAGGGCTCGTGATGGCACCTAAACAACATTTGCCTAGGTTAACCAATGAAACAAGATGCGGAAAAGAACAATAATGTGAAAAGATCATAAATGGATATATAAATATAAAAGGGTGAAGTCCAAAAGAATATATCCACAAAAGAATTGGAGCATTCTAAGAGTGGCTCAATAAAGTATGAATATACATCAAAGAAATCTGAGTCCTATCTCTAAGTGACTCCGTCGGTAAGCCACCACGGTCTGTGTGGTCGGCTCACCTCAATCAAAAGTCTCAGAAGCCTCGGAACCGCTAACGTCCGGGCTGCTGACTGGATGAAGGACCTGCGCACGTAGCAGAGTAAGTTATGAGCCGAAGCCCAACAAGATCACCGACAGGCCCGCTAAGGTACCCTTGCGGGACAAGTCGCTACATGCATCATAAGCAACAACATACTATAGTAATCATACAATAAAGTAGTGAAATCACAAATAGATGTAACACATTCCATACACACAAGTAGTAACCAGAAGTCTCAAGGATTATGCCCATCCAACGTAAGGCATAGGTCAACTCAGCGGCGGTTTGGAGGTCCAATCTCTACTCCCGTGCCGACTAACCTAAACCTACGATGGACTAGCAACACCACTACTAAGTATCAACCATATACCGTGACCCGAAGTCACTATCACAATCATGAATAAGTAGACCAACGACCCGTAGTCGTTGGCTCATCTCAAATCTGTCTACGATCGCACCACACCCCCTGTCAAGTGCGTCGTATCTCAATAAATCAAGTGACCACACCACACCCCCTGTCAAGTGTGTCACATCTCAAAGATCAAGTGTCCACACCACACCCCCTGTCAAGTGTGACACATCTCATAGTATAGGCGACACCACACCCCCTGTCAAGTGTCCCTCTAACAGTATTAATATCCACGACATTAATAACAATAACAGAAATAATAACAGAAATATTAATAACGATAATATTTCACAGTCACCGTAACCCAGGTTGGTTATGCTAGCTGAACGTAAGGCGAAGGTTAACCCGACCACAGTTTGGGGGTACAATCCCTACTCCCATGTCGTCCAACCCAAGGTTACGTATAGACAGCACTACCCAACCCGGCACGTGAACAAATCAAATACCAATATCATACAAAAGCCGGCAAAATCCTCGGCAAGACATTTATCATGACATGCCGGCAACATCCTCGGCCATGTCCCAAGTTCTTGCTATCTAAGCATGGCGTAGCAAGCGTTACTACGATATAAATTTAAGCTACCTCGACGTAGCGTTTAGACCGGCACATACCTCGGTCGAGTCACAATCTCGCTATTTATAACAAACAATAATAGCAAGTAATTCACATCATTAATCCTAACCATTGTTAGGTATATATATGTGTACATGAAGCATACTAGCATGAAGGAAGAGTCCACAAGCACAATAGAGGTCAAGTCTCACTTACCTCGAAATTCGGGCTCAAATGCCGGGAAGAATCTCCTTTTCCGCTCGCCTTGTCCGCGAAGGACTCTCCACTAGGTCTATTAAGACAAGATATAGCACATATGAGTGCTCAATTATAGCTATTTAAGCCTATAGGCATCCCAGGGTAAAAATTACCAAAATTCCCCCGGGTAGGGCCGAGCCCTAAATTTACAAAATATACTTTTCCAGACTCCCCCGCTCCCGTGAGTCCAAAAGTACACTTATATTCCACATGCGAGCCTTGCTCGATGTCTTTCCCCAATTCTTAAAAATCTAGGGTTCTAACCCATTTCCAAGAATCAACCCTTTGATTCTTGTGTTAATCAACATAAAGATGGATTGAAAGGGCTTACCTTAAGTGTAAGTATGATTGGGTCTTTAAGAAATAACCAAAAATCGCCTCAAGAGCTCACTAAATGATTTTTTATAAGTTATGAACCTAAATGGCCCGAAATGGCCTTTTTATAGCAGTTTTTGCCTCTGTGACAGCTTCTTTTGAAAAAATCATAACTTTTGAGTTTAGAGGGCTACAACTTTCATGTTTTGAGTTTTTCCTAATTCCTTACGGATTGGCCGGAAAATCAGCTTTTATCCGGCTGTTTGCGCCAAAACAGAACAGAAAAATCGCACTAGATTTTCTACTGTTTTAGGGGCAAAACGGGACCCTACGAAGCTCGGAATGATCCCAAATTTTGCACACAAGCCATAAAATACTTGGGTGACATGCTCGTCAAGACGAAACTCAATTCGGACCTCCAGAACTCAAAAAGTGGGTCCCACGGCAAAGGTTCAACTTTCGACTTTCGCCAAAATAGCGAAATTTAACCAAACGACCTCGGAATCCAATTCTGAAAGTTGCTACAAGTCACAAATGACTATACGAACCTAACGGAACTTTCGAATCTCTCATCGGAGCTCATTTGCTCAAATCGAGCTCGGAAACCTCTTTTAACTCTTTTAAACTTCCGAAACGGGGACTTTATCAAAAGTCCTATCAAACGAGGTCCGATTTTAATTTTGAAGGTTGCTACATATCATAAATGACGAGACGGACCTAACGGTGCGCTCGGATTTTCCATCGGGGTTCGTTTACTCAAAACGACCTATCGAAACCCCAAATTCCTTTCCGGAATTTCATAAACGGATCCTTTTCTCGAAAACCTATCAAACGGACTCCGTTTCGACTCAGATTTCACAGACAGGTCATAAATGACCTAACGGAGCTTTTGGGACTGTCGACATGCAAATCGAGGTCCCGGATCCCGTAACGACTATTTGAGGGTCGTTACATTCTCCCCCACTTAGACTCTCGACCGTCCTCAGACGAGCCTAAGTCTAAGGTAGGATCCACACACTAGCCACGGAGCTGGCACGGATTTCGAGGACCCCTCGGTACCACCCGAAATCAATAAAACTTAAAAATGCAAATTCAGGCTTAGAAAATACAAGGATTTCATACCTGAATCATCGAACAAGCGCGGATGCCTCTCACGCATCTCGGACTCAAGCTCCCAAGTGGCCTCGGCAATGTAGTGATGCCCCCACTGAACTCTCACAAGCGGGATCACCTTCGATCTCATCTTACGGACCTCTCTAGCCACAATAGCAATAGGCTCCTCCGAATAAGCTAAGTCGCCATCTACCTCCACGGAAGCCATATCGATCACATGAGACAGATCGTGAACATACTTTCAGAGCATGGACACATGGAACACCGGATGAACAGACAGAGAGGGAGGCAAAGCCAGTCTATAAGCAACGGCGCCAACGCGCTCCAATATCTCAAAAGGCCCAATGAACCTAGGACTGAGCTTGCCTTTCTTCCCAAATCTCATAACACCCTTCATGGGCGACACTCTGAGGAATACCCGGTCCCCAACCATGAACTCAAGATCTCTCCGCCTCCGATCTGCATACGATATCTGCCGGCTCTGAGCCGTGCGGAGTCGATCCTGAATAACCCGGACCTTATCTAAGGTCTGCTGCAAATCGGGCCCCAACACCTGGACCTCACCAGACTCGAACCAACCGATAGGCGAGCGACATCTCCGACCATACAATGCCTCAAACAGAGCCATCTGGATAGAAGCCTGATAGCTATTATTATACGCAAACTCTGCTAGCGGCAAATGGCTATCCCAATGGCCTCCAAAATCAATAGCACACGCCCTCAACATATCCTCGAGGATCTGAATGGTCCGCTCAGACTGGCCATCAGTCTGCGGGTGAAATGCAGTGCTGAGATCGACCCGAGTACCCAGCTCTCTCTGAAAAGATCTCCAAAACTGAGCTGTGAACTGAGCACCTCGGTCAGAAATGATAGAAACAGGAGCACCATGCAATCTCACAATCTGCTCAATGAAGATACGAGCCAGACGCTCCGAGGTATAAGTAGTCCTCACTGGAATGAAGTGAGCCGACTTCGTCAGTCGATCAACTACTACCCACACCGAATCATGCTTACCCACGGTCAGCGGCAAACCAACTACGAAATCCATAGTGATCTGCTCCCACTTCCACTCGGGAATGGGCATAGACTGGGTCACCCCGGCTGGCCTCCGATGCTCATACTTCACCTGCTGGCAATTCAAACACCGAGATACATAATCAGCAACATCCCTCTTCATCCCTTTCCACCAATACAGCTCTCGAAGATCATGATACATCTTCGCAGTACCCGGATGAATGGAATATCTCGAACTGTGAGCCTCTGCCAAAATCATCTGCCTCAGCTCCACAATGGCTGGAACACATACCCGGCCATTAAGCCGCAAAGCACCATCATCACCAATCACGAACGAGGACACTCCCCCACTCAGGACCCTGTCCCGGAGATCTCTCAGATAAGGATCCTCGAACTGCCTTTCCCGAATCTGGGAAGCTAAAGACGACTGAGACCCCACATATGCAAGCACCCGGCCTGGAACAGAATCATCAAACCGAACCCCACTAATGGACAAAGCCTGCAACTCACGGGCCAACGGCCTCATATCAGCATCAAGATAGGCGAGGCTACCCATGGACTTCCTACTCAAGGCATCGGCTACAACATTAGCCTTTCCGGGATGATACCGGATAGAAAGATCATAATCCTTCAGCAGCTCTAACCAGCGGCGCTGTCTCCCGTTCAAGTCCTTCTGAGTGAACAAGTACTGGAGACTCTTATGATCGGTGAATATCTCACATGGCTCGCCATAAAGATAGTGCCTCCACAACTTCAGTGCAAACACGACAGCTAACAGCTCCAAATCATGGACAGGATAATTCTTCTCATGGACCTTCAGCTGTCTCGAGGCATAAGCTATCACCTTACTCTCCTGCATCAGAATGCTACCCAGGCCAACACCCGAAGCATCACAATATACGGTCAATCCCCCGGATCCACTAGGCAAGGCCAACACTGGCGCTGAAGTCAACAGAGTCTTAAGCTTCTGAAAGCTAGACTCACAGGCATCGGACCACAGGAAAGGAGCATTCTTCTGGGTCAACTTCGTCAGAGGTGCTGAAATAGAAGAAAACCCCTCGACGAACCGCCGATAATAACCTGCCAAGCCTAAGAAACTCCGAATCTCTATAGGAGAAGTAGGCCTAGGCCAACTCTGAACGGCCTCTATCTTCTTCGGATCAACACACACCCCATCCTTGGTCACCACGTGACCTAGGAAAGATACAGAACTGAGCCAAAATTCACACTTGGAGAATTTGGCATACAACTGCTGATCCCTCAGAGTCCAAAGAAAAACTCTCAAATGCTACTCATGCTCCTCCCTGCTCCTCGAATAAACCAAGATATCATCGATAAACACAATGACGAAGGAGTCAAGGTAGGCCTTGAACACTCGGTTCATCAGATTCATGAAAGCAGCTGGGGCATTCGTAAGCCCGAAAGACATCACCAGAAACTCATAGTAGCCATATCGGGTATGAAAAGCAGTCTTGGAAACGTCCTCAGACCGAATCCTCAACTGATGATACCCCGACCTCAAATCAATCTTCGAGAAGAAGGTAGCACCCTGAAGCTGATCAAACAAATCATCAATACGCGGCAAAGGATACCTATTCTTGATAGTAACCTTATTCAGCTGCCGGTAATCAATACACATCCGCATAGAGCCATCCTTCTTCTTCACAAATAATACCGGGGCACCCCATGGAGACACACTGGGCCTAATAAAGCCCTTATCGAGCAAATCCTGAATCTGCTCCTTCAGCTCCCTCAACTTAACAGGAGCCATACGATACGGGGGAATAGATTTAGGCTGAGTGCCTGGCAATAGATCAATGCAAAACTCTATCTCCCGCATAGGCGGCAAACCCGGCAAATCATCAGGAAACACATCCGGATACTCACAAACAACCGGAACTCTATCAAGGGATAACTCCTCTGCCCGGACATCCCGAACTGAAGCAATATATCCCTCGCACCCCCTAGATATCATCCTCTGCGCCTCCAAGAAAGAAATGATCCTACTCTTCGGAGAAGGCCTGGAACCTCCCCATACAACCCGAGACTCACTCTCTGCCCCGATCGTCACGGACTTGGCATGGCAATCCAAAGTCGCATGACAGGAAGCCAGCCAATCCATGCCCATAATGACATCGAAATCAGACATATCGAGCAGCATCAGGTCCACTAAGGACTCTACACCACAGATGGAGATCATACACTGCCGATAACCCCTATCTACACATATAGAAGACCCGACAGGGGTGGCAACCATAAAGGGATCATCTAAGAAGACCAGATCCCTGCCCAAGCAAGGGGCAAATCCCGGCGACACATACGAATAGGTAGACCCCGGATCAATAAGAGCATAAGCATCGCGGCCACAGACAGAAATAATACCTGTGATGACATCATTGGATGCCTCAGCATCCTGACGAGTCATAGCATAGACCTGCGCCGAGCCTCCTGAACCCGGAGCTCTCTGAGACTGCTGTCTAGGAGGAATCTGAGAAACGGGCCTGGCGGCCTGAGGACCAGATGGTACCATAGCTGCGGATCCCTGGCGACCTGATGAAACATAAGGGCAACTCCTGACATAGTGCTCTGGAGACCCACACTCAAAACATCCATCACCTCTACCTCCTCTACCGCCTCTACCACCTCTGCCATGGCCACCTCCAGACGAACACCTCCCATGATGCCTCTGATGGCACCTCCCGCACTGCGGCGGACCAGACTGCGAAGAGCCACCCCGCCTCTGGGATGACTGAGGCCTCGGGGTCTCTGAAGAAAAATCCTGGGCAGGCAAAGCAGCAGCCTGGGGCCTAGACTGAGAACGGCCCTGATGACCCTGACCCCTCTGAGCGGATCCACTATACCCACCAGACTGACGCGATCTCTTGGCCGCCCTCTCCGCGTCAGCCCTGGCGAAGATATCCTCCATCCGCCGCGCCACATCAACTATCTCAAAATATGACTTGTTGCCCATATCAGGGGCAACAGCTACCTGCAAGCGGGGATGAAGACCCTCAACAAACCGGAGGACCTTGTCCCTCTCCTGAGCCACCATAGCTGGCGCAAACTGAGACAACCACAAGAACCTGGTGTCATACTCTGAAACAGACAGGTTTCCCTGCCTCAACCCCTCAAACTCGCGCCTCTGAGCATCGTGCTGACTCTGGGGCACGAACCTGCTCATGAACATAGACACGAACTCAGCCCAAGACAAAGGAGGGAGGTCACTAGACCTCTGCCGCATCATGGAGACCCACCATGTCTCCGCATCTCCCCATAATCTGAAAGAAGCACACTGCACCCCTAAGGTGTCTTTAGTACCAAGAACTGTCAAAATCTTCTCACACTTCTGAATGTACCTCTGGGCAGTACATGTAGCTGAGGTACCGTCGAACTCTGGAGGCTGAAGCTTCATGAATGACTATCCTCTTGGCAACCTCCTCAGTGCCCATAGGAGGAGTAGAAATAACAGGACCTGCCTGAGGAGCAGAAGCAGAAGGCTGGGCAATATGATCAGGAGCAGCCTCAGAAGTAGGCGTGCTCATAACAGGTGTGGTCGGCTGAGGAGCCGAAACAGGAGCTGCAACATCATCTCTGACAGGGACCTGATGGCTAGACAAGGCCATCAGTCTCATATACTCCTCTGAAGAGATCACAACGGTGCCTGGCACAACAGCAGGCACAGGGAGAATAGATGCTGACAGAGTCGCTGCGGACACCGCAGGGATAGCTGTGTCCTGCCTAGTGGCTGACGGGCGACCTGCCCGAGTCTTCTTAGCAGCTGGCGGCTGCGTAGGTGCTGATGGCTCTCCCGCAGACGCGGGTGTAGAAGATGCAGCCCTCCTGGCTGAGGATGCTCGCGTCCTCGCCATCTGATACAATACACGAAAAAGGGTCAGCACCTATATAAGCTACTCAGCACAAATAGAGATGAAACGAAGGGAAAACATTTCCTAACATGCCCTTGTAGCCTCTCGCTCATAAGTATGGTCGACAACATACCCATAAGCAAGACTCTACTCAGACACTGCTCCAAGACTCCTAGGACTCGAATTAGAACCTAGGGCTCTGATACCAAACTGTCACGACCCAATTTCCAAGGGCTCGTGATGGCACCTAAACAACATTTGCCTAGGCGAACCAATGAAACAAGATGCGGAAAAGAACAATAATGTGAAAAGATCATAAATGGATATATAAATATAAAAGGGTGAAGTCCAAAAGAATATATCCACAAAAGAATTGGAGCATTCTAAGAGTGACTCAATAAAGTATGAATATACATCAAAGAAATCTGAGTCCTATCTATAAGTGACTCCGGCGGTAAGCCACCACGGTCTGTGTGGTCGGCTCACCTCAATCAAAAGTCTCAGAAGCCTCGGAACTGCTAACGTCCGGGCTGCTGACTGGATGAAGGACCTGCGCACGTAGCAGAGTAAGTTATGAGCCGAAGCCCAGCAAGATCACCCACAGGCCCGCTAAGGTACCCTTGCGGGACAAGTCGCTACATGCATCATAAGCAACAACATACTATAGTAATCATACAATAAAGTAGTGAAATCACAAATAGATGTAACACATTCCATACACACAAGTAGTAACCAGAAGTCTCAAGGATTATGCCCATCCAACGTAAGGCATAGGTCAACTCAGCGGCGGTTTGGAGGTCCAATCTCTACTCCCGTGCCGACTAACCTAGACCTACGATGGACTAGCAACACCACTACTAAGTATCAACCATATACCGTGACCCGAAGTCACTATCACAATCATGAATAAGTAGACCAACGACCCGTAGTCGTTGGCTCATCTCAAATCTGTCTACGATCGCACCACACCCCCTGTCAAGTGCGTCGTATCTCAATAAATCAAGTGACCACACCACACCCCCTGTCAAGTGTGTCACATCTCAAAGATCAAGTGTCCACACCACACCCCCTGTCAAGTGTGACACATCTCATAGTATAGGCGACACCACACCCCCTGTCAAGTGTCCCTCTAACAGTATTAATATCCACGACATTAATAACAATAACAGAAATAATAACAGAAATATTAATAACGATAATATTTCACAGTCACCGTAACCCAAGTTGGTTATGCTAGCTGAACGTAAGGCGAAGGTTAACCCGACCACAGTTTGGGGGTACAATCCCTACTCCCATGTCGTCCAACCCAAGGTTACGTATAGACAGCACTACCCAACCCGGCACGTGAACAAATCAAGTACCAATATCATACAAAAGCCGGCAAAATCCTCGGCAAGACATTTATAATGACATGCCGGCAACATCCTCGGCCATGTCCCAAGTTCTTGCTATCTAAGCATGGCGTAGCAAGCGTTACTACGATATAAATTTAAGCTACCTCGACGTAGCGTTTAGACCGGCACATACCTCGGTCGAGTCACAATCTCGCTATTTATAACAAACAATAATAGCAAGTAATTCACGTCATTAATCCTAACCATTGTTAGGTATATATATGCGTACATGAAGCATACTAGCATGAAGGAAGAGTCCACAAGCACAATAGAGGTCAAGTCTCACTTACCTCGAAATTCGGGCTCAAATGCCGGGAAGAATCTCCTTTCCCGCTCGCCTTGTCCGCGAAGGACTCTCCACTAGGTCTATTAAGACAAGATATAGCACATATGAGTGCTCAATTATAGCTATTTAAGCCTATAGGCATCCTAGGGTAAAAATTACCAAAATGCCCCCGGGTAGGGCCGAGCCCTAAATTTACAAAATGTACTTTTCCGGACTCCCCACGCTCCCGTGAGTCCAAAAGTACACTTAGATTCCACATGCGAGCCTTGCTCGATGTCTTTCCCCAATTCTTAAGAATCTAGGGTTCTAACCCATTTCCAAGAATCAACCCTTTGATTCTTGTGTTAATCAACATAAAGATGGATTGAAAGGGCTTACCTTAAGTGTAAGTATGATTGGGTCTTCAAGAAATACCCAAAAATCGCCTCAAGAGCTCACCAAATGATTTTTTATAAGTTATGAACCTAATTGGCCCGAAATGGCCTTTTTATAGCAGTTTTTGCCTCTGTGACAGCTTCTTTTGAAAAAATCATAACTTTTGATAGGAATGTCCAAATGACCGGTGCCATTAGAACCACAACTCAAAGAGCTACAACTTTCATGTTTTGAGTTTTTCCTAATTCCTTACGAATTGGCCGGAAAATCAGCTTTTATCCGGCTGTTTGCGCCAAAACAGAACAGAAAAATCGCACCAGATTTTCTACTATTTTAGGGGCAAAACGGGACCCTACGAAGCTCGGAATGATCCCAAATTTTGCACACAAGCCATAAAATACTTAGGTGACATGCTCGTCAAGACGGAACTCAATTCGGACCTCCAGAACTCAAAAACTGGGTCCCACGGCAAAGGTTCAATTTTCGACTTTCGCCAAAATAGCGAAATTTAACCAAACGACCTCGGAATCCAATTCCGAAAGTTGCTACAAGTCACAAATGACTATACGAACCTAACGGAACTTTCGGATCTCTCATCGGAGCTCATTTGCTCAAATCGAGCTCGGAAACCTCTTTTAACTCTTTTAAACTTCCGAAACGGAGACTTTATCAAAAGTCATATCAAACGAGGTCCGATTTCAATTTTGAAGGTTGCTACATATCATAAATGACGAGACGGACCTAACGGTGCGCTCGGATTTTCCATCGGGGTTTGTTTACTCAAAACGACCTATCGAAACCCCAAATTCCTTTCCGGAATTTCATAAACGGATCCTTTTCTCGAAAACCTATCAAACGGACTCCGTTTCGACTCAGATTTCACAGACGGGTCATAAATGACCTAACGGAGCTTTTGGGACTGTCGACACGTAAATCGAGGTCCCGGATCCCGTAACGACTATTTGAGGGTCGTTACACAAAACCTCAAATTGGATGGTCTTTGCAAATCTGGCCCATTTAACTATTTAAACTGCTCGTCCTTTAAAAGTTCACAATTTGGACACATAGCCACTTTTTCAATTTTCTTTTAACTGATGGCTTATTTTCCTTGGTTAAGTTTTTTACTTCAAATTAAAGGGTCAAAACCTCAAAACTGGATGGTCTTTGCAAATCTGGCCCATTTAACTATTTAAACTGCTCGTACTTTAAAAGTTCACGCAACCCTTCACCCCTTTTAATTTAGTTTAAAGTGAGCGTCCCATCTATCCCTTATGTTTTCGAATTTAGCACTTACATTAATCTTCTCTTTTAACTTGGGATAATAATCCTTACAATTGCTTATTGTGAAAGAACTGATTCGAGTTTAACAACATGTGCTCTTTTCATATTCTTATTTTTTGCTAAGTATTCAAAAATCACATCATATATCATTTACAATGAACAAGCTAAATAACTATGGATACATAACTAAAAATACACATAAAAGAGATAGGAGATAGATTCCAAAATTGAACATGTCTCATTTATAATTAAGGGTACTAAATATGTTTAATTCATAGACATGGCCATAATTTTAACATACATACATACATACATAGAAAGGGAGTTAGGAAAGAAATACCTATAGTAGCAAATAAAGTCTGGTGATATATGTATGTCGATGGGGGGTGTGTGTGAGAGAGGGAGTTGGTGTGGGTTTTGTGTATATAATGGTGTGTTTGTGTAGATATGTGGAGAAAGAAGAAAGGACTTTTTTTTTGTGTTTTTGGGAGACTGAAGAAGATGATAGGGGCTAGATCTGATTTTTTTTTTGTGGGAGAGATGATGAATAGTGTCCAGCTGCTAGGGTTTTGGATAAGTATGTATATATAGGTAGAAAATTGTACAAATAAGCTAGCGTTTAGGGGGGGAGTGGATTTGGCCACAATTTTAGAATTAATTTAAAAAAATGAATGGGTTGTACGAGTGGGTTAAAATTGGTGGGTTTTTCAAATTTAGCACATTCTTTGAAATTTCAATTGATCCTCATTTATTATCATTATTTTATTTACTTTTCAAATTTAACCTCAATTATAAAAATATTGCCATAATTTAATAATTTTGAAAAAAAATCGGAACAAAATTGGGTGTCAACAGCTGCCCCTCTTTACCCGAAAAAGGATGAAAGAGTTTTCAGGGTAAAGAAGTTGACGAGAAACCAATTTTGTCACGACAAAGCCAAGTACTTTGATTCCAAGGACCAAAGTGCGATGCTTATAGACATGGCTGAGTTCCGCTTTCCGAGTTGCCTACATATCTCGGGCTAAAAGAGAATCAGGCCATATGTAGTTCGACGCGATTTGAAAATCAAAGACGAGATAGTAACGACTACTCAAGCACGGGAAAAGAGGCTTGTAATTACCCATGTTATGAAAATGTGGTCGACGACACACCCATAAAGAGGGGTTTACACAGACATAGCTTCCACTGCACCTCGATAACCGAGCCATCTTGTCTTCAATCTCAAACCTCAGACTCTAAGGTTAACAAGAGACTTACCTCTGAGGTTGACGACTTATGCAGGTGCGATTCTTCAGGTCTTCGTTGACGAGTCTAGCTCATCTCAACGATTGCCCCAGTTTACCGCAAATAAAAGTTTCATGTTATGCTCCAAACGCCACTGCGATGCTGCTAAAAATCCTGTAATAATCTCAACAAACGGTAAGCGTGCAACTGCTAATAAACTGTAATAATTGGAATACTAAACAGATAAAGTGATAACATAAAATTGTAAATACGGGTTGCGGTATCATCGATAAGTTTTTCCTTCAATCAACTGACAAAATGCTCCGCCCGGAGAACCTCTAGGCTGATCATTATTCTGAAACAGTAGAGTAAGACAATAAGTAAAGCGGGAATGAATTGTAAAATGCGATGCTTTCATACGGTAAGTCGACTAACGAGACATAACGTCTCAAGTCGAATTATCTACTTCAAATATAACAATGCCAATGTTGCAAGACAACCGACATCGCAAAACACTCCGAAAGTTGTGTTCCAGCCGACTTGTCTTAGACTATCATTTATGCAAGTTTTGGAATAATGTTTATTTTGAAATAAGGATCATAAAGATATAAATGTCGCCTGTTTGGCAACAAACCATGATAAGCATAGTGCTTTAATTGATGAAGAGGCAGTTTACAACGCAATCTTGTATTGTGCTTCAATGCCTTGACAAAACAAATGAAACGTCTGGTCTTGAAGCATCCAGTGTGTCAATGCAACTTGAAAGAAACCTGCATATCCTATTTGTGGGTGGAAGAACCCGAGATATCCTATTTGGGGGTGGAATGACCCGAATATCCTATTTGTGGGTGGAAGGACCCGAATATCCTATATGTGGGTGGAAGGACCCGAAATATCCTATTTGTGGGTGGAAGGACCCAAATATCCTATTTGTGGGGGAAGAACCCGAGATATCCTATTTGTGGGTGGAAGAACCCGAGATATCCTATTTGTGGGTGGAAGGACCCGAATATCCTATTTGTGGGTGGATAAACCCTGCATTTTGCAAAATCTGAAATCATCTGGCTTGTGCTGGTGATGCGATAATTGAACAAAAGCTAAAATAACAAAGAGAGAAATAGAGTTGTTCTGCATATGCGACAAGGCAAATATTCTTCGAGGAACTGATGGTTGACAGTGGGCTCCATAACAATAGCGTCCTCTGATTGTCTATGATAGGCTTCATAATAATGCCTCCAATTGCTTATGGTAGGCTTCAAATGATAATGATGTTTTCGCTTGCTCACGATAGACTTGATAATAAGACCCCCGATTGCTTACGGTAGGATCAATAACCAAAGAGCCTTCAATTTTCTATGATAGGCTTTAGAATAATGCCTCCAATTGCTTATGGTAGGCTGCAATGCTAATGAAGTCTTCGCTTTCTCACAATAGACTCATAATAAGGCCCCTGATTGCTTACGGTAGGCATGACGTAATTTGTAAGTGCAAGTTGCAATATCTTTGATAAATTGTCTTCCCATCCACTGGCGAAGCAATAAAGCAAATGTGAAGGCATAGTGTAAAGCATTTTCAACAATCTTGACAAATCAACTGGCAAGCCGGTCGGGCATGAAGCAAGGAGGGTCTTGGGGTTGATTGTCGAACAAATCAGCTGGCGAACCGGTCCGGCACGAAGCAAGGAGGGTCTCGGGACTGACCTGTTAACCTGAAAAGTAAAACAAGACGTAATACAAAGAAAATGCGAAGGCATAATTTAAAGCAAGTGCGAAGCAATTCGAACAATCTTGGCAAATCAACTGGCAAGCCGGTCGGGCACGCAGCAAGGAGGGTCTTGGGGTTGATTGTCGACAAATCAGCTGGCAATCCGGTCCGGCACAAAGCAAGGAGGGTCTCGGGGCTGACCTGTTAACCTGTTAAGAGTAAAGCGGTTCATAATATAAAGCAAGTGCAAAGTCATAAATGAAAGCAAGTGCAAGGCAATTTGAACATCTTGACAAATAAACTGGCAAGCCGGTCGGGCATGCAGCAAGGAGCGTCTTGGGGTTGATTGTCGACAAACCAGCTGGCAATTCGGTCCGTCACAAAGCAAGGAGGGTCTCGGGGCTGACCTGTTAACCTGTTAAGCTAAAAGTAAAGCGGTTCATAATATAAAGCAAGTGCAAATTCATAATTGAAAGCAAGTGAAAAGCAATTTAACGTGAAATGTAAAGCAACGCAAAAGCGATTTAGCGAATCAACAGGCGTGAAAGTCCAACAGGAGAGAAGCCTAGCCTGGTGGTCAACCTGGAAAACGTAAAGCAAGGAATCAATTTTAAAGCAAGTGCGACGACATAATTTAAAGCAAGTGCAAAGAAAAGCAGTGCGGGAATGTAGAGCAATGCAAAAGCCATTTGGCGAATCAATAGGCAAGATAGTCCAACAAAGGGAATCCTCGTAGCCGATGGTCAACCTGAAAAATGTAAAGCAAGGCATCAATTTTAAAGCAACTGCGAAGGCATAATTCAAAGTAAGTGCAAAGCAAAGTAGTGCGGAAATGTAGTCAGTGCGATAGCCATTGATAAATCAATTGGCGAGACAATCCGGCTAGGATGGCCTTGTACGGATTATAGCATGAAACACATCGATGCCTTATTTGGCCTAGTTTTGAAAACACAAAACAAGCCTAGGCTTTGTCGCCTATTAGGAATGAAAGTCATAGGGGTAGAAATGCCGCCTGTTCGGCAATAACTCATGACAAAGCATAATGCTTTAAGTCATGAAAAGGCAATGCGACGCAATCTGCAAGGCAACTTTGGATGCGCATTCAATAAATTGTTCATCCATAATGCGAATGATCCTTTCATTGCAAGCTTTAATGTTCCTGCTCTAAAAGAAAAATTGTTAGTTTTGGGGAGGGAAGGAGAACCGTTTGATTTGTGCAGACTTCATCCTGATCTTGCTGCTTCTGATGCTTCCTCGTCTTCATTAGACTTGGGTTTGCGAATTTCTTCCAGAAACTTGGCTCATGAACTCAAATAGCATAGATTTTTGAAAAATAGAGGCAATGTAAAATAATTTAATGCAATATAGCAAGTGAAATAAGCATGCAAATGAAGTCAAAGATGCATTTTGAAAATTTTGCCTTGACTTAAACTTGTAACATATCTTAAAACAAATTGAACGTCCGTTGCCTTGAACTTTGCACTGTTCGCTTAGCCAATCATAGAGTTCTTGCCAACTCATCTTTAACAACCAACGCCGCTTCTTGCAAAATTCTTCCCCAGTTATAATCATCTGCATCCCTAACTCGTTTTGCAAAAATTGCCCTAGTTGTCCTTCTTGGGGGAAAATGAAAATTTAAATGCTAAAGGGTCGAGCCCGATGTGGGAGCCTACGTATCCCTCCTTGGGAATCAGACCGTGCGTAGTTCTGCATCACTGCTTCAACGCCATATACCAACAAATAAAAGCTGCCCCAGTTGAGATTCTAACAGATAGTGCGATATCCAAAGAGCGCAGACAGTAACTTTTCAGTGCGTCGATTTAAATTGTTCAGTTGTTTTGCCATACGTTACAAGCAAAGCTTTAGTAGGTTTATCAATTTTAATTTTGAAATGGAAACAAATGCAAGCATAAATAATATAATAAGTATGTGATGCATTTTATTTCAACTTTCATAAATTCAAAATGAGTTGATTCAGATTAACATAAGCTTTAAAGTACAATGCAATTCAGGGCCTCAATCTGAATTAAAATTGAAAATAATGCTACTAAGTTCAATTGCCAAGTTCTTTCAAACAATGCCATTAGCTTCTGGTACTGCATCGTTCACGAGCTAGAGTGTCTACCATCAATCAGATCTTGAATCTTGCGTGATTTGCATAGTCAACCACCTTACAAATCAAACTTCTGCTAGAGAAATAAACAAAACAAAGAAACCTCAAAGGGTAACTAAGATAGTTTGCATATCATTCATAGGATTGCACACAAGTAAGCAACACCTAGTATTTAACGCATTTTGAGCAAATAAAGCAAGGCCAACAATTAACATGTGACAATCACAAGTAGTTGAGCGTAAATAAATATGCAAACGCGTCCTACCCTGTAAGGTGCCTCTTTGTGCTAGAGGTAAGCCTAATCGCACAAACAAGTGGTAACGAAAAATAGTTCATGCCAGTTCTGAGAAATTCAAACTTAGAGTAAGAAATAAATAATAACAATAATCGATAACAATCATCTCTCCGCCTTGACACTGCAATTCCGTTATCCCAACTAACTTCCAAAAGTTGGTGTCAACTCGAAATTTTAACACAGCTCATGCTCTCCACAGCATTTGCACAAAATTCTAAACCCAAATGCCTAAAACCCGAAACAATCCTCCATAGCTTTTGCAAACATCCACACTCCTCCAAGCACAACACCCAATTGTTTTACAACATCCAGAGAGAAATTTCCAACTGCCTCCACAATACCAAACTGCAAATCACGAAAGGCGCCAATTAGCCTTTTAAAATAAAACCTCACTGGTCCTCGGCTTTAGACAAGCCTCTCAGCTTCCTAGGTTTTGCAAGGCTCACCGACCTTGTTCATAGGGATCCTCACTGGTCCTCGGCTTTAATCAAGCCTCTCAGTTTCCTAGGTAGCCAAGACCGCACTGGTCTACAAGGA
Organism: Petunia axillaris subsp. axillaris; assembly: GCA_029990575.1. Taxonomy (NCBI): domain Eukaryota; kingdom Viridiplantae; phylum Streptophyta; class Magnoliopsida; order Solanales; family Solanaceae; genus Petunia; species Petunia axillaris. Next base: position 140,345,772 of record JARKNS010000004.1, read on the forward strand.
GGGACCCCACTGGTCATTCAAAGACACAGAGGCTTCGCTCTCCTAGTATGCGACAAGCATACTTCAATTTTTATAAAGTTGTAGCTGGATATTCAACATAGGCCTACACACACGCAAAGCCATTCACGAGAGGGACCCCACTGGTCCTTTTAAAGACACCAGGGGCTTCGCCTCACCAGGCCATCTCCAAAACACAAACTAACCAAATCTGCCTAACTTTCCCTGGACTGCAATTCTGTCTATGATCTCAATTCTGCTAAATTCTTCCATTTTCTGACCTAAAAGACAACACAGGAGACAAAATTCCAAATTTGATTTTGCTCAAAACATGGTTAGGACTGAGGATTCGTTATCACACAGCACATAATATGCATTGTCGTTGGGTTTGAAGAACCCGTTGACAAAAGGGCGGTTTCTTAATTCCTGAAAACGGTATCAAGGACCGGGTCCAAACTAAGGTGTATATGCATGCATGACCTAATCTCCTTCTAAGAGTGGGCTAACGGTTGAGGCTAACTCGACCTATGCGGGATAGACCTGGCCTCACAATGCAGTAGAACTGGCCATGACAAAACCAGGCAATCTCAATACCCCAAACTAACTTTTGGTGAAACGAAAGAAGTTTCAAAGAGTGAGGTAAGGGCAATGCCCTTCCTGCATAACTACCCATCAAGTGGGTGCCCCGTGATGAAATCGAGGAGGTGAAAGAGAATTGACAGGCTCCATGAGGGAGGAAATATGAACGGAATGCAGACTATGCACAAATAAATATAATACATGCTTTATAAGGCAAACCAAACAAACAGATATAATAAAGCAAATAAATTAGACATGCTAGTTGCAAATAATTGGAAACCTTTATGGCCAAAACTTTTATTGCTCCCCAGCGGAGTTGCCATGCTGTTGAACCCCAAAAATTACCCCAAAAAGGATAAATTCTGGAATATCGACAGGATGGACTAACTCTTTTGGAGTTTTTGGAGTCGCCGCCCAATTTAAGAAAACAGGGAACCAAATTAGCAAATGCGTGCAAAATTCTGTTTTGATAAAAAAAGACGGTCTTTCTTTCAGAGATTCTAAAGGTAAGAGGTTTTTTTAATTTCGGAAGAAGGTTTTTAAGGCACTTCCGAAATTCCGTTAAAAACGGTTAATCCGACAGGTTTCCAAAAACATTTGCAAAATATGCTTGTCTAGAAAATTTATATAAAATAATTAATTGAAATAAAACTTGTTTATAAAAAATATTTAATTTGCACGCATTTTGCTAAATGGCCCCAGTTTGCAATAAATTAAATAACGACTTCAAAATAAAAGGCAATGAACATAAAGTAAAGCAATATACAAAAAATCAAATATTATTGATAAATAAAATAATTTACACATTTTATTTACATAAATATCTAAGGAAAGGAATGCAAAGTTAAAGATAGAACCCGAGATATTGATCAACTAGCGGGAGCCTTGAATTTTCTAAATTTCCTAAGGTCTTATGTCTTGATTGCTTGAGCCCGAATTCAATCCCTAAATGCCTTCAATGCAATGGACTATCCCCATTCGTGAGTTAGCCAAACTCGTCCACAAATTGTTCGTGCCAAAATGTACCTCGCAAAATAAATAAATAAAATTGGATTAGTACGATAATAAAGCGTAATAAACAATGAAAATAAAATACTAATAATAAATTTATAAAGTAATAATAATAATAATAATAATAATAATAATAATAATAATAATAATAATAATAATAATATATAATAGTAGTAACAAAAATAATAATAATAATAATAATAATAATAATAATAATAATAATAAAAGGGGGTTTGTTTCTGCAAAAGTTAGGCTCAGATTTGTATGGCACGTCACGTAGAGGCTCAGGATGTTGGTACGGTTGCGAACACGCCGGTCAGACGTGTTGCCATGCCAAGTACCAATTCTGTTACTCTATTCGACTTGTTTTTCCTCAAATGCATACATTCATCATCGCCTATTTGCTTTAGGGACACGGGGACGGGACTGTTCAAATGTAGTATCATGTTCAAATCAATCCCGAGGCCTCAATACGTGTATATGTATTTTTTCATTGGCCGGGTGTAGTATCAAGTTCAAATCAGTCCATATGCCTCAAATTAAATATTTTTCCCATAGGCCAAAACCGGTGTAGCATTTATCCGTAATGAGTAAATAATGTCCAAAGGACTTAGTGTAAAAAACGGCATTCAATTCGAATCAAATGTCAAGCCACATTAGGAATCCACAACACACATTAAGGGAATTAACATGAGCCCAACAGTGTCAAGGATCTGCAAAAACTTCTCAAGGATACGATCAGTAATAGTGAAGGCAAAACCATAAAGAGCTGCAGGACCCAAACCATGATGGATAGAAATAAGGCAACAAATGAAAAATCAGAGCCAACAATGTGCAGATATACATCAACGGTAACAACAGTTGTAGATAATCGTAACAGCCTGAATTGTGACCACAGAATCAAGAACGATCGCCGGCCAAAATTTCGGCCATATTCCAACGAGGGAAACCAGCGAAGCGATTCCCACGCAAACAACAGATGAGGGCAAGACCAAAATGAAGATTCGGAACCACATTAGTCCAAATTACAAAAACCAAAGACTTGCAAAGGCAAACACACAGTAACAAACAAGATCTGAAAGGAAATAATCAGGGGACTCAGTCACGACGGCAAAATGGAGGAGCGACTGCCAGTGTTTTCTCCGGCGAACAGTACACGGCGTCACTGCTACTGCTTTCGTCGTGTATCTCTTTCTCTTTTTACTTTCAGTTTCAAGAACGGGCCGACGAGCAAAGAAAGAAACGGAGGAAAGAGGTCCCCGGAGATGGGGTTTTCCGATCTGATTCCCACCGGCATTTTTGATCCCTCTGTTTCGATCTCCTCTTACCCCTTCCCAGATCTCCCCGGTTTCTCGTTCTTGTACTGATCTCCAACCCCTCTGTTTCTATTCATTTTTTGTGTGAGTGGATTTTGTACTATGTTTCTGATTTTGTTGGTGATATATGTATGTCGACGGGGGGTGTGTGTGAGAGACGGTGTTGGTGTGGATTTAGTGTATATAATGGTGTGTTTTTGTAGATATGTGGAGAAAGAAGAAAGGACTTTTTTTTTTGTGTTTTTGGGAGAGTGAAGAAGATGATAGGGGCTAGATCTGATTTTTTTGTGTGGGAGAGATGATGAATAGTGTCCAGCTGCTAGGGTTTTGGATAAGTATGTATATATAGGTAGAGGATTGGCACAAATAGGCTAGCGTTTAGGGGAGAGTAGATTTGGCCACAATTTTAGAATTAATTTTAAAAAATGAATGGGTTGTACGAGTGGGTTAAAATTGGTGGGATTTTTCAAATTTAGCACATTCTTTGAAATTTCAATTGATCCTCTTTTATTATCATTATTTTATTTAATTTTCAAATTTAACCTCAATTATAAAAATATTGCCAGAATTTGATAATTTTGAAAAAATTCGGGACAAAATTGGGTGTCAACAATGTATGACAAATGAAGGACCTAGTAGTTTTGAGAAGAACTTGGTCCTTACGGAGAAGGGCACAACTGATCGAAAAGATTATGGAATGCAAATCCATGCTGAACTAGGAGTAGTGGCGCATGAACTATTGCGCATCCTACTCAGCTAGAAGAAGTTGTGCCGGTGCTGTTTCTTTAAAGTATGAACAAGAGTTGGAGCTAAACAATGAAAGTATCACAGGAAAATCTTGAGTTGTCATATTTACAAGGTTTCCTGATGAAATACTACTAGGGTTACAAGGCCCGTATAAAAGCTAGTAATTGAAGAAGCCGTAAGTAGTTATTCACAATGAGAGTTGAGAGCAAACACAAGGCGATCCAATAACTTTCAAAGTGACTTAACTGTTGAAGACAACAGTTAAAGAATTCAGAGTTTAACTTAGATATTTTATCTAGGTTCTTTATTAGAGTTGTCATTGTTTTGTGTGAAAACTGTTTTTACCTATCTACTTATGTTAGAAGCAATTGTATTAGGTGAAGCTTGAATGATTACTTTGTAAAGCTAGAGTATTGCTTTGTTGAGTGTTTAGGGTCTAGAGTGTAGCCCCTTGGTTATAGAGTTTGTAATCAAAAACTTTCTCAGTGAATTGGTTTCAAAATTCCATAGTGTGGGTCGTGGTTTTTCTCTCTTGAGCAAGGAGTTTTCCACGTAAAAACACTGTGTTCTTTAGATTGTTGTTTGTGTGTGTGTTTGTGTTTTATGGAGACTGTGGCACAAGAACGGGGTTCTAGAATTAAGAGCCGGGTTCTTCAAAAAATTGGAGGACACTATTCAATCCTCCCCTCCCCCTTGTAGTGTCCATAGGAGGTGCTTAGAATACAACACACTTGCGACCATATCGATTAATCAGATAATTGATGGTACTCTCTATTCTTATTTAGAATAGTCGACGAACTTCATATAATTCTATTTTAGCGACACACCGTGACATGATACACTTTTATAAGGAAATGAAATAAAGACATCAATTGATTTATATAACGAGTAGGATATTAAATTTCATTAAGTTTTGTTTAAGAAAACCATCAACTTATCTCTCTCTCTCTCTCTCTCTATATATATATATATATATATATATATATATATATATATATATATATATATAAAAAAAATTGAGGAGAAGGTGACTTGGCACCTCTCTTTGGCCAAGGATCATATTTATTTTTTTCTCATTTTTTTGACTTTTCTTTCATTGCTTTATTTTTTTCCTCACATTTTAATGCAAAACTCATTTATTATAGCGGAGAAGTGAATTCACGGACACTATTGAGACAATGTAATTATTACTCCATCAGAGTTTTGGAAATGAAGTTCAGTTATGGAATATGAAGAAACAAAAATTATTGTCTTCTTAATAATTTAACTCCCATTACTGTTAGCTTCGTAACTCCAAAAATGCTCAACTTACGAGTGTATGACAATTTATTGTATTCCTCTAACTATAAGTAAAATCATAAATAGGCATAGTATTTCTACTAATTTATCCTTTTATTTTTTCTTGGTATTTTCAAGAAGGAGTTTTTCAATATCATTTAATAAGAGTATTATGGGGAAGAAATAATAAAATTTACATTGATATTCTAAATTATCAAATATTTTGGACCTTCTAAAAATGGAATACCTATCAATTAAAATGGATCGGAAGGAGTACCTTTTAGTCACTTAATTCAATCACATCCAAGATTGGTTGGCCTGAGAAATATCTTGAAAACAGTGTTCTTGCGTATTTTGGAATGCAAAAAAAGGGTAAACATGTCGTTTTACTTGGAGTATGTCACACACTCGGCCACGAATAAAAATTATGCTCATGAGTTGAAATAAAAGATGACGCATTTAACGTTAAAATTGCAATAAACGTATTACTATTAGCTAAGAATTTAAGTTTTGTGCTCTATAAGAATTTAAGTTTTGTGCTCTATCAATATCAATAACTAAACGTCCACCGGTTATATAAGAATTTAAATTTTGTGCTCTATTAGTGTCAAAAGCTAAAACTCGACTGATTACATAAGAGTTTAAAGTTTTGTGCTCCATTTTAGTTGACTCGTTTTTGCTTTTTAGCTACCAGCTAGCTTAGTTGAGGAGAATACTGACACGACCAAAATTCTCGGCTAGGTCGTGCGGACACCCAACTACCTCCCTTAGACCTGTCAGGCGAATTCTATTGACTGAATCGACATAATTAGCGTTTGAGAACAAGATAGATCTAACCTTAACAATACAAGCTAACTCCCAAGGACAGACATATATACAAGATGTCTAAATAATACAGCTTGACTACTCAAAATACAAGAGTTTAAAGATTACCAGATCAGACATCTAAGAAGTCCAAAAGATATGCACATCTCCCGAAAGGGGCAAATATAAGATAAACTATAATATCTACAGCTGGCGGCCTCAATGGACAAGCTGTCTCACCGTGGACAGTCGAGAACGTACTGCTCCTCAATCACGATGTGGCTGAATCTTGGAGCAGAATCTGCCGAAACGAAAATACACAACAAGAAACAAAGAAGGAGTGAGTCATAAAGACTCACTATGTGAGAAAAAATTAGCGACCTCGAAGAATAGCTAGGCTAGTCAGGGAAACAGAAGCCATAGCAGTCAACTAGATAAGTCATCACAGATAATCAATGCAATAAATCTATACAGCTCACAAAACACGTATAAAGATATGAAATGAATGTACCATGATGCAATAGGGTCACATGTGCCAGAAACCTATTTATGATGCAGGACCCTCATCGAGTACCAGGTGATATATGCAATAACAATCCTTCACAGTTGCGGCACCCTTATCGACTACCGGGAATACATACCAAGCTCACAACTAGAGTACACTGCTCCTATGCTCCATGCAATACCAAAACATATAATATACAGCGTAAATCCAAACTAAGGCGTACTAAGTACGCCTTTCGGCAGCTACACATATAAGAAACACGTGGTAGAATATCCACAAGGCCAAAGGCCATCAAAGAAATGGATACTATCACTTACCTCAAGTCCTGGGTCAGAATAGCTACTAAATACCTTTCTTTCCTTTTCTATGCCTCTCAGAATAATCTTTTTTGGAACCAAAGAAACATATTCGCACTTATAAATGCCCGAAGAAAGAATATCTAATCTTTATACGAAGAAGAAAAAAATTACCAAAATACCCCTGGATCGGGCTTCACCGGAAGCCCATAATACATCTCCAAACTTCTCATAGTCCCACGAGTCCAATGGTATCACTATTTTTCATATTCAAATTCAATTTCATCAAATTTCTCAATTTTATTATTTTTAGGGTCTTAACCCAGTTTCCCTATTCAATTTCAAGAGATTCTAGAGCAAGAATCATGAATTAATGAAATTGGAAGATAATATGATGATACCTGATGGTTCTAGGCTTGTTGCCACTTGAATTTCACCTTAGAATTGATTAAAAGTGACTGAAATTTAGTTAGGAGTGAAATCGGCTGAAAACCCCCTTTTTATACCCCTCTATAAGCTGCTACAGTAAAAAAAAATGCAGATTTTTTTCGCACCAATAGCTATTAGCCTGAAATTCGGGTCCAAACGGGACTCTACAAGGTTCAGAATGACCTCAAATTTTGAACACAAGTCATACAAGACTTGTGTGACATGCTCGCAAAGACGGAACTCGAATCAGATCTCCAGAACTAAAGATACGACTCCTACGGAAAGAGGTTAATTTCTTAACTTTGGGAATTTCAGCGAAATTAACCAAACAACCTCAGAATTCACTTCTAAAAGTTTCCAACGATCACAAATGACCATTCAAACCTAACACAACTTTTAGATTTCAAATCAAAGTTCATTTACTCAAATCGGGCTCGAAAACTTCTTTTAAGCTTTACCGACAATTGAAACGAAAACCTTCTCAAAAATCCTACCAAACGAGGTTCGGATCAGCTCAAATTTTACATATAGGTCGTAGTGGACCTTATGGAGATTTTAAGACTGTTGGCACGCTAATAGGAGTAATAACACCAAAAACGACTACCTAAGATCGTTTCATTCCCCTCCACTTAGACTCTCGTTCATCCTCGAACGAGCCAGAGTCTAGAGTAGATTCCACATATCTAATGGGAATTCCTACACCAACTTTGACACCGTTCAACTGACAATTTTACCATCATAGAACCAGAAATGCAAACACCGATAAAAACTTTTAAGTTCTAGGAATCAAATTCGTACCTTAGTCATCAAAGAGATGAAGATATCTCTCGCGCATGATAGACTCAAGCTCCCAAGTGTCCTTCTCGCAAGGACGATTATGCCATCGCACTCGAACCATCGGAATCTGCTTCGAATGAAGATTTCGGACATCTCTGGCAACGATGGCAACTGGGAACTCCTCATAAGCTAGATTCAAATCTAGTTGAGCAACATCTAACTCAATCACCTCGAAAGGTTCCCTGATGCACTTTCGGAGCATCGATACATAAAACACCAGATGAAGTGGCATAGAAGCTGGCAATGGAAGCCGATAAGCCACCTTACCAATACGTTTCTCCATACAAAAAGGGCTAATAAACCAGGGACTGAGCTTCCCTTTCCTCTCAAATCTATTTACATATCGGCGACACTTTCAAAAATACCATGTCGCCAACCTTGAACTCTAACTCTCGGCTTCTCTGATTCGAGTATGAAATCTGCCTGCTTTGAGCGATCCGCAGATGATCCTGAATAACACGAACAATATCCAGAGTCCACTGAACCATCTCTATTATTTCCCACGATACACCACTTTACTGTTTTAAGTACCAGTTCCTTAAAATGTATTCCTTTACTAAACTATATGCGGAATTAAAACTGTAAGTAAATGAACACCAGATATTAGCGTGGAAAAACCCCTTGACTCGAGATCAAAAAACCACGACCTACTTCTCAAGTAAGATTTCAACTTCACTATGTAAAAAGACCCACTTGCTTACAAGACTCCTTCTTACTAACCTAGGACTAACTCTAATCCTTTAGTGATCTTTCTCACGATCAGTGAAGTTGTGTCAAATCCACGACTTGAACCAGAAAGTTACAACTCGATTATTTCTTACTACAGTTAAACTAAGACTTGAACTTTTACAACACTCAATCTAAGGAACAGGTTCTAACTTAGTTCCACTGTAGCTAACTGATTACACAAATAAGCTAATGACTCTTTTAAGCTTTGCTCGATGCTCTCTGTATTTGTGCATGCTTCAATGGCTGATATGCTCCACGTTTTATAGCTCCAGCAGCCAAGAAGTCTTGATCAATTAGAACTCCAAAGCTCTCATGAGTTTGAGTCCTAATTGGATTCTTTTAGAATCCGGATCTTCTATCCTTTATCCTTTATTTATGCAATCTTTTCCTATCCGTTTAGACCTGCATAATTATCAAGATAAACATTAGGTTTAGGATAATTAATAATATCTCAACTTAAACGATTTTGCATGAATTATCTATTTAGCTGCAGTGATTCAAAGGAACAGGTCCTTTGAATCCGTTCCTTAATCATCAGTCAAAACTCCAAGCTTATCCAAGCTAACATTTTCCCCCTTTTTGACGATGACAAATTCATAAGCATAGCTACATATCCTTAATGTCCTGAAGTACAACTTAAGCTCAACAAAAACAATCAGTGGAGACTTTCATTAAGGAGCAGATTTCAATTAGATATAACTTCACGCAAAATAAAATCAGACTTACTCTTCCCCCCTTTTGGCATCATTGAAAAGGTTGCATAAAAAATATAACTCAAGTGTTAGAATTAATCAGCACATGGCCATTGAGGCAACTCAAAATGCAAACATAAATCAGATTAAAGCAACTGCAAAACAATGATATTAGCCATCAAAGACAATTCATTTAATCAAACTGTGAAACCAGGGGATACAAGCAAGTACTACAGAATTATTCAAAGACTAGATAAGGAAAAGACTAAGGCACTAGACTAGGCTAAATCCCACTGGACAAAAGATGGCTAAAGGCTAAGGTGGTGAGGATGTGGAAGGACCAGGTCCCTGAGACTTGTTAAGCAACTCAAACATCTGCTTGAGCATTCCCTCATTGGCCTCCTTTGCCTTTGTGGCCTCTGCCTTCCAGTAATTTTTCTGCTCTTCCAACCTTGCTATTTCAGCAGCCTGGATAGCAACATGTTGCCTCAGTGCCCTTACCTTGTTGTTCAATGGCTGCATCCCAACACCAGCCTATGGAGGATCAGCCTGAACAGGAAAATCACAACTAATCAATGTGGCACAGCCACACTTTTCCTTCTTAGTAGCCTTCACAACCCCTTCCAAGGGAATCTTCAATTTTGCAAACACATCAGTTAAGATGAAGCCAAACGGCAAGGAATGCTTCCTCTTCCCAGCTATCACCCTTTTGATCAGGTGGATCATAAAACTGGGCCAGTTGATCTGCTTTTCAGTGTCCAACAGTTCCATAAGGACCAGGTCCATGAAACTGGCAATTCCTCTTTTTTCCTGCCTTGGCATCACAATCTTGTTCACAAATTCAAACAATACTTGGTGCTGTGGGTGCATCTCACTTTTCTGCACAGCCCTGGATTTTTCTTCCCCTTCATTCTCAGCAAACTTCCTAGTGATCTCCAAATCAGTTGGCAAGTTTGTCAAGTCAGACCATACCTTCTTGACATAACTGTCATACCCAGTAAAAGGAATCCCCAACAGCTCACCAAGTTCCCTGGTATCAAACATAATCACATTTTCATTAACAGAGGTAGTAATCCTGTCATCTTGTAGACCTCTTGCACCATCCCCTTTGCACATCTGCCAGAAATCTGAAGGACCATGTCCCTCCAGCCCTGAGCATGCAGTTTTTGCAGCAACCATAGCATTCCTTCTTCTTGTACATCAGATAATACTCTTCCCTTCAACACTTTCCTAGTAAGCATGTCATCATGAACACAATGGACAGCTTCACTGTCACTTTCATCCCCAGCAAAAGACTCATCACCATCACTAGCAGAACTTTCAGTCACAACAGTTCTTTTAGAGGACCTGGTCCTCTTAGCAGATTTTTCTGCAGCCTTCACAGAACTTCTTGTTACTCGTCTTTGAGCCACTTTTCTTTTCTTCGACTGAGGCACAACCTCCTCAGCATCTGGCATCTCATCATCTTCACCAACACCATCTATCTCCTCCACTTCTTCCTCTTCTACAGGGTCAACAACCTATTTTCCTTTCCCTTTTCTGCTTCTTTCTAAAGCAGCAGCTAAGTGTTCATCTGCGGCTTTAGCAGCACTTCTCATCCTCCTAACCCCAGAAACAGGGGTTGAGGCAGAAGGAACAGGTCCTTTTGCCTTGGAGGAACTTTCTCCTTTCTTCTTAATTTCTGGCTTATAACTGTCCCCAATTTTCTCTGACTTGGCAGCAATTTCAGCAGTCACTTGGTCATCAATGGGTCCCTTTCTAGCTAATATTCTTTATAGACTCCTAATGTTGATCAAATCAACAAGAGGCCTATCACTATCACTTATAGCATCATCAACATCCATAACATCCTCCATGGGTGCTCTAAAAGCAACCTCTGGAGACCCTGATGACCCATACATGGGTGCTCTAAAAGCAACCTCTGGAGACCCTGATGACCCATACATGGGTGCTTCTAACCTCCTAACTGTTTCTTCTTCCCCCTCAAGAACAGCCCCAGACCCCTCTCCCTTTTCCTCCTCATCTATCACAACATTCAGAGGATAGGTGAAATTTACCTGATACTGATATAGAACCATAGCTCGTGACAAATCCTCAACCTGCTCAACAATTGATTAAGCCGTGGGAACTGGTCCTTCCCCCTGAATTTCAGGTTCAGGTACTTCTGGGATTATTTCAGGAATTTCAGGGTTTAGGTTAGTGGTATCCATGGGTGAAAGAGGGTTGAGATTTTGTGGTTGTTCAGTAGTGGGTACAGTTTAAGAATCTTCAGGAGAAAGACACATTCTAGCAATTCAGATTAAGAGATAATTGATTATTCTTTCTGAAATTTTGAGAGTTCAGTTTGTAAACAAAGTAAAAGAATAATGGGAGAGAATGAGTGTATTTATAGAATGGATTTAAGTAGTAGAGATAGAGTATGAAATGATCACAGTTACCTCAGCAAGACATGCAGCCGTTATGGACTCTTGGGAGTCTCCCGGAGAAATAGAGCCGTTGGACTGTTAAGTTACCTTTTAAGAGAGGGAACTGTTCCTCCGATGGGACTCTTATGCAATTTGGATATGGTTAGGAAACTTAGTGGGATTTATCCTAATTAAAAGTTACCTATAGCCTTTTCACTTCTAAATTAACTGAATAATAACGAGTACATACCTGATTTTAACACGAAAATTCAGTGTCCTTCCAATTTGCAACATTTTGATCAATCTGAAATTCTAAGAGCATAAGGGTAACATCATTCAATTTTAGCAACTCTACATAAGAAGTATGGCATAAGAGTATACATTTAAGTATTAAGCTGGACTGAATCATTCATAATGACTTGAATAAAATTCATTTTAAGTGCAATTTTCTAGCCAATTATGAAGTAAAGCATTGATGATTTTATGTGAATTTAATCATCCCTAATTCCAAGCTATTTCTTTCAAAATCATCTCTACCTAGAGCTTTTGTAAAAATGTCAGCAATTTGCTTTTCAGTGGGACAAAATGCTATGGTGATCAAACCTTTTTCATAGTTGTCTCTTAGGAAATGATGTCTTATATCAATGTGTTTAGTCCTTTTGTGATGCACTGGATTTTTTGTCATGTTAATAGCACTAGTGTTATTACAATAGATAGGAACAGTTCCTACATCAACACCAAAATCCTGTAATTGTTATTTGATCCATAACAACTGTGAACAACATGAAGCAGCTGCCACATATTCAGCCTCAGCAGTGGAAAGTGCCACTGAATTTTGTTTCTTGGTTCCCCAAGAAACCAAACACTCACCAAGAAAATGTGCCATACCTGAGGTACTTTTTCTATCAACAAGAAAACCTGCATAGTCAGCATCAGTATATCCAACAAGATTAAAAATACCACCTTTTGGATACCAAAGTCCCAAGGGACCTGTTCCTTTCAGATACCTCAAAATTCTCTTAACAGCTTTCAAATGAGATTCCTTAGGATCTGATTGAAACCTAGCACACAAACCAACACTGAACACAATATCAGGTCTACTAGCAGTTAGATAAAGTAGAGAACCTATCATACCCCTATACAATTTTTGATCAACTGATATTCTATGTTCATCAAGATCCAATTTTGTGGCAGTGGCAATAGGTGTGTCAATTTCCTTATCATTATCCATATCAAATCTTTTAATTAATTCCTTAACATACTTTTGTTGATGGATCATAGTTCCATTTGAGGTTTGCTTAATTTGTAAACCCAAAAAGAAATTGAGTTCACCCATCATGCTCATCTCAAACTCATTCCCCATCAAGTTTGCAAATTCCTTACTTAAATTTTCACAAGTAGCACCAACGATTATATCATCTACATAGATTTGAACAATTAAGAGATGCTTACCTTTTTATTTCAAAAACAATGTACTATCAATTTTACCTCTCTTGTATCCATACTGGAGTAGAAATTTTGATAGCCTTTCATACCATGCTCTTGGTGCCTTCTTGAGCCCATACAAGGCCTTGTCCAACTTGTACACATGTTCAGGGAACTGTTCATTTTCAAAACCTGGAGGTTGCTTGACATACACTTCTTCTTTCAAGTAACCATTCAGAAATGCACTCTTAACATCTATTTGATAAAGAGTAAATTCCACGTATGTAGCAAAGGCTATAAGAAGTCTTATTGCTTCCAGTCTTGCAACTGGAGCAAAAGTATCATCATAGTCGATGCCCTCCTCTTGACTATATCCCTGAACAACTAGCCTGGCCTTATTTCTTGTTACCATGCCATCCTCATCAAGTTTCTTTCTGAAAACCCATTTTGTTCCAATTATGGACCTGTTCCTTGGCTTGGGTTCCAGATGCCAAACTTGACTTCTTTGGAATTGATTCAATTCCTCCTGTATAGCATTAATCCAATCTGCATCCTTCAGTGCTTCTTTCACATTTTTGGGTTCAACAAGAGATAGGAAAGCACTAAAAGCATACAGATTGTGATTTTTAACTGCTGATCTAGTTTGAATCCCAGCAGTCTTATCCGAGATTATTTGATCCACAGGATGTGACCCTTGATACTTGTAAGACTTGGGTGTCAATCCATTGTCAGAAGTCCTCTGCTGAGGAATAGTTCCTGATAGAGTAGCACTACCAGTTTGTGAGGTGGAACCAACATTTGTTCCCCCTGTTTCAGTGCCACTCTTCTCAGTTCTGTCCTGAGGAACAGTTCCTTGCAGTTCACTTCTCATATCCAGAGTCTGCATTTGTGGATTAAGTTCATAATCTTTCAGCATTCCAATTTCTTCATCCTCCTGTACCTGTTCTTGAGTGAGACTGTCAGTTTCATCAAATTTAACATACATGCTTTCTTCAATTTTTAATGTTTTCTTGTTAAACACTCTATAAGATTTACTATTCAAAGAATAACCAACAAATATTCCCTCATCACTTCTAGGATCAAATTTTCCTAAGGCATCTTTCCCATTGTTATGTATAAAACATTTGCAACCAAAAGCCCTAAGATGATAAATATTTGGTTTTCTTCCCTTAAGAAATTCATATGGGGTCTTTTCTATTAATGGTCTTGTCATACATCTATTTATTATGTAGCATGCAGTATTAATAGCCTCAGCCCAAAAGTTTTGTGGAAGATTTTCAGATATTAACATTGTCCTTGCCATTTCCTCTAGAGTCCTATTTTTCCTTTCCACTACACCATTTTGTTGTGGAGTTCTAGGTGAAGAAATATTATGATTAATGCCATTTTCATTACAGAAATTGAAAAACATATGGTTTTCAAATTCAGTTCCATGATCTGACCTAATGGCAACAATATGATTATCTAGAGTTCGTTGAGCTTTCTTAGCAAAGATTGAAAATGCATTAAATGCTTCTTCTTTAGATGCAAGAAATATAGTCCATGTAAATCTTGAGTAATCATCCACCAATACCATAACATACTTCTTACCTCCTTGACTCATTGTTCTCATTGGACCACATAAATCCATATGGACCAGTTCCAAAGGTTTAGTGGTACTTACCTGTTTCTTCGGTTTGAAGGAGGATTTTACCTGCTTCCCCCTGGCACATGCTTCACATACTTTTTCATCATTAAACTTGATGTTAGGAAGACCTATCACCAAGTCCTTGGACACAAGTTTGTTCAATTGTGAAAGACTAGAATGCCCTAGTCTTTTGTGCCATAGGAGGGGATCATTTTGCACCACACTTAAGCAACTCAAGCTTCCATCAGATAGTGTCAGCAAGTCTACTTTGTAGATGTTTCCATGCCTATTTCCCTGCAAAATAATCTCTCCAGAAGTTTGGTTAGTCACAGTGCATCCAGTAGATGAGAAATTCACATTATTACCTTTGTCACACAATTGAGATATACTCAATAAGCAATGCTTCAGCCCATCTACTAGAAACACATTATCTATACTATATGAATCAGACCTACCTACCTTTCTAATGCCTATGATTTCCCTTTTCTTACCATTACCGAAGGAAACACTTCCTCCTTGAAAGGCTGAGAGTGAAAGGAACAGTTCCTTATGTCCTGTCATGTGTCTTGAGCAACCACTGTCCATGTACCATTTGTGGTTTATCTCCTTCACTCTAGCCTGCAAAAGAAACCTAGGGGTTAATTTTAAGAACCCAAACTAGTTTGGGTTCCTTTCTTTTAGAAAAAGGATGAATCAGATCGTTCCTAGCCCAGAATGGTAATGGTTTCTTTGTGTGAGCAGTTTTCCTTTTTACAGAATGTTGAACAAGTTTATAGGACCTATTCCTCTGTCTCACAGAATTTTGAATAGGTTTATAGGACCTGTTCCTCTGGGCAGCCCTTTTTAAAGATTGACAATTTTCTTTCCGGTGACCAGTGTTCCCACAATGAGTGCATAGCCAGTTTTCAGGAAGTGATAAGTACTTACTCTTTGGATCCCATTTGGATGAAGACTGTGCTTTCATGAATCCAATACCCTTCCTGTTACTATTATGATTTTCTTGTAGTCATTCTAGTGCTTCAGAAGACTTTTTCCATTCTACAGTTTTTCTTAGCTCCATTTTTGTTTTAACCAAGTCTTCTTCCAAAGATCTTATCTTCTCATCTTTTTTGCATAGTTCATCAACTGTGACTTTCAGTTTCTCTTCAGCAATGATCTGATGAGAATTAGCAATACCTTTACCTTTTTCAACTGTTTTAACATTTTCTAATTCCTGAACAGTTGATTCAAGTGTGAGGACCTGTTCCTCAAGCATGCTAATCTTTCTTTTTAGAAAATCATTTTTAATTCTTTCCTCTTTGCATTCTACTTCTAAACAATCAATTTCATCATGCAGTTGATGATTGCCATCCCTTAGAGATTTAAATTCATTCAGCACAATATGAAATACTTTAACCAATTTTTCTCTAGACATGCTTTTTACATCTTGTTTAAGTTTAGAAACAAATACCTCAGCATCTTCTTCATTTTCTGAATCTCCAAGAGCCATTAGAGCAAGATCCTCATCCAGATCATCATCAGTTATTTCGTCTTCACTGTCTTGCCATCCTGCAACCATTGCTTTGGGATTTCCACTTTTCTTATGGACCTGTTCCCTAGCCTCTTTCCTTTCCTCAATAAATCTCTTTCTCCATTCTCCTTCTATAATTGGACATTTGCTGATGTAGTGCTCCGTGCTTCCACGTTTGTGGCATTCTCCAGCCTGTTTCATGTTAGAAGACCTACCCTGTCCACTAATCTCCTTTTTCTTAATCAAATATTTCTGAACACTTTTAGCGATAAGGACCAGTTCCTTATCATCAATAATCTTATCAGCAGCAGTCAAGGCTAAGTTAGGTTCAGTTTTAACTGGTACTCCTATGTTTTTAACCTTTTTCCTTAGTTCACAAGTCTTTAAATTGCCTATAAGCTCATCCAAGGATAGAGTGGTTAAGTCTTTACTTTCTATGATAGCACAAGCTTTGATCTCCTAAGAATCTGGAAGAACCCTAGTTAGAATCTTTTCTACTCTATCTTCCACAGTTAAAACCCTTTCCAAAGAGATAAGTTCAGAAGCAATGGCATTAAATCTAGTATACATTTCAGAGATTGACTCTTCTTCTTTCATTTTAAAACTTTCATATTCAGCATAAAGAAGTGTACCTTTAGACCTTTTTACCTGACTTGTTCCTTCGTGTGCAACTTGTAGAGCATCCCAAATCTCCTTTGCAATGGTATACCCTCTGATTCTAGTGCATTCGTCAGGACTCAGTCCACCAACAAGCCACTTCCTAGCTTTTGCATTCTTTTCCCATTGCTTTATATCTTCAGCATTGCATTCTTTCCTGGTTTTGGGAATATCGTTTCCCTCAGCATCCTTCTTCATTGGGATCATGGGACCTTCAGTTACTATGTCCCATAATTCATAGTTCTCTACTTGAAGATGATCACGCATCCTTTCCTTCCACCATGAATAGTATTTCCCATTGAAGAAAGGAGCTCTAACCATTGACTGACCCTCACTGTTCTCTCGTGATGTACTCATCTAATCCTAGGTGTTAGCCTTTTCAAGGATAACCCGCTCTAATACCAATTGTTATTTCCCACGATACACCACTTTACTGTTTTAAGGACCAGTTCCTTAAAATGTGTTCCTTTACTAAACTATATGCGGAATTAAAACTGTAAGTAAATGAACACCAGATATTAGCGTGGAAAAACTCCTTGACTCGGGATCAAAAAACCACGACCTACTTCTCAAGTAGGATTTCAACTTCACTATGTAAAAAGACCCACTTGGTTACAAGGCTCCTTCTTACTAACCTAGGACTAACTCTAATCCTTTAGTGATCTTTCTCACGATCAGTGAAGTTGTGTCAAGTCCACGACTTATTTCTTACTACAGTTGAGCTAAGACTTGAACTTTTACAAGACTCAATCTAAGGAACAGGTTCTAACTTAGTTCCACTGTAGCTAACTGATTACACAAATAAGCTAATGACTCTTTTAAGCTTTGCTCGATGCTCTCTGTATTTGTGCATGCTTCAATGGCTTATATGCTCCACGTTTTATAGCTCCAGCAGCCAAGAAGTCTTGATCAATTAGAACTCCAAAGCTCCCATGAGTTTGAGTCCTAATTGGATTCTTTTAGAATCCGGATCTTCTATCCTTTATCCTTTATTTATGCAATCTTTTCCTATCCGTTTAGACCTGCATAATTATCAAGATAAACATTAAGTTTAGGATAATTAATAATATCCCAACTTAAACGATTTTGCATGAATTATCTATTTAGCTGCAGTGATTCAAAGGAACAGGTCCTTTGAATCCGTTCCTTAATCATCAGTCAAAACTCTAAGCTTATCCAAGCTAACAATCTCTAAACTCATCACCTCAATATCTCAAGGCTCGACCCAACCGGTAGGAAAACTGCATCTACGGCCATACAATGCCTCATATGGAGCCATTTGAATGGAGGATTTGATAGCTATGATTATAAGAAAACTACGCTAAGGCGAAATAATCATCCTAGTGGCCTTAGAATTCCAATGCACAAGCTCTCATCATATCCTCCAGAACCTGAATAACCCGCTCGGACTGACCATCAGTCTGAGGATGGGATGGAATGTCGTGCTAAGCTGCACCAGGGTCCCCAACTCGCACTGAAAAGACTGCCAGAACTGGGAAGTAAACTGTGAACCTCGATCTGATATGATAGATACTGGAGTGCCATGCAGCCTAACCCTTCGGTCAATGAAGCCAATCTCTGAGCTGAATCATTAGTCTTCACAAGGATGAAGTGAGTTCATTTAGTCAGTTTGTCAACAACTAAACCAGACCGAATCATGGTGTCGCAGGGTCTTTGGCAGACAAACCAAAAAAATCCATAGTGATCTGCTCCCACTTCCACTCGGGAATGGGCAATGCCTGAGCTAACCCTGTCGGTCTTCGGTGCTCGAACTTAACTTGTTGACAGTTCAAGCAATGAAACACATAATAAAACACATCCCTCTTCATCCCCTTCCACAAATATAGCTCTTGGATATCCTGATACATCTTAGTAATACCAGGATAAATAGAATAACGTGAGTGATGAGCCTCTTGGAGCACTGACTGCCTCAGATCTTCGACATCAAGACACAATGTCGGTCATAAACCAAAGAATACCATCTGAGTCAAGCTCGAAGAAAGGAATTCCTCCACGTAGGACACAACAATACAACTCTTGCAAATGAGGATCCTCGAACTGTCTTCCCTTAATCTAACTGACTAAGGAGAACTGAGCTGCAATACATGCCAAAACTCGACTGGAATCTAGACAAAGAAATCTCACACCGGAGTCGGCAAGGGACTATAACTCTCGGGCCAAAGGTCTCATGTCACCATAAGAAAAGCTAAGCTGCCCATGGACTTCCTGCTCAAAGCATATGCTACCACATTCGCCTTTCCAGGATGATAGCGGATAGAGAGATCATAATCTTTAATTAACTCAAGCCACTTCCGCTGCCGGCCATTAAGATCCTTCTGAGAGAAAAAAAAATACTGTAAGCTCTTGTGATTGGTATACACCTCACAAGACTCTCCACAAAGATAGTGCCTCCAAATCTTCAGAGCGAAGACCACAGCTGCTAACTCTAGATCATGAGTCGGATAATGCTTCTCATTCGGCTTCAGCTGTCTGGAAGCATAAGAAATCACCCTCCCATGCTGCATAAGAACACAACCAAGACCCACACGGGATGCATCGCAATAGACTACAAATCCACTTGTGCCAGAAGGAAAGGATAGCACTGGAGCTGAAGTCAATAAAGCCTTGAGCTTCTGAAAGCTCACCTCACACTCATCGGACCATCGAAACTAAACTACCTTTTGGGTTAGGCAATTCAGGGAAGCTGCAATAGTGGAAAAATTCTCCACAAACCTCCGATAATAACCTACCAGACCAAGAAAGCTGTGAATCTCCATCGGCAAGGTAGGACGAGGCCAACTCTGCACCGCCTAAATCTTCTTCGGATCAACCTTGATACCCTCACTAAATACCACATGACTAAAAAATGCCACAGAGTCAAGCCAAAACTCGCATTTCGAGAACTTGGCATACAACTTACGATCACACGGAGGGTCGGAAGAACCACCCTCAAATGATAATCATGCTCCTCGTGGCTTCAAGAATAGATAAGAATGTCATCGATGAAGACAGTGACAAAGGAATTGAGGAACAACATGAACACCCGGTTCATGAGATCTATGAAGGATGCAAGGGCATTAGTCAGCCCAAAAGACATAACTAAGAACTCATAATGGCCATAATGAGTCCTGAAAGCAGTCTTCGGATATCTGACTCCCGAATCTTCAACTAATGATAGCCAGACCGCTAATCAAACTTAAAAAAGAATCTAGCACCCTACAACTGATCAAACAAATCATCAATACGAGGTAAGAGGTAGTTGTTCTTGATGATAACCTTATTCAGCCGGCGATAATCAATACGCATCTACATGGTCCCATCTTTCTTCTTCACGAACAGAATATGAGCACCCCACGGAGAAATAATCAGCCTAATGAATCTCTTATCCAGCAAAGCCTGCAACTGCTCCTTCAGCTCCTTCACCTCTGATGGAGCCATGCGATAAGGGGGAATAGAAATAGGTTGAGTCCCTAGCATTATATCAATGCGAAATTCGATCTCCCGATCAGAAGGAAGTCCTGGGGATCATCTGGAAACACATCAGAGAACTCCCTTACAACAAGAACTGATTTGAGGGACGGAATCTCCATAGTGGTATCTCAAACCATACGTCGAACACCCCTTATTCATCATCTGCCTCACCTGCAGGAAAGAGATAATACGCCCTATATGTGACAATTGAGAACCTTGCCATACTACCGGCTCTGAGCCAGAAGAGATAACCGAATAGACTTGGCATGACAATCTAGCGTGATGTAACATGACACCAACCAATCCATGCCGATAATGACATCAAAGTCGACCATATCCAAAACCAGAAGGTCTACTAAGGTCTCACAACCCCCCCCCCCCCCCCCCAAAAGATACTATACAAACAGGATAAACTCGATCTATAACAATAGTGTCTCCAACAAGAATAGAAACACAATATGGATCACGGAGATGCATATAGTCAACATGAAATCCCGCAGAAAAATAAGGAGAAACATAGGAATAGGTGGATCCTGGATCCACCAAAGAATATGCATCTCGACCACAAATAGATAAATTACCTGTAACAACAGCTGGAGATGCCTCAGCATCCTGCCTGGCTAGCAGTGCATATAGCTGTCTCTACAGCTGAGCAGAACCGCCACTCTGAGATCCATCTCTGAAAGGACCACCAGAACTATGCACACGACCTCTGCCGATGGTGGTGCACCTCGAGTTAGCTGAGACCTAGAAGAGGCACCCTAAGGCTGCTGATTCATAGGCCCCGGAGGGCGAGAGAAAGGATGGCTACTACCCTGCTGATGAAGATAAGGGCAATCCTTCTTATGATGCCCTGGATCACAACAATGGAAACACCTTGAGCCATACTGCCGTTGCAAAAACTGCTGATGACTGCTAGGAGGAAACTAAGCCTGACCCTATCCAGGTCCTGACGCGTCCTGAAAACCACGCGCTGGAAACTAAACTGGCCTAATAGAAGGGATACTCTGCTGGTGATAACTCCTACCTCCAGATGAGGTACTAGAATGCCCTGGACCACGGGATCTCTTACTCTCCTGCTCTAACTCCTTCATCTCCAATTTATAATATGCATTATACCTCCTAGAAATATCAACGGCGATGTCAAATGGAGTACCAGCCTCAATGTCATGACCCATCTAAGACCGCAAATGAGGAGAAAGCCTGTCAATAAAATTCCTGCACAAGATATAGAGCATAGCCGAACATCTTGAAAAACAAAAGCTCATACCGACAGGTTACCTGCCCAATCCTCTCAAGGTGCCTCCTCTTCTCATCCTAATAACTGCGAGGGAGAAACTTCTCCATGAATCGGTAGGAGAACTCAGTCCATTTTAGCTTAGGCAAACCCTACCTAGCTTATCTGAGTACGGTCCACCAAGCTAAAGTTGGACCTTCAAACTGGAAGGCAATATACTCAACCCATACTGCTCAAGATACCCAAGGGAATCAAGAATACGCTGGCATCGATCAAGAAACTCATGGGGCTGAAGCTTATCTGATGTATGACCAAAGAATTTTATAGGATTAAGTCGGGTAAAATAATGCAGCCTTGCTAGGTTATCGAACTGACCTGCTACCTGGGCTGGCTGACCAGCCTGAACAACTGGAGGCACAACGCCTACTACCTCTGGAACATGACCACCTGGAGTATGAACTGCTGGAGCTAAATCTGGAACTTGAATTAGGGCTATCTGAACCTAAGCACCAACATCTACCGCAGCCTGAGGAGCTGCCTGAGGAATAGGAGCATTTACAGAAGCCTGAGGAATGGGAGGTCCCTGGGGAATCTACGTCTCTAAGAATCTCACAAAAGCTTCATGAAGTGCCAAGGGAACGAATAAGCCCTGTTCCCCCTGCCTACCAGGAGTTGGCCCTGTCAGAACCTCTACAACTGGATCAGCATGATCTACCATCTTCGCGGCCCGGACAGCTCTACCTCTGCTTTGACCACGACCTCTACAGCGGCCTCTAATATGGCCAACACCTCCACCTTGAGGAGCAGTAGGCATAGGGGCTACCGCTTGCTCCTCTGCCTCTAGATGAACATTCACGCGCATTCTCACCATTTACTGCAAAAGAATTAACAAAGATATTTAACTTCAGATAAGAAGACCTTTGCATGATAGGAACAGAAAGAAAGGGAACTGCCTAAATGCCACCATAGCCTCTCGTAGATAGGTATGGACGTCTCCGCCCGATCAGCGGAACTCTATTAGACACTTTCATGATCTGGAAAGACTATAAACTAGGCTTTGATACCAACTGACACGATCCAAATTCACGACTAGGCCATGTGGGCACCCCACTATCTCCTCTAGAGTTGTCGGGCGAACCCTTTTGACGAATCGACATAACTAGCGTAGAATTATTTTGAGAACGAAATAAATCTAACCTTAAAAACACAAGCTAACTCCCAAGGACAGACATATATACAAGTTGTCTCAATAATATAGCTAACCACCTAAAATACACTGGTTTAGAGGTTTTCAGATTAGACATCTAAGAAGTACAAAAGATATGCACATCTCCCGAAGGGAGTAAAAATAAGATAAACTATAATAAATATAGAAGGCGGCCTCAATGGACAAGCTAGCTCACCGTGGACAGTTGGGAACATACTGCTCCTCAATCACGATGTGGCTGGCTGAATCTTAGAGCAGAATCTGCCGAAATGAAAATACACAACAAGAAACTAAGAAGGAGTGAGTCATAAAGACTCACTATGTGAGGACAAACTAGCGACCTCGAAGAATAGCTACGCTAGCGAGGGAAACATAAGACATAGCAGTCAACTAGATAAGTCATTCACGGATAATCAATGCAACTAATCAATACAGCTCATAAACACATATAAAGATATGAAATGAATGTATCATGATGCAATAGGGTCACATGTGCCTGAAACCTATCTACGGTGCAGGACCCTCATCCACTACCAGGTGATATATGCAATAACAATCCTTCACCAGCGCGGCACCCTCATCGACTACTAGGAATATATATCAAGCTCACAACTGGTGTACAATAGTCCTATGCTCCATGCAATGCCTAAACATATAATATAAAGCGTAAATTCAAGCTAAGGCGTAGTAAGTACGCCTTTCGGCAGCTACACACGTAGAAACACGTGGCAGAATATCTCAAGGTCAAAGGCCATCAAAGAAATGGATACTATTACTTACCTCAAGTCTTGGGTCAGAATAGCTATTGAATACCTTTCTTTCATTTTCTACACCTCTTAGAATAATCCTTTTCTAAACCAAAGAAACATACTCGCACTTATAAGTGCCCGAAGAAAGAATATGTAACCTTTATACGAAGAAGAAAGAAAAATTATCAAAATATCCTTGGGTCGGACTTAGCCGTAATCCCATAAATTAAATATTTTCGGACTCCTCATAGACCCATGAGTCCAATGGTATAATTAGTTTTTATTTCTGTATTCAATTTCATCAAATTTCTCAATTTTATTATTTTTGGGCTCCTATCATAATTTTCCAGTTCAATTTCAAGATATTCTAGTGCAAGAATCATAAAGTAATGAAATTGGAAGATAATATGATGATACATGATGGTTCTAGGCTTGTTGGCATGAATTTCACCTCCGAATTGATTAAAAGTAACTTAAATTTAGTTAGGAGTGAATGAGGCACAAACCCCACCCCCCCCCCCTTTTTTATACCCCTCCGTAAGCTGCTACAGTAAAAAAAATTGCAAATTCTTTTTTTCCGCAACAGCAGCTATTAGTCTGCAATTAGGGTCCCATTCAAGGTTCAAAATGACCTCAAATTTTGGAGACATGCTCGCGAAGACGGAACTCGAATCAAATCTCCAGAACTCAAGATATGACTCCCAAGGAAAGAGGTTGATTTCTTAACTTTTGGAATTTTAGCAAGACTGGCCCAACAACCTCAGAATTAACTTCTGAAAGTTCTCTCAGGTATAAATGACCATATGAACCTAAAGCAACTTTCAGATTTTGAATCTGAGCTCATTTACTCGAAAACCTCTTTTAAGCTTTACCGACAACTGAAATGGGAACCTTCTCAAAACTCCTACCAAACGATGTCCGAATCAGCTCAAATTTTACAGACATGTCCTAATGAACCTTACCGAGATTTTAAAACCATTGGTATGCCAATTGAAGTCCTAACTCCCAAAACAACCACTAAGGTTGTTTCAAATATGGTGGTCTTCGAAATGGAACAAGTAGTAGAGGAGAATCGGGCATTCTACATTCACACTGGTGGAAGTAATGACTCATGGTATTGCCTAGAGTATCAGTACCCTGTGACTAATGATAATTCTAGATCGTTTAAGCTCTTTAGAGTGGTCGGGCGCCTCCATTGGGATTTGTACGGGAAAGGTGGATACTCAACCATAATGAACAACAACAACAACTTACTCAGTGATATCCCACAAGTGGGACCTGGGGAGGGTGATATGTACGTAGACCTTACCCCACTGAAGTGGAGAGGCTGCTTCCAATAGGCACATTTATTGGGCCAGCGGATGTCATAAAGATGATAATGGAAAACTCACTTTCATTTGTAGGTATTTGCTTAGGCATGACTTTATGGCCCTCAATGACCCTATGGTTTGGGATAGAATATCTTACTTGCACATTCCCCGAGCTATGCCTTATGTTTTTGCAGTTGGAAATGATAAGATATTAGTCTTGGCGGTGAAAATATTATTCATCGGACCAATAGTGACGTTAATGTTTATTACATCGAGCTCAATACTTAGGTATATCGGGATAATATAAAAAAATTATGATTCTTTCATACTCTTCGATGGATGATAGGAGAATTGTGTTTTATTGGTTGTCCACCAGTAATTTGTTGGTTATCGATGTAGCTGCTGGTTTTAAAGTTGTACGAGAAACTGTGGTAATGGATGTAGATACTGGTTTTGAAATAGAAATACACAAAACTGGTGGCTATGAAAGCTTGGCTTGTTTTGAATACATTGGGGAGGGTCTCGATGAGACAACCATTGATGGAGTAGCCACTGCTGCCAGATTTGTACGGGCAGTGTACCAGGACCATACATTATTGTCGCTCACTTATGACATGCACGTGCGCTCACATGATACTGTCTCAGATTCAATCGTCGGAAATGGTTTCATTCAGCAAGTTTTCATGCTCGATTGCCTTTAGTTGACCTCAGCTCTGGCGTGCACCTTATTTTGGTCGTCAAGGTTCCACAAACTCATCTATTAAGAGGTTTGGAACATTGTGAAGAAAAAGTAATTGGTCAACCAGCCAGTGTGATGAGATCCATACGGGGAGTATACACTAGCCATACATTTTGTGTGCTCACCAATGACCTTCTGTTCTACATGTACTCTCGTGCTAGGAGAGGTTGGTACCACTCACGTGTACACGAGTAGTTTCTCCATTAGCCGAAGGGTTGTTACTCACCATATTCTAGTTGACCCCATTTTGAATAGTAGCTTAGAGACCTCAGATATTTGGAATTAATTACTCAAATGGAAAAGGTTACAGTTGCCTCTATCTCCTAGGTCGCATGGAAGCAATTCAAGCTTTTTCATTGGATCATTCTTCTTGTAGGCCTTATGAATCTGTGTTAACACTTATTTAATTGGTGAGGATTCTTTTAAAGTAACAAATATTAGCTATTTTTGTTAATACACTAAATTGATTCTAATTGTAAAAAAATCATTAACATATCCAAATATTTGAGTAGCTTAATTTAAAGGTTTAAAATATTTTACAAAATTCAACTATGGAGAAATTAAAAAAAAATTAAAAAAAATTAAAACCTTGGAAAGATGATTTACCATATTACTAATATCATGACCATACAAGTTTTAACTCGGTTGTCTGAATTAATTGTATTTGTCGATCTAATTAGAAAGTATTTAAAGGAATTAATTCTTAGAAATATTGAGTTATAGCTTTGCATCTTAAAAAATTAGATATCTAATTCGAAAAATTAATATGACATTTTATATATTATGATTTGACTTACACCTCCTGAAATAGTCTCTCCACCTTAGTGGGGGCAAGCTCTGTGTACATTTCACCTTTCTAAAACTCCACTTGTGGGATATAACCGGGTAAATTATTGTTGATTTAACTTACACCTTCGATTTTATTGAGTTGTCCATGAGTCTGATGTCTAACAACGTTCAACACACACCTCCAATGAAATATGAAATGGTCACCGCAATAATAATACCCAACTTAGAGTCGGGGTCGAATCCACAAGGAACAATGTGATGTAATTAAGATAGTGGAGGAACTAAACCTATTGAACTAAGCTAAACGAGGATAATAAAGTGAAGAAACAACGCTAACTACACTAGGAAAGCAAGTAAAGGTGATCAATGTTGGTTTTTTTTACAAACAAGGGAAGACAAGTTCGGAGCCTACGATGTAAATATGGCACGAGGTTTTTATATTATGGTCGAGTCAATCTAAAGTAATCCCTAGAATCTGCCAGGCCTAAGAGGGGTCTATCTCGCTACGCTCGCCAAAGCCATAGCTTGGCGCATAAAGTACTAACTCATTGACCGAAAGAAAGAGGACTTTTCTCGAGTGTGACCTCTTTTAGATGGGTCAGGCTAAGTTTTAGCCAACAAGACCTTAGCCTGACCCAAATCCATGCTAGCTCTATTATCCTAAGCTAGTTCATCTCTCCAGAGTCTTTAACTAGTTAAATAGGCATGTAACTCTAGTTTCACGAGCACCAAAGTTAAGAAATTAAAGTGATAGAAGCTAGATAATCAAAACCCATAAATATAAAAACCTAGTCATGAAACATTCATATATTCATGTCCAAAATCACACCAACTACCAATATGAAAACCTAGCCATGAAATGTATTCATAAAATCATGTCCATTAAAAACATCAACTAACCAAACTTAGCAATACAAGTCAATGAAATAAAGAAAGGGATAAAAAATTGATCATTTAAAATGCACTCATTCTTCAATCTCAAAAGTTGTTGATGAATCCTTGCTCCCAAGCATGAAAAATTAGCCAAAGATATGTAAAATGTGTTAAATATCTCTATTTATAGGCCCTCAAAATGATATCATGTTTTCCCAAAATTATCCCTAGGTTTTAGGGAAGAAAATCTATGTTTTTGACGCGTAGCCACCCAGGTGCGTATTTTTGACCCAGTAGCCACTTTTGTGCTGTGATGAGTAGTCACTGTTTGACGAACGATCACAAGGTCCTGAAGCCTCTTTGTTTTGCATTGGGTGGACCACCCTTTGCAATGGGCGGCCCGCCCTTTTCCTTTTCTCAATTTTTTCCCTTCTTTTTGACGTATTTTCACTTCATTCTCTTCCAAAACTCAATCCACCTACAATATGAAATTAAATCATGATAAGTGCACTTATTTAATTAATTTAACACAACAAAAGCTCAAGTATAAGTATATAATATTTGGTATTTTAGCCACACATCACATCCCCAAACTTAAATTATTGCTTGTCCTCAAGCAAAGCACATACTAATAAATCTAAAATTACGTTTCAATCATGTTTAGCACATATTCATAAGATCGCAACAAGTCAAAGACTATTTTAAACTCAACGATCATGATATTGGTTGGTACCACCAATTAAGCTAAGTCATGTGAAAACAACCTTTCTTAAAACACAAATGATAGAAGACAAATATGTCAAGACACAAGACTTTTAAAGTTTGCCTCTTTGTCACAAGAGCTCACTTCTTTGCTCTCTCACCTCAATTGGAAAATAAAACAAAATCTTCAACACAACTTCACAAGTGCCCTCACCACACAAGAGAGTATCCCAAACACACAATAATACACATCAAACGAAAATGGGATATAAGATAGGAAGAATTCACTCACTCTCTCAAACGAAGTTCAACATGCACGCTAGAGATACCATAAGCTTTCCCTTCATGTACATCTCCATTAATGTAGGAATGTTTGGCTCAAAATCAGTTAGGACTTAACTGAGGTTGTAATGTAGGCTTTTGGTCAAAAGTGGGGTGAATTTGGGGAAATAATGACTACACACCTCCTTGAGCACTACACCATACAAAAATTAAAAGCACACTTCCTTTTTCTTGCACTTACACCTTGCTAAATTGAGGATTAGGCACTAGTCTTCTCCCTCTTTATTCATCAATTCTATTTTTCTTCTTTTTCTTTCATTTCGTTTTTCTCTTAAGATCTTTTCTTTTCAACTCACTTTTATTGTTCTTTTCTCTTTTTTCTTCAATTGGTTTTTTTTTCAACTTCCACACTTTCACCATCTAACTCATGCCCTTTGCCCCCCCCCCCCCCAACTTGGGCTTTTGCCAAAGTCACATGTCTTTCAATCCATACAAGGAGGTTAAGGATAAAAGAAGATTTTTAAGCACTAAGAATTGGTCCAGACTAATAATGTGGCTGCCAAAAAAATTGGATATTAAGCACAAAGGGGTTGACTAGGATCATAATTTAAGGGTAGGCCTTTTAGGTCACTAGCGAGCCAAGGAAAGCCTAACATCATTTTTCAAATCAAGCATCACCTAGGATTTTGCCTCAGAGCGCACTTAGGAAAAGTTCTAGATCATAAAATGCACAAATGAACACATCAACATCTCACTATAAATGGCACAAACAAAGAGAGAAAGACAAGTGTATTTAATTCTCAATTAAAGATAATTAAACTTAAAATCTCACTCATAGTCTAATGAGAACTAATTAGTGAACACAGTAGCCAAAAATTGAACTTCAAGATCATAACACAATTCATCATCTCGATTTGCTTTTCACTTTTCATAACATGCTCACATAAAAAAGATTAATAGTGATGGTACCAAACATGTTAAAAGTCGGCTAAGGAGCAACAATCCACAGCAACTACCATCATTTACACTACTACTACTACTAAACTAATCTTAAAAATGCCCGGTTCAAAAGAAATTCTTTCTTGAAAAAGAATCATAACATAGAAATACTAAGGAGGTTATTGAAACTTGAAATAATATAAACCTTTTTTTTGTAAGGTTCTCCCCCCAACTCAAACTAAGCATTGTCCCCAATGCTTCAAAAAATGGGCACAAGGGAAAGAGAAAGAAGGCATCCTAATAAAAATGCAACGAAAATACAAAATAACAAAAAAAGTAAAGGACAAAACGAAAGAAACTTGGGTTGCCTCCCAAGAAGCGCCTTATTTAACGTCGTGGCACGAAGAATACCAACTTCACCATTTTTCTTTCTATTTTGTGAATGTGAATTTCCTCCCCATGTTGGAATAAAGCAATTTGTTGTGCTCTTTGGGTGGAGGTACGAACTTCAAGGTTCCAAGGGCCGAATACTTCATTTTGCACTTTTTGGTCTTCAAGCGAGGGATGTCATTTTGTCTTCTTGGCATGGAAAACTTAATGATGTAAGCTTTTTATTCATCACCATCCAAGTCATCCAAAGGTGCACAAGATTCAATTTCTAATTCATCATCCACACATAAAGTTGAGAAATGAAGTGAATGAGGTCCAATTCTTTCCAATACTATTTGCTCACATTTATTGACATCCTCATCAACACATGCACTATAATTTCATGATTGGTATTTTTCACTTCGTCACATGGCTCAAGTGCAATTTCTACCTCTTTGGCGTCATCTTCATCAAGAATTTCTTCTTCTTCCACATATTCTTCTTTTTGGAACTCAAGCTCATTTTTCATATAAAGTCCTTGTTGAAATTTGACAACACCCTTAGCTTGTTGATCATTGAAAGTGTCAACCAATTGGCTCAATTGAACCTCCAAGTTGTGAATTGCTAAGCCATTTTGGTGGATCTTCTCTTTTATTTACTTGAAGGCTTTGACATCCTCACAATAGCGTTCAAGTATCCGTTGTATCAAATATTTCCATCTCTAATTTTGAGCACATTTTTCTTGAGAAGTGGATAGTCCATCTCTTCTTGAAATTTTTCTTGGTTTCCTTGTCATTCGGGTTCAAGTTCCATATTCATGATTCCATTGGACCTATCAAACTCATAAGCATCGTTAGCACCATTATAAAAATCATTAGGAGAAGAATAAAAAATATTAGAACAACCATCCAATGACCATTTTGGTCCCCACACTCATGACATATATTCCACTCAAAAGATTGAGAAGGTGTACACAACTCGTTTCCGGAAATAATTGTAAAATTTTGAAGATAGTGTGGTCCTCCACAATAAGGACAAGGATTATTCACACATGGATTTCCAAAATTTGACCAACCTTGATTTCATGATGCCATTTTAATATAACTACTAAACTATACTAACTAACACAACTAAATAAAAAACACAATAAATATTCACAGTTAATGAGACAAATATCCATAAAGTTTTGGTTAAAACCAACTAGTTCAACTCATCAAACTACTCTAATACGCCAATTGTTCTTCGACAACGGCGACAATTTTGACAACGCTCAACACACACCTCCAATAAAATATAAAACGGCTGTCGCAATAATAATACACAACTTTGATCAATTTAAAACAACAAAATCTCAATTATAAGTATGTAATGTTTGGTATTTTAGCCACACATCAATGTCCCATAAGACGAATCAATTTTGAAACTTCTTTTTATGAAATTCTTATGTGCTTATACAAGGTTCTCTTTTGAGCAATTTCTTTGCTGCTAAATACACTAATTCTTCATCAATTTAAAACTGCAAAGGCTTTGGCATGTGCTCTTTTTCCAACCTGAATATTGAATACTGATGTATTTCCAACCTGAATATTCATTAAGTTTTGAACCATAAAAAAAAAGTACAATGTTCTTTTGACAACAAGGCATGTTCAGGATAATCATCCAATACATTGGGTTTTCACAGTAAGCACAATTGAAGCATGGAGAGAGAGAGAGAGAGAGAGAGAGAGAGAGAGAGAGAGAGAGAGAGAGAGAGAGAGAGAGATTAAAAAGGGTGTATAAAATGCATTTTTTTTTTAATTTTATTATCGTCCTATAACCTTTCAGTTGTTAGCTCTCACTAATTAAGTTTATTTTTATGAGTATTACAATATAATTTGCATATAAAGAGGTCGATGCTTGATCAATTTTTTTGACTAAATAAATATATAAATAATATGCAAAAATGAAACTTAAATCTAATATAAAAATGAAAAATGACACTATTGAATTGTCTTTCACTTCTTACTAGATGTATTGGGAAGACGTTGAATTGACTTATGTCAAAATATTTATCCGCAAGCTTGATACTTGTTTATAAAAATAATTTAACCCATCCTTTGGGGAAATAGATTAAACCATCATGCTGATAATGAGCCTTTTTATAGAAAAACGGATGATTTTTTTTTCCTATCTAGCTATTATAAATTTGAATAATCTTTTACGAGTATATCTTTCGACAAAGCTAATGTGAATTTATGTTACACAAGAATATGAATTATTTCTCATTCTTCTTTATTTTTTAGTTATTTCATGAATAGAAATTAGAACGTAGGAATTGAGCACTTTAAGTCCTTGTTGTTAACAATGTCAGGTCACACTTTTTTCTTCATACTTTCAGCACGAGAGAGGAGAGCATATGTAAGAGTCAATAGCCATTTAGAGGAAATATGAATGAGAATATTATTTTCTTTAGCTAATTTCCTTGTTCTTAGTTAATTTTACTAATTTTCAGTTTATTCAAGCTCGAATCACATCAGTGGTATCAGAGCTTCATCCTCACACCTTGGGTCGTTAATGGCATCGGACATTAAGGAAGTACTAAATCGATTGGATCGTATGGCCATCAATGTTGCTAATTTCTCTGTTAGACAAAATCGACTTGAAATGATGCCTGAACAATTTGTTCGTGAGTTGAAGGAATCCATTGATACTGTCAAAAGCTCAAGAAAGGGCAAGTCGATTGAGCTAAATGGTAGTAACAGGAAAGATCTCTACTCACCCACTGTTCGACCATCCAAGTACTCAGGTAGTTTTAATTGGAATTTCACCCCTTTGGGTAATCAACAACCTATGAGTAATTTAAATTTAGTTAGATCATGTTTGGGTGGACTTATAAGCAGATTATAAGCTCTTTTATAAGTTGTATTGAGTAGGGGTGTGCATTCAGTTTTTCGGTTCAATTTTTAACTATTCGATTTCGGTTTTTCGGTTTTCGGGTTTAAAAAATTACAATCCAATCTGAACTAAAGTAAGTTTTGTTTGATCCGATTTTCCTCTTTCCAGTTCGATATTTTTCGGTATGAATTTTTGATTTTTTTGGTTATATCATATAAGATAAAACTTTAATATAAAAAACTTGAAAGCATATCAATACATGTCCAAACATAAGAATAAAAATCTAAACTCTAAATCATAATCCTAATTAAAAAGAGAACTTTCAATTCAAGATGTAGAAGTTGATAGAGATATTGTACATTGACACTTTTTGCAAGTGTTATACCATTATACAAAGAGATGCGATCATGAGGAAAGTAATGAAGGCAAAAAATATTGAAATATTCAAACTCTAACACACTTAAACAGGTATATGTTAAGAAATAAGAATATATATATATATATATATATATATATATATATATATATATATATATATATATATTAAATAATTTGGTTTAAATTGGTTAGAAGGAACAAATAAGGACATGTGAGCCGGCTATACCATAGACAAAAGAGTTTATCCTATTAAGGCCTTTAATGGCTTCAACATCCAGAAAGACGGCTTGCCGTGAAAGGGGTTGGCTTCAACATCCAGAAGGACGGCTTGCCAAGCTACGCAACCAGTAAATTTGCTTATAGAAACAAAGTTTCTACAAAAGGGGCTGGCTTCGCATCCAAACAGGACGGCCTGCCAAGCTACACACTTAGAAAACTTTGCACTATAACCAACTTTAGCTGTTGGACTCGGAAAACTCTTGTACTATAATAATCTAACTTTCTTAGAATATACTTACTCCATATTCATGTTAAGGACCAGCCTTTCCATCTATTTTGAAAGAAAGAACAAGATAGAAATTTAGAAAGACATAATTTACTGAAAGACACAAAGATTTACTAAGAGAGCTAGGTAATTGCTTGATCATACCTAAGTACTACAAGGTCTTCTTTATATAGGAGTCGGGAGACTATTACAAGACAAACATAGATGATGTGGCAAACCTATCTACAAAGTGGGTCCCATAAACATGTGAAGACCCCATGACAAATAACTAAAATACAACACTAAGCATGTGAACATCATGCAAAACAGCTACTATATACATGTCACTCGATGTGAAAGCTTGTGAAGTCTGTCCTTATCCATGTCAAAGCATGTGCAAGCATGAGGGAGCATGTAATAACCTTGTGAAAGTGGGTCCCTCTAGTTATGGAAATAAGGAAATTTTTGGCTTTTTTAGGTAGGCAAGTTTGGGTATTTTTTTAGTGGGTAATGGAGGATTAAAGCAAGATTATCAGTGATCATGGGTTAATATCCTCTCATAATCTTTTCATTTTCATCCAAGCTTCTTTTTAGAGATCTTTTGTAGTAGTGCTTGGGAAGTGGTGTTGGAAGACTGAGTCTTATCGTTGCGGCTTTTCCAATGATTAAGTCTCATCTAATTTTGTCTGATTTCTTGTATTCCTTTGCTGCTTTTTGGACTCACTCCCAGTGAGAATGATTATCGGTGTAGTTCCAAGGTGCTCGCTCCTTTGGCCATATTTCTTTTGGGATGCACTTGTTTTGCTGGAAGATAATTCTTTGAGCTTCACTATATTCTTCATACATTGATAAAATGGAGACTGGTAATTCGATTTTTATTTTTTGAAATCCAAAACCAAACCAAAATACCAAAATTTTTAAATTCTCAATCCAAACCAAATTAATTAATAAAAAAAACAAACCAAATTAAAAAATAATAATTTGGTTCGGTTTGGTTTTTTGGTTTAATTCGAATAGTACATACCCCTAGTTTTGAGGTGTTTGGTAACTTAACAAAGTGCTTATATTAGCTGAAATAAGCCATAAGCCATAAGTTAGGATCTCAGTTAACATTATTATTGATAGAGACCTTATTTTTCAGTAGCAAATTATGGTGGGAGTTTTCAATTTAAGGGCTCATTATCAACACTTCAACAACTTACCATCCTCAGATTGATGGGCAAATTGAGGTGGTCAATAGATGCCTTGTAACTTATTTGAGGTGTTAGTGGTCAGATTCTCTTTTAGATTGGGCTGAGTACTTGCCATTTCCAGAATGGTGGTACAATACCAACTTTACACCTCTTTTATCTAGCTGGTGAATCTGGTATGCCTGAAGTTGATAGGAGCTTAGTAACTAGAGAGTTCAAGTTGCAGCCATTGCAATTCCATGTTGTTAGGTCTCAGTAGAGAATGATCACACAAGCCAACAAGAAAAGAAGTGATAGACAGTTTGAAGTAGGGGGTTGGGTATACCTCAAGATTCAACCTCACTAATATTTGACAATTGCTAACAATCACTTCTCTAAGCTTCGTTCTAAGTATTATGGTCTCTATCAAATATTTTAAAAAGTAGGGCCTGTAGCTTACAAGTTATCATTACCTGCTTCACTACTATTTCACTCAACTTTTCATATGTCCTTACTTAATATCATGATGTTCCTACAAGTATCTCTCACCCTTCAGTACTTGATCTCTCTAGTCCTTATTGCCCCTACCCAGCTTAGGTGTTAGACAGAAGAATGATTCAGAAAGGAATAAGGCAGTAACATGGGACAAGTTGGATGCCTCTCAAGCTACCTAGGAAGATGAAAATGCTCTAAGCATCATATTTCCTTCCTTCATTCCTTCTTTCCTCGAGGACAAGAAAATTCTTAAGGGGAAGGACTGATGTGACCTGGAAATGGATGCACTATAAGGGTCTACGTGGGTGCTTCAAGAATAATACACATGGATGGTTGTTAGTTAATGAGTTTTCTTCTGTCACACATTTGTCCCTATAGGAATTAAATGGAATTTATAATTAGTTAGTTTTATTAATTGAGCACTTTTAGTCCTGGTTGTTAACAATGTCAGGTCACAATATTTCCTTCACACTTTCAGCATGAGAGAGGAGAGTATTGTTGACACCCAATTTTGTCCCGAAATTTTAACTTAATGTCTAATTAATTTAATCAAAGGGGCAATTTTAAAATTATAAAGTGAATTCATAATTTTAGAGAAAGAAAGGTTAAAATCGCACTATGCAACCTAAAATCCAGCCTACCTGTTCAACCATTCGAATTCCCAATTAATCCTAAAGGCTAAAATCGTTTCTAGCTTAAACTACTAACCTATTTCTGCAAATTATATATATAACCTATACACGCATACTCTACACCCATTTCAGTCATAACCCAAAATCCCCTAACCAAGAACCCTAAATACTCTTAATCCATAGTACTGGGTTGATGACACAGCAATCGTGATAGTCTTCCGTTGCATACGCATAGGTAGAAGAGCTCTGAGTGCCACCACATGTCAGCCACAACACCACCGCCGCTGCCGGTCCCTTGGCGTTGCTCGAAAACCCATGCCAAATTCTCTTCGCGTAAGGATTTATCCATTCGATGTGAATTCGAAAACAACCAAAGGTGGACAGTGGGCCACGTTTCAGGGACTGATCCAATTCATATTATTCTGAAACCTCCTTCCATTCCAATGGCTTCAGCTGCTTCTGCTTCTGCCGGGAAGAATTCTAAGAGAGTGTGCCTATTCTACTGCGATGAAATGAAGGATCTTGCTCTGAGAATCGCTTCTCAATCTGATACCATTGAGCTTCGTAACATCACTTGGAGGACTTTTGAAGATGGATTCCCCAACTTATTCATATCTAATGCTCATGGCATCCGCGGACAGCATGTTGCTTTCCTTGCTTCCTTTACTTCTCCTGGTGTCATTTTTGAGCAATTATCTGTCATTTACGCATTGCCAAAGCTCTTCGTCTCCTCATTCACACTTGTCCTTCCCTTTTTCCCAACTGGCACATCTGAGCGTATGGAGGATGAAGGTGATGTTGCCACTGCTTTTACACTTGCAAGGATTTTGTCAAACATCCCTGTTCCTCGAGGAGGACCAACTAGTTTAGTTATCTTTGACATCCATGCCTTGCAGGAGAGATTCTACTTTGGAGACAATATACTGCCATGCTTTGAGAGTGGGATCCCCTTGCTTCTAAATAGGCTACAACAACTCCCTGACTCTGATAATATATCTATAGCTTTTCCTGATGATGGTGCATGGAAACGTTTTCACAAGCAGCTTCAGCATTTTCCAATGATTGTCTGTGCTAAAGTTAGGGAAGGTGATCAACGAATTGTACGGATTAAGGAGGGAGACCCTGCAGGACGTCATGTTGTGATAGTGGATGATCTTGTACAATCAGGTGGCACCCTCACAGAATGCCAGAAAGTATTGGCTAAACATGGAGCTCAAAGAATAAGTGCTTATGTGACCCACGGAATTTTTCCAAACAGATCATGGCAGCGTTTTAACCATGACAAAGGAGGTAGTCCTGAGAATGGGATGACTTACTTCTGGATTACAGATTCTTGCCCTCGAACCGTGAAGGAGGTAAAAGACAAAAAGCCATTTGAGGTTCTGAGCCTTGCTGCTCCCATAGCTGCTGCACTTCAGATTTAATTGCAGTCCCCTACTTACCTAAGCTGTTCTTTCATTCTTTATAACGGCACCGTTCTTCCATGGTTCAAGATATATAGAGAAACCAAGAAGCCGGAGCTTCCAGGCCTCAAGCGTGCTAGGAGTTTTGATTAGTCAGAGCCTTCTTTTCTTTTTTGTAACTTATTACCTCCAGAAGCATGTGCACCTTGATGCCATCACGATGAAGGTGTCAACTTACAATCGAATTTCGTCATTTGGAATGGATACTTTATTTTCCATAAAATGCTTGTTTGCGTGAGCTATTGCTATATATGCATTTTTTATTTCCAGCCCCAAAAAAAAAAAAAATACTTTTAATCCCTAATTCCCCTAATCCCACAGCCCTAATCCCTGATTCCCCCCCCCCCCCCCAAACGGTGCAGGTGTATATCTGTGAATTTCAGAGGTGCAGGTGTATATGAGTGAGGTCTGTTTCTTTGGTGTGGGCAAGGTGTATTCTGTGTAAGGAGGGAGTTGAGAGGCCTGCAGGTGTCTTAGAATAAAAGTGGAGAAGGTGTGGAGGAGTTCTGTATGTAGTAGTTTGATTGGTGAACTAAATGCAGGTGTAAAGAAATGGTGAATTGCACCACTTACTTGTATGTGTGCAGTTTAGTGAAGGGATGCAGGATGAGTTTGTTTTCCAGTTTAGTGAAGTCCAGGGGTTTCTATGGAGGTCTGTTTGTTTGTGTAGTGAGTTGGAGGGACTGTCCAGGTTTTAATCCTGATGTGAGATTATGAGGGATTATAAGGCCCTGTTGTTTATGTTTAGAGGAGTTTCCAGTGGTGTGCATAGCTGAAGATGCTGCAGTTAGGCAGTTTAGTGGTGCAGGTGCTTGGAGGTTGTATAGAGGCAGTGTGAGATGTTTCTAGAGTAGAGTTGAGGGTTTGTGAGAGGGTGCAGGGCGTGGTTCTGGTTCTGCTGGTCGTTTTACGAGAAAATATATTGCTATTCAAACAAATTGGTTTAGAAGCTTGTTAAAGATAAAGACTTTGCTAAATCATGTATTTAATTCATTAAGTCCTCGGATTCTTGTGTATGTCTTGCATCATTTGTTTATCTCCATGAGCTTAACTTGAATTAGCATTTTTGGAAATTATATCCTAAGCTTAAATGAATCTTTGGAACTATAATATTGATGGATTAATCTAGTACCATACTGACATGTTTTAGTTTAGTCTTGGTTTTAGTCCCTTGGTTATCTTCCCAGCTCCGCTTCTTTTTCTGTCAAAATCAAGGATGATAGCACTCTGGTGTGTTAGTTTAAATGGATAAATTTGCTGAATAACAGATGTCTTGGAGTCCTCCTTTAGTTATATTGGTGGCTGCCTATTTAACACGACAAGAAAGATTATAACAAAGGGAAATTTATCTGGTGTTTGTTTCATAAGCAATCAAGATAAAGTGTATGCAGATTGATTAAACTCCACTAGCATCCAAGTTTTATTTATTTCATATC
The DNA here is from genome assembly GCA_029990575.1 of Petunia axillaris subsp. axillaris. Lineage (NCBI taxonomy): Eukaryota > Viridiplantae > Streptophyta > Magnoliopsida > Solanales > Solanaceae > Petunia > Petunia axillaris. The sequence continues at coordinate 140,384,214 of JARKNS010000004.1, forward strand.
ATTAGCCTTTCGTTTGAATTAATAAAGTAATTCTTTCTCTGGTTCTTGGTTTATCTTTAAGGTTGTGCGTAAATGTTTGAATCTTTACTTATGGTATAACTTTGTTACTAAAGTCTATCCACATAAAAGTTCCTTTCTTTGTTTCCTCCTAGTTAAACCTTAATATGTTGCAATGTGAAAAGAGTCTATTTGTCTTATTTAGTTTAATAAATGACCTTAGGACTTAGAATTGTATTTCTTTAGTTCTTATGCTGAATGGTTTGAAGGAAAATGTACTCTTTGATCTGCTTGTGTGAACGCCTCTATGAACTTTGTGAAGGGTAACCTAAAATTGTTGTTTCTGCATATGCTATGAATTGAAAGAATTGTAGATTGACATGTATTTTCTGTGGCTCAAATTGCTTACGGAGGCTTCTAGCTATAATTCATTTTTTTTATTCTATTGTAATTAATTAATTTTTATTCTAAAATGTACTAATCTTTATCTTCTCTCTTCTTTTGCATGATGCACCTTTGGGAACGAGTTTGAGTTAAACCTCGTAAATTGGGATTGCCTAATTGGTATTGGAGTTGTCCGAGCCTCGCTCTTGCGTTTCGAGTTCAAGTTTCTTAAAGTGAATGAATGAAAACCTTGTGAAATACAGGGCTTGTGTTGAATTTGCTATCTGGGTTCTACCTTCTAAACTCCTTCTCTCCCGTCCCCTTTAGAAAAGCATGTCTTAGGTTCCCTGTAAACCGGACTAGGACTTTGCATGATTAAAAGTTTGGTAGGTTAGCCGCTTTATCAAATTGTTATCTTATCGCATGTTTAGAATTGTTTACATAATTGCTTATCCCGTGCCAATTAATTTAAGCTATTAAGAATCGTTTGTCAATTAATGAGTGCAAATTAAAATTCAATTAAATTCGTATGTTTATTTTATCATTATTTATATTATATTATTTATCAATTTACTTATTTTATTAAATATTCAGTTATTTATTTATTTAATTATTTATTATTTATCTATTATCTATTTACTTATTATTTACTTACTTACTTATTATTTTACTTCTTTATTTATGTATTCTATATCTTTCCTAAAATTCTAAATTATTTTATCTTTATTAAAATTCGTGAAAATCGTCGGATTAACTGCTTTTAGCGGATTTTCGAAAGTGCTCTTTTAATAAAAAGACCTTCTTTCGGAAATAAAAGAACCACTTACCTAAGAATCTCTGAATTTATTTTTCTTTTAAAATAAGGAATAAAATTGCACTCTTTAATTAACTTAGGTTCCTAATAATCTTTAAATTAGGTGGCGACTCCAAAGAAGCCCTTTGGAGTCTCCATTTTGTTGAAAATACATCCCGATGCATACTTGTATGCAGTTTTTGGAAGGGTTCAACAAGTATATGTAAGGTAGTGGCCATTTTGAGGAATTATGAATGAGAATATTATTTTCTTTAGCTAATTTCCTTGTTCTTAGTTAATTTTACTAATTTCCAGTTTATTCGAGCTCGAATCTTATCATTACTTGTGTGTAATAGCTCACTGGTGAAGATAAAGTGTTAAGGAAATTTTGAGCGAAGATGGATGGGTAAATTATGTATTAAGCCTAAAAATAAAGATTGACAATTGATCAACCCCTAGTCTCATATCCTAACAACCTGTGTTGTTATTCTTTTTTTTTTTTTAAGCTAAACTTTAACAACAATAGTTGCTAGCAAGCAAGGCTTCCTAGAACATACAAACAAGGACCAACTAAATATGTGATTCTTTACTTGTAGTGAGATACTACTTAATGTTTAATCCCGTTTTGATGATAACAATAACTAAAATCTCTATGACTGGTAACTAAGCAAATTTTGCAATATCTTGTTCGTATCTAGGCCATCAAGCCACATGGGATCAGGAAAGAAGAAAAGATATCGCTCAGTATCCTAGTCGAATGGAATTAAAGAATCAAGAAAAGAAGATTTCGTGCAAGATCTTTACAAGGAAGGAAAGAAGATCTCGTGCAAGAGCTTTACAAGGAAGGAACTTTCTAAGCATAAATAAAGGCTCCTACATTGGTGGAAATAAGGCTGCTAACAAGGACATAAGATTTGAAGAATCCGAGCATTAAAAGTCTATCAATTTATTTGAAGAAAAATCTGGAACAATTAACGGCTCGCACCTTATTCTCATAAAGGAAAATCCAAATCCTTTGTAAGGATCAACACTCTTGGGTCAGTATATCTCTTCAAACAAGGAAATCAAGATCACTAAAATCTAAAATCAATATTGCAAGGATTTCTGTTCACATTGAAGTCGTGAAGCTATATATTCGAAGGCTGCCTTCAACTATCACTACGCAACCTTGTACTTTCTAAGCATCTCTTTGTTCTTGAAAATATTGTATTCTTGAGAGTCCACTATTGTACAAGAAAAAAAAAAGAGCCAAGAGTGAAGTAAGGTTAGTATCTGTGTTTTGGTTAAAGTGTTGTAAAACCAACTAGAGGTCATTAGTGGTGTCAAAAACCACAAGTGAACATGAGTTTATATATATATATATATATATATATATATATATATATATATATATATATATATATATATATATATATATATATATATATATATATATATATATTATCAGTGTTTCAGAAGACATAGATATTTTAATTTTTATTATTTTAAAGGTGCATATCTTTTTGGTATATTGTATTCTCTTTTGGTATACCCTTTTGTGTTTGGATCAAGTGTGCGATGCTATCGAATAAATGAGTATTTCCATTATTGTTATTTTTAACAGAATATACCTTTTTGGTATATTGTATACTCTTTCGGTATACCTTGTTATGTTTGGATAAAAGTATGAGATACTATCGAGCAAATAAAATATTTCAGTTTTTTTGTTTGTGAACAAAGTATACCTTTTTAGAGAAAAAAAAAATAAAAAAATTGAGTATAATAAGATTACGGAGAAAGAAAATAAATTAAAAAATAAAAATATGAGGAGACATGAATAGTGCTAGAAACAAGAGAAAGAAAATTGAAAGAAAAAAGAATAAAAAACAAAAAAAAACAAGAATATTGAAAATGGAGAAGGAGAAAAGAATAATAAAAGAACGACAAAAAAAAAAGAAAAAAATAATAATACAAGATATGAGGAGAGAGATGAACTTGAGTTCCTTGGTTTAATAAGAAGGAAATTAGCTAATGGGTATATAGTGTATTTTTGTAAATCCCCCTTGTTTAAGTGGGTTCAAACTCAAATTTTAGTCATTTTTTCAAAAAAACCCTATATACACGGTATAATTTTTTGAGCAAGTGGGTTCAATTGACCTCACTTGCTCCTACATGGGTCCGCCCCGGTACTAGGTTGCCGGCAAAATTCAAGTGTGAACAGTACAAAAGACTACAACTTTTTTGGACTCTCTAGACAAGAATCTTGCCACAGGATCAGGTTTTGAGGACTGCCTTTCAGGCTTCACCTACCCATTTCACGCATCTAAATTTCACGTAGTAGGTCATGAGGTTGAACTATTTGTGGCTCACGCAGCCCAAGCAGCTGTGAACACAAGTAACTTTTGAAACCTTACCAAAATGCAATATGTTTGATGCCACATAAAAAGAAAAGTGTTTTCGTTTCTAGATTGCCTAAATGCACTCGGAACATGCAGAAGTTGTTCAACTTATAGAAATATTACATTGTATTCCATTGTGATTTAATAGATGAGATAACCAAGTTTTGTATCAAATAATGTTCTCAAAGCTTTATATGCACCATAATCACATTCAAGTTAACTACATAGCGGACATGGCATCCCAAGCAGAATCTCGTCCACAAGCTTGACCTGATGATGTGGCTACTGAATGGACTTGCTTGCAGTCCCAGCCATAATCATCGAAAAAGCCAGAACCAAAAGCATTTTTCAGTGCCAGATTGTTCTTAGTGTGCTGTGTCTTGGGGCTAGAACAATTAGATTCAAAGATCGTCTGGTTCAACATGTCATCCTTCCCATCAGAGGGGGCTTGATCAGCATTCTCTTGCTTGACATTGCATCCTTCAACAAATCATGGAACAATCAAATTACACACACACATTAAACTTCAGTTATGCAGATAATCAGGAGAAGACAATTAAATTACCATTCTCACCTGGCATTGTGGATGTTGACTGGAGCTCATGTAATGAGTTTCCAGTGGTAGGGGTGCATTCAGAAAATACTGATGCAGGTAAACGACTTAACGGAGAGATTGGATCGCCATAAGTTTCCCACCCTTTCTCAAGGAGATCTGGACATGAATTACCGACTGCATCAGCAGACGTCTCCTCCTTAGCCTGGTTTGAGTTATCCTTCGAAGAGTTCATCGTTTGTGATCCATAAAGCACAGCGTCCAGTAGACCACTGTTCCTAGGTGATAGACTAACCGATTCACTGTGTCCAGCTAGAGGTGACTGAATCAGTGTATCAACGGACTCTAGTGAATGAAGAGGAGAGGAAGGTGAGTCCCAATTGGCTGTCTGATTTTGGAGTGAAGGGAGCTCCACCTTCAGTGCCCATGTGGGCTCTGAAGTAGAGGAGTTGCCATTTAAAGGGGCATGGCTGCCCGGAATTACATTCGAGAATGATTGCTGACCATCATATGTTAAATTATGATTATATGATGAGAATCCCAAGGGCTGAGCAATCAAAGAACCAACATTCTGATATTGACAGGAGGCTAGGAAAAGATCGCCATTTGAACCAGAGAACATGGATTCTGATCCTCGTATACGCTTGGAGGGATGCACTGTAGAAAGAAGAGACGTACTACTATAGGGAGCGCTATGAACCTGGGCTAGGAAGCCACTTGCAGGAATATCAAGCAAGCTACTTGCAGGAATTGCAACATGTGCTGGTGGACACAACAGCTGATTGAGTTCTAAATTTTTGAACTCCACTGGAGGAATATCAAAATTGTTAGTTGCCACGAGACCAGGATGTTGTGCATCTGTAGAGGATAATCCAGCCAACTCCTCATTTTGTTTGTTCTGACTTGCCAGGAAACAAATATCGGGAGGGTAAACTGGCAAGCCTGCACGCTGTAGTCTCTTTATTCTGGTGTTCCAGTAGTTCTTTATCTCATTATCTGTGCGGCCAGGCAACTGAAAGGATAGAAAAGGCAAAATAAGGGTTAATTAGTAATCTTGAACTGGAGAAGTGAATCATGCACCACTGATTATCCAATTGAGTAAAGATGACAAAATCACAATCCTATTAGTACTATCTCAAGCCTAACATTGCCTCTTTAACAGTCACTTGGATAAGAGATTGAAATCATTTATGGTACTTATAAAGTGGGTCTAAAAGTGGAGATGACAGGTTATTGTTTTAAAGAATTTGAACCTTTTTCGAGTAAAAGTGCAGAAATAGTGTTTTTTCCACAATACATTAGGAGAGCCTCAAGCAGAAGTTTGACAGCTACTCTGGGACCAATAAGTGGGTAATTTACAAAACTATGACACCCTAGGCAATGGTTTGCCTTATTGACCTCGCTTAAAGTGGTTTTACAAGAATGGCCTCACTAATTTTAAGTAAGTGCTCCCTCGGGGGCAATACTTCAAGTTTTAAACTTGACAAGTGCACCCATGGGGGCAGCACTTCAAGTATAAAATGACAAGTGCTGCAAGTGCTGCCCCCATGGCAACACTTGACCTTTTTATCTCTGTCAACATTCTCCCCAGATAACTTGAAGTGTTGCTTGCAATTTACACTTGAAGTGTTTCCCCCGAGGGAACACTTGTAAATTTATAACGTGAAGTGTTGCCTACCAAGGCCATTTTGCTAAACCATTCTTAAGGGGGACAAAAAACCATAACCAAGGATAAGGGTACATGTAGTGAAATTTATTGAATAGGTGTTGGACAGTTTCATATGAAGTCATGCAACTTATTGAACTAGCTTTTCAGAAAGGATGAAATCCACATTTCTAGTCTGTAAAAATATAAATTCTACCAAGCACAAAAGCACCATTCATTATTGCCCAAGATATACTGCACACATCATTCAAAGCAAAATCACATGTAACAGGACGATAGAATGAACTTGGAATATTATAAAGATAGCATATAATATAGAGAAAGTCATCATTGCGAGAAATGCGCAATGACAATTAGTGATTTCACTTCTCACTTTTTACCAGGCAAAAACTAGTCTACTTTTTTTGCCCACTTTCTATCTTGCCTACAAAGTGTATAAACAACTTACATATAAATACAATAAAGCAGATAAGACTTGATAATGTAACATGTCTCACTAAGGCCTGTTTAACACAGTTTATGGATCTTGAAATCCATGTCGCAATCTCTTCTCACCATGGCATAATTAAGTGGATTTTGACACTCCTTAGTGTTGAACATAAAGCAAACCAAAGAGGAAAAAAAATTCTAAAGAAGGAAAGCTCAGTAGATAATGACTAAAGATCTTTTAAAAAGAATTAGAAAGCCGATCGCAAAATATGAACCGGGTCACGAGAGCTACACAGGTAGGAGGCTCTCTTCTACTTTATCAACCTGTAACACAATGCCGATCTGAGTACATGTCATATTTTGGATTGCTAATGCTCAGAACCCTTAGATCCAAAAAGTAGTCTTATTATGCTTCTAGGAGTTATAAAAGCAATCTCCATGAAGAATTTAAGTTAATTTCTTCATCAATTAGAAATAGGAAATATGCATCTTGTAGCAATATTCATCTATTTCTAAATATTCAAGTTTCATTTTCAAAAAACAGATTAATCTGAGTCCAAATCAACTCTAAAAATGAGTCCAATTAACATTGATAAGTGAAAGAGGTCTATTGGTTTGAGATTTCATTTCATGTCCTGATCAAGATCTAGAGCAGAATATAACGCTCTAGTAATATAGCAAATTAACTGGATGGTCAACTGTTACCAATAAAGAGGAGGGATTGGATTGCATAACAAGAAGCAGACCCTTCCAAAATGATGCACATAAAGTGTCAACAAGAGCTACGGATGACTTTCAGCGAGAGTAATAGGTTCTTGACAGTAGTCAATACAGAAAATAGGTCGAAAAGAACACCTTTCACTCTTGCCCTACCACTTTTGCACAAGTCAAATAGGTAATCACCTAAAAAGTGAATGAACTGGCACCACCTAAAAAGAGTTGAACATTTTATTTCCTTTACCTTAACTATCCAGTCATGGAATTCCTCTTCAGAAACATTTTCTTAGGGATGCCAAAATCTTTTGTCAGGCGAATGGACCTTGGGCTTTTACAATTATGCCTCATTTACTCTTTCTCTTTTGTAAGCACCGTTGCAGTGCATGTTTTATCATATATAACAGTTTACCATTATTTGGAAAAAATGGAGCTTGGACCTAATTCAATCCAAAAGCTAACTCATGAAGTGAGACATTGCCCAAACCATACAAGGAGACACCTAACATCTGCACGCTTAGAGCTGGACAATTGAAGCATGGATAATATAAACACGGGAACCCAACGTAGGGAAACCAAGAATAGAGGGTCTGGCGCTGATATCACGCTAAGAAAATGAACCTTGGGCCTAACTCAACTTCGAATACTAGCTCATGAGGTGAGTACTGTCCAAGACGATATAAAGTCCAACCCATTCTCTCAGCCGATGTGAAACACTTAACATCTTTGAAGTTACAATGTGGGAGATGCATGCAACGAGTGTCTAGTCTCCATGAAAACATAAGTTGCTCTTTCAAAGGCACAAGAGTGCATGCTCATAATAGTTACCATGTGGCATTCTTGGACCAAAATTATGAGATCAGATGATTCCGTTGCTACGGACCATTTGTTTAACAGATTCTTCTTAATAATTTAATTAAGATTACGAAAGCAGACAGCAGTTATGCCTTATGATTTTCTAAGCAAACATAAGGAGCAAATAAGACAGCTGCAAATAGTTGTAGTGACTGAAAATGACTAAGATATAATATGAACCTCAGCAGCCATTCGCGCCCATTTGTTTCCCATCTTAGCATGCAGCTCAATTATCCGCCGCTCTTCCTCCAGAGTGAATGCACCTTTCTTTAAATCAGGTCTCAGGTGATTTGCCCACCGCAAACGGCAACTTTTACCACAACGAGCAAGTCCGGAATGCTTCTGGACAGCATTCCAATTCCCTTCACCATGTTTCATGACGTATTCCACTAAAATTGCATCTTCCGCAGAAGTCCAGGGACCTTTTTTGAGTGGTAAACTTCCTCCGACATTTCCTCCACCATTAGCTTCGTCTGGCGAATCCATGTCAACTTTGGATGTCATCCAGTCATCAGTTTCGCTTGTGATGCTCATATTCTAAAATGTTCATTAAATAAGAAGTAGCATGTAACTGCCAATGGAAGGAGATATGAAAATGTTTGCTAAAAAGACGAGAGAAATAAAGGCGACATATCCAAAAGGAGTGACCTCATTCATGACGTTGCCAGTTGAGCTTACTTTTAGAAATTGGCGATAATAAAGAAACTGCCAGCTCTTTTCTTTTTTAGGATAAGTAAAGGACTTTATTAAAATAAAAGGACAATGCAAGTGCTTCAATTACAAAATTGAGAATACAATTGACTTAAATAGATGATGAAAAAGCATAACCTATTCTGAATTCCCTGATACATGATTTAGGGCACTGAACTTCTAAAAACTCACTACACCACCTTATCTCATCAAACAAAATAACTCGAAACAATCAGTTATTTGGGCTAAAATGAAGGAGACAGATGAAGGAAACGGGTCTATATACAAGTCCATAAAAATTCACTGAGCTCAACCTAGGTGTACCAAAAAAGAAAAACTTTATGATTTCTTTTTTATTTTTTCCTTTCTTTTTATAAGGCATCAAACAACTTGATGATTTGACCAATGCAAATAAACATATACGTCATAGCTGCCGAATAAACAAACTTCTGAATAAACAAAGAAGCTGCCAATCGTATCGACCAATCATGTAGCCACAAAATCCGCATATAACAAACTCAATGGTTTAGCTGCTAAAGGAAATAAATTTCATTGGGGGAGCCTCTTCCACCATTAGACCTTTGTTGGTTCCACTAAGACATTTCTGAGTAAGAAAACATAACGAAAGATGCACAAATTTCCAGTTAATTGCATTGCACAGAATAACCTCAGCCTAAAACATTAAAAGATTTATTACTCGCAAACGGTAATCGCACCAAACCAATAAATGCACGGCTCAAATGAATGTGAAATGAATCATAATTTACAATTTTACAAACTTCACTAAAACCAATAAGAACCCATTCACACCTTCACCACCCCCCCACCCAATTTACACACTTAAAAACCAACTAAATCATGCTAGTGTAAACTACTTTTACAAATTAAAGAAAAAAAGTACCCTGCTAGGGGTATGATGAGCATTTTAACAGGCCTAGCATAAAGGGATTTTTACATTACCAGCTAGGCCGCTTAAACCCAAAAAAAAAAAAAAAAAAAAAAGTCACTTTTTGAATATTCCGGATATATTAAGTGTATAATCTATGTATCCTGACTAAATTCTAGAAAAGCAGGAAAATAAGACAGCTCAAAATAAAAATTCAATCACATAATTAGCATTTACTAAATCATACCTGAATCAAGAAAGCTAGTAAAGCAGCCAAAAGAATCTTGGAGCAAGTGATCACTTATCAGCCCCTCCTAAAAATGAAATAACACATAAATTAACAAGAACAAACCTTTTTTAAAACTCCCAACTCATAAAAATGGATTACAAAGTGTCCAAGATTACAACTTTAAGACCCCATAAGACAAAAAATGGTAAGATGAAATGGGAAATGCAAAATATCTAACTTTCAAGAATTAGAAGACAGTTTGATACACAAAACATTTCGCATTCATGCAGAGTCCGAGATGAACAAAAAGGAAATAACTTTGAGAAACCCAATGAAGAAAGAAAGTTACTTTCAAGAACCAGAGATATCGCTGCACAAAATATCCCGCGTTCATGTAGACTCCGAGACAGAGTATAAAGAAAGAACTTTGAAAAACCCAATGAAGAAAGCAAGAAAGATCCACTTATTTTTCTTGAAGAGTTTGAGAAAAATGAAATACAAAGAGAAAGATAGCTAAAGGTGTCAGCTGATTAAGGAATTTTAAAAAGAGAGAGGATTACTTACATTACATGGCAAGAAGAGAGAGAAGATAGAGGAGAAAGATGAGGGATAGATAACACCACTTCATTAGATTAAGGAAAAAGTATTAACTTTTCTATGCAATCATTTACTTGTATAATTATATTTCTTTAAGCATTTTTGCTCCTTTATTTTCTCTCCTACTTTTTCACCATTTGTATAATTGGGACAAGGGTTAATTTTGTCCTCAACTATTTAAAATGGGATAACATTAATATCTACTCACTCCGTTCTAGCTTATGTGAACCTATTATTATTTATATGTTAGATGATAAATTGTCGTGTATATTGCCTATTGAATTTCTTGTCGCATGGATTATAAATTGAAGCTTTAAAAATAAGTTGTTCCGTTTTGAATTGTTCGATGATATTTTCATCCATTTTTTCCTATTTTTAAGTATTATAATATTTTAAAGCTATTTGATTAAGGACGGTTTCATCTTTGAACAAGAAAACGGTGTTTAAATACTTGACAATTTATTTGTAGTTTTTGTCGGACTGAGCTCTTTTATAAAATAATTGGGAAGAGTGTACCTTCTATATACTCCCTCCGTTCCAAAATGATTGTCATAGTTTGGATTTCGAGAGTCAAACGAGTTCATTTTGACCGTGAATTTAAACATACAATCTTTAAGTTTTTTATAATGATGTTTATATATTTAGAATCTACATAAAAAGTACTATAAGTCACAATAATTAATAATTCAAAATATGATTGTCATAGTTTGGATTTCGAGAGTCAAACGAGTTCATTTTGACCGTGAATTTAAACATATAATCTTTAAGTTTTTTATAATGATGTTTATATATTTAGAAACTACATAAAAAGTACTATAAGTCACAATAATTAATAATTCAAAATATTTAAAAAATATGAAAATTTTATGATCAAAGTTTAACTCGTTTGACTCTCGAAATCCGAACTATGACAACTATTTTGGAACAGAGGGAGTAGTATATAGTACTATTAATTACTGTATAAGTATCTCTTCATTATCAACTATAAATACTAGTAAGTACTAATTAGTGTAAAACATCTTTTCAATATACTGATTAGTTTAATTAATAAGTAACACTTGAGTTTGGTAAGTTAAAAACAAAAAAAAAAAAGGAAAATATAATAAATCCATAGTCTCTCATTGTCACCCCTGACTGGGTAAACATGGTCAGAAGAATAATTAGAAAGTACAATGTAAGCCAGAGATATTAATAGTAAGAAGTAGTACCATCTCTTTTTGTAGATTGTACTATTCATTATTTCCCTTGGATCTTTTTAATGTGCACAAAGGGATTTTCCTATGATCTCAAAGAGGCCAGACATGTACTGAACTAGGTGTTTGGACAAAATTAGTACTCCCTCTTATATGTGGCGGTATTCAGTGGCGGATGTAGAGTATAGTCCGCGGGTTCGGTAGAATCCAATAAGTTTGGCGCAGACAGTGTATTTATATTAAAAATATCTTGAAATATGTATAAAAATTAAATCGAGAACCCAGTTACTAGCCCTTGATATTGCTATCCAAAAATTCAGAACCCGTAAGATTCAAATCCTGAATCTGCCTCTGGCGGTATTTGATTTGATATGGAGTTTAAAAAGAGAAAAAAAATTGAAACTTGAGGTTTAAAGCAAATCATAAAAATTTGTGTAGTTGAAAATCATTTGATAAAAATAATTATTTCTACTTATATAGAAAGGTGATATTTTTTTGAGAAAAATTTAAAAAAAAAAAAATAGTGTCACATAAAATGCGATAGAGGAACTACTAATTAATTATAAATAAGTGATACATTAGAGTTCAAATATTAGTTAGTTATAATTATGTGATAATTTACAGTAAAATTATTTATTAATATATTATAAACTCGACATGTGCGAGTTACTCACTTGTTAGTCTAACTTCTGATAAGGTATATGACACTATCACTGAGTACATATTAAGGTACGTTCATGGATATCATAAACTTTCAATTTATCCAGATAAACAAGTGAGCACTATCTAAATAGTACTCCTTCCGTTTCACTTTATGTGTCATAGTTTGACTCGGTACGAAGTTTAAAAAATAAATGAAGACTTTTGAAATTTGTGGTCTAAAATAAGATGATATATATTTGTGTGGTTGTAAATCATTTCATTAATGGAAAAATTGTAATTTTGAAGTTAAATTGTTACCAAATTTATAATACTGTTATTTTTTTTTTTGAACAAATTAATAAAAAAATATTGTCACATAAATTAGAACGGAGGGAGGGAGTACGTGTTAAGGTATGTTGGGCATTTAACAGATTTGTTGATACAGATTAATTGGTTTTTTGTCGGATGCGTTGGTATTCTCCCTTTTTATTGTTATGGAAAGGAATGAAGACATTAGTGATCCAAACAAGTATTAGAAGTACAATTTAAGATAATTGATTGAGTTATTAATCAACTTATTCCTTTTCTATTCGAAACAACACATGATAAGAAGAAAGTTCTTCTGAACACTTCCTGTCATATCTTAGTATGGATATCTGTGAAATTTAAATATTCGTTCCTCTTATACTTACTATTATCCAAATAAGTGCGAAAATATAAGCTCAAGATTAATGAAGCATATGTCTTGTATAGTTACTTTAGGAAGTAGATGACGGGTACTAAATGGAATGGAAACCATGAAGGAAACATGCATTCAACATTTAAATGAGCTCGAGTGAGTTGAGAATGTGCACGTTGTATGTAAATTAATAACTTTCTATCAACTTCCTTCACATACACATAGTTTAAGCTGTAAAATATCATATGATACAAACCAGATAAGCACTAATGACGTTGGAGGGTTTATGCTTGACATCAAGAGCTTGGAATACTTTAAGCGGGCATGGAAAGCAAGACTCAAGTCAAAAGGATAGCCAAAAGAACAAAATGGGAGCTTGCAGGATTCTAGAAATTCAATTGCACATTGCGATCGTGAAGAAATCAGGCGCATCCGCGAAGTAGCCTTCACTTATAGTTTGCAGTGGCATTCACAGAAGACGCGGTCACGTAGAAGCCACAGTCTGAAATGTCGCGAAGGTGTGTTATGGTGCGATTGCAGAGAAAGACTCAGGGACAAGGCGTGATTGCGAGGCCTCAGTCGCGGTCGTGAAGAAGGACGTTTCCAGCTGGCAGCTTAATGACATTAGCATTAGGAGCTATTTAGTCTATTCTTTCATTGTATTTAGTAGCTACTATAAATAGCTTAACTATAAGGTTTAGTCATTAGTTATATGTTGATTGATGACTAATGAGTGATGAACTCCTTTGTGAGAGTGTGTGGGTATTAACCATTCATCTCTTCTTGGTACTCTCTTGAATATCTCAAGTGTGAGATGATTCATGTATGAGTTCAAGTCTCTTCTTCCTTGGATATTGATCTTGTGATTGTAATGTCTAAATTAAGGTATTACAATTTGTTTGTAATGTTCTAGTTTACTTGCAATTAAGGGATTTGATTCCTTTCTTTCTTCTCTTGGATTAGTTGTGATGAATACAAGAGGGGGGTGAATTGTTTTTACTTATAATTTTAGTCGACTGATCAAGTTATTAGTTGACTTAAGTGATAAGCAGTATGCAGTGTAAAACAAAAGGCAATAAATAAATAAGGAACGACACAGAGTTTTATACTGGTTCAGAACCAAACGGTTCCTAATCCAGTCCTCTTAGGTCACAAGAGAGTTATCTCTCTTCAAGCTCTTGTAGAACACGAATACAATTATGGTTTATCGTTAACCAAAACGTCTTCTCACAAGTGGTTTTATTCCTTCGCTCACCACTAACGACCTTGTCTGATTTATAGATAATCAGACCAACTTCGGTGACACGACTATTACCTCACTACAAGATCTCTCTTTCTTTTCTGTGACACACTCGTAGACACTTAGGAATACAGCACTTGCAAGTAAAAGAATTAGAGAGAGTAGATTGTAATTAGAAGCGTAAGTAATTTCTTCAGAGACTCCAGTATAAATAGAGAAACACCAGAGAAGCCCGTTGACAAGGATATGTGGCAGATCTGCATGCGAGATTGAATGGAGATGTGATTTTCTAGAATTGAGGAGTAGAGAGACTGACCCAAGAGATTTGATTCTCTAGGGGATATGAATATCTCCTGAGAATAAGGTAAGAGCTGATTTTGGGACAAGTCCCACGAAATAAGCGCGCCTCAAATCTCAACCTTCCATAGTTGACTCTCGTAACAAATCAATCAGCAATCTTCTTTTAACAATTGGGATCTTTGCAGAGTTCGTCCTTGTAGGTCCTGCAAGAGACACATAGGACTTAAGTGTCGTATTCTTTTTGTCATAATCAAAACATATATTTTAATTAACTTAACAATCTCCCCCTTTTTGGTGATGACAAAAAGTAAAGGAGCATGTGCCAGGATACTTCCCTTTGTGATAGCATTCATGGAAGTAAAACTCCATTGAAATACTTGGATGAAGCTTTGGAAGCTCTTGGAAGGCATATGACAAGATCTCACATAAAGAAAGCTCAAAACAAGCCGATTGCACTTGAATTGTGAAGAGAAAGAGTTCAAGCCAAGGATGACCTTTTGTCTAAGTGATATAAATATTATATGATCCAAATTGAGGTACAAGTAATGAATATTAAAGTCAAAATTACTGCAATTTGAAGTGGAAGAATTGGGTTCCAAATCAGTCTATTTTTGGGCTAATTCAGGAGCCTAAAGTGTGCCAAACTTGAAGCCCAAGAAGAGCCATATAGGGTCACGTTTTTAGCCCATAAAATGTGCTTATTTTCAGCCCAAAAAACGTGCAAAGGATGGTCAAAGGATTTCCATGAAGTGTACTCCAAGTTGCTTGCAAGTTGCTATCAAGGTTTCCTAGTTCAAGTGGGATTTGTTTCCTAAATTAATTGGGATATATTTTCCTATATTAATTAGGTTTTGATCTCAATATTAATTAGAATTAGTTTACCAATATTATTTAGGATTTAATTTATTTTTACTAGTTTAGTAAGGATTTACTTCCTTTTCTTATTCTATTAGGATTTTGTTTCCTATTTGGTTTCTTTTCCTATTTCATTATTACTTAGAAACTATATTTGAGTAGAATTTTGTAGGGCCTATGGCCAGCCTCTACTCCTATATAAAGGGGTTATTTTCTTTACTTTTAGACGACGACAATATAGATTTATGATGAATAAAAATTGAGAGGTTTTCTCTTGCACTTTTGTGTGTGGCTACTCTTGGAGTTATATTTCAACCTTCAAGTCTACACTTTTAGGTGATGAGGTATTTCTTCTTCAAATCTTTAGATTACTTTTAGGTATTCAAGAAAGGCGGTAAATTCTAATTTACTGTTGTTCTTTGTTACTCTAACGGGGGTCGGGATTCCATAATCTTCTTCTTGAGCTATTCTCTACCAAAGGCGGTTAGCTTAGTCTAATTGTTGTTGTTAGGAGTTTCTTTTCAAGATTTAGACTTGTCTTGAATTTCTTGATTCTTTCTTGAGATTCTTGATCCGTTCTTGAATTCAAGAAACTCTTTCTTGAATTCATTTTATCCTTATTTTCGATTCTTTTCGTTTTTAAGTATATTTTATTAGCTTCCGCGCGTTTCTTTAAATTTCTTTATCAAGTTCTTGGATCCATAACGTGAGCATTATCGAGAGGTATCGTGATTGTTATCAAGTGGTATCAGAGCGGGTTCAATCAAGATTCCGTTCTTGATTATCTTGGGGGATTTTTGAGCTAGAAAAGCAACAAAAAAAAAAAATTACTGTTGCAATGAACAGTAACACGAAAAAAAAAAAAAAAAGAGGAAAAAAAAATGAAAAATTCAAAAAAAAGCTTATGCTCATTATTTTTAGAAATCTAGTAGTATTGGGTTTCCTAGTCAATAAAGGAAACAAGAAGAGGGGATTCTAGTCCTTGGAAGAAAAGTAATATATTTCCTTTTTTCTTTGGGTTGGGTTTCTTATATTCTTTTTCTTGTTTGTTTCTACATTCCAAATCCTATTCTTTCTAAGTTTTGGTTTTCATTAGAGAAGATCCTTTTTCTATTTGGTTTTATTCCTATTTACCAAATCCTATTCTTTTTAGGTTTTGGTCTTTTACTTTTTCTATTCTTTTTCTAACTCCTATATCTTATCACCAAGGATTTTGATTAGTAGGGTTTATTTATAAATCCAAAGAGAACCAACCAAAAGTTGCTTTGAGTGGAAAAAGGCAAGAGATGTGAGATTATTAGAGGGTAAAAGCCAATTTATTGAGAGAAACACGAGTGTGAGTGATTTTTTTGTGAAGATTCTTTTTTCACACTAACTTGTTTGTTCATTCTTTTGAAGATGTTTGCAAGTGAAGAACAATGTTCCATGGATAAACCACTTTTTATATTTCGTTATAAAGAACTTAAATGTTCTAAGTGTCATAAAGTGGGTCATGTTAAATCTTCATGTGCAAAACAAAAGCGTATGAGAAGAGAAGCTAGAGATGCAAGTGAAGTTAGTAAAGATCATACTCATGATGATAGTGATTGGATTGTGTCTACAATTTACAATCGTATAATTGGGAATGGAATTGATCTTATTGATCTTGCTTGTGAGAAAAAAAGTGAGGATGAGAGAGAAAAGATCGAGAGGAGTATGGGAGAGAAAAGTGGCAACTTAAGAGTGGAAAAAGGAGAGATTGAGTTGAGAGAAGTGAGAGAGTTGCCACAAAAAAAGAGAGGAGAGAATGATAAAAATAAGAGTGAAAAAGAAGAAGTTGAGAGCTACGAAAAACAAGAGAGTTTGCGTGAGGATATTTCTTATTCTAACTCTAATATTCCTACTTCTTTTTCTTCTAGTAGTTTTGATTTTTATCTAGGTGATTTTGGAGAAGTTTGCATGAAAATTCCAACATTGCAAGAACTTCAATGCTTGCAAAAGCATGTAGAGGCCGAGTCATCCAATTCTTATAGCCAAGTGAACCTCAATGAGAAAAACAAAGGTTAAGAAGATGGTTTAGCTAAGGTTCAAGGTAAAATTGCTAAGCTTAACACTCTACCTTATTTGGATGAATTTGATAATGATCTTTCTCTTTTGGGTGTTGGTGATGATACGAATAATGAACATTCCACATGTCTTAATGATTCATTAGTTGAGGAAGATTGTGATTTATTGACCTATTTGTGTTGGCCTCAATCTAGTGTTGATTTTGATAAAGACTCTTATTATGACACTCCACCCTTGTTTGACGAAGAAGAACATGTTTCACCTACTATTTCTAATGATGAAATTCATGATCTTGGTGAAGAGTTGACTCAAGTGGAGAATGATTGTGATTTGTGGAATTTTAAATCTCCACTACTTGTTGATAACAAACATGTTGGTTATGAGGAAAACTCTTGTTCGCTTCCTAACCCTTTAACTCTTTCTTGCACTAGCTCTTGTATTTTCGTGCAGAAAAGTGATGAAAATTCTTTTGATAGAGGAAGTGTCATACAAGTGAATGTGGCAAAGAATGCAATTGGAGTCAAAGATGAATATGGGGAAATTAATTCTTGTTGGATGTTGAAAGACAAAAGCTTATTGGCTAATTTTTGTGTTGTTAAGCCGATTGATTATATTGATCCCTTTTTAAAGGTTTATGACATGAAGTTTCCCAAAGCCATTGCTATATTGGAGCCACTCCATAAAAGAATACAAGGTGATGTTGTTTCTTTAGTAAATAAGTCCAAGTATGGTATGTATAATTCGTTAATTAGAATTCTTGGATTCTTTAGAACACCTAAGGTATTTTTGGAGGTAATGAACATTGTTCTTGTTTCTTATGTTGGTGACTTTGTTATTTTGGAAGATGACGATGTTTTCATATATCTAAAGTCATTAACTATAATATCTAAATTTAAGAGTAAGAGTAAAGTTTATGGATACTACTTAATGTTGTTCCAACCAAGAAAATTTGGTGTGGTATTGGTTATTATTTCTTTTGTACTTCTATTACTTTCTCTTATGTGCAGGTTTGAATTCGAGGACGAATTCCTTCAAGAAGAGGGGAATGATAGCATCCATGGAAGGAAAACTCCATTGAAATACTTGGATGAAGCTTTGGAAGCTCTTGGAAGGCATATGACAAGATCTCACATAAAGAAAGCTCAAAACAAGCCGATTGCACTTGAATTGTGAAGAGAAAGAGTTCAAGCCAAGGATGACCTTTTGTCTAAGTGATATAAATATTATATGGTCCAAATTGAGGTACAAGTAATGAATATTGAAGTCAAAATTACTGCAATTTGAAGTGGAAGAATTGGGTTCCAAATCAGTCTATTTTTGGACTAATTAAGGAGCCTAAAGTGTGCCAAACTTGAAGCCCAAGAAGAGCCATATAGGGTCACGTTTTTAGCCCATAAAATGTGCTTATTTTCAGCCCAAAAAACGTGCAAAGGATGGTCAAAGGATTTCCATGAAGTGTACTCCAAGTTGCTTGCAAGTTGCTATCAAGGTTTCCTAGTTCAAGTGGGATTTGTTTCCTAAATTAATTGGGATATATTTTCCTATATTAATTAGGTTTTGATCTCAATATTAATTAGAATTAGTTTACCAATATTATTTAGGATTTAATTTATTTTTACTAGTTTAGTAAGGATTTACTTCCTTTTCTTATTCTATTAGGATTTTGTTTCCTATTTGGTTTCTTTTCCTATTTCATTATTACTTAGAAACTATATTTGAGTAGGATTTTGTAGGGCCTATGGCCAGCCTCTACTCCTATATAAAGGGGTTATTTTCTTTACTTTTAGACGACGACAATATAGATTTATGATGAATAAAAATTGAGAGGTTTTCTCTTGCACTTTTGTGTGTGGCTACTCTTGGAGTTATATTTCAACCTTCAAGTCTATACTTTTAGGTGATGAGGTATTTCTTCTTCAAATCTTTAGATTACTTTTAGGTATTCAAGAAAGGCGGTAAATTCTATTTTACTGTTGTTCTTTGTTACTCTAATGGGGGTCGGGATTCCATAATCTTCTTCTTGAGCTATTCTCTACCAAAGGCGGTTAGCTTAGTCTAATTGTTGTTGTTAGGAGTTTCTTTTCAAGATTTAGACTTGTCTTGAATTTCTTGATTCTTTCTTGAGATTCTTGATCCGTTCTTGAATTCAAGAAACTCTTTCTTGAATTCATTCTATCCTTATTTTCAATTCTTGTTCATTTTTAAGTATATTTTATTAGCTTCCGCGCGTTTCTTTAAATTTCTTTATCAAGTTCTTGGATCCATAACGTGAGCGTTATCGTGAGGTATCGTGATTGTTATCACTTTGTCGCTTAGTCGACTAGCCAATCCTGATAGCTGACTCCCCCTGAGTGAGTACGTCCTGTAATATCAGAAGGTAGAGGTCTCCAGGGACAAGGAGGTTAGTTGACTCCCCCTGATTGAGTGACCCTATATATTGTAGATATGATAATACCATAATCACATAGATGCAAAATGTACATGGAGGGAATAAGCAATTCAGTCTGTTCTCCCCCTTGGCATCAACAAAAAGGAACAAAGGAGCAAGTCTAAATTATCCTGAATATTACAGACCCAGAGAATTAGTTTAACGAGGAGCAAGAAAATATGTAAGGGTATTCACAACATTATCAGTTATCCTGTCCAGCTTGGTTTGAATATCTGTAGACATAGCAGTAATTCGGGCCTGAACATCTGTGGAGACAGCATCAATTCTGGTATGCACCTGTCTAATAGCAGCAGCAGAGTCAGTCACAGCAGTGTCTAACTTAAGAGAGAACCTACCAACATCTAGTTTAAGT
The DNA here is from genome assembly GCA_029990575.1 of Petunia axillaris subsp. axillaris. Lineage (NCBI taxonomy): Eukaryota > Viridiplantae > Streptophyta > Magnoliopsida > Solanales > Solanaceae > Petunia > Petunia axillaris. The sequence goes on from JARKNS010000004.1 coordinate 140,404,141, forward strand.
TCAGTGATGTCATCGGAGGCCTTTGCACTCTTGAAGTGCAGGCTAAGTAGCAGGTCATTGAGATCAGCCATAGCATCCTTAAGCTTACCAGAAGGCTCATCAGCAACCGGAGCAGATGGCTTGGATGGACCAACATGGTCATCAGCCGGTTTGGGAGATTTTGGTTCCTTGCGAACCCAAGAGCCATTAATGCGAACATACCCCATTAATGCAAAAGTGCGAGAATTATAACATGCAATCAAAGAGCAGGTTTTCCAAGCAGAGATGTCAACTCTATAAAAATGCAGGATGCGAGTGATAATGATACCATACGGAAGAGAAGCACATTCAGCAACACTTTCAAGCATATATTCAATAATCCAGGCAGCCAAATCAAGTTTCTTTTAGTAACCAAGCAGTAAAGAATTAGAGGGTCACGTTGTGAGAGGGAACTAAAAGAACTAGTTCGGGGAAGCAGAGTAGTACCAACGATATGGGCCAGAACACGAATTTCAAAGGAGAGGTCTAAGGGACCAAGTTGTCCCTCAGGAACGTCAGACTTATCACATAAAAAGGTTTTGGCTTGTTCAAAAGAGACCTCAAAACCAGCAGGCCATGAAATTTTAAAGAATTCAGAGTAGCCAGAAAACTTACAACCCAAAATGCGGCATAGTATGGCCTTGGTGACAACAATGCGAGTATTCAGAACCATCATCTCAAAACCACCGGAGTAACAAGGGCGAAGATTTGCATAAAAGAGCCTTACCAGATCCTCAGGAATGTCGATGGGTTCAGTAGAGAAAAAATTGGACCAGTCCTGAGCATCAAACCAAGGATTGAGAGAGCAATTGAGAGATTCCATAGCATCCAAGTCAACAAGTCTGCCATGAGCCAGAGATTTATCCTTGATAGCTCACAGAAGACGCGGTCATGTAGAAGCCACAGTCTGAAATGTTGCGAAGGCATGTTAAGTGGTGCGATTGCGGAGAAAGACTCAGGAACAAGGCGTGATTGTGGGGCCTCAGTCGCGGTCGCGGAGAAAGACGTTTCCTGGCAGCTTAATGACATTAGCATTAGAAGCTATTTAGTCCATTCTTTCATTGTATTTAGTAGCTACTATAAATAGCTTAATTATAAGATTTAGTTATTAGTTATATGTTGATTGATGACTGATGAGTGATGAACTCCTTTGTGAGTGTGTGTAGGTATTAACCATTTATCTCTTCTTGGTACTCTCTTGAGTATCTCAAGTGTGAAATGATTCATGTATGAGTTCAAGTCTCTTCTTCCTTGGATATTTATCTTGTGATTGTAATGTCTAAAGTAATGTATTACAATGTGTTTGTAGTGTTCTAGTTTACTTGCAATTAAGGGATTTGATTCCTTTCTTTCTTCTCTTGTATTAGTTGTTGAACTAGTTAATCTAATATCTAGTTAGATAATTTAATTTTACATATCCTTCAATTTCCTTAGTTTTCCAAACTTGATAATGTTCTTGAGAGTTGAAGAATTTATTCTTCAATTTGCTTGAATCTCCAAATCTAGGATCATATGAACATACTTGGTCTTAATGAATAATAATTATTAATCACCCCTAACCTTTTAGTTGAACTACATATAGAAAAATCATAAAATTCATATACCCACTTGAGTTTAAGTTAAATGGATCGTCGGTGTACAAATATTTTTACACTATCAGGTAAATTAAAAGATAATCAAAATAATTTTTATAATTGAAATTAGGAAAAAAGAATATTAAAGACAAGTTAATTCCTAATTGTACTCTAATCTAATTAGTTCTTTCCTTTCCTGATTAATCAGATTTATTTCATGTTTAACCTTAACCAATTCTTACGTTTTCCATGGTTTTGTCTAGCGTTTTCCATTCTTCTTTCTTAACAAGAAGATCATAAGTGAAGTAATCCAGTATTCCAGTGCCTCAATTGACCTTATAAAGCTTCTTTTGCTTTAAACTTTTCCTATTACACATGGTTTACTATTTCATGTGAATGCTCCATAAGTGAATTCCATCTTTTTTTCCTTGTTCTTTTTTAATTGTGAATCTAAATCCACAAATATCACATAATTTTTGTATCAAAATCTTAAAGTGCATTAAGTGCTTGATTAAAAATAAAACTTAAAAAAAAGAATGACGTGCTTGAAACCTTCAATCAAAGTAAGGATATCACTGCTATATGAGGTTTAAAAGATAAAGAGAACATGGATAGAGGGTTTTGAGGAATGGAAGAGTTTGACGAAGGGTTTTCGAAGGAGTTATCTTTTTTTTTATTATTCTTTTTTTTTTTTATAAAAAGAGTTGGAAAGGAGTAACCTGCAATAGCAGGTAAATTGACCTGATGGTGTAAAAAAAATTATACACCGACGGTGTATAGAACTTAAACTCTACCCACTTATACTGTGTCAAACACTATTTACAGCTATCGGGATTATGCTATTCATATTTTCAAAGCGGTCATATTTACCCTCCCCCCCCCCCCCTCCCTCTTTGCAAAATTTGTTTATCCTCCTTTTGATTCTTCGAGCTCGCTCGTATACGCTTATCATTATACATTTGAGCAAATTGCCCTTTAATCTGACGGAGATTATGACTCACCAAATCAATTTGAACAGATGAGTTTATGGCTCGCCACGTGTCCATTTATTTGGTGAGTCCAAATTTCCGTTAGACTAAGGGGCAAAAATGTACATTAGTGAGGGTAATTACTATTGTAAATAGGCTGCCCGTATGTAAATAGGCTCTGCCCGTTGAGGCTCTGTAGGCTCTGCCCGTTGAGGCTCTGCCCGTTTAGGGTTGTAAATAGATTAGCCATGTATTATGTATATTGGGCCAAGCCCGTTAGGGTTAGGTTAGGTTTACTTGGTCACTAAGTTAGGTTTAGGGTTAGGCTTTCTCTAGGTTACTTTTGTATAAATAGGGGACTCCCCTCATCAATGAAAAGAAGAGAGTTTTCACCCAAATATTATTTCTCTCGTGTGAGTGTGTCCGGTTTTACATGGTATCAGAGCCATCGTGAAACTCTTCAAATAGAAAAGTAATGGAGGTTCCAAAAGGTGATGTTGCAGCCGTACGGAAGACAATCTCTCCGTACGATATCACTTCGAATGATAATCCTGGTTTGATTATCACACAGGTCCAGTTGACCAGTGAAAACTATGAGGAGTGGGCGCGGTCGGTTAGAACGGCGCTGCGTGCAAGGAAGAAGTTTGGTTTTGTTGACGGGTCGATCAAGATGCCCGATGAAAAGTCGACAGATTATGAGGATTGGTGGACTATCAATTCTCTTCTGGTGTCGTGGATTAGGAATTCGATCGAGCCTACTCTTCGGACCACCATATCGCACATGGAAGTAGCGAAAGATCTGTGGGAGAGTATTCGAGAACGTTTCTCCGTGGGAAACGGACCTCGGATTCAGGAATTAAAAGCAGCTTTGGCCAGTTGTAAGCAAAAGGGATTGACTGTTGCTGCTTACTATGGAAAACTGGCTATGCTGTGGGAAGAACTAGGAAATTGTGATAAGTTTCCAACTTTCTCGTGTGGAAACTGCACTTGCAATCTAACGGTTGCACTGGAGAAGAAAAGGGAAGAAGATAGGGTTCACTTATTCCTTATGGGCCTGGATGAAAGTCTTTATGGAACTGTCCGTTCCAATCTCTTGGCTCAGGAACCGTTGCCATCGATGAATCAAGTCTACCAAAAGGTGATCCAAGATGAACGGGTCAAAGGGATGGCACGAACTCAGGAAGAACGAGGAGAGGTGACGGCGTTTGCTGCACAACGATCACAACAGCCGAAGACAGGCTATAAGGAGTGTCACCTGTGTGATCGAGGAGGACATCCTCCGGAACGCTGCTATGAAGTCATTGGCTATCCGGAGGGGTGGGTGCATTATTCGAAGCAAGGCACTTCGAATGGAGGACGTGGTAGAGGAAGAGCTGAAGGTAACAGAGGTGGAAGAGGTCGTGGAAATCAACAGCTTGGTTCGAATGCTGGTCGGGGACGTGGAAATAATCGAGCACATGCTGCTCAAGCTGAGCTCGAGAATGGAGAAAACGGACACATGAGTGTGCCCGGGCAGACTAACCTGTCCGGAATAACAGGTGATCAGTTGCAGATGCTGTTCGATTTGCTGAAAAAGGAGAAGGCAAGTCCAAGTGAGCCATCAATCGGTAAGAAAACTCATCCTTCATGGATTATTGACACGGGGGCGTCAAATCACATGACCGGTCAGATAGGTATTTTGGAGAATCTACGAACAATACCAAAGTGTCCGGTAGGTTTACCGAACGGAAGCAGTACGATGGCGACTCAGGAAGGATCCATCAGACTTAACGAAGACATGGTTCTTCACGGAGTGTTATATGTGCCCGAGATGACTTGCAACTTGATTTCTGTGTCTCAATTAATTAATCAAGTTGGTTGCAATGTAAATTTCACTAATGATTTGTGTGTTATGCAGGACCGGGCTACGGGGAAGTTGATTGGAGCGGGTGAACAAAAGAACGGACTTTACTACTTTCGGACGATACCCGTGGTGAAAGCTGTGAAGGTCGATGTGGTAGACTTATGGCATCAAAGATTGGGACATCCTTCGATGCAAGTAACAAAATCTCTTTCAGTCTTAGAAGACAGTGGGAAAGGTAGCTTAGAAGAAAAAGCATGTGATGTATGCCTTAGGGCAAAACAAACTAAAAATGTATTTCCTTCAAGTAATAATAAAGTTGCTGAACCTTTTGATTTAGTTCACTGTGACTTGTGGGGTCCTTATAGAACTGAGTCTTCGTGTGGTGCATCATATTTTTTAACTGTTGTTGATGATTGTTCACGAGGAGTATGGGTGTTCCTGTTAGTTGATAAGAAAGAGGTCGGACAAAAATTGAAGGGTTTCTTTGCAATGGTGGAGAGACAATTCAATAAACGGGTTAAGTGCGTTCGGAGCGATAATGGAACCGAATTTGTAAGTCTGAAAGGGTATTTTCTCGAACAAGGGATCTTGTTCCAAACTTCGTGTGTGGGAACACCCCAGCAAAACGGTAGAGTTGAACGGAAACATAGACATATCTTAAACGTGGCACGGGCGCTACGTTTTCAAGCTAATTTACCGATTGACTTCTGGGGAGAATGTGTGATGACGGCCTGTTATTTGATTAATCGGACACCCACTAGGTTGTTGAATGGGAAGACACCTTACGATATCTTGATGGGTGTGACACCGAACTATGATCATTTGAGGGTGTTCGGGTGCTTATGTTATGCTCGCACCCAAGGACGAACAAGTGACAAGTTTGAGAGTAGGAGTCGTCGATGTGTGTTTTTGGGTTATCCAAATGGGAAGAAAGCGTGGAAAATGTATGATTTAGAGACAAAGGAGTTTGTGTTCTCGAGGGATGTGGTGTTTTACGAAAAGGAATTTCCATTTGCCTCCAAGGAGACTGATGCCCAAAAACGGACACAGGACACGGCTTCTGTCACCGTTGCATTGGAGGAGGAAGAGGAGAGTGTGCAAGGAAGGGGGGGTGTTGAACCCGAAGTCGTGACTCCGGTGATTGAACCCGAAGAGGCGACTCCGGCGGCTACTCTGGAGGTTGAACCTGAGGTTGTTCCCGAAGTTGAGCCCGAAGAGTTGGGTCGGGGAAAGCGAACTAAGAAAGAGAATATCTTGCTGAGAGACTTTGTTACTAATACGGTCCAAAAGATGGGTCACCGGGTATCGTCCTGTGTTCGAAAGTCTGCTTGTTCATCTGTTTCTCAACAACCCTCTGGTAAGCCCTATCCTCTAGCACACTATGTCAATTGTGATAATTTCTCTTCGAAACATGTGAGTTTTCTTGCAGCTATAACGCAAGGACATGAGCCTGCCACCTATTCGGAGGCGGTAAAAAGTGACAAATGGAGAACAGCCATGGGGGAAGAATTGAAGGCATTGGAAGCGAACAGAACCTGGGAGATAGTTCGTTTGCCTACCGGGAAGAAGGCCCTCGGATGTCGATGGGTATACAAGATAAAGTACAACTCTGATGGCACTATTGAAAGGTACAAAGCAAGATTGGTGATTTTTGGAAATCACCAAATCGAAGGGGTTGATTATACGGAGACATTTGCGCCGGTTGCGAAGATGGTGACTGTCCGAGTTTTTCTGGCCGTAGCAGCTGCCAAAAATTGGGAATTACATCAGATGGATGTGCACAATGCATTTTTGCATGGTGATCTTCACGAGGAGGTATATATGAAATTGCCTCCGGGACATCGCATGACGGGGAGAGGAGCTGTGTGTCGCCTTCGAAAATCATTGTATGGTTTAAAACAAGCTCCCCGATGTTGGTTTGCGAAGTTGTCTGCTGCACTTGAGCAATATGGGTTTCGACAATCATATTCGGATTACTCCTTATTTACGATGAAGAAGGGAAATGTGCATTTGAATGTGCTTGTTTACGTGGATGATCTGATTATATCTGGTAATGATTCGAAGGAAATTCGAATTTTTAAGTTATATCTCTCGAAGTGTTTCCATATGAAGGATTTAGGTGCCTTGAAATACTTCTTGGGAGTTGAAGTGGCAAGGGCTCCGAAAGGAATCTTCCTGTGTCAGAGGAAGTATGCATTGGATATCATATCCGAAACATGCTTGTTGGGGGCAAAACCGGTTGGTACACCGATAGAACAAAACCATCGCCTGGCGCTTGCGACTGGTCGGTTTATCAAAGATCCTGAACGCTTTCGACGACTGGTTGGAAGATTGATTTATTTGTGTTTTACACGACCAGATTTGTCCTATAGTGTGCATGTGTTGTCGCAATTCATGCAGAGTCCCCGCATTGAGCATATGGAAGCGGCACTCAGGGTTGTTCGGTATTTGAAAGGCTGTCCGGGTCAAGGCATTGTATTTCATTCTCAGTGTGATCTGAGATTGCACGGGTGGTGTGACTCTGATTGGGCAGGCTGTCCGTTGACACGTCGATCGTTAACAGGTTGGTATGTGTCGTTAGGGGACTCACCGATATCTTGGAGAACGAAGAAGCAACAGATCGTATCAAGGTCCTCCGCTGAGGCAGAATATAGATCGATGGCGATGACTGTGTGTGAATTGAAATGGTTGAAAGGGATTTTATGGAATCTTGGAATTGATCACGCTTCTCCGATGAATTTAAAGTGTGACAGTCAAGCTGCGTTACATATTGCTCGGAATCCTGTCTTTCATGAACGCACCAAACATATCGAAGTCGACTGTCATTTTGTTCGGAATGAAATCATCGGAGGAGTCATCCGTCCCAGCTATGTGCCTACGACCACGCAACTTGCAGACATTTTTACGAAGGCGCTGGGACGTGCCCAGTTTGAATTCTTCCTTAACAAGTTGGGCATAAGGAACCCTCACGCTCCAACTTGAGGGGGGGTATTGTAAATAGGCTGCCCGTATGTAAATAGGCTCTGCCCGTTGAGGCTCTGTAGGCTCTGCCCGTTGAGGCTCTGCCCGTTTAGGGTTGTAAATAGATTAGCCATGTATTATGTATATTGGGCCAAGCCCGTTAGGGTTAGGTTAGGTTTACTTGGTCACTAAGTTAGGTTTAGGGTTAGGCTTTCTCTATGTTACTTTTGTATAAATAGGGGACTCCCCTCATCAATGAAAAGAAGAGAGTTTTCACCCAAATATTATTTCTCTCGTGTGAGTGTGTCCGGTTTTACAATTACATTTAAAAAAAATTAAAGTAGAGTGGTAAATATGACCATTTTCTATTTTTTTTAATCAATAGGGTTTGGTGGGATATAAGAATTAAGTATACAGTGATCTCGATTTCACGTTATAGAAAAAAAGGAGAACGATCCTGAAACCAACAAATGAGGCATAAATTAGCTAACACTACTAAATTTAAGTTCTATACACTAATATTCTAAAGATTTATATATTATTATAGTTCAACATGTTGTGGCATGTCAATTAGTATTTCTATCATATTTTGGATTGATACTTGATATATAAATTTATATGTAATAATACCTCATAAAGCCATTCAACTGTAATTTTTCTTAAAAATTATCGGCATAGGAAAGTCAAACTCTTCTTTAAATACGAAGAGGCTTTGCTCTAGTGGTTGAGCACCTCTACCATTAACCTATAGATCGAAAGTTCTAGTCATGTTGAAGAGTATGTGGAAACATTACGAAGAAAAAAAAAACTCTTTTTTGGAATGGTAGTATTACTGGAGACTTGGAGACCAAAAATATTTATGTTATCCAAAATTGCTGTTGAAAGTATTTTGCATAAGCCAAATCCTCAACCACATTTTAGCAATTTTATCCACAGACCATATATATAAGTACTGTCACAAAAACTGAACATAACAACAAGAGAATCCATTAAAAACAAATGGAATTAATTACAACTTCACAGTCTCTTTCCTATGCTAATCTCTCAAAACTATCTGCTTTGTTCCCTCCTAGAGCTACTGTTTGTACTTCCAGTTCCATTAATTTTCTTGGATTTAATTCCCTACCAAGAAAACTAAAATGCAGTGCCAGGCAATTGAGGCACTTTGGAGCTGTCCATGCTTCTGTGTCTGAGAGCAATTCAACTGATGTTTCAGTAACATGGCTTCTTGAATTTATAGGTATGTGTCTTTTTTTTTCTTTCTCTGTTTTTTTAAAGGAACCGAGAAATCCTTCCAAAGGTGCATGGTTCGAAACTAGGTGGATATGAGCTCGTTCCCCACTTAAATTTTTGCTTTTGCCTCTGACGTGCGCCTAACCAATACATCACCTCACCACTTCTGTATGAAAGACTCCCACTAGTCCGAAAAGGACTTCTACCTGTACCACTAAACTGTAAGTCTTGGTGGTGTATGGGGCATTAATGTTTTTGCAAGAAATATCAGTGAACAAAAAAAAAGACTTCCCTTAGGTTCAAGTTGAAGGACGATATGCGTTTTTAATCAAATGTTAAATATGCTTAATTGAATACTAATAAATAGGGATCAAACCAAGATAAAAATTCAAAGACTAAGATCGCTATTATACATTATTGTTTATTGTTTTCTTTGACCTTGACTTCATGTCTTCATCACTATAATATGCTATATGTGAGGTGTAAGAACTGTGGAACAATGTCCACATTTGAAGTTGATAAGAAAACGAATTTACTTATAAGATGTAACGGTACTCTTAATAGTGTGGTCTTCTAGAGAAAGCTGTGTTGGCTAGGCCAAAGAACACGAAGTGGTTTCAAAAGATGGCGAAGAATAATTCCCATGTTGCTACCCATAAAGAGCTAAGAACAAACCCAACGTAGTGATGGCGTGGAATGTCCCAGTTTATTGTAGTTTCCAGGATATACGGATAGCCAATGGATCTTGGTGATGGGCTTAATTTTCTGTGTTGCTTTCTGCTTTCATAATGAATTGTAATAAGCTGCCCACAATATAGTTATTTCTAGATATGGTTAAGGATATGGAAAGCTTTAAACATTTCTTGTGATCTTCTCATCCATTTGTGTACCATTTAGCTTAGAGATTTTGATTTACTATCAATAATTGAATACATTAATTCTGCAAAGGTGATGGAGACTCAAGACACATTGGTTATCCAACTGCAAGGCCAGGCTCTTTGGAGTTACCTTCTGTAAGTATTATGGTGTAATCTTTTTTACTATGCCCCTTTTCCCATTTAACATATGCCATGTATGTTAATTGCAAGTTCTGTTACATGCTTTAGGGTGCAGTTACTGTCGGACGTGTTGCTGAGAAGGCTGATATGGTCATTCCAATTCCCACAGGTATTGAAAACAGCTTTCTGAATGCTTCATTTTTCACCACTTTTAGCAGCTTTCCGTAGGATTGTCTTTGTGCATTAAGATTTAAGGAGATGCGAAACTATCAGTTATAAACTAAACATAAGATGTACTCGTTGAATGTTTTCAAGATTTTCTCTTATCCACCAATAAATTTAGTGTATATTACATGCCAGAGAACAATGGAAAAATAAATTGCATACTTGAAATGCTGGTCAGCTTCCACCACCATTGATGAATTGTGATGGTTTATGGATATTAAAATTTACTATTCCTCCAGTGTATATATTGATCCTTGATTAAACAAACTTAATTTCATGATGTAACCACTCTTCTTCAATTCAAATTGTTAAAAGCAGGGAAAGGAAAAGCTTTTAGCCAAGATAATGAATTTGTTTTTGAACAAGACATTCAGTTTATCATTAGCTGAATATCTGTTGATGTACAAACAGTATCTGCTGTACATGCTCAGCTGCAGAGCATGGAGGAGTGTCTTGTAGTAACAGATTTAGACAGCACGAATGGCACGTTCATTGGTGACAAGAGGCTCAGACCTGGTGTGGCTGCTGCTGCACTACCTGGAAGTCTCTTGACATTTGGTACAGCTTCTATAAACAAGTGTACATTTTTCTTTCAGCTTCTTGCTTTCCTTTTTCATTAAACCATAATGATAATTTTATTTTGTATCTAAGAAAATCAGGGAATAGGGTTAATTAGTCCAAGCTCCCGCCAGTAGGTGAAGGCTGAGATTCTCATTGATGGAAAGTTTGAAGTGTCTTAACTTTAATGATGTGAAAAGCATTAAAATTTTACTAGGTGGTAAAGCGATGGAAAAGGACAAAGTGAAAAGGATTTATGAGCATATCTTCGGGAAGTTGGGATATCATTAGTTAGGAAACTGGTATACACAATCCACTTACTAATTCCATGATTAAAATCTACTTAAGTATGTTGGAAGGCCTTGTTGCATATCTCGTGAGCAAGGCATACATACCAGTAGATATCAAGCTTTCATTTCTATTCATTTAATTTTCTCACTTTCTAAGGTTCTTCATAGCGGGCTTATTTCTTGTGCTAATAATGCGCCCACTTTTTGTTGTTAAGAGTCCTATATTGATTAAGGGAATGAGCTGTTGCCTCTTTATATAGTCTTGGACAAACGTGAGCTACCTTTTGGTTTGAGTTAAGCTCAAAATTCATTTTCTTTACATTGTACTAGAGCCAAACTCATCCCTGTTCTTGGTCCCACGTTTTATGTTGTCCATGCTCCAATGTCTAGGGCTGAGCATGCAAGGGAAGGGGAAGGGGTGGTGGTTTGTTAAAGTCCCGCATTGGTTGAGAGAATATGTTGTCTCATTTTATAATCTTGATCAATCTCCATCTCCTGAGCTAGCTTTTGGAGTTATGCTTGGCACATGATTCATTTTCTTTACCCCATATTTACAACGTTTTCAAAAAAAAAAAAAATCTTATACAGGGGACACCAACTTGGCGATATTCCGGGTCTCAAAGATTGAGAAGGTGGAAACACCTTCTGAACCAGAAGAAGCTGAAGCTAATATAAAGGAAGAGGCGCCAAGTAGCAGCTAAGAGTCCAGAGTTCCATTTATCTGCAATACTTCTGTTAACAGAGGAAAGTATTAGTGCTTTTATTATCCTTATGTTGTCCATTTTCTTCTTGTCATGGGGTAACGCCCTTTGTTTTCCTTCCCCGCCAATTTGTATATTAGTCTTTTACTAAGTCACTTCACAACTTCTGTACAAAGTTAAATTTGCCTTTTTTTGGTGACCAAGAAATACACGAAGCCTGTGGCGCATAATCTGAGTTTCGATTGATAATGGGCAGAGCAGCCCTTCCAGCCTTCACCACTTTAATACCAAGCTATTCCCTACCGTATGGTTCGAACCCATGGCATGTGCGTATTCTACAAACCCATGGCATGTGCGTATTCTACAAAATCCAGTTTGATTATGGCGCACTCTTATCCAATTAAGAGTTAGTTTGGGCTCACTTTATTTTTCTCATTTCAAATAATAAGTACATGAAAAAGTTGAGAGTTCAATTCTTTTGAAAATTTCCATAATTCACAGAAACTTTACTAAGAAGTTTAGATCTAACAACATATATGACTTGACACTTCTATATTTAATTCCTTTATTTCACTTTATTTGTGATCAATCTTGCAAATAATGAGTTAATATGGTAGAGTAGTATATTCGTGATTCATACTTTCTTGTAAGAGAGGTAAAGTTAAAACCAATATAAGAGTTATATCTCAAAGAATTTCATATAATGGACTAGAAATGCTTAATCCAGTGCGAACTACTTGTGCTTCATATTGGAAAAAAGAAATTCAGAAATAGACCTATAATTTCTTCATGAACTACCCGATCTTTGAATTGGTTAACTTCTTTTGGCAAGTATTGAGATGGAATCCTGGCATAATGTAAAAGTTCTGTCATATGACAAGGAGGTTACATATAAGAAACCATGTTTGCCCTGTGAAAATAAATGAATCAACGTAAACAGAAGCCTCAACAACAGTTCCATAAATTTTCTTCAATTTTAAGTTATGCAACACCAAAGACAAACTGACAACTCTAGTCACAAATCAATTGTACAGCACCATATTTTAGCCATTCCTATATCTCCCATTTCTATCCTTATTAGTACAGCTTCTACAATAGCCACATCAAATGAGGAGAAAAAATTTGGAAATTCTACAAGGCTTAAGCACTAATGCTGAACCTGGAAAAATATCGAGCAAGAGGGCATTATGTCACCAAGGAATTCTCATAACCGCCATCCCCTCAATACACTTCCGCCAAACTTAAAAGGACCAACTATGCATGTTGACACAGTTGGCTCCATCGATCCTCATAACATACAAAACAATTAAGTTCCATCTTGCTTCTCATCAAATCAGTTGCACATGCACCAAAGCAGATTGTCTCTACCCACTTGAAGGAATACTACACCATTCTCCATGTCTAACATTACAAACTCCTGTAGTCTATTACAGTAACTTCATCTTCAGGTGCATCAAGATCTTGATAGCTGCAAAATTGTTAAACTGTAGGTCAGTAGAAGGTCAAGAAAAAAAGTATGAACAGTGTCTGATTGTTAGAAATTAATCACTATGTACCATAACATGTATTCACGTGAATGCATCTAGGTCAGTCACATGTCTACTCAAACACAAACCAACTACATTGTCAGGAATTAATCAGGGCAGAAATTCCTCCGAAGAAACAAAAATGCTACAAAGACTTAACCAGGTAATGATTAGCTGTGCGAGCTAGCAATGCACTTGTACTCTACAGTAACACCACTCTTTTTCCGCCAATCTGAACATAGATTCCACATCAAACTTCACTACTAGATAGTCATTCAGGCTTCAGCTGAATCCAGCATAAGACCAACAAAATGCTGCTTTTGCAAATCTTACATATCTTACTCAACTTCCTTAAAGACATCCTTATATGTAGCAGGGAAACAGACAGAATAAAGGCATGCAAATTTTAAGAGTGACGTCCTAAGGATTCTTGAGGAGAGAATAAACTATTACACTGCATACATGACACAAAAGAACTACACAATGGTACTGAAAGTGAAACATACTCAGCTTTGCATAATTATTTCTGGGAAAATGTGCCCAATTGCAACTCAAAAGAAAATTAATGCTAGCAGATCAAGAAGAAAGAAAAAATTTCGACGAATTTCCAGAGTAGCTCTTTGGCAGTTATAGCTCCATCTACTAAGCAGCAAAAAGTTTTCTTAATTCTGAATCTTGCCTTGAGACAAAAACCGAAGAGGTGAAAATTTACACAAACTGGGTTCCACCTGTTTCTTTTTTCCTGTCTTTTCCTCCATATCAACGTGGAACCTATGATCAAAATTCTACTTCAACCTAAACTTCAGATATAGAAGAACCAGCATACACAGCTTTATCTTGGGACATGAGCTCCCACCCGTCTGGTAGTCACAAGTCACAAGAATTGCTTTTAAAAAGCAGGGCACAAGCGATGCAAAAGCTCCAACTCATAGCATAAGTATCACGGATTTTTTATTTTTTATCTTTTTCTCAAGTAAAGTAACTTCATTGATAAGGGGAAAGCTCCCCTACACCAGAGGTACTCCAAAATGTAGAGAATCTTCAAGAAGATATTATTCTCTCCCGTGATATCCAATCATCTACACAAATAGGGACCTTTGTATATAGGAGCTTTCCCATTATCAATAAAATTATACTTTATTTGATCAAGAAAAATACCAAAACCCGTTCCCTTCAAACCCTCCAATTTGCTTTCCTCCACACTACTCATGTATGTTATAATGGTCCATGGATCAACATCCCACACCTAGCCTGCATCTTCTCTTTCCTCCTCTAAAAGGCCCAATCAAGTAATGATCCTTCACAGTATCCGGGATGATCCATTGCATCCCGGACTTCTATTTTATATTTTAAATATTAAAATACTATGACAATATGTAAATTCAAAAGCAAAGGATGTATGAAATTGAATTTAAATAACATATGTACAAAAAATATATACTAAATCACCATATTCTGGATTACCAAAAGGATCTATCAAATAAGAACTGATCAAACACCAAAATGAATATTCAATAAGAAAACATTAGCGGAAGTAAGGAACTGACATCACAAGGTAACCATGCACAGGACCTTATTGGGGAGTAAAGGACAGATAGCCTAAAGGATCAATTACACATTGTTAATTGCCACCTATAGATGTGTCAGGTTCAAGATTACTTTCAGGATCATCCCAGAACACTAAGTTTTTAGCCCCACAGGGAGTCCCAACTTTGCCTTATGTTTGATTTAAAACCAGAACGCAAAGGAACAATGAATACAAAGAAACGGCAAAAGCAGAATCTGACCAACACCACAAGAATGTTTAGTACCTAGCGATACGCTGGATTTGGGACCAACCTTAAGTCCTCGCAGACCAAGCCCATAGCCATATATATTTATAGCACAAAACACCACCCACTTACCAGGGGCCATTTATAAGCTGATCCAAGCCCATGCTCTCGCAGCCTATAAGGCTATTTCCCATTTTATTTCAAGAAAACCATTCAAAAAGGTCATTATCAATAATCAACTTTTTTATTCACATATTACGAGTCATCAGAATACCTTGGAATCATTTGGAATAACCATTTTGTCTTTCACCTGAGAGAAACAATTTCCCTCAAGCTGTACAAACTCAGTGCCTAATTCACAATTGACTAGTGACTGATTTTAGTGGCTTACAATAATTGAATGATGATAACTATCACCACTAATGAATCAGCAAATTACTAGAAGGGACAAAATACCTTCGCAAACGACGAGGATCCTGTCGAAATGCAGGAGGCATAGCAATTATCGGGGCTGCCCCAGACCTCCCATTTCTACCGCCTTCAAAAGAAGCAGGGCCACCTTGTTCTCGCATCATCCGCATTGCAACTTCTGGTGGCGCAGGTATGAAAGGCCCAAGAGGACTGCACTTACAGCGATAATGAAAAAGATAATAAAAATCTAACAGCAATAATGGCACTAATAATTAATGATTCTAGTTTTGTAAAGGCAACAAGTTATAAAGGGAGAAATCTTTTCAAATTACCCAGCACCAGGAACAGGCATCAACACTGGCGGAGGAGCTATGTCGGAAGGAAAAGCAGCAACTGGAATCCCTTGTCCACCAAAAGTATCAAACATTTCTTCATCAGGATTTCCCCCGCTGGCACCATCATTGTTGGATTGAAAATCTCCAGATTGTGGGTTGTCGGACATATCAAACCTTTCACTACCATTAGCTCGACCATCAAGATCTCTACGGCTCCCTCTGTCATCTTTCAGTCGGCCATCAAGCCCCGGGCGGCGCCTTAGTGGCTTCTCTTTCTGCGAATTATTACGTCAGCTCAAAAGTTTTCTTATTCAATTACTAATTAAATATACTGACGGACTAGCTCCTTCACGACAATTTCCCTAGATCACATAAGCAAGAATACGAGAAGGCAGATAAACAGCATTGAACAACAGTAACAACTAATGGACTAGCCTTAGAAAACATGAGTGCTGACTACACCATGAACAACCTAGCAGGTGTGAATTTATCACGATTCATGGGAATAAAGATGTCAAAAATAGAAATATCTCAGGTTAAGCGTCACTAACTCCTGGCATATGTGAAGGCATTTTTAGGGTTAAAACTTAAAACATGCATCTCACTATCAACAATTTGTGGTTGGGCTGATCTTTCTAATTTTTGATAAGGTAAAGTAAATAAATGTATAACCAGCAACAAGAAAGTGTGTAGTAAGCAATTACAAGCTTTTGTTAGCTATAACAGAGAATGTAAGGAATTCTGATTGGGCTGATCTTAGACAGTATATTTACAAAATTGCTTTGAAATAGCAAAATAATAAAAGTCCGATAACTTTGCTTTGAGAGATATAGAACTAAGACATTATGAAGACCAACAGATAGTGAAGATATAAACTTCGGTTATATGGTTTTACAAGAAATGGGCAAGATGTTCACCCTCATGATCTTCTAAATCATAAAATATGCAATACTATGGCTCATCATTCATTTATGGTCAATTTTCATATTTCTATAATTCTATATATAGATGTATACATTTTTTATTTTTTTTTGAGAATGAAGATGAATACAATTTTTTATCAATCATTAAAGGCCAATAGTGCTAATTAGAGAATATAAGACATAAATTTTCATAGGAAAGGTTGAGCAAGTCTCAAACATTGAGCATTAGGCATGCTTAGGGCACACATTCAAGCACACGGGGCATTTGAGTCGCAAAAAAAGAAATAAAACTTTGTAAAGTACTATGAGGTACTGGTACGCACTTGTCATAACATTTAGTAGACTAGTATCAACTACTAGTACTACTATGCCTCAATCACAATAAGTCGGGCTCCTCTATATGAATCCTCACTCCATCCAAAGTTATTTTGGGCCAATATTATAAGAAAATAAATATAAGAATAAAAAGTACCAGAAATCTCCTGTATCTTCTACCACATATAACATATAAATCTCTGGCGGAACGAAAAGATCCCACAAAGCATATGACTTCAAGTAAATGAACCAAAATAACTAAACGTATTCTCAACTAATTACTACCAACTAGATAGATTTTTTCTTCCATTGTACCCGATTTTTTCGCTTAAGTCTGAATGGACTATAAGAGATTCGTGACAGTCCATTTGATGTTAGGTATACCCATCCCTTTCAACACCTTCCTTTGCTTTTGTTTCCCACCAACAGACACTACATCGGGAAGGTGACGCAAGGCGTGACCATACCATTTCAAGCAACCTCTCATTTTACCATTGTGTGCTATTAACCTTCAACTGATGGTGGTTATTTTTAATCTTTTTAAATTTTGTAAGGTCGTGCATCCATCTTAGCATACACGCCTCCTGACACTCATCATGTTGATGTGTTGGACCTTATTGGCCCAACATACACTCCTATATAAGATTGTTGGTCTTATAACAGTTCTATGGAGTTGACCTACATCCTTCAACCACATAGCACCCTAGTAGCAGTTCCCCATTTCAACCATTCAATTCTGATTCTACGTATAACATTATTGCTTAAAAAAAATCATCTCTAGTCCACTAAAGAAGTGCGGACACACCTGTGCGGATTCAAAGTGACTGTTACAAGAACGGTCACTTACGCAGATTCCAGGTGACAGTTTCGAGAACAGATGAAAAAGTAACAATATCAGACTACATTCAGGGATGGAAGTCGACCAGTTAGGCAAGGATAATCAGAATTTGTTTTGTCAGTCATATCTATTAAGCTCCTTATTATATTGTGCTAATTATTGTTTAATCAGATGAGATAATATATAACTATTGGTCAACTGAACCTCAATCTCAAACTAGATCGAGCCAGTAATATAAATCCTCCATATGGTTTTCATCTATCATCCATATTCATTCTGCTCTATTTGGTATTACTAGGAACAAATCCTTATCTAATTTAAATACGGATGACCAGAATCTAATAACACTACAAACCAGCAAATGGCGGTATTACAATAGTAATATAATTTGACTGGAAACTAATCGACCAAAATATTAATATGGCAAGAACTTCCATCCTGTTTTGAGATATTCAACATGACGACAAAAGAAAAACTGCAGCAAAATTCATAAGACATATTAGATGTATACGACAGCAATACTTAGTCAATATTAGAAAAAAAGTATGATAAGAAGCCGAGAATTACAGAGGTTCAAACACTTGCTTGCGAAGTAAGAAACACAAGAATGATGATCACATAAAGAAAGGGGAAATGGATGTTTTACCGGTAGAGATGGCGCCATTATAGGAGTCCCGCCGGGAGCATTTTCATCACTGAGATCATATAAACCTTTAGCCTTGTGACTATAAATAAGGGAGGTGAAAAACAAGATACTACTGTGTACTGCACTTACTTCATATAATTCTGGAAGTATAAATCTTCACGCACTTTAGAAGTAGCATCCGTCGCCAGCTCAGGGTGTTTCAACTTTAAATGTTTATGGACGAATTCGGCAGCATGAAAGAGCTTTGTACAACCCTTGGCTCCACAACCATACTTCCAGCCATACTTCTCATCCCTAATTTTACGGACATAGGGATCTAAGGCTTCAGCAGCAGCTGCATCAATTTTTTCTTTTGCAGCCATTACCTCCAAAGGATCCTTTCCTTTCAGCCTCTCTTGCCAACGCGAGTCTAGTTTCGTTTCCCATTCTGCTCCACTGCCTGGTGCATCAGAACCCTTTCCATCCACTCTCACATGCCGAAGACCCTTAGCTTCATTTGTTTCAGCCATGCCATAATAATCCACCCCATGAATGCGCCACAGATAGGTTAGAAGCGTATCAAGCAGCTCAGTTCCCTCAAGACCTTTTACTGAAGTTAAGCCCCTAACGATAACAACAGGGCCAGAGGAACCATGAGACTTGTCTCTGCTTCCCCTATCATTATCAGACCGAGATAAAATGTTATCCTCTATTCCCTTCTCCGAGTCAAGTTTCCTTACAAGTGCCTGTGCTTGTTCAATGTCAACCTGGACTCTTCTGGGCTCAGAACTTAGTTGGTGAGCCTTTGGAGCGGCTGAAAGTAGGTCAGTTTCTTTAGGGGCTCCCCTCCCATGCCGCCTCCTCTTGCCACCTTCATCTGCTTCTTCGTCAGAGTTTGGCTCACTCGACTGGCGTGACTTGTTTGCAGAAGCAGGTACAACACCAGGACCTCTATTTTACGCATAGAAGAATTTAGTTAGCTTTGGAATTAGTTCATCCTACACATTCATAACATTAAGAACACCAAATCTTACATGTCTAAAGTTCCACTCTGCAAATCAAGTATGAAATCTTTTGCCAATTTCCTTGCAAGCTCATCCCTCCTAAAGGACATTTATACAACCAGATATACACGGGATTAGAACAAAAGGTGGAAAGTATAAGACCAGTTACTCCATGTAACACAAAAACGCATCTCCAAAGCTCGCGTACCTTTCCATAACAGAAATTAAGTTTGAGGGATGGTATTTGTCTTTCAACCTGCATAGACAAATAACTTCTATTAGAGACCTGCAACAAATAGAGACATCAGGGGAAGCTAAGTGAGCTGGAACTGTACCATTCTTCATTTTTATGGGCATTAAAATAAGCTCTTTTTTGTGCTTCTATGTACCCAGACCTGTATTCTTGGTACCTGCACATAAGGAGAATAGCTCAATTATTTTACAGTGATATATTAACATAAATATGAGAGAAGAAATGTTCTCAAAACCGGGTGAAGAAAAACTGCAAGTTAGACTGAAGCCAACAAACTAAGCTAAATTGAAGCATCCAAAGAACAAAAACTTTTCCATTCTGACCTGCGCTCAGCTTCAGCTGGCAAGATATCATCTTCAAGCTCCTGAATGAATTGCTTATAAGACTTCAATCCATCTCTGCAACATAGTTAAAGTAGTGCATTAATTATTCAAACAGAATGAAAACCCCCTTTGAAGTTTTTAAGAAACAACTGATGCAACAATACAAGTCTGTCATTTTCATAGAACAATTCAACGGAAAGCAAATCATACAAATTCTTTTTAATGTCTCACACCCTCATGCATGAAGGTACTATTTGGTTGAAAGGAGAAAGAAAAGAAAGTGCATAATTGCTAATTAGTAAGGCAGAGAATCATTTACAAACTTTGTTCTGTCGGAAAAACTACAGACCTCTAACAAAAGTTCTGTATTCTTTTTGGGGGTGGTGAGGAAGATGGTATGTACGCTTTTATTAGATGTTACCACCCACATTCTTATTATATTACTTTCCCTTTCTTTTCAAAGGGAACAACAACAACAACAACATACCTAGTGTTATCCCACAAGTGGGTTCTGGGAAGGGTGAGATATAGGCAGACCTTACCCCCAACCAAGGTGGAGAGGCTGTTTCCGATAGACCCTCGGCTAGAAACACAAATTTGAAAATATGTTTAAAAACAGAAAAACTCACACAAAAACTACAACCAGAGCAAACAGAATATACCAATAGCGCGAAAGAGGAAGAACAAGATAAAACTACTATGTATAAGAATAATAAAGCTAATATCACTGCAATCAATCGCCTACTACCTAACCTTCTACCCTAATCCTCAACCTCCATGCTTTCCTTTCAAAGGACAAGCAAAAAAAAAAAAGGTTTTCCTTTTTCCTTTACCTCATGCCACATTAAGCACAAATTTCTTTCACCTTTCTTAGTGCTCAAATAAAACAAGAGGCAAAGAATGTAGTCAGCATAACGTTACATGACAAAGATAACATGAAGCAAACAATTTCACTCAACTGATAAAAGCATTCTCCATGCAGCTAATGAGCTCATCATTGTCAAACTAAGCACCTACTGTAGGAATGTGTAGGATTTAGTTAACTAGGTGGGAGCCTATGGAAAAATAAGGATGCTCCTTTACAATTATTAGAAGTTAAAAGGAACTAAAAAGGCACAAATGAGACCATAGCAAAGAGAAATGCTTTGTGAGACAACTTTGTACCTCTGAGTGTTCCCTGCGCCAAAAGTATCTGCAAATCCTCCCCGACCAGTGCCCCAGTCTAGCAAAAAAGAAATATAGGTCCAGAGTCAATCCCTAGAAATGCAAAACGCCACAACAATTTTTGGAACAAATAACTTGAAAATGACTTATTAATAGCGGTAGACTTAAAAGCTAAGAACGTAAAAGTGAAGCTGAATCAGCCAGTCTCATTTCTTCTCCCTCAAGTTTGTTGAAGAGACATAAGTTGGCTATAAGTGAATTAAACGACAAAATAAAGGCAAGTCATAACTTGTTTGGCTAATCATAATTTGCTAATTTAGAACCCCATAGAGTAAATAATACATATGAGCCGCACTTCAAAAATAAATTAATCAAGATAACCATAGAAGGTTAAATAGCAGAAATAATACGCCACTGAAAGCCAATAATCCAAGAGGGTCAAACGGTAACGAGACTGACCACCTCGATAGCCGCCCGATGAGCGGCCTGCAAATCGTCCATGATGCCTCTCATCAGGATAACCAGGTCTACCCCCCATCTCACGCTCAAAACCCATGTGACGGTCATAACCAAATCTGCAACATCAAAAGGTTTCCGTAAACATCATCATAAGAACATGTACAAGAAAATTTGACAGCAAAAAAAAAAAAACAAATATGAAATGCAGGGAAAATAGTACTCAGTAAAAACAACAAGAATTATACTGACGGACAATAAAAATAACTTAACAAAGAGAATATACAATAAAGAAAATACAAACAATTAATGTTACTTGGATAAAACTAGAAACGGGACAAATTAAATGCAAGATAAACTCAAGAGAAAATTCTCTAGGTCCTTCTTTTACATCTTTTCAAATTTTAATAAAAAAATAATCGGTTGGTCATGCTTTATCTAATTAACGATTTGTCTGTGCCATCCTCTCGCAGGGCCATGCTAGCTAATTTTCTCTGTGTCATTCTACTTGTACGAGATACCACAGAACGAAGGATAAGAGAAAGAATCAATAAGAACAGCATATTAAAATCATTACGGAGGCAGGTAACTTGGGAAAAGAGAATGACCCAAACAAAGGAGAACCATTCATGTGGTTCCACTAATCCAATTCCCCATTCACCCTTCCTGCTACTAAAGGAACATGAAGGTTTATCCAGATCAATTCATGAAATACCATAACAGTTCTTTCTTTTTATAAATGTTTTCTTTGACATCGAGAAACCTGCACCAGACATATCAAAGGATGCTGATAGATCTGACATACTACCTGATCTAACATCAAGAAGGCTGAGAAAGTGTGATTTGGCTTAAGGCCAAAAGTTGGTTAACATCAGGCTAAGTTAAACCGTCGTTGACAGTTCACCTATATCTATATAAGCTTTTTTTTTTTAATGAACTAATAAGTTATATTGAAAGGCATCCAGTGGATGCAAAATTACTATAAGGTTACAAGGTTATAAAGGTGATTTGAAGATTGTTCTGCCACTCTATAACATCCAGCAAATAATATGCATATCAGCCAGCTTTTCTACAGGTGAAATAAATTTTTTTTTGAAAAAGTAAGTAACTCCCAGCTTTTCTATAGGTGAAATAATAGCTAGGTGGGCTTTCGTTCCTTATCAGGTGATCTGACATGAGATTCCTGAACTGTATCAACTAGCAACTTTCTACAGAGCTGCAGGAGGGGGCCTAATATTTTTGTATCTGATCTCAAAATATTGGATGTTGTTGTTGTTGTTGTTGATGTGAACATGTAAACTCCACAGGAATTTCACTTGCGCTTATACTCATCGCAGTAGGATTTGGGTACATTTGATCCTATTTTAACAGCAGGTACCTTTTATCCTTTCTACTAATAAATTAGAGGATCTACAACTTAAGCTACTATCTACTAAATCCTTTTGTTTCTTACAATCAGTCTTGTCATGCTGATTTTGCCCCACTGAGTTCCCTGCAATGGTGAGTATTGTCTATGTTTGCAAAAGCTTATAGACCAGGAAACAACAACTAGCACTAGAAATTACTTAACCCAGGTGCTTTTATTGCTTAACACGGAAAGCTGCTGCTATCTTTCTAATGACACCATCATGCCAGTGTAGCTTGTCCAAGGCAGTGAAAGTAAAAGTGTTGAGAACTAATAAAATTTTAAAGAGTCCAGCGAATTGTCATCCAAATACATGGATGGTAGTCCTGGTGCAAGACAATTAGGTGAGAAAGTAATTGAAAAGCTACTTACACCAACTACAAGAACTACCACAACTCAATCACAAAATTAGCTGGGATCACTGATATGAATCATCAGTCCATTCAGTTCATCCATTTTAACACATTCAATCATCATGCTGATTTCGAGGTCACCTCGGACAACTTTTCTACATTTAACTTTTAGTCTACAACATCTGTTGTCAACACATGCAATCATCATGTTGTCATACCTACAGACATATGCTTTTGCGGGTCTACTCGAACATGGAAAACTCATCTCCGGGGACCTCCTCTTGTTTTACCTCTAGGTGTGTTTCTTGTACCTTCTATTGACAAGATTATCTTTTTCTTTTATCATGCAATAGTTCGACTCTAGACATTATTATCCTTTAATTTTTTCTAAACATTGTATGACAACACAACCACTTTAACCGCTGCTTTTATGCACTCGTCTTGTGGATATATTTGGACCTTAGAAGCTCAAAAATCAGAATAGTGGTTTAAACCATTTCTCGATTTGCGCGTGTCATCTTTGCACAAGGGCCATCCTAATATTCTTTGTATCGTTCCAATTTTATTGGATGTCCCCGAAGGGTCAGTATAGTGGTTAACTTTGCCAATCGCTCTACATTAAAACGTAAGACAACGTATACCACCAAATTTAATAAGTCATGGGTTCTAGTTGGTGAAAACCTATTACAACCATGATGTTCTTACTTCACAAAGATTTTTCTTTTTTGAGAAAACAAGTTCTTACTTCACGAGGAATACGTACTTTACATCTTCTATTGTGTCCCCATATTGATATCATCATTTACTTATTGCTATTCCTCTTACTGTTAATCCAATATTCATTCACAGAAATATAAATTCCACCAATCCCTTAATAAAAGAAAATTTAGAGTTTTTTTTTATAGCAAGGGAACCCGCCGCTACCTTTTGGGTGCGTTTGAGTAAACCCTGCTCCTGCTGCAATAGCCTGCAAACCACATAGGAGAGGTTACCCACAGACCGCACTAGACAAGCCCGGTGCGACAGGCTCAAACTGAGAAGGCTATAGGCAAGGGGGTTTGAACCCAAGTCTCCCATGTAGGAAACCACTTGCTGAACCAACTTAGCTACCCTTGCGGGTAAAAACTAGAGTTTTTACTCACTTGGTGTTTATCTAACCGCCTAAACCGTATCAAACAAACTACTGAATCTACTTGCATATTAGCATATTCGAATAGGATATAATTGTTTTCGATTGGAAAAATACAAACGACAATAAACATGATATAGATGATGACAAAAGAAAGATGCTAGAGCACATGCAAAACTAATGCAAGATTGGTAAAAGTAAATCCACGACAAAGCAGCCTATGTGCAAATGAGCATGATTTATGGCATTCTCAATTGTAATAAAAACGAATGTGTTAGGAGAATCCACTAACATCAGAGTCCCATTACACACTTTTTTGGAAAATAATTAAGAGACCTATTCTGCAAAAAAAAAAAATGATAAGTGACTTGTCATAGCAGTAATTTTTATCACTTCTTCTTTTTGTGTGCGCGCTAGCAGTATTATTCAATACCTTTATCTCCACTTTCACGTTTTACACACAACTTTGGCACCTCAATATGTATGTTAGGAGACATATCGAAAAGAATCAGTTTTTAACATTTTTCTCATTGTTGATCTGTCTTTGACATTTAGCAATGCTTGTGAAACTAAACAAAGGTGTGTCATTCCTCAAATAAAAAACACACTGTTAAGTATTTGAATGAAATGAACCTAAAGAAAGAGAAATGGATAAACATGACAAACCTAACTAGTTCGGTGTTAATGTTGTGGTGGTTTGAACTACTGAAATATGAATATTACACTATGAACCAAACTGGAACCTCAAGGAAGATACAATTTTCAGCTTAACACCTATATTCTAATAGCAAACCCTAAAAAAGCCCAACCTTGGTAACCCTTGCCAGCACCTAAACAATTACACTGCAAGCTCTAACCGAAAACTGGCAACGCCCTGGAAAGTATACTGAAAAGCAACACTAGTTCTGCTATATCACCAAATTCCAACAGGAATATACTAATCTAACACATTGATGAACCAACAAATGCTAAATTTGACAATATTTGTTTTAGGTAAATTCCCACTACTTTTTTCTTTTTGTAACTGAGAAATTAATTGTTTTCAACTTCCCAACTCAGTCAGTGTAGATCCACATTATACCATTCTCCACTTATTTATTCATGTAACTCCAACAACTTAGCTACAACTATTTCTTTTATAAACGAGAATCCCTACAGCAACTTAGCTACAACTATTTTTTTTTAATAAATGAGAAATCCCTACTGTATACGGCACACAGTTCGAAACCTGGTGGATAATTCGCCCACTACTCTACCCTTCTCCACTTAAAAGCTAAGCTTTTGTCTGCGACGGTATTGTACCTATAACGTGAGCTCATTTATTTATGTAATTCCTTCTACTTAGCTACAACAGCAACAATAACAGCAACAATTACAATGCCTCTATAAGAGGAATTTACGAGCTTTGTGGCGTACCTTCGATCACCATGCCCGAAACCACCTCTAGGGCTTCCACGGCGGCCTCCATCATAATCATCTCTTCTGGAGCGCTTATACGGTGGAAAAGGAGGCGAACGACGATGAGGAGGCGGAGAATAACCACCACGACGATCCCGATACGGAGGAAGAGGTGGAGGAGGGCTAAGGCTAGGTCGTCCTCGCTTGTAATCACGCTCTCTAACATGCGGCGGTGGATGAGGATGATGAGGAGGAGACCGATTACGGTCGTAATAGTCGCCGCGGCGAGGTGGCCGATCAAAATCCCTGTCGTCTCTCCGTTCCCGAGAATCTCTCTCACGGCCACGCCGCGGCGGAGGAGGTGGAGGAGACGGCGGAGAAGATTCCGGTGGTTCTTCGACGGACTTGCTTGGATTCTCTTTGCTTCGTTCACGGCGGCGTTCTAAGCCCTCAGCCGCTGGAGCGTCCATTACTTCGGCCATTGCTGGGTGGGTGGGTAGTGGGTGGGTGTAAAAGAAAACCCTAGGTCAGTTTAGTAGTGTTTGTAGATGTGGAAATTAGGAGTGGGGAATGGAGAATTTGGAGATTTACGAGGGGGTGGAAAGTAAATTTTAGATTTTTAGAGTTTTTATGAGATATCATGTTGTCTGTTTGTGGCCTAGTACTATTTATGAAAAATTACCAAAAATATAATTTCGAGACATTTTTTATAAAATATAGTGGTATTTTTGAACAATTACAAAATATAGCATAAATGGTAAGTTAATTAATAAATATAGCAAAAATAGTGGATTAATTACAAAATGTAGGGCAAAAACCTCATATATATCTCATCGTATCTGCACTATTTCTAGTTACAACTAAACTATTTTCTAGTATTTTTGTAGTTTCTACACTGTTCTTTATACTTTTTCTAGTGTTTTTGATATTTCTTCTACATTGTTCTACTTTATTTTTCTAATATTTTTATTGTTTTTGTTATTTCTAGTGTTTCTATACTATTTCTGTTTGTTTCTACACTATTTCGACTTGTACCTACATTGTTTCTGACTGTATATACAAGAAGACAACGATGTCATGCAGTAGGGTCAGCAGGGGTGGGCAGCAAGCGAGAGGGATGGCGGCAAAAGATGTTCTTTTATCCGACCACTCTAAGCCTGCAGAGGTTCATTAAAGAGGACGTTCATGTCCTGCCTGAGGGAACACTTAAAAATTAGCGCTTCCTCATGATTGAGGCTTGGAAACATTCTGACTTCCTGTGCAAGAATTACATTCTTAGTAGACTGGAAGATGACTTGTACAATGTTTATAGTAACGTTGATACACCAAAGGAACTGTGGAGTGAATTTGAAAAGAAATATAAGACTGAAGATGTTGGTTTAAAGAAATTTGTGGGTGCCAAATTTCTAGACTACAAGATGGGTGGACAACAAGTTTGTTGTGTCCCAAGTCCAAGAGTTTCAAGTCGTTATTTACAATCTCTTTGCTGAAGTGATGTTTGGCGATATTTGCCTATTTTACCTTAATATCTTCTCACATTTTAGTACTTTATGCGCTCGTTATATGTGATAATTGTGTTTCTTGTGTTCACTTATCGTATTTGTGATTTTAAGAATGGTGTGGATGCATTCGAGACAAGAACAATCAAATTGGAGTTAATGTATACATTGGAAGCTATATTGAAAGCAAGGCTTTCAAAAAAGACCTGAAGAGTTGGAAGCTATACTGGGAGCTAGGCTTCAGAGATAGCTTTGGAGTGGGGAGCTATAGTGGAAGCTTTGAGGCTGACGAAACACAAGTTTTCCCAACTAGATTAGGTTTTGGTTTAGCTTATCCTAGCACTTTGTAAACACTATAAAACCTCATTATTTCGTTATTTTAGACGTGGAGGAGAGCGGAGGAGCCCTAGATGTCTTCTAAACAAGTTATTTCTCTCTGTCTCTTATTCTTCTCTTTAATTCTATAGTTTGTTCGTTCTAGAGTTAGGGCAATTACATGAAAGTTGATGTTTGAAAGTTGATTTCTATATATTGATTTACTACTACAGATTATTTATTCTTTCTTTGGCCTAATTGTTTGGTTTTAGGGCCCGATAATTAAACACTATCTACAGTTTATAAGTTGAACTCGACAGAGGGAACTTGTGAACACACATAACAAAGAATAGGACTTGATTGTGAACCTGGGCATCAGGGAAACGATTTGCGGGTAGGATAGACATATACCTATTCGCATAGCTAAATACAGAGTTCTTTAATGCATGCATGTGATTTAATTCCATAGACATATAGGCGTTAGAGTAGCTTGCATAGACTCATGAAGAATCGACAGGTTTTCACGAATATAATTAACTTGTTAGTTAGCAATCTAGGAAATCAAGAAGTAGAATCAACTGGAAAACTCATCTGGATTGTCTGCAGCTCTGACTCTGGATCGTCTCTCTTTTATTGATAACAACTCATTATTTACTCTCGATTACTTAATTTCAATTACTTGTTTTTAATTATTGTTCTCTTTAGTTAGTAAAATCTACAATCATCGAAAAAGATCCCTGAATATTTTTTAGAAAATTGTTTGCTCGGATTCAGTCGTAACAATAGTCCTCGTGGGAACGATACTCAACTTATCACTTTATTACTTGTCGACAACGTATACTTGTGTATGCGTTTGGGAGCAACAAGTTTTTGGCGCCGTTGCCGGGGACTAAATAATTGACTGATTTTTTTTGAACAATTTATTATTTTCTATTCAGGTTTAATTTTTTTGTATAGTTTATTATTGTGTTACTTGTTAACATGGCATCTTTTAATGAAAACTGGTAGAATGATAGTTGCTCAAAGTTTGATGATCTTTGTTTACTGTGTGGAGGAACTCACTTGTGGAAAAATTGTCCAAGTCTTTCAACCCTACGGGACTGGTTATGTGAATTTTCTACAACTTTTGACTGGAACTTTTGCAAATTGTGTGGCAGTCTGTGGAATTCTTGTCCTAAGTGTCATACTCCTTCCCCAATCAATAGGTGTGATGATTCTAATAGTGTTTGTAAGTTTGACAGGAGCGATAAAGTGCAGGTTGTTAGCGAAACTTGGATAATGGAGCACACTAAACTCTTTGAAGCATATGGGGATTTCAGAAGTGAATGTACAAATATGACGAGACAGTTTATGGAAGAAAGAGTGGAGCGTAGACAAGAGATTGGTCAATTTGTCTTAGCTATTCATGATCTAGAGACAAATTTGAGTGATATGGTTGAGGTGTCTAATACCCAATTATCAATTGTCATGGATAGTATATTTGAGATAGAAGTGCTTAGGAGCCAATTTGAGGAGCAAAAAGTGGAATTTCTACCATTCAAACCAATATTAGTTGATGATGCCGAAGTTGACAAAATTACATTAGAGTCAAGTGAGGAAAAATAAAATATCATACTTGAGGACTCTAGTGTTTGTGCAAGCGAGGGTGTCAAAAGTAATGCAATTTTAGAATTAAAGCGCATTGGACCTCATTCCAATCATTTTTCAACATTGTGTTTGGATGGTGACATGAAAATTGAGCCACCCGAGCCTATGAAGAAACCAAAGGAGGAGGAACAAGGTTCCTATATTTTAAAGTTTGCGATATCGAGGAGACAAAAAGACATCCCCCATTTAAAGGCTAAGAAGTGTAAAATGCGACAATAGTTACTTGGTCCTTTTGTATTTTTGCCACCACCCCAATACCATAGTCGTAAGCTTGAGGCAAAGTTGGGGATACAATTCATAAGTTCAAGGTGGAGACAAAAGTGATGAAGTTGTCTTCGTCGTGCCGCGACGTTAAATCAAGCGCTTCTTGGGAGGCAACCCAATTTGCTTGCTTTACTTTTATTTATTTTTATTATTATTTTTATGGTTGTATATTACTTTGGGTGATTCTTTGGATTGCAGGTACATGTAATGTCGAGTTTAAGTATGAGGTGTCTTGACCCCTGCCTAATATTGATGACATGTTGGGGAAAGTCTGAGTACCTCATGCTATACGGAAGCTTGGAGGATGCTAGCACCAAGGGTTAGGCCATTTGGCCTTCAGGGAAGTTCTTTTACCTCTTGTACTCTATTTTTTATCGCACTGAGGACATTGCTTAGTTTTAAGTGTGGGGTGGGGGAATTCCCAAAATTTTTGAGGTTATGGATGACTGTACCATTAGGAATTTAATTTTAAAAATTTTTATTTTTGTCACTTGACTTTATTTTTATTTGCTTCTTACTTTAATATATAAAAAAAATTAGAAAACTAATGAAAAATTCCAAAGAGATTTTCTTTTTAGTTTTAGTTAGTGGTACAGCCCCGTGGTTTTTCTTATGGTCTCGGTTCTTTTCCATGGGTTAACCTTTGAACCGGGTAATTTTTATTTATAGGAGTAGTTTAGTAGTAGTAGTTAGTAGAGTATTTTAGAAAAATTGATAGAATGCTAGGTGCCTTTGGTTTGTTTGATACCGGTGGATTTAGACTTGAGCATGTGCTATTTGTGAATCCCTTTTGGTTTTAAAATTGTGATGCATGCCTAGAAAAATTTGAATGACCTTCTTGAGATGCTTAGGTTCAACTACTTGACTCTTTTGTGAACCATTGTGCCTTCATGCTTAAATTTTCAGAGTTGCACCTTATTTGCTTGAACTGAGAGTTGGAATGAAACCGTCTTGAGTGAACTATGTGCCATGTGTGATGTGAGGCATCCCTTCTTATGTTCTGTGCTTTCACATTGATGTCTAGAACTAGCCCCGTGTGTATTCAAAGTGAAATCTTAGGTTTGCTCTAGTCGGAAGATGATACAGGTGTTTCTTTGATAAGCCCTTTTAGCCTTGATTAGTCTACCCTTTAATATTACCCTTATTAAAATCTTTTGTGCCTTTTGACCTTTTGTTGGCACCCACATTATAAGCCTTATCCCTTGTGTTCTTAATTATCTTCTTTTTGAACCCGTAATCCTTAGAGCACTTTAATTGAAATATTTGATGTTTGTGGAGTTGTGGTTGGAGAAATTTGGTGACTTTTGAGTGGAACCAATGAAAGAAAAATATGGTGCAATTTGAAAAAAGAATCATTAGCAAGGTTGAACAAAATATTGAAAAGAAAAAAAAAGAAAAAGAAAAGAGGAAAATAAAGAAAATAAAAGAAAGAAAAATCTCAATCCTTGCTAGTGTTGTGCAAAAAGTAAAGTTGCAAATTGCTTAAAATTGAGAGGGAACTTCTTGTGTATTTTTTGCCGGTTGCTTCGTTGGTTTTGAGAAGAATGGTGAAAATAAAAATTAAAGTGATGTATTAAAGTGCTTAGGGAGGTAGTCACTATTTTATCCATATTTATCCTACTAGTCCTTTAGCCTACATTACAACTCTTAAAGTCCTAGTTAATCCTGATTGGAGTGAGCTCACATTAGTGGAGTCCTACATTACGGGCAAGCCTATGGTACGTTGTGTGTGGCACGTGAACTTCTTTTTGAGAGCGAGTGACTTATTCCTATATTATGTCCCTAATCTATTCTTGAAATTTATTCTTTGTGTGATATTTGAGACGCTCTCTTGATTATTTTTGGTGAGGGCATATGGTTTGTGCGAGATAGGTGAAATTATTGACTTCTTGGTTGAGTGAATGGGTGTGATTTTGTGAAAGCTTGGTTTCATTGAGTCGGTTTTTTAGATTGAGATGTCTTGAGCTAGTTGTTCTAGTATTTTAAAATTTGGTGAATTTTTGACATGTTATGGGTCACATGGTATGTATTTATGCACTTGTCTAATGGTCGGTATCAACCATAATCATAGGTAGACCTGTTCTATTGAGTGTTGGGATCTAGTTGGGAAATTGGTTTTCGATGATTGCTCCAGGGCGAGCAAAGGTCTAAGTGTAGGGTGGTGATGTTTGGCGATATTTGCCTATTTTACCTTAATGTCTTCTCACATTTTAGTACTTTAGGCGCTCGTTATATGTGATAGTTTTGTTTCTTGTGCTCACTTACCGTATTTGTGATTTTAGGAATGGTGCGGACGAATTCGAGACAAGAACAATCGAATTAGAGTTGATGGATACATTGGAAGCTATATTGAAAGCAAGGCTTCCAAGAAAGTCTTGAAGAGTTGGAAGCTATACTGGGAGTAAGGCTTTAGAGATAGCTTTGGAGCTGAGAGCTACAGTGGAAGCGTGGCTTCCACGAAAGCTTTGAGGCTAACGAAACACAAGTTTTCCCAACTAGATTAGGCTTTGGTTTAGCTTATCCTAGCACTTTGTAAACACTATAAACCTCATTATTTCGTTATTTTAGACGTGAAGGAGCCCTAGATGTCTTCTAAACAAGTTATTTCTCTCTTTCTCTTATTCTTCTCTTTAATTTTATAGTTTGTTCGTTCTAGAGTTAGGGCAATTACATGAAGGTTGATGTTTGAAAGTTGATTTCTATATATTGATATACCACTACAGATTGTTTATTCTTTCTTGGGCCTAATTGTTTGGTTATTAGGGCCTGATAATTAAACACTATATGCGGGTTACAAGTTGAACTCGACAGAGGGAACTTGTGAACACACATAAGAAAGAATAGGGCTTGATTGTGAACCTGGGCATCAGGGAATCGATTTGCGAGTAGGATAGACATATACCTATTCGCCTTGCTTAGCTAAATACAGAGTTCTTTAATGCATGCATGTGATTTAGACATATAGGCGTTAGAGTAGCTTGCATAGACTCGTGAAGAATCGACATGTTTTCACAAATATAATTAACCTGTTAGTTAGCAATCTAGGAAATCAAGAAGTAGAATCAACTGGAAAACTCAACTGAATTATCTGCAGCTCTGACTCTGGAACGTCTCTCTTTTATTGATAACAACCCATAATTTACTCTCGATTACTTGATTTCAATTACTTGTTTTTAATTATTGTTCTCTTTAGTTAGTAAAATCTACAATCATCGAAAAAGATCTCTGAATAGTGTTAAGAAAATTGTTTGCTAGGATTCAGTCGTAGCAATAGTCCTCGTGGGAACGATACTCAACTTATCACTTTATTACTTGTCGACCATGTATACTTGCGGGTGCGTTTTGGAGCAACATGAAGGTATGACCCGTATTAATATTTTCGTTAAAAGTATTAATTATGTTGTTAGAAAAAAAAAATTAACGAAGGTTTGGTCATCAATGACGTTTCAAGTTGTGGCTATGATTGAAAAGTTGTCACCTTTGTGGAAGGACTTTAAGGACTACTTGAAACACAAGCGCAAGGAGATGTCGCTTGAAGATCTGATTGTCCATTTAAGGATCAAGGAGGACAACAAGTCTGCTGAAAAGAAGGCTCGTGGGAGTACAACAATAGCAGGAGCGAATATTGTTAAGCATACCCCAAATCAAAATAAGAGAAAGAAGTCTTATGAAGAGAAGAACAGCCCAAGTAAGAAAAAGTTCAAGGGTAATTGCTACAACTGTGGTAAAACTGGACATAAGTCCGTAGACTGTCATGCCCAAGAGAAGGACAAGAAAAACGAAAAGGCTCTAGCAAACATGGTTGAACAGAATATGATTTCCCAAGGAGTTCAAGACATTATTTGTGTGCCATGATTTTCGAATGTAATTTGGTTGGAAATCCAAAAGAATGATGAATCGATTCTGGAGCCACCCACCATATTTGTGCTATAAAAGAAGCGTTTGCTTCATATGCTTCGCTGGACCTGAAGAAACGCTCTCCATGGGAAACTCTGCAACAACAAGATTGAAGAATATGGAAAAATATTTCTAAAGATGACTTCTGGCAAGGTTGTGACTCTGAACAACATCCTTCATGTTCCTGAAATAAGGAAGAATTTAGTGTCTACTACACTTTCATTAAGAACTAGTTTAAGTGTGTGTTTGTTTCTGATAAAGTTGTACAAGTAAGAATGAGATATTTGTAGGAAAAGATTACCTAACTGAGAGCCTTTACAAACTCAATGTAATGATCGTTGATAATAATAAAATTGTTGCTTCTTTTTACTTACTTAAGTTAAATAATTTATGGCATTCTCATTTGGGATATGTCAATTATAAAATCTTGCGCAAAATGATCAATTTGGAAGTATTGCCTAAGTTTGAATGTGACAACACAAAATGTCAAGTATGTATTGAGTCAAAGTATACTAAACATCCTCACAAATCAATTAAAAGGAGTTCCGAACCTTTAGACTTAATATATACATATATTTGTGATAGGAAGTCGACACCATCTCGCGGTGGTAAAAAGTATTTCATAACTTTTATTAATGACAACACGCGATGTTGCTATGTTTATTACTTAATAGTAAAGATGAAGCAGTAGACGCATTCAAGCAATACAAAAGTGAAGTTGAAACACAACTCGACAAAAAGATCAAAATGATAAGAAGTGATAAGGGTGGTGAATATGAATCTCCTTTTGAAGAAATTCGTTTGGAATATGGCATCATTCATCAAACGTCAGCCCCGTACACTCCCAATCCAATAGGATTGCGGGTAGGAAAATCGAACATTAAAGGAGATGATGAATGTCGTGATGACAAGTTCGGGTGTACCCCAAAACTTGTGGGGGGAAGCCATACTTAAGGTTAATCAAACACTCAATTGAGTGCCCCATAGAAAAATACTTGTCATTCCATATGAAAAGTAGAAAGGAAGGAAACCCAACTTGAATTATTTCAAACTATGGGGGTGTTTGGCAAAAGTGCAAGTCCCTAAACCCAAAAGGGTAAAGATAGGGCCAAAAATTGTTGATTGTATTTTCATTGGATACACAACCAATAGTAAAGCACATCGATTTCTGGTTTACAAATCAGAAGTTTCTGACATTCCTACGAATATAGTAATTGAATTTAATAATGCTGAATTCTTTGAAAATATAGTCGAGTGGTGAAGGATTGAAACGACCTCGGGAAGAATATAAAGAAAATACTCCAAATGATGAAGAACAAAGGCGTAGCGAGCGTCAAAGGAGATCTATTTCATTTGGAGATGACTATGTGACTTTCTTATTGGAAAATGAGTCTCGAACATTCAAATAAGCCATGTCTTTTTTGGAATTACCATTTTGGAAAAAGGCAGTCAATAGTGAGATAGAATCTACTTTGAATAACCATAGTTGGGAGTTGGTTGATCTTCTTCCTGGTAACAAACTATTAGGTTCTAAATGAATTTTCAAAAGGAAAATAAAAGATGATGGCACTATAGATAAGTATAAGGCAAGACTTGTTGTCAAAGGTTATCGACAACGAGAAGGCCTTGGTTACTTTAACACATACTCACCAGTAACAATGATTACATTCATACGGATGTTAGTAGCATTGGTTGCCATGTATGGTCTTGAAATCTATCAAATGGACGTTAAGACAATCTTCTTAAATAGAGATTTGGAGGAAGAAATCTACATGGAACAACCTGAAGGGTTTGTGCTTCCTGAAAATGAAAAGAAGATATGTTGACTTGTTAAGTCTCTTTATGGACTAAAACAAGCACCTAAATAATGGCAAGCTAAACTTGACCAGCTATGCTGTCAAATGGTTTTAATATTAATGAGTGTGATAAATGTGTTTACATTAAGAACACTCCAACTCAATTGGTCATTATTTGTTTGTATGTTGATGACATGTTGATAATGAGTAACGACATTGCCAACATAAATACTACTAAATATATGCTAGCTAGCACGTTTGATAAGAAAGATGTTACACCCCGTACGTCTAAATTGACGTATATCATTATAATATCATGTTAAGAATGATTTAAGTGAGTTTAAAGTAATAATATGACCATATATGATGTTTATATGTTGAATATAAAGTTTGGGAAAAATCAGATTTAAGTTGCGGAAAAACCGACTAAGGAATTGCCTTGTAACGGAGCTTTTTCAACAATTAATTTCATGTGTTATATGAAGTCTTTTGGGGACATATCATATACCAAATTGAAGGTCTTGGAGTGTAGTTTCCAACACTTTTAACGGTTTTTTCATACAACTTATAGATAAAAAGATATGAGCATCAGAAGTCAGGCCAGAAAAAGGGCCATAAGCGCAAAAGAGGATTGTAACTGAAATATTTCGAGTATAAAAGGAAAAAAATGTAATATCTTCGTCATTTCCAGAACATACACCATAGAAACAATTCTCTCTTGAGTTGAAGCTAATTTTTATGATTTTGAAGAAACAACATCAACCTTAACTCGAAATTGAAGACAAATTGCGTCAAAACGCTCTACACGATTAGGGTAACATTATGCTACCTTCAATTTCTTCTATAGTTTGAGTTTTAGAATTACTTCATGGCTAAGTAAAGTACCTAAATATTGTATTATAGCTTGTTTAAGCTTTGGGAGGTGTGGAATTCAAAGGAAACGAAGTTTAGAAGCTAGAAACATCAAAGGTATGTAAGGCTAAACCTTTGTTTTGGTAAGGCATGTATCCTTTAACTTTTGAAGCTTTTCTTAGTTCTAAACATGGTGTTTCTTTTTGGGTACTTGTATATCATCAAAGAAACCTTGTATATACTTAATTTGGTACTAAAATCCAAGGTGAAAGATGTCCAAATCAGCAAGATAAGACGTTGCAAAATCTGAAAAATTGTTTTGATCTTTTGACAGTTGTTAGTATATTGATCATAACTCCATGTACAAAATTGATATTTAGATTCTTTAAGAATCCCCAGAACTCTAAGACATATATCTAAAACATTCATGAAGGCCATGAAGTCTTATCTTTGATCTACACTCTGAAAATTAGGTCGAAAGGCAGGATAGTGGTGCTGCCCAGATATTCTATCTGCGGATTTATTATGTCATCCAGTTGTCTCATCTTGTCATCCGTTTAACATGTTTATGTTATCAGCTTATCCGGGTATCCATTCCCGTGTATAGTATTGTACTGGTTCTGTTTTTGCGGATCATCCAGTTTCAGAGGAAACTCTGCCGAAATTTTTATAAAAGTCCAAGAGTTAGACAAATTCTAAGTTTCAGGTTGTGTCTATAATTCCATCCAGAGTTTTCTTATCATTCCTTCGAGTCCATATATATTGTTGCCACACGTGTTATGCCTCATACATGCTTATGCTTATGTTGTGATCATGTTATGTGTGATTTGGAGTCCCCCATAGAGGCTGGACATTGGACACACAGTCCGGTCGCGTGTGATACTACCCGTCTGGGGGATACAGCCCCTCTGGTTCAGGCGGGAGTTGAAACACCTAGTGTGACCGGGTGTCATTCACACACTCTGACCAGAGAGACTAGATATTACTGGCTGGGGGGGATATAGCCCATAACACCCACCAGGTTTGTTATATACGCGTATATAGCCACAGTATGCATTGCATGATTATACATGAGGCTAGTTCTGGTTTTCAGTTACCTGATTTGGGGGGATACAGCCCATAACACCAGACAGGTACTAGTTCCGGTTTTCAGTTACCTGATTTGGGGGGATACAGCCCATAACGCCAGACAGGTACTAGTTCAGATGTTCAGTTACCTGATTTGGGGGGATATAGCCCATAACACTAGACAGGTACCAGTTCAGATAACAGTTCAGTTTTAGCTCGGTACTAGTTATCAGTTCTCAGTTATCGGCCACCAGTTCTTAGTGTCAGTATCAGTTGACAGTTATCAGTTCTCAGTTATCGGCCACCAGTTCTTAGCGTCAGTATCAGTTGACAGTTATCAGTTCTCAGTTATCGGCCACCAGTTCTTAGCGTTAGTATCAGTTGACAGTTTTCAGTTCCAGTTTCTAGTAACCAGCTATCAGTCATATTACAGTTATTTATCAGTATAGTTCAGCTCAGTTTTCAGTTCCAGATTCAGCTAGACTTCAGTTTATATTCAGATCATGTTTAGTACGTTCTTCAGATTTCCAGCTATATTGCTATGCTCCAGCTCATATTTTCATAGTTATATTCCAGCCTTACAGTTTCATTAAGCTATAATATATTATATGCTCATGCTTACATACTTGGTACATATCGTACTCACGCCCTTTTCTGGGGCGCTGCGTTTCATGCCGCGCAGGTGCAGATAGATCAATGCTTGGACCATGTTAGTAGGCCATCTATCAGCTACTGGAGTCACTCCGCTTACTCCCGGAGTTACTTATCTTTTGGTATGTGTACAGTCAACCAGCTTGGGTATGGCGGGGCCTTATCTCGTCCTTTGTATATTCAGTTCATCACTCTTAGAGGCCTGTAGATATGTCCATGTGTGGTGCAGTCAGTATGTTATGTATGTCAGCTTATGTTAGCCTTGTCAGCTATTTGCATTGCATACTCCTTATCAGCTAGGTTTATGCTTATTCTGTTTATTAGTTATAATGGTTAGCATATTATCAGTAGGATTAGTGATGATCGACACTTAGTGTTGGTCATCCGTCGCGGCCCTAAGTTGGGTCGTGACAAAAGACTTAGGAGTTGTCGACTTAATAATGGGTATTAAGATCCATAAGACTCCTCAAGGTCTGGCTTTGTCTCAGACTCATTATATTAGAAACATGCTTAAAAAAATTCAAATACTTGGATTTCAAAGTTGCAAAGACATCAATTAATATGAGCCTGGCGCCAACAAAGAATAAAGGAAAAAGTACGTCTCAATTGGATTATGCTCGCATGGTGGGTTGTTTAATGTACATCATGAATTGTACCCGACCAGATAAAGCTTGTGTTATAAGTAAATTGAGTCGATACACACATAACCCAGGTCAAAATCATTGGATCGCAATGAAACGAGTTTTGGGGTATCCGCAACATACCCAAAACTTTGCTTTGAACTACAACAAATATCCCATGATCATTGAGGGATATTATGATGCAAGCTAGGTCACCGGTTCAACTGATTTTAAATCCACAAGTGGATACATTTTCATAGTTTCCACCTTTTGTGAAGACTGGTCGAACAATATAGGGATAAGAAAATGGACTCACATATGGTGTTCACTGACCTAGAACAAGGTCCCTATGGAGGTGTTGTGGAGATGCTTGGAATCTAAAGGGGTTCTGGTGGCATACATCAGAGCGATTAAAGATATGTGCGAAGGGGCTTAGACTCGAGTGAGGATACTGGGAGGAGACTCAAAGCACTTCCCGGTCGAGGTAGGTCTTCATCAAGGATCAGCTCTTAGCCCATTTTTATTTGCCCTGGTGATGGATGAATTGACACGGAGTGTTCAAGGAGAAGTGTCGTGGTGCATGTTATTTGCAGATGATATAGTTTTAGTGGATGAGACACGCTCAGGTGTCAATGAGAAGCTGGAGGTGTGGAGGCAGACTTTAGAATCTAAAGGCTTCAGGCTAAGCAGAACGAAAACAAAGTACATGGAATGAAAGTTTAGTGACGCTTCTAATGAGACAGATGTGGAAGTGAGGCTTGATTATCAAGTCATTCCTAAGAAAGAAAGCTTCTGATATCTTGGCTCAATCCTCCCATGTAATGGAGAAATTGATGATGATGTCACTCACCGTATAGGAATAGGTTGGATGAAGTGGAGGCTTGCATCTGGTGTTCTATGTGATAAGAGAGCGCCGCTTAAGCTTAAAGGAAAATTCTATAGAGTTGTCGTTAAACCAGCTATGTTATATGGGGTAAAGTATTGGTCAGTCAAGAACTTGCACATTCAGAAGATGGGAGTGGCAGAAATGAGAATGCTTAGGTGAATGTGTGGTCACACTAGGATAGAGAAGATTAAGAATGAATTCACTCGCGATAAGGTGGGCGTGGCCCTAGTGGCTGAGAAGATGCGAGAAATGAGGTTGCAATGGTTCGGTCACGTGAGAATGAGAAGCGTTGATGCTTCGGTAAGGAGGTGTGAGAGGTTGGAAGTGCTAGGTCTTCAGAGAGGTAGAGATAGACCAAAAAATATCTGGGCTGAGGTTATTTGGCAAGACATGGCCCAGATCCAGATCACCGAGGACATGACCTTAGATAAGAGAGCATGGAGGTCGAGGATTAGGATAGAAGGGTAATGAAACGACCTTAGGTAGTCATTTCAGAAGTTAGGACTTCGATTGGCGTGTCGATAATTTTAAAATATTCGTAAGGTCCATTAGGACCTGTCTGTAAAATTTGAGCTAAGTCGGACTTCGTTTGGTAGGTATCGGAAGAAGGTTTCAGTTTTTATTGTAGGTAAATATTAAAAAGAGATTTTCGAGCTCGATTTTGGCGAATGAACTCCGATTCGAAATCTGAAAGTGTCGTTAGGTTTATATGATTATTTGTGACTTTTGTGAACTTTCGAAAGTGAATTTCGAGGTTGTTCGGCTAGTTTCCATTAAAATGCCGAAAGTTAAATAATTTGATCTTTTCCGTCTTAATTCGCATTTGAAGTTTCGGGAGTCCGATTTGAGATCCGTCTTAGCAAGTGTGTTACATATATTTTGAATAACTTACTTGAGAAATTAGGGATCATTTCAAATTTCGTAGAGTTCCGTTTTAATTTTCGTCGCGAAAAGAAAAGAAAAGAAAATAAAATAAATGAAAGTAAAAAGATAAAAGGAAAAGAAAGAAAAAGAAAGGTCAATGGCGTTGCTACATTTCCTAGCAGCATTAAAAACAGAAACAGAAGCGAGAATTGAGAAGAGAAGACGCAGCAAGGGAAAAAATGCCTGAAAATGACAAAATAGCCGGAAAAAGTAGAATTTTCACCCCGAAACATTTAGGTAATGATCTTAATGCATTATTTGAGTTTATTACATGTGTTTGAGTATATAAAACATTATTTTAATTAGTTCAACTGATAGTTTAAAGGGTCAATTGGACCCCGATAATGGAATTGATTATATATTCGTACTCAATGAATTATGGGCAACATATAAATGTAATTTATTTAGGGTTTGGTTATGTGACTTTGAACCATGTACATAGGTCTAGCCTACGTATTGCGTATGCTAATGGGTAACAGGTTCCTAACTGGATTGCCCTAAGATGTGAGGAATGAAGCCATTAACCTAATTTGATATATTTTCTGCTTATTGAATAAGCAGGATCGTTTGACAGTGAATCCAAAGGATAAAGCGGTTGTTGAGTAGTAATAAAATAAGGTAATTGTTTATATCCATTTTTTTTGGATGCCCTTGGCCTTGTGGATATTCTACCACGTGTTTCTTACGTGTGTAGCTGCTGATAGGCGTACTCATTGCGCCTTTGCTTTGAATTTACATTGTATATTGTATGTTATGCCCTATTGTTGGTATTGCATTGAGCATATGAGCATTGCACTCTGGTTTTGAGCATTGCATATACTTCCCGGTAATCGATGAGAGTGCTGAGCCGATGAGGGTCATTATTGCATATACTTCCCGGTTGGTGATGAGAGTCCCGTGCCGGTGAAGGGTCATTGTTGCATATACTTCCTGGTAATCGATGAGAGTCCCGAGCCGGTGAAGGGTCATTATTGCATATACTTCTCGGTAATCGATGAGAGTCCCAAGCCGTTGAAGAGTCATTATTGCATATACTTCCCGGTTGGCAATGAGAGTCCCGCACCGATGAAGGGTCATTATTGCATATACTTCCCGATTGGCGATGAGAGTCGCGCACCGGTGAAGGGTCATTATTGCATATAATTCCCGGTAATCGATGCGAGTCCCGAGCCGGTGAAGGGTCATTATTGCTTATACTTCCCGGTAATCGATAAGGGTCCCGAACCGGTGAAGGTATCAGGCACATGTGACTGCGTTGCATCATACTGCATTCATCCCATTTCATTGCACCGCATGCTGACTAGTGTGTGACTATTGTGTTGTGCTTTTTGTATGCGGCATGTATACCATGTTGTGGACATATTTCAGTTTGTCTATACGTTTCTGGCTATTTAGTATCCTTAATTGGTTTATATGCTTTAGTTATATGGATCGGGTCGCACGCCGCAACAGTATAACTATACGGATCGGGTTGCACGCCACGACAGTATGAACATGTGGAATGGGTTGCACGCCGTGACAGTATTATGTTCAGGATACTTAAAAACCTATATGTTCTGCCTATCTTATGCCCCTAGTTGTTTGTGAATTTATGGTTCCATACGTGTTTCTGATTATTATCTGGTTCTGCTTTTTTTACAATTTAAATAAGAGAAATTTAGTTTATCTGCTTCTCTTCTCCCTGGCTAGCTATCCTATTCTTTGAGGTAGCTAGTCTGCCCCACTTATTGAGTCTTTTTGACTCACCCTTATTTGTTTTTTGTTTCTTATCTATTTATTTCGTTTCGGCGGGTTCGCTTTAGGGTTGAGTTCGCCACGTTATTCAGGAGCGAAGACGACTTCAGCTGTCAAGGTGAGCCAGCTTTTATTCCGGATGGCCACCAGATTTATCTTTATTACTTCGGTTTTATTTTGCTCCCTTCAGGAGGTATTTGTCTTCCTTTGTACTCTTAGATGTCTAGTATGGATAGCCGTAAACCTAGTACGTTGGATAGTCAGCTGTAATTTCTCTTGTACAGCTTAGAGGTATCAGTATGTCAGTGCTTTTTCTAAGTCTTGTTCT
Source organism: Petunia axillaris subsp. axillaris (assembly GCA_029990575.1). Taxonomy (NCBI): domain Eukaryota; kingdom Viridiplantae; phylum Streptophyta; class Magnoliopsida; order Solanales; family Solanaceae; genus Petunia; species Petunia axillaris. The sequence continues at coordinate 140,446,221 of JARKNS010000004.1, forward strand.
TATTTATGAATTGAATTATATTTATTTTCCTAATTTAATTGGTAAGGGTTCGCCCGACAGGTCTAGGAGGGATGTCGGGTGCCCGCACGGCCTAGCCGGATTTCAGGCCGTGTCAGGTAAGTAGTAGTCGAGTGCCTGGGCTCTTGTTAGATGCAGTATTATATGTATATAGACGATTTACTTCGTAGTCTTCACCTTTATATCTTCTGTTCTTATCTGTTTATTTTAGATATGCTTTAGCGTTGTCTTTCTTTCTAGCATTATACTGTTGTCTTGATTTTCTACGTATTTTTCTAAAATATCTTTATTTTCCTAGCCGAGAGTCTATAGGAAATAGCCTCTCCACCTTGGTGGGGGTAAGGTCAGCGTACATCCTACCCTCCACAGATCTTACTTGTGGGATATATTGGGTATGTTGTTGTTGTTGTTGTTATTGGATATATTTTCACAGTTTGTGGATGAGCGATATCTTGGAAGTCGTCCAAACAAATATTAATTGCCCGATATTCAACGGAAGCTGAGTTTATTGTTTTAGACAAGGCTGGTGAAGAAGCTGAATGGCTCCGACTTGGATGATATTCCATTTTGGCCCAAGCCATTGACACTGATTTGCATACATTGCGATAGTCAATCGGCTATAGGACAGGCTAGGAGCTTCATGTATAACGGTTAAAATGGTCATATGCGACGAAGGCATAAGACCATTAGACAACTACTCTCTAGGGTAATTATCACCATTGACTTCGTAAGGTCAAGTGATAATGTGTTGGATCCGCTTACAAAAGGCCTAACTAGAGAGGTAGTTGAGCGATCATCGAGGGGAATGGAACTATGGCCGAGGACACATCATCATGACGGTAACTCTACTTAGAAGACTGAGATCCCAAGATCTAGGTTCAAGGAGTATACAAAATTGTGCATGACGGTTCAACATTGTGAGCTTAAAGTTTTAGTCCATTCTCGTGATGAGACAATGTTCAAGTACCAAGGATAAAATGCTAAAGGTGCTTTTTAATGATTATCTAAGTTTGATATTAGAATTATTAAATAGTATACATCTACGGGATTACACGTTTAGAAATCACCTATGTAAGTGTAAAATGGAAGCTGCTTCAAGGAGAATTATGTAAGGCGAATTCTCTATGCACTTATGTGACCATGCGGTGTCCATAGCTGAAACGAACACAACGATAAGAGTCAAAAAATGGTAAAGGATTAATTGTGTGACATACATTGTCTAGGTATACACCAAAGTTCAACGGTTCAAATATATCAAATCTACTGATTGACCGAGTATATCTGACGTATATTCACTACAGAAAGTTCAAAGGGAAACCCGCTTATCCTGATACAATTAATCCTTGTTGCGAATCACACATTTTTGTTCATGCATGTTCCATAGTCAATCCCCATTCATGTGGGTGATTACTGGGTTTTTTTTGGAAGTGAAATAGAAGGTGAAGTGATGTGAATGGGAAATAGAGGGAAAATGAAAAGTTCCTACGTTCTCAGAGGGACCCCCAGACATGCCGGAGCCTAAGAGGTCTATCAACATAATAGTCGGTGGTCCGACGCTTCTTGTTGACTCAAAAGACGGTGAGGTAGCACCAGAAGGGGACCACGACAGTGAAGAGATGATCTTATTCAGTGACGAGGAAAGCACTAGATGCAACATTCCTCACCACGATGCTTTAGTTATAACACTCCAGATAGAGGATACATACATCAAGTGCGTCCTAGTCAATGCCGGAAGCGCTATGAACCTTATTAAATGTGACACCCTACAAGCGATGGGAGTTGAAGGCAAAATTGTTCAGTGTGTTTATACCCCGGCATGCTTTAACAACTCCTGTGAAAATTCTGTCGGGGAAATCAACCTCGATACACATATTCCGGGAGTGGGTTATGTTTCTTCTTTTCATGGTATAAAATGAGGAGTTCCATACAATGCAATCGTAGGATGGACGTGGATTCACCAGGTTAAGGCAATGCCTTCTACTTGGCATCAAAAACTCAAATACTCTACCAAGTGGGGAATAAAAAAGATCAATGTAGATCAGGGGGCAGCAAGGGAATGCTATACCGCAGCGGTCCTAGGGGCATCTGACCCCGAAGAAGCACTGAAGGTGGACTTCCTGAAATTAATTAAGACCTCGAAACCTCAATCAACCAAGATTACGATTCCGATCGTTCAATTGATTGACGTGTCTTCGAAGAGGGGATGGAGTAGGGCACCTGGAAGTATATTTCTTTTCAGCCTTTACTTCTATTTAGTTTCTAGTTTCTTTAAATTTTGATCACAATATTTACATACTCATTAGTCATGTTACGGGTCTTCACCCACAACCGTTCAGGCCATGCACCCTTATTCGTCAATAAAACTACTATTTTACTTAGTCAGTTTTACAAATTACAATTCAGATCCATCTACGATCCAAATATTCATAGCAGCCGCCAAACTCAAGTTGAAGTAATACACTCACTTTTCGTGACAAAAAATAGGGTAAACTACTCGTTTGGAGCTATACCATGTCTAACTCAACCACTCGGCATTATTCGTAATTTGAACTCGTCACATTTGCACCTACATATCGGTGGGAACGGCCGCATAGTGCCAGAAAGTCTTAAAATACTCGAGTAAACAAGAAAACATGTTTTGTATTGGAACACAAAAATGCACCGTTTCCACACGGGCTGAAGTTGTCCTATTGTAGGTGCAAAACAACCGTCTATCACAGACGCAATGCAAGCCACCAAATACTGGCGCACACATCGGACGTAATTGCCCAAGTAGGCTCACTGACAAACATTCTAAATATTGGAACATACACGACGTCCGAAAGCCGCTTAACCTTTAAGCCTGCATGCTCATGAGGACTCAATTTAGCAAGGACATTACTTAATTTTTTACGATAGAAAATATAATCGTCACAAACAAATTAACAAGTAATTCAAGTTAAAAGCCTCAAAACGGGCCCAAAATCATATTATAACACCCGTAAAACACAGGAAATTGTTCAAAATTTAGATGCAAAAAAATCTTAAGCATCAAGGGGGGAGGATTTCTATTCCTCTCGGGGGACTCCCTTCAGTGGCAACACTCTACTATCTCACCAGCTGCAGATTCCCTTGCAAACGCTTTATCTCCCCTCTCGCCACAAGCCTCTTCAGAACCTTCTTCAAGATCAGACCCTATTTGAGCATTTTCTTGGGCAACAAGCTCGGTCTGCGAAACAATCTCAGCCTCCAGGTCTATGCTAGGGTCGTCAGGAACTCGAAGAAAGATGGCTGGGGCAGCCGTGATATTAGCACGATCTATTTCAGCTATGCGACGAGCATTCAAGGCATTTATATGTTCATTCGTATCTTTCTCCTTGAGGTGAGCATCATTGAAAAGTTTACCGCGAACCTTCTCCAAGGACGCCAATTTACTTTTCAGCCTATCAGTCTCATCTTGAAGGAAGGCGGAAAGGCCCCTAGCATCATGGAACTCTTTTTAGCAGCCTCAATCCTCTCATTCACCCTAGACAACTTTTGTTTAAGAGCCTCCATAACTGCTTCTAGGCGGGCCACATTCTTGTGCTGAAGCTGTTCTGATTTGGCCTCTGTAAGAGAAGATTGGAGGCTTTCCACGGTCTGTTTGTGCTTGCGGATCTCATTGATTAAAGCCTCATCAAGGTTTTTGAGTGATTCCTATTGATAAGCTCTGCGCGTAATGTAAAGCTCCTCTCTCAGCCGTCAACTTCCTCCACGAAAGGCTGTAGGATAGTAACTTGTCTTAGCAGGGCTTCATTCTCCTCTTTTAGGTTCTCATCTGAGCCACCTCGACAGAATATTTCATGATAAACCATCAACTCCTGGATGAATGTTGAAGCAGATATTCAGCGGAGTGAGAGTAAAAATCGACTCGTAAGATGTTGAAAAGTAGAAAACAGAAGTTTACACGAAGAGAGCAACCAGTGTCGACCTCAAGCAATTTCTAGCGACGGTAGCCAGCAAGATGTCTTTGTTCGTAAGGGCCGATCAACTCAACGGCGTGGTCTGTCAAAACCCTTGAGGTCTTGTACAGGTTAACTCCCGCAGCAATGGGAATAACAACCTCACGGGCACCATTCACATGTTCAACCACAACATCCGCATCCGTCACCACCTCCTTACCAGGGGGACGCTGGAGAGAGTTGGTCGCCTCGGGGACCGGAGTCAAAATACTAGGCTCTACATATTTATGAAAAAGGTATTAGCTCATGAGGAGCAAAAGGAAAGTGTGCTGGTGATGCATGGAATGAAGAACAAACCTGATAACTAAGGCTCAAGGTGAACGGTAGGAAGCACCACTTCGTCTTCCACGACGGCTTCTTCACCGGCCTCAGGGAACTCATCTATCAGGTATCTACGCTTCCGTGTAGACGGAACAGGCTCAGCAACAACAGAAAAGAGGGTCTCAACAACCTCCCATGAACTCGGGGGACTTTGCACTCACCATCAGAAATCACCAAATGTTCACTAGCTGTCACTACATGATCAAGCTTGGATCTTTTTCTCTTCGAAGAGCGGAAATTGCCCGCCCTCTCAATGATTCTCCCTCCAGATGCCCACACATCGGGCAAGGGAGCAATATACAGGGTGACGATTTTTATCTCCTTCAACGGGGGCATCTCACGGTGAGAGAACCCTGAAAGGAGGAGGTAACGAAGACAACTGGAGCTAAAGTTCAAAAGAGAAATTCAGAAAAGATGACTTACCATGGTCTTTTGCATGCCGATCGTGCTCGTTAGCCAAAGATGTGAAAGTCAATAAATCAGGGGGTTTCTCGCAAAGATTGCAGTAACCCACATGGTTAACTCATCATGGGTTAATTACATACCAGTCACATAATTCACTGAGGAAGATGCAAAGTTAGTTCAGAAAAGTAAAGGACGTGAAATGTATGAAATAAAAGCGCAAGAACTTACATCTCCTATTGAAGAACTCTAGGAAGGGAAGAGAGGATACAATATTCGACGCCCTCACCGCTACATACTGATGAATCCAGCCACGATCTTTGGAGTCTTCACTATTGGGAATCACGCCTTTCTTCCCCCATTTGATGAACATCAGCATACCCACCTTGTGGAGATGGGGAAAGTAGAAAGCAATAAGGTGCCAGAAGGAAAACTTTACCCTGGCACAAGTGAACTAGTACTGACACCAATCGCCATACGGGGGGGGGGGGGGCTACTTGACCCAGCCATATATTGTATTGGTGGCATATCTCTTCAACAACCGAATGAACGCGCTTGTTGAGGCGCAGAGTGAAAGGGTACGTATGGACCATCAAGTAACTAGCACGGTGGTAGGAAATTCTTTCTTCAGCAGAAGGAACAATGATGTCAATTACTTCAGGCCACTTACAATTGAGCTTGATACGAGTTATATCACCCCTCACAACTACATACGGATAGCACTCAATAGAAAGGTTGCTATTTTCACCTTCCTGCTTGGGTGTTTGACCCTGCATTCAGCCATCACCTTCAAAGTTAAAGGTGGTAGGAAGATAGTATAGGGCTCTCAATTGTGCAAAGAGGAAATTTGGTCCTTGTGCCAATGCTAAAAGATGGAATTATTATTAAGGCTGGAAGAAGGTTTGTCATCTGGAAGGAAATTCTCAAAACTATTTGAAGATCGATGAAAAAGCCTCTACGCTTACATCGTATATATACACGCCTATGAGGATACTTGAATGAGAAGCTGAACAATCTTGGTCACGTGGGATCGTAATTATGAGAAATTATGATTATTGCGGTTTACATGTGTTGACACCTAAGTTTGTCCCTCCTTTTTCTATAATTGGCCATAATTTAACTTAAAGATGCAATTGAACTGTTTGAGAAAATTTGCATTAGAAGGCATGCGTTTACTTGCGTTATCCTTTATTTATACGTTATATACATAATTGAGGCTATCTTATGTAATTTTACATTGTTTAGGCTATTTTTTCAAAATGTGGTTGTTTGTGCAATTTTATGCATTTGATAAATATTTGTGACTATATATACTTAATTAATATAATTTGTATCCCAATTTTCTTTTATGTGTGCAATTTGGTTTCATTTGTCTTACTTTATACAATATATATACATATTTATATTTTTAATTATTTTGCACCTAATAATTTAATGTTGGTCCAATTTTATTTATACACTACCAATTTCATTTCATAATTTGAAGTGTTAAGACTTATTTTTGAACCTAGACTAATTACCTAACCCACTTTATTTCTTTTGTATATTCCTTTTAACTTAAACCAAAAGCTTAACCAAATATATTCATTTTTTATAAAATTTTGAAAAAGAATATTTTTCAAATTCACCACATAATTACTTGCCTTTTTTAAATATTTCTTTTAAAGAGTATTTCTTTTTCTACACAACTTTTCAAGCCAAACACAAGGGGTCCCAATGTTTAAAACAAAATCCCTTCATTCTCTCTCCATCATCTCCCTATCCAATCCTCCAATTCTCTCTCTAAATCACTCTCCTCTCCAATGTTCCCCAAAAGTCATGCCATATCTTTGCGTTTCCAATATGGATCAGGTGAGAGGGAGAAGGAAAGGAAACATTGCCCGTTAAGAGCTTTTAATTATTTAAGACACTATTGGCACACTTTCCCAAAAAAAAAAAGAACAGGTACATTATACACACCCCATTTGGTCTTCTTCTTCATTCACACAGATCCATATACACATACAATACCAGTGAAAGATTAAAAAAAAAGGCAAGCAGAGAGGGAAATTAGAGTCAAAGGCAGAAACGAGCGGTAGCCAAAACCATCAACACCACCGACAGAAACAGTGAGATCGGCGGCGACACTGAATATTGCCGGAAATGCCCCTTCGCATCCGAACTCTGTTCTCTTCCGTTCTCCTTGATTTGTTACTGGAACTAACGGGGGAAGTGGTGGAGTAGTAGCAACGCTACTCCTGCGCCTCTTGTCTGAACTCTGCACTGTTCGTGTACCACATTCACTGGAAAAAACCATCGTTGGGACCTTTATCTCCTATTGTCCTTTATTCTCTGATATGTTATTGGGACTGAAGGAATTAAAAGAAGATGGTGGAAGTAGAGTCGTAGTGACATCTCTCCCTGCTTATCGGTGACGACTGGTGTCGCTCCTCTTCTCCTCCGCTTTGTCGCAACTATCATTATTCCACCATCGAATTTTGACCAGCGACTCGTTTTGGCCTAGCAGCCGTTGCTTGCGATCTGTCAATCACACTCTTTCGTTGAGTCGTTGCATATGCTGCTACTTTGTCCCGTTTCCATCACTCGGATGATTATTGTGCTAATGCTATAATTTTGATCTTGGTCTGCTATATATGTTACTCGTTTTCTAGTTTTACTTTGCAAATGCCAATTACTTACTGGGTGTTGCTTTTATGCAATTTGGATATCATTTCTTTGCGTATGAAAATATTGATCCTGAGGCCTTCGCACTGATTTGAACGGATACTACACCGTTAGGCTAATACAATTCCTGTTATTTGTCCCTTACGTATCCCAAAAACAAAATGATAGGCGATGACGATAACATTTATATACATCGTTACGAAAACAAGCGGGATAGGCAACGAGATCTGCACTTGGCATGGCAACACGACCGGCCAGCATGTTTGCAGCCGTGATGGTATCCTTGACCCCTATCACCCAATCTGAGCCTAAACTTTTACAAAAATTATTTTCTCTTTATATTCTTCTTTTTACTAATGTTATTATCATTATTACTATTATTTTTTTGGTAACTAACAAGCTTTATTAATCACCAAAGTGAGTTACTTACAAATCAAGCTACATTATCACACGTAGCTTCGGTCTAAATAGAAAACAAATCTACTCAAACTAATACTAGCCTAATACTGCAAAGACATTACAAATTCAAAACGCTAAGTAGGCTATATTACAAGTCAAAATATGAAAAACACTCTAAAACTTCAAGCTAGCTAAGTGACTTTTTAGAGCTACTGGAGCTCGCAAACAGCTAATACATGCTATACTTTTTGCCACATTCTTCCACTCTTTCTCTTTAGTCTCAAACAATCTTGCATTTCTTTCTATCCAGAGTACATAAATGAACTCTGTGTACACAATCTTGAGCAAATGAGTCTGAGTTGTCTTCCCCTTTGTCTTCTTCAGTATCCACTCCTGGAAGCTCTGCCAATCTTATATTACAGGGTCCTGTTGCTGGATCCAATCTGCCAACTGCTTCCATACTTTCCTTGCATACTCACACCCCTGAAATAGATGGTCTCTAGTTTCCCTGGCCTTACAACAGAGTACACAATTGTCTGCTACATTCATCCCACATGCTATCAATCTATCCTTGGTGTGGAGCCTGTTTTGTAGGCGTAACAACATGATGAAAACAGCTTTAGGCCTTGCCTTGTTAGTAAATATAAGACCTTTCCATTGAGCCCTGAAGTGATCACGTATCAGTTGCAAATAGCAATGTCTGATCATGCTTCCTGATGTTGACTTGAAGTTCTAGGCATATTGTAGGCTCTCTCTTGCTGATACTATCTTTCTCACCATCCAGGAAGCCTGCTGAGTCTTGGCTTCCTGAATCTGGTGATTCTTGATATAATAAGAATGAATCCATTTTATCCATATTTTATCAGCTTTATTTACAATATCCTAGCATATTTTGATTCCGCAGCCTTGTTCTACAGTTTCAAGTTTAGCAATCCAATTCCTCCAGCTGATTTAGGTAAGCACATTTTGTCCCATGCAACCTGGGCTTTCTTTGATATTGACCCCATACTTGACCAGATATAGCTTCTACAACGACTCTCTATCAGCTTCATAATCTTTGCAGATAGTACAAATAACTGTGCCCAGTAAACTTGGACTCCAAATAGGACAGCCTTAACCAATTGAACTCTCCCAGCATAGGTGTTGCTCCCAACGCACACGCAAGTATACGCGGTCGACAAGTAATAAAATGATAAGTAGAGTATCGTTCCCACGAGGACTATTCAGACTGACGCTTAACAAACAATTTCTAACTACTATTCAGGGATCTTTTTCCAATAGTGAGAGTTTTTATTAACTAAGAGCAATAATGTAAAATGGTAGAAGTGAATTCAAACAATGGAGTAAACAATATTAATGAGACGGTCCAGGGTTAGAGTTACGAACAATCCAGTTGAGTTTTCCAATTGATTCAACTTCTTAATTCCCGGATTACTAACTAACAGATTAAATGTACCCGTGAAAACCTTTCGATTCTTCACGGTCTATGCAGGCTACTTCAATCCCTATATGTCTATGGGTTGAATCACGTGCATGCATAAACGAATTCTGTAATTAGTTAAGCTAGGCGAGCAAGTATATGTCTATCCTACTCACAAATTGGTTCTCCGATGCCCGGGTTCACAATCTAGCCCTATTCTTTCTTATTGCATTCATAAATTCTCTCTTTCGAGTTCAATCTAAAAACCATAGATAATGCATAATTATCGAGCTCTAATAATTAAACAAGTAAAATCAAGAAAGAACAAATAATCTGTTACGGGATTCAATTAATGGAAATCAATCTTCATACATCAACTTTCATGAAATACTCTAACCCTAGAACGAGAGATTTAGCCACGTATAATCATAATCACAAGGCAGTGAATTGATGAAATAATGATGTAATAGATTAATGGATAAAAGAATAGGAATTAAACCCTTGTTCAATGAAGTATGGTTCTGTCAAGTTGCTCCAAAGTCTGAACTCCCTTCAAAAACTAAGTAAAAAGAGTATTTATAGTGTTTACAAAGGCCTAGTAATAAGTTACGCCTAAGCCTAGACGAAGTAGGAAGTCCAAAAAGGCTCCAGGGGCGCTGTAGCTGGCGCCCCGCGCCCAACTAGGCAGATCCCATCGAAATCCACGCGCAATAGCCACGCCCCGCGCTGAAAAACGCGCTAGAAGCTGGGCGCCATAGGGGCGCGGCGTGCCACGAACCGCGCTAGGCAGATTCTGCTTTTCCTTGCTCTGCAGCTCGCTTCGTGTCGTGTCTTCGTGTGCTCGATCCAATTCTCAATCAAAATCCAACATTTTCTTGCTCGATCATGCTCTTTAAAGCTCCAATTGCACTTCATAACGACCTACACACATACGACACAATATCAGTGCAAAATTACATTCATTAATTAGAAAACGGGTGAATAAAATACTCAAACGTGAGGAAATATTAAGGAAATATAGGCGTAAAATGCCAAACATCACCACCCCACACTTGAACCTTTACTCGCCCTCGAGCAATCACAAATAACTTCCCAACCTAGGTAGAACAGGTCTGCCTATGACTATGGTTGATACCGATCATTGAACAAGTACACACATGACTACTATGGGTCCAACAAACATGCCAACAATTTATCAAACATCAAAAACATGAGAACGACCACCCCAAGATAGCTCAAATGCACAAATTCAACTCATTGCAACCATGCTCCCACAAAGTCACACTTATCTACTCAACCAAGAAGCCACAACTTCACCTATCTCATGCAAACCATGTGCCCTCACCAAAATGAAGCAAGAGAGTGTCCCCCAAATATCACACACAACAATGAATATCAAGAACAGAATGGGGACAATAGCATAGAAAGAATTCACTCACTCTCATGAAAATCTCACACGTCACACACGATGTACCATAGGCTTGCCCGTAGTGTAGGACTCCACTAATGTATGCTCACTCCAGTTGGGATTAACTAGGACTTTAAAAAGGTTGTAATGTAGGCTAAGGGACTGGTAGGATACATATGGGTAATAGTGACTACCTCTCTAAGCACTTTAATACATCACAATACAAATTAAGCACAAGTCTCATCAAAACCACCTATTCCACCAAACCAATAAATTTCACACACCTTTTTTCAACAAGCAGCAAATTTTCTTTTAAGCACAACACTAGCAAGGATGGATATTTTGTTTCTCTTTTCTCTTTTTCTTCAAATTTTTTCAGTTTTTTTTTTCCTTTCTATTCAATTTTTTCCAACCCTTGCCAATGCTCATAATCAACTACTTCACAATTCCTCACATATTCCCTTCATTGGTTCCACTCAAAAACCTCCCAATATTTCAACCACAAACTCCACAATAATATCACATTATCAATTAAAGTGCTTAAGGAGTAAAGGTCCAAAAGAAAGTAATTTAGAACAAGTGGATAGGCTTGAGGCGTGGGTGCCAACAAAAAGGTCAATATGGAACATAACAATCAAGTCCAAAGGTGTATACAAAAAGGGTAGGCAAATCAAAAGAAGGCCTGTATCATTTTCCGACTAGAGCAAACCTAGGATTTCACTTTGCATACACACGAGGCAAGTTCTAGACACCAATATGCAAACATGGAGTACAAATAGTATATGCCTCACAACACACATTGCACTTGATCCACACAAAACGGTTCCATCACAACTCTCAATCAAGCAAATAGAGTGCAACTTGTGAAAAATTAAGCATTAATGCACAAAGGTTCACAACAAAGCCAAGCGAGTGGATTCAAGCATCTCAAGGGGGTCATTCCATTTTTTTTCTACGCATGCATCTCAATTTAAAACCAAAGGACACCACAAATAGCACATGGAACAAGTTCAAGTCCACCGGTATCAAATAAATCAAAAGCACCTAGCATTCCACCTATTCCTTTCGTCTAGGGCCACCTAACAACTAACTACTCTAATCCTAATAAAAATAAAAACTACCCGGTTCAAAGGCCTCCCCGTGGAAAAGAACCGAGGCCATAAGAAAAACCACGGGGTGGATGACATGTACCACTAATAAAGACTAAAAAGAAAATCTTTTTGAAAATTTTTCATTGGTTTTCTAATTTTTTTTTCATTTTTTTCATATATTAAAGCAGGAAATAAATAAAAATAAAGTCAAGTGACAAAAAAAATCCTAACGGTACATGCATCTCTAACCTCAAAAATAAAGGGGAGCTCCCCCACCCCACACTTAAAACAAGCAGTGTCCTCAGTGCGACAAAGAAGAAAGTGCAAGAGTAAAGGAAACTTCCCTGAAGGCCAGTCGGCCTACAATGGGTGGTGCGTTGGAGTGCGGTCCTAATTCTCCTCCTCCACATCTGTGGCACCTCCCTCAGCATCTGTCTCCATAGCCTCACTGTCCGGATCACGGTCAACGATGTCCGAATCAGTGTTCTCATCCTCCTCCGGGGGCAGCACCACTGCTTGAGTCATACCCAGCAGGCGTCTCGAAGACTTCAATAAAGGAACTGTGCGATCAAGCGCAGTCATATCCATACCAGCCTACCGGGCCATGTGCTCCATCATCAAGTACTGACATGCAGACAAATTGGCGTCTGTGTCCTGCCACTCGTCTGCCGTCAGTCACACTGGTGCAGTGGTGGTCACACTCTTCACCGCGGTGATATCAAAAGGCTTCTCAATGTCGGGGATAATGCGATCCCCGACCTCATCAACTGGGACTCCAGCCTGCTCCAGATACCGGGTAAGAATGTTCCCAAGATACAATCGACTACATGTCTTCGACTTCCTTTGCTCGCTCATCACCTTTAGCATGTAGTAGCCAATGTTAACCGGCCTCCCGGTCATGAAAAAGTAAATCATGCACGCCCGAGTCTTGGTGACCTCGGAATACTGAGACAAAGGCAGGATGCGTGCATTGATCAACCTCATCCACACTCGAGCTATCTTCAAAAATTGCGAAAAGAATATGTGTTTGTGTCTTCCTGTCTCAGTTAGCTCCCACCTATGAGTGGAGCTCTCACCTCACAATGTCTCTTGCATAGCCTTGTAATCAGGCCTCTTAATAAAGTCCTTCAGATCATCATAATCTGGGTCCTCTACCCCCACGGAAGTTTTCAATGCAGTGTGATCCAATCTCACCTTCTCACCCCGAATAGAGACCATATCATCATCTTTCCATGCTTCATCTAGGTCCCAATTGGCATAGATCCCCTGTACTAGGTTGAGGTTAGCATGGCCCGGACTCTCAAAGACCGAGTCCCAATGCAAGGCGTGTATAGCATCACCCACACCTCGACACTTTTGCATCAATCTCCTCTTATCAATGCAAGCCTCACACTCTTGTACCAAGCTTGGCATTCACCCTTCTTCAAAAAAGAGAGGCCGAACCTCGTCTTACCACTGGGCCTTGTGATAGGCACCGCATCTTTAGGAACTCTAGCCTTGGCCTTTAGCTTGGCCGATGCCTTGCCCTTTGCTTTGCTCGATGAAGGCCCGACTTGGAGTGATCTTTTAGGAGCCGAGGCGGAGGCAGAGCTCAGTTTGTGGGGTGTTACAACCATGGTGCCTACATCAAACAAAAATACCAATGTGAGATTTCAATTCAAGCACAAAGTTAATTGGGTGGGGCACCACCCCACACTTATCGCTCATTCTATGTATCAACAATTCAACTCATAACCACGAGCAACCCCACACTTAGCAAAAACTAGCATTGCACAAATTGCCACGGGTGTGGACTTCATGATCAAGCTAGTGGGGGTTACAAAATAGCCAATTCTATGCATGTGCGACATCCAATGTACAACTTAAGCCTAATTATACCATTGCTACTCAAGAATTTACAAGGTTAAGCAGTTTTCATAGTTGAGGCATTTTGTCAAACACTTGGTGTGCGCAATTTTCAACTTGCAAGTTCAATGGCTAAAGTAGTGTATCAACCCTCCCAAATTGTTGGGAAATCCCTTTTTACGAGTACACAAGCTAAACATGAATCACAATTATGAATCGAAGCAATTTAAGATCAATTTCTAATCACAAGCTTGCATACTAGTTGAGGAATTAAACATGGAAAGAGATTGTTAACTTACATGTAATGGAAAGAGAAGGGAGAGATTTACTTAATTGAAGAGGTTAGATTGAGTGGACAAGAACTTGTGATTAATTCCAAAAATTAAGAATGAGTTGGGTGAGTTTTTGGGAGTGTTTTGAGAGAAAATAATGAAGAAAAGGGGAGGGGATCGGGTAAAGAGGGGAAAAGGGAATCCGGGTCGCGGGTTAAAACCCGTTTGTACCCGGATTTTTCAAAAATTTTGCCGAGCGCGGTGGGCTCTGCGGCGCGGCACAAAGGCGCTCAGAATTCTGAAGGTTCTGCCCACCCTCGCACGATGAGAGGCGCGAGGCGGGCCAAAGGCGCCCAGTTTTTTTCTTCAGCGATCATCCAGGCGTGTTGGGAGGCGCGGGGCGCTCCCAAACGCGCCTGAGCATTATTTTCGTACCAAATTTTTGATTCCGAGTGCGACCCCAAGTGCGGGGCATGCCTCAAAGCGTCCCAGACCTCACAACAGATCAACTACATCTCATTTACCACTCCCGACAGCTACAAAAACGACACAACAAAACAAAAACTACGTGACACTATAAAACGCAAAACAACTAAACTATTACAAGTACAAACTCGGGTTGCCTCCCGAGAAGCGCCTTATTTAACGTCGTGGCACGACGAGTATCAATCATGGATCCCTCAAACTAATGGAGGTACGATGATTCACCGAACCTCCCCAATAATGCTTCACCCTTTGGCCATTCACCAAGAACGTCTTTTCCGAATCGGGGGCTCTCAACTCAACCGCTCCATGTGCGGTATTACAAACTACTTCAAACGGCCCCAACCATCTAGACTTCAACTTGCCCAGAAATAGCTTCATCCTCGAATTAAACAACAACACCAACTGCCCAGGCTCAAACTGACGACGGTCAATGTGCTTGTCATGCCACTTCTTTCTCTGTTCCTTATACAATTTTGCATTTTCATAAGCATGGAAACGGAATTCTGCAAGCTCATGCAAGTGAAGCATTCTCTTCTCGCCCGCCAATGACATATCAAGATTGAGCTTTTGAATCGCCCAATATGCTTTATGCTCTAGCTCAACGGGCAAGTGACTGGCCTTACCATAAACAAGCCTATATGGAGAAGTTCCAATAGGAATTTTAAATGCAGTCCGATAGGCCCAGGAGCATCATCTAACTTCATAGCCCAATCCGTCCTCGAGGCATTCACAGTCTTCTCAAAGATTTGCTTGATCTCTCTATTTGACATTTCCACTTGGCCACTAGTTTGGGGATGATAAGCAGTTGCCACCTTGTGGCGAACCCCATAGTTGGCCAACAATTTATTGAACAACCAGTTGCAAAAATGAGTACCTTCATCACTGATTATAGCCCGCTGTGTCCCAAAACGAGTGAAAATGTTTTTCTTCAAGAATTTTACCACCACACCCGCATCATTTGTTGGAAGTGCTACAGCCTCCACCCATTTAGACACATAATCAACCGCCACGAGAATGTATTTGTGGCCCATGGAAGGTGGGAATGGTCCCATAAAGTCAATCCCCCAACAGTCAAACAGCTCAATGTCCAAGATATTGTTCAAAGGGATCTCAGGACGCCTAGAAATAGTGCCCGTTCTTTGGCAACGATTACACTGCTTAACAAAAACATGAGCATCTCTAAAAAAAATAGGAAAAAGAACCCAAACTGAAGTACCTTTGCAACTGTTCGATCTCCACCAAGATGGCCACCATAAGGAGAGGAATGGCAGCTCTGTAGAATTGGCTCAACTTCTTCCCTTGGAATGCGCCTCCTAGCTAATTGGTCAGGGCCTATCTTGTACAAATAAGACTCATCCCACACATAAAATCTGCTCTCATGAAGGAGTTTGCGCTTTTGCTAAGCTGTAGCGCCAGGAGGAGACACATTACTCACAATTAAGTTCACCATATCAGCATACCATGGCACCTCGGCTGCAGCTAAAGCAAAAAGCTGCTCATCAGGGAATACCTCTTTAATCTCAGGCCCTTCATCTACATGATCTCTATTCTCCAGCCTTGACAAATGATCAGCTACTTGATTCTCAGTCCCCTTGCGATCTCGAATTTCAACATCAAACTCTTGCAATAGGAGAACCCATCGAATTAGCCTAGGCTTGGAATCCTTCTTCTCAAACAAATACCGGATTGCGGCATGATCAGTGTAGACAACAACACGAGTGCCAACCAAATAAGATCTGAATTTATCAAAAGCATACACTACAGCTAGCAACTCCTTCTCAGTGGTGGTGTAGTTGGATTGGGCTGCATCAAGAGTCTTGCTTGCATAATAGATGGAGTGAAAAATTCTTCCAATTCTTTGGCCTAGAACAGCCCCAATAGCATTATCACTCGCATCACACATCAATTCAAATGGCAAAGACCAGTCAGGCGCAATGATGATTGGTGCAGTCACCAACCTTTTCTTCAAATCTTCAAATGCCTTGAGACAAGCATCATTAAAGTCAAGTTTCACATCCTTCTCCAACAACTTGCACATGGGATTAGAAATTTTGGAGAAGTCCTTTATGAAACGCCTATAGAAACCTGCATGTCCCAAGAAACTACACACCCCCTTAACAGAGATAGGTGGTGGTAATTTCTCAATAGCCTCAATCTTCGCTTTATCTGGCTCGATCCCTTGCTTTGACACCTTGTGCCCAAGTACCATGCCTTGTTGAACCATAAAGCGACATTTTTCCCAATTCAGCACCAAATTTTTTTCTTCACAACAACTCAGCACAACGCCTAAATTCTTCAAGCAATCATCAAAGGAGTCACCAACTACCGATAAATCATCCATGAACACCTCAACAAATTTTTCCACCATGTCGGTGAAAATAGCCATCATGCATCGCTGAAAAGTCCCTGGGGCATTACTTAATCCAAACGGCATCCTCCTAAATGCATAGGTGCCATATGGACAAGTAAATATAGTCTTCTCTTGATCTTTGGGATCTATCACAATCTGATTGTAGCCCGAATACCCATCCAAGAAGCAATAATACTCGTGCCCAGCAAGTCTATCCAGCATTTGATCAATAAAGGGGAGTGGGAAGTGGTCTTTCCTGGTGGCCTTGTTCAGCTTTTGGTAATCAATGCAAATTCGCCACCCTATGACTATTCTAGTAGGAATCAATTCATTATGCTCATTCTTCACCACTGTCATGCCCCCCTTCTTAGGAACACATTGCACTGGACTCACCCACTTGCTGTCAGAGATAGGAAAAATAATACCAGCATCGAGCCACTTGATAATTTCTTTCTTCACCACCTCCTTCATGATTGGATTTAATCTCCTCTGCTGCTCTATAGATGGCTTATGGCCTTCCTCCAAAAGAATTTTGTGCATGCAGAAAGAAGGACTAATCCCTCTAATATTAGCAATGGTCCAGCCAATAGCTCTCTTGCGCTCTCGCAGCACTCTCAACACCTTTTCAACCTGCATATTAGACAATAAAGAAGAAAGGATCACGGGCAAGGTGTTACCCTCACCCAAATAAGCATAACGCAAATGCGCAGGTAAAGGTTTTAGTTCAAGAGTAGGAGCCTTCTCAATAGACGGTTTAGCAGGAGTTAAGGTCAACGGTCTATCAAGCTCCTCAAATTTCTTCCATCCTGGGATGAATTTACTCTGTATATTAAGAATCTCCACATATTCTTCAATTGCATCATCCTTCAGGATATCATCATCATCACACAAGAGTGCCCTTTCTAGAGAATCAACATTAGAGGCTAAGAATGACCTCTCATCAGCAGTCAACTCTTCATCTACCACTTTCACCATGGACAACTCTTCATAATGGGCAGGAACCTGGGCAGCTCTGAACACATTGAACACAGCTTCTTCCCCATTTACCTTCATAATCATCTTTCCAGCTCTAACTCTAATGACAGCATCAGCAGTAGCCAAACATTCTCTTCCTAATATGAGAGGAACCTCAAGATCAGCTTCTTAGTCAAGAATTATGAAGTCAACAGGCAATATAAACTGACCCACTTGTACAAGCACATCCTCAATAATCCCCTCGGGGCACGTCAAAGATCTATCAACCAGTTGTAGAGTCACAGTAGTTGGTCGTTGTTCACCCAGGCCTAGCTTTCTAAAAACTGATGAAGTCATTAAATTCACACTAGCACCCAAATCACGCAAAGCTCGTCCAACCTCATGCTCCCCAATTTTTAAGGGAATAGTAAAACTGCCAGGATCTTTCAATTTCTGAGGAAGCTTGCTTCTAGCTCTAGAACTGCACTCCTCAATGAGTGCAACTGTCTCGAACTCAGTCAGTCTTCTCTTGTTAGCAACAATATCCTTGATGTATTTAGCATATTTGGGAACATCCCGCAAAAGCTCCGCCAAAGGAATATTTACCTGAATCTGACTCAAGATCTCCAAAAATTTCTTGCATGCTGCATCAACTTTCTGCTTCTGAAGTCTCTGAGGGAAAGGTGGTGGTGGTCTCACAATAGCAGGCTCGGGCTGCTTTTCTGTCAGTTTCTCAGCTTCTTTCTCCACCTCTCCATCAGCATTAGACTCTAATTCACCAACAAGCTTCCTTGGCTTTGGGGGACCTACTTCTAGAGCTCTTCCATTCCTCAAAGTAACTGCTTGCACAAACTCCTTAGGATTTTTCTCTGTATCACTTGGCAAAGCACCTCGAGGTCTATTATTCTATGCTCCAGCTAGCTGCCCCATTTGTCTCTCAAGATCTTTCTGAGCATTGCTCAAATCTTTTATTGTTTGTGCCCGAGCTGCTGAATCATCCATGAGTTTTTGCTGCCCTGCAAGAATTTTTCTAAGCATATCCTCAACTGAATTAGGCTCCTATGGCTGAGCCTGCGACTGTGACCCCTGCTGTGGTGCATTTTGAAGATTATTTTGTGATCTCTCATTGCCTTGTAGCTGCTCACGGTTATCCCTCCAAGAAAACTTTGGGTGACTACGCCAATTGGTGTTGTAGCTATTACCATATTGATTGCGATTCTGACCCTGTGACCTGTTCTGGTTACCCACATAATACACTGACTCTGGATTAGATGGACAGATGTCGGTGGAATGATCATCTCCACAAACCTCACAAAAGACTTGAATTTGTTGCACTGGAGCTGCTTGTTGTTGAGTTTGCGGCAGAGCTAGCTTGCTGATTTGATCGGAAATAGCATCCATTTTCACCCTCAGCTCTGAAACTGCATCTAATGGAAGTACCCCAGCAGATTTTTGTGCAGTAACTCTACCACCACACTGGCAATCAGGATTGCTCTGCGAAAACTTGTCTAGTAAATCATAGATCTGGTCAAAATTTAAGGCCAATACTTGGCCTCCAGCAGCAGCATCTACCACGATCTAAGTATGCGCATTCAAACCCTCAACAAAAGTATGTGAAAGAACCTCATTCGATTGGTGTTGGTGTGGACAATCTCTCAATAAAGCTTTAAATCACTCCCAGACTGAATACAAAGACTCTCCTTCTATCTGTCTGAAGGACATAATTTCACTCCTCAGCCGGGCTGTCTTGGAAGATGGATAAAATTTAGCCAAGAACTTCTTAGCCAAATCATCCCAAGTAGTGATAGACCCAGGCTTTTCAGCCTGTAACCACTTCCTTATTGCCCTAATCAGTGAAAATGGGAACAACGTCAAGCGAACATAATCAGTAGGAACTCCCGTTGGTGTATAAGTATCACTGATCTCCAGGAAATTCTGAATGTGTTGCTGCGGATCTTCATGAAGTAATCCAGCATATTGCCCAGTCACATGCAGCAACTGAATCATGCCGGGCTTAATCTGAAAGTGCCCGTTGATAGCGGGCTTCACAATACTAGACGCCACTCCCCCCAGGCTGGAAAGAGCAACATCTCGCACCGCTACTGCTCGTTCTTCTGCCATTTCAGTGGGTAAGTAAGCAAGTACAATTGCTAGTGCTTCTCGGTCTCTCGCTTCTCTTCTCACCCTTCTCAAGGTCCATTCAGGCTCGGGATCAAGAGGTACGAGTGGTTCGTCCCTTCTATTCCTTTGCATGCAAAACCTGTTGCCTGAAACAGCACAAGAAACTCAACAAAAAAATTAAACCTGAATAGATAATACGTAATCGTTCAAAAAAGAAATTAGTCAATTATTAGTCCCCGGCAACGGCGCTAAAAACTTTTTGCTCCCAACGCACACGCAAGTATACGCGGTCGACAAGTAATAAAATGATAAGTAGAGTATCGTTTCTACGAGGACTATTCAGACTGACGCTTAACAAACAATTTCTAACTACTATTCAGGGATCTTTTTCCAATAGTGAGAGTTTTTATTAACTAAGAGCAATAATGTAAAATGGTAGAAGTGAATTCAAACAATGGAGCAAAAGTTGGTTGTAAACAATATTAATGAGACGGTCCAGGGTCAGAGGTACGAACAATCCAGTTGAGTTTTCCAATTGATTCCACTTCTTAATTCCCGGATTACTAACTAACAGATTAAATGTACCCATGAAAACCTTTCGATTCTTCACGGTATATGCAGGCTACTTCAATCCCTATACGTCTATGGGTTGAATCACGTGCACGCATTAATGAATTCTGTAATTAGTTAAGCTAGGCGAGTAAGTATATGTCTATCCTACTCACAAATTGGTTCCCCGATGCCCGAATTCACAATCTAGCCCTACTCTTTCTTATTGCATTCATAAATTCCCTCTTTCGATTTCAATCTAAAAACCATAGATAATGCATAATCATCGAGCTATAATAATTAAGCAAGTGAAATCAGGAAAGAATAAATAATCCGTTATGGGATTCAATTAATGGAAATCAATCTTCAAACATCAACTTTTATGAAATACTCTAACCCTAGAACGAGAGATTTAGCCACGCATAATCATAATCACAAGGCAATGAATTGATGAAATAATGATGTAGTAGATTAATGGATGAAAGAATAGGAATTAAACCCTTGTTCAATGAAGTATTGTGCTGTCAAGTTGCTCCAAAGTCTGAACTCCCTTCAAAAACTAAGTAAAAAGAGTATTTATAGTGTTTACAAAGGCCTAGTAATAAGTTACGCCTAAGCCTAGACGAAGTAGGAAGTCCAAAAAGGCTCCAGAGGCGCTGTAGCTGGCGCCCCACGCCTCGGAACGCGCCCAACTAGGCAAATCCCGTCGAAATCCACGCGCAATAGCCACGCCCCGCGCTGAAAAACGCGCCAAAAGCTGGGCGCCATAGAGGTGCGGCGCGCCACGTACCGCGCTAGGCAGATTCTGCTTTTCCTTGCTCCGCAGCTCGCTTCGTGTCGTGCCTTCATGTGCTCGATCCAATCCTCAATCAAAATCCAACCTTTTCTTGATCGATCATGCTCTTTAAAGCTCCAATTGCACTTCATAACGACCTACACACATACGACACAATATCAGTGCAAAATTACATTCATTAACTAGAAAACGGGCGAATAAAATACTCAAACGTGAGGAAATATTAAGGAAATATAGGCATAAAATGCCAAACATCAATAGGAGAGATTTCTAGCTGTCCAAGAGGTTATTTTAGTTGTTATCTTTTCCACCAGGGGTAACCATTGGGGTGTTTTCAACTTTTTAGAATCTAAGGGGCACTCCTAGATATCTAAAAGGCAATTCACCTTGAGTATAGCCAGTACATTGCAAAATCTGCTGCTTTATTTCTTGTGTCACTCCAACAAAATAAATGCAACTCTTTGCAGGATTGGCTTTTAGTTCTGAGGCTTTAGTAACCTGCATGAAACACTCATGAAGTGCTTTAGCTGAACTCACATCACCCTTAGCAAAAAGAAGAAGGTCATCTGCAAAACTAAGGGTGTGTGATTTTCAGCTTAGCACATTTTGGGTGGAACTTGTAACTTCTATCTTCATCCAATCCATCCAAAGTCCTACTCAGGTATTCCATGGAAATGGAACAAATAGGGGGAAATAGGGTTACCTTGCCTCCGACCCTTAGCAGCTTCAAAGGGTTCTATGTACTCACAATTTATGTTGATAGTATAGTTGATTGTTTTAACACAACTCCTGATCCATTGCATAAACCTCTGTAGGAAACCTAAGCACTCCATAACCTGGTCCAGATAGTCCCATTCTGCAGAAACATGGGCTTTTTGGAGATCAACTTTCAGCATCATTCTTGGTGAGATGCATTTCCTTGTGTAGGCTTTGGCCAGTTCATGTGCAAGAATGATGAAACCTGATTGTGCTCCACGTATGATGTGTGGCATGACTTTCTGCATCCTTGCTGCTAAGAGTTTGGCAATAATCTTGTATAGTACTATGCAGCAGGCAATTGGTCTGTACTCCTTGACATTTGTATGTTGTGACACCTTAGCAATTAGTGTCAGACTTGCACAATTAACTACTTTTTACAGGTTGGCCTTATCAAATAGTTCAAGAACTGCTTTATATATTTCCTGTTTTATCATTGACCATGCTATTTTAAAGAATAGAGGATTATTGCCATCTACCCTTGGAGCCTTATCATCACCTATGTCTTGCAAAGCTACATCAATCTCCTGGGTGGTAATAGGTTCACATAATAGTAATTGTTGTTGGTGGCTAAGTTTAGGTCCTCTTCTCATAATCTGCTGTTAACTGCAACTAGTGAGGTAGCTTTGGTCCCCATCAGCCCCTTGTAGAAATTTAGCAGCTCTCCTTTAATATCAGCTGGTTCTGTAAGAATTGTGCCTGCAACATCTGTCAGCTTATTGATATACTTTTTCTAGTTTCTCTCTTTCATAACTACTGTAAAGTACTTGTTGTTCGCATCCCCTAGTTTGATCCAGGTTGCCCTAGATTTCTGTTGTAAGATGCTTTCCTCAGTGTTGATCCACTTTTCCAGCTTCAGTAAAGTCAGTTTCTCTTCTTCAGCTTTTGCATATGCATACCTGGTTTGAAGCTCTTGCTGTATCTCTTGCCGTTCATTTCTGGCTTCCTCAACTTTGGTTGCTATGCCTCTGAATTCAGTATTGTTTAGCTGCTTAAACAAGGGTCTTAGTCTCTTCAATCCCTGCCAGATATCTCTCATTGGCCATTGGTCCAGCTTGCCTTCCCAACCCTTCTTTACTTTATCACTAAATTGATCATTGTCAGCCCAGATATTGAAAAACTTAAAAGGTATGGATGTGGCCTGCCTCATTGGAGCTACTCTGATCAACATATGGGCATGATCAGAGAAGTGTGGTAGTCCATATTCCACCTGGAGATGTCCATATAGTTGCATCCACTGGTCATTTTCCAAAGCTCTATCAATTCTGGTCAGCACTCTATCTCATTCTCTTTGATTATTTGTCCAAGTGTAAAATTCTCCTGCCCAGTCAAGTTCATGTAATTCTGCATCTGTTACACACTCTGTGAAATCCTTGATCTCTGATATAGTGATTGGATTGCCATATTTCATGTCTTGAATGTGTAGTGGGGCATTGAAGTCATCCCATATCAGCCAAGGTATTGAAATAGTGCTTGATAGGCTTCTCAGAGTTTCCCATAAAGTCTTTCTTTGTTCAGGGGTATTGTAGGCATATACCATTGTCATATAACAATTCAGCTGAGAGCTTATATTCCTCAGTAGTGCATGAATAAACTGAGCTCCCTTCTGATGAATATCAACTTGAAAGAATCTCTCATCCCACACCAACCATATTCTCTCATTGGTTGTATCTTCATAGTTTGTTGCATATTTCCAGCCTGGTACCACTGGTTTTATGATTGTTTTTTATTTTTCTTGCTTAACTCTGGTTTCACATAAGCCTGCAAGTGTAATCTTATTAGTTTGCAAATATGTATGTAACTCTCTTTGCTTATAACTCTTGTTCCCACCCCCTCAGATTCCATGCTAGTATATTCATATCAATATGTATGTCCCCCAATATCAAATGGCCTCAACACAGGCTCCATCTGACTTGGTTCCTGCAACACTGCATATCCATTGTGAGTTTGCACCTCTGGTCTCCTGATCATAGCTGCTAAGTAGCTCATTTGGCAGCTGGTAGGAGTAACACACTCCTCCTGCTTCTCCTTGTCTTTTTTCTCAGGTGTACTATTCACTCTAGGTCCCATGTCATGCTGTTTTTAGAGTGTTGTTTCCCCCATCTGGGAGATGAGTTGTTTGCTCATTCACGTGAGAGGTTCCTGCAATGTTTCCCTGCATTGCCACCTGGTTAGGGCCTGAGGTATCTGATTGATCATGGGTTACTTATGTAAACTTTCCCGGTCCTGGTCCATATTTGAGCTGGTGGTGCAGGTTGATTGCTTTTATTTGGCCTTCTTCTCCACTTAGGATGTTCAAATGGTTGTTCAAATTGCTGCTCATGTGTCCGACCATTATTCATTTCTGTGCAGCCATGCCCCAGCTTACAACACTTAGTGCGATAGTTAGGGGCCCAATCATACTCAACATGTTGCTTGAAACTCACACCTAAAGGGTCCATCACTGCAACTTCAGTAGGTAATTGCTTTGTGACATTTACTTCTATTAGCATTCTAGCATAAGAAATCCTAGTTTGCTTAGAGGTACATTCATCAGCTAGCATATGTATCCCAATAGCACTAGCAATTCTACTAAGTGAATTACAACTCCAACAATTTAGTGGTAGCTTAGGGAACCTTACCCACAAAGGGTTTCAGTTAAGAACTCAGTACTTATATCAAATTTAGGAGTCCATTGTTTTAAGATAATAGGCCTATCATTAATGGTATAAGGTCCAGATGAGAAAATTTTACTCATGTCATTCATGGAGTGAAATTTGATGATGAAGTAGCCTTCCTCGTGCAGGTACACCTCAGGAGCAGCTATTTCTCCCCAATTTTGCTTCACAGAACCATGAGATTGTAACCAGGTGAATCACCTACCACATATGCAATCAAGGCATATTTCCACTTCAAAGTTTCTCTTGCAACCTCTTCTTTGTCCAGTTCAACTACTGTGTTCCCCTCAACTATGGTTGAGGTGATATATGTGAGCCTCATACAATTCACAACATCTCTATTTCCAGTGAACAAAGATGCCAAATTCTTGGTTTCCTCCTTCCCATCGATTTCAGCTTCCTCCTCTAGGGTTTGAGCTAAGACCCCATTATCTTGAGCTAAGACCTGTTGCTCTGGTTGGGTCGTTTGAACCTTCAAAACACTCGATTGAGGGTCCAAATTACTATTAACCTCCATTAGTGACCTCTTCACAGTACTCGTAGACGCTTGTTTACTTAGTATTTGGATCCCGATTGCAGATCCACAGGGTGTGTTCACTGTAGTATTCAGTTGTTCTTTAGGGCTTTGTGACGGTACTCTGCCACTTACTGAGCTACCAATACTCAATATCTGGTTCTTTGGGGGTCGGCCTCTAGGCCTCTTCCCCGTCTTCTTCCCATCGGCCATGGAGAATCACAGGAGGCATACGTTTACTAACGTGCGCCTGGTCATGGACGAGAGAGATTATTATTATTATTATTATTATTATTATTATTATTATTATTATTATTATTATTATTATTATTATTATTATTATTATTATTATTATTATACTAACTCATTTTCATATTTTTTGCGAGGTACATCCGGGCGAAATTCGTTAACGATGACCCAATCGGAGAGGACGGTCAAAACTATTACTCTTTGCTTAATTTTATTTTATTCTAAGTAAATTTGTTTACGATTCTTACTAACTTATTTGTTTTGTTTTGCAAGGCACGTTTGGACGAAGCTCGCTAAAAAGAAAATATTAGAAAAAATGAATATTTATATTGTAGTTATTTGTATTTAAATTATAATCAGTTATTTAAGATTTTTATTACTTATTTAGTTTAATTGTTTGCTTTTGAATCCCAATTATTTACTCCGGCCAGGAACCACATTTGGTGGAACCTGAGAGGTGCTTAACACCTTCCTTTCAGATTAACTTGAATCCTTACCTAGAATTTTTAGTTCACAAGACCATATTTCAGAGTTAACTGTAAAAGCTGGCTAGAAACCAAGTGGGTGCCTTAATACGCCTAGTTCCAATAAGTCGAATCATATTTCGAACTCTAACTGGTTCAGAAAAAAGGGTGCCGACAACGTGATATGATCCTGATAATTACAGGATATGAACAGAGCAGTGGCTGCATTAGAAAGATATGTGGAAAACCCCTCCAATCGCGAAGGAAAACGTCATTGTACTAACGAATTTGCATTCAATGAAACACATGCGAAGAGGCAGGGGATGAGTATTGGTACAGTAAGATCTTTACGTCTTCTATCACGCTTCTTTCACTTCCTGACTGCTTGCGTCAGCACTCAGCAAGTCTAGGGGACTAACTGTGTGGGAAAAATACTCCACCTATTATTACGGGGATACGAGTCCAGCTGGGGAGACTAGACTTATCCTACAAGTCACCGGGAACAAAGGATACACGTCTATTCTACGAGTTACGACTGTTCAGGCGGTACGGGCGTAGGACGAAAGGCATACATCCTGTCGACTTAGAGTTACAGTCTCCTAGTTAGGGTTTCGTATATACCACCGCCTTGAGTTTATAGGCCCATGAACTTCATTAGTCTTTGTATTTTACCATAATTAGGACCGGATAATCATTACTATAAATACCTCTCCTTATATTGTATTGTACATCTAGCGATTTAGCACTGAATCCGGCTTTTCTCAAGGAATATAACTCTTTACTTTCTTATCTATTATTTTCCTATTTATTTATTTACTTTTCCGTTGTATTTTACTGTATTGCTTGTGACCCATTCATAAATTTAAGTGTTTAACTTAGACGTCCAATTTTAGGCATAAACAATTATATCCATAAATACAATTGAATTCTCATTATTTCTAAATGTAAGGTATTTTTTGTGAATCAATAAAGTATGGGCCGATTTGACATCATTTATTTACAAAATAAACATAAATTTTTCCTTATTATATGAAGAAATGATGCTGGATTGTTCTTATGTTATGTTTTGCTTTGATTTTTTATATGAGCGAGAGGATAATGATTTGGCTTTATACATTCACAAAATGGACGTGAAACACAGACGGATTGATATTTTTTTCTACCTTGTATATAAGCGAAACAATGACGACTTCGTCTTATTTATTCACAAAATGAACATGAGACACAACCAAATTGCCATTATTTCTGCTTTGTAAGAAATAATGACCATTTTTTGTAATATCGGATTTAAAAAGGTGCGGTGACATTTTTGTAATTATGAGAAGTGTTCTATTAGTAAGGGTATTTTTGTATTTTCAAGTTCAGTTGACGTAAAGTGCTCAATTATTTAAGACTATTAAAAAATAGCTAACTTTTTAAGAGCGTGCTTCTTTTTGCTTATCTCCCAATCTCTCAAGACGAAAGCTCAAGAATTTGGGCTCATCATTAGTCCAAAAAAAAAAAAAAATCCAAAACCCTACCATAGAGTAGTCAGCAACTATATATACTAAACCTCTCCCCACATATCAGGGTTCGCTCGCCGCCGCCGTTATAGCATTTGTTTTTTCACAATCTTCAAAATTATACAACCATGGTTACCGCTAAGAAGACTGTAAGTATCTCATTTTTATCAAACACTTATGTACAATTCTGATCATGAAAATAATATGTTTTTTTTGTATATATTTTGCAGAAGAAGACTCATGAGAGCATTGACAATAGGCCGGCTCTTGTTATGAAGAGCAACAAGTATACTTTGGGATATAAAATTGTTCTCAAATCTATTCGAAGTCCCAAAGGTGTGTTTTTGCATTATTATATTGTTATTTGTCTCCGTCTCGAACTAGTTGTGTTGTTCTGTTATATTTTAAGCCATTAGGAGTACGAAATACGGTCGAATTGTTTTCATTTTATATTTTCATATTTTTATGGATGAATGAAGTGAAAACGATTTGGACTCATTTGTTTGAAAAATGTACTTAATATTTGGCTCACATTATGAATAAATGATGGCAGATTGATATAGTTATGTTTTCTTTTGAATTTTTGTTGACTTTTGTATTTTCATATGTATCTTTGTGGATGGATGAAGTGCAGATGATTTGGACTCATTTGTTTGCAAAATATTTTCACATTGTGAATAAATGATGACGAATTAGGGTAATTATGTTTTTCTTTGAATTTTCATAGATTCTTTTTTATTTTCATATGTATTTTTATGGATGAACGAAGTAAAGACAATTTGGACTCATTCGTTTGCCAAACAGATTCAATTTTTGGTTCAACATATGCATAAACATAGCTGGATTATCGTTATTTCTAAATATATAAGCACTTGAATGTCTTTTTTATGGATGTGTGAAGTGAGGCATATGTGACATGACCTCGGTTAGTCGTTTCGGAAGTTAGGACTCCGATTGACGTGCCGATAATTTTAAAATATTCGTAATGTCTATTAGGACATGTTTGTAAAATTTAAGCTAAATCAGACCTCGTTTGGTAGGCATCGGAAGAAGGTGTCAGTTTTTATTATCGATAAATATTAAAAAGAGATTTTCGAGCTCGGTTTTGGCGAACGAGCCCCGATTCGAAATTTGGAAGCACCGTTGGGTTTGTATGATTATTTGTGACTTTTGTGATTTTTCGAAAGTGAATTTCGATGTTGTTCGGCTAGTTTTCGCTAAAATACTGAAAGTTAAATAATTTGATCTTTTTCCATTTAAATTCGCATATTGAGTTTCAAGAGTCCTATTTGAGATCCGCCTTAACAATTATGTTACATATATTTTGTATAACTTGTATGCAAAAGTTGGAATTATTTCGAATATCGTAGGGTACCGTTTTAATTTTCGTCGCGAAAAAGAAAAGAGAAAAGTAAAAGGAAAAGCGAAAAGAAAGAAAATGGAATTGAAAGGCGGTGGCCTAAAGGGATAAAGTCCCTCGGCCTAAACAGAAACATAATAACAGAAAATAAAACGAAACAGAGAAAACGAGAAACATAGATGACACAACGGAAAGATGCTAGAAAATGAGAAAAGAGCCGGAAAAAAGATAGAATTTTCACCCCGAAACATTCAGGTAATGATCTTAATATATTATTTGAGTTTATTACGTGTGTTTGAATATATTTTTACGGTAAAAATTGAAATATTAGACATCGTTTTAACAAGTTCAATTAATAGTTAAAGGGCCAATTGGACGCCGATAATGGAATTAATTATATATTCGTACTCAGTGAGTTATGGACAACATATAAATGTAATATATTTAGTATTTGGTTATGTGACCTTAAACCCTGTACATAGGCTTGGCCTGCGTATTGCATATGCGAATAGGGTATCAGGTTCCTAACCAGATTACCCTAGGATATGGGGAATGAAGCCTTCAGCCTTATGTGATATATTTTTCTGGTTTACAATTTATCGGATGTAGGAGTATTCCGCCCCAGGAGCAGGAGTATTCCGCTCTTATGTCAGATACTGAGTGCAGGAGTATTCTGCCTGAGTTTACAGACTCTGCTGCTTAGGTGACTACGAGATAGAACATAGGATCGACCGACTCCAGAACCTAAGCGTGACGGCTATGACCCCCAAAAAGATTGAAAATTCTATCTTGCCCATCACTCCTTCGCTCTTTTTTGAAGGCCCTTTCAATTCTCTTACTAGTATGGTTCCTCCATAAGAACACTGAACGCCCAAAAATGAAACTTGAATTTTTATAAAATCAAATTCGAAAATCATTTCGATTCCCAGTGGCAGTAGCCTCGTCCTGGGTCTAACATTTTCTCGTTTCCGTCCTATTCGGCAAGCTTCCTTCAAAAGGGGAGTCCATAGGCGCGAATACTCGGATTGGACTTGGAAACCCCCGCGGAGTTGAACACTGACTTCGGCCACCGAAGCTATTTCCTCTAGACAGAATGAGGCTCCCGTTGAGAGATCTATTAGTGATTGAGCCACCCCTCCTAGAGCTTTACATTATATCGGGTACATGAGTATTCCACCCAAGGAGCATGAGTATTCCTCTCTTATGTCGGATACTGAGTGCAGGAGTATTCCGCCTCAGCTTTACATTATATCGGGTGCAGGAGTATTCTGCCCCAGGAGAGTGCAGGAGTATTCCGCCTCTGGTTTATATTATATCGGGTGCAGGAGTATTCCGCCCCAGGAGCAGGAGTATTCCGCTCCAGTTGGTTATCAGATTGGATTCCCCTCGAATGCGGGAGTATTCCGCTTCGAGATGGGATTATGGGCACATGTGACCATTTGCATCATATTTCATTTCATCTCATTTCATTTCATACCATTGTGTAGACTTGAGGTACATGACTACTGTTCTGCTTATATGTACACTGCTTATTTGTTGATATGTTTCTGGCTCGCATCCTTGGTTGAGTTTATAAGTTTCTTACGTATTTCCGATTGTTATCTGGCTCTGCCTTCTTATAATTTAAATAAGAGGAATTTGGTTTATCTGTTTCTTCTCCCTGGCTAGCTAACCTATTCTTTGAGGTGGCTAGACTGCCCCACTTATTGAGTCCTTTTGACTCACCCTTGTTTGTTGTTTGTTTCTTGTCTATCTATTTCATTTCGGCAAGTTCGCTCCAGAATTGAGTTTGTCACGTTGTGAAGGAGTGAAGACGACTTCAGCTGTCAGGGTGAGTTAACTTTTATTCCGGATGACCACCAGTTTATTGTTTATTCTTTTAGTTGCATTTTGCTCCATTCAGGAGGTATCTGTCTTCTTTTGTACTCTTAGATGCCTAGTCTGGATAGCCCTAAACGTAGTATGTTGGGTAGTCAGCTGTAATTATTTTTGTATGTCTGTATTTTTTTTAAGTCTTGTTCTTATTTATGAATTGTTATATTTATTTTCCTAATTTAATTGGTAAGGGTTCGCCTTCTAGGAGAGGATGTCGGGTGCCCGCACGGCCTAACCGGATTCCGGGTCGTGTCAATATGTGGCCTCATTTCTTCACAAAATGAACACAATTATATGCATAAACACAACCAGATTCTCGCTATTTCTAAAGATATAAGCACTTGAAGGTATTTTTGTGAATCTATAAAGTAAGGCCGATTTGACATCATTTATTTATAAAATGAACATAATTTTTTGCTCATTATATGAAGAAATGATGCCAGATTGTTCTTATGTTATGTTTTGCATTGTTTTTTTTATATGAGCGCAACGATGACGATTTGGCTTTTATATATTCATAAAATGGACGTGAAACACAGACGGATTGATATTTTTTTTGCCTTGTATATAAGCGAAACGATGACGACTTGGCCTTATTTATTCACAAAATGAACGTAAAACACAACCGAATTGCCATTATTTTCTGCTTTGTAGGAAGCAGTGGCATTTATTTTTTTGTAATTTCGTATTTAAAAATGTACTGTGATATTTTTGTAATTTCAAGAAGTGCTCCATTTTTTTAGGTAACTAATAATTATATTAATCACCCGAGGGGTAAATCATCATTACAAAGCACTTGGATCAGCTGTGTTAGCCTCTAACAGCCGAGCCTGCTTATCCAGCTCATCTACACTCCTATACCATATCACTTTCACTAATCTACTCCAGTTAAAAAACATCAGATCATAGCTACTAGTGAAGTACATTTGGATCATTAGAACCTATAGGAACTTACTAAGCTACCCATTGTTGCTCCTGCTGCTCCAGCTCGCATGCTGCTATAACTTGCTATTTCTCTTGCAATGGTCTGCCAACTTCTCTCTCTCTTCGCGAACACTCTGAAATTCCTTTCTTTCCATATGCCATGAGTATATTCAGCATACACCAATCTGAACATTCTGGCTTTTTGGGATCTTCCCTTGCTAGCTTGTACTACACACTGTTGGAACTCTTGCCAAGTGTTAGTTGGTTGCACAGTTACTCCTATCCATTGCAACAGCTTAGTCCACACCTCCTTAGCATAAGCACAGTGGAGGAAGACGTGATCACTAGTCTCCAGTGCATTCTTGCACATTACACTTTCTCGATTGGCTTGGATACCCCACTTTATCAAACGGTCCACTGTCATCAGCCTTCCATGATTCAAGAGCCACATAGTGAATATAGCCTTAGGTCTTGCCTTGTTCTGAAACATCAATGCTTTCCAGCTGACACTAGGTTGCAGTCCTTGAAGCTGATGGCAAATATGTTGGATCACACTGCCTTTATGTATACCATTGTTGACTAGAGCCAGCTGATTCCTGGCTTTCAAGAGTTTGACTACCATCCAACTAGCTTGCTGTGGTAGTGTAATCTGCTCCAGTGGTTGCCCTTTTATGTAAAACATATGGATCCATTTGATCCATAGTTTGTCAGCCTTGTTTGCTAGGTCCTATCATAGCTTAGTTATTGCTGCTTTATTCCACAGCTTCAGATTGACTAAGCCATATCCACCTGCAGCTTTTGGTAAGCACATCTTCCCCCATGCAACTAATGCTCTCTTTGAAATTGTATTTGAGGCTGACCAAATGTAACTTCTGCAATAAGCATCAATCAGTTTCAGCACTTTAGCTGGCAGTACAAATAGCTGAGCCCAATAAGATTGGATTCCAAAGATGACTGTCTGAACAAGTTGTATTCTACCAGCATATGATAGCTTCCTAGCTGTCCAGGATGAGATTTTGGCAATAATTTTCTCTATTAGAGGTTGCCACTGTGGCCCCTTCAACTTCTTTGTATCCAGTGGGATGCCTAAATATCTGAAGGGAAGGTCTCCAATACTATAACCCAAGAAGTCTAGTACCTTCTTCTTATTCTCTTCTGTTACTCCACCAAAATATACTGAGCTCTTTGCCAAGTTAGCCTGTAGCCCTGAAGCTTTAGTAAATCTGGTGAAGCATTTCTGGAGTTGTTCCACAGACTTCATGTCTCCTTTAGAAAACATAAGCAGTCATCTGCAAAGCTTAAGTGGGTGATATTAAGCTTTGCACATCTAGGGTGATGCTTAAACTCTGGGGTGTGTTGCAGTTCATTTAAGCTTCTACTGAGGTATTCCATGGAGATAACAAATAGGAATGGAGAGATGGGGTCACCCTGTCTTAGTCCCTTTGCTGCATCAAATGGTTTTGTACATTCACCATTAACCAGAATTGTGTAGTTTACTGTAGATACACATGCCATTATCCAGCTAATGAACTTCTCAAGGAAGCCTAGTTCACTTAAGACATGTTATAAGAACTTCCATTCTACAGAATCATATGCTTTCTGCAGGTCCACATTTATCATTACTTTAGGAGATATGTGCTTCCTAGTATAAGCTCTAACCAGTTCATGTGCCAGAATAATGTTATCAGCTATTTTCCTGCCTGGGATGAATCCAGATTGATTTTCACTGATGATAGAGGCCATAACATTCTGCATTCTTCCAGCTATCACTTTAGAGATTATCTTGTACATCACAGAGCAGCAGGCAATTGGCCTATATTCTTTCACAGTTTTGGGCTTCACAGTCTTTGGGACTAGTGTAACAGCAGTGTAGTTTATAGGTCTAAACATTTTCCCTATTGTGAAGAATTCCTTAATAGCTAAGCAGACCTCCTCTTTGATCACAGGCCAGGCTTTTTTTGAAGAATGTAGCATTGAAACCATCAATACGTGGGGCTTTCATGTCTCCAATGGACTGCAGACCTGAAATGATCTCCTGCTCTGTCACCTCAGCACATAGCATTTGCTGTTGATCATGAGTGAGTTTGGGTCCTCTTCTCATTACTTTTTTGTCCACTGCATCTAACATCTGAGCTGAGGTCCCCATCAGTCCCTTATAGAATTTGACAACTTCTTCTTTAATATCTCTTGTATCTGTTAATACTCTACCATCAAGAGAGAGTAGTTCAGTCATCAGCTTTTTCTGGGTTCTGTCTTTTATAGCTGCTGAGAAATATTTGTTGTTTGCATCCCCAAGTTTCACCCAAGTGGCCCTTGACTTCTGCTGTAATATACTCTCTTCAATCATGGACCATTTTTCCATAACCTGGACTAGCTCATGCTCCTTGTCAGCTAAGTCATCGGTGTAGCTCATTGCCATGCTTCTTTGGATACTTTCCAGTTCAGCTCTAGTGGTGTTTAGTTTCTCTGTAATCTCTTGGAATTCAGTCTTATTAAGCTCTTTAAAGCTAGGCTTCAGTGTTTTTAGCTTGTGCCAGCAGTTTCTCATGTGCCATCCATCAGCAATATCACCCCATCCCCTTTCCACCAGTTACAGGAAGCTAGAGTGGTCTGCCCATATGTTGAAAAATCTGAAAGGCACTGTAGTTTTTTGTCTTCTTACGTCCACCTTAATCAGCATAGTAGAGTGATCTGATATGCTAGGTAATAGATAATCAATAGTTAATTGGCCATATAGCATCATCCAATCATCATTTCCCAATACTCTATCTATTCTACTTCATACTCTAGCTGCACCCCTCTGGTTGTTTGTCCAGGTATAGTACTCACCCCTCCATGCTACTTCACTTAGGTTCAGTGTACGAACACAATCAGCAATGTCCTGGGTTTTATTCTGAGTAACAGGATTCCCATATAATCTGTCTTGAGCTGTTAGGATTGCATTGAAGTCTCCCCATATTATCCATGGTCCCTGAATTTGGCCTGCAATAGCTTGCAGCTGTTGCCACAGGTGTCTCCTTTTTTCCAGTGTATTGAAACCATATATGATAGTCATGGAACATGCCATAGCACATTGTCTCCCCTTCACTTGAAGATGGATGAGCTGAGCATCTTTAGTTATCAGTGATACATCATATTCTTTCTCCT
Source organism: Petunia axillaris subsp. axillaris (assembly GCA_029990575.1). Classification (NCBI taxonomy): domain Eukaryota; kingdom Viridiplantae; phylum Streptophyta; class Magnoliopsida; order Solanales; family Solanaceae; genus Petunia; species Petunia axillaris. The sequence continues at coordinate 140,480,745 of JARKNS010000004.1, forward strand.
CCCATAACACCCATATCCTCCCATTAGCAGCAAATTCATAGTTACTAATCAATTTCCATCCTGGAACTATTTTTTTTGTTATTTTCTCAGCTTTAGGGGCTTTCACTCTAGTCTCTACTAGTCCTACTAACTTTATTCTATTCTCCTTTAGCAGATTTGTGACTTCCTTATGCTTATACACCTTATTTATACCTCTAACATTCCAAACTAGCCAGTTCATCAGCAAGTATTAGGTGGTCCACCTTTATCATGTGGCTTGTCATTGTTCTTCTCTGTGGACTCATCTTGCAGAGCTGAGAAACAGTTACTTGTAGTGATAGCTGCAGCTGCCAAATAACTTCTTGGTGTGCCTGTTATCTATTTCCTTCCTCTGGTCTGTTCTTCTAGTCCTGCTGTCCCTGCTGGTGCCATCATATCTAGTGAGGTCTGCTCCTCTTGTGATACATTTCTATCTTGATGTTGCTCCCCTGGTTCTTCTTCCTCTTCTTCTTTCTGCTGCACTACTTGTTCCTTGTTCACAGTTTTTGGTTTCCATTGCATAGTATCTTTCTTCTGCTCAGGCATCTGTTTGTCTGCTTGTGACTCAAGGTCATTTTGTTCCTCCTCACTAACTACTTGAGTTGCCACTCTAGGTCTTCTTCTTCTCCTCTGCACTTGTCCAGGAGCTTCTGCTTTGTTACAGTCATGACCTAGACTGAGACAGCTGCTGCAGTAGTCTGGAGTCCATTCAAACACAACTGGTTGTGCAAATTCTCTACCATTAGGATCACACACTAGGACCTCAGTGGGAAGCTGTTTGGTAACATCTACTTCCACCAGCATCCTAGCATAGGATATTCTTGTCTATTTAGCTGTACATTCATCTGCATACAGGGGGACCCCTATAGCATTGGCAATTCTGCTTAGTGAATTACAACTCCAGTAACTCATTGGCAATTTAGGGAACTTCACCCACAATGGGACTTCTGTAAGAAATTCAGCTTTAAAGTCATGGTCTGGGGTCCATCGTTTTAGGATAACAGGTCTGCTGTTTATGCTATATGGTCCAGCATACAAGATCTCATTGAGGTCTTCTCTCTTTTGGAATTTAACTACATAGTAGCCTTCTTCATGAAAGTAAACCTCAGGTGCAATAACAGAAGTCCAATTTTGAGCCACAAATCTCTTCATGGCATTATATCCAGGGGTTTCTCCAATCACATACACTATAAGGGCACATTTCCACTTTTCAACTTCATGTTCAACCTCCTGTTGCTCCAATTGGACCTTTATGACTCCATTATTGATTACATGAGCAACATAGGTTAAGGTCATTCCATTACTAGCTATTCTGTTACCAGCAAACAAGCTTGCCCAGGTAGGGATAGCTTCTTTAGTTGTGGGCATATCTTCCACTTTCCCTGCTTCTACTGCTTCTCCTACTGCCCCAGGTCCTAGGGAAGGACTAGGTAGCTGACCAGGTGATATATCAGGTGAAAATACCGGCTGTTTGGATGCACTCATAGTAGCTCTAATGGTAGTTTGCCCCTTGTTATCCGAGCTCAAATCTACACCCTTACCTCTATTACCCACATTACCAGCATTTTCATTTCTAGTTTCCTCTCTGATTTCAGTTTTATGATGCGACGAGGAAGGGTTACTATTTTTAGCAGTTTCCTTTCCTATATGTTCCGGTGGTGTTGTACAATTCAGCTTTGTTATATTGTCATCACAGTTTTGAGCTAAGATGCGAGCACTTACTGAGCTTCCTACCGTAGTGATTGGTAGTTGCTTAAACTTTGGTGGTCTTCCTCTTTTCTTAACGCCTGCCATGGCTTCCACTGGTAGCTGAACGTTTTGCTAACGTGCACTGCCTGTCATTAACGTGCGCTGTCTTCTTACAATATTAAGTGCTCCATTAGTAAGGGTATTTTTGTACTTTCAAGTTCATTTGATGTAAAATGCTCAATTATTTAAGACTACTAAAAAATAGTAGTTATTGCAATTTTATTTTGTCAAATGTATGTTGAATGCTATCTTTACTTTGTTGTACTTTAAATTCTGATGTAATGATAGTGTACCAAAAGCAAAATGTTATTAATGAGATGATGGCTATTGTTATATATTTGTTACTCACTCTAAATTCGATCGGCTCAAAAATGGCTTGGACTATTTTTCGTTATACCTGTTTGCGGTTATAGGCCTACCTCTAGCACAAAGAGTCACTTTACAGGGTAGTACACGCCTGTGTTTTATTTACGCTCGATTAACTGTGTTTGTCACATGTTAATTTGTTTATTACTTGTTCAAAATGCAAAACGCTATATGATGGACACTACATGTTTGTGTGCAACCTCGTAAATAACATGTAAACTAACATAGTTACGTTTGCACATTTCTATTATGTTGTTTACTCCCTTCCCCACAGAAGTTCGATTTGTGTTGACTTTGAAATGGCTGACTTTGCAAAATCCAAAGGAAGAGTAGGAGATTCTCTTTAAGACCATGCTCCTTTTTACTTATTAGTATAAGAGGGTGTTCGGCTAAGCTTATAAGTTGGTCAACTTATAAGCACTTTTGGCTTATCTACGTTTTTGATAAGTATCAAAAGTGCTTATAAGCCAAAATTAGTCATAAGCCATAAGTTGGTCATTCCCAACTTATTTTTTTCCAGCTTATAAGCACTTTTAGTTTGACCAAATATATTATTATTTTATTCCTAAAATATTTTGTAATCCATGAAATATAAGCCACTTAAAATCAGCTAATCCAAATGGGCTCTAATTCTCCTAGTCTATTAAGACGAAAACTCGGTGAAAATTTGATGACTAGCCAATTTTTGACACCTTAAATGCGTTCCATCCACACTTTCACAATTCATTAAGAAATAGCAATAAAAGACTCACGTACGATACATGCTACTGCCGCTAATAACACACCATACATTGAATTTACTGAAGTACCCTTAAAAACCTACAGCTCAACATAAATACAGATCACGCGTGAAAAAAACAGAGCAAAACACACACATTCTCTACAGATCATCATTCTCACTCCGAAAGTTCAAATTCAAACTGTAAAAGGTAATTTGAGCTGCGTTTTCTCAGTTTTTGTGATATTTCTGTGCTGAATTATCATAATTTCAGTTATTTTGCAGAAGTAAATCTGTTTTTGTGACTGTAAAACAATGATTTCAAATAAAAATTCGTGATTATGATCTCATTTGTACTGTAAAATATGCGATTCATTCAACGAATTTGTTTTTGGGACGCGAATTTGCTGTTGTATATATTTAATTTGAATCTGCATTGAGTTCAAAAGATATGCAGCATTAAATGCTGGAGTATAGTGCCTTGTTGAAGCAAAAGACCAAGAATATTATCCTTTTGTTATGGTTAATCTCTTCAATCCGGCACTAAAAATGCTGGGACTTAGTTTTATACTGAAGCAAAAGCTAGTTACATTATCTTTTAGCTATGTATTTTTAGTTTATAAAGTTGCACTTCAAAATCTCCTGTTGTCTAGCATAAAATGCTGGGGTTTAGTGTTACGTTGAAGCAAAGCCCCATTACAATATCCTGTAGCTATGTATATTTATCTTATAAAGCTGCCCTATTGTCCAGCATAAAATGCTGGGGCTTAGTGTTATGTTCAAGCAGAGCGTCATTAAAATATCCTGTAGCTATGTATTTTTAGCGTATAAAGCTGTACTTCAAGATCTCCTATTGTCCAACATAAAATGTTGGGGCTTAGTGTTATGTTGAAGCAAAGCCCATTACAATATCTTGTAGCTATGTACCCCTTGTTGTCCTGCTTAAAATGCTGGGGCTTAGTGTTATATTGGAGTAAAGACCCATTACAATATCCTGTAGCTGTGTATAATTAGCTTATAAAGCTGCACTTCAAAATCCCCCATGAGGCTTAGTGTTATGTTGAAGCAGAGTGCAGTTCCATTATCCTATGGATATGTATATTTAGCTTATAGATTATTAAGCTACAATTACAGTATTTTACCCATGCGGCTTTCTTTGTCACTTAGTTTAGTATTTTTACTATGTTTATAACTGCAGGTAATGGCTAAACAGTGTATTGTTGTTGTATTCAGTGGGAAATGGACACCAGATTATAAGTACATAGATCATGAGACAAGGATTTTTCTGCATAGTAAAACAGATACATTTGAAGATTTCAGAAAAAACCTCTGGAAAAAGATAGATTTGGATGAAGAAGATTTTGAGACAGTCATATGGTTTGATATGGAACTTGGAGCAAGCAAAGGGGTCCCTATAAAAATACCGATGATTTAATCAGCTTTTTATACTTGATGAAGAACAATTTCGAGTATAGGAGTAGACGTTTCATAGTTGACATTACACAACGATCTCTACAGTCTGAGAGAGTTGATTACACTGAAGGCCAAATGATAATGCAAATAGACAACGATGATGCTTTTGAAGTGATAGTGTTAACACCTCCGTTTGTCGAAGTTGTAGCAGTAGATCAGAAGTTAATGCATGCTGAAAACACAGAACAACAACTTGTAAATCTTAAACCTCCTGAGACATCAAGTGCTGCAAAAAATAGAAAGAGGTATTCAAGGAAGAAAATAAAAGAATCTCCTCTTCCAATATTGAAAGAACACGCAGATTTGGAGGACATCAAGGTTGGTTCAATTTTTTTAAACAAACAGTGTGTCACTAGATATTTCCAGACAATTGCAATTGCACACCATTTTAAATTCAAGGCTGTGAGATCAAGCACAACGAGATATTCACTGGTGTGTATGAATGAAAAATATGAGCAGACTGTTTGATCTTCCAGAATTAAACAGTCCACGCTGTTCAAAATACTGAAGCTTGAGAAGAATCACACTTGCTCAGTGGATGACAGAAAAAGAGACCAAAAACATGCTACTTCAAAGATTGTGCAAGATGAGATAGTTGAGAATTTGAGAGACGATAATTATCTAGTTAAGCCTAATTCTTTTGTTGCAGAGATTAGAAGGAAAATGGGAGTTGAAATCTCTTATAATAAGGCATGGTATTCTATAAAAGAAGGAGAGTCTTTAATTAGAGGGACACCTGAAGAGAACTTTTAGAAGTTACCAGCATATTTATATGTGCTAAGAGACATCAATCCAGGCTCACATGTTGCTCTTCAAAGAGATGCTGAGAACATGTAAGAAAAAAGAAAATGTGTAGTTATATATTTTTGTGTAGAATTCCAGTAATACCCAGTAAAAAAGGCCTGGGACTCCACAGTTATTTGTTGGAGTCCCATCACAAAATGTTGGGACGTCGTAATTATGTATAAGTAAGGTTCCAGTACTAAAAGCTGAGACTCAAAATTTTATGTTCATGCATTTTACTGATAACACTGCAGTTGTAATATACAGGTTCAAATATATGTTTTTTGCTTGTGCGGCATCTATCAAAGGCTAGAAACATTGTAGACCTGTGATAATTGTCGATGGAACATTCCTCAAGTCAAGATATCAAGGGACACTATTGGTTGCAGTGACGAAATATGCAAATGATCAAATCTTCCCACTTGCCTTTGGATCTGTGGACTCAGAAAATAATCTGGCATACAATTGGTTCTTTAGGCAGTTGCGTTTTGCATTTGGTTGCCGTGAGAATTTACTGTTCCTTTCAGATCGTAATTCTACAATTGCAAATGGGATTACAAATGTATATCCTGAATGTGCGCATGAGATCTGTGTATATCATCTGGAAAAGAACCTTAACAAAAGGAACGTGACTCCTGAAGTGATAAGTATATTCAATATTACATTTCGGGTCTACACGATTGCAGAGCTTTAAAAAGATATGAATCAAATGAAAGAAACGGATATGGCAACCTATGATTACCTCATGGAAGAACTGCTAGAGAGATGGACTAGAGCTTGGTGTCGAAATCGAAGATATGACATGATGACATCAAATATCGTGGAATCCATGAATAATGCTCTGTTACTTGCTCGGGGAAAATCAATACTGTCAATGCTGGACAACATAATGAACAAGCTACAGAGCTGGTTTTATGAGAGATGGAAGAGCGCGCATGATATTTTCTTTGCAACATCAAAATGGACAGATGAAGAATTGAAAAAGAAAATAAAAAAAGCATACAGAATGAATGTGAGTATATCAAATAATACAGTTATTTTTGGATGGGATTTGTGTTATGTCAATTATAATTCATGAAGTCCCAAAAAAAAAAGTCTGGGACTTATCAGATATTTTGTTGCAGTCTTATAATTAAAAATACTGGGACTTGCTAGTGTACACAGGTTTTGTGCTGGGACTACATGGTATCCAAAGCAGGGAATCCAGTATATAGTCATGGGACAAAAGAAATTGCAGCATTATATCTGTTATGATGGTTATTTATTTATTTATTATCTTTTACTAAATAAAAACTAGATAAGTAGTCTTATACATAATATTTTTCCAGGTTGACCGGACTACGGATCAAAGCTTTAAGGTAATAGATGAAGGGAGAGAATTTACTGTTTGTTTGAAGAAGAAAGAATGTCAATGCCTCAAGTTCCAGATGGATGAAATACCTTGTGAACATGCACTTACTGCCATAGACAGAGTACACCTACACAAGTCCGATTATTGCTCTATATGGTATAAAGGAGAAACATGGTTAAAACAGTATGAAGCGAAAATCAACACTGTTGGACATGAAGAATCATGGGTTATACCTGATAGCATTAAAGAAGAGATAACAAAATCCCCAGATTTTAAAGTTAAGCCAGGTAGAAGGCAGGAGAAAGATTTGTCTCCACTGCAGAATATGTCAGACAAAAGGGGAAACAATGTGGGATATGTAGAAAGCGTGGACACAACAGGAAATCCTGTGGACACACTCCAGTACTTCATCTATATTCAAAGAAACATAACTCTCAATAAAAACAATAGGTATGTCTCTCTATCTGTATTTTATTTTTTAATTCTATTTTACTGCAATTCAACAGAAATTTGAAAGATGACCAAAGCTGCTATGTTAAAATTTTTTCTTTTTTTTTTCCAGTTAGGAATCCCGTCGTCACTAGATAGATATGATGCAACCCAAATTGCATCGACACCCACACTTGGTCTTGACGTCAAGGCATGGATGATATGAGCTCGGGAGACGACTTGAAGACCATGCTTTGGAGCTCAATCAAAGTGGAAGAAGGGCTGAAAACAGTGCAGGAAACAGGGGAGCCAAAACAGGGCAAAACAAGGGAGCACACTGGGAGCTCACTGCCTGCCTACAGACATTTCCTCTCCGCGATCGCGACCACACTCACGCGATCGCGAAGAGCAGTTGGATACCCTGCGCGATAGCGCTCACCAAGATGCGATCGCGAACCTCTGAAGATTAGTTCCCTGCGCGATCGCTATTCCTTTTGCGCGATCCCGAAGACCATTTGAGGAGCAGCGACCAGAAACTTGGCAAATGTTGTAATGGGAAACTATAAATACCCCCTTTGTTCATTTATTGCATAAGTTAGCAAACCTTGAATGTAGAATGATATTTTCTTTAAGTGAATCTCAATGTTGAACCCGTGAGCGGGCATGATTTCACTTGGTGGATTCCAAGTTGAACATCAAAACCTCTTCTGATCATTCTATTTGCAAGAGCCAGGTGCCTCTTGAGGGTAGTTGCATAGTATAGGTGATCCTTGACTTCACCCGGGGTGTATCGAGACGAGTTCCTCGGTGCTACTTAGGTAAACGTTCAAGCCTCGTCTTGCTTTTTATCTCGATATCTTCATCGATATCGCCTATCTTGTTTTAGCTTCCGCACTTTTATATCGTTTGTCGCTTCCGCGTATTTTGCATTGCATCAGTTGGTATCAGAGCATGGCTAGGCTTCGTTCTTACAAATCCTCGGTCTTGTTCTTGTTGTTGTTATCATTGTGTTGTTTGTTGTTCTTGTTTTGAAGAAAAACAAAAAAAAAATCCAAAAACTTGAAAATCACAAAAAAATTGCTAGAAATAGTTGTTCGTTGCGATTTTGTTGTTGTTTGTTATCGGGGTTTTTTTGTTATCATAATCCCGTTGATTTGGTACCCTCGAAACACGATTTGAAGTCGTGAATCAAAATCTTGAAAACCAAATCTCAAAAGTTGAGAATTCACAAAATTTGATAGAACTTGTTTTGTGTTGTGAATTCTTGGTTGTTTGGTATCGGGGATTGTTCTATATAGTTTTCCCATCATTTTGATATCCCCATATCATCATTTGGAGTAGCGGAATGAAAATCGAACTTTGAAAATTTTGAAGTTCTTGAAAATTTGAAGAATTTACTCCAAATTCTTGAAAACGAGTTGTTCGTTCATTGTTTGTTTGATAAAAACCATTGGGGATTGTTTATTTCAGTTGAACACACCCTTTGGAAGCCTTAGAACTGAACAACAAACTGAATTGGGGTGATTTGTTTGCCAAAAACTGAGTTTGCAGTCGAGGTTCTGGTTCTGGAACGCAGCCCTGCGCGATCGCGCCCTGCTTCACGCGTTCGCGTCCCTCTGCCCATTTGTTCATCTCCATCGCGCCAATCCTCACGCGATCGCGAAGGGTTCTCATTTCCATAAAATCCTGAATTGGGACAGATTGTTCGCAAAGCGTTCGAAACAGTTTCCGCTCACCAAAACTTCAATTGTATCATCAAATATGGTGAGTTTGTAGATCACTAACCAAAAATCATCCAATTCCGAATCCATTTAGTGACGATTCGATCTTTGAACATTTGATCGCGTCACTTCCGGTTAGTACTTTGAGGGTAACACTTCTACCTAATTAGTACTAATTCATTGTGCGTATAGGATACTCGTGCCTAGAAGGAGAGTAGAACTCAAAGAAGACTCGTAGTAAATTTTTGGCTCAAGTGCTCACTTATATAGCCGTTCGCCCATCGAGTCCCATCAATTCCACTCACCCCGAAGAGTATTTGGTTCTTGTGACTTGAGTGGTTATTGAGGTGGTTGTTCAACTACGAGGAAACCTTTGAGATCAAGCTTGAGAGATCCTACAACCCACTAAATTGAGTGTACCCGAGTGACACTCCAAAGGTGAGGGAGCGAGTGAGGTTTTCACTCTAACTTCTTTCTTGTCTTTGATTTATGTAGGTACATGGCTGGAGACGTTGACGAGACCGATAAGGTCCCGGTAAGCACTTTGGCCTACATATTGGCCAAGGTGAGATCTTTAGACCAAAGGCTTGAGAGCCTTGAAAGAGAATGGGCCCCGAGTGTCCAAAAGGGTACCGAAGGAGGTACTAGTGATGAAATGTTGGGCATTCCCCAACCATTGGGCATTTCCCAACAAGTGGGCATTCCCCATAACTTGGGCATTCCCCAAGATGGTGTAGTTACTCACTCTAAGAGTAAGTATACTACCCCTATGAGCCAACCAATGGCAAAAGAGGGAGTAGGAAAAGGTGAGCGAGGTGATAACATTCTTGGGCCTCATCCACACACACTTGCACATGAGAGCGAATTGAAAGAAAGAAGAGGAGAGGAAAAACAAATTGAGAGTGAGGGCACCCTTTGTCCTAACCATATGTTATCTTCTTCTTCTTGCCGTAGCTTTTGTGTAGGTACTCTTGGAGGCGAGCTATTGGAGCCTCAACCGTTCGCCTTGGAAGGAAGACAAGAGGATGGAGATTTTCATTGTGAGTTTCATGAATGAGGACTTGAACATGACACTTCAAGCGATGTGAGTGCTCACGGGAGTGACTCAAATGTAAGTGTTACGTCACCCTCTCATGAACATGTTAATCCCTTGTCTTGTGAAGACTCAATGCTAGTTAATACTTGTAATGCATTTGATGAAATTACAACTAGCGTAGAGTCGATTAGTAAACTTGTGTGTGCATGTAAACCACTAGTTGAGAGTGTTGATAAGCCACATCAAGATGTGAGCTCGATATTCAATAAACCTCTCTTTAGTGATGAAATGGTAGTTAACTATGCTTGTGAACCTTGTTATGACACACCACCAATTTTTGATAAAGAGGATGGTGAGATATGTGATCACACCCTAATTGATTTACTTTCCATTGGTGGGCCTATGTGTTGTAGTGGGGAAGGTAGTGACCTTGAGGAGTCTCTAGAGTATGAGATGGATCGATTTGTTTTCGATGACTCCTCAAGTGCGGATGATGAACCTAGCCATGATACTATGCTTTTGCTTGACCATGAAATTGAGGTGCATGCTTTTACATTCCCATTGTTTGAGAGCATCCTTATTTGTGGTGGTGAGTTGTATCGAGCTAGAGTTAGGGATGAGTTGGAACCTCCGTGGTGTGAGGGATTTGATCCCATAGACAACTCTTCGTTTGAAGCTTCAAGTGAGGTCGATGATTCTTCTAGTGACCCTACTCTTGTTAGTGCGGGTTATGATGATGAAGAGGCCATTGATAATGCCTTCCTTGAGAGCTTACCTTGTGAGGGGGGTTGTCTTGAGGATGAAATTGGAGGTGAGGAGGTATCTCTTAGTGTGAGTATGAGAGCTCTCAAAAGGGGGAGTGGGGGTAATTGATTCTAATTGTGAATTGACTTACTTTGTCTATCCCATTCCACATGTTAACCACACTTTGAGAATTGAGCATGCCAAAACCATTGTGCCGCATTTTGAAAATATTGCATTGACGGTTTGGTAATGTTGATCATGAGCTTAGGGGTCATAGGAACTTTGATTGCTTAATCTTGAATGTTCCATGTCCTATTGATCTCTTTGCTTGTCACGTTGGTGAGTGCTTGTCACTACGGAGCCAAGAACTTGTTGTCTCCTTTGGAGATATAAGCTTTTTGATTTGTATTGATACTTGGCTCTATCACAAGAGTGAATTCTCCACATCAGTTGCTTTCACTCTTGTTGGACTTGCCTACTCGCGTAGTGGTACATCTTGGTGTGCTAATCTTGAACTTGGGGATTGTAGGGATTTTGATAGCTTAATCTTGCATATGCCATGCCCTATTGATCTCTTTGTTTGTTCTTGTGTTGGGTGCACTTACTTGTGGAACCAAGTACTATCTAGATCCTTTGGAAACATGGGCTTCTTTAGCGCTATAGATGCTTGGTTATATCATAAGAGTGTGTTTTCCCACGCTTGGTGCACTAATCTACTCTTGTAATAGGAACTTTTTGTTTTTGTTGCCTTTTGATGTAGGTGATGCTACCTTGGAGGAGGACGCCTTAATTTCGAGGACGAAATCTTCTCAAGAAGGGGAGAATGATGCAACACAAATTGCATCGACACCCACACTTGGTCTTGACGTCAAGGCATGGATGATATGAGCTCGGGAGACGACTTGAAGACCATGCTTTGGAGCTCAATCAAAGTGGAAGAAGGGCTGAAAACAGTGCAGGAAACAGGGGAGCCAAAACAGGGCAAAACAGGGGAGCACACTGGGAGCTCACTGCCTGCCTACAGACATTTCCTCTCCGCGATCGCGACAACACTCACGCGATCGCGAAGAGCAGTTGGATACCCTGCGCGATAGCGCTCACCAAGACGCGATCGCGAACCTCTGAAGATTAGTTCCCTGCGCGATTGCTATTCCTTTTGCGCGATCGCGAAGACCATTTGAGGAGCAGCGACCAGAAACTTGGCAAATGTTGTAATGGGAAACTATAAATACCCCCCTTTGTTCATTTATTGCATAAGTTAGCAAACCTTGAATGTAGAATGATATTTTCTTTAAGTGAATCTCAATGTTGAACCCGTGAGCGGGCATGATTTCACTTGGTGGATTCCAAGTTGAACATCGAAACCTCTTCTGATCATTCTATTTGCAAGAGCCGGGTTCCTCTTGAGGGTAGTTGCATAGTATAGGTGATCCTTGATTTCACCCGGGGTGTATCGAGACGAGTTCCTCGGTGCTACTTAGGTAAATGTTCAAGCCTCGTCTTGCTTTTTATCTCGATATCTTCATCGATATCGCCTATCTTGTTTTAGCTTCCGCATTATCGTGTCGTTTGTCGCTTCCGCCTGTTTTCGATTGCATCAAGATAGAAGACCATTCTTCTTTATTTTCGTCCAGTCGCAGTAATTCTGAAGTCAAAAAAGGACTATTAACTTATAGAGCACTTTTTTAAAAAAAAATTTACTTCCTCTGTACTCTTTAACAAGGATTATTATATATAAATAATACACTTTTCATTTGTTGCTGTGCAAAATACTTGTCGCGATTTATCTGTTTTCTAGTTTCTTTACATATTGAACAACCAACATTTTCACTTACTTGATAATAAAAACACAGTACTTAAACATAACGAAACCACAATTCATAACACGAAAATACAGTTCATAATTCATTATCTGCTGAAACTTAAAAACACACATGAAAAAAAAAAGTCAGACAAACATCCCAGATTAACTTAAAAAATATAAAAATTACTAAAACTTATTCAATTATAATAGGCTTCTGGGCTGATCCTATATCATCTTCTTCACAGCTGCCATCATCATCATCATTATTGTTGTTGTCATGACCATCCTGATGGGTTACTGATGAAATTTCAAAAACAACACTGGCAACACCGTTGTAAACCTTTTAGACAATATGATTAAACCGAAGCATATCACCCAGCCTGTACCCTTTACGCTGAAGCATCTCATTCCATCCATTACACAACCTTGAATGTCCCTTCCCAGCCTTGAATTTCATTTCTGTCACGACCCATAATCCTGGATAGTCGTGAGGGCACCCGAACTAGCCCCATTAGGCGAACCCACTCTCTATATTAATGTTTAATCTCACAATATTAAATAAAAAATATAATAAAATTCAAACTGTGATTTTATTACTGAAATACGCGGAATATCCCCCAACACAAATAAAAGGTCTAGTCCTCTACCATAAGCCATGAACATCTATAAGATAAATACTGAATAAAATATCCCGAATGTCTGAAACAATAAATGACAGGAATGAAAATAATGGAAAGGTGCGCCACCACGGAATGAGGATGGTTGGCTCACCGTTGATCAATAGGAAAATCTTCAACTCTGGCCACGGGGCTCACTTGTGCTCGGAACCGTATCTGCCCGAACAAATAATAAGAAAATAAAAAAGAAAATAACGTAAGTCAAGAGGACTTAGTAGGTGGATAGACTAGTTCCTATGAAAAACAGGAAACTAGTCTAAGCAATAAATTAACAGAATAGAGGAGGGAGAAAAAGAAACATATTATAATTCGCTATTTAAATAGTCCATCCAATCACACCATTCAACATCAATAAATCCCATTCAAGAACCAACAATTAAACTCAACTAATAAACCAGCAGAATATGTGGGCTAACTCCGAAAAGATGTGATAGTGGACCAACTCCGAGGCTATCAAATGTACCAACTCTAAAATAGATAGTGGACCAACTCCGAGGCTATCAAATGGAAAAACTCCGAAGCATTATCAATTGGACAAACTCCGACATATCAAAGTAACCATAAATTTTCATGTCAAATATACACATAACTTGCAATATGTTAAACAACAACCAGGAGTAAACACAATCCAGGAAAAACAACACATATTCCAAGTAAATATTTAAACACAACGAAAAGATGTAAAAAGTTACACCTAGGGCAGTGCACATACAAGGAACGTATGTACAATATCCCGCGTGGACTAATTCCACCAAAGAAAGGGATAGAACCACCTACCTCTACTTGAAGAAGACAACACTACTCAACAATAGCCTTTTCCCATCGAACCTCCTCCAAAGAGTCTTGCTCTAAATAAAAGAATGGAATACATAATTAATTTCTGTAATTGGTTCTCAGGTTTATATTTCCTATACTTAAACATATCTCACCAGTATCTACCCGTAGTATGTAATGTAGGCCAGCAAGTAACTTAAATATAGATCAAATGTGTCAGTATTTTAGTCAAAAAAATAAGTAATCATCGTATCTAGTGTAAGAATTTATGTAGGTCATTAGTCCAGTAAGAACAATTACACAAAACCAAACAAACAATGGCTTAATCTAACGATGCAACGTCCATTTTGGCATTCTATTCCCAAAGCTTAAGTTCCATTACAATTTTCTCAATAAAATAATTATTATCTCATCATTGCCTCCACTTTATTCTTTCAATCATTACACCATCATGAAGCCACACACTACTTTATTATTCCACCATAACATTCATTCTTACACAATATGCTTATTTCCACCAACTAGATGTAGTATCTATTTACATTATACAAAAAGCAATTACATACCTGCTTTTGCGATTCCAATGAAGCAGCTTTCTTACGCCGTAGCCGATTTCTATGTTTTTCCCTATTAGCGTCTACTCTAAAAATCTAGGTCTATTTTGTTTACTAAAATATAATAAAGCAGAGATATCCCACTCGTCCAATTATAAGATATATGAATATATCTTCACTTAAATACAACTAATAAAGGTAATGTATAATTGGTCCAATAATTACTTATAATTAAATTTCTAACCCATCTTCCAACTCGTAATTTGTAGGAATAATTTTCCTATAATAACAATTAAAATAAATATACCAAAAGTAAGGGAATGACAGAGAAGATAATATTTGTAAAATATTGGGTCATTACATTCTCCCCCACTTAAACTCTCATTCGTCCTCGAATGATACTTGGAAAATCTAAGCCCCATACGATGCACACGAGACGATAGAAAAAGATATAAGAAAATCTTAACCAGTCAAGTGTCATGACACGTACCTGGAGTCTCAAACAAGTAAGGATATTTCTCTCGCATACTCGCCTCAATCTCCCAAGTAGCCTCATCATGTGGACGGTTTCTCCACTGCACCTTTACCAAGGAAATTTCTTTTGATCTCAACTTGCGAATATCCCTCTCAACTATAGCAACCGGAACCTCCTCATAAGTTAGATCATCATCTAACTTAATTGTATTCGCCTCAATAACTTGAGTAGGATCACGAATACACTTCCGAAGCATAGAAACATGAAAAACTGGATGAACCGGCATCGAATCAGGTAAGGCAAGCTTATAAGCAACATTACCAATACGCTGAATAATCTCAAATGGGCCAATGAAATGAGGACACAATTTGCCTTTCTTCCCAAATCTCATCACACCTCGCATCGGTGACACCTTTAAGTAAACCAAATCACACTCCATAAACACCAAGTCCCGGGTCCTCCGATTTGCATATGATATCTGCCTACTCTGGGCAGTCCGTAAGCGTTCCTGAATAATCTGTACCCTATCTAAAGTCTGCTGCATATAATCTGGACCTAAAGCAATCACCTCACCAGACTCAAAGCATCCCACTGGAGAGCGACACCTACGCCCGTACAAAGCCTCAAACGGTGCCATCTGAATAGAAGACTGGTAGCTATAATTATAAGCGAATTCTGCTAGGGGTAAATGGTCATCCCAATGACCACCAAAGTCCAGCGCACAAGCTCTCAACATATCCTCTAGTATCTGTATAGTCCGCTCTGACTGACCATCCGTCTGTGGGTGAAATGCAGTACTAAGCTGAACCTTAGTCCCTAACTCTCGCTGAAATGATTGCCAAAACTGTGCTGTGAACTGAGAGCCTCTATCAGAAATAATAGAAAATGGAGTACCATGCAATCGGATAATATGCTCAATAAAAATTTGAGCCAACTTCTTAGCTGAATATGTAGTCTTCACTGCTATAAAGTGAGCAGACTTGGTAAGTCTATCAACCACCACCCAAACTGAGTCATGCTGTCTCAAAGTCCTAGGCAAACCAACAACAAAGTCCATAGTGATCATCTCCCACTTCCACTCGGGAATAGGTAATGCCTGGGATAAACCTGCGGGTCTTCTATGCTCATACTTGACCTGCTTACAGTTTGAGCATCGAGACACGTTCTCAACCACATCCTTCTTCATTCCCTTCCACTAGTATAACTCACGAAGGTCATGATACATCTTAGTGGTACCGGGATGAATGGAATATCGCGAGCTGTGTGCCTCATCCAATACCAACCGCCTCAAGTCATAAACATTAGGAACACACAAACGACCCTCAAGAGTCCTCATACTGCCTCTCCTTGATCTGATTGGCAAGAGAAGACTGGGTCATCATACAAGCAAATACCCTGCCAGGCGCTGGGCTGATTACTCTAACCCTCTGGTTAGTCAAAGACTGCAAATCAATCGTCAAGGGCCTCATATCAGCATCCAAATATGCAAGACTACCCATAGACTTCCGGCTCAATGCATCAGCTACAACATTGGCTTTTCCTGGGTGATAACGAATGGTAAGATCATAATCCTTGATCAACTCGTGCCATCTACGTTGCCTACCATTTAAATCCTTTTGGTTAGTGTTGTAGGCTCTTGTGATCAGTGAAATCTCACAAGGCTCATCATAAAGATAAAGCCTCCAGAGATTCAAAGCAAACACAACCGCTCCAACTCTAAGTCATGAGTAGGGTAATTCTTCTCACTCACATTCAGCTGCCTCGATGCATATGCAATAACCCTGCCATTTTGCATTAAGACACACCCCAAACCGATACGAGAGGCATCACAATATACTACAAACCCATCTGAACCAGTAGGAAGAGTCAATACTGGAGCAGCAGTCGATAAGGATCTGAGCTTCTGAAAGCTCGCCTCACACTCCTCTGACCATCGGAATTGCACAGCTTTCTGAGTCAAGCGGGTCAGCGGAGCTGCAATAGAAGAAAACCCCTGAACAAATCGCCGATAGTACCCTGCCAACCCAAGAAAACTACGTATCTCTATCGGAGAAGTAGGTCGTGGCCAATTCTGAACTGCCTCAATTTTCTTCGGATCAACTTTAATGCCTTCACTAGACACAATATGACCCAAGAATGCCACAGAATCTAACCAGAATTCACATTTAGAGAACTTGGCGTACAACTTCTGAACCCGAAGTGTCTGCATAACAGCTCTCAAGTGCTCCTCATTCTCCGCTCGGCTACGGGAATAAATCAAGATATCATCAATAAAGACAATGACAAATAAGTCTAAGTAAGGCCTGAACACTCGGTTCATCAAATCCATAAAAGCTGCCGGAGCATTTGTAAGCCCAAATGACATAACCAAAAACTCATAGTGACAATAACGGGTCCGGAAGGCTGCCTTTGGGATATCACTCTCACGAATCTTCAACTGATGATAACCAGATCTCAAGTCAATCTTAGAAAAGAATTTAGAAGCTTGCAGATGATCAAACAAGTCATCAATACGAGGCAACAAATATTTGTTCTTTATCGTCACCTTGTTCAGCTGCCTATAGTCAATACACATCCGCATCGACCCATCTTTCTTCTTAACAAATAATACTGGAGCTCCCCAAGGTGAAACACTGGATCTGATAAATCCCTTACTAAGTAAATCCTGCAACTGCTCCTTTAATTCTCTCAGCTCAGCAGGAGCCATACGATAAGGAGGAATAGAGATAGCTGCATACTCGGAACAACATCTATGCCAAATTCAATATCTCTATCAGGAGGAACACCCGGTAAATCCTCTGGAAACACATCAGCAAACTCACAAACAATAGGAATAGAATCAATAGACAGGGATTCAATGTTGGTGTCCCGGATCAATGCTAGATAGGCTAAACAGCCTTTGCCTAACATCTGTCTAGCCTTTATGAAAGAGATAACCTTGCCCGAAGGTGCAAGATAAGAACCGTGCCACTCAACCGAGGGTGCACCTGGAATAGAAAGCCAGACTGTCTTGGCATGACAATCAAGAGTCGTGTAACAAGATGCCAACCAATCCATACCCATGATCACATCATAGTCTACCATGTCAAGAGCTAATATATCAACAACGATTTGCTGACCCTGGATAGAGACTACACAACCTGGATATACTCGATCTACCATAATAGACTCTCCAACCGGTGTCGAAACACAAAAGGGATCATTAATAAGCATATAATCAACATTGAAACCCGCAGCAAAATATGGCGATACATAGGAATAAGTGGAACCCGGATCAACAAGTCAATAAGCATCACGACCACATATAGAAATCATACTTGTGACCACAGCATTGGATGCCACCGCATCCTGCCTAGCTGGGAGAGCATAAATCTGATCCTAGTCTGAGCCTGAGGGTGGACACCACCTGAATATCCACCGCCTGATCGACCACCGCCAGAATGACCACTGTCTGGGTGACCACCGCTAGAATAACCACGACCTGAATGACCACCACCAGAAGAGCCACGACCTGAATAACCACCACCTGTATTACCATCACTAGAATGACCACCACTAGGATAACTGCCACCTCCGCGCCCATGACCTCTGCCTGGCTGTGGAGGACCCCTAGAGGCCAAAGGAGCTGCAGAAATACCAGGAGCACGGGTCAATACCTGTGACTGAGGAGCTGGGTGACTAATAGCCTGATGAAGTCTAGGACAATCCCTTTTAAAATGTCCAATCTCCTTACAATAATGACAATTAATACCAGGACGATATGGCTGGGCCTGATAAGGCATCTGGAAATGACCCTGTTGTAAATGAAGAGCATACTGAATTTGCCCCTGATGAGTCATAGATGCGATATGAGATCCCTATAATGTAGAATAAACCTGCCTATCTGAGAATTTGCCGTAGGAACCCTTGCCTCCAGATGAGGCTCCAAAATAATTACCTGAACCACGAGACTTCTTACTATCCTGCTCTTCTCTATCCTGAATACGGTATCCCTCAATCCTCCTGGATGTCTCGACTGCCTGCTCAAACGAAATCCCAGAACCACATCTCGTGACATACGATCTTTCAAAGGAGGGGAAAGACCCTCAATGAACCTCTTCACCTGTTCTTCCGTGGTAGGAATCAATATAGCCTAAAATCGAGATAACTCTGTGAAAAGAATATAGTACTGAGTAACTGTCATGTCTCCCTGGCGAAGCTTCTCGAACTGTCTGCGTTTCTCATCTTTCAAGGTCATAGCCAAGAATACCTCATCGAACTTATGCACGAACTCTGTCCAAGTGAGCTTGGGTAACCCAGCTTCCCTGACTGCCATAAAAGATTTCCACCAAGCCTTAGCATGCCCTCTGAGCTGAAATGTTGTATATTCCACTCCATGTTCCTGAAGAAAACCCAAGGTAGGTAGCATCTCCTCACAACTCTCAATAAAGTCAAGTGGATCTGCAGATGCATCTGTACCAGAAAAAGTAGGCGGTTTCAACCTCTTAAACTGGTGAAGTCTACCTGTGTCAATACTCTGACCTGTGGTCTGAGGTGTCCCACCAATTATAAAAACATCTGGATCATGAAGACCTGTAGTAGCCTGAGTCTCTGGAGTATGCATAACCGGAGTCTGGATACTAACCCTAGCCTGATCTCGGGAAATAGCTGGATCAACTGGTACACCCTGAGGGTACTGAGCCTTAAGAAATCCCAATATCTGCACCAAAGTGTCCTGAAGAACCAGGGTGGCTATAAATCCCCCATCAATAGGAATCGGACCTCCCTGAGCGTCCAGTACAACTGGCGGATCAATTGGTGGATCCTCTGGTACTGGATCATCATCCTGAGCATCCTCCCCTGCAGCATGAGTGGCCCTAGCCCTAGGCTGGGTGGCTGTCTGAGTATGAGCTCCACGACCACCCTAACCACGTTCTTTACCTCGGCCTCTGCCACTACCTCTACCACCACCTCTCGGGCAACCTGCACCGGTGGTACTACCTCAGGTGCCTGTACACCTGCTGCTGCGTCTGGCGCATTTACCCCTTGTTGTGATGAAGAAGCACAAGTAGTAACCATCTGCGAATTAGACAGTGGAATAAGTTCGCCTTTGACTTGAAATCTGTATGCCCGAAACAGAAGAATGAATGAAGGGAAATTTTTCACTAAATGCCATATAGCCCCTCGTAGAGAAGTACAGACGTCTCCGTACCAATCAACAAGACTCTATTAGGCACTGTTCATAACTTATCAGGACACTAGACCTGGGCTCTGATACCAATTGTCACGACCCATAATCCTGGATAGTCGTGAGGGCACCCGAACTAACCCCATCGGGCGAACCCACTCTCTATATTAACGTTTAATCTCAAAAATATTAAATATAGAATATAATAAAATTCAAACTGTGATTTTTATTACTGAAATACGCGGAATATCCTCCAACACAAATGAAAGGTCTAGTCCTTTACCATAAGCCATGAACATCTATAAGATAAATACTGAATAAAATATCCCGAATGTCTGAAACAATAAATGACAGGAATGAAAATAATGGAAAGGTGCGCCACCACGGAATGAGGATGGTTGGCTCACCGTTGATCAATAGGAATTCTTCAACTCTGGCCACGGGGCTCACTTGTTCTCGGAACCGTATCTGCCCGAACAAATAATAAGAAAACAAAAAAAGAAAATAACGTAAGTCAAGAGGACTTAGTAGGTGGATAGACTAGTTCCTATGAAAAACATGAAAACTAGTCTAAGTAATAAATTAACAGAATAGAGGAGGGAGAAAAAGAAACATATTATAATTCGCTATTTAAATAGTCCATCCAATCACACCATTCAACATCAATAAATCTCATTCAAGAACCTACAATTAAACTCAACTAATAAACCAGCAGAATATGTGGGCTAACTCCGAAAAGATGTGATAGTGGACCAACTCTGAGGCTATCAAATGTACCAACTCTAAAATAGATAGTGGACCAACTCCGAGGCTATTAAATGGACAAACTCCGAAACATTATCAATTGGACCAACTCCGACATATCAAAGTAACCATAAATTTTCATGTCAAACATACACATAACTTGCAATACTTTAAACAACAACCAGGGGTAAACACAATCCAGGAAAAACAACACATATTCCAAGTAAATATTTAAACAAGATTACACCTAGGGCAGTGCACATACAAGGAACGTATGTACAATATCCTGCGTGGACTAGTTCCACCAAAGAAAGGGATAGAACCACCTACCTCTACTTGAAGAAGACAACACTACTCAACAATAACCTTTTCCAATCGAACCTCCTCCAAAGAGTCTTGCTCTAAATAAAAGAATGGAATACATAATTAATTTCTGTAATTGGTTCTCAGATTTATATTTCCTATACTTAAACATATCTCACCAGTATCTACCCTTAGTATGTAATGTAGGCCATAAAGTAAGTAACTTAAATATAGATCAAATGTGTCAGTATCTTAGTCAAAAAAATAAGTAATCATCGCATCTAGTGTAAGAATTTATGTAGGTCATTGGTCCAGTAAGAACAATTACACAAAACCAAACAAATAATGGCTTAATCTAACGATGCAACGTCCATTTTGGCATTCCATTCCCAAAGCTTAAGTTCCATTACAATTTTCTCATCATTGCCTCCACTTTATTCTTTCAATCATTACACCATCATGAAGCCACACACTACTTAATTATTCCACCATAACATTGATTCTTACACAATATGCTTGTATTGGGTAAAAATCGACCCGCGATGATTCGTCCCGGTCATGCAAATCGATAACGACCGAACACATATATGCAAGCCAGAGACCGAAGCAAATGAATGGATCGCCGAAGCCAGGCACCGAGGTCGCCACTGAAGGCAAGCCGCAAGCTGAGCTTCGGTGACAGCCACTTTGGTCAAGCAGCAGGGCATTGCCACCGAGGTCATTTATTCGCGCCTCGGTGAATCCCCTTAGCTCAAGCGGCTTTGCAGCCCACTTCTTCAGCCCACCACCTTGCCCATTAACTCCACCCATAAATGCTCCAGACGTGGGTTGGCCATGAACAAGTAGTGGAGAACATGGGATAACACCTTGTATCTATAAATAGCATTTCATTTTATATTGGACGGATCCAGAAATATATACTGAAACTCCGCCCAAATTTGTACTCTCAATCATATATTGAAATCAAGTTATTCTTTCGTATTTACATCTGTTTTGTGCGTTTATTCAACTTTGATACGAAGATTTGCTTATATTCGAATCCAAATTCGATTTGTAATCCAAAAACTGATTTAGGCCCATACAAATTGGCGTCTTCTGTGGGGATATAAGCAGTAACGTTTTGTTCCAAACTCTCACGTCCTTTTTCATCAAAGCTTACGATTCAACGACGTTATGGCTGATAATAGCGATAATAATAGCGAACGGGCTGGCGTTCCGTCGAGCCAACAACCTGCATCACCAATGACAACCGAAGAGTTCCAAGCTTATGTTGTCACTGCATTAAGAGCTCTCCAAAATAGACAGGATGAGCAAGTTAACATTAATGCTGAGTTCCACGCCTCGTTGGAAGCGAGGAACAGTGCAGCACCGAATAGCACCCAGCCTTCGACTCCTGGTGGAGGCATCCCACTCTTTGTTCCTACGGGCGCGATAACAGGGGGACCTCACAACGGGGCCATGTCTGGGGGCCTCAGGAAACATACCAACTACGACGCCACACTTCGGGATGGTTCCCACCGTGGCTGAAACAACATCCTCGGTCGATGTCGAAAAATTGACTAGGGAAATTGAGGCTCGCATCGAAGCACGCGTGGAAAAACACCTCGAGGGCATGCCGGGGGTAACAAAGGAGGAGGACGATCTTGATATTGATCAATACAGGGAGCTGCCCTTCAAGCCCGAAGCGGCTCCAGCCCCAACCCCCAAGAACTTCAAACTCATGTTTTTGAAGAAATATGATGGAACTACCGATCCTAAAGAACATGTGAGAGAATACATGGCAATGGTGAAGAGCAACGACCTAACGGCTATAGAGCTCGAGTTGATGTTCTTGAAAAAATTTGGCGAGTCCTTGGAGAAGGGGGTTTTACGTTGGTATATGTGCCTGCCAGCGGGGTCGATTTCCACCTTTAAGGAAATGTCTAGCGCATTCGTCAAGGCGCACACAGGGGCCCAAAAGATCCTCCAAAGGAAGGAGGATATATGCGAAGTGAAACAAAGGCCCGGTGAGCCACTCAAAGAATTTCTTGAGCGCTTCCATGCCGAGCGCATGGAATTACCTCGGATGGACGATACCCTGGCCATCATGGCATTTGAAAAAGTATCAATATTCGCAATTCTGACACTGCCGCTGAATTGAGAAAAGAGCTCCAACAATATCAGGTCCTGACATGGGAGGATCTGCACAAGCGAACTTACTCCAAAATTAGATTGGAGGAAGCTGAATTCAAAAGCCGAGGTTACCATCATAAAAACCGAGGCGAATCTTTGCACCGCGCCGAGGCGTTGCTAAGCAACCCGGAGGGGAGGTACGAGCCATATACCTCGACAAGGCAGCATGTCTGCCAAAGGCTGGGAAACTCCTTCGGAAATTCATACACGAATTCACACATAAGCCAACGGCTCGGAGGGAAGGTTCAACCCAACACGAACCAAAGAAATCCCTCAAGCCCAGCTTCGGCCCCAAAAAAAGATCTACCTCAGATCCCTGACTATAACTTCAATATATCGACCTCGGAGCTGGTCAATGTAGTCAAAGGCACTGCCGGGGTAAGGGTTCCCAAGGACATGAGGACCCCGGTGGATAAAAGAGACCATAATCTACACTGTGAATTCCATGCAGATTACGGCCACAGGACCGAGGATTGCAAAGCCTTGCGCCTCGAGGTAGCTCACTTGCTAAAGAAGGGAGTGTTGGCTGATTTCCTTACTGACAAAGGAAAAGACAATTTCTCCAAGAACCGAAGTGATGGGCAACCACCTCAGGCTCCACCCCCGGAAAGAGTGGTGAATGTCATTACCGGGGGATCAGAGGTAAACGGTGTGAATTTCGCCGCAGCCAAGAAATTCGCCAAGTTATTTATCACCATGGAGAAAAGAACCTGAATTAGAGGCTCGGGTAAAGAAACGTGTTTGATGATGACGACTGTGATGGGATGATGTTCCACCATCACGACGCTTTGGTCATCATGCTGAGAATCAACGACTCTGACATCAAAAGAGTCTTGATCGACCCCGGTAGCTCGGTCAACATAATCAGCTACGGGGCTGTTAAAAAAATGTGGCTCAAAGGGGAGGTTGTCCCCAAAGCAACAGTGCTAGCCGGCTTCAACAACTCCACGGAGAAAACGTTGGGTGAGATCACACTCAAGACGTTCACCGAAGGAGTTATTAAGGAAACATTGTTCCAAGTAATGCCCGAGGATTTGGCATACAATGTGATCCTCGGAAGGCCATGGATCCATTCCATGGAAGCTATCCCCTCCACTCTGCATCAAGTGATTAAATTCGCTACACCTTGGGGAGTTCGATCAATCAAAGGGGAGCAACGAGTAGCGAGGGAATGCTATTCAGTTGCGTTAAAAAGTGGAGTCGCCCCGACCGGGCCAAAGCAATAGCAATGACAGCAACTGGGGTCAAGCGGGGAGGACACCCGAGGGGAAGTCGAAAAGATCCCGGTTTGTATTTAAGAGCCTCGGAAGCAAAAGGCCGAGGATTCAGCCGTTGAGGAATTGGAATCTTTCACCCTATTGAAAGATTTCCTCGATAGAAAAGTGTTTGTCGGCTCGAAGTTGGACCCGGAGTCAAAAAAGGCGATTATTGAAGTTTTAAAGTCCAACCATGACTGTTTTTCTTGGTCCCATTCAGATATGACGGGTATCGATCCGGAGATCATGACTCACAAGCTGAATGTGGACCCAAAATTTACCCCGGTGAAGCAGAAGAAGAGACCTCATGCCAGGGTCAAAAAGAAGGCGATCGAAAATGAAACCACCAAGTTGCAAGAAAATGGTTTCATAAGAGAGGTGAAATACCCCAAATGGTTGTGGTGGTCATACCGAAGAAGAATGGCAAGTGGAGAATGTGTGTAGACTACACCGACTTGAACAAAGCTTGCCCCAAAGACTCATATCCATTGCCACAAATTGATAGGTTAATAGACTCCACGGCTGGACACAAACTATTGACCTTCTTGGATGCATATTCGGGCTATAATCAGATCCTTATAGACCCGAAGGACGAAGAGAAGACCTCGTTCATCACTGACCGAGGCACTTTCTGCTATAAGGTGATGCCCTTCGGTCTGAAAAACGCAGGGGCGACCTACTAAAGGTTGGTATGTCGCGTGTTCAAGGAGTATATTGGAAAGTCTATGGAGGTCTACATAGATGATATGCTCATCAAATTGATCCGAATGGAGGATCATTTGAATCATCTGACGGAAGCCTTTGCTGTTTTGAGGCAATACGACATGAAATTGAACCCTGAGAAGTGCGCCTTCGGCATGGGATCAGGCAATTCTTGGGATTCATTGTCTTTGAACGAGGGATCGAGGCTAACCCAGATAAAATCAAAGCTATCGAAGAGATCCCCGAGGAGCTGACCGGGGTGAAAGAAGTTCAACGCTTGACTGGCCGAGTCGCCGCCTTGAGTCAATTTATCTCAAGGTCCTCAGAGCGATGCCACAAGTTCTTCTCCGTTTTGAGAAAAAACAATCACTTCGAATGGACACCTGAGTGCAAACAAGCGTTGAAAGATTTGAAACAATACTTGGCTAACGCATCGTTGCTCGCCAAGCCAAAAGAAGGTGAAACATTGCTGGTCTACTTGGCCGTGTCCGAGGTGTCTGTCAGCGCTGTGCTGGTTCGGGAAGAAGATGGCAAGCAACAACCCATCTACTATATGAGCAAGACACTCCTCGACGCTGAAACCAGGTATCCACTCTTGGAAAAACTAGCACTCGTTTTACTTGTTACTGCTCGGAAACTACGGCCCTATTTCCAATGTCACCTAATAGCGGTAGTTTCAACCTTCCCTTTAAGAAGTATATTGCATAAACCTGAGTTATCGGGGAGGTTATCAAAATGGGTGGTAGAGTTGAGCGAATATGATATCACCTATGAACCTCGGACAGCCATTAAGTCTCAAGTCCTAACCGACTTCGTGGCCGACTTCAATGTTGGGATTCTGCCCGAGGCGGAAAAGGAAAACTTCATGGCAAAAGGAACCTCCTCGGGGCTATGGATACTTCACACCGATGGAGCAGCTAACTCCAAAGGTTTAGGTTTAGGCATAGTCTTGAGAGCACCCATCGGGGAGAAAGTCAGGCACTCGGTTCGGTTAAAAAAAGTGACAAAAAACGAGGCTGAGTACGAGGCAGATTTAGCGGGTTTGGAGCTAGCTAAAGAAATGGGGGTAGAAAGAATCGAACTGAGGTGTGACTCACAGTTGGTAGTGAACCAGGTCCTCGGTGATTATACGGCTCGGGAGCCCAGAATACAGCTATACTTGGATCGAGCACAAAGAATCTTGGCCCAATTCCAAGAATGGAAAGTTAAACAAGTGCCTCTGGAGGAAAATACCGAGGCTGATGCTTTAGCAAATCTGGGTTCGGCGATTGACGAAGCTCACTCGGGGACTGACTCAGTGGTTCGGTTGTTGTCCACACAAATGAGAGAGATGAAGTTGCAGGTCAACTCAGTGGACAATAGATGGGATTGGCGGAGTAAGTTCATCTCTTACTTCGACTCGGGGACTGTTCCCCAAGACAAAAAGAAGCAAAGAAGTTGAGGACCCAAGCAGCCTCGTATCACCTGATCAAGGGTAATCTGTATGAAAGGTTATATTGCGGACCGATGGCCAAGTGTTTGGGACTCGATGAGGCCAGGTACGTGATGGCAGAAGTACACGAAAGCGAGTGTGGCAACCACTCGGGGGGAAAATCCTTGGTGCGTAAGCTGTTAAGAGCTGGGTATTATTGGCCCACTATCAGTACCGATGTAAAGGCCTTCGTGCAGAAATGTGATAAGTGCCAACGCCAAGGGCGGATGATCCACCAACAGGCCGAACCTCTACACTCGGTGGTATCACCATGGCCCTTCATGAAGTGGGGAATGGACATTGTTGGACCATTGCCAAAGGGAAAATGTGGTGTTCGCTTTATTTTAGTGCTAACCGATTACTTCACGAAATAAGTGGAAGCAGGGGCTCTCACCGAGGTAAAGCAAAAACAAGTAATCGATTTCATCAAGAAGAACATCATCTACAGGTTCGGTGTCCCAAGAGAGATTGCCTGTGACAACGGTAAACAGTTCATGGGGGCAGCCATCACTGATTTCTTCAAGCAATGAGGGATCAAAAGAATTGCTTCGACTCCTCATCACCCAAGTGCCAATGGCCAAGCCGAGTCGTCGAACAGGATCATAATTGAGAACCTCAAGAAAAGGCTGGATGAAAAGAAAAGCCCTTGGCCCGAGGAGCTACCCGGGGTACTTTGGGCAATGCGCACAACGGAAAAGAACAACACCGGTGAGACTCCTTTCTCACTTGCTTATGGCATGGATTCCCTCATCCCCTTAGAAGTGGGCGAACCAAGCCTTCGGTACGCCCACACTACCAAGGATGCAAATCAACAGGCTATGCGCATAGAATTGGATCTGCTCGAGGAAAAAAGGGAATTAGCTTTGATTCGGCTAGTCGTCCAAAAAAGGCAGATCGAGGCGTACCTCAATAGGAAAGCCAAACTCAGAGACTTCAAAGTTGGCGACTATGTGCTAAAAACTACAAACCAATCAACGAAGGAAGACAACGGGGGAAAACTTGTTGCAAATTGGGAAGGACCCTACAGAGTCAAGGCAATCGTTGGAAAGGGATCTTATTAAATTGAGAATTTGCAAGGCGAACCCGAACCTCTAAATTGGAACATTTCCAATTTGAAACGGTACTACTTCTAGTCGAGGTAAATGCTCTTTCAATCTTTTTAAATTCATCCACAGCCCCGAGCCGAACAACGTTCCTATGGTCTCGATCGAAATGTACTAACTTGCTCCTCGTTCCATTTTTTCTTGACCTTTTCAGGAAGCGAACCGAACGGTTTCCAGTGCTCGGATCTTCATTAAGATTCACAACCGAACACTGGGGGGAATGAGAGGCAGGAGTTGATACCGAGGTCGACATCGAGCCTCCCAACTGAAGCTTATCTATCCGACAACCGGGGACTGACACCCGGGGAATAGATTTAGTACATTGTAAACTTGCCCGCCAGTGGCATGTTGTTAATTTGTTTCTTCTGATTTTTTGCCCAAGGTCCACTTCGACTTGGTTCTATGTAAATAGCTGATTTCTGGCTCGTTGATATCAATGAAATAATTTTGATCCTATATCTATTTATCTGTACAAATCTTGCACTCCGAAGCTGCACGATGCATCGACTCGAGGACGAGACGTTGTTATAAGTTTGCATCGATTAAATTCAGTCAAGTCTTGTAAGCAAGTTATTTATTTTTTACAAGGTGTTCGGTACATGAAAAAACCAACACTTGAGATAAAAGCATAAAAACATTTCATTAAAAGAGCCCGAAGGCAAAGAGTATTTATATAAAAAATGACCCGAAGGTCCAAGATACAAGCATTAAAGCCTGAAGGCTTACAAAACGATGCTACTAGGAGTCTATGCCTCGAGAGAATCATCTCCATACTCGGAGCCCCCCTCGGCATCTTCGTCATCCTCTTCATCTTCATCGCCGCTCGAGGCTTCACTTGATGGAAGTTCATCAATGATTGCCTGGACTTCCGCCGATTTCACCTCGGCCTTTGCAATCTCCTCATCTAAGTTGATCTCCGCGGCGCGGCATTGCTTGAGTAGCTTTAGCCGAGATTTGATAATGGCCCATCGCTTATCCAGCTCGGCTCTCTTGACCTTGATCGCAGCCCTACTTTTTCGATCGGCGATTTCATCTCGAAGGGACTCGATCTCAGCATCTTTAGCTGGAAGTTTGGAGTTCTCGTTTTCCAGCTTTTTGATATGAAGCACATGCTTCCTCAGCTGATCGTGATGTTTTTTGGCCATCTCCACAACTTCAGCCTTTGCTTGGGTCAGCGCGGCGCTTAATCTCACAGCCTCGGCCTCCAGCCTCGATCGCTCAACTTGAAAATCATCACCAAGGGCTTTGATTTTTGCCTCAGAAGCTGCCTCGACCTCATGCAGATAAGACTCATGCAGATAAGACTGGGACTTGGACAAATCAGCTTTCAATGTAGCTATCTGTGCGTTAAAGCTGCGCCGGACCTCTTCATCCCTCGAGGTCTCAACTTCGATAGCCCTCAACGACAGAATGAAGCTCTGAACAAAGATTAATCAGGGAACCAAAATCAGCTACGAACTGAGGGTAGAGATGAAAGGAAATTTTAAGGAATAACTCAAAAGCGATGAAACTTACCCTGATAGCATTGGCAGCCATGGTATTATATAGTTGGCTTCGGGAAAATTCTTGCACAATTTTATCTTCCTCTAGCCCCAACAAAGGCGTAAGACTCAAGATGTCGGCTCGACCACAGGCCAACAAATTTGAAGAAGTCGCCACTTCGAGTTTCCGATAAGACCCCACCGAGGATGAAATTTTCGCGGGTTCGGAATGTGCCCTAACCGCGCCGGTGCCGGCCCCTTCTTCAAACGTAGTGCCGGCCTCCACAACCTTGGCCTTGCCCTTAGCCTTGGCAACTGCCGCCTCGGATCCATGTTCTTGATCTTCGAGGTCAATAAACTCAACTTCTCTCTGAGCCAAAACTTCAGCAGTTGTATCATCGGGCTCATCGACCAATCCTCGGCCCCTCTCAACTGCTGCCTCGGGACGGGGAGGAGTCTCCACCTCGGTGCGAGGAGTCACTGAACGGGAGGGCTTCTTTGAAACTTCCCTCTTCCTCTTCACGCCTACAATAGTGGAAGAAATTGGAGCAAGGAAGTAAAAAGGAACAACAATCGATGAGTTGACCGGAGATAAATATTACCTTTGGAGGATACTTGGCTGGGAGCTCCCTTTGAAACTTTTGAAGACTTTGAGGCCTTTGACTCCTTCAATCCCTTCAATTCTCCCGCCACCAAAGCCAGGTTATCGTCTGACTCGGTCTCCTCCCCATCCTTCTTCTTCTTCTCCTCTTTCTTCTGCTTCTTGCCTTTCTTGGTGTTAACGGCGCGATTTGGAAAACCTAGTTTCGAGGGAAGAGAAGTCAGCAAAACAAAATCAAAATCCCAAAATGACATACCAGATAGAACACCACAAAAAAGCTTACCGTGCCGTTTGCATTGCCAACCAAAGTCGGCGGCCATCTTCATCCATGTCCTTTCGGGGTGTAAACGAGCCCTGGTCATTGCTCTCACCCACTCAGTCAACCCTTCAGGGGGTACGATGTCGACCTTGTTGGGTAAAAGAAATAACAAAGAAACGAGGTCAGATAACACGAGCAGGCACCGAGGAATGAAATACAAAAGAAAGGGTGCTTACGTGTGTTATTCCACCGTTCGGGGAAATCAGGTTCGGCAGATAAAACATTGGTCTCCAGCAGGACATAGCGATCACTCCAGCCCCGGTCCCTGTGGTCTTCGCTCTTGTGAAGAAGAGCAAACTTGCCTCGGTTGTTTAAGGCCACGACCCCGGCCTTATGGAAATAAGGGTAGTAAAGTGAAATAAGATGCTGAAAAGTGAAGCTCACCCCGGCCTTCTTACTTAACCAATCCATACACTGAACCACCCTCCAAACGCCGGGGCCTAGTTGAGCCAAGCACAAGTTGTAGGCCCGGCAAAAGTTGTCAATTACTTTGTGCACCGGAAGGGAGAAGCCGAGGGTGAAAGGATAGGTGTAAACGAAAGAAAGCCCCTCGACATGGTGGCAAACTCTGCTTGTAGGATCAGGTATAACCACCTTCACCTCGGGCCCAAATTTGCACTCCCTCCGAACCCGTTCAATGTGAGCTTGTGTTATGTGGGTCGGTGTTGTGTTCACTGGAATGTTTCTGTTCTTCTCTTCCTGGTCGGCTGATTGAACCTGTAGCTTGAGGTCCTTACCGTTGTCGAAATGAGAAGGGATTATTTGGTGAGGCTCGAGCTCTTGCTCGAGGGGAATCATCGGGCCCGAAGATCCTACCTCGGTGACGTGTCCGCCCTCGGCCTCGCCCACGGCATTGTCGCCTTCAGCATCATCACCTTCGTCATCACCATCTCTGTGGATGACGTCGCTGACACCACCTACCATGACGTCATCAAGCATGACGTCATCTTCTTCTCCCATATCAGCGTCTTCCACCTCCACTGCAAGGTCACGCCTGGCCCTAGCGTTACGGCGCTTTAGGCCCCCAACGCCAGACGTCACCTCTCCA
Source organism: Petunia axillaris subsp. axillaris (assembly GCA_029990575.1). Classification (NCBI taxonomy): domain Eukaryota; kingdom Viridiplantae; phylum Streptophyta; class Magnoliopsida; order Solanales; family Solanaceae; genus Petunia; species Petunia axillaris. Next base: position 140,511,784 of record JARKNS010000004.1, read on the forward strand.
CCTTCAGCCGCAGTTGCTGGGACCGCCGGCGCAGCAGCGGCAGCGTCGCCACTAGCATAGGCCGCAGCTAAGAGCGGAGCTCGTGCCCTCTCGCCTGAATCACTCGAATCCTGCCTAGATTGAGTGGTAGACATGGTAGTAGTTTGAGATTGAATTTTTCTTGAAGATGAGATCAAAGGAAGTGTGAAATTTCTTCTTTTTTGGTACTGTTAATCGCGGAAGGTGAAAGTGGGATGAAAAGCTTGGTAAGCAACTATTTATAGGTATGGAAGAACCAAGTGGTGGGGTTCTCATTATCATTGTAACGTTGGGAAGACAAAAATTACGGCGTGACCGTTTGTGAAGCCAACGGATATGTGACACGTGTCAATAAGGAATGACCTGATGAGACGCAAACCGTTGACAAAAATTTGAAACGCTTGGATAAGATCAAGCCACGTCATTTTCCCGCTAAACTTCACTCCACTCCTCGGTGACTTCGGTAAGTGACCGAGGAGTGGGGGGACTACCTGTATTGGGTAAAAATTGACCCGCGATGATTCGCCCCGGTCATGCAAATCGATAACGACCGAACACATATCGGCAAGCCAGAGACCGAAGCAAATGAATGGATCGCCGAAGCCAGGCACCGAGGTCGCCACCGAAGGCAAGCCGCAAGCTGAGCTTCGGTGACAGCCACCTCGGTCAAGCAGCAGGGCATTGCCACCGAGGTCATTTATTCGCGCCTCGGTGAATCCCCTCGGCTCAAACGGCTTTGCAGCCCACTTCTTCAGCCCACTACCTTGCCCATTAACTCCACCCATAAATGCTCCAGACGTGGGTTGGCCATGAACAAGTAGTGGAGAACGTGGGATAACACCTTGTATCTATAAATAGCACTTCATTTTATATTGTATGGATCCAGAAATATATACTGAAACTCTGCCCAAATTTGTACTCTCAATCATATATTGAAATCAAGTTATTCTTTCGTATTTACATATGTTTTGTGCGTTTATTCAACTTTAATACGAAGATTTGCTTATATTCGAATCCAAATTCGATTTGTAATCCTAAAACTGATTTAGGCCCATACAATGCTTATTTCCACCAACTAGATGTAGTATCTATTTACATTATACAGAAAGCAATTACATACCTGCTTTTGCGATTCCAATGAAGCAGCTTTCTTACGCTGTAGCCGACTTCTGTGTTTTTCCCTATTAGCGTCTACTCTAAAAACCTAGGTCTATTTTGTATTACTAAAATATGATAAAGCAGAGATATCCCACTCGTCCAATTATAAGATATATGAATATATCTTCACTAAAATACAACTAATAAGGGTAATGTATAATTGGTCCAATAATTACTTATAATTAAATTTCTAACCCATCTTCCAACTCGTAATTTGTAGGAATAATTTTCCTGTAATAACAATTAAAATAAATATACCAAGACTAAGGGAATGACAGAGAAGATAATATTTGTAAAATATTGGGTCATTACAATTTCATATTCTGTGTCATCATTTTCACAAAGTAAAAGTGCATTTCCATTGACATTTGGCAGCTTCTGTTTCCAACTCTCTGGAAAGCTCTGAAAAAATAAACTTACACAGTTAATACAAAAATCACAGACAATGAAAAATTAGATGAACAAAATATAAAAAAAATGGTAATTTTTTTAACATACTAAATCATCTCTTTTGAAGTATGATTTTGTGATTCGCATAGTGAAATCGCCTAGTTCCTCCCAATGATCGTCTTCCATATTATTATTTTGATGAAAAAAAATAAAAGTTTATATGAGTAGATGAATTGTCAATTAGTTGTTGTTTCCTTCAACTGCAAAGCCTTATTTATAGGCTAGCAGTTACTAACTTTTGTCCAACTGTTATGGTCAACGAGAATATGTATAGTCAAAAATAGATTAAATATCACTATAAATGTAGTTAAAAAAGTTGTGTTTCTATGTTCTTCCCTATGTTTCTTCCAGTTCGCAGACTTCTCATATGCTAATGTTATCCTGGTAAATGCTGGTACCCTAGATATTTGCTCACACACTCTTAAAAACTAGAAAAACTTCTATATTTATAACAACGTCTCAGAATAAAAATTTGAGGACCCATGTGCCTTAAACTACTGGCCCCAGCATAAAAATCTGAGGACATATGTCCCTTAAAATACTGGCCTTAGCATAAAAATATGTGGATCCATGTGCCTTAAACTACTAGCCACAGCATAAAAATCTGCAATATCGATGTGCCTTAAACTAGTAGCCCCAGCATAAACATCTGGGGAATCCATGTCCCTTGGCTACTATCCCCCAGCATATATTGCTGGGACTATATAGAAACATTATTAGAGTCAACATTTTACACACAAACAAACGCAAACTTACAGCCATTTTCATTAACAGTAACATAAATATTACATAAAAGGATACTTCTAAAAATACAAATGAAGTATCCTCAAGTGCAAAAAAAGATAAATTGCACTTGCTTCGCGCAGATGGAAGCATAAAACCATAACACTCCTAAACACATAAAAAAATACAGTAAAACATTAACGATTACTAGGAACACGAGAGCTAGAAATAGAGGTTGAGTCTGTAGAGTTCTACAATTCAAAGTCCATGAGTTTGTCAAAAAGTCGATCCATATCTTTATTTTTTTCCTCTGAAAGCTACAAAAAATTCAAACAACACATCCAAATTATTCTTCACCACTGATACCTCAGCTTTCAAAAACTCAAGATCACTTTTCAAATTCCTAACATCGTTATTCAACTAGCGTCATTGTTGTCTTCTTGCTTCATCATTGCAAGCCATTTTTTATACTTTATTATTTTTCTTTTTTTTTGTTGGAATAATATTTGTTTTGTACAAGTAAAAAAACAACACCACTGTCTAATTTATACAAAACAAAACACAAAAAAACCTGTAAAGAATATTTCTTCTATTTAGCTGACATTGTAACTAAAAAAAAAGCTGTAAAAGATTCCTTGCATCCCTCTCTGAAAATTGAACAAAATCCAATAAAGAAGATATCACTTTTTTTATAGGTGGGGTCGTATCTGTATAGGATAAGACTGAACTGAGATTTTGTTGCAATTGTGTATTAAAGTCACAGTATTACATAGTTGACAACACAAAATAAATCAAAGAGATTCTGGAAAGATTATGTACTTTATAATACTACAACAGACCTCTGTTCCAAAAATTGAAATCCACAAAATATTCTCTACTTTAACTTTAAAGTGTGTAATTTCAAATCCACAACATTTTTGTGGACTAACTTTATTGGTATAAAATCCTGGGACTCTTTACTTATTTCAGAAGTAGACCCAACATAATGACCTAGAATTCTCTACCATATTTAATTCACATTGTTATATTGTTGACAATACATAAACAAAAGTAGATAGATTCTTTTGTCCTTTTACATGACAAGTCAAGTCAATAAAAAATCTTGGAAGATTCAGTAACTTAAATTACTACAAGAACTCTTTTTCAATATTCAAAATCCACAACAGATTATGTACTTTAACTTTAAAAAGTCTGTAGTTGGAATATGAGCGACATTTTCATAATCACAAAATTTAGTAAATATTTATTCATATATAAAAAAGTGCTTTCACATACATCAGTCCCAGTACTTGTGCTGGAGCCATAGTGTTATGCAGTTGAAAATAATAACATTTTGATCTGGGTCCTATACTAATAATTGTAAACTAATCCCAATACTTGTGCTGGAGCCATAGTGTTCTGCAGTTGAAAATAACAGCATTTTGATCTGGGGTCTTATACTAATAATTGTAAACTAATTCCAGTACTTGTACTGGAGCCATAGTGTTATGCAGTTGAAAATAACAACATTTTGATCTGGGTCCTATACTAATAATTGTAAACTAATAGGAAATTATAGACTAATAATTAAATATAACAACATAGAAACTTCACATAATTCCATTATGGAGATCCTGGTGGAAGGCCAAAATTAAGATGTGCTACTATAGCTTCAATAGCGCGGCAGATCCTTCGCATTTGTCGCCTTTGCACGTTACGCATATTCCAAATATCATTTTGCATTTGTTGTATTACATTAATGTGGTCCTGCATCTGACCCTGTAGGACCACAACATCCCAATTTAGATTATTTGAAAATCCTGGTGGTGGTGGGGGTGGTAGTGGTAGTGGTGGTGGTGGCCCTGACTGTGCTGGTGACAGTATTGGTTGATTGACACTACTTTCAGATATTGTTTTATTTGAAGTATAAAAGCTTATAAAAATCACAATATAGATAATTGTAATAATAAGATGATAAGAAACAACTATCAGTTGGTATGTATTTTTAGAATAAATTAAATAATCTAATAATAGTTGCAACTTATAATTGAAAAGGCACCATTACATAATATTTATGATAAAATACCGAACCATCACAATTCAAAAAACGACAGTTACATTACACATACATAACTGCCCCAAACTCAGATATTTTTTACCAAAAACTCAAAACACACACATAAATAAAGTAAAAAATTCGATAGAGATTGAATAAAAACACACAAATATGCTATCTTATTCAGGCATCTTCAACGGTAGAGCAAGAACTAGAACTAGAATTAGAACTTAAAGGTTCTGGTTCACGCTGTAAAATACTAACATTTAAAACCATACGATCTGAGGATTCCAGAGCTCTAAAATGTAGCGTACTTCCTACTCCGAGATTGTTAGTACGAACGAACTCTCTCCATCCAATACAAAGCTTTCTCTGTCTTCTCACTTTTAGGTAGTTCATCTGGAAATGACTACCACGGAAAATAAGAGTGGCTGGGACATCACGTCTATGAAGCATAATTGCCAACCATACTGGCAAAATCTACAAAAAAAAAAACAAAAAGAAAGGCACTATTTTATAATAAGAACAACAAAAACAACACTTTAAAAAAATGCTATGATTAACTTACAAACTGATCTAATTCAGCATCTAATTCATTCAACACTGCTTCGACGACTGTTCCCATCTTAAAAATATAAAAATATTTGCGTGTTCTCTTCAGTAACAAATTGGTATATTTATATTAAAATAAGCTATTCTTTTTTTCAAATTCAAAAACTTATTTATAACCTAGCAGTTACTAACTTTTGTCTAACCGTTATGGTCAAAAATAGATTAAAAATCAAAATAAATGTAGTAAAAAAATGATGGGGTTTCTATGCTCTTCCCTATGTCATTCCAGTTTCCAAAAATAATAAACTCCAGACTTCTCGAATGCCAATGTTAGGGAGACAATTAAATGTTGGTATTCTGTATGTTTGCTCACCCAGTCTTAAAAAGCTGGGGCAGCTTCTATATTTACCATAACGTCCCAGTGTAAAAGTCTGGGGATACCATAAGGTCCCAGGCTTTAAAAGAATAACAACAAAAACAACAACAAAAATAACAAAAATAACACTTTGAAAAAAATGATATGATTAATTTACAAACTGATCTAATTTAGCATCCAATTCATTCAACACTGCTTCAACGACTGTTCCTATCTTAAAAATACAAAAATATTTGTGTGTTCTCTTCAGTAACAAAGTGGTCTATTTATATTAAAATAAATATAGAAGAGATGTTCTCTATTATACTGTATTGTCCTTTTGTTTTTGGATGATAGTAAAGATTCTTCTTCTTTATATAAAAGCTGCACATTACTTGTCATTTTCCTTTTGGATTGAGAACTAGGACTACCTACTTATTTTTAAAAGGTTGCAGGATACAAAACTAAGACTTCATAATAAAGAGGATTGGAAAAATAAAAAATAAACTCAAATGTCCCAGTATAAGAACACTGGGATCCATGTGTCTTAAACTACTAACCCCATCATAAATATCTGGGCGGATCCATGTGCCTTAAACTACTGGTCACAACAAAAATATCTGGGGCATCCATGTGCCTTAAACTACTAGCCACAACAAAAACATCTTGGGCATCCATGTGCCTTATACTACTAGCCACAGTATAAATATCTGGGGGGATCCATGTGCCTTAAACTACTAGCCCCATCAAAAACATCTGGGGCATCCATTTGCCTAAACTGCTATCCCCAGCATATTAGAGAATATTTTTCACACAAACAAATGCAAACTTACAGGCATTTTCATTAACATTAACATAAATATTACAGAAAAGGATACTTCTAAAAACACAAAAGAAGTATCCTCAAGTAAAGAAAAGATAAATTACACTTGTTTCGCACAGATGGAAGCATAAAAACATAACATTATGAAAACACATAAAAAGAAGTCCCATCATTTTTTCTAACATCAACTTAATACACATAAGTTCATTAAAAAACATAACAAAATAGTAAAAATCAGTTCTCTGGTGACCCTGGTGGAGTATCCACTTCATTATAGTTTGGGATTTGTCTCATTGCCCTCATAATCCTTGTCATTTGTCGCTCATTCCTTTCAATCCACTGATTTTGCCGAATAATTAATAATCGGATGTGATCTACAGTACGAGTCAACTGCTCAATATCTCCCTGCAAACCTGCAATCGCCTAATATACATTACGCCTTGTTTGCTCAGTGGAATGCACATTGTAAAGTGCATGTCCATTCTCAACTACATGCCCATTTTCCTGTGGGAGAGACATTTTTTTTTTCTAAAAGACTGCACAAGAAAGTAGAAAATTTGCAAAATTTTAAACAAATTTGAGTGGTGATTCTATATTGAAAGACTGTATTTATAGACAGACGCATGCCCCACAACTGCACCGCTATAACATAGGTTCCTAAAAAATATGAATGCTAGTAACCAACTCATAACTGCAGACCCCTAATTATTTTTGGTGAAATAATTATACTCTCAGTATTTTAACTGGGGGGCACAGGTACTTCATAAGAAAACTCACAGTATTTGAGCTGGTGGATGAAAACATATGCTAAAATGCTTTTATATAAAGTCACATTATTTTGAACTGGGATACAAGTACTTAAAAATGTAGAGTTCCAGCATTTTATAATGGGAACACAGGATTTCTTCCCCCAACCACACCCCCCCTCCCATGACTGACTCCCAAATAGTGATACTGGGGGCACAAGTATTTCATGTGTAAACTCACAGTATCCGTGATGGGCGAGAAAAATGTATGCTATACAAAGTTGCATTATTTAGAACTGGGACACAAGTACTTATTAGACACAGTGTCCCAGTATTTAGACTTGAGGCACACAAAGATCTTTGGGCCATCCCTCCCCAGACTGACTCCCAGACATTGGTGTTGGCGGCACAAGTGCTTCATATGTGAACTCACAGTATATAGATACCTGGGACGATTTACCTAGAATTAAAGTATAAGCATCCCTATTTATATACTTCAAAAAGCTAATAAATAAATAACAAACAAACCATATATATAGTATAGATACTTCAAAAAAATATGTATATTGCATTGTCTATAAAAAAACAATTTGTAAAATTCAAAAAGGATAAAGAAAGATTCAAAGAAGTGGCAGTCTTCCATGTCCACAAGCTAGTTTCTCATCATGATCTCCATAATCATCATTCAAATTCTCTTGTGGAGTTTCATAGCCTTCATCTCTCTTTGATCTTCCATGCGTCAGTAGATTAGCAACAACAATTCTCCTGTAAATACTAATAGCTTCTACTCCTCATTCATATTTAAACGAATCCTGCCCGAGCATGAGTAGGTCAGTAAACCTTGCTACAAAGAGACCACAATCTGTCCCTCCTATTTGTTTGGGTGCTCTTTGATAAACAATATCAAGTTTTTTATTCGTCGTATCAAAATTAGGATATTTAGTATGAAACTTCATCTCTTTTAGTAGCTCAGGTATAGCAATTGCATACATTGCCATCTTGATCTTCACAAAATTTTCTTCCCCATCAAAAACCAAATCATAGACATCTATTCTATGATCTTTTATAGAATAAACTCCCAACCAATAATGAGTGCATGACTTGACATCATTAGGATCAACTGAAGACTTCCTAATTGGCATAAAGATTTTTTTCACTTGTGTCCATGCTATGCCACATTGATTCGTAGACCCGTTCACACAGTCATTGAGGTTATTCTGTGTAGTTCCTTCAAACTCTGCTAGGAAAAAATATAACTCAATCTTCTCTAAATCCTCCAATATCAAGTCACGTATTCTCAAAACAACTTATGCTGGAGGTTTATATTCTTTTTTCCTTTGTTGAGCACGAGTCTTTTTCCTCCTTTGTTCTTCCTCTTCATTTCTTCAAAATCTTGATCACTCTTCCACTCTTGTTCCATTCTATCCTTCTTCTCTTTTATTCTTCGGGTCTTCTGTTCCTTTACCATATCATCAAAATAGGATTCGACCTTAGAAAAGAACAATGACTCTACAAAAAAAAATCAAAATTCAAGTCTGTCATTGTGAACATCGCTGAGTAGTTTGTGAAATGATATACATGCTTCTTCCTCAAATAGTATAATATAACATCAACATGCTGCATGATAGAAAAATCACAAACACAAATAAAAAAAGTATTTATATATAAAGACTATATAACCAACAACAAAAATAAGCTATAGAAAACTTCATTGGTAAGTGCATATCTCCTATCTGCAATCTCTCCAAACCACATTTTTCTCTTCACTGAAACAGTATATAACTTAATTTATTTCTGTGAATTGATGTCTGCAATTTTGTCATCATAAAGATCATCATCCCTGAAAAAGTTACACATAAACAACATAAACAATACAAATTTACTAATATAATCTACAACACCCTTTAACTGAATGCACAAAAACTAATAAAATAAAATAAAATAACTTACACTACAGGGACGCTGTTTTTATCGGTCTTTTTCAAGCCTTTCTTCAACCGTTCATCAAAAATTTCCAAACAATTAGACGTGGCATTGACATTATGAAAAGGGCATACACACCTATAAGTAGGCTTCCAATCATCCTTTTCCTTTGGCTGAAAATGTTACACCCTGTATGCCTAAAGTGACGTGTATCACTCTAATGACATGTTAAGAATTATTTAAGTGATTTTAAAGTCATAATATTATCATATATGATGTTTATATGTTGAATATAAAGTTTGGAAAAAATCGGATTTAAGTTGCGGAAAAACCGACTAAGGAATTGCCTTGTAACGAAGCTTTTTCAGCAATTAATTTCATGCACTATATGAAGTCTTTTGGGGACGTATCATATACTAAATTTAAGGTCTTGGAGTTTAATTTCCAACACTTTTGACGGTTTGTTCATACAACGTATAGATAAATAGATATGAGCATCAGAAATCAGGCCAGAAGAAGGGATATAAGCGTAAAAGAGGGCTAGAACTGAAATGTTTCGAGTATAAAAGGAAAACATGTCTTCTTTTTCGTTATTTCCAGAACATACACGATAGAAACAATGCTCCCATGAAGGTTAATCCACTTTTATAATTTTGAAGGAAGGACGCCAATCGTAACTCGAAAATAAAGGCCTTGTGGGATTCGACCTCGGGACTTTAAGTACCGAGCTATATTTGCTGTGACCGCTTAGTCCCTTTTATAGGGCGTAGTTGGACGTGATCACCTAGTTCAAGTGTGCATTGGAAGTATGCAGATTGTGTCAAAACGCTCTACACGATTAAATTAACGTTATGCTACCTTCAATTTTATCTATAGTTTGAGTTTTAGAGTTACTTCATGGCTAAGTAAAGTACCTAGATGCTTTGTTATAGCTTTTTTAGGCTTTATAAGGTGTGTAATTCAAGGGAAACAAGGTTTAGAAGCAAGAAACAGCAAAGGTATGTAAGGCTAAACCTTTCATTTGGCAAGGCATGTATCTTGTAGCTTTTGAAGCTTTTCTTAGTTCCAAATTGATGATTCTTTTTAGTAACTTGTATGGCATAAAGGTGACCGTATATGTGTTAATTTGGTGCTAAGAACCACGGTAAAAGATGTCCAAAGCAGTAGCACAAAATATTTCAAAATCTAGAAAATTATTTTTATCTTCGGACAGCTGTTAGTAGTTGGAGCATAACTCCTTACACAAAATTGATATTGAGATGATTCAAGATTCCCTGGAACCCTAAGACATATATCTAAAACTTTTATGAAGACCATGAAGTTTGTAACTTTGATCTACACTCTGAAAATTAGGTCGAAATGCAGGACAGTAGTGCTGTCCAGACATTCTAACTACGGATTTGTTATGTCATCCAGTCGTCTCATATTGTTATCCGTTTAACATGTTTATGTTATCAGTTTATCCGGGTATCCATTCCCGTATATAGTATAGTGCTGGTTCTGTTTTTGGGATCATCCAGTTGTAGGGGAAACTCTGCCGAAATTTTTATAGAAAGTCAAAGAGTTAGACAAATTCTAAGTTCCAGGTTGTGTCTATAATTCTATCAAGAGTTTTCTTATATTCATTTGAGTCCATATATATTGTTGCCACATGTGTTATGCCTCATACATGCTTATGCTTATATTAGGATCATGTTATGTGCGATTTGGAGTCCCCCATAGAGGCTGGACATTGGACACACAGTCTGGTCGCGTGTGATACTACCCGTCTGGGGAAAACAGCCCCTCTGGTTCAGGCGGGAGTTGAAACACCTAGTGTGACCGGTGTCATTCACACACTTTGACAAGAGAGACTAGATATTACTGGCTGGGAGGATATAAACCATAACACCCGCCAGGTTTGTTATATACGCGTATATAGCCACCGTATGCACTACACGATTAAATGTGAGGCTAGTTCAGATGTTCAGCTACCTGATTTGGGGGGATATAGCCCATAACACCAGACAGATACTAGTTCAGATGTTCAGTTACCTGATTTGGGAGGATACAGCCCATAACACCAGACAGGTACCAGTATAGATAATAGTACAGTTTTAGCTCAATACCAGTTATCAGTCACCAGTTCTTAATGTCAGTATCAGTTAACAGCTAGTATCAGTTGACAGCTATCAGTTCCAGTTTCTAGTTACCAGTTATCAGTCATTTATCAGTACAGTTCAGCTCAGTCTTCAGTTTCAGATTCAGCTAGACTTCAGTTTATATTCGGATCATGTTCAGTACGTTCTTCAGATTTCTAGCTACATTACTATGCCCCAGCTCATATTTTCTTATTTATATTCCAGCCTTACAGTTTCATTCAGTTATGATTTATTATATGCTCAGGCCTTACATACTTTGTACATATCGTACTCACGCCTTTTTTTTAGGCGCTGCATTTCATGTCGCGCATGTACAGAGAGATCAGACCCTGAGCCACGTTAGTAGGCTATCTACCAGCTGTTGGAGTCACTCCGTCTCTTCCAGAGTATACTACTTTTGGTATGTTATACAGATGTCGAGTAGTTATGGCGGGGCCTTATCCCGTCCTTTGTATATTCAGTTTAGCACTCTTAGAGGCCTGTAGATATGTCCCTGTGTGGTTCTATCAGTATGTTATATATCTCAGCTTATCTTAGCCTTGTCAGTTTTTTGCACTGCATAATTCTTATTAGCTAGGTTTATGCTTATCCCGTTTATCAGTTATACTTATGGTTAGAAAATTATCAGCAGGATTAGTGATGATCGACACTTAGTGTTGGTCATCCGTCACGACCCTAAGTTGGTTCGTGGCAGAAAAGGCCTGAATGGAGATACTAAGTGGCGGCTAATCTTATGAACCCTATGTCCCCTGCCTAACAGCTCTCCTCCTTGTGGATCATTTGCTGGTTTGTCTGGCAAAACATCAAAATCCATAACTTCCTCTTTTTTCACTGAACACTACATAGCCGACTGTTGTTTAGATGAACACACATCTGCAGTATTCCTTGCAGAGACATCTGTTCCAACAACCTTCCATTTCTCCGCAAAAATTAACTGTTCAGGTGTTTTCATGGCCTAATCCAAAGCAGACTCTTGCTCCAGTACTACAACAGATGCATCAGCAAGTGTCGTAAGTTTTGAATTATCTTTCTCGATTGATTCCAATTTTGTACCACCCTTGCTTTCTGAGCGATCGATATCCATAGAATCTGGCCTGATATTATTGATCACAGCTGCATTCTCTTGCGATGGCTGTGTCAAGCCAAGTGAAAATGAAGGTGCATCTATGCGACCAATATTCATGATGCTACCGCTTTCCTCGACCAACTTTTCAACAATTTTAGTTTTGAGGGGAGATGCAATTTCAGGAGAAGCATCATTATCACGTTCCTTCCTTTTCTTGCTGGAAAATATTTTCAAAGCCTTTTTCACAGGCGAATGCACAACACCTTCTTTGAGAACCTTCTTGAGAACCTTTATAAATAAAGATAATATATCACACATTTGCCAACAATAAAAAATATAAAATAACTACAAAAAAGACGTTTACATACCTACTGGTGTAAAAAGAAGACCAGCTCTGCAAAGCTCACTGACAGACTCAACTTCAAGTCGAACCTCAGCACTGTGACTGCGTTGATTGACAGCGTATTCATTATCAGCTTTAACATTTGTTGCTTCTGTAAAAATAAACAACAACAATACATTACATATGCATAGACAAATGAGTCACAATGTTTAATAATGGCACAAGACACACTATTCATTGAACAACCACGGTATTTTATGCTGGAGTATGGACCATGCAAATATGCAAGATGTTTTCACATACCAGGAGTCAATTTTTTTTTATTATCAGCAAGCTTAATTGGTTGAGAACCTTCTTGAGAGACTTTAAAAAAAGATAATTTGTTACACATTTTAAACTACAAAAATAGGAACACTAATTATTATATAAAAATTACTTTTACATTCCTACTAGTGTCCAATTACCAGCTTTAACAAGCTGGTTTACTTTCTCAATTTCGTCTTCAACCACCACACTTTTCCCAGATTTGCCATTATTAGCTTCTGTAAAAATAAATAAGCACAATACATTACATTTTCTATAGACAAAAGAAAGTGCCAAAACACACATATTCAAATAGATTTCCATTACTATATACTTCCCAGGCATTGGTGCTGAGGCACAAGTACTTCATATGTAAACTCACAGTATTTGTGCTGGGGACTACAATGCTTTGTTGTACAAAGTCCCATAATTTAGAACTGGACACAAGTACTTGTTAACCAAGGAGTCCCAGTATTTTATTATGGGGCACACAAAAAGCTTGTTGGCCCACCCTCCCCGGACCGACTTCCCAGACATTGGTGCTGGGGGAACAAGTACTTCATCAGTCCCAGAACAGTAATCTGGGACATTAGCATCTGATAAAAACACAGTATTTTCTCTCTTAAGGGGTATAGTGCATAATATATTGGTTGAATCTACCAACAAGTTTTTTTCTTCTTACCATTAAGGGTGGAATAAATTTTTTCATCACGAAGCTGAACTTCTGTTGGATTCAAAGATACATCATCTTTAGATGGACATTTGTGCAATAAATCAAATGAAGGATTCTGTTTATCTGCATATACATAAAAAAAATCATTACATTAAACAAAATATTCCCTTTACTTAGATTACCACTATATAGAATACTCTATTTGATTACCATGACTTTCCTGATGATGGTCTGGATTTAATGGTGCCTTTTATAAACCATCTGTACCTTTTGCTTCATCAATGGTGTCACAAGTATCAACTTTGTAATTCTCTAAAACATCCACAATAATTTGATTGCTTTTTTCTATTAAAGCAGCCGGAATACCTTGATCCCTTTCTACACTACCAACAAGCTCGGACCGATTATAAAACTGGCTCTTTAATGGTTCTTTTAAAAAACTATCCCGACCATCTGAATAATTCAAATCATCAACAAACTGGCTCTTCTCATTTCTATTTCTGGCGTCTGATTTACTTACAGAAACACCACAGTTTTCTCCAAGATCACTTGTCTTTGATTTTGCAACAAGAAGCAGTAATGAATCAAACTTTGCATTCAAATGATCTGTAATCCTCTTCTCTATGTCAGCAAGATCTTTCTTCACACTATTTTCTGAGGAATTGATCATATGTTGAATCTTTGTCTCAGTAGGTAAATTTACTGTGAGATTAGCTGTCAACCTCTTATAAAAGAAAAAAGATTAAAACCACATAAGAAAAAAAAATCAAAAGAAAAAACTCACAAAGAATTTCACCTTTACAACTTCATTCATTTCAATAGATTCTGTTGTTGAACTAGCCTTTGAAGATGGCTTTGAGGGTGATTTTGAAGTTAAAGCACGTTTAGATTTATGCCTTATTGGTTTCACTGAGGCATCCTCCCAAAACTATTAAAGAATACATTTCAAAACCAACAAAAAAAAAATTACAAACAAAAGCAACTACTAGTAAAACTCACATGTTCATTATGAAAGTACTCTTCACACAAGATATTGTAATGCGGGGTAACAGTACATGTATAACGAAGCATAAGAGGTTTGATTCTAGGACGAACAGTAAAATACTGCCTGAAGACAGGGAGCACCTCTGCCACCCAGCAACAGAATAAGAAGGGCATACCAGGAAATAAATAAGTAGTGCTAGAAGAATTTGGCTTTATGATTAAATGCAAATGGTGTATCATTTGACGATAGATCTCAGTACCCCACTGATAACAGCTATGCACCTCTTCATCATCAATAATAATCATATGTTGATCATCCACTACTCTAGGTAATGACCGGCCCAATAAAACAGAATTACGCAAATATACCTCAGCTAATTGAACAGCATCATCTTGCTCTAATGGAACATCCAATCGTGCAGCTGACACTCTATTCACATTACCCTTGTTCTTTGGAGTCACTCTCACATAACTGGAATGATGTTCAATCAAATCAAGCAAGTCATATAACTTTAAAGTCCACTTGTTGTCCTTTTTATTAACATCCTCTTCAGGATTCCTGAAATGCTTCTCCTTTAATCTACTCTTTGAAAGTTTATGGAAATATTAAGACCACTAACTACATGAAAGTCATCAGTTGTGAAATCTACTATATCACCAAAAACTTTGAAGCTAAGCTTAGTGTTTTCTGAAGAAACTGTTTGAGACTGTAGAAAACAATATATAAACCTCCCAGAATATTTAGCATATTCCAAAAGCATAAACTTGCCGAATGGACCTTGCTTCAGTTTCTCCAGGTGATCGGCAGACAATAACCCTTCAAGTAATCCACAATACTCTGTGTCACCTTTCCACTGGCAATCACGATTTTTTCACTGTGCAAATGGAACCAATATACCATCGTCGTTTGGTAAATTATCCATACCCTCATCATTTGGCATAATCTCCATAGCTGTAATATTAGCGCATGTATTAAAATAAAAAAAAAAAAAAAATTAACACCTATATGCTTGCACCTAAAAACCGACAGACATTGGTGCTGGGGGCACAATTACTTCATATGTAAAGTCACAGTATTTGTATTGGGGGACTATAATGCTTTGTTATACAAAGTCCCATAATTTAGAACCGGGACACGAGTACTTGTTAAACAAAAAGTCCCAGTATTTTATTATGGGGCACACAAAAAGGTTGTTGGCTCCCCCTCCCCCAGACTGACTTCCCAGACATTGGTGCTGGGGGCATAAGTACTTCATATGTAAAGTCACAGTATTTGTGCTGGTGGGCTATAATGCTTTGTTATACAAAGTTCCATAATTTAAAACTGGGACACAAGTATTTGTTAAACAAAGAGTCCTAGTATTTTATTATGGGGCACACAAAAAGGTTGTTGGCCCACCATCCCCAGACCGACTTCCCAGACATTGGTGCTGGGGGCACAAGTACTTCATATGTAAAGTCACAGTATCTGTGCTGGGGGGGGGGGGCTATAATGCTTTGTTATACAAAGTCCCATAATTTAGAACTGAGACACAAGTAATTGTTAAACAAAGAGTCCCAATATTTTATTATGGGGCACACAAAAAGGTTGTTGGCCCACCCTCCCCAGACTGACTTTCCAGACATTAGTGTTGGAGGCACAAGTACTTCATATGTAAAGTCACAGTATTTGTGCTGGGGGCTATAATGCTTTGTTATACAAAGTCCCATAATTTAGAACTTGGACACAAGTACTTGTTAAATAAAGAGTCCCAGTATTTTATCATGGGACAACAGTCTATCCCCCTACAAAGTCACAGTATATAGTTCTGGGGCAAAGGATTTCACAAAAAAAGAGTTGCTCCTTAAAAAAAACCCACCATTTACAATGGACACAAGTACCTCTTAAACACACAGTCCGAGTATTTTATCATGGGACAACAGTCTATCCCCTACAAAGTCAAAGTATATAGTTCTGGGGCAAAGGATTTCGCAAAAAAAGCGTTGTCCTTAAAAAAACCCACCATTTAGAAAGGAATCAAAAGCTTATAATGTACTTCAATGGAAAATCCAAACATTTTTCAAAACAAATCATAACCTAATAACCCGTAAAAAAATGAAAAAATAACAATGCGAAGTAAAACAGTTACCTTAATAGATGAAACAGCAAAACAAATTTTTTAACAAAACACAAAGCTTCAAAATCTCAAAAATAAGAAAGTTGGTGTATTTCGAAAGAGAGTTCGTGTATTTCTGATAGAATTTAAAAGTCACAGTAACAAGAGAGAAATAAAACCCTTGAATAAGTTAAAAATAAGAAAGGGTAAAAGCGAAATTTTTAAAAGACATAAAATGGCGTCGTTACACTATAATTTTTAAAAAATACGCGTGGTGGCTAATTCTCAGCGAATTTCTGAACAGAAGCTGCGCATCAAATAGCGTGTACCAAAGTGGCTTCCCCACGAAATTTTTAGGAACATTCTAGAATTTGGGCTCATCATTAGTCCCCAAAAAGAAGTAAAAAAAAAATTCCAAAGCCCTACCACAGAATAGTCACCAACTATATATAATTAACCTCTCCCCACATTTAAGGGTTCGCTCGCCGCCGCCGCCGTCATAGCATTTGCTTATTAACAATCCTCCAAAATCCACAGCCATGGTTGCCGCAAAGAAGACTGTAAGTATCTCATTTTTATCAAACGTTTATTTATAATTTAGATCATGAAAATAATTAATTTTCTTTATATGTAAATATTTGCAGAAGAAGACTCATGAGAGTATTAACAATAGGCTGGCTCTTGTTATGAAGAGCGGCAAATATACTTTGGGATATAAAACTGTTCTCAAAACTATTAGAAGTTCCAAAGGTGTGTTTTTTATTGTTATATTGCTATTTGTCTCGGTTTCGAACTAGTTGGAGTCGACTATACGAATCTGTTATATCTATATTGAACTGTTATATTTTGAGTAACTAGCAGTACTTAAAATAGTGAAATATGATCAGTAAGTTGAATTGCGGTCAGTATAAGGCTAGCCGTAGTAATTTAAGCCTTAGTGATTAGAGTTACCTAGTACCTTGTTGTTGGAGATTAGCAGGTACTCGGTGCAAGGAATTGTTTTAGGTACTTGGTGGAATAATCGAGGTGCGCCCAAGCTAGTCCGGACACCAACGCTAGCTGTAGAAATTGTATCGCCATCTCTGAAAAGTTGATGATCAGTTAATATAATCAATTTATGACCTGATTAGTAGGTGGATAGTCCAATTATTAATAGATATTTATCTAAGCTTTGGTGGTTAGAGTTACTTGGTACTTGTTCTGTTGGAATGGAGCAGGTATTTGGTGGAATGGAGCAGGTATTTGGTGGAATAGTCGAGGTGCGTGCAAGTTGGCCCGATACCACCAGTATTTAAGAAAATCTAGAAATTGTTTAGCAATATCCGTCTATTCATAAAAGTTGATCATGAATGTAGTTAAATTATGACCTGATTGGTAGGTGGATAGTCCAATTAATAATAGCCAATACGGTGATATCATTGCAATATATTGTGGTCAGTACTCTGTTTGTTTGATGGCAAATGTATGAAATGAAGAACTTATTGATTCTTGCTTCAATTATAGTAGTTGAATGTTTAAGAGGAAAAATGAAATGTGTGACTACAGATAGCTTAGTAAGATTGATTAGCCAGTTATCACTTGTATCTATATATCGTCTAATTTTCTATCTAGTTGGGGTCAACTATATACATTTATTATATCCCAGTCTGCTCTATCCAGGCTTTGTTAATTTGGTTATTGTCTATTAACTTACTTTAATCATAATATTCATCTCCTTCCGAATCTATACTGTTTTCTTGCTAATATCATCCTCTTTTATTTCAAAATATTGAACTTGATTTTTTTTGAGATCAATGGGATCTATCTATTTATTCCCTGTTAAGTAAGAGGGGATGACATTAATTTACTGTTTATAGATTTCTACTGTTAGAGAGGAAGTTATCATGGCTGGAGTGTAACTTTTGTTTCGATTGTGTATTACAGCAAAACTTGTTATCATTGCGAACAATTGCCCTCCTATCAGGAAGTCTGAGATAGAGTACTATGCTATGTTGGCAAAGGTTGGAGTTCACCACTACAACGGAAGTGAGTGCATGTCCTGCTTAACATACTTTTAGATATCTATGTGTCCTCTTGTGATCTCAAAGCATCCCATTTTTTCAGCCTATGGTTGCCGATAAAGCGGTTACTTTCTTTATGTGCTAAGCCATGTGTTCTTTCAGAGTTTCATCTATCTTCTGTCTGAACATACTCTGGGTTTAATAGTGATGCTCATAATGACGAGTCTGGGAATGTAAAACAGATTCTACCGTCTCTTATTTATAGGATTGGTTACATGAAAATATTCTGAGCATATAGTGTCTTGTGGAAGCTATTAGTTGCAAGTGGAGCAAGAAAACCTGAGAACTGTTGAAAGGATAACTAGTAGCTAATGAGATTTAATGGACCACTTGATAGGCTCTAATAGGTAATGCATGTTTTGTAGACTTCTGGTGTATCTTATGCTCAGATGCGCATCTGGATGTTTCTTACTTCAAACTGAACAGAGCTACATCTTGTTTTGAAACACACCTTAGTGGAAATGTTAGTTTTTCATTAGATGGGTGTCTGTTGCTTTAAATTTTTGCCAAAGGTGCTGTTTCTATGCTAAACTCGTTCTTGCTTATTTCAGACAACGTAGATTTGGGGACTGCCTGTGGTAAATACTTCAGGGTCTGTTGCCTCAGTATTATTGACCCAGGTGGGCATATAGTGGGTTTCTTGTTAGTGTCTTTTAAATCTAGTATTCTCTTGCCTATTTCTGAACTGTTCTGCTCTTGCTTTTCTGGATAACAGGTGATTCTGATATTATTAAGAGCATGCCTGGTGACCAGTGAGAAGCAGGTGTTTGATTGAACGCCATTCTGAATCTTTTGTGGAAAGTTGCCCATTGTTTGTTATTATCAGAAGTAGCTAGAATAGCTGAGTTTGGCAACTTCATTGGTCTTGAAAGAAAGTTTTGATGATGTCGAATTTGAATAACATTTTTCATGAGTTATTGTTGAATCTACTGTGTGGACTTCGATCTGTTGTGCCTGCATCCACTTTAGTATGTTGAGCTCCCACATTCCTGTTACTTTTTGGGAAGTTATCTGCCAACTTAATGAAGAAATGTTAACTTAGTTAATTCTCCTTTAGGAGTTGAAAAAGGTAAATAGTATCGAGCTGATTGAACTTATTATATATTTGGTTGAGCGTGTTGAGCTCAATCGAGCTTTGAATGAGTTTGATTGAGTTGAGCAAAGCTTTGAAGAAGGTCCCTAGTCAAATTGAGCCAATTTTGAGCTCAATCGTAAATGCTCTAGAGCTAAGCCGTTTGTTGGCTAGACTCAGTACTTTGCAGTTCTCCTGGAGTTAGTCTGCGGAAGCTCATGAATGCTTCTCGTGGGCCTTGCATGGTTGGGTGAGTTAATGTTACCGGATGGTTAAATTCGAAAAAAAAAGAAAAAGAAATATTAACGTATATACATAATCATACTTGCATACTATTATCAAGAAAGTGTCTCAACTCTAGTCTTACGTTTGTGATTTGTTCCCAAATTCAGTTGTTGGCTGGCTTATGTATGAGGGCTCCATCGCCTACTATTTCAAGGTAATTTCTTCCTTTTCCGATATATAACAGCTTTTCGTCTCATGACTAAAGCTGTCCACCGGCCCGGTCCGGTTCCGGCGTAAAACACAAAAAAAAGAAAAAAAAAAAAAATTAACGATCCGGTACCGGTCCGGTCTAACGGTGCAAATGGACCAATGCCATGTCTGAACTGGTACTGGCAAGGGGGAACCGGTCCGGTGCCAGTTCAACCCGGTCCGGTACCGGTTCGGTTTCGTTTATATATATTTTTTTATTTAATTTTTTGATTCTTTGAAATAGATTAAAAAATTATTGTAGACAAAATAAACAACACAAAACACACATTTTATTCAACAATACAAAAATACATTAAGTTGAAAATACATAATTAAAGACTTAAAGTGACATACTAGAAAATAAAAACTATAAAATAGACTAGAAACTAGAAAAATACATAAATCTTCAACGACTCAATTGTCGCGCTCGCGCAGATATATTCCACCCACACGAGCTGCCCATTCGAGGCTTTGTTGGGTTTGCAAGTGAGTCCTAAACTTCCTTGTCCCTTCATGATGTGATCCAGATTGATAATTCCAAGTTCTCTTACAAAGAGTACACTGAGCTTTGCCAGTATCATTGTTTTTCGTGATAAATTTCCAAACTTCGAATCTTCCAGTTTTTGGGTTGGAGGGACCTTCAGCAGTAGCACCTTGAGATTGAGTAGGAGTGTAAAAATTTAGTGTAGGGGCCTGTTTGGCGCGCGTTAATTGATTTGTAGCCGTCAAAAACAAATTCGCTGAGAAATAGCCACCTCCGGACAAATCCCAGTATAAATACTGGGACTTTGAACAAAATTTGTTCAAGGCCCCAGTATTTGTACTGGGGAAGCTTCAGTAAACTAACCCCAGTATAAATACTGGGGCTTTGAACAAGTTTTGTTCAAGGCCCCAGCATTTTGTTATGGGACTATGTATAAAGCTTCAGTCCCATAACAAAATGCTGGGGCTGTGAACAAAACTTGTTCAAAGCCCCATCATTTTGTTATGGGACTCAGCTTTATATATAAAGTCCCATAACAAAATACTTGGGCTTTGAACAAGTTTTGTTCAAAGCCCCAGTTTTTTGTTATGGGGCTAGTCTGGGGTGTTTTTCCAACGCTAATGGAGCTTAAATGTGCGCGCGAATTTTTGGCTATTCTTCAATGAATTTTGAAACGGTGGATAGTCCCCATTGAGTGCGTCCAAAAATGGCTAGTGATCAAAATTTCCCAGTAGGAGTATTTGCAGCCATTTTGATAGAAAATTTAGAAAATAGCCTTTGATAGAAAATTTTAGAGAGAAATGAATAGAAAATATTGAATTGTGATTAATTTGATGAAATATGGGGGTATTTATAGGAAAAATAGGTGGGTGAGAGGGACTGTTGGGGCGTTTATGGGGGTGAGGGAGGGAAAAATAGTCGTTTATGGCCGTTGCCAATGGTTATTTTTCAAAAGGGGCTGCTGAAAATTTTTGTTGGGCCGGTCCGGCCCGGTTCCGGTCTGGTCCGGCCCGGTTTGGACGAATTTTTTTTTTGTTATCTTTTTGTTTTTATTTGAAAGTTGTTTTTGAATTTTAAATTATGACTAAATAAAAAATAATAAACACTTATAAATTGATAGCAAGGCATATAACTTGTTATTTTTTATGTAGTTATACTACTAGTATTTAGTATTTAGTATTTAAGTATTGAATTGCAAAAGTATAATTGAGGATGTATAAAGAATGATAACTTAATAGTAAGACATAACACTTGTTATTTTTTCAAAATAATTATTAAGTATTAAGTTAGTAGTATTTAGTATTTAAGTATTGAATTGCAAAAACGATATAACAAAGGATAATTGAAAATATATAAAGAATGATAACTTAATAGCAAGACATAACACTTGTTATTTTTTTCAAAATAGATAGTAAGTATTAAGTTAGTATTTAGTATTTACTATTTAGTATTTAAATATTGAATTGCAAAAAGGTATAACAAAGGATAATTGAGAATATAACAAAGAATGATAACTTAATAGCAAGGCGTAACGCATTTTATTGAATAATTTTTAATTTTTTTTTGCAAAGTATATAGATATTAAATTGCAAAACTACATATTAATAAAAAAACTTCTCATTTTCTGAATAATTTCTTCTGGCACCTCAGGAGGAACCGGTGGCAAAGATTCATCTTCTTCATAATCATTTTCATTTTCCACACTTCCACCACCTGATAAGATTTTAGTTGAATATGCTGCATCTGCTTCTTCATTTTCTTCAGCAAATCCAAAATTTCTTCGCTCCAATCTAATCTAATCTCTGAATAATACGGCCGTCTCAATTGCTTCTTCCTTCAATGAATGTCTATGATCTCCAATTTGTAATCTTCCTTTGCTAAACGCGCTTTCTAAAGCAACTGATGATGCTTGAGTTGTTAGAATATCCCGCGCCATTTTTGCTAAAACTGGAAACTGTGCTTGTTGATCCTTCCAAAATTGCAGTAGTTGATCGCTTCCAAAATACTCAATTTCCTTGCAACCATGAAGTAAATAAACATCAAGCTCGTTGAACTCTCCGCTACTCGATTGCCTGCTAGAAAGCCTTTGATTAAGGCTGGAAAAACTTCCCAATCCGGCTACAGCTCTTTTACTCGCCTGCATTGAACTTGATCCAGCTCCACTTGGAACACTTGGAACAACATTATCAGCTGCACTGCTATACCTTTCATAAATCCGTTGGCAATCTACAATTACCTGCATACAAGCTGTTTCTACACTTGGTGTTTCTTCATCAGTAATTTCCAAACTCCGATAAATTTCTCTAATAAACATTTCGGTATTAAACCGTTTAAAACAGCGATGTAATACAGAAGCAATGTAATAAAGTGGTTGAATAGAAAAAAATATTTTTAAAATTTTTCAATCATTGCTTCTACGGCTTCTTTATAACCAGACATTAATTTATATTCGTGAAGTAATTCTGCTATTCCAGCTATAAAATACAACATGGTAGTAACTGTAGGATAATATTGACCGAAAAATTCTTTAGTAGCATAAAAAAACTTTTCTAAAAATATAAGAAAACTCTCAACAAGTTTCCAATCAGATTCATCTAGGTGATACTCTACATCCACTTTGCCATTAAAATAACTAGTTATAGGCGCTCGTAAAGTGTAAGCAATAGACAAAGAGTTACATACAGTGTTCCACCTAGTTGAAACTTCCTTAGGAACTCTTCTAGGCTGGAAACCTTCTTTCTTACACTCTACCTGAAAGTCCCTCCATCTATCCGACTTTTTAGATTTAAAAATATAACTAATTGCGAGTCTAACCTTCACAATAGTAGGATCAAATAACTGAAGGCCGTCTTTTACAACTAAATTATATATATGACATGCACATCTAACATGAAACAATTATTCAAAAGGGGATGCAATACGAGTCTTAACTTACCAATAGCAATCATTGTTTGCAGCATTATCAAGAATTATACTTAAAATGTTGTCACTAATAAAATACGCCTTACAACTATCAGTTATTTCTCTCTTAATAAATGTTTCCGTGTGTGGTTCATCGACAGCGCTATATGCTAAAATTCTTTTTTGCATTGCCCAGTTAGAATCTATCCAATGACAAGTGTTAAATAGTCATACCCATTAACACCACGACCCAAATCAGTAGTAAGACAAACTCTACAATCAAAGTGATAAAATATATATCGTAAATATTGTCAATATTCATTTTTAAATTTTAAAATATCACTTCTAACCGTAGTTTTTGGAAAATCTTGAAAAGATGGATTATATACGGTTTGAATATAACGAACAAAACCTTGACAAAAAGCAAATGTAAAAGGTAAGCACTTTACCTCAATCATTTTTGCCATTTGTTCCCTATCTTTCTTCTTATCATAATGCATAAGCCCCCCCGTAACTGGGTTAGTTTCCTGTTGAGCTCCATTACCTTGAGATGGAGCCATTCTGTTCCCTGATCGAGTGCCACCAGGCCTCTTATCCCATTCATCCTTATGATGGTTTTCTAAGTGTGTTCTCAACTTCCCTGTCCCAGCATGATGCTTGCCGGTTTTAAAATCTCAAACTTTTTTACAAAGATTACATTTAGCCGTCTGAGCTGGAAGATTTTTAGTCATAAATTTTCACACATCCGATCTTTCCAGTCGTACAGCTGGTTGTCTACTAGGAGGCATTGGTGGTAATTCAGATTCAGTTTCTTCAAGTTCACCATGAAATTGACTAGTAGGTGTTTCATCATCTAAATTAACCCCTTCGGTATTTTCTTGATATCGTGCCTGTAACATATCATTATCTAGTGGTTGATCAAAATCTACATCATGATAAAATTGCGTGTCATCTTCCTGAATAAAATCATCTAGATGAGAAGAAGCGCTAGAACTACCAATTGGTCTTTTACCTAGAGCATGACTACGTCTATCATCCCCCCTTGATTAGTAGCACGTGATCTACGACCGCTCCCCGTACGCCTAATAATTGCTCTCCACACTCCAGATATTATTATAAGTAAAACAAATAAATAAATTACTAAAATATGCTAAAAATAATATTGCAAAAAAATTAAAATAGATAATAAGAAGTAAGAACGAGTTTACTTGATGTCGCGAACTTAGAACGTAGAAATTAGAAGTGAAAGTTGAAACTTGACCGGAACCGCACAGAACAATTTTCCACTTCACTCCAAATATTTTTTGTAATGCAATTTAGAACTTAAACCCTTTTTGTGAGATCAATTTTGAATTATTTAGCAAATAGCCTTTGTAGAAATAAGAGAGATTGAGAGATTAGAATATTAGAGAAATTGTGAATAAATTGTGGTATTTATAGAAAAAATAGGTTGGGGGGTATAGGGGCGCCTAGGGGGTAGGGGAGCAAAAAAGAGCCGTTTTTGGCCGTTGGCCAACGACTGTGGATGAAAAGACCCGTTCCCAACGACTATTTTTGCACCATCCCAACAACTTTTTTATTTTTTCGGTCCGGAACCCGGACCGGTTCCGGTCTAAATTGGTCTGGTTTAGCTGGTTCAAAATTGGACTGACGGGTCGAAGCACGATTCGTTTCAATATTTTTTTAATTGGTCCGGTTTGCGCCGGTCCGGCGGCGGGCCGCTCCGGTGCAAACCGGACCGCTGGACAGCCTTACTCATGACCATACTGTTTGCTTAAAGTTATTTATCAAAGAAATTTTTCATCGGAGGGAACTAGGAAGAGTAACTTAAATTGGCGTACATTGTATTGCTCCACACCATTATTGCTCCACACCATTGAAGACCGCTACAACAATTAGCCCAAATCTTTCCCGGCATTTCATGATGTATATAAGTTCATTCATGATCCAATCTGAGGACACATAATTTGTGGAGAAAGCGATGATAGCAATTCTAGATTGTTCAATTGTCATAGGAGGTTATTCTCCTATGTTGGACACACATATCTTCATGTTTGAAACTTTTCATGATATTATGGAATGTTAATATGATCGATGAATGTCACCAGGGAGAGAATTTGCCGTAATTAGAGGATAGAATCTAAGGTTCAATTTGGAGAAATGTATAGTTGTAGAACTTGGACTTTTCAGATAAAGGCAGAAAAGGAGTAGAGGGTGTCTTCCTTAGTCTTTTGTTTTTCCTGAAGAGCTTAAGAGGAAAATTGAGAAAATCATTTTGGCTCCATTGACTCTGGAAGAAATAGCTTGCATACATTCTACAGCTTTAGTTTTTATGCCATGAGGGTAATACTACAATTATTCACACCGGTCAACCCATTATTTCTCTAAAAATACGTGAATAAGCAAGTCATGTTTTTTTTTTTTTTTTTAAAAAAAACCTCCAACTTTCAAGTCACAGAAAGAAAACTCTTAACATTTATTTTACTTTCTGAAAAAATATGTGAATAAGCATAAGGACATATATTGGTGGTGAAATGAGAAGTTTCATGTTCATGAACTCAAATTTGATACGAAACACTTTACACGTGAAAGAAACTTTCCTATATAAATACAAATTACTTGAACCCAAAAACAGATATTGAACATTGAGTGAAAATTAAAGGGAAAAGGGCCAAATTTGCCCCTGTGGTTTGCGAAATTGGACACGGATACCCTCCGTTTAAACTTGAGTCTATGTGTGCCCTCGCCGTTTATGCTTTGGCTCAATATTACCCTCCAGTGGCCAGTATTGGCCAATATTGACCTTCATCACAGACGGAAGAAGGATTATGCTTAATTAAGCTCAATTAAGTGTAATTAAGGGCATTTATGTCCCTTACGTATAGCACAGGGGCATATTTGAACCTCTTTCACCGGTGTAAAACTGATACACATATGAAACTGCAACAATCGAGTTAGCTAAGATTGTCGTTTGTTTTGTTAGGTATCATGATTGGCAACATTTTACGCTGGCTTGCTGGCCTATCGCGACCCTTCTCCTTTACCCAGGCTTGGGACCGGCAATGTGAGCAAGATTTCACAGACAGTATCATGATAACATGAATTGAGCTTAAATTGAGTAACATGGTCTATGAGGATTCATATTAGCTGAACCTAACTTCGATTTAGGTAAATTCATGGATAAAAGAGATGGTGCGATTAAGAGAAACTCAACAGTGTAAAATACATTTCAAGTGAAGTGAAACAATTGGTAGATCAAGCTGTGAAAGCTGAGATTTCCGCTGCATTGAATAAAATGAAGAAGGAAACTCAACTTGAAGTGGAGCAAAAGATTGCTAAAGGAAGGAAGAAAATGGAAGCCGAGTTTCAAGAAGCTTTGGCTAGCTTGGACAAACAAAAGGAAATTCTCAGATTGTTGCTCTTAGTGATGAGATTGTCACGAAGGTTCTTCCTGTTAGCAACTGAGTAATTAAATCATTTGCATTTTTAGTTCTTGTTTGATGAAAGTAGCATATAAATGTGAAATACTTTTGCTTTCCTGCTTATATTGTGAATCTGTACAATTGTATACATCTTGTTTGAGCTCTTCACTTATTGTACCTGATTACTATACAGATATAGCAGCCAGAGTTACTGTTTACAGCCCTTACTGATATACATAGATTATACGCTGATTGTGCACATCTACAAACATATTATACAAGGATCATACATATATTCTATATCTGTCGACTATTTGTTAAGTGGTTAGCTTTATTTCTCTAATTTTGATTGTAATTTACATAGGGTGGTTAGTTTTTGAAAAGTTATGTGAAGTTTTTCAGTGTCAAATCTGTGGTTGATTTTCTAGTTTGTATGTGTACATTTTGAGGAGTCCTAGTACTAGGGAAATAAATTGGAGTTAGAAGCAGTTTAAGAGGAAAAAGGACATGTCGAAGTTAAGCGCATGCTTCAAATCTTGAATATGTTACATCAAGGGTATCTAAAATTTGTAATGTATTTAGAGGAAATCATTGCTGCGAAAGAGATACTTGGATATGTGCTATAAATTAATAGTCAAATTGACACTTTATTGGATTGTTGCAATTTCATATGTGTATTAGTTTTACACCGGTGAAAGAGGTTCAAATATGCCCCTGTGCTATACGTAAGGGACATAAATGCCCTTAATTACACTTAATTGAGCTTAATTAAGCATAATCCTTCTTCCGTCTGTGATGAAGGTCAATATTGGCCAATACTGGCCACTGGAGGGTAATATTGAGCCAAAGCATAAACGGCGAGGGCACACATAGACTCAAGTTTAAACGGAAGGTATCCGTGTCCAATTTCGCAAACCACAGGGGCAAATTTGGCCCTTTTCCCAAAATTAAAAGAATAATTATTTAAGTTAAGTCCCAGTTTGACAGTAAATAATGCATTCTTTCAAATGGTGATCTCCCTTTTCGGAAATAAATCAAACTTGGCACTCCAAATCAAAATTTAACCAAAAAAGAAAATTGTAATTTACTCCAACATAACTGATAGTCAATTTAAGACATTGTGATTGTCGCCCACTGGCCCCTCCAACTTCAACATGGCACATAGTTGAAGACAAATGTCACAGCAAAAACATAAACTTGGCACAACCAAAAGAACACGTACCAAAAAAGTTACACCTGCCAAACATTGTAACTGTCGCAAAAGACTTCTTTCATAAAAAAGGGAGAAACAACTTTCATTCATAATAGCTATTTTCTCCAGGGGAGAGGAGGAGGAGGGGGGGGGGGGGTCACCCCCTCCCTCTGCCTGGAACTTCAGAAAAGAATGGCCAGGAACAAGCTTGAGATGACAAGGGGTGCTTGACGTTACTAACAAAAGGTAACTAGCGTGTCTTAAGACTTGCATTTTGCTTTGCTTAATTTGATATGATAAACTGTTTCATTGAAAAATATTCATGCATTTGTTGTCATGTGTTACTAACCTTTGTCTATCTATATTTAGAGTAGTACTCACTCGTTAATATAGTTCTACCAAGATGAAACTTTGTCACTCCAGTTGATCCATTTAGAAGCTCAATGTAAATGTGTGAGCTACAATATATTTCAATGAAAATAATTAATTCTCTTAAAACCTTTCTATTAAAGCTATAGTTAGAGGAAGTTGTACAAAATGAAAAGATTCTCAAGGAAAAGCAGATGGAGATGGTGAATACCTTGCAAACACGTTAGCTCTATTGAGCCTTACTCATTGAGTCATTGTACAAGGGCAAGAACTTCGTGAGCTGACGAAAGATTCAGAAAATAAGCTACGTTGTATGGACGGATAATTTCGTGCTCATCAAGTAAATGTTCATGGCACAAAAGTCATTATTGTAATTTTTGTCACCTAAAAGTTATCTTCCTAAACTCTGGTTCGCTCAAAACTCAGACATGGCGGAAATTTTAAGACAAAATCCGGAAATTTGAGGTGACATACCACATCAGATGCCATAGATCATTTTATATCTATTTTAGAGGCCCGATCCTTTGAGTGTAATTACCGTGTTCATTGTTTTCACCCGTTGCCAAAATCAAGAAATCACAAGGATAAAATTCCATGTCTCGATAAACCACATTTTCTGCATTGAGATTTCATTTTTCTCTTCTTTATTAAAGAAACCTAATTCCATACAAAGGTGTGGAACTTTGGGTTGTTATTATTAAAACACTCAACATACTCATCACACATTCAGGTGGGATGAATGAAAATAGTTACATATCCATACGTACATTTGAAACATGGCTTCAGGTTCTGCTCCACTTGATGATGCAGAAATTTATTCGATATAGGTGAGCACGTTGAGTGAAATTTATTCAATCCAGAACTCCACTATTGTGTGAAATTAGCTTTTTTTTAATAAAGAGGAAAAAAAAATGGAATCTCAAAGCAAAAAATGTGGTTTATGGAAACATGGATTTTATGATTGTGATTTCTTGGTTTAGGCTACGGGTGAGAACAATGAGGGTATCCAAAGGGCCCAATCTCTAAAATGGTTATAAATTTGGTTAATATATAGGGGCTTTAAGTGGTTTAGTTAGCATTTGATGTGGCATGCCACATTAGCTTTTGGGGATTGATTTTAAAATTTTCGGTGAGCCGAGTTTTGGGTGAGCTGAAGTTTAGTTGGATGACCAAATATTAGAATACTAATTTTTGTGTGGTGAACATTTACTTGGATGACCATGAAATTTTCCCATTCTATTAAGAACATGTCATATTTATTCAAGAAAACTATGATGAAGAAGCCATCTTCAATGCTCCCAAGACGTACGACTCCCAAGACGACAGAGCCACATGCTAGGGAGGTTAAAGAGCATCCAATTCAAAGAATCCTACATTCCGTTGTTCCACCATGGCAACCACGCTCCCCACAACAACCCCCATCTCTACTTTGTGATAGTGAGATTGTGCCAAGTGTGCTAACATGTCATTTGGGATTTTTTCCATTTACCAACAATTAATGTATGGACATACTAGTGGTTCTTTAAAGGAAGAAACAAGAATTTCTATATTCCTTTTGAGTTCTACTCCGGGAACTAATTTCATATTCAATGTAACTTCAATTAAAGTGTCTACGATCGTGTTGTTAGGGCATTATATTTTCCTTTTAATATATTGTACTTCGGCCACCAATCTCCTGCCGTGATTTATCAAAGTGAAGAAGACACAAGATATTATTGTTGAGATCTGTCTTGTTGTTTCTAGTTCAGGAAAACCATTTATCATTTTCTAGCTATTAAACTAGCTCCTTTAGCTGCACGCAACTCACCTGTAAACATCTGGTTTAAAATGTTCCTATGGAATGCTACTTCTTTACTTGTCACGAAAAGGTTTGGTGGTGTGGGTTTGAATCTATATCTTTGAAAAGGGTTGAACATCGTGAAGTCCACCATTTCAACCATTCAACTTGGAGGAAAAATTTAAGCAACTTTATGATGACGATGGGACTTGTAGAAGTCGTAGCTATGGGTAAAGAAGAGTCGTTCAACACACTTATTTAGCCATTCAAATAGTTACTCTGCACGCGCGCACAACACACACACACGCGCACACACACACATATATCATATGTGCGAGTGTGTGTATGTATACACACACAAAATTCTTTCTAATTGCTTCCAATAAGTGAAATAGAGCCTCGTGAAGTTTAAGAAATATAGGAATTTTTGAAACACGTTTTTCATTATCTATGAATACCACAGAGTAAATCCTTAACGCTTCCCCCTCTTACTAAGACTACATAATGTTCTTGCTTATAATAAAATAGATGATATTTGCCGAGAGTGCAAAATTATATGGATACGATTTTCGTTCCATATCTTGACTAATTGGATCGATTCTTTATGGATTCCTTCTCCAAACTTTTCTATACATATCTTAACCCAACTTAGAAAGATTGTAATATTAGAAGCTCTTAATTACTATTCCGTTGTGCTAAGCGAGGAGTTCTTTCGTTTCTTCCCTTTCTTTATCCTCAATTAACTATCATTTCTATCTTAACTTAGAGAGTGTATGTGTGTGTGTCTGTATTGTATTGTATATCCCTAGCTGGGAGAGAAAAGTTCTTAATCACTATTCTATTATGCTAAGCAAGGAATCTTTCCATTTCTTCTCTCGTCCTCAATTAACTATTGTTTGTACCTTGAGTTATCCTGAACGTTCCTTACAAAAGAAGTTTCTTCCCTATGTTTTTTGTTAATTTTTTGATATTCGACTGTTAGAACTATTGTTGGACCACTTTTCACTACAAAATTTTAAATTCTTTGAAAATTTACTTTATCTTTATTTCAGACTTACTTCTTAGCAAATGACACGATATGGGGTATAACCAATAAGGAGTGTCTTTAACTTTACTAACTCGCTCCCTCTTCAGTTAAGGTTGAATGATGGGAGGATCTTCTACCTTTAAGGTCATAATATTATTACTTAAACGTGGGCAAGGTTTTAATGGCGACCGAACTCCTTTTTTGGGGAAGTTCGACGGTTTAAGGGACATCTGATTTCCTGAATTCTCTTGGTTCAAAGTTCGGTATAGCCCACCGGCCCTTTGAATCCAGAAATCAACAAATTAGACTCCGTTTTGTTCTTAAAATCTCAGGGAGAGTATATAAAGGTTACTTCACATTTGGTGATCATGCACAGACCCGACCAATCACTAGCTACAACCAACGGATTTTGATTGATTATATTCATAAGAAAATCCCTCATTTAGAACATCTAAATATTTGTGGAAGGTGGCTGAAGTACTTTTATATGAGGAACCTGTTGCTCCCAAACGCACACGCAAGTATACGTGGTCGACAAGTAATAAAGTGATAAGTAGAGTATCGTTCCCACGAGGACTATTCAGACTGAATTCTAGCAAACAATTTCCTAAAACTATTCAGGGATCTTTTTCCAATAGTTGAGAATTTACTAACTGAATGCAGTAATTAAATAGTAAAAGTGAATTCAAGCAATGGAGCAAAACTTGGTTGTTATCAGTAATAAGGAGACGGTCCAGGTTCAGAGTTACGAACAATCCAGTTGGGTTTTCCAATTGATTCCACTTCTTAAATCCCGGGTTACTAACTAACAGATTAAATGTACCCGTGAAAACCTTTCGATTCTTCACGGTCTATGCAGGCTACTCCAATCCCTATATGTCTATGGGTTGAATCACGTGCACGCATTAACAAATTTTGTAATGAGTTAAACTAGGCAAGCAAGTATATGTCTATCCTACTCACAAATTGGTTCCCCGATGCCCGGGTTCACAAACTAGTCCTATTCTTTCTTATTACGTAATTAAATTCCCTCTTTCGAGTTCAATCTAAAAACCATAGATAATGCGTAATAATCGGGCCCTGACAATTACACAAGTGAAATCAAGAAAGAATAAGTAACCCGTTATGGGATTCAATTAATGGAAATCAATCTTCAAACAATCAACCTTCATGTAATACTCTAACCCTAGAACGATAGATTTAGCCACACATACTCATAATAACAACACAAGGAATTGATGTAATAATGAAATAGATTAATGGAAGGAAGAAAAACCCTTGTTCTTGATGTTATGAGCTCTCCAATTTGCTCCAAGGTCTGAACTCCTATAAAAAACTAAGTAAAAGAGTATTTATAGGGTTTACAAACACCTAGTAATAAGTTAGACCCAATCCTAGACGAAATAGGAAGTAAAAATCCGCTCAGGAGCGCTATAACGGGCGCCCCGCGCCTCGTAAAGCGCTGACCAAGACAGAACCCGTCGAACTTCTTCCGCTTTTGGGACGTGGCGCGCAGCCAAACGCGCCAGAAGCTGGGCGCTTTGGCTGGCGCGGCGCGCCCCTGGTAGCGCCAGGCCAAACTGCTTCGTTCCTTGCTCTTGCTCGCTCGTGTCGTGCCTTCGTGTGCTCGATCCAATCCTCAATCAAAATCCAATCTTTTCTTGTTCAATCATGCTCTTAAAAGCTCCAATTGCACTGCGTAACAACCTACATCCACACGACATAAAATTAGTGCAAAACCACATTCATAAACTATAAAACGAGCGAATAACAAGCTCAAACGTAAGGAAATATTAAGGAAATATAGGCATAAAATGCCAAACATCACCACCCCACACTTGAACCCTTGCTCGCCCTCGAGCAAGTCACAACTAACTTCCCAACCTAGGTAAAACAGGTCTGCCTATGACTATAGTTGATACCGATCATTGAACTAATGCACACATGACTACTATGGATCCACAAACATGCCAATAAGTTAACAAACTCCAAAACATGAGAACAACCACCCCAAAATAGCTTAAATGCACAAACCCAACTCATTGCAACCATGCTCCCACAAAATCACACCTATCTACTCAATCAAGAAGCCACAACTTCACCTATTTCATGCAAACCATGTGCCCTCACCAATATGAAGCAAGAGAGTGTCCCCCAAAGATCACACACAACAATAAATATAAAGAATAGAACGGGGGCAATAGCATAGAAAGAATTCACTCACTCTCATGAAAATCTCACATGTCACACACTATGTACCATAGGCTTGCCCGTAGTGTAGGACTCCACTAATGTAAGCTCACTCCAATCGGGATTAACTAGGACTTTAGAAAGGTCGTAATCTAGGCTAAGGGGCGGGTAGGATACATATGGTAATAGTGACTACCTCCCTAAGTACTTTAATACGTCACAATTATTCCAAACACAATTCTCATCAAAGCTACCCAATCAACAACTTTCACACACACACCTTCTCAACAAGTAGCATTTTTTCTTTTAAGCACACACTAGCAAGGAATGGATATTCTTTTCTCTTTATTTCTTTTTTCACAATTTTTTTCTTTTCTTTTCAACTTTTTTATTTTTTTTTTCTCTTTTTATATTTCATTATCTTCCAACCTTGCCAATGCTTTTCACTACTTCACACTTTTACAATTATTCTCCTTCATTAGCTCCACTCAAAAACCTCCCAAAATCCAACCACAACTCCAACATAACAACACAATATTAATAAAGTGCTTAAGGAGTAAAGGGCCAAAAGAGTCAATTTAAAACAAATGGGTAGGCTCGGGGTGTGGGTGCCAACAAAAAGGATCAAAGAAATCACAACAACAACAATTTTTTTCAAAGGTATATATGTAAGGGTAGGCAAATCAAAAGAAGGCCTTGTATCATTTCTCGACTAGAGCAAACCTAGGATTTCGCTTTGCACACACACGGGGCAAGTTCTAGACATTAATATGCAACATGGAGTAAACAAGAACATGCCTCACAACACACATTGCACATGGTCCACACAAAAAGGTTCCATCAACAACTCTCAACCAAGCATCTAGAATGCAACTTGTGGAAAATTAAGCACTAATGCACAAAGGTTCACAATCAAGTCAAGCAAGCGGACTCAAGCATCTCAAGGGGGTCATTCCAATTTTTCCTAGGCATGCATCACAATTTAAAACCCAAGGACACCACAAATAGCACATGCAATCAGTTCAAGTCCACCGGTATCAAACAAATCAAAGGCACCTAGCATTCCACCTATTTTCTTCGTCTAGGGCCACCTATACTAACTATTCTAATCCTAAAAAAATAATAAAAAACTACCCGGTTCAAAGGCCTCCCCGTGGAAAAGAACCGAGGCCATAAGAAAAACCACGGGGTGGATGACATGTACCACTAATAAAAACTAAGAAAATCTTTTTGCAATTTTTCATTGTTTTTCTAATTTTTTTTGTCATATATTAAAGCAAGAAATAAATCAAAATAAAGTCAAGTGACAAAAGAAAAATCCTACGGTACATGCATCCCTAACCTCAAAAATAGATAAAGGGTAGTTCCCCCACCCCACACTTAAACTAAGCACTGTCCTCAGTGCTAAAAATAAGAAAGTGCAAGGTAAAGAAAACTTCCCTGAAGATTCTAGTCCTTGGTGCTAGCATCCTCCAAGCTTCCATATAGTATGAGGTACTCAGACTTCCCTCATCAGGTCATCAACATTAGGCAAGGGTGAGGACACCCCACACTTAGCCTCGACATTACCTGAACCTGCAATCCAAGGAAAAACAAAAACTACGTGATACTATAAATAAAATAATACAAGTACAAACTCGGGTTGCCTCCCGAGAAGCGCCTTAGTTAACGTCGTGGCACGACGACACTTTTAGCTCACTTCCAGCCTTTGTGTCTTCTCTTCTCACGCCGAACCTTTGCTTTCTTCCCTTCTTTGAGAGAACCCCTCTTCAACTTCACATGTGGTTTACTTCCATCTTCTTGTTTGACACATTCAATCATAGAGCACTCTTCCACCTTAGCTATGTGCTCCTTCTCATTATAGATCTTGAAAGTAACATTTTCTCCATGCGCTCTAACAGTCATCTCACCCAGCTCCATGTCAATAATTGCCTTCGAGGTGACTAAGAATGGTCTCCCCAAAATGATTGGAGCTTCTCGGTCCTCTTCATAATCTAGGACTACAAAATCAGCAGAGAATGTAAACTTACCAACTTTTAGCAACACATCCTCCAACTTACCATCAGGGTGAGTGAGTGACCCATCTGCCATCTTAAGGGTAACTAAAGAGGGCTTGATTGCTCCTAACCCTAACTTTTTGCAAACAGACAGAGGCATGAGATTTATGCTCGCACCCAAATCACACAAGGCACTAGTGATATTATGCCCTCCAATGGTACAAGGAATAGTAAACCTCCCAGGATCTTGAAGTTTTGGAGGTAGCTTGCTCAAGATTGTGCTACACTCCTCAACTAACTCAACTGTATCTATCTCTTGAGGCTTTTTCTTCTTGACTAAAATTTCTTTTAAGAACTTCACAAAGGATGGCATCAATTCAAACACATCAGTCAAAGGAATATTAACTTGAAGTTCTTTCAACATACTCACAAATTTTTGATACTGGGCCAGATCCTTCGATGGTAATAGTCTCTGCGGGAATGGTGGAGGTGGCAGAGGTGCCTCCTTTTTCTCTTCTTTCTTCTTTACCTTCTCCACTTTTTCAACTTTTTCTATTTCAGCTCTCTCCTCGGACTTGGCCATCAGCTCTCCACCTTCTATTAAAGTCACTGCAAGACATTGTTCAGGCTCTCTTTTCACAGTGCTTATTTCTCCCACCAACTGCCCCAACTGGTGCTCCAGGTTCTTGTGAGCATTGGCAATATCTTGTATGGCCACTGCAGTGTCAGCTATCATTCTCTGCTGGCCCGCCATTAACTGCTTTAACATCTCTTCAACTGAATAGCTAACCTGCTGTGGTGGAGGTGGAAGTGGGTGGTAATTATTCGGGGCTCTCGTATTACCTTGATAATAACCATTACCAAACTGATTTTGACGCTGCAGCCTGTTTTGATTACCCACGTAATAAACTGACTCTGGATTAGAGGAGCAAACCTCTGTAGCATGGTCTTGACCACAAACCTCACAAAAGCTCTGGAGTTGTTGCACTGGAGCCACTGGTTGCTGAGCCTTTGGCAGAGCTAACTTGCTAATTTGATTGGAAATAGCATCCATCATCGCCCTTAGCTATGAAACTGCATCTAACTGAAGTACCCCTGCAGGTTTCTGCGTAGTAGCTCTACCATCTCCCTGTCAATCAGGATTGCTCTGCGAAAACTTGTCAAGTAAATCATAAATTTGATCAAAATTTAAGGCCAGTACTTGGCCTCTAGCAGCAGCATCAACCACGATCTTAGTGTGTTGGTTCAACCCCTCAACAAAAGTGTGTGCAACAACCTAATTGGATTGGTTGTGGTGTGGACAATCTCGCAATAAAGCTTTGAATCGCTCCCAGGCTGAATACAAGGATTCTCCTTCTAACTGTCTGAAGGACATAATTTCGCTCCTCAGCCGGGCTGTCTTGGCAGACGGATAAAATTTGGCCAAGAACTTCTTAGCCAAATCCTCCCAAGTAGTGATAGACCCAGACTTTTCAGTCTTTAACCACTTCCTTGCTGCCCCAATCAGTGAAAACGGGAACAACGTCAAGCGAACATAATCAGTAGGAACACCCGCTGGTATATAAGTATCACTGATCTCCAGAAAGTTCTGAATGTGTTGCTGCGGATCCTCATTAAGTAATCCACCATATTGTCCAGTCACATGCAGCAACTGAATCATGCCGGACTTAATCTCAAAGCCCCCGGTGATAGCGGGCTTAACTATGCTCGATGCTACTCCCTCCAGGCTGGGGAGAGCAACATCTCGCACAGCTAAAACTTGTTCTTCTGCCATTCCTGTAGGTAAAGATCAAGCAGGACCTAATATATGAAACAGCACAAAACTCAAAACAAAAATTAAACCTGAATAGCAAGTAATAAACTGTTCAAAAAGAAATCAGTCAATAATTAGTCCCCGGCAACGGCGCCAAAAACTTGTTGCTCCCAAACGCACACGCAAGTATACGTGGTCGACAAGTAATAAAGTGATAAGTAGAGTATCGTTCACACGAGGACTATTCAGACTGAATTCTAGCAAACAATTTCCTAAAACTATTCAGGGATCTTTTTCCAATGGTTGAGAATTTACTAACTGAATGCAGTAATTAAATAGTAAAAGTGAATTCAAGCAATGGAGCAAAACTTGGTTGTTATCAGTAATAAGGAGACGGTCCAGGGTCAGAGTTACGAACAATCCAGTTGGGTTTTCCAATTGATTCCACTTCTTAAATCCCGGGTTACTAACTAACAGATTAAATGTACCCGTGAAAACCTTTCGATTCTTCACGGTCTATGCAGGCTACTCCAATCCCTATATGTCTATGGGTTGAATCACGTGCACGCATTAACGAATTTTGTAATGAGTTAAACTAGGCAAGCAAGTATATGTCTATCCTACTCACAAATTGGTTCCCCGATGCCCGGGTTCACAAACTAGTCATATTCTTTCTTATTACGTAATTAAATTCCCTCTTTCGAGTTCAATCTAAAAACCATAGATAATGCGTAATAATCGGGCCCTGACAATTACACAAGTGAAATCAAGAAAGAACAAGTAACCCGTTATGGGATTCAATTAATGGAAATCAATCTTCAAACAATCAACCTTCATGTAATACTCTAACCCTAGAACGATAGATTTAGCCACGCATACTCATAATAACAACACAAGGAATTGATGTAATAATGAAATAATAATGTAATAGATTAATGGAAGGAAGAAAAACCCTTGTTCTTGATGTTATGAGCTCTCCAATTTGCTCCAAGGTCTGAACTCCTATAAAAAACTAAGTAAAAGAGTATTTATAAGGTTTACAAACACCTAGTAATAAGTTAGACCCAATCCTAGACGAAATAGGAAGTAAAAATCCGCTCAGGGGCGCTATAACGGGCGCCCCGCGCCTCGTAAAGCGCTGACCAAGACAGAACCCGTCGAACTTCTTCCGCTTTTGGGACGTGGCACGCAGCCAAACGCGCCAGAAGCTGGGCGCTTTGGCTGGCGCGGCGCGCCCCTGGTAGCGCCAGGCCAAACTGCTTCATTCCTTGCTCTTTTGCTCGCTCGTGTCGTGCCTTCGTGTGCTCGATCCAATCCTCAATCAAAATCCAATCTTTTCTTGTTCAATCATGCTCTTAAAAGCTCCAATTGCACTGCGTAACAACCTACATCCACACGACATAAAATTAGTGCAAAACCACATTCATAAACTATAAAACGAGCGAATAACAAGCTCAAACGTAAGGAAATATTAAGAAAATATAGGCATAAAATGCCAAACATCAGAACCCATGAAAATCTTTGCAGATCCGTTTGCAACTCATTTCTTTCGTGTATATCAAATACTTAGCGTGGTGTTTAATAACTTATTCTTGAATTTTACAATAATAGTTTATAAGTACCCTAGAAAAGGGCTCAACAAAGGAAGTTTGATTTTGAAAGAACCAAATGGAAGTTAGCTAGAAGATATTAATTACTCTATTTCCGTCAAACATTACTAAGAGATAGTAATTCAAGTTAAGAATCTTAAGATTTAAATATTAAATGCTCCATATGTTCCATCTTATGCGGCGGAGCTTAGAGCTGGGTGCCATTTTTTTTGGTATGAATCCGGACATAGCTTCAATCATTGTAACATTTACGTATTTAGGAATAACATAAAACTTGTATAAGTCACAAATAGTCAAGAATTAAAATAGTTAGATATCCTATAAGTGGTAAAAGAAAATCATATTTAACTCTAAATTATACTAGTGCCACATAAATTGGAAATAATGGAGTAATAGCTGATATTTGTAAGTTATCTACTCCAAATTGTAATAGTGCTACATAAAGTGGAACCGATGGAGTAATAACTAATATTTGTAAGTTATCTTCTGGTGTCCTATATCAGATAATATGTAAGGTCGTCTCGAGGGTTTATAAAGATCTTGGATAACTCCACCTGTCCTTTAAGGTTTTTTTCACAAATATGATGCAAAAGAAACCTTACTCTAGTGCCTTTTTATTGTGTTCCATGAACCACAGTGATCTAGGTATCAAAGTAGTGAAAAATACCAAAGTTTATTGGGTTTTATTAAGTGCAAAGTAAAATTAAATCGTAGGCTCTAGCAAAGACAAAGACCAATGAGGAAAAATAGAAAATAGAAATGTAATTAAAACACAAACAATAATTATTTGTACAAATTAGAAAAAAAACTATCATTAAGCCATACATATGCAGTTAAAGGTATGTTAATCTAGTTTTAAGATCATTTTAACTTTACCTTATAGATGAAAAGATGTAATATGGGTTTAAAATGGCTAGTCTTGTTCTACTACATTTTGTCTTTCTAATTTCTTGTTCTTAATCACTAAACGTTCAGTCATGACGTTCAATGTATCAACTTGTCTACTATATTTATTGCCTAGTGCTGTGCTCTTAAAGATACAGTCCAGTGGTGAAGATGTGAAAATGTCAACACCTTGACACCTTCACTAAAGAGCCAACCACGCGAGGAGAAGCGCACGACTTAGACTTCATCGAGCTTCAAGGCTTAACTGTGCTTTAGGCCGACCTTTAACAACACTGCTAGGTATTAAGTGAATTTTTGTGTCTACCTCCTAAAACATCAATAGTTCTAGTGTCTAAAACTCAATTATAAGGTTAAGGTAGTAAGTGAGATTATTACATGTATATGTGACCTACTTTTCCTGTCGTCCTCACCCTGATCCTGATATATAAATAGAGAAGGAAATTCGGGAACTTGGAAATGACTAACTAGGGAATTTTCCTACATTATCACTAAGTTAAGAGTAAAAGTAAAATTTCAAGTGTATTGGATTTTAATAGCACT
Organism: Petunia axillaris subsp. axillaris; assembly: GCA_029990575.1. Taxonomy (NCBI): domain Eukaryota; kingdom Viridiplantae; phylum Streptophyta; class Magnoliopsida; order Solanales; family Solanaceae; genus Petunia; species Petunia axillaris. Next base: position 140,551,947 of record JARKNS010000004.1, read on the forward strand.
TGTTGATACCCTAAAGTATAGGTGGGATAAATGCTTTTATTGTTGTCAAATATTAAATGCCAATGATATTTTTATTTGTATGCTTTCTTTGTTTGACCGCGCGCATTAGGTACTTTGGTGGTTAAGCTACCACGTGTATCTACTATTTCTAGCAGTGGTGAATTATTTCTAGCAATGGTGAATTATCTTGTCGAATGCCTGCTCCTATATTATTTAGCTCTGTGTTACTTCATCAATTAATGACTCTGAAGTCCAGTTTCTTTTCCTCAATGTCTACATTCAACTTAAGTTCTAAAGAATTATGTGTTTCATGTGCTCATTCTGATTTGTGTGAGACCTAACAGTTCCCCTTATCTGTTGCTCGTTACTGTACTTGAGCCTATACGGATAAGAAAGAGTAAACATCTGTCTGCTCATTCTTCAGGTCTTAGTGGTTACGAAAATATTATACTGGATGCAGACGTATGCAGTTTTTGTCTATGAAAAATCACTCGTTTGGTGCATTAAGTTCGAATACTTTCCACTCATACTGGAGCTTGTACTTTGTAGATCTGTGCAAAAACAAGCACCGACTGGACATGCAGCATCTCCTCCTGAATTGAGGAGGACAGAACATTTAAGAATCCCCTGGCCTTTTACTCCTACTCCTGGGATAATTAACTGATGAATGTTGCAATATCACTTAAAGAGATAATAAAGAGGTAGCTGAGGATGTAAATGCTATTGAATGTTAAAATGTTCTTTTGCTTCGGTATAGGAAGTGATTGCACATCATTATAAAAAATTAGCCAAAGAAGTAAATGACATCGAGACTGGAATGTTCCTTTGCCTCATATTATATGGGATATATTTTGAGGTAAAGGAACATTGTCAGCCTCGATGTCATTTATATCTTTGCTAATTCTTTGTAATGCTGTTTGATTTATTATTATACCGAGGTAAAGGAACATTTCAAGACTCAATTGCACTTACATCTTCATCTAATTCCTTATAGTGATGTATGATTTCTTGAAGCAATCTATATAGGACCATCAAGAGCAGAAATTGAACAATGAAGATCCTTGGACAGAGGGGAATAGAGGTGAATTTCCTTCATTTTTCTAAAGGACCAAATTGTTTTGCTGGTAATAATCTAATTTAGTTGATGGCAGTTAAATTTCTTTAATTTTATGCATTGCTCCTTCATTGAATGAAATTTTATATTTAATTAAAAAGGATTTTCAAGATTGCCTCTGGTGACATGTCTCTGCTTAAATGCTTGTTTCTTGCTTGTCTTTATTGAGCCTAATAAGTTTTATGTCACTTTGCACCAAGGGTATCAAAAAATTCTCTGAAAGAAATAGCAGAGCTGAATCGCTGATTTGGCGTGTGATATTTTTTTTTTTTGGAAAAAGAAGTACCACAAATAATTTTGGAAATGCTGCAATCTAGCTCATTTTGGAAATATTTGAGAGATGTTATGCTGATATAACAGTGCAACAAAAAATTCATATATACTGTCCAACCAGGCCAACTTCATTAATAGTTTAAGAAATTTCTTTCATTATTCTATTTTTTTTAATTTGCATTGTCTTTATTAGTCTTAGTGAAACTTGCATAGCTAAAGCCAAAAAGGCACAATTACTGAAGAGTTGTTGGAAAATATTGATCATTTATCTCAGAAGATGAGAAATCGGTTACCGGGATATCACTTTGAAAGATGCCATTAAATATTCCTATTTGGTTTTCGAGTATATAAGATAAGATGTATATAATACATTTTTATTTCTTATAATACCAGATTACTCATTTTATCCTGAAGTTCTAATTTTTGGGATAAATTCCACAAAAATAACTTTTTTTTTTGTACTTTTCTATCATTAATAGTTTTTTTGTTCTTTTCTTTTTCAAGCATCAGAGAGATGTAGAAGAGAATTGGTGTACTCACATGGTTGTATAATATTGGTAGAATCACGATCATCTAATTTTAGTGTCATTATTAGGTAACTTCTTTTAATGCTAATAAAATGTAGAAGATTTTTGGCATCAGCAATTAGCATGTACATGTCCGGTACCTGTTCGTTGCCAAGTAGCTTCGACGGAACATGCAATTGCAACATGTTTTCTAGTGGTGGACTGTTACACCTCTCGACTTTCCAATCTCATGTCCAGTGCCTAATTATTCTACCCAATGATCATTGAGAAGTTAATTGCTGTTCGTTGTGGTTCACTTTATAGAAAATATTGTATATGGTGTGTGCATGTTTAAAAATCTTTATGTAGGTTACATACATTGACAAGATAAAAATAGGGAAAATTTTCAAAAATAGGCAATCTACTGTCCAAAATTACAAATAGGAGGTCATATATTTTTCCATGCATAATATACATACCTAAAACTACAAATTTTAGTACTCCTTCATAAAAACACCCTAGCTACCAAATCTTCTCCTCCTCAGTCACTAAGTCGCCGGAAGACACCCTCCTTCAGTAGTATCGTTATTTTTTTTTTTATATTTTATTGAATTTATGTTGTTTATAGCATTTAAATTATTGCTTTGGACAAGTTTATACACACAAATCTCCCCTCTCCAAAAAAAAATTTATACATGAATATGTATAGTTAAATGCGTAGCAATGAGGAGAAATACAAAAATATACACAAAAAGTAAAAATTCATATAAACATCCTTAATATACATATTTATTCACTCGCATATACACACTTATACAAATTTATTCATTTTTATACATGTGTATAAATTTGTATAAACTTGCGGCAGACTGCTATATCGGGAAAAGGGTGACAATTCGGGTAAGATTAAAAAATATGGTTATTTTTGATAATTTTTGTCTTTTGCTTGTCTTTTAGTATAATTATCCCATAAAAATATACTGTTTAGAACTCCCCTTCCCTTCCTTTTGTGGTATATTAAGGTATGCCCTTAAACTGCATGTTCATAAAGTGCTTTTTTAGGGTGCCTCGATAGTTTTGGATGCAGAAAAGAGCCAAATTTGCCACTATACTATTGAAAATTGTCTGCATTTACTCTCCTTAAAATTTTTAAGTCTAGAACACCCCTACCATTAATAAAGTAAGCACAATTGCCCCCGAGTCTAATGGTGGATGCCATGTGTGCATAACCCATTACTTGGCTTGACTCATTACTCTTAACCCGTGATCCATACCCATAATCCAATCCATTAACCCACCATATATAAAGTTTATACCCGATGGAGAAGGCCAAAATCATTTTTGGAGTGAAACATCATCCACAACCACCACCCGAAGCACTAGCTCCTCCTCTGCTCCACTACCGCCATCAACACCACCTCTATCATGGTACCATCACCACCATAATATTCACCCTACCACGATACAATCACCACCACAAAACACTATTAACATAAGAAAAAAGAATGTGGGTTTTCTGAGAATGTGCCGAAAATTGTGGCGGAAAATTGCACTATTTTTTTTTAGTTCAAGAATCAAAAACTTCGGATGGGTTTTGTGAGAGTGTGGCTGTGAGGGATGTAAGTTTGGAGTTTTGGTGTGATTATTTTGGTTTGTTCTTTTCTTTCGCTAATATTATGACATTTTAGCTTTTTGAATCTCTACTTGTGTACAATTGTGCTTGCAAATTGATTTCACATCATGTGATTTTTGTTTTTCTAGTTGGATTTTTATTAATTTTTGAAGTATTAAAATCTATTAAATTTAATTCTTTAATATGATAAAATTTGGTGCCTTTATACTTTTTGTAGTGAAATCCATGAACAGAACTTTTGATTTAAAGGGATAAAATAGTAGCTTTCTTTTGATTTTACAAGATTCTTAAATATATATCAATGTTACTGTTAGCAACGAAGAATATTGAATCTGAAGGGAAAAAAATTGAAGTGTAATTTACTTTGTTGCAGAAGCTCCTATTGATCCAAGGGAGAAGATTGAAGTAGAAATAGGGTGCTGAAGTGGCATGTCATGTGACATCTACGTCATTCACATGTCAGGACATGTGGAAAAAATAAGGCCATGGTGCACCACTGTTAGACTTAGGGGAAATATTGCTTACTTTGCTAATAGTAGGGATATTCTTAAGCCAAAAAATATGACGGAGGGTAAATGCGCACAATTTTAATAGTAGAGGGATGAATTTGATCCTTCTCCATTTTGGATGGGTTTAGCGGTGTACCAAAAAAAAAAAAAAAAAAAAGAAGCTGATGAATCTCAGGATTTACAGAAATTGGAGCTTGGTTTACCTAATTATTTTTTTGATAAGCGAGAAATCACCGAGAGCAAGTGTGGTGCTGTTAAAAAAATCAGTGGACAATGGGCTCTGCACTTGATCCTAGCAGAAACCCTGACTCTCATTGGTACTCTAAGCTCACAGAGTCTCTTGGTAACTTCAGTCATTCCAAACTGTTAGACTATATTGCAACTGTGATAAGGTGCATTCTATGAACTGTTTACTTATAGTCCTGTCTAGAGAAGCAATTGTGAATTTTATTATTTTTCTTCTTCGTTTTGCTTGTCCGGGTGATAGTTATACCAAAAATATGAGAAAAAATTTACTTTCTCCATTTCATGGTACTAGTCAGTTGCAGGTAATTTGAGTAAATGGAAATATTTAAGTTGTGGATCTTGATAGTTTGCTTAGGATTTCTCCTCATCTGGACACCTTATCTGTTAACCAGACTCAAAGCATAAAGACTGCGAAGGTAATATATTTATCTTTCATAAGGCACTCGCTTCTGTACATATTTATTTAATTTATACAATTAAAAAAAAATGGTATCAGGAAGTAACATGTGACTGTGTGATCACTATTATGGTTGTGCTAATACGTCTTATTCTTTCCTGAGCTCCTATTATGAAGATTGTTCTTTCTCTTTTGATAATAGTAGGTGCAATGAAGTGGAGGATGCTGCAAGACAATATAAAGCTGAACTGATAAAGATTTGGGACAGACGTAGAGCATAACCATGCCGTTTGGAAGCTCAAGTGAATCAATTGGCTGAATTATTGAGAATTAAACAACCTAGCGAAGAAGATATGGAATTAGAAAAAGAAATCATGGCTATACTCTGAGGGTGAGTATTTCATCTTTATGTAAACTTTTAGTTCATTTTCATTCTCTTGTGTGAATTCCTTCTCTAAACTTTGATTTGATTGTGACAACACATGATTTACAAGAAGCGAACTCTTTTATTTGTCTCTTAGATAAAGTGAGTACTTGCGTGACTTATTTGGTGAGTGGAGTTGATGTGAGATTGAGAGGTTGATTTGATGCACTTGGTTCTTTTTAAGTATTCTTGGAATGGATTTTCTGCGAATAAAGCATGATGTGCATATGCAACTTGTTAAATGCCTATATAAATCCAAGTCATTGTACGAATTATTTTGGTGTGTCTTGAATTCAAGGTATAAGTTGCTCGGGGACGAGCAAAAGTTTAAGTGTGGGGTGGTAATAATATGCCAAATTTATGCATAATTGAATGTATTTTGCCCATACTTTGGTGCATTCTAGTGATGTTTAATGTTAAAAATGTAGTGAATTGAGCTAACTGGTTGTATTTTGATGTATAGGAGGCTAAGGATGCCTAAGGAAGTTAATTTGTGCAAAAATGGAGCCAAAAAATAAAATATGGAGGAATTTAAGGATGTTGTGCGTGGCATGACCGTAGCACAACCCTTAGACGAATTTTTCATGAGAAAAATATTTTTGAGGCAGTGAGCTAACTCCCCATCACATAATCATCACATGGGAGAAGAGAAAAATGATCCTGAGGTGTTTTGAAAAGGCTGTGCGTTGCACAGAACAATGGGGGAAGTTTCAAGAGCTTTGTGCTGTAGGTGTGCTTTGCACAACTATAGCGCAAAAACAAAAATTCTGCAGTTTTGTATGGAGAAGTAGTCGGTCATTTGGCTCAGGAACGTAATATAAAGACCTCAAATTTAATTTTGAGAGGTATTTTTGGACCTATTCCACATCAAAAGGAGGCAAGGAAGAGAGAAGATCAAGATTCAAGTCTCTACTTCATCCATCTATCCAACTCTTGTGGTTTTGTATGCTTATATTTATTTCTTGTCTTAGAACATGACTATGAGTGGCTAAATCACCCATTCTAAGGTTGATTGACCCACTCCATATACTTGTGTGATGATAATTGTTCTGTTATTAATGAACTTTGTTAATTCTTCTTATCTATGTTGTTTACGAATTGTTTTCTATTAATTGGTAGGATCCTCAATCAATTGTCCCCTTTATCCTTGTGACTACTAGGAATAGATTCATGAGTTAAGTTTAAACACATAGCATTATTTCAACCTAAAACAAAGACGTTGCTTATGTTGTCAAAATAGTGAATTAGAAATATTGATCCTTACTGTGAACTATAAATGTAGTTTTTCCTATCTTCATTAATTAATTGGAATAGTTAATTCATGAAAGTTATGATTACTTAACGGAAGTGGGCAGTTGTAAACTTGGAGAATTTTTTCAATAGGAAGAGTTAAGGAGAATTGTTAGCACAATACTTTAGCACAAGTAAGGAGTTGGGGAAATCAATACTAGACTTTCCATCTCTTGAATCAAATCTCGTTCTATACTTGTTATTTACTTTCTTGTTTAGCAGTGTTAGTATAAACTCCACCAAAGATATAATACTCGCGAAGTTGATTGGGTAGATAACTTGGCTAGATTAACTGTTAGGAGTCGTATTCTCTGTGGACTCGACCTCGGGCTTTAAATACCGAGCTATATTTTCCGCGGCTGCATAGTCTCTTTTATAGGGCATAGTTGAGCGTGATCAATACGCCAATGGTGTTGGTAGTTAAGGCCACCAAAAGAATAACGTAACAGTAATAGTGGAAGAAATTCGAATAGAAAGTAATATTCTGTGTATTCAGAGTGTCTAAAAGGTACAAATGAGGGGTAAAAAGGATATTTATAAGCCCAGACTCCTTAGCTTGGTAGAAATCTTTCTTCCGCATGTCTCTCCATAATCAGCTAACCATTAGGACATAGTAAGGTTGCACCCCTAGAATAGTGGAAACTGTTGAGGTTGTGATCTTATCTTATCTTCTTAGGTGATCGTTTGACTGTCTACCGGAGTCTGAGCGTCCAGGTGTAGAACCGAATGAGTAGTGTGCATCTATGATCAACCTGTACGTAATGTTGAGTTGAAGATGACTTGTCTTCAATGAATGATGTCCGTCTTCGGGCTAAGACGTGGTCGACCTATCTCTGAACTTCACTCAAACACCGTCGTATCATCGGTCACCTGGCAACACATCTTCGGTCTAATTTTTGCCAGTACAATCATACTAATTATTAGATGAGAAAATCTAATGTGGAAAAATGACGAGCAAGGTCTTAAAAATAAAATGAGAAACTAAATTTGCTGTGGCTAATTATATACTACAATCATCCACACAAAAGAAAAAATTTGCCCTAATTAGAGGATAAAATATACGCTTTATTTGGAGCAATTATAGTTGTGGGATGGGAGCGAAAAAAGTAGTGGATCATAAGTATTTTATTTATTTATTTTAATACCTAAAACATCACATACAAAAATTTAATTTCTACGTTTACCAAATAATGTAATTGAATAATAAAAACACCATTTTGTGAATTTTATACCATATTTATAGTTTAGTTTCAATAGTACTACTTTGATAAATCCTCAATATCTCTCCACCATAATTATCTCACCTTCTCTCCCCCAACAACTCTTATCTCTCATCTTCTTTCTCACCAAGTCCATTTTTCTCACTCCAATTCTCCCCTACAAAATTGATTTGTTCTTTTCTCTTTCATTTTAACTAGCTTTTTAAGTACCAAATTGATACAACGTTATTCAAATGTTATATTAATGGTATATATGTGATATAATGTATTGGTAGTTTTATATATTAACTAGTCTTGGGCACGCGAAATGCGCGTGCAACCCATATGTCAATGAGAATAATTCTTTTAAAAACAATATAAGTTATAGTAAAAAGATGTGTCAAATGATAAATGTATATTATCTAACTCGATATAAAATGTAAATATCAATGAAAATCAGGAAAAACAAATAAGCTATGAAATACAAATACATGTGATACAACTATAATTTGACAAAAATATAAATATAAATAAAGAAAATTGCACAATAAAGGAAGTTGTAGCAGATCATATGTTTTTTTGTTAGATATGCATCACATTACAAATATTTCGAGCCTGACATCCAGAAGAATAGATGAACAACTATAATTAATTAGTTGATCAAGACATCAGAGCCCATCCATGGCTACTACGAAAGGCTGTCGAGTGTCTCTTAGGCCATAAAATGAAGCTTTTCTTCGCGCATGTTACTGAAAATCAAGAATAAAGCACCCGAACAATTTTGCTAGCAAAACCATATCTAGGTTGTATTCGCTCTATCAAGCCATACAATAGAAAATAAAAAGACAAAAAAAAAGAGAAATAGAAAGAGAAACCCATGCCCGCCGGGAAGCCTGTCTGGCGTGAGGATCTGGGTGGCGAGGACTTAAATAGCCTCTTTGGCTTTATCGAGGCATATGTGGAGTGCCCCAATAATATCAAGAAGCCCTTTCTGCCTTATCGATCGCGGGGTGGACATGCCGGAGTTGGTTGTTGGCACAACAGGGTGGTGCCTTACCGCACCGCAGGCGGAAGCGCGGTAGCGTTCGTGGTGGTGCTTCAGGATTCCAATGTACTGCGTCCAATATCAGAACGAGCTTGAGCGGGCAGCAAGAATGAGAATCAACCTATATAACATCTGTTCCCATAATAGACAGTAATAAGTTATTTAGTAAGGCTAAAAAGCTGAATGAAAAAATAGAATTAAAGAAATAGAGTGGACCACAAAAAATTTAATCACTTAGACTGGACATGTGTCACAAATTTCTCAAAGTTCCACAGGAACTTAATTTTACATAGAAGCATACTAAAGTATTATTAGATATTGATTTAGCAAAATACTCATAGCAGTAAGTGAAAAGAAGATCATATACCTGATTTAGTACTTCTAATTTGATTATGTGTGTTGCATATGCTGAACAAATGAAGAGCAATGATTATTAACAAATAATAGCTTAACAGAGAACAATTGCTTAATTGATTTAGTGGTCTACTTTTTATATTTGGAATGACGATTTAACCAATAAATAAAAGATGTGAAAATCTGCAGATACATTATACCATAGAATTGCTTCAACTTCCCAAGTAATATTAGTTCAAAGTTTGTAGTAGTAATAATTATTGGAAGTTGAAAAAACTCCAATATATTGAATAAGAACATTCAAAAGTCGAAAGTTGCAAAAGATATAGTAGGAATATAAAAAGAACTTAGGACTCCAAGGCATTCAGAAGGCTGTAGTTGCATTATCCTTATCTTCATTTTTGTCTTATACAATATTATTTTATTATTTATTGCAAGGTAAATTACTTTCTAGATATTTAGTATAGATATATTGAAAATAATTAAAAAAAGTCTATCTAAAGGGCAATATGGTCTTTCATATTTTAACTTTGAGGATGTATGCTTTTATATTGGTATAGATTACACACACACACACACACACACACACAGATATATATATATATATATATATATATATATATATATATATATATATATATATATATATATATATATATATATATATATATATAGTGTTAGTTACTGGGGTTTCAACTCGATTTTTGTATATTTTTAATAATTTTTTTAACATAAATATACTGTCTACGCTAAACCTATTGGCTCCGTTGAACTCGCGTCATATTTATCACAAAATATTTATACTTGCATCAGAGTAGATTGCGTACATCACACCCCTTGGGGTGCGACCCTTCTCCAAACTCTGCGTGATCGTAGGAGCTTTGTGCACTGAGTTTTTCTTTTTTTAAAGATAAATTTATCATATATATTATTTATATATGTGTATTATACCAAATTTATACTATTTAGATTTTACTGCTTTTCACTTAACATAAATTTAAGTGGCAGAATTCTAGCGGTAATGGAGAATGTATATATTAATTATATTACATTTTGGATAAATGTTATCACATATACTGTCTATATATGTGTATCATACCAAATTTATACTAATTAAATTTTACAATTTTTTCAATTAACTAGAATTTAAGTTGAGCAATTTCAGTAGTAATGGAAAATTGAAGGAGACGAATAAGGAATTATCCCACGTTTATAGCATCTTTGGTTAACTGATGGATAAGGAATTTACAATCGTGGTATATTTGCAAGTAGAGAATGGTACTAATTTTCAACGGTAACTAGTGAAATAAAATTGTCTGTAATAGATAATTATAAAGAATTCTTTTTTTTATGTCTAAGAGGAAAATTGAAAATAAGAATTTTGTCTCTAAAGAAGCAGCATTTCTACTGCTTTAACTTTTAGCCATGAGGCTACTTCGCGTATTCACTTGGTTGGAAATTTATTTTACTAAAAAAATAATTATAGAATACTACAATGACTCACCATACGTATGTTTTTTTAAGAACACGTCAATAAGTGTATTGACCTAAACTGATTTAGGATTATAAATCAAATTTGGATCGTGAATACAAGCTAATCTAAGTATCAAACTCGAAATAATAGCAAGAATAGACGAAATTGCAAATAAATAAATGTGATTTCAATATATGAGAGTGAATACAAAATTTGGTTGAGTTTCTGTATATATTTCTGAATGATTACAACATAGAAAATGAAGCTATTTATAGAAAAGTAAGTTTGGGCCACATTCTTCATATTTGGCCATCTCCAGACCCACATTCAACGCATTCTGTAATGGAGTTAGTGGGTTGTGGTAGTGGGAGATCGTGTCTCCGTGGCTGAAGTTGTCCACTGAGGTTCACATTGATAACCTCGGTGATGCGAGCTTGCTGATCGACTGAGGCGATGTTTTACCGAGCTTCAACTTGAAATCTGTCTTCGGTGATAGACTTAGACAACCGACCATCGTCCACTTCGTTCTTCTGCATCCAAAATATCTGTTCGGTTAGCTTTAATTCGTGCAATCGACGTGCCATGTATGCACACCAATTTTCACCCAGTAAAGATAGTCCCCCTACTCCTCGGGTGAGTGCCAGAGTCACCGAGGAGTGAAATGAATTCACGCGGAACAGTGACGTGGCTTAATCTTACCCAGGAGTTTCAAAACGTCACCAGTCATTTCAAATTACTGTTGCGCGTTACGTGGTGACCGTTCATTGGCTTCTGAACGGTCACACCAATTTCTTTTCCTTCCCAACGTTACAAATAATCATGACTTTACCCACTTGCACCTTTTCACTTCTTATAAATACTTTCATTTGGAAGCTTTACCACACTTCTTGTGATCACCAAACTATAGTGGAGAAAGAAAAGAGTTGTCATTCCAAACAATATTTCAAACCATACCCAATCTATTTCTTCCATCTTCCAGGAAATCTTTGTTTCTCCACCCATAATCATGTCTGCGACATATTCTACTCAGGATTCTAGCGACTCTGGTGATAGGATTTTACAGACTACCGCCATGATTGCCAGCGGTGAGTTTCTTGAGGTCGTCCCATCTCTGCAAGTCATCAATGCAGAGGGTGGTGGCGATGAGGCGACATCTCTAGTGGGTAGCTCTAGGAGGCACAAGGCTAGAGCTGGGCGTGATAGAGCTGAGGTAAGTGAGGGTGTCGACGTTGGTGGTAGTGATGATGTCATGGGAGATGACATCATGGAGGATGAAGATGTTGCTGATGTAGAGGAGACCAGCAACACAGATGACAGTATGGAGGTAACTGGGGTCATCGAGGTGGGGGCCAAGGTTGATGCCTCGAAGAAATGAAGGAAGAAGATCCTAATTGATGAAGAAGTTGATCCTCGATTAATTCTCCTTCTGAATTTTAAGAATGATAAAGACTTCAAAGTTCAAGCCCAGTCCAACGCTTAGAAGGGCTTAAACAGAAATATTCTAGTGCACGTCACCCCAATTTTGATAACCGAGGACTTGATAGAGGTTGTTCGGAAGGATTGTAAGTGGGGACCCGGAGTTCTTATAAGATTCCAGCTCCGAACACCGCTGTTTCAAACCATGTCCCTAGGTACTCTTCGATTTACACCTACCCGTTTACCATAGGCTTCACTTCACCTGTTCATCACATAATCGATACATTTTATCGATCTTACAATCTGTGCCTAGCTCAATTGGGCCCCGGGGTTTGGAGGACTGTTCAGGCCCTCGACTTCTTAAGTCAGCAGGATGGGTTTCCCTTCACTTTTTAGTACTTGATTTCCCTCTACTATCCTTATTTTCATAAGGCCAGGGTTGTGGCGATATTTCCTCTAGGAACTTATGCAATCATGGCCAAAACCGAAGATCATGGTGACCGAGGTTGGTGTGAACGCTATGTTCTCATCCTTACCAACTTATTTCCAGCCGAGCCTGACTTCCCCGAGATATGGAATGCCCAGCGTAAGCACCCTTGCTTTATCTTCTCACTTTAATTATTTTCAACTTGTATTCATAAGTTGTATTGTTTGCTGCATATAGCCAACAAAGTTGCTGTAAATCCACCGGAGGGGCTGCTTGAGTGGGTTACCTTGGTACAATCGAAGCGGACTCGCCCTCTTCGGCAGTGGATGCTCATAGCTGCTGGGAAACACTGGTCATGCAAGAGGCATGGTAAGCAGTCCTCCATGTTGGTGTTTTTCCTTTTCCACACATGTTCCAAACTATCGTCTCTAATATTTTCCTTCTTTTCTCACTCAGGTTTTCCCAACCAAGCAGCAAAGGAAACCGTAGAGGGAGAGAAGGAAAAGAGGACGTGAAGGAAAAGAACAAAGGAAAAGAAAAAGAGAAGAAGGAAGAGAAGAAAGTGATTGACCCCAAGGCGGGTGTAAGTCAGATGCAGCCTTATGCGGCGAAGCTCACCAAAGTCAAACAGTCCAAGGGCTCGCCGGGCCAAAGGACCTCAAAAGGTGACGACATCTTCCTTGGTCGATTTGTATGTGTCCCAACTTTCTCTTCTTCTTACACTAATGAGCTATCACCTCTTCCTTCTTTAAATTCGAAGAGGAAAAGGGCTGTTTCAAAGAGGCCCACCAAGGCGAAGAAGCCTTAAATTGAGGGGACCATCGCTCCACATCCGAAGCGACGACCGAACGGCGCTGAGATTTGATTGACGAATCTGATAGGGAAATGCCCGAAGCTGCTCCTGAAGTGGCCCCCTGAGTTAGTCTCCAAGGTCCCTAAAGATACCGAGGTGATCAACGTCGAGTAGTTTGACCAAGAGGTTGCCAAGAGAAAAGGCAAAGCTAAGGTGGGCGAAGGTCTAGTTTCAAACGTGGTCCAAGCCCCCCACTGTCACGACCCTTTTTTACAAAAAGAAAACAAAGTTAATAACTTATTTAGTTTAAAAGGTCCGTGACTAGGTGTTTAAGGTACACAATTATTAAGAGATTTTCGGAGTCGCCACTTGACAAGTTAAAGGTGTGCCAAGTCACCAAAGTGGTGTACCTAGAACACCTTTGACTCGTAAATGGTCTGCGTCAGAGTTCCGGGTAAGGATCTCGGTTGACTCGAGGGAAGGTGTTAGGCACCCTCGAGTCCTGTGCCAAGCACAGTTGCTTTTATTGACGCATTTCGACTCTTTGAAATTGTTTATTACATTTGCCTTGATTTTGTTACGCTTCAATTTATTATTAATTTTTACCGTTTGACAATTGAAAACACCAATCGAATATAATCGCGCGAGAACTTCACTCGTTCGAAATCTTTCGACTTAAATCAATTAAATCGCGAAGGTACTTCACCCGTTCGAAATCTCTTGACTTAAATGAGTTTCAAGTGAACAGTCGACTTATTATTTTAAATTTAAAAAAAAAAACTACGGTTCTGAAGCATTATTTTCCTAATCATCAGATGTTCACCTTATACATCGCCACCGTTTCTACTTTGCACTCTGTGTTTATTATCAACCTTTTATGAAAAGAAATGATTTCTGGTTACTAGCTTTTGAAGGAACAACCTATTTCCTTTGTTAAACGATTAAGAACTTTATTCGACAACTATCCTTAAACTCGTTGACTTTGCAATTTTGATGTTCTGCTCAATTCCTCTTTGCTAAACTAAATGTGGCAATTTGCACGTTAGCTCTTACTAAAAGGAAAGATTGCAAAAATATTCTGATTTCACCTTTTGTTTCAGATCTGAAATTTATTTGCATTGGATGTCCTATTTTGACTACTTGTGTCAAAATTGCTCGAACCATACCCATAGCATCATGAGTCCAGATTTCAAAGTGGCTTTGATTTCACACATGTTTAGTATATCCAAACAGGTCTAGATTTACAAACCATATGCTTATTTTGCAAAAAAAAGAACAAAAACGATTCGTTTTACATGCTATGGATTTCTTAAAGCAAACAGACATACACGAGCCATAAAATGACAAAAAAAAAAAGAAAACAAACGAGGTCTGGACCTAATTTCAGTTTCAGAAGCCTTTAAACAGGCAAGCAATATTCATGAATAGCAAGAGAATTGATACAAGGTTTAAAGGGAGTTTACCTAGTGAAGTACAACCTCCTCAAGCTAAGAGAAAGTGGCAATGAAAGGCCCGATACAAAGACCAAAACCAGCAACTAAATCAACCCCAAACAACAACAGGTACCACACCAGCAACTCTCTAAAACCACAGCCTTAAAACTTCAGACTCAAGACTCACTATTTCTCTTCCCTTTCTAACTTTCTGCCCTTTTTTTTTACTATTTCTCTTTTCTTTCACTCTCCATTTTCAGATCTATTTTCTTTGGAGAGAGTATTTTTTTAGCTCTTTTGTGTGTGATCAGATGTTCTCCTGTTTCTCTTGTTCTGTTCTGCTCACTTTTTGCTCTGTATTCTCTCTTCTCTGCTCTTTGTTTTTCTCTCTTCTTTTACTCCCATTTCAGTTCCTGTCTTCTCTTTTGTATTCTGTTTTTCACTCTTTTCTTTCTCTGTTGCTATGTCCTCTTCTTTCAGTTTTTTCTCACTCTCTGTTCTTTTGCTTTTGTTCTGTCTGTTTTCTTTTCTGTTCTGTTCTCCTGCCCTTTTAAAAGAGAGTGAAAAACTCCCTTGAAATAGAGAGGGAAGTGGGTGTGTACTAGTGCCAAGGACTAGCCCATGTGCCACCCTCACTCATAAGATTTCAGCCCATAATTGCCTCGCATGCAAGGCTTGTACCAGAACCCCAAAAGGACAGAACTATGCTGCCACCCATGTACTTCTTTGACTCATTTTTTGCATCATCAAACCTATGTCATCTAAATTATCTAAGCAAATCAAACCACCATGACCAAATCAACAATGAAGCAATGGAAACAAACATAGGACCTTATGTCTAAACAAACAAAGTCAGCGGACAAGGAAAGACAAATGAATGCTCGGGAGCGTAACAGGAAGCGGCAAGTTCACTGTTCAACAGAGGTCAAATGAAAACTAACGGATTCACATTCAAAGAGCTAAACAAACTACTGTACTCACACTCCGACGAAATAACTAAAGACATTGGCATTTTATACTCGACTGACAACATTTGCACAGATCATGCATATACAAGACTCATACCATACACATAATCGCACACACACACAAAGGTAATTCCAATCGACGGTAAACACATGACATAAAACGAAATCCATTTTGCATTAATTCATACCTGTGAGCATACACATTCCATTTGTACAAGCTAACCACTAGTTTCAACTAAACTAACATGTAGTAATGCTAATCTCACAGAAAGGAATTAGGCCAAAGTTTGCTACGCTAACCAGTCAAAGCTAAAATTGCGTTGCATCGCCAATGCTTACTTGCTGCTACCTTGCTGCCATCTCGATGCCAACATAGTAGCTGGGCCATCGAGCCTCGCTGATCCTATATCGTCATGCCACTGCCATTGTCACGGCTTCACCACCCATCATCATAAAGCATTAGACCCACGCCACCAGTTCAGAGAAAACGACACAAGGAAATCAACTATCAGCTTTGTGCCATTGTTCGTTGCTATAGCCGAGCATGACAAGATAGCCGCTGCCTGGTTCACGGCTGTTTCACAGCTTCAAACCAATCAAACCCGCTATGACACCATTGCTCAAATAATCAATCATCATCACAGCTTTTCACACCATAGCAGCCTACTCGCCATTGCACCAACATCATAGCCTGTCCTCGACACCATTAGCACGCTAATGTATCGCCTCGACACCACGGAAACAACACTGGAACAACAAAGCAAAAAAAAAAACATTGTTCCCCAGCCTAACCTCCATTCTACGCCCTCGTCACTGCCTCGTTCGATAGCACCATTGCCTAATCAGCCACCATTATCACAGCCATACCAGCTACACCATTGCTAAAACTCACACACACCATAGAACCAGCCCGAGACCACAGTTCATCCCACAAGAAAATGCCCCACTGTGTTCAAATAACAAAATCACACGCTAGCAGCCTCTCTAGAAACATCACACGAACCACCACTGACAACTCCTCGCTCCCTCGGATCACATTACCGCTATTACATCAACGCTATCTAACTACTGCTGCGAACAGCTCCGAGCTATCATTATGAGCCTTTATCACAGTCCCATCGCTTCAACATTGAACCCAAAACATAGCAGCCTTGCCAATTTGAAACAAAACCCGACACACAAGTCGCTACATCGACTCGACCCCTACTGCCCCGCCATCGACATCGCAGCATCACCAAGGCCTCACCGCTGAATCGCTATAATCCCACCACTCGAAACACGGCTAAACTCATACTCCGTCACCACATTTCAATTAAACATCATCATCATGTCATCAACTTCATCACAGCCCCCACACGTCAAAATCCCCACTCGATCCACCAAAGAAAATCAACAAAACCATGGTGGGAAAGCAGAAACGGGCAGACACGAAAATGGGAACAAAATGAGGGATTCTCAATCGGAATTAAACCCAGAAACTAAAGAGAAGAGTGGAAGGAACCTGTGGTGTATTTGGTTCAGCTGGAAAACAGAGTCTCCGGTGGCGGAGCTTCGGCAGTGGTGGAGAAATCGCCATGGCTTCGCCTGGTTTTGTGACTTGGAAGGTAATATGAATTAAGTGATGAGTTTTAGGGATTAAAAGGGAAGTGGGTCGGGTCAATAAAATGGGTCGCGGGTTGTGTGGATTGGGCTTGATTAATTCTTCCTTTTGAATTTACAAATGGCCACAAGAGAGTCCAAACAAATTAAAACATAAACAATACACTAGAATTAAGACTACACAAATTGCAATATTTTCACAATTAAAATGCAACATCACAATTACACACATAGCAAGTATTTTTGGTATTTTTTCATACTTTTCTTCTAATTAATTAGCTCAAATAGCTAAATAAAAAAGCAAAATTCACATAACATTTAACACAACTATTTTACGCATTTGGTACTTTAGGTGCCAAAATTAGGTGATTACAGCTGCCCCTCTTTGTTCGGGAACATGAAGAGTTTTCGGACAAAGACGTAATCGGAAGCTAATTTTGGCTTTTTCGGTTCTAGCCGAGAACACGCTATAAAATTGTGACCGTACCTTGAATTTTCGGTTCTAACCAAGAACAAGGCTACCTACATATCCCTGGACTAAGGAATCAGGTCAGTGTAGTTCCTCACATGCGATAGCTAGGACTACCGCATTTAAACAGACACTGGACTCTTCTAGACTAACACTAAGCACTCTCTAGACATACACAGACTAACTCTAAACACTTTCAGAACTAACTGGGGCTGACTCGACGCTCCTAGACTTACCCGGACTGACACAAGACACTTTTGACATACTAGGGTTGTTGCTGCTGGTCACTGTCACTGGTTGCTGGCTAGCTGGCTGGTGGTCACTGCTTTACAAAGGAAAAATGAAAATACAACATTTGAAATGTAAAATTACTATTCCTAAGCTAACTTCTTCATGCTTCCCAAGCTGATAAACTGGTTCGAAGCTCCCACTACCAAAGTGGTCTTGAAAACTTGAAATTGCCGCTCGGGCGGGCTTTGACTTGAATGAAATTGCCGCTTTGACGGGCTTTGACTTGAAAGTTGAAATTACCGCTTTGACGGGCTTTGATTTGAATGCTGAAATTGCCACTTTGACGGGCTTTGAACTGAATGAAATTGCCGCTTTGACGGGTTTTGATTTGAATGCAGAAAATGCCGCTTTGACGGGCTTTGACTTGAAAATTGAAATTGCCGCTTTGACGGGCTTTGATTTGAAAGTTGAATTTGCCGCTTGGGCGGGCTTTGACTTGAAAGTTGAAATTGCCGCTTTGACGGGCTTTGACTTGAATGCTGAAAATGCCGCTTTGACGGGCTTTGAAATCGCCGCTTTGACGGGCTTGACTTGAAAATTGAAATTGCCGCTTTGACGGGCTTTGACTTGAATGAAATTTCCGTTTTGACGGGCTTTGACTTGAAAGTTGAAATTGCCGCTTTGACGGGCTTTGATTTGAAGATTGAACTTGCCGCTTGAAATCTGCATATCCTTTGATGATCTCCTTCATTGGTACACTCCTTGGTGTGTCATTCTTTGTGCCGATGCGAAACATTGGGCTCCAATTATCAAGGTTGGTCCTGACTTGCTTTAGTATAACTATGAAACTGTAACAAGTTTTGCGAAGCTTTATATTGCTCGGAAAGAAATGAGAAGAAAATAAGATGGAAGGTAAAGTGAAGAATTTCAAGAAGAGACATTGAACAAAGATATCTCCAGAAGAAAAGAAACAACTTTATTTAGAAGTGAAAAGACGACCCTAGAAAACATGACATGCGTTTTGGAATCAACTCTTCATCCGCTCACATAGTCCATCCATGATTGTGTACCCAGCTTTCCCAATCTTGTTTGATGGCAAATCTAACGACCCTCATTCGACTAGCAGTGCCCTTTCGGGTTTTCACCGAATAGCCTCTCTCTTTGTTCTTTTAACTCACCGTTGTCTTGCAGCGCCATTTCAGGTTTTCACCGACAAGACTTCACTTTCTTCTTTTCTTTTTTTTTTCTTTTCATTTTTGTCATTTTTCGTTTCCCAATCGACCTCCGATCTTTCCTTGATGCTCGACCCCGTCTTTCTTTTCTTCCTTCAATTTTGGCCTTTATCTTGATTCCTCGGAGAATTTATCCTTTAATGACCTTGGTGCTCCCAGCTCCCAAATGCGATTGTCGGCTTATAAGAATGAGACTTTACAGCGTGGAACTTATCCCTTGACACCCTACTCGGCTTGACATTCTCAATGATCGGTCAGAAGGGTCTTTATTTGGACTGTAACATTGGATTTGGTTAGGCTATAAAGAAAAGGATTCAGCAGAAAAACTCATAAACATCTCATGAGACGACTAGAATGAGCATCACAAGATTCGAAATCACCGCTTTTGAAAAAATAAACCAAACTTTTTCCCAGTTTAGGCAAATTGGGGATTCCCCTTTTTTTTTTCTTTGGTTTGATGAGCGGTATGAAAGCATCTCATGAAACGACTTGGTAAAATATTACAACCCTTGGAATCATTTCTTTTAAAATAAAAACCAACTGAGGACCCAATTTATTGAAAAATCGAGGAATTATATTTTTTTTTGAATTTTCTGATATGCAAACATAAGGGATATTGAGACTATCCCCCGAGATAAACACAATGAAAGAAAAGGATATTGACTTTCTTCTCTTTCTTTTTTTTTAAAAATAAACTAAACTTCTGCCCCAGTTTAGGATAAACTGGGGCGCCTTGAGTTTCTTCCTCAGTTTCGAGACTGATATCTCATGAAACATATGAATAGATGGTACAAAAATATAGAAGTTTGTTTTTATTTTATTTTATTCTCTTTAAAATAAAATAAAAACAAACTTCTGCCCCAGTTTAGCATACATTGGGGATTTGAATTTCTTTTGACATTGGCCGCAAACTTGGAGGCAAGATTTTGCGTCAATATGAGACAGGGGAAAAATGGAACTTTCCCCTATTTTGACCGCACCCGAATGGTTGCCTACGTATCCTTTTGAGAGGAATCAGGTCAGACGTAGCTCTACCACTGAGGTAGATTTTGTTGTTTCTTTTCAAAATTTTTTTTTTTCTTCTTTTTTTTTTTTTCATTTTTTTCTAATTTCAAGCACATTGATTCCAAAGGAGGGTAGGCCAAAGAAAACCAAAACAAGGCTAAAAAAAAAGACTGACAAAAGGATATAGTGTTTGGGTAGAAGAAACGAAAGCCGTTCGTCATCCCGACCCGAGAATGCCTCGCACAAATAATGATTCAAAGAATTGATCTAGACTTATCCACGCGTGTCATCGATTTCTGCTTCACTGATGGTTCTCAAAACTGATATTTCAAATTCGGTCGAAGCGACCGTGCACGATTTTGAACTTCTCACCGATATCCCTTATCGGATGACTACAGATTAATTCCCAACTTATTTCGCTCCTTCTTTTATCCCTCTTTACTACTCAAATAGCTCACAATGCCAGAGCGTGCGTTTAGATCAAGACGTAAATTCCGCACGCATGTCATGTTATTAAGGCCGACAAAACATAAAACAGAATACTAGAGAAGCAAGACCAAGAAAGAAAATAAGAAACATAATGTTGAGACGAGAAAAGGATCCCGCTTTTCATTGAATTGAAGATATAAGGGTTTGAACAAACAAAATAAGCAAAATAATGCACTTGGGTTACAACCCTTGAATAACCAAGTACATAGAAAGATTAGCAAAACAAGCTACAATATTTCACAGCCACTCAATTGCAAGTCAGGACCAGTTTCCTGCTTTCATGCATTGTTGAGCCCTTCACCAAGATGTACCATGCTAATACCAAAAAAAATTCCCTGAATCTGGCAATTTCTTCTTCTTTTCCTTATTTTCTCCAAGTCCCGTCAGGGTGGACTTCACTTCTTTGGGACTGATTTGGAATTGGCTTCTCGAGAGACATGTTCGTCTTCTTCATTTCTTCACCACTTAGTCTGTCTGCCACCCCTGGCACAATTTCGGGAACACAGTTCACTGTCACAAGCATTTGGTTAGCCCTAATTGAAACACCACCACCAGGTACTGTCGGCATTGTAGATTCATCTCTCAAATCTTCTCCATATACCATTCCCACCATACACACATCATCATGGACGAGCAATGAGTTCTGGTCGATATCTGGCGCATCTGAGTCCTCGACTTGGATCTGACCATTATCTATCAGAGCTTGGACCGCCTTCTTGAGACTACGACATTCATCTGTGTCGTGCCCTGGAATGTCTGAGTGGTAAGCACATTGACGAGTATGGTCTACCTTCACCATTGGGAGGACATTTCCAGCGATTGGCTTCAGCATATTCAAGTTCTTGAGCTTTTGGAAAAGGCTGGAGTAAGATTCTCCAATTGGCGTAAACATGTTCCTTTCTTCCTTACGCAGCTTCTGATGATAAGCACTTGGGCGGAAAGCAGGAGACCTCTCTGGCCGGTAAGAAAGATTTGATGGAGCTTGAAAATGATTATGTGGAGCTTGGTGAGTGGGATATGTAGGTTGTGGGGCAGGAGCACGCCATTGCGGATAGAAAGGTGCTGGAGCATACGGCTGTGCTAGATGGACTGAGTATTGTGGTGGAAGAGTGGCGTATTGTGGATTTTGTGGCGGGTGGTAGGGTTGTGGAGGACGTATTTGTGGAGCTCGGTATGAGTGGGTTTGATAGTATCTTTTCTCGCTCCCTTTCTGTGAACCCGAACCTACCATGGCTACATCATCTTGATTCTTCTTCCCAAAGGCTCCTGCCTGCACAGCCTGTGTAGTTGCTTTCAATGTGGTCTGGCTCACAATCTTACCAGCCTTGACTCCCCTCTCAATCATTTCTCCCATCTTGACGACTTCACTAAACGGTTTCCCAAAGGCGGCGATCAATGCACCATAGAACGCCTCATCTTGCGCCTCGATGAACAAACGGACCATGTCGTCGTCCGGTATTGCGGGGCTCACTCGAGCGGCCTGCTCGCGCCATTTGAGGGCGTACTCCCTAAAGCTTTCACTTGGCTTCTTTTTTATCGCATCCAAAGAAGATCGATCTGGCAAAACTTCAATGTGGTACTTGTACTGGTCGTAGAATGCCTGTGCCATGTCATCAAATGCCAACCATTTAGTTAGATCCTGCCTCATGAACCATTCAGCAGCTGCACCCCCCAAGCTTTCGGAAAAGTAGGCTATCAACAGCTTGTCTTTCTTGACCCCTCTCATTTTATTGCAGTAGGTTTTCATATGAACTCTTGGATCTCCTTGCCCAGTGTATAGATCGAACTTTGGCACTGTGAATCCCTCTGGCAATTGCAATTCGGGGTAGGGGCAAAGATCCTTGAAAAAAATGTTGGTATAATCTCCATGGCCCTGAATGATCCTTACTGCTTGTTCTAGGCCTTTCACCTTTCTCAGAACCTCGCTCTCATCAAGCTTTCCTGATCGATCAACATCAACTTGAGACTCGCGATGGAACCCCCGATCATATGAGTCACTATGTCGGAAATTGGGTTCATGGTGCTGATCATAATGATGATCCCCAGCCTGGAGATGCGGTTCGCTGTTGGACCTGGCCATAGCAGGCCTAGCTGGGCCCCGAAAAGTTGGAACCTGCGGGAGAGATGGGCCATACTGTCCTTCTGGCGGAGGTGGTGCATGAGGACGCACTTCATTTTCATTTGGTACGCCACGGACAGGGGCAAGACCAGTAGGATAAGTGGGATCCTCAACTGCTATAGATGTGCCCGGTGCTCGTTGTACCGCTGTCGGCACAACCCCATCTAGGTTGGTTGGAATATGAGGAGGTGCCCGTCCTGTGGTCAGTGCATGATGCATGTCGGCCACGAGTTGTTTCAAAGTATTAACCTCCCCAGTCAATCTCTCATTTTCCAGTGCCAAGAGTTCCTGGGCACCGGTCTCGGATCTCTCTCCATCAGATGGCATGGCTACGGGTGAAGTCACAGGTCCTTTTGATTTAATTCCGTACGGATGGGTCGATGCCAGGATTCCGTACCAAATCTCCAACTCCAAACTATTCAAACAAATCGGGTTAGCACAAAAAGAATCACAGATTGCAGCCTAAGGTTGTTATGCGTCATCCCGAAACGGTTAACGGCGTAAGCCGAGTGTACCGATCGTATCCCCGAAAGATTGCTTATGTATTTTGATCAAAATTAGAACAAAATTGTAACTGATACATAATCAGCACAGGGACGTACTTGGATGATTAATGTATTTTTTTTTTTTTTTTTCTTTCCCCTTTTTTTCTGACTCAACAAATGTAATTTTAGACAAACGACACGAGACAAACTCAAAGTAAAAGTGCTTGACATGATGCACGAGTCAAAGATATATACAAATTGACACATTGGGCGGGTACACCCATACGGTGAAAATAATGGGACCCGGCATTTTAGCGGAGTCAGATTATTTCACGAGGATCGACACAAAATACGACTTAGCTAATTGCAATTTATCGCATGTACCCTGACTTGACCTCAAACAAAACAAAATAAAGCGGGACCTTAAAACAACCTCTTTTTTTTTTATTTTTTTTAATGAAAAATTAAGACTCGACCGGAGATTCGAAACGAAACTTAAGAACGGATTATGAAACAAACTATTTTTTCTTATCCGAAAGGTGACTCCAAAATCGGACATTACGACGACACAAAGACGGACACAATTTTATTTTTTGTTTTGTTTTTGTTTTGTTTTGTTTTTTTTTTTTTTTTTTTTGTTTGAAACAGACTCTTTGATCTAATTCGAGAAAGAATCTTTACGGTATTTACAAAATCTGGCAATTAGGACGACACAAAATATTACACAAATTAGACGCAAAATTGATTTCTAAAATTGGCCATCATGACGGCGTAAAACCCCGATAAATTATTTTCAAAATATGGACTTGATTTGGACACAAACTCACCACAAAAGAGTGCCAAAATTTCGCCATTATAACGGCTCAAAACCAGTACAAATCATTTTCTAATACTTGAGACCAAATCCGGACACAAAATTAGACTCTAAGAGCTCTTGAAAAAATTCGCCATTATAACGGCGTAAAATGACAAAAATATTTCGACACACGGGACTAAAACCAATTTTTCTATCATTTTTCCCTTTCTTTTTTTTTTTCTTTTTTCTTCAAAATTTGGCTCTCGACCCTCGGTAATCGGTCAGCATAACAACCCTTCGACTAAACAAATGCAACACATAATATGCCCATGATATATCTTTCGGGGACACGGGCCCCACTATGACACGAGGGAGTCAGCCTAGACGAGTGCGATACCGGTGTACCGCACCTCACTAAGTCTAATGACATGCAAATAAATTGGCCTAGATAAAAGCACAGGTTCAACTCTAGGTGACTCCATGGGTTCTTGTTCTACAGTTTCTGGCAATTTGGAAGTGCCTCGGGGGTACCGGTCGACAACGTCTAACGGCCTAACCCAACGCACCTCCTCCTAAGAAGGGTTAACTTTTTGTGTCCTGAGACACGACAGAAATTCCAGACGCCGAAGCGAAACTGGCGTGCATGTGTGCAGTGTTCCAGAAGACTCAGAGGTGTACGAGAGAAGACAGTTGTGTATATACAGTTCAAATAATATTAAAGCAGTAATGTTCAAGGCAACATATACAAACAATATTCAAAAGCCGAAAGCGACAAATTTTAAAGCCTGAGACTCTCAGTTTTCACTTTCGTCCCCAGCGGAGTCGCCAAGCTGTCACGACCCTTTTTTACAAAAAGAAAACAAAGTTAATAACTTATTTAGTTTAAAAGGTCCGTGACTAGGTGTTTAAGGTACACAATTATTAAGAGATTTTCGGAGTCGCCACTTGACAAGTTAAAGGTGTGCCAAGTCACCAAAGTGGTGTACCTAGAACACCTTTGACTCGTAAATGGTCTGCGTCAGAGTTCCGGGTAAGGATCTCGGTTGACTCGAGGGAAGGTGTTAGGCACCCTCGAGTCCTGTGCCAAGCACAGTTGCTTTTATTGACGCATTTCGACTCTTTGAAATTGTTTATTACATTTGCCTTGATTTTGTTACGCTTCAATTTATTATTAATTTTTACCGTTTGACAATTGAAAACTCCAATCGAATATAATCGCGCGAGAACTTCACTCGTTCGAAATCTTTCGACTTAAATCAATTAAATCGCGCAGGTACTTCACCCGTTCGAAA
The DNA here is from genome assembly GCA_029990575.1 of Petunia axillaris subsp. axillaris. Taxonomy (NCBI): domain Eukaryota; kingdom Viridiplantae; phylum Streptophyta; class Magnoliopsida; order Solanales; family Solanaceae; genus Petunia; species Petunia axillaris. The sequence continues at coordinate 140,577,165 of JARKNS010000004.1, forward strand.
TCTCTTGACTTAAATGAGTTTCAAGTGAACAGTCGACTTATTATTTTAAATTTAAAAAAAAAAAACTACGGTTCTGAAGCATTATTTTCCTAATCATCAGATGTTCACCTTATACATCGCCACCGTTTCTACTTTGCACTCTGTGTTTATTATCAACCTTTTATGAAAAGAAATGATTTCTGGTTACTAGCTTTTGAAGGAACAACCTATTTCCTTTGTTAAACGATTAAGAACTTTATTCGACAACTATCCTTAAACTCGTTGACTTTGCAATTTTGATGTTCTGCTCAATTCCTCTTTGCTAAACAAAATGTGGCAATTTGCACGTTAGCTCTTACTAAAAGGAAAGATTGCAAAAATATTCTGATTTCACCTTTTGTTTCAGATCTGAAATTTATTTGCATTGGATGTCCTATTTTGACTACTTGTGTCAAAATTGCTCGAACCATACCCATAGCATCATGAGTCCAGATTTCAAAGTGGCTTTGATTTCACACATGTTTAGTATATCCAAACAGGTCTAGATTTACAAACCATATGCTTATTTTGCAAAAAAAAGAACAAAAACGATTCGTTTTACATGCTATGGATTTCTTAAAGCAAACAGACATACACGAGCCATAAAATGACAAAAAAAAATGAAAACAAACGAGGTCTGGACCTAATTTCAGTTTCAGAAGCCTTTAAACAGGCAATCAATATTCATGAATAGCAAGAGAATTGATACAAGGTTTAAAGGGAGTTTACCTAGTGAAGTACAACCTCCTCAAGCTAAGAGAAAGTGGCAATGAAAGGCCCGATACAAAGACCAAAACCAGCAACTAAATCAACCCCAAACAACAACAGGTACCACACCAGCAACTCTCTAAAACCACAGCCTTAAAACTTCAGACTCAAGACTCACTATTTCTCTTCCCTTTCTAACTTTCTGCCCTTTTTTTTTTACTATTTCTCTTTTCTTTCACTCTCCATTTTCAGATCTATTTTCTTTGGAGAGAGTATTTTTTTAGCTCTTTTGTGTGTGATCAGATGTTCTCCTGTTTCTCTTGTTCTGTTCTGCTCACTTTTTGCTCTGTATTCTCTCTTCTCTGCTCTTTGTTTTTCTCTCTTCTTTTACTCCCATTTCAGTTCCTGTCTTCTCTTTTGTATTCTGTTTTTCACTCTTTTCTTTCTCTGTTGCTATGTCCTCTTCTTTCAGTTTTTTCTCACTCTCTGTTCTTTTGCTTTTGTTCTGTCTGTTTTCTTTTCTGTTCTGTTCTCCTTCCCTTTTAAAAGAGAGTGAAAAACTCCCTTGAAATAGAGAGGGAAGTGGGTGTGTACTAGTGCCAAGGACTAGCCCATGTGCCACCCTCACTCATAAGATTTCAGCCCATAATTGCCTTGCATGCAAGGCTTGTACCAGAACCCCAAAAGGACAGAACTATGCTGCCACCCATGTACTTCTTTGACTCATTTTTTGCATCATCAAACCTATGTCATCTAAATTATCTAAGCAAATCAAACCACCATGACCAAATCAACAATGAAGCAATGGAAACAAACATAGGACCTTATGTCTAAACAAACAAAGTCAGCGGACAAGGAAAGACAAATGAATGCTCGGGAGCGTAACAGGAAGCGGCAAGTTCACTGTTCAACAGAGGTCAAATGAAAACTAACGGATTCACATTCAAAGAGCTAAACAAACTACTGTACTCACACTCCGACGAAATAACTAAAGACATTGGCATTTTATACTCGACTGACAACATTTGCACAGATCATGCATATACAAGACTCATACCATACACATAATCGCACACACACACAAAGGTAATTCCAATCGACGGTAAACACATGACATAAAACGAAATCCATTTTGCATTAATTCATACCTGTGAGCATACACATTCCATTTGTACAAGCTAACCACTAGTTTCAACTAAACTAACATGTAGTAATGCTAATCTCACAGAAAGGAATTAGGCCAAAGTTTGCTACGCTAACCAGTCAAAGCTAAAATTGCGTTGCATCGCCAATGCTTACTTGCTGCTACCTTGCTGCCATCTCGATGCCAACATAGTAGCTGGGCCATCGAGCCTCGCTGATCCTATATCGTCATGCCACTGCCATTGTCACGGCTTCACCACCCATCATCATAAAGCATTAGACCCACGCCACCAGTTCAGAGAAAACGACACAAGGAAATCAACTATCAGCTTTGTGCCATTGTTCGTTGCTATAGCCGAGCATGACAAGATAGCCGCTGCCTGGTTCACGGCTGTTTCACAGCTTCAAACCAATCAAACCCGCTATGACACCATTGCTCAAATAATCAATCATCATCACAGCTTTTCACACCATAGCAGCCTACTCGCCATTGCACCAACATCATAGCCTGTCCTCGACACCATTAGCACGCTAATGTATCGCCTCGACACCACGGAAACAACACTGGAACAACAAAGCAAAAAAAAAAAACATTGTTCCCCAGCCTAACCTCCATTCTACGCCCTCGTCACTGCCTCGTTCGATAGCACCATTGCCTAATCAGCCACCATTATCACAGCCATACTAGCTACACCATTGCTAAAACTCACACACACCATAGAACCAGCCCGAGACCACAGTTCATCCCACAAGAAAATGCCCCACTGTGTTCAAATAACAAAATCACACGCTAGCAGCCTCTCTAGAAACATCACACGAACCACCACTGACAACGCCTCGCTCCCTCGGATCACATTACCGCTATTACATCAACGCTATCTAACTACTGCTGCGAACAGCTCCGAGCTATCATTATGAGCCTTTATCACAGTCCCATCGCTTCAACATTGAACCCAAAACATAGCAGCCTTGCCAATTTGAAACAAAACCCGACACACAAGTCGCTACATCGACTCGACCCCTACTGCCCCGCCATCGACATCGCAGCATCACCAAGGCCTCACCGCTGAATCGCTATAATCCCACCACTCGAAACACGGCTAAACTCATACTCCGTCACCACATTTCAATTAAACATCATCATCATGTCATCAACTTCATCACAGCCCCCACACGTCAAAATCCCCACTCGATCCACCAAAGAAAATCAACAAAACCATGGTGGGAAAGCAGAAACGGGCAGACACGAAAATGGGAACAAAATGAGGGATTCTCAATCGGAATTAAACCCAGAAACTAAAGAGAAGAGTGGAAGGAACCTGTGGTGTATTTGGTTCAGCTGGAAAACAGAGTCTCCGGTGGCGGAGCTTCGGCAGTGGTGGAGAAATCGCCATGGCTTCGCCTGGTTTTGTGACTTGGAAGGTAATATGAATTAAGTGATGAGTTTTAGGGATTAAAAGGGAAGTGGGTCGGGTCAATAAAACGGGTCGCGGGTTGTGTGGATTGGGCTTGATTAATTCTTCCTTTTGAATTTACAAATGGCCACAAGAGAGTCCAAACAAATTAAAACATAAACAATACACTAGAATTAAGACTACACAAATTGCAATATTTTCACAATTAAAATGCAACATCACAATTACACACATAGCAAGTATTTTTGGTATTTTTTCATACTTTTCTTCTAATTAATTAGCTAAAATAGCTAAATAAAAAAGCAAAATTCACATAACATTTAACACAACTATTTTACGCATTTGGTACTTTAGGTGCCAAAATTAGGTGATTACACCCACGACTTTGCTTAGGCTCCGGCAACTGCCCCTATAATTTTGGAGCTTTCAGCTAACTCCAATTTGTTGGAGGGCATCAAGACTGACATCATGGGCCTTGATGCGCTGCTTGGGTCCACCGAGGAGCATTTTCTTAATAAGCTTATCCCCATGGGTTTGATGGGCACCTCGACTGCTTTTGCTCTTCGTGTAAGCTTTCACACATTCTAACGTTTATATTCCTATACTTTTACTCTATCACTTTTCCACACTTAGCACCGACTGGTTCCTTTTCCTTGTTTAGAGCTTGGTCATCGTATTGAAGGCTATTCATTTGGAGCGCGAATGAGCCGAGAAGGTCCAGGCAGTGAAAAATTCTTGGGAAGAGCAGAAAAGAGGGTATGTGGTGAGGATCGCCGAGCTGGAGGTGCAGTTAGCTATTTTGAACCAAGAGTTGGGGCGTGCTCGTGAAATCGCCGCCAAAGCCGAAGCTGATGTACGCGAAGCTCAAGCCGCCTCGTAAAATCTCTAAGTTTGGCCTTTCTGTTGAGATTGGCTTCGATTTGTCTTTTCTGTGCTGCTAGCCGAACCAAGGCTAATTCTTTTTTTTCCTCGAGCAAATCCAAATCTATGTGCATGACTTGTTGATTATCATCCTCGGTGGCGTGAGCATACCAAAGGCTTGGTTCGCCTACCTCCACGGGGATAAGTGAATCTATGCCATAGGCGAGGGAGAATAGGGTTTCACCGGTGCTGTTCTTCTCCGTGGTTCACATCGCCCATAACACCCCTGGTAACTCTTCGGGCCAAAGACCTTTTGCTTCATCAAGCCTTTTCTTGAGATTCTTAATTATCACTCTATTCGAGGATTCAGCTTGACCATCGGTACTTGGGTGATAAGCAGTTGACACTATCCGTTTTATTCCCCACTGTTTAAGAAAATTAGTGATAGCCGCCCCTATGAATTGTGGACCACTGTCACACTTGATTTCCCTCAGAACACCGAACCTGTAGATGATGTTCTTTTTTATGAAGTCAATCACCTCCTTCTGCTTAACCTCGGTGAAAGCTCCTGCTTCTACCATATTTGTGAAGTAGTCAGCTAACACAAGAATAAACCGAACACTGCCTTTGCCCTTCGGTAATGGGCCAATGATGTCTATTCCCGATTTCATAAAGGGCCATGGTGACACGACCAAATGTAGAGGTTCAGCCTGCTGATGAATCATTCAGGCATGACGTTGGCACTTATCACATCTTTTCACGAAGGCTTTTGCATCTGCGCTGATAGTGAGCCAATAATACATAGCTCGAAGTATCTTGCGCACTAAGGATTTTCCCCCTAGTGGTTGCCGCACTCGCCCTCGTGCACCTCCATCATTACATATCTGGATTCATCGGGACCCAAGCATTTGGCCATCCGGCTGCTGTACATTCTTCTATATAGCTTTCCCAAGATCATTGATTATGAAGCTGCCCGAGTCCTCAATTTCCTTGCTTCCCTCTTATCGAGGAAAAGAGTTCCTGACTCAAAATACGAGATAAACTTATTTCGCCAATCCCATTTGTGCTCTACTGAGTTAACCTGCAGTTTCATCTCATTCATTTGTGTAGAAAGCAACCGAACAACTGAGTCAGTCCCCGAGTGTTCTTCTTCCACAGCCGAACCCAAGTCAGCTAAGGAGTCGGCCTCAACATTTTCTTTTCGAGGTACTTGTTTGACTTTCCACTCTTGGTACTAAGCAAAGATGTTTTGTGTTCGGGCTATGAATTGTTGCATCCTGGGCTCACGAGCCGAATATTCTTCGAGCACTTGGTTCACCACTAATTGTGAATCACATCTTAACTCAATTCTTTCTACTCCTATTTCTTTGGCCATTTCCAAGCCCGCTAAAGCTGCTTCATATTCAGCCTCATTATTCGTCATTTTCTTGAACCGAACCGAATGTCTGTCCTTATCTCCGGTTGGCGCTACCAAGAATATTCCTAACCCCGAGCCTTTGAAATTGGTTGCCCCATTGGTGTAAAATACCCATATTCCCGAAGTCGATCCCTTCGACATCAAGTTATCTCTTTCAGCTTCAGGTAGAATTCCAACAGTAAAGTCAGCCACGAAGTCCGCTAAGACTTGGGATTTGATGGCTGTTAGGGATTGGTAGGTAATATCATACTCGCTTAACTCTTCTACCCATTTAGACAAACTTCCTGACAACTCTGGTTTGTGCAATATACTCCTTAAGGGGAATGTGTTAACTATCGATATTGGATGGCATTGAAAATAAGGTCGTAGGTTTCGAGCAGTAACAATTAAAGCAAGTGCTAGTTTTTCCAAATGTGGATACATGGTTCTGGCATCGAGGAGCGTCTTTCTCACATAATACATGGGCTACTGCTTGCCATCCTCCTCTCGAACCAATACATCGCTCACTGACACCTCGGACACGGCCAGATAAACTAGCAAAGTCTCTCTATCCTTTGGCTTGGCGAGCAGCGGCGCGTTAGCCAAATAGCATTTCAATTCCTTTAGTGCTTCTCTACACTACAGTGTCCACTCGAAGTGGTTATTCTTCCTTAGAACTGAGAAGAATTTGTGGCATTGCTCTGATGACCTCTAAATGAATCTACTCAAGGCAGCGACTCAGCCAGTTAAATGCTGAACTTCTTTCACCCCGGTTAGTTCATCGAGGATTTCTTCAATTGCTCTGATCTTATCAAAGTTAGCTTTGATTTCTCGTTCAGAGACTATGAATCCCAGAAATTTTCCCGAACCCATGCCAAAGGTGCACTTTTCGGGGTTCAGCTTCATGTTGTACTGCCTTAAAGCAGCGAAGGCTTTTCTCAAATGGCTCAAATGGTTTTCCACCCTAACAGATTTAATCAGCATGTCATCTATGTATACTTCCATAGATTTCCTGAAGTATTCTCTGAACATGTGACACACAAATCGTTGATATGTCGCTCCGGCGTTCTTCAGCCCGAAGGGCATCACCTTGTAGCAAATGCTACCTCGGTCAGTAATGAACGATGTTTTTTCTTCATCCTTCGGGTCCATGAGAATATGATTCTACCCCGAATAAGCGTCTAAGAAGTTTAATAGTTTATGTCCCGCCGTGGAGTCTATTAACCCGTCTATTTGTGGCAATGGATAATAATCTTTAGGGCAAGCCTCGTTCAGATTTGTGTAATCCACACACGTTCTCTATTTGGAATTCTTCTTGGGCACAACTACAACATTGGCCAACCATTCGGGGTATTTCACTTCCCTTATGAAGCCATTCTCATGCAGCTTCATAGTCTCATCTTCGATTGCTTTCTTTTTGACGCCGGCGTGCGGCCTCTTCTTTTATTTTACCGGGGTAAACGTGGATCCACATTCAGCTTATGAGTCATGATCTCCTGATCGATGCCGGCCATATCTGAATGGGACCAAGCGAAGAAATCATCGTTGGACTTCAAAACTTTGATTATAGTTTTTTTTTACTCTGGGTCCAACTCCGAGCCGACGAACACTTTGTTTTCTGGGAAATATTTCGACAATGTGAAAGATTCCAGCTCTTCAATGGTTGAGTCCTCGACTTTTTAATTTTGAGGTTCTTGGATACACACTGGGATCTTTTCAATTTCTCCTCGGGGATCGTCTTGAGGACGTGACTCTCCCTCCTCGTTAGACTCCGGTTGTGTTGATTGCTATTTCTTTGGTCCTGACGGGACGATTCCACTCTTTAACGCAACTGAATAGCACTCTCTCTCTACTCGTTGCTCCTCCTTAATCGAATGAATTCCCCATGGGGTTGAGAATTTGATGACTTGGTGGAGAGTGGATGGAACAACTTCCATAGAATGGATCCATGGTCTTTCGAGGATTACATTGTATACCATATCCTCTGGCATAACTTGAAACAATATTTCCTTAACAACCCCTTCGGCATATGTGTTGAACATAATTTCGCCCAATATTTTCGGTTGAGTTGTTGAAACCAGTCAATACGGTTGCTTTTGGTATAACCTCGCCCTTCAACTATATTTTCTTAACGGCCCCGTAGCTGATTATGTTGACAGAGCTGCCGGGGTCAATTAAGACCCTTTTGATGTCCGAGTCGTTGATCCTCAGCATGATGACCAAAGCATTGTGATGGGGGAACATCATCCCATCACAGTCATCATCATCGAACACTATCTCTTTCCTCGAGCCTCCAATTTGGGTCCTCTTCTCCATTGCTATTGACAATTTTGCAAACTTCTTGGCAGCTACGAAGTTCACACCATTTACTTCCCACCGCCCAGTAATTACATTCACAACGCTTTCGGGGGGGTGGAGGGGTGGGGGGGAGGGTGGCACCTTCGGTGGTTGACCATCATATCGGTTCTTCGCATAGTTTTCCTTTCCCTTATCTGTGAGGAATTCCGCCAACAAACCCTCCTTCAACAAATGCGCCACCTCTAGGCATAAAGCTTTGAAATCCTCGGTTCGACCGTAGTCCGCATGAAACTCACAACTCCACGGGGGTCCTCATATCCTTTGGCACCTTTACTCCAGTTATTTCCTTTATGACATTGACCAACTCCGAGGTCGATATATTAAAATTATAATCTGGGATCCGAGGTAACTTCTTATTTTTAAAAACCAGAGCTGGGCCCGAGGTATTCCTTTGACTTGTGTTGGAATAAACTTTCCCACCGAGCCGTTGTCTTACGTGCTGATTTCCAAGCCTTTGGCTAACATGCTGCCTCGGCGAAGTGTACGGTTCATATCTACCCTTTGAATTCTCTCGTGGTGCCTTTACACGATATGAGGATTCAGATCAATTTTTATAGTTAGTACTTCGACCAACAATTTTCCACTCAGCTTTTTCCAATCTTATTTTGGTATACGCTCGGTTGTGCAAGTCATCCCACGTCAAGGTTTGGTATTGTTGGAGCTCTTTCCTCAATTCGGCATCACCTTCGGAGTTGTGAACATTGATGTTCTTTTCAAATGCCATGATGGCCAAAGTGTCATCCATAGTAGGTAACTTCATCCGTTCGGCGTGAAAGCGTTCGAGAAATTCTTTAATGGGCTCACCGAGCCGCTGCTTGACTTCGAAGATATCCTGCTTCCTTTGGAGGATCTTTTATGCCTAGGTGTGAGCTTTGATGAATGCACCAGCCAACTCACTGAAACTGGTGATAGACCCCGCGGGCAAACACATATACCAACGTAGTGCTCCTTTCTCCAAAGATTCACCGAACTTCTTCAAGAACATAGACTTTTTTTTTATTTCTGATAAATCATTCCCCAAGACCATCGACATGAACTCAGTCACATATTCAACGGGGTCGATGGTTCCATCGTATTTTTTCAAAAATCTGATTTTGAAAGTTTTGGGGATTGGCGGTGGGGCGGCCTCAGGCTTATAGAGTAATTGCTTGTACTTTTCTATATCGACCATTTTTTGGGTCTTCCTCACTCCGGGGACGCTTTCAAGCCGTTTCTTCACTCGAGCCTCAACTCAGGCTTCGACTCAAGCCTCAATTTCTTTGCTCAATATTTCAACGTCCACCGAAGAGCTAGCTTCAGTCACGTTGGGAACCGTTCTGAAGTATAGCGTTGTATCAGGCATTGTGCCCGAACCCCCAGATGTGGATCCGTTGGGAGGTCCCCCTGTTGTCGCGCCCGTAGGAACGAAAGTCGGGATGCCTCCACTTGGACCCACGTGTGGAATTCTATTTGGAGTAGAACTATTCCTTGTCTCCAACGAGGCACGCAATTCAGAGTTAATATTTATCTGCTCGGCTTGTTGTTCTTTAAGAGCTTTCAGAGTTCGGATGACGAATGCCTGAAAGGCGTCATTAGACCCTGAAGAAGAAGGAACCGCCGTTGGTGGTACAATAGGTGCATTGGAGTTTGGATTCGCATGAACACCAGTCTGTCCATCGGGAGTTGGCTGAGGTTCAACGGAGTTTCCATCACTGTTAACCATTTTTTCAGATCAAAACACGAATTTGATCGAAAAGAGCGTTCAACTTTGGAACAAAACGTTGATGCTTGTATCCCCACAGACAACGCTAATTTGTATTGACCTAAACTGATTTAGGATTATAAATCAAATTTGGATCGTGAATACAAGCTAATCTAAGTATCAAACTCGAAATAATAGCAAGAATAGACGAAATTGCAAATAAATAAACGTGATTTCAATATATGAGAGTGAATACAAAATTTGGCTGAGTTTCTGTATATATTTCTGAATGATTACAACATAGAAAATGAAGCTATTTATAGAAAAGTAAGTTTGGGCCACATTCTTCATATTTGGCCATCTCCAGACCCACATTCAACGCATTCTGTAATGGAGTTAGTGGGTTGTGGTAGTGGGAGATCGTGTCTCCGTGGCTGAAGTTGTCCACCGAGGTTCACATTGATAACCTCAGTGATGCGAGCTTGCTGATCGACTGAGGCGATGTTTTACCGAGCTTCAACTTGAAATCTGTCTTCGCTGATAGACTTAGACAACCAACTTCGGTGACTTCATCGTCCACTTCGATCTTCCGCATCCAAAATATCTGGTCGGTTAGCCTTAGTTCGTGCAACCGACATGCCATGTATGCACACCGATTTTCACCCAATACAATAAGCAAATCACATTTTTTGAAATGAACCACTGAATCATACCAAAAGAACTCAGACATCTATTTTATTTTCTCTAAGAATATGTGAATAAGCGTAAGGACATAAATTGTTCTCCAATCAAACTTAAAAGATGACTTTTAGCCAACACTTCAAAGCACTTTAGTTAGGAGAAGGTGAACAGGGTCGGAGGCAAGTGCTGTCTAGGCAGTATTTTTTAGACAGAAGAAAAGGGAGAGCAAGGATACCATACATCATATATAAGATTCAAAGGGATATTCTCCTCCGAAATTTATTAATTAAACTAAATAGGTGTCTTTATTACTAAACCATTGTTATGGAAGAAAAAAACCAATTAATAGTTCTATAAATATCCGGGAGAAATAATGCATTCATGGTGATCCACTTTTCCGGATATTTTTATAAAACATGGCGTACTCCAAATCCAAATTTAACAAAATATGAAAAAGAAAAAGAAAATTGTATTTCACTCCAAGTCTCCAACGTAACTGATAGTCAATTTAAGACATTGTGATTGTCGCCCACTGGCCCCTCCAACTTCAACATGGCACATAGTTGAAGACAAATGTCACAGCAAAAACATAAACTTGGCACAACCAAAAGAACACGTACCAAAAAAGTTACACCTGCCAAACATTGTAACTGTCGCAAAAGACTTCTTTCATAAAAAAGGGAGAAACAACTTTCATTCATAATAGCTATTTTCTCCAGGGGAGAGGAGGAGGGGGGGCGGGGGGGGGGGGGTCACCCCCTCCCTCTGCCTGGAACTTCAGAAAAGAATGGCCAGGAACAAGCTTGAGATGACAAGGGGTGCTTGACGTTACTAACAAAAGGTAACTAGCGTGTCTTAAGACTTGCATTTTGCTTTGCTTAATTTGATATGATAAACTGTTTCATTGAAAAATATTCATGCATTTGTTGTCATGTGTTACTAACCTTTGTCTATCTATATCTAGAGTAGTACTCACTCGTTAATATAGTTCTACCAAGATGAAACTTTGTCACTCCAGTTGATCCATTTAGAAGCTCAATGTAAATGTGTGAGCTACAGAATATCGATAAAAATAATTAATTTTTTAAAACCTTTCTCTTAAAGCTATAGTTAGAGGATGTTGAACAATCAATGAAAGATTCTCAAGAAAAAGTAGATGGAGATGGTGAAATACCTGGCCAACACATAAGCCTATATTCAGCCTTACTGAACAAGGGCAAGAACTTCACGCTCTGACGGAAGATTCATAAATAAGCTATGTTTTATGGAGGGAAAATTTCATCGTGCTCATCCAAGTAAATATTCACGACACAAAAGTCTCATTATTGTAATTTTTGTCACCTAAAAGTCATCCACCAAAACTCCAGTTCACTCAAAATTCTGACACGTTGGAAATTTTAAAACCAAAATCGGAAAGTTGAGGTGGCATGCCACGTCAGGTGCCATAGATCATTTTATATCTATTTTAGAGGCCCGATCCTTTGAATGCAATTAACCTGTTCATTGTTTTCACCTGTTGCCAAAACCAAGAAATCATAAGGATAAAATTCTATGTTTTGATAAACCACATTTTTTGCATTGAGATTTCATTTTTCACTTCTTTATTAAAGAAAGCTAATTCCACACAAAGTTGTGGAACTTTGGGTTGATGTTCAAATACTCAATGTACTCATCTACACATTTAAGTGGGATGAATGAAAATAATTACATATCCATGTGTAAATTTGAAACATGGCTTCAGCTTTTGCTGAAATTAGGTGAGTACGTCAAGTGAAATTTATTCAATCCAGAACTCCACTGTTGTCTGAAATTAGCTTTCTTTAATAAAGATGAGACAAATGGAACCTCAAAGCAAGAATTATGGTTTATGAAAACATAGATTTTATGCTTGTGATTTCTTGGTTGAGGCTACGGGTGAGAACACTGAGGGTATCAAAAGGACCTGATCTCTAAAATGGTTATAAATTTGGTTAATATATAAGGCTTTAATTGGTTTAGATGGCAGTTGATGTGGCAACATTAGCTTTTTGGGATTGGTTTTAAAATTTTTGGTGTGTCTGAGTTTTGGGGTGAACTGAAGTTTAGTTGGATGACCTTTAGGTGACAAATATTAGAATATTAACTTTTGAGTGGTGAAAATCTACTTGGATGACCATGAAGTTCTCCCGTTCTATCAAGAAAACTCTGGAGAAGAAGCCATCTTCAATGCTCCCAAGACGACTCCCAAGACGACAACTTCATCATGCTAGGGAGGTTAAAGAGCATCCAACACAAAGAATCCTACATTCCGTTGTTCCACCGTGCATCCACGCTCCCCACAAGAACCTCCATCTCTACTTTGTGATAGTGAGATTGTGCCAAGTGTGCTAACATGTTACTCATTTGGGATTTTTTCCATTTACCAACAATTAATGTCTAGACATACTAGTGTTTCTTTAAAGGAAGAAACAAGAATTTCTATCTGCCTTCTTTTGAGTTCTACTCCGGTAACTAATTTCATATTCAATGTAATTTCGGTTAAAGCGTTTAGCATCGTGTTATTAGGGTATTGTATTTCCCGTTTTAACATATTGTACTTCGGCCACCAATCTCCTGTCGTGATTTATCAAAGAGAAGAGGACACAAGATATATTCTGTACTGGTATTGTTGAGATCTGTTTCTAGTTTCAGGAAAACCATTTATCATTTTCAAGCTACTAAACTAGATCCTCTAGCTTAACGCAACTCACCAGTAAACATGTGGTTTGGAACGTTCCTATGAAATGCTGCTTCTTTCTAGTCACAAAAAGGTTTGGTGCTGTGGGTTTGAATCTATATCTTCGAAAAGGGTTGAACATCGTGAAGTCCGCCATTTCAACCACTCAACTTGGAGGAAAATTTAAGCAAATTTATGATGAATTAATAGACGGCATGACAATGGGTTATGAGCCGTAGAAGTGGTAGCTATGGATAAAGAAGAGTCGTGAAACACACTTATTTAGTCATTCAAAAGGGGAGGGGGGGGGGGGGCACACACATATATATAGAGTATGTGTGAGCGTGTATACATATACACATACAAGCGTCTTTCTAATTGCTTCCAATAAGTGAAACCGAGCCATGTGAAGTTTAAGATATATAGGAATTCTTGAAACACGTTTTTCATTATCTATGAATACCACTAGGTAAATCCTTAACCCTTCCCCCTCTTATAGAATGTTCTTGTTTAGAATAATAACATAGATGATATTTGTCGAGAAATGAAAAATCGTATGGATACGATTCTCATTCCGTATCTTGACTAATTGGATCGATTCTTTATGGATTCCTTCGCCAAACTCTTTTATACATATCTTAACCCAACTTAGAAAGGTTGTAATATTAGAAGTTCTTAATTACTATTCTGTTGTGCTAAGCGAGAAGTTCTTTCGTTTCTTCCCTTTCTTTATCCTCAATTAACTATCGTTTGTATCTTAACTTTTTGTGTGTGTGTGTGTTTGTATTGAATATTCCTTTCTTCGAGAGATTGTAATATTAGAAGTTCTTAATCTCTATTCTATTGTGCTATACAAGGAACCTTTCCATTTCTCCTCTCGTCCTCAATTAACTATTGTTTGTATCTTGAGTTATCCTGAACTTTCCTTGCAAGGAAGCTTCTTCCCTATGTTTTTTGTTACTTTTCCGATATTCGACTATTAAACGATATTGTTGGACCACTTTTCACTACAAAATTTTAAAGGGTGAATTACATAAATATACAACCCTAATAACAAATTTACAAAAAATACCAATACTATTCAATTTTACAAAACATACCAATAGCTTCTTTACAAAACATATACAAGTTACAACAAAACCATGGAAATGAAGCTTTCTTCTTCTCCCCCAAGCCACTGCTTCAGTTTCAGGTATGCCGCCGGTGGCCGGCGCCGGCAGGTCGCCGGAAAATCTTTTTTTTTTTTTTTTTTTTTTTTTTTTGTAAATCTGGAAAACAAGCATAAAACATACAAAAATACAAATTCATAACATACAAAAATACAAATTCATACTTTAAAAAAATATATTTAACCAATAAAAAATACATAAACATACATAAATTTTAAAATATATAAAATATACCTTTATATACACTCACAACATACAAAAGCTATACAAAAATGAAAATGCAAAAAATACAGAAATATACAAAAATATACAGATACACAACAAAAAAATTCCAAACATACAATTGAAAATGCAAAAAATACAGAAATATACAAAAATATACAGATACACAACAAAAAAATTCCAAACATACAATTGAAAATGCAAAAAATACAGAAATATATAATAACAATACAAAAAATTAAATAGCCATTTGAAAAGATTTTAATGTGTATTTTTTACATAAAAAATACACATACACATTAATACAAAGGTATATACATATATACACATTAATACACTTCCAAAACAAACAAACAAAAAAAAAAAAAAGAAGAACAAGAGAAGCAGATCGGAGCAGAGATGGAGGAGGAAGGACGACGGGAGGTGCTAGCGCCGGAGATGGAGGAGGGACGGCGGGTGGCTGGGTGGGTGGTGGATGGAGGAGAAAGAAAAGAGAGAGAAATTAGGGTTTGTGATAGGAGAAAGGGGGAAATGAGTAAATGGTATGTAGGGTAATATATTTAAAAGTATCGTTATTTAGGGTAAATGTTTAAAAGTATCGGTATTTTTTGTAATTTAGCTATTAGGATTGTCATCTAGTGTAAATTTTCCAATTTAAATTCTTTGAAATTTTACTTTATTTCTATTTTAGACTTCTTAGCAAATAACACGATATGGGGTATAACCAATAAGAATGAGCATCTTTAACTTTACTAGCTCGCTCTCTCTTCAATTAAGGTTGAACGAGGGGAGGATCTTCTACCTTTAATGTCATAACATTAATACCTAAACGTGGACAAGATTTTAATGGCGACCGAACTCCTGTTCTGGGAAGTCCGATGGTCTTGGGGACATCTGATTTCCTTGATTCTCTTGGTTCAAAGGTCGATTTGAATCCTTGAATCAACAAATTAGACTCCGTTTTTTTCTCAAAATCTTGGCGGAGAGTATCTAAAGGTTACTTCACATTTGATTATCATGCACAGACCCGACCAATCACTAGCTACAACCAAACAGATTTTGATAGATTATATTCATAAGAAAATTCCCCGGTTAGAAAATCTTAATATTTGTGGATGGGGCCTGAAGTACTTTTATACGAGGAACCCACAAAAATCTCGGCAGATCCATTTACAACTCCTTTTACGTGAATGAACTTTCTTTCGTGTATCTCAAATACTTAGCGTGGTGTCTGATAAACTTATTCTTGTATTTTACAATAATAGTTTCTAAGAACCCTAGAAAAGGACTCAACAAAGGAAGTTTGTTTTCGAGAGAACCAAATGGAAGTTAACTCGAAGATATTGATTACTCTACTCCTAGTCCGACGAGTAGCCATTAAAAATTACTAAGAGATAGTGATTCGATTTAAGAAAATTAAGATTTAAAATATTAAATGCTCCATGTTATGTGGCGGGGTTCAGAGCATAAGTCAATTTTAAGTCAATTTTTTTGAGTGTATCTGGACATAGCTTCAATCATTGAAACATCTACATATTTAGAAACAACATAAAGTTGTATAAGTCACAAATAGTAAAGAATTAAAATATTTAGATATCCTATACATGGTCAAAGAAAATCATCTTTGACTCCAAATTATATTAGTGCAACATAGTGGAAACAATGGAGCAATAACTATATTTGTAAGTTATCTACTCCAAATTGTAATAGTGCCATATAAAGTGTAACGGATGGAGTAATAATATTTGTAAGTTATCTTTTGGTGTCCGGTGTTCGATATCAGATAACATGTAAGGTCGTTGTGAGGATTTATATAGGTCACAGGTTCAAGCCGTGGAAACAACCACTGATTTCAGGTTAGGCTGCATATACATCACCCCCGTTGGGGTGCGGCCCATCCCCGGACCCTGCGTGAACCAGGATGGTTTGCTAAGTTGCTCGGACACGGCACTTTTGGTGCCGCACCCGTGTCGACACGACACTAGTATGGGTGTGGGTGTGGGATCCGTGTCGGATATGATCAAACATTTTTTGGTACTTTGACCACGAGCCGCGGAAAAGTTCTAGACAAGATACAATTTGATTCCCGAAAGTGGAACCAAAGCTAGGTAATTTTATAGTAATTACCTCTCTAATGATGTCTTCCTACAATACCTACAGAAAATTAAAAGGAAAAATATTTTTTAAGGCCGACAAAAAGTGTAGGATTGGATTAAAACTCTATTTTTAATTTTTTGAATTATTTTTAGCCGAATCCCCCCACCCGTATCCGTAATAGGATCCGTATCCCCGAATCTTAGAATCTTGATCTTGAAGGATCCGACCTCTAAATCCGCACCCGTGTTGGACACCCGCACCGGTGTCCAAGCAACTTAGATGGTTTGTGCATCGGACTATTTTTTTTTTTTGATAACTCCACCTCTCCTTAAGGTGAACTCTCAACTTTTTATTCTCAAATATGATGCAAAATAAGCCTTACTCTAGTGAATTATGAATTGCCTTTTTATTGTGTTCCATGAACCAAAGTGATCTAGGTATCAAAGTAGTGAAAAACGCCAAACTATATTGAGCTTTAAGTGCAAAGTACAATCAAATCGTAGGCTCTAGCAATGACAAACACCAATGAAGAAAAATAGAAAATGGAAATGTAATTAAATCACGAACAATAATTATTTGTATAAATTAGAGAAAAACTATCATTAAGCCATACATATGCAGTTAAAGGCATGTCAATCAAGTTTTAAGACCATTTTAACTTTTCCTTATAGATGAAGAGATGTAATTTCGGTTTAAAGTCGCTAGTCTTCTTATACTACATTTCGTATTTCTAATTTCTTATTCTTAATCACTAAAGGTTCAGTCATGACGTTCTTAAAATGAATAATGTATCAGCTTTTCTACTATATCTTTTGCCTATTGCTGTGCTCTTAAAGACACACTCCATCAGTGAAGATGAGAAAATGTCAACACCTTGACACCTTCACTTAAGTGCCAACCCCGCGAGGCAAAGCTCACAACTTAGACTTCATCGAGCTTCAATGCTCAACTGTGCTTTAATCCGGCCTTTAACAACACTGCTAGGTATTAGGTGATTTTTTTGTCTACCTCCTTAAACATCAACGGTTCTAGTGTCTAAAAATCAATTATTAGGTTAAGGTAGTAAATGAGATCATTACTTGTATATGTGACCTGGTTTTCCGGTCCTCCTCACCCTATTCAGAAAAACAAATAGAGAAGGAAATCTGGGAACCTGAAAATGACTAATTTGGAAATTTTCCTACATTTTCACTAAGTTCAGAGTAAAAATAAATTTCTCAAGTGTAATGGATTTTAGTAGCACTTGCTGATACCCGCAAAAAGTATAGGTGGCATAAATGTTCTTATTGTTCTTGAATATTGAGTGCCAATGATTTTGTTAACTGTATGCTCGGTATTATATATTTTAACCGGGTGCATTAGGTACTTTAATGGCTAAGCTACCATAATTATCTTGTTGTAGCTACCATTTCTAACAATGGTGTATTATCTTGTCGAATGCTTGCTCCTTATTATTTTGTTCTGTTTATGTCATCAATTAGTGATATCTAAAGTTCAGTTTCTTTTCCTCAATGTCTACATTCAACTTAAGATCTAATAAACTATGTGTTTTATGTGCTCGTTCTGATTTCGTATGAGACCTAACAGTTCCCTTATCTGTTGCTCGTTACTGCACTTGAACCTATACAGATAAGAAAGAATAAAAATCTGTCTGCTCATTCTTCAGGTCTTAGTGGTTATGGAAAATATTATACTGGAAGATGTATGCAGTTTTTGTCTATGGAAGATCACCCGTTTGGTGCATTATGTTCGAATACTTTCCGCTCATGCTTGAGCTTGTACTTCGTAATCTGGCAAAAACAAGCACCGACTGGACATGCAGCATCTCCTCCTGAACTAAGGAGGACAGAGCATTTAAGAATCCCCTGGCCGTCTACTCCTTCTCCTGGGATAGTAATGAACTGATGAATGTTGCAATATCACTTCAAGAGATAATATTAAATTATAAAGAGGTAGCCAAAGATGTAATTGAAATTGAATGTTGAAATGTTCCTTTGCCTCGATATAGGAAGTGATCACACATCATTACAAAGAATTAGCCAAAGATGTAAATGACATCGAGGCGGGGAATGTTCCTTTGCCTAAAAACATATGAGATATATTTTGAGTCAAAGAAACATTACCAGCCTCGATGTCATTTACATCTTTGGCTAATTCTTTGTAATGTTGTATGATTTCTTCCTATACTGAGGCAAAGGAACATTTCGAGGCTCGATTACATTTACATCTTTATCTAATTCCTTATAGTGATGTATGATTTCTTGAAGCAATCTATATTGGTCTATCAAGAGCAGAAATTGAACAATGAAGATGCTTGGACAGAGGGGGAAAAGAGGTGAATTTCCTTCATTTTTCTTAAGGACCAAATTGTTTTGCTGGTAATAATCTAATTTAGTTGATGGTAGTTAAATTTCTTTTATTTATGCATTTCTCCTTCATTGAATGAATCATATTTAATGAAAAAGGATTATCAAGATTGCCTCTGAAGACATGTCTCTGCTTAAATGCTTGTTTCTTGCTTGTTTTATTGAGCCTAATAGGTTTTCTGTCACTTTGCACCAAGGATATCAAAAATTCACTGAAAGAAATAGCAGAGCTCAATCGCTGATTTGGCATGTGAATTTTTTTTGGAAAAATAAAGTGCCATAGATAATTTGGTGTGTAATATGAGGAAAAATGCTTGGCATGTGAAAATGCTGCAATCTAGCTCATTTTGGAAATATTTGAGAAATGTTATGCTGATATACAGTGCAGCAAAGAATTAATATTTTATGCCCAACCAGGCCAACGATAGTAAAAAAAATCTTTTATTAGTCTATTTCTGCAGTCTCTTTCTTAGCCTTAGTGAAACATGCATAGCTAAAGCCACAAAGGCACCATTACTAAGGAGCTGTTGGAAAATTCTGATCGTTTATCTCAAAGATGAGAAATCGGTTATGTAGAAATCACTTTGGAAGATGCCAATGATTATTCTTATTTGGTTTGGAATATATAAGTTGTATAATAACTTTTAATTTTTTTTAGAATACCAGATTAATCATTTTATCATAAAGATCTAATTTCTGGGATAAATTCCACAGAAATTTATTGTTTTTTCATACTTTTCTTTCAGTAATAGGTTCTTTTTGCAAGCGTTGGAGAAATGTGGAAGAGAATTGGTGTTCGTGAGTATCGCTGTTAGTGAAGACTCTTTGATTTTGATGTAATCACATGGTTGGATAATATTGGTAGAATCACGATCATCTAGTTCTAGTGTCATTGAAATGACTACTTCTTTTAATGCTAATGAAAGGCAGCAGGACTTGTCACTTCAGCAATTAGCATGTCCATATCCCATACCTGTTCGTTGCCACGTAGCTTCGACAAAACATGCAATTGTAACCATTTTTCTAGTGGTGGACTGTTATTCCTCGCGGCTTTCCAATCTCATGTCCAGTGCCTAATTGTTCTACCTGATGATCGATGAGAAGTTAATGTCTTGTCATCGTGGTTCACTAGATAGAAAATGTTGTTTATGGTGTGTGGAGTTTTAAAACTCTTTATGCAGGTTACAAACATAGACAAAGGATACATATGTACTGTTTACAGCTCCCTTTCCCTTCCTTTGATAGTTCATAATAAGTGCTTTGTTAGGGCTCCTTGATAGTTTTGGATGTGTTTAGCGGTGTACCAAAATAAAAAAAAAACTGGTGAATCTCAGAAGTTCCAGAAACTGGTTAATGTTGTATGAGCTTGGTGTACCCAGTTTTTTCTTTGATAAGCGAGAAATCACCAAGAGCCAGTGTGGTGCAGTTAAAAAATCGGTGGATGATGGGCCCGTTCCTCTTCTGTTCTCTAAAACAGCAGGTGCTTTTGGATTTAGCTTTGGTTATTAACTTTGCAATTAGCATTTAGATTCAACACAATGGTTCAGGAGATGAGCTTTGTCCTTCACCAGGAATAACCAACATCTGCATTTTGCTTGGTTAATTTCATCTCATATATAGCCAATTCTTGTATTTCCCCAGACCCCACATGTGGGATAAAACTGGGTATGTTGTTGTTGTATTTCTAGGTGGATGGTGGAAAATGTCCTGTTATGCACTTTGTCCCTCTGTTATATCTGCAGTTATTTTTACCACTCTCCAGTAATCTTTCTATAGCACTATATTATTCTTTAGCTCCTTCGGGTAATAATAATGTGATTCTTTTCAGAGGAACTATGTGAGGACATTAGTCCTCTTGAAACCTTACAGTTATCTGATTGGCTTTGGAAGGTGTGATGCAAGTTATAATAAAAGCATTACCCGGTTCAGCGGAGAATGAGAAAGAAGGATATGTAAATAGAATTGCAAGAATGATGGAGACAGGATCCAAATAGATAGCTTTGCTAGCGAATGCATTATTGTTGGCAGATGAGCGAATTGTTCATGCAGCCGCCAAGCTATCATATTCAATAACAAATAAGACAGGTGATACATCTAAATGAATTACACACTGGCAATACCATCCTGCAGGGCAAAGAGAACTGAAGCGACACCTCCAACGTTTTGTTGATCAGCTGCGTGAAAGCTTTTGTAGGTGAAATGGACTTTCTTGGAAGATGGTGGTGTTCATTTGAGTCTGGACATGTACCTAAATATGGATGGAAATCTATAAGTAGTAGATTGGTTTCCATCTCCAGTATATCAGGAATTGTTTGGGAAGTCAACCCGAATTGGAGGCAGCATCACACATGTTTGTATGAAGAGAGATTTACTACTATTCTTTTGATGGGGCTCACTCAACTGTCAGTCTATGTCTTTCTGAATATCAAACCTTTTGGGAAGAGATTGAGCAAAGGCCAAGGCCTTTAGGTCCTCTTGGGCTTCAACAGGTCTTTTGTCAATCTATTTATCTTCATCCTTCTTTCTAAGTGCTCAAATTTGTGAGGTTTTTTCTTCTACAGTTTTATTTAGATATGGTGTTTGTCATACTTTTGCTTCACAATGCCGCTACTTGTCTTGAAATATTCACCAAGTTATTAAAAACATCATAGCTAGAGCCATTCAAGCGGTTTCTGCAAGAAACATTGATCCGGTAAGGGGATCCTAGTAAGGCTCTCATATAGCATACATATGCTATTCCCTGGAGATGCTAATCACAATCTTTGCTTTTCTTCTCAAAGCAAAGATTTGCCTTTCCCTGCATAATCTTCTGGTTTCTCTCAATCCAAATGGTATGGACGACTTCAGCATGAACCATCTTAAATATCTGAGCAGCTTTAGATTTGCCTTAGGAATTACTGATAATGCACTCTAGGTGTTGCTCCCAATCACCAGCTGTAGGAGGCTGTCTCTGCACTCATTTCAATGATCTCCATATTTCTTTAGCATAGCGGCATTTTGTATAAATAAATGCTCTCTTGATTCCTCATGTGTGTGATACAGAACACATTTTGCATCAATGTTCATCTCTCATTTGATAAGTCTATCTGCAGTCGGTAATCTTTGATTGCATTTGAAGCCACAATGTAAATTTTGCCTTTGGCCTAGCATCATTTCCAAACAACAGGCATTTCAAAGAGCTTCTACGATTATCAACCAGAAGTAGCGAGTAGAACTGTCTGAGCATATTCTTTCCAGGTTTAGCATTCTGTTGAACCTGGTACAAGATATCTGTAACTCCAGGTATTTTTCTTACCATCCAACAAGCCTGTTGTGGTGTTGCAACATCCTTAAACTGTTGTCTTTTAATATAGTACGTGTGTATCCATAGTTTGTCTGCTTTTTGAGCCAAATTTATATATTTTTGACTCTATAAAAATGTGTGTATTGCACCGATACCTGTTGCCTTTTTTTATTTTTTTGCTAATGAATGAAAGAAGTCATATTGCTAAGACTCCTAGCTTATGAAAATATTTCTTGCCTTTATTAGTTGTGGAGTCAGCTGATGTAGTTAATGTCTGACTAAAGAATGCACCAAGTGAACTTTCACTGCTAGCACAGATATCAAGATTCTTTACGTGATCCATCTTAAGCATTGATTTTGCATTTACATTGATTTCGTTTCTTCTTCCCACTTGATTCTTGTCTCAGAGTAAATTAACTAGTCATAGAAATTTTTTTTTTCTTAACCTTATTGCAGGCAATTGATACCATCAAAACTTCGAGCAATTACGGAAGCAAAAAATTATTATCATCAACAACTACTAGTACAGTAAAATCTTGTTATAACAGACACTCTTTATAATAACATTTCACTATAACGACCTAATTTTCTCAATAAAAGATTTTTTATGTTATATTTTATCTCTTTATAATAACTGTATTTTACCTATAACATCAGTAACATCCACTATAGTGGTACACTCTTTGTAAAATTATCTCTCTATGATAGACATACTCAAAAATTGTGTAATAATATTTGTAAGAAATAAGTTATGCATAAAATAAAATATTAAAACACTTATGATAATCATCATTGATGTCATTCACATAGTAAATTAAGTACGAATACAAGTGTTATACTGAGAGACTGGAATTTACGAAATAATATTCAAATGTTATATTGTTGCTAAGTGGCTGGAATTTATGAAAAATTTTATAATGGTGCAATCGTTAATTAGGCCAAACCTAAAATTTTTAAATTTTCAATTAATTTAAAGCAAATATTCCTTATTTTAATTCTATGTCGGTACGGTATAACTAGTTATGAATTTATTAATAGTGTATTATTTTTTATTTTTAATTAATGAGATATAAAAATCTGTAGAGATTTTAATTTAACAAATATTTATTTTCGTTTATAACATAAAAAGTGTATAAAAATAATTTCTTGCGTACTTTTGTTTATAACAGTTAAATAAAATCTAAT
This sequence comes from Petunia axillaris subsp. axillaris, assembly GCA_029990575.1. NCBI lineage: Eukaryota > Viridiplantae > Streptophyta > Magnoliopsida > Solanales > Solanaceae > Petunia > Petunia axillaris. Next base: position 140,600,443 of record JARKNS010000004.1, read on the forward strand.
CATAAAAGATTAGAATACATATAAAAATACCTCACTATAACGGTCATGAAATTTCAGACATATACTGCCACTATAAAAAGGATTGACTATAGTAAAAATCACAAAGGACCAACAATGTTGGAAGCAAACACAAGCATTATGGCCCAATTCAATTCACTCAAATAATTGGAAAAAGGATAAAAGTTTATCGTAGAATTAGAGATATATACAGAGGAAAATAGAAACGTACAATTCACTAAATTTTGTTCAAATTTAGGACGATTTGAGTGTAAGTTATATATACCGCCTTTAAATAAATTTTTATTATCGGGTTACCTTTTGTAGTTAAAGACTCCTTATAATATAGTTTTATGAAACTTAATAAAAAAATAGTAATCTTAGGGGCATTTTATCTACTCCTCCTTACCCTGAAAGAGCAGGCCCAGATAACCATTTTTGAATCAAACCAAATCAAAAACTGGCTCAAACCAAAAGAAAATACGACCATTTTTTAGGTTTAAATTAGTTTTAAGTTTTAATTTTAAAACTGATAATTTATTTTGGTTTTTGTTTTAAGCAAAATTTACTCAATATAATTAAATCAAACCAATTAAATAAATAAAATTTATCATTATGGGTATTTTATTTTTATTTTTAACTTAACATTATATGTTAATTTTTTGTGCTCTGAATTTTACTCTTTATTTTGATAAGTTAAACAATCTATTTCATATTAAGAATAACTTGTTTTGGCGTCCTTCAATCATTCGTCATTGTTTTGTTCAACATCGTTGTCTTGTCGGCCTTCAACCATTCATCGTTGTTTTGTTCAACATCATCAAAATATCTTCGTAAATGATGGCTCTTCAAGTTCAATATTTTCAAAAAAAAAAAAAAAAGTTCGTTGCAAGTTAGATGAAGTTACTTGAAATAATAAATGATTAGACAATCATACAATTTCTAGATGAAACTACCTATATAACTTGATTACATATATAGTTTGCTCTCTTCTTAAAAAGTGATTGGTTTGGGTGTATCATGGTGAAATATAGTTGCTAGAACTTGTGCTTGAACCTTAGAAGTGTATGCTAATTTATTTTAGAGAGAAAGAAAAAATTGACCAAAAAAAAAAAAAAAAAAAAAACCGACAAAAATCAAATCAATAAAAAAATAATTTAATTGGTTTGATATGGTTTTAGTATTTAAAAATACTGACTTAATTGATTTGTTTTTTTTTTTCAAAAAAATCGACTTAAATCGAACCATGAACGTCCATTCTGAGGCATGTCCTAACAATTTTGTGGCTGTTGTATGAGCATGTGATTAAAAAGTTTTCAAATATTAAAGGCCAAATACATTGCCACATCCTTGACATTGACACTATATTTCACTTAGACACTCCAATTAAGGCCCCTTCGAGTTGAGCACTTGAACATTTTTTAAAAGTATCCATCCTGACACTTTTCACCCACTATGTTGAAAAATCCATGCGTGTGTTTGCACACGAGTCTTACGTGGATAAGTGACCCATTTATATTCTGCAACATGTAATAATTGGACATATCATATAACACACAATACGTCCAGATGATGAATTAATGACCCGACTCGCTTCAAAAGTTGACCATATCTCCTAATAAGGGTAACCCACAACCCATTTTCCCAAAAACTCTCATAATTCAACCCGTCTGTAGGACTTTGACAATCAAAAGCTTACAATTCTTCTTCCTCTCAAATCGACTCTATTAAGAAACCCTAACGAAGTCTATATCATCCCTCAAACCTACTTCTTAAAGGCCTATAAATGGGTCACTTATCCACATAAGACTCGTGTGTAAACACGCGCATGAGTTTTTCAACAGAGTGGGTGGAAAGTGTCTAGATGGACATTTTTGAAAAAGGTTCAAATGCTCATCTGGAAAGGATCTTAGTTGGAACGTCTAAATAAAATATAGTGTCAAATTCAAGGGGCCTGCAATATATTGTGCTAATATTAAAAGGTGATACATAATCTTTTCTTGAACATTCTGAAAAGCAAAGAAAACGCTAGTACACAAAATGTAACGCATGTTTGCAGTTTGGGTCTAAAGATTACAAGAAAAATTACTTTATTCCATCTAAACTTAAAATAAATATCCTCTCTCTCCAACTGACACTGTGTTTAAGCATCGTGATTCTCGCTCTCAACTTCAACATGGCACGTAGTTGAAGACAAATGTCATAGGAATAACATCAACTTGGCACATTTGAAAGAACACGTACCAAGTTGTTACACCGACCAAACATTGTGATTGTCACCAAATAACTTCATCTTCATTAAAAAAAGAGAACATCTTTCATTCATAGTTATTTTCTACATTGGAGGGAGGGGATTGGTGAATGCCCCCTCCCTCTGACTGGAACTTCAAAGAAGAAGAAAAAAAGGCAATGGTCAAAAACAAGATTTAGATGAAAGTGTTGAATTGCTTAAAGATGGGGAAACTAAAATGGGAGATGACATATGCAACAAGACTTAAAAGATGGTACTGATTGTTCTTCCATCCCTTTAAAAAAGGATGAACTTATTTTCTTTTTAATCTGTTTTAAAAAGAATGACATCTTTCTAAATTTGGAAAGAAATATTCACTTTTACTCATCCCTAGATGATTTGTAGCCACACAAATATCTATAACTTATTTTAGACTACAAATTTTAAAAGTCTTCTCTTTTTATTAAATTCCGTGCAAAGTCAAATGGGTTCATCTAAAGTGGAACGGAGTGTGACTTACTTTCATTACTTTGCTATTTCAATATTTTGATACCACTGTCAGATTTTCAAATGATGACTGTTTCATAGTTATATTTTTTTCTCTACATAGATAGACAAATGATATTTGAGTCCACATTTTATATTGGAAGGTTTACGAAAATACTCATCAAAATAAAAATATTAATACATTTCTATTCATAAGTTTCATATTTACAAACCCTACCCATAAATTATTTACATATCCTACCCATCTAGATTTGTATACTGCTCCCTCTGTCTCAATTTATGTTGCACTTTTCGGCTTTCGAGATTCAAACTACATAAACTTTTGACCAACATTTTAAGATGTATTTTTCACCAAAATGATATTAGAAAAGCTGTAACTTATAGTATGTTTCAAGTAGTTTTCAAGTATATAAATTTTATTGTTATAATATTAAGTTAATCTAATCCAATTTAGCTTCAAAGTTTAGTCAAATTGACTCTCGAAAAACGAAAAGTGACATATAAAGAATTTATGCAAAAATAGTCTGAATTTTCAAGTGCTAAGGAAATGCTCAAAAGTTATGAGCAATTTTATCACAGATTTTGAAAGATCGCCAAAAAAATTCAATTGTTTACATATTTTGACGAACCAGCAATACTTGAGGCAGTTGTTTAAAACTTGCAATCAACACAAAATTTGTGAACAATTGTATTTTTGGTGATCCGTTAAAATTTGTGATAAAATTTTGATGCGCCCGTCAAAACTTGAAAATTAAAGTTATTTTTGCACAAATTTCGTACGGAGAAAATATTATAGTAGTCCACTGCCAAATAGATAAGCCGCTACCCCTAACTTCTCTTTTGGTGCAAGTGAATGTGTTCTACTACTTGAGTAGTACTACTCGTCTACTTAATTCTACCAAGAATGGAACTTTGCACTCTAGTTAATCCATTTAGAAGCTCAATGTAAATGTGTGAGCTACAAAAGTTCAATGAAAATTTTTTTTCTCCTAAAACCTTTTCTTAAAACTGTAGTTAGAGAAACTCGTGCAATCAATGAAAAGATTTTCAAGGAAAAGAACATTGAGCTGGTGAATTATCTGGCAAACACATAAGCTCTATTGGGGCCTTACTCACTCAACAAGGCAAGAAGTACACGCACCGAGGAAAGATTTGGAAGATAAACTATATCCTATGAGGGACTCATCGTGCTCATTCAAGATTCCAAGTAAATGTTCGCTGCATAAATGTCATTATTATAAATTTTGTCACCTAAAATTTATCCACCTAAGCTCGGATTCACTAAAAACTCGGATACGGAGAAAATTTTAAAACCAATACTGGATATCTTTATGTGATCTACCACATTAGATGCCAAACTAGACCACTTAAAACCCTTAATATATTAACCCGTTTTATACCTTTTAAGTGACCTTACTGTCTAAATATAACCTTCATTGTTTTCGCCAGTAGCCAAACCAAAAAGTCACAAGTATGCCATATGTCTTAATAAACCACATTTCTTGCTTTGAGATTGTATTTTCTCTCTTCAAAGGCTAATTCCACACAATGGTGGAATTTTCTATCAATGTTAAAATACTCGTAATACTCATCTACACATTCAAGTCAAATGAATAAAAACATTTACAAAGCCATGTATACATTATTATCAGAAGTGAAACATGACCTTGCTTTTGCAGATAAGAACCAAATTAGGAATTTCTGTGTACCTTGTCATTGTAGAAAACTAGTAACAGTGAGATCCTGTAGAACGTGTTAAGAATAATTTAGAATTATCAAGATAATACATTGTTCTAAAATTAGGTGGAAAAGTCAAGAACTCTAGAATTCTCTTTATTGCTTCCTAGAAGATAATTCCTATCCAAGACCTCTAGAATGTTGTTTTTAGTATTCCAATGTGATAAGAGCTTATCTAGATGTGTTCTAGATTAATCTATTGACACCTATAAATAGGTCTTGTTGTAGCGCCATTTGCACCAAGTTGAATGAAAACAACCCCACTCCTAAAATACAAAGTGTCTTCTCTTCCTCTTCTTCTTTGTTTAGTATACAACATTTTCTCTATATTGTTCTTTTTTCCTAACATGGTGGTATCGGAGCCATGGAAAATAATGGCAATGACTTACTTGCTTTCCAATTTCCTCGTCTTATAAAAAAGAACTACCAAAAATGGTGTATAAGGATGAAAGCCGTACTTGGCTCTCAAGATGCGTGAAAGATTGTAGAAGAAGGATTTGAAGAACCCGACAATGACGAAACTTTGCCTCAAAATGAGAAGGATGCTTTGGCAAAGTTAAGGAAGAAGGATCAACAAACCCTCTCTCTTATCCATCAATGTTTGGATGATACCATGTTTGAGAAGGTGGCCGATGCAACCACCTCAAAAGAAGCTTGAGAGATTTTACAAACATCTCTCCAAAGAGTTGACAAAGTGAAGAAGGTGAAGCTTCAATCTCTAAGGACTGATTTTGAAGCTTTAAAAATGAAGGAATCCGAATCCATTTCAGATTATGGTTCAAGAGTGCGGGCTGTTGTGAACCAATTGAGAAGGTACGGGAAGAAAATTAAAGATGTGTGTGTGATAGAAAAGATCCTTCGCTCCCTAACACTTAAATTCGATTTTGTAGTGAGTGCAATTGAGAAGTCTAAAGATTTAGACTCTATGACGGTGGAGCAACGGAAAGGTTCTTTGCAAGCCCACAAAGAAAAGATCAAAAGGAGTCAAGAAGATCCGTTGGAGCAATTCCTTAAAACCAAGGCATCATTGAAGAATGATGGAGTTGAAAAGAGCTATCGAGGCTGTGGACAAGGCAGAGGACGCGGTACCGGTCGTGGAAGAGGAAGAAGCAATGATAGAAACTCCAACAATGAAGAGAAAAGTCACCAAATATATAGAGGTCGTAATCGAGGAGGTGGAAGAGGATGTGGCTACCATCAAAAAATAAATGAAAAGAGGTATGATAAATATAAAGTTGAGTGCTATAATTGTCATAAATTTGGCCATTATTTATGAGAATGTCGTAGCAATATTGAAAAAAAGGCCAACCTTATTGACGACAACAAGGGAGATGAAGAGTCAAAATTATTGCTAGCACTCAAGCAAAAAGACCAAAATGATTGTAGTTTGTGGTATTTGGATAATAGAACGAGCAACCACATGTGCGGATATAAACACAAGTTTGTGGAGCTCAACAAAAAGGTGAAAAGCAATATATCTTTTGGAGATACTTCAAAGATCCAAATTGAAGGGATAGGTACGATTCTTATCTCCTTTAAAGATGGTAGTCACAAATTGATCAAAGATATTTACTATGTGCCAAAGTTAAAAAATAATATCCTAAGTTTGGGCCAATTTTTTGAAAAACAATATGACATTCATATGAAAGATATGAATATTTGGCTTAGAGATTCAAGTGGCAGTCTAATTGCTAAAGTTCATATGTCAAAGAATAGGTTGTTTTCTTTGAATCTTAAAACAATTGAAGCACAGTGTTTGAATGCTAATGTGAAAGAAGAACCATGGTGTTGGCACATGAGATTTGGGCACTTGAATTTTGAGTCACTCAGATCAATGGGAGAAAAGAAGATGGTGCATGAGATGCCTTTAATAAATCATCTCAATCAGTTGTGTGAAGCTTGTTTTCTTGGCAAACATGCAAGGAGTTTTCCGAAGGAGGTCACATCAAGAGAAACCAAGTCACTCCAACTTGTTCATACCGATGTATGTGGACCACTCCACCTTTCTTTGGTAAGAGTAAATATTTCTTACTCTTTATTGATAACTTCAGTAGAAAGACCTAGGTTTATTTTTTGAAGCAAAAATCAGAAGTATTTGGTGCATTTAAAATTTTTAAAGCACTGGTGGAAAATGAGAGATGCTATGAAATAAAAGCTTTAAGGTCCAATAGAGGAGTCAAATTTACTTCGAGAGAATTTAATGAATTTTGTGAATCTCATGGAATTCGTCGCCCTCTAACGACACCTTATTCACCCCAACAAAATGGAGTTGCAGAGAGAAAAAATAGAACCATTCTTAACATGGCTAGATGTATGTTGAAAGCTAAAAATATGTCCAAGAAATTTTGGGCCGAGGCTATTTCTTGTGTAGTTTATTTGAGTAACGGGTCTCCCACAAAGAATATGAAAGATCAAACTCCTGAAGAAGCATGGAATCGAAGAAAGCCATGTGTAAAACACTTAAAAAAATTTGGGAGCATAGCCTATGCCCATGTGCCACAACAGAGGAGAGCTAAACTTGATGATCGAAGTGTCAAGCATGTGTCCGTTGCCTATGAGACAAGCTCAAAAGGGTACAAGTTGTACAACCCAACTATTGGAAAATTGGTGGTGAGCCGCGATGTTGAATTTGATGAAGAAGCGGCATGGAATTGGGAAGCTCAAGAAGAAAGGACATACGATTTTCTCCCATATTTTGAAGATGAAGAAGAACAAGAGCACGTGGCACCTGTACAAGATCCAACTCCACCTCCTTCTCCAACTAATGTTGCATCTCCTTCACATGCAGAAAGCTCAAATGGAGAAAGGCCAGAGAAAACAAGAACTTTGGTGGATCTTCTTGAGAATACTGAAGGAATTACTAACTTTTATTATAGTAATTTGGTTTGTCTCTTTGTTTAAAGTGAACCAGTGAATTTTGAAGAACCTGTCATGGACAAATAGTGGAGACAAGCCATAGAAGAGGAGATCAAGAAAATAGACAAGAACAACACATGGGAGCTTAAAACTCTTTCCAAAGGTCATCAAGCAATTGGAGTAAAATGGGTCTACAAGGCAAGACTTGTGGCAAAAGGTTACAAACAAAGATATGGAGTTGACTGTGAGGAAGCTTATGCACCCGTTGTCCGCATGGTGACGATTCACTTTATTATTTCTTTGGCGGCACAAATGAAGTGGAAGATCTACCAGCTAGATGTCAATTCGGGTTTCTTGAATGGTTATCTTGAAGAAGTAGTCTATGTACAGCAGCCGTTGGGATTTGTCATCAAAGGTCATGAAGACAAAGTTTTGAGGTTGAAAAGAGCATTATATGGATTGAAGCAAGCGCCACGGGCATGGAACAGCCGCATTGACAAGTATTTTCAAGAAAATGGGTTTTTTTGTTGCCCTAGTGAATATGCTCTTATCAAATATTCTAATGGAGATATATTACTTGTTTTTCTTTACGTTTATGATCTTATTTTCACGGAAAATAACCCAAGTTTATTTGAAGATTTCGAGAAGGCCATGTCCGTGAGTTCGAGATGATAGACATAGGATTCATGTCATACTACTTGGGTTTAGAAGTGAAGCAAATGGAGGAAGGAGTATTTATCTCTCAAGAAAGCTATGCGAATGAGGCGTTGAAGAAGTCTAACATGCTTGATCGCAATCCCGTGAACACACCAATAGAAAGTGGATTAAAGTTGTCAAAATTTGATGATGGAGAAAAGGTGAATCCTACTCTTTTCAAGAGTTCTGTGGGAAGTCTAAGGTACTTGACATGTACAAGACCAGATATACTCTATGAGGTTGGAGTTGTAAGCCTCTTTTTGGAAGCTCCTACTTCTACCCATTTAAAGGTTGCTAAAAGAATTCTTCGTTACCTAAAAGGTACGATTGACTTTGGGCTGTTATATTCATCTTCTAGTAACTTCAAGTTTGTGGAATTTTGTGATTGTGACTTTGCGGGAGATGTTGATGATAGAAAAAGCACCACAGAATTTTATTCTTCTTCGGTAATTGTGCTATTTGTTGGAGCTCTAAGAAACAAGATATTTGTACTCTTTCGACTTGTGAAGCCGAATATGTGGTAGCAACATCATGCACCTGTTATGGTATTTGGCTAAGGAGATTATTGAAGGAGCTCAATTTGCCACAAGATGAAGCCACAGAGATTTATATTGACAACAAATCTGCGCAAGAACTTGTAAAGAATACGGTGTATCATGAACGTAGCAAGCGTATTGATACAAGGTATCACTTTATCAGGGAGAGGATTGCCAATAAAAAGACGGAGCTCATATATGTGAAGGCTCATGATCAAGTTGCTGATATCTTCACAAAGGCGCTCAAGTTTGAGGATTTTCGAAAATTGAGATCAAGTCTTGGGGTGCAAAAGAAAATTCAAAATTAAGGGAGAGTGTTAAGAATAATATAGAATTATCTAGATAATACATTGTTCTAGAATTAGGTTGAAAAGTCAACAACTCTAGAATTCTTTTTGTTGCTTCCTAGGAGATAATTCCTATCCAAGAACTCTAGAATGTTGTATTTAGTATTCCTATGTGATAAGAGCTTATCTAGAAGTATTCTAGATTAATCTATTGGCACCAATAAATATGGCTTGTTGTAGTGCCATTTGCACCAAGTTGAATGAAAATAACCGCTCTCCCAAAATACAAAGTGTTGTTCCCTTCCTCTTCTTCTTTGTTTAGTATACAACCTTTCCTCTATATTGTTCTCTTTTCCTAACAAAACGTACAAGAGTGACAGCTTTGATTGTGTCTGTGTAAGGGGAACTTAAAGGCCATCACCTCCTTGAACTTTTAAAGAGAACGCCTACTCGATCTTCCTTGTGCATCTTATCCCTGCCATTGATTCTTTCCTTTTAGCTTATGCTATTGGGGTTTCTAGAATCCATATCAATTTGGTGATGTATTTTCTCCATTGCAGCTTTTGCTCCAGTTGGTGGATGAAGAAATTTATTCAAAATCTGGATCATGAGTACGTTAGAGTGTTTCAAGATCAACCCACTTTCCACCTTTTTGTGGAATTAGCTTTCTTTACCAACGAAGATTAAAAAAAGAAAAGAAATTTCGAAGTAACGATGGGGTTAATGAAAATATAAAATTTTATCCTTGTGTTTTTTTGGTTTTGGCTACAACAAAAATAATGAAGGTTACATTAAAATGGTTAGGTCTCTAAAATGGGTATAAATTGGGTTAGTATATTAGGTGCTTTAAGTGGTCGAATTGGCATCTGTAGTGGCATTCTGATATTCGTTTTAAAATTGTTGGCGTGTTTGACTTTCGAGTGAACCAGAGTCTAGGTGGATGATTTTTAGGTGGTAAACATTAGAATAGTGGTTTTTATATAGTGAACAATAAGTTACTTGGGGTTTTTTTGGTGTTTGACCTCCCTCAAGTCTTCAATTAAAAAAATGACCTCCAAGTTTTAAGAATTGGGTAAATGACCTCCTCCTTTTTAATCATGATTAGAACTTAATTGGACCTAAACAATAAGTAGACATCCCAACTCCCCAAGTTTTAAATAATACACTTTGACCCATACCCAAAAAATAAAATAAAAAACTCCCCCTCAAAATTTTCCCGCCTAGAAATTCCCCCACCCTATCTTCTTCTTATCAAGCTCATTCATTAGCTTCTTCATTGGCTTCTTCTTCAGAAATTCCCCTTCCCCCCAAATTCATACCAGACTTGAATAATCAATCTGACCAATCACAAATCCAATTCTCATAATAAATTTGTCCTAATTTCATGATTGGTGGTCATGGGAAGGTTTTAAATTTTTAATTTTGGGTCTTTTTTCAAAAGCTCAAATCTGTCGCTTGTGGTGTGTGCATTGACACATAATTGGGTCAGTATCAGCTCTTTCGTGGTAGACACGGTGCTTTATTGAGCTGGTAAGTTGGTTTATATCTCCGCCATCATTTTTGTTCGATTAGAGCTCTGCTTTTGTTCATCGACCTGTTGCAGTATATTGTCGACTATACTGATATTTGTAAATTGAGCTGAGATAGGGGCTATGCAGTAGTGGGTGCTTATTTCTTGAGAAAATGGGTAGAGACAACTAAATTCTAGTCTTGGCGTTTGAATTCTAGTGCAACAGTACCTAGTGCAGTGAAATTGGATGGTACATTTGACGAGTTGATTGACAACATCATTGAACGAGGACAATTAAATTGTGATCAAGGCAATGTGGACATTAGTTATATGCTTGGTGCTACACCTATGATGGGGAAAATAGCTCCTTCATTCATTAGAAATGACAATGATTTGCGCATATACCTCCTAGATGTAAATGGTAATGGAAGTAGGCCAATTCTTTATATTTCGATGGTCGACGAATCTACCTTGGCTTCATATGCTGCTATAGCATCTCCTCTAGAAGTTGATGATGATCAACGAGAAGATGTTTTTAGGCCTGTCTTTTAGGATAGTGGAGATTATCCAATGCGCGTAGATAAAGAGGAGAGTACCGACAGTGATGGAAGTGATGAATCTGAGTGTGAAGGGCCTGCTGAAATGCAGACTAATTAAACGCAGACCGATGTTGTAGGGGTGTCTGCTAGGATAGAGACCAGTAATATTCTAAATAATGGCACATGCTTTTTTAAGGGTAAAATATTCTTGAACAAGAATGAAGTGGTTTGCTCATTGAAGTTAGCGGCGGTTAAGAAGATGTATACTTTCCGCACAAAGAAAAGTACAAAACTTTTGTATTCTGTGGCACGTGCATCGACGAACTGCAAGTGGATGGTACGCGCTACCAAGTACAAAACTTGTGAGAAATTTAAGATCACCAAGTACTATGGTGATGACACATGTGGGGTAGAGAATGCTACGAGCCACCATCCTCAAGCTTCGACAAAGGTCCTCGCTTGTCTTGTTAAAAATAGGTTTATTGGAAACAAGGGTCAATCGAGCAAAGATATCAGTACCACTGTTCTTCATGATCTGAAAACAAATGTTGGTTATTGGTAGACTTGGAAGGCGAGGAATATTGCAAGGAACATGGTGAGGGGGACAACGGAGCACGGGTACGCTGCTTTAGATGCATACCGATTAGCAATTGAATGAGAGAATCCCGGAAGTCATGTTACACTAGCTGTGTATGAGGAGGACATGTCGTTTCGTTATATTTTCGTATCATTTGCTGCTTGGATGAGAGCATATCAATATTTGAGGAAGGTAATATCTGTGGATGACACTCATTTATCGGGGCCTTACGAAGGTGTAATGTTGGCTGCTGTGGCGTTGGACATGGAGAACCATGTTTTTCCATTGGCGTTTTGTGTGGTCGATATGGAGTGCGATGATTCTTGGACGTTCTTCTTTCAGAATTTTTAGGGGGTGGTACCGGACAGTCCAGAGTTTTGCATCATCTCTGATCGCGCTAGTAGCATAGCTAACGGAATTTAATGGGTCTACTCTCAAGCGCATGATGAATGTTGCATAAGGCACCTCGCTGATAACATTCACAAAAGGTTTAGGGGTGATTTCATGGATAATTATTATACTGCAGCTAAATACAACCATGAGATTTTCGATAAAGAAATGGAAGAGCTTCGTGAAAAAAATGCACGGCTGCTGACTGTCTTGAGAATGAAGTTGGTGTACAAAAATGGAGTAGGGAATATTTCCCGGGTCATAGGTACGACATTGTCACCACAAATATTTCGGAATCTGTAAACTCAATGTTCCTGGACGAAAGGGAATTCCCGATGGTTGCACTGTTTAATTCTATCAATGAGAGGTTCCATCAATCTTCATGAAGCGTCGTGCGCATGTCAACTGTGTGAGCAGCAACTGTGTCCCTTGAATTAAGAAGATGCTCTGGCAGCTCATGCAAGATTCCAGTTGTCTTGTGGCGTATAATCTTGACAACGGTGATTTTTTCGTTGTGGGAGAAAATGAGCCAGCGGATTCAACAACCAAGAAAATTGTGAGGGTGGTTGAAAAAATATGTACATGTAAGAAATTTGACTTAGACATGATTCTGTGCATTCATGCGACGACATCGATTTATCTGTCCTTTGGTGATGAGTATGGTAGTGTTCTTTACCAATACACTTCTTGGTAAGGGAGGGAGACGTACCTATTAGCATATGGACATAATACTCGTCCCATTCCTCCAGAAGAAGAATGGATTCTACCTCCCGATTATACGCCAGCAACCATAAAGCCACCTCATGTTCAGCTCAAAATGGGAAGGAAAAGAATTAAGCGCATTCTATCGATGGGGGAAGAATCATACTCATCCAAGAAGAGAAAGAATAGATATTCAAAATACAAACGACCCGACCACAAGAAAACAACTTGCCCTCTTGCTCAAAACCAACAGTGATTTATTGTTATTTATTAAATGTTATAATTTATTTCTGAACATTTAATATATACTACTTGTCAATTGACTGATTGTGTATGTTCACTTCCTATTTACTTATGTTCGCTCTGTCTTATTGTTTAATATACTTAGATATATTGATAATAGACTGTTGATGGGCTAGCAATTGATATTTTTTGGCGAAGTATGCGAAGTTTATAATAAATCATATTTTGGTTGACAATAAACTTTAACTAGCTTTATTGATCTCTGTAGTTGGCCAATTTGTTTGGACGCAACTTATAAGATTGTGCATAAACTACTATACATGGTCAATAGACTGTTGATAGGTTAGCAATTTGTATTTTTTGGTGAAGTATCCGTAGTTTATGATCGATCATATTTTGATTGACAATAAACATTAACTAGCTTTATTGGTCTCTGTAGTTGGCAAATTTGTTTTGACGCAACTTATAATATAGTGTATAAACTATACATGGTCAATAGACTATTGATGGGCTAGCAATTGGTATTTTTTGGCGAAGTATGCATAGTTTATGATCGATCATATTTTGGTTGATAATAAACATTAACTAGCTTTATTGATCTCTATAGTTGGCAAATTTATTTGGACGCAACAAATTATAAGATAGTGTACAAACTACTATACATGGTCAATAATATATAAGTTTGTATTTTTACTATATTGAATATTTTGTCACAGTTAGCTATTCGATCATATACCAAAAGTGCATAGACTAAAGACAGAACTATATTTCAAAACAATGATAACTTCAGTTCCATATATTAATAGACGTGAAGCTTAATGAGTAAGTTTAATTGATTGTGTGGTAGATAATAGGTTACTTGTGTCAGTAATAAATGGGTGCACTGCCCCAAAGCTTCAAAAATCGCGTCAGATTCAATGGAGGAAGCGAAAAGTCTCACCGTGAACAGTGAACGATCATGACGGTTTACCCCCCTCTCCCCCTCTACCCCCTATCCCTTCACCTTCTACATCTATAAATTGGAAATTATTTGTTCATTTTATCACACACTTCCAACTACAATCTCAGATTTTCTCAAGTTCTTGCTTCAAAAAAAGGGCCTTCCCTTACCCATCAACCCAAGATGCCCTTCTGATCCGCCAAGCCCCGGACACGCTTATCCGACAGATGCACGAGGACCACATGCGTCAGAAGATGAACATCCGGCACATTGCACACATTCTTCATGCAATGTGCTGCCATGTCGGCTTAAACGCCAACGGCTACATCACCCCCTCTCCCCAATTCTCCTTAAATTTTATGTTTTTTTTTTTTTAAATCAAGAGTCAACTAGGCATTGCACCTAGTGACCATTTTTATTAATAATCAACAAAAAAAAAAAATACAATGTCTTACAATGTGTGCACCAAACAAGTGCAAAAATCAAATGAACCCTACTTCTTTCTAAAATACCACCAAGCTTACTTCTTATCCTCACTCTCTTGGATTGAATACCATTGGGCATTAATACCACCAAGTAGAATGAAAACAAGTCATAATCTTGATGCCAATGTGTAAAAGAAGTAGGAGCTAAGTAACTATCAAAACAAGGAGTACAAACTAGGCAATTAACTAATCTTGATCCTTGTTGTGTGCAAGCTGTATGAAGCGTCAAGAAGTGGAGCCAAAGTATAAGTAGATGCAGCATCATAGCACTTCCCTGATAATTGAAGCAGTGTAGATCTCCTTGAGCTATAGATAATGCAAGCAGCACCAAGTCAAGTTGATTGAAGCATTGTGAGAAGCCTTGAACAAGCAGGATTGTAATCAGCATCCTTTCAACATGAATCTGATTGAGACCATGTGAAGCTCCATGAGCAATCAGCATAGCAATCATCAGCATTCCCCAGTTGACTAAAGCATTGTGAAGAGTGAGCAAACAGCATTGTCATCCACAGCATTCCAAGCTGATTCTGAGCTAAATGAGGATGCAACATTGTACAAATCCTTCTAAAAAGAAACATAGAAATCATAATGTATATAAAGCAAAACAAGAACATAAGCTGAAAGAGATGCATTGTGATTTTAAATCACTCTCAGCTTGTATGATTGTCAATGTATTCAATGTAAACCAACTCTTTCTAGTCAGTGTTGTTTTATCATTTTTGCAATGGGTGAGCCGACTAAGGTAGTGAAGCACCAGTGCTCCATCAGTATAACAATTGTAGAGCACCGGTGCTCCACCATTGTTCCCCAGCATCATGCTTAACAATATAAGGACAATGTATTCCAAATGATGTGTGCATGTCTCCATCTTGTACCTGCAAACAAAGAAGCTAGTGTTAGTGAAAACAACCCCTATGATCTCCACTCTAAAGCCTTGATCATAAGGGGCAATGTCCAAGCTCCAATCAGCTTCTCCTAAACCTTCTCCTCCTCTGATTGTCATCACCTTGAGCCCTTCCATCTCTTAGCTCTAAGCTCCACACAATGGTGCTTATCAAAATTGACTAAGAACCTGGCCTTAGGAGGCATTTCACCAAATGAATTATAGCAAACAGTGGGCAATTCATAAGCTAGATTGGCAAGACAGTCAGCTAGCTTATTGCCCTCTCTCAAAGTATGTTGAAACTGAAAGCTCCCTAGTTGCTTTAACTTCAGAATATCCTCCACAATAGAAGCAATAGACCACATAGGTTGCCAAGCACCTTCAATCACCTGCTTGACAACAAGAGAATCAGTTTCAATCACAACCTCTCCTAGGCCATTCTCCACACTATATTTCATGGCTTCCCTAATAGCCATAGCCTCAGCATACATATTGTTATGCTCCCCAATGAGCTTAGCAAAAGCATACATCACATCCCCCTCTACATTCCTCACACAAAAGGCCATAGAGCTAGATCCAGGATTCCCCCTAGAAGCACCATCAGTCTTCACCTTCACTCCTCCATGAGTTGGCACTTGCCATCCCACTTTAATGTACTTGAATCTAGGCAAATAGGTTTCAAGAGCATTGACAATGTCAGGCCAGGATTGTCTCACTAAAGGCACATAAGGGAACCTCAGCTTCACAAAGTAAAACAAATTGCTAGTGACTTCATAAAGCAGCCTAGAGTAAGATACAATTTTATCATGTTTTAATGCATTTCTTCTCTTCCAAAGAGACCAAACAATAAAAGAAGGAACAGTGTGAAAGACATCCTTAATCCAGGGTTTAGGCCATTGCCTCCACCATTTAAAACAAACCTGATAAAGATTGCATCCATTCACCTGAACTCCTGCAGCTTGAGCAAAATACTTCCACACACTGTTGGCCACTTGACTTGTCCTGAAGAGATGTTCTCTAGTCTCAATGTTAGGAGTTGTGCAGCACCAACACCTAGATGGGAAGTGATATCCCATTCTCTTCAGCTCATCATCAATTGGTAACTTAACTTTCCACAATCTCCACATCATAAAAGACACTTTCATTGGCATCCCTTTCACCCACATAAACCTGGAGATAGGGACCTTATGCTGCTTCCCTCTCATATAATTCCATGCACTACTAACTGAAAACTTGCCATTTGAGGTCAAGCCCCACCAAGCTTTGTCTCTTCTCTGATCAGTTCCAAGTAAGTGAACATTCTGAAGGATATGATCAACAATGTCTTCAGGTAATAGGAGGTGCAACAACTCAGCATTCCAGGTTCCTTCCTCTATCACTTCTCTCACATTGTTGTAACATAGCTCACAATTAAATGTAGAAGGCACAATGAAGTATAATGGTCCAAGACCTGACCAGTTGTCATACCAAAGATGAGCTGAACCTTCTCTAATCTGCCAGTGTATCTCATGATCAATAGCCTCCCTAGCTTGAATCATCTTCTTCCAGACATAGGAGCCTTGTTTGAAAGGCACAATTGCCTTGTGCAGCTTCTTACAATATTTGTTAGACATATAAGTAACCCAAAGAGAGTCTCCAGTTCTAAAGTTCCACCAAAGCTTAGCAAACAAAGCACTTGACACATCAAACAAAGACCTGAACCCCATGCCTCCTTCTTCAACTAGCAAACATAGATTCTTCCAGGAAGACCAATGCCTATTAGATCCTTCTTGTGAGTTTCCCCAAAAGAACTTAGCAAAGAGCTTATGCAACTGATTGAGCACACTATCAATAGGCTTGACACCCTAAATTTTATGTTTAGGGTTTATGTATTTCTGTTTTTTCTTATTTTGCTCTAGTTTAAAGAGCTTTCTGATTAAAGAAAGCTCTTTTTTGTAATTTTTTTTAAAATTACTGGAATAGGGGTATCTTTTTGGCCTGACGGCTAGTTAACTTGGTGTTTTTACCTTTAATTCTCTAACTTGGTGTATTTCTGTATTTGTTTCATCGGAGAAGACGACTTGATCCGTAAACATAATAATAGACAGATCTACGTTGATAAACAACTGAACATAGACACAAGAACATAGAGACGATTAGAGGAATGATGTGAGAAATTTCTGACTCAAATGAATAATAGACCAGTTTAAGTGTATAATCAACTAAACTACTAAACAGCTAAACATTAAGACGTGACATGAGAGATTTCTAACATAGATATGATGAAGTATATAATAAACCAATTGAATTTAACAAGCAACTAACATTATGACAAGAAAAAAGTGTAATTAACTGTAAAATGCAAATCTAAATCAGTGTGGAATTAACGATTGGTTAACAATCATCTGGATTGTAGCTTGTTGACAATTATCTGTATAAAGGTTTATCATCGTTTATAATGAATAAGGGTTAAATTGAAGGTCGTCATTAATGTGGAATTAACCGATGGTTGATAATCAACCATATATGGTTTACACTCACCACTGCTAAACTTGAATTAATTTGACGGATAAATTTTTTTGTAATGAAATTATGATAATATCCAACAATGAGGTGAATTAAAATAAATAAATTATGACTGACAACGTGTCCCTGTCAATTCATCTGGATTGTACATAGTTGACAATCTTCTTTATCAAAGTTTATCATTGATTACAAAGAATAAGGATAAAATTGAAGGTTATTAGGAGTTTTTGTTATACCACCACTTTATCATTTGTGTACGTTAATTAATGAACTTAATCCAATGCTAGCTATCATCATTAAAGTGTTAGGATGTGTTAATCCATATAACTAAATCAAAGCATTACCTGCTTCTCACATCACGATCTGCTTCCAAGCTTAGACAAAGAGGTCTTGCTTTCTCAGAACCTTAATACTAGTATTCATTATACTCCCTCTGTCCCAATTTCTGTGTTACACTTTCCTTTTTGGTCTGTCCCAAAAGGAATGTCACGCTTCCTTATTTGTCAACTATTTAATGCACTATCTCTATTTTACCCTTATTGGGTCCTACTGACTTTAAAAGCCACCAACAACGTTTTGATTACTCCAATCTTCACTCTCTTACTTTTTCAAGGGTAAATCTGAATATTTCAAAAGTCAACTTCTCTTTCTTAAACTCTGTGTCAAGTCAAAAGCCGCCACATAAATTGGGATGGAGGGAGTAATATATATGTCATGTAATGTTAGTCCTTAGCAATTGTTGACCATTAGGAAGGTACATTATGCAACAATATTGTCATGTGAGTGGTTTCGTAGTTCTTAGACCAATAAATTACTCCTTAATAGTTCTTAATATAGATTGTTATATTATTTAAGGAAATCCATATGAGTTTATTGTCAACGGAGGGAAGTTGATACAAAAAAACAATGTAATTTGCGGTCGTCGATAATATACCCAATAAGCAAAAGTCATCTACAAATACCCTAGAGCCCGAACCCCAAACCCCAAACCCCAAGCACGTGAATCCTAAATCCTAAACCCCAAATTCCAAACCCTAAATACCAAACGCGCGCGTGATAATATCCTGAACGATATCATTTCAACGCACAGCTGTGCAGTAAGTCTACAATAGACCAAACAGATGTTGATTAGTATCTTCTAAATTATTTTGTTTCAAGGAAATTTTATTTTTTATTTTTCCAACGGTGACTTTTTAACTTTTATTTGCAACGGTAATAAATTATCTTTACATATAAACCGCCGACTAAATTATACTTCTCTTAAATCCATCTATCATCGACTACGATAATAAAATACAAATATTCCAGACCTCGCAATCTGCATCATCTTCTTCGGTGGAACCCGATATATGCCATTGCAGTCAAAACAGGAAGCTCAAAATATTAAGGACCCAAACAAATCCTGATTGCAGATTTTGGGATTGTAGTATGCTGAAGGTAGGTAATTATTTACGTCTAGTAAAATTTACAATTAATACTTGATCAAAGATGCTAATTTCTGGCATGCTTAGGACAATGGTGGATGTGATTAGTTTAGGTGGAATGATGGTCCACTTGCTCAAGAAACAAGAGAAGTACTATCCCAATTAGTCTCCAGGGCACAAGGAGCAGCGAGGTTTGACTTCGCTCAAAAGGTCCATGAAGATGAAGAACAAGTGAAGCTTCTTAGATTGCTTCTTCTCGAGGCTGAGCAACAGAGGGATTTTCTCTAAACCCATCTCAGGGAAGTTAAAATGGAGAAGGAATGAATTCAAGTGCAGTTGAAAGAGGTTGAGAGGCAGAGGGATCGATTTAAGAAGTTGGCGCATAGGCTTCTTATCGTAGCATTATTTTGCTTAGTCTGTAAATGGTGGGTCTAGTTAATTTTGCAATTTAGTTGTCTTGTTTGTTTGATTGATCACTGTGAACTATGTGCACTTTTTCTCTGTTTGTTAAATTTATATAATAAACCATTCGTGGTAGACAATCAAAATCACAGGTGGAAACTTGAAACATGGAGATTTCAAATTTATAGACCTGCACTGGTGGAGAATCAAAAAACACAATTGAAACTAAGATAAACAATACAATGATTCAGTACTACAGGTTAAACATAAAAATGAACAACATTACTCTTTCAGATAACACAGATAACTAGTTTGGCGGATTAGCGTCGTCCATGACATTTGCTGTATTTGGTGGTGATGCGTCTTCCTCTATGATGTTTGCCTCACGATGTGGTAGTATACCAAGTGCATCAAGTCTATGGCTGATCGCTTTGAATTGATTTAACCTCTCATATATGTCTCCCCATATGATATCATTATTCCTCTTCATTCGCTGCCAAATATAACCAACCTCGCTTTGCAAAAATGATTTTGTCTGCACGATTTCACGCGAGTTGGATGGTCTTGCCATTTTGGTGGACTAATAAATAGTTTGAGAGCAGATGTTTCAAATTAGAAATAGAATGGGAGAAGAAAATATATTTGAGGGGTTTATATAGAGATGGCCATAAAGAGTTGCAACTCTAGTGAGAGCGACCACTTAAATTGCACCGATTAGACTCTGGCACATGCTTCTATTATCTACCGCACAATCTACTCTGTTTACTGGCTAACTTTTACGTCTATTAATAAACGCCTTTTTTGTTATATTTGTTTAAAATATTATCTTGTCTTCATCTATGCACATTTATCCTATGCTCGAATAGTATCCGACTCATAAAGAATTAATTCAACTATACAGTGGAAGAAGAATAAAATTGCAACTACAACCAATAGGTAGGTCTGTGACACGACCCGGATTTAGACTAGGCCGTGCGGGCACCCGACATCCTCCCCTAGACTCGTCGGGTGAACCCTTACCAATTAAATTAGGAAAATAAATATAACAATTCATAAATAAGGACAAGATTTAAATCAAAAACACAGACATACTGATATCTCTAAGCTATACGAAAGAAATTACAGCTGACTACCCGTCATACTAGGTTTAGGGCTATCCAGACTAGACTTCTAAGAGTACAAAAGAAGACAGATACTTCCTGAAAGGAGCAAATTGCAACTGAAATAATATACATAAAACTGGTGGCCATCCTGAATAAAAGCTGGCTCACCCTGGCAGCTGAAGTCGTCTTCGCTCCTGAACAACGTGGCGAACTCAATCTTGGAGCGAACCTGCCGAAACGAAATAGATAGATTAGAAACAAACAACAAACAAGGGTGAGTCAAAAGGACTCAATAAGTAGGGTAGACTAGCCACCTCAAAGGATAGGATAGCTAGCCAGGGAGAAAAGAAACAGATAGACCAAATTCCTCTTGTTTAAATTATAAAAAGCCAGAGCCAGATAATAACCGGAAACACGTATGAAACCATAAACTCAACCAGGAATACGAGCCAATAATATATCAACAAATAAGCAATGCACGTATAAGCAGAACAGTAGTTATGTACCACAAGTTTACACAATGGTATGAAATGAAATGAGATGAAATGAAATGAAATAAAATATGATGCAAAGAGTTACATGTGCCCGTAATCCCATCCCGAAGCGGAATACTCCTGCATTCGAGGGGAATCCAATGTGATAACCAACTGGAGCGGAATACTCCTGCTCCTGGGGCGGAATACTCCTGCACCCAATATAATATAAACCAGAGGCGGAACACTGCTGCACTCTCCCGGGGCGGAATACTCCTGCACCCGATATAATGTAAAGCTGAGGCGGAATACTCCTGCACTCAGTATCTGACATAAGAGCGGAATACTCCTGCACCTAGGGCGGAATACTCCTGCACCCAATATGATATAAACCAGAGGCGAAATACTCCTGCACTCTCCTGGAGCGTAATACTCCTGCACCCAATATGATATACAATGTAATGCATATGAATGATATATAATGCATATGAATGCAATGTGATGCAATAATAACCCTTCACCGGCGCGAGACTCTCATCGAGAGCTGGGAAGTAGATGCCAACTCACAGCTAGAGTACAATGCTCAGATCCTCAATGCAATACCAACAACAGGACATAAAATATAATATACAATGTAAATTCAAAGCTAAGGCGTAATGAGTACGCCTATCGGCAGCTACACACGTAAGGAATACGTGGTAGAAAATCCATGAGGCCAAGTGCCTCCAAAGAAATGGATATAAACACTTACCTCTTCCAAAAGTTAGCATTGCTAATCAACAGCCGCTTTATCCTTTGGTTTCATTGCCAAACGATCCCACTCTATTCAATAAGTAGAAAAATATATCAAATTAGGCTAAAGGCTTCATTCCTCAAATCTTAGGGCAATTCAGGTAGGAACCTGATACCCTATTCGCATACGCAATACGCAGACCAGGCCTATTTACAGGGTTTAAGGTCACATAACCAAACCCTAAATAAATTACATTTATATGTTGCCCATAACTCACTGAGTACGAATATATAATCAATTCCATTATCGGGGTCCAATTGACCCTTTAAACTATCAGTTGAACTTATTGAAACGATGCCTAATATCCAAATTTTTACCGTCAAAATATCCATGAACAACTTAGTAAACTCATCCCATGTCAATCGTGCTGCTTCTGTGGGCCTTTCTAAAAGTACAGTTTCATACCAAGTATTAGCTGTATCCTCCAACTTGTAAGCCGCAAGTTCCACGGATCTCTCACTAGAACATCCAAGAGCACGCAACGCCTTAAGTGTACCATCCAAGAAACTCTGAGGATCCTCTGTAGTGTCAGAACCCGTGAACCTTGGCGGTTTCAGTTTCAAGAACTCTGGTAAGGACACTTCTCTGTTACCAAAAATCTGAGTCTGTCTCTGAGCCTGAGTCTGTGGCTGAGCCTGAGTCTGTGTCTGAACCTGAGTCTGAGTCTGTGTCTGAGCCTGAGCCTGAGCCTGAGTAGGTACCTGAGGTTGCGTTGGAGCAACATTCTGTTGACTAGCCCTTTCCTGTCTATCCATTCTGGCATTCAAGAGTTCAATGGACCTTTGCATAGCATTAAGTGCCTCAATAGTAGCATTCTCATATGACGGTGGAGGTGGAATATCCTCAATTCCTGGAGTAGGCTCTCTGGTAGCTCTTGTAGTAACACCAGCCCTCGTAGCAGTAGCTTGGCCTCGTCCCTGAGTATTACCTCCTTTTCTAGCCGAGGTAGATGACGGCCCAGCAGTGGAGGAATTCGGAGCAGCTCGGGCCGCCTTTTTAGATCTTGTCTTACTAGCCATCTGAATAATAGAATGACCAACGTTAGATTCATCTATTTAGCAGTAGTCATTTCACACGTACGGAAGGAACAAGAAAGAAAGAAAGACACGAAACATCCTATCACGCCCTCGCAGAATAACGATTATGGGAATGGCCGGCAACATAACCATAATAGAGATTCTACTACTGACATGTGCTCCATTAGTCACAGGAATAACCTAGGGCTCTGATACCAACTTTGTCACGACCCAGTTTTGGGGCAATGACCGGCGCTTAGGAGCTAGTGCCCCAAGCAAGCCTTATCAAAATTCTACAGAAAATCGGGCAGAGTTTCCTCTGTTTTTAGGCCTATCCAAAATTTTACCTGCTTTTAAACAACCAGAAAACCAGCCAATAACCAATATCCTTACGCAATAATAATAAAAATACCACATTTATCTCTAAATACTATGAGAACAACCTAACAGGCTTGTAGTAGGTTCATAGACACCAAATACTCGCAAGAGTAACTTATTAATGAATAATCCAACTGGTTACCCAACTGACTAAACGAATGACTGACAAATGACTAAATAAATGACTAAGTGGAGCGACTCTAAGAGTTTCAAAGAAAGACAATAATGAATAAATAAAGCTCTTGCCCACGCGAACTAATGCGGGGCTCACCAGGATTGTCAACTCGCGACTCTAAGAATGAAGATCCTCGCCTACGGCACCTGCTGTATCTGGAAGGAAAAATATAGCGAGGAGTGAGTCGCAACTCAGTGAGTAATAACGCTTAACCACAACCGTTTTAAGTGGGGACAAGTCAAAACATGCCAGTATATCTTATGCAGAAATATACATATAATTTAATTGTCACTTCCAGAATAACAGACAGAAATCAGTATTTCCAAGTACTTCTTGTAAACAGTAATCCATATAAAATCAGTAGTAAATTCAATAATCACTATATCATATCAAGTATATAGGTTAGGGAGATTTCCAAGAACAAACCATGTAATCAGTATAAATTCCTCCCTGAGGAAATCAGTAACGGTAAGCTAGTTCTACCTTCCCACTAGCAAGGACTGTAACGGTAATCCGGAGTATTCAAGGTGCACCAGGTCTAACGTACCCGTCGTTAGCTACGGGGTCTGTCAAGGCTCGTCCCAAAATATATATTTTCTATACAAAGTAAAGGGGCATTTCAAGTAACAGTTCAATATTTCACGTAGCGGTAAAACATGTCAAGTAGCGGTAAAAATCAAATCTTGTAACGGTAAAATAATTCAATTACTTATTTTAGTACATATCTTGTAAAAGGACTTGTCCCACATGCAGTTTAAACATTCAGTAACACATTTACTTCAAAATCAAGTAGAAACCATGCAGGTTATGAAAATACAAATTGCGGTAAGGTCATCACTCACAGTACAAACGCGCGTAGCTTAAGCGTATCTTCAACGGCAATCCAACACCTCGTCCAGTCAATCTATAATCACATTGTATTGGTCTCGTGTTAGTTCCCTTATTTAGGATAATTCATAACTAATTTAGAATCTCCTACCCTCGGAACTAAAGGAAAAGATAATAACTTGCTTTGCTTAGGAAGAGAACAAATCTGTTGCTTTACATACTATTGCCCTATACCCAAATGGTCCATAAGCTTAAATGATTCATGGTTGTTCTATGTTTCAATTCTATTGAAACTCACTATAATCAGGTTTTTATATCACCAACTTATTTCCATTACGGTAGTATGTAATTATTGAAAATAATTGAGTAAAGGAAGAATTTAACCAAGGCAAAAAAAATTTTGTTTACCTTCCTTCTCGTGTTTCTCTGTATTGTCTTCCTTGTAAACGTCCCTTTTGTTTTTTTTTTTTTTTTGGTTTCGGGTAAAGTGTTTCAGCAGAAGCTTAAAGCTTCTTGGTTTTCTTTCCCCTAACCCTTTTCGTCCAAATTCCTCTTGTATTTGGGCTCTGAAGAGTCCCGTTTTTGTTTGCTTGTTTCTTTCTTTTTTTTTTTTTTTTAATTGAGGAAATGACTCAATTGCCCTTATTTTATTTAAACAGGGTATTACAATCTCCCCCCCTTAAGAAATTCGGTCTCCGAATTTAAACTAAGAGCATACCTGTAGGGTGAAATAAGTGAGGATACTTGGCTCTCATATCATCTTCCATTTCCCAGGTAGCTTCCCTTGCAGTATGGTTTTTCCACAAAACTTTCACAAACACAATTTCTTTTCTCCGTAACTTCCTTATTTGATTCTCAACTATGGCTATTGGTTCCTCTTCATAAGATAATTTCTCATTAAGCTGTATAGTCGGTGTCTCAAGCACATGAGAATCGTCCGGTACATACTTTCGTAGCATAGACACGTGAAACACAGGATGAATGAAAGATAACTCTGGAGGAAGAGCCAAACTGTAAGCAATGGCTCCAACTCGTTCAAGTATCTCATAGGGTCCTATGAATCGCGGGCTCAACTTCCCTCTTTTCCCAAATCGTGTCACGCCTTTCATCGGGGAAACTCGTAAGAACACACGATCACCAACTACAAACTCCAAGTCCCTTTTTCTTTTATCTGCATAAGACTTTTGTCTGCTTTGAGCTGTGAGCAATCTCTGCCTAATCAACTGCACCTTATCAATAGCTTCTTGTATCAGGTCTGGTCCTAATACCTTAACTTCACCGGCTTCAAACCATCCAATTGGAGAACGACAACGCCTGCCATATAAAGCCTCGTAAGGAGCCATCTGAATGCTTGCCTGATAGCTGTTGTTATAAGCAAACTCAGCTAAAGGCAGGTAAGCATCCCAACTACCTCCAAAATCAATAATGCAAGCTCTCAACATGTCCTCCAATATCTGTATAGTACGTTCAGACTGACCGTCAGTCTGAGGATGGAATGCGGTGCTAAGGTCTACTCTAGTACCCAGTTCTCTTTGAAAGGACCTCCAAAAGTGAGAAGTGAATTGTGATCCTCTGTCAGAGATAATGGACAGTGGAACTCCATGGAGTCGGACAATTTCATTCATGTATAGCTGTGCATATCTCGCACCACTGTAAGTAGTTTTAACAGGCAAAAAGTGTGCTGACTTTGTAAGTCGATCAACAATCACCCATACTGAATCATAACCTTTAAGTGTACGAGGTAGCCCAGTCACAAAATCCATAGTTACTCTTTCCCACTTCCACTCTGGAATCTCAAGCCGCTGGAGTAGTCCTGCGGGTCGCTGGTGCTCAGCCTTAACCTGTTGACAAGTCAAACAACTAGTAACAAAGTTAGCAATATCTTTCTTCATACCTTCCCACCAGTACAATTGCTTCAGGTCACGGTACATTTTAGTGGATCCAGGATGTATAGTGTATCTAGAATGGTGAGCTTCCTCG
Source organism: Petunia axillaris subsp. axillaris (assembly GCA_029990575.1). Classification (NCBI taxonomy): domain Eukaryota; kingdom Viridiplantae; phylum Streptophyta; class Magnoliopsida; order Solanales; family Solanaceae; genus Petunia; species Petunia axillaris. Next base: position 140,626,635 of record JARKNS010000004.1, read on the forward strand.
AGAATAACTCGTCTTAGCCCATCAGTTTCTGGTACACATAACCGTTTACCTAGTCGGAGAACCCCATTATCATCAACAATCATATTCTTGCTTTTACCAGCTAGGACTTCTTCTCGATATTTGCACAATCGTTCATCCTCGTACTGAGTGGCTTTAACATGTTCTACCAATGAAGACTTGGCTGGAACATAAGCCAATAATGCCCCTGATTTAGATAGACCGAATCTAATACCTGTACCTTCGACCCTGTGGATCTCCTTGGCCAACTGTCTCTTTACGGGAGTTATATGTGCCAAACTACCCATGGACTTTCTGCTCAATGCATCAGCCACCACATTGGCCTTCCCTGGATGATATAGAATAGTGCAATCATAGTCTTTGAGAAGTTCCATCCAGCGACGCTGCCGAATGTTCAGATCTCTCTGCTGAAAAATATACTTTAGGCTCTTGTGATCAGTATAAATTTCACATGTTTCTCCATACAAGTAGTGCCTCCAAATTTTCAATGCAAATACCACTGCAGCCATCTCCAGATCATGAGTGGGATAGTTCTGTTCATTCTTCTTCAATTTTCGCGAAGCATAAGCTATCACACGACCATTTTGCATGAGAACACACCCTAATCCCACTCTCGAAGCATCACAAAATACCGTGAATCCTCCCGAACCGGATGGTAAAGCTAGAACTGGTGCGGTGGTCAAACATGTCTTGAGCTTCTGGAAACTTTGCTCACATTCATCTGTCCACTGAAACTTTGCATTTTTCTGTGTTAGCTTGGTCAATGGTACTGCTATTCTGGAAAAATCCTGCACAAAACGCCTGTAGTAACCTGCTAATCCCAGAAAGCTACGAATCTCTGTAGGAGTGGTGGGTCTGGGCCATTTCTGCACTGCTTCTGTCTTTCTAGGATCTACCAGTATTCCATCCTTGGATACCACATGCCCAAGGAATGCTACGGAGTCTAGCCAAAATTCCCACTTAGAGAACTTCGCATAAAGCTTATGTTCCCGCAATGTTTGCAGTACAACTCTCAGATGAGCCTCGTGTTCTTCTTGACTGCGAGAATACACCAAGATATCATCAATAAATACAATGACAAATCTGTCTAGAAACGGCTTGGACACCCTATTCATTAAATCCATGAATGCAGCTGGAGCATTAGTCAACCCGAAAGGCATCACAAGGAATTCATAATGCCCGTATCGAGTTCTGAAAGCTGTCTTAGGAATATCTTTGTCACTAACTCTGAGCTGATGATAACCAGATCGAAGATCAATCTTTGAGAAATGGGTAGCTCCCTGCAACTGATCAAACAGATCATCAATACGAGGTAAAGGGTATTTATTACGTACCGTTACCTTGTTCAGCTGTCTGTAGTCAATGCACATTCTTAGGGACCCATCTTTCTTCTTCACAAATAGCACTGGTGCACCCCAGGGTGATACACTTGGTCTGATAAATCCCTTGTTCAATAACTCCTGCAATTGTTCCTTTAGCTCCCTCAACTCCGCTGGTGCCATACGATATGGAGGAATCGATATGGGTTGCGTGTCAGGTGCTACATCAATGCTGAAATCTATGTCCCGCACTGGAGGTAGTCCCGGTAAATCCTCAGGAAATACATCGGTGAACTCTTGCACCACTGGAACCATTTCTAAGCTAGGAGTCACATCTCTTGTGTCTCTCACCATAGCTAAGAATGCCCAACAACCTTTCTTCACTAACTGGTGAGCTTTTACAAATGATATGACATTACACATCTCTGGAATTTGATCCCCTTTCAGGATAAAACTAGGTTCATTAGGCATCTCAAACTTAACTACCTTCGCATGACAATCGAGGGTAGCGTGGCAAGAAGATAGCCAATCCATACCCATCAGTACGTCAAAATCAACCATATCAAGTACAATTAGATTAGCTAAGGTGTCTCTACCCCCAACTCGAATCTGACAAGCACGATACACATATTCAACAAGTAAAGAATCTCCCACAGGATTAGCAACTAGAAAAGGATCATGCAATATTTCTGGCTGTCTATCAAACCTCAAAGCAAAGAATGAGGACACATAGGAGTGGGTAGATCCTGGATCAAACAATGCAAGTGCATCAAGTGAGCAAACAGAAAGAATACCTGTAACCACAGCATTTGAGGCCTGAGCATCTTGCCTAGTAAGTGCAAAAACTCTCGACTGGCCTCTACCTGCAGTCCCCTGTCCTCGATTACCCATGGCACGATCTCCGACACCTCTACCTCTGTTACCTCTACCAGCAGTACCTGTATTATTATGAGCAGTCTGCGTAGGTGCCGCTGCCTGCACAGAAGCCTGGCTAAACTCTCTCTGAGGATGAGGGCAATCCTGTATGTGATGTCCCAACTTGCCACACCGGAAGCACCCTCCAGTCAGAACACGGCACGGACCCCAATGTGATCTACCACAAGTCTGACATACTGAATCAGTAGCATATATCTGTCCAGAGCTATGATGTCCAGATGATAATGTTAGTCCCTTAGCATTATCTTTGTGAGGAGGTGCTCTAACGGATGGCTGGGAAACCACGTTTGTCCCTGTCTGAAAACCCTGTCGCTGTACCTGATTCCCTGCTCTACGGTCTGTGCTAACTCCCTCAGTGAAAGATCCCCCAGTCTTAGCCTTCTTATATGAATCTTTAGCCGCCCGTGATTCACGACCCCTGTTTTCAATCTTTCTGGCAAGGTCGAGTGCATCAGAGTAATTCAGATTCTTCATCTGCGGAGCAACTGCATTGAATAAACGATCAACCAACCCATCAACAAACCTCTGAACCCGAGATGTTTCATTTGGCACTAAGTTAGGTGCATATCTAGCCAGCTTAGTAAACTTAGTGTTATATGTCGATACATCCATATCTGGGGTCTGAACTAATCTCTCAAACTGCCTGCGTATTCCTTCCTCAGACTTTCAGGGAGAAAGCGATCCATGAACAACTTAGTAAACTCATCCCATGTCAATCGTGCTGCTTCTGTGGGCCTTTCTAAAAGTACAGTTTCATACCAAGTATTAGCTGTATCCTCTAACTTGTAAGCCGCAAGTTCCACGGATCTCTCACTAGAACATCCAAGAGCACGCAACGCCTTAAGTGTACCATCCAAGAAACTCTGAGGATCCTCTGTAGTGTCAGAACCCGTGAACCTTGGCGGTTTCAGTTTCAAGAACTCTGGTAAGGACACTTCTCTGTTACCAAAAATCTGAGTCTGTCTCTGAGCCTGAGTCTGTGGCTGAGCCTGAGTCTGTGTCTGAACCTGAGTCTGAGTCTGTGTCTGAGCCTGAGCCTGAGCCTGAGTAGGTACCTGAGGTTGCGTTGGAGCAACATTCTGTTGACTAGCCCTTTCCTGTCTATCCATTCTGGCATTCAAGAGTTCAATGGACCTTTGCATAGCATTAAGTGCCTCAATAGTAGCATTCTCATATGACGGTGGAGGTGGAATATCCTCAATTCCTGGAGTAGGCTCTCTGGTAGCTCTTGTAGTAACACCAGCCCTCGCAGCAGTAGCTTGGCCTCGTCCCTGAGTATTACCTCCTTTTCTAGCCGAGGTAGATGACGGCCCAGCAGTGGAGGAATTCGGAGCAGCTCGGGCCGCCTTTTTAGATCTTGTCTTACTAGCCATCTGAATAATAGAATGACCAACGTTAGATTCATCTATTTAGCAGTAGTCATTTCACACGTACGGAAGGAACAAGAAAGAAAGAAAGACACGAAACATCCTATCACGCCCTCGCAGAATAACGATTATGGGAATGGCCGGCAACATAACCATAATAGAGATTCTACTACTGACATGTGCTCCATTAGTCACAGGAATAACCTAGGGCTCTGATACCAACTTTGTCACGACCCAGTTTTGGGGCAATGACCGGCGCTTAGGAGCTAGTGCCCCAAGCAAGCCTTATCAAAATTCTACAGAAAATCGGGCAGAGTTTCCTCTGTTTTTAGGCCTATCCAAAATTTTACCTGCTTTTAAACAACCAGAAAACCAGCCAATAACCAATATCCTTACGCAATAATAATAAAAATACCACATTTATCTCTAAATACTACGAGAACAACCTAACAGGGTTGTAGTAGGTTCATAGACACCAAATACTCGCAAGAGTAACTTATTAATGAATAATCCAACTGGTTACCCAACTGACTAAACAAATGACTGACAAATGACTAAATAAATGACTAAGTGGAGCGACTCTAAGAGTTTCAAAGAAAGACAATAATGAATAAATAAAGCTCTTGCCCACGCGAACTAATGCGGGGCTCACCAGGATTGTCAACTCGCGACTCTAAGAATGAAGATCCTCGCCTACGGCACCTGCTGTATCTGGAAGGAAAAATATAGCGAGGAGTGAGTCGCAACTCAGTGAGTAATAACGCTTAACCACAACCGTTTTAAGTGGGGACAAGTCAAAACATGCCAGTATATCTTATGCAGAAATATACATATAATTTAATTGTCACTTCCAGAATAACAGACAGAAATCAGTATTTCCAAGTACTTCTTGTAAACAGTAATCCATATAAAATCAGTAGTAAATTCAATAATCACTATATCATATCAAGTATATAGGTTAGGGAGATTTCCAAGAACAAACCATGTAATCAGTATAAATTCCTCCCTGAGGAAATCAGTAACGGTAAGCTAGTTCTACCTTCCCACTAGCAAGGACTGTAACGGTAATTCGGAGTATTCAAGGTGCACCAGGTCTAACGTACCCGTCGTTAGCTACGGGGTCTGTCAAGGCTCGTCCCAAAATATATATTTTCTATACAAAGTAAAGGGGCATTTCAAGTAACAGTTCAATATTTCACGTAGCGGTAAAACATGTCAAGTAGCGGTAAAAATCAAATCTTGTAACGGTAAAATAATTCAATTACTTATTTTAGTACATATCTTGTAAAAGGACTTGTCCCACATGCAGTTTAAACATTCAGTAACACATTTACTTCAAAATCAAGTAGAAACCATGCAGGTTATGAAAATACAAATTGCGGTAAGGTCATCACTCACAGTACAAACGCGCGTAGCTTAAGCGTATCTTCAACGGCAATCCAACACCTCGTCCAGTCAATCTATAATCACATTGTATTGGTCTCGTGTTAGTTCCCTTATTTAGGATAATTCATAACTAATTTAGAATCTCCTACCCTCGGAACTAAAGGAAAAGATAATAACTTGCTTTGCTTAGGAAGAGAACAAATCTGTTGCTTTACATACTACTGCCCTATACCCAAATGGTCCATAAGCTTAAATGATTCATGGTTGTTCTATGTTTCAATTCTATTGAAACTCACTATAATCAGGTTTTTATATCACCAACTTATTTCCATTACGGTAGTATGTAATTATTGAAAATAATTGAGTAAAGGAAGAATTTAACCAAGGCAAAAAAAATTTTGTTTACCTTCCTTCTCGTGTTTCTCTGTATTGTCTTCCTTGTAAACGTCCCTTTTGTTTTTTTTTTTTTTTTGGTTTCGGGTAAAGTGTTTCAGCAGAAGCTTAAAGCTTCTTGGTTTTCTTTCCCCTAACCCTTTTCGTCCAAATTCCTCTTGTATTTGGGCTCTGAAGAGTCCCGTTTTTGTTTGCTTGTTTCTTTCTTTTTTTTTTTTTTTTTTAATTGAGGAAATGACTCAATTGCCCTTATTTTATTTAAACAGGGTATTACAGAATACGAACCAGAAACATATCAAGAAATAATCAATGCACGTAGAAGCAGAACAGTAGTTACGTACCACAAGTTAACACAATGGTATGAAATGAAATGAGATGAAATATGATGCAAAGGGTAACATGTGCCCGTAATCCCATCTCGAAGCGGAATACTCCTGCATTCGAGGGGAATCCAATCTGATAACCAACTAGAGCGGAATACTCCTGCTCCTGGGGCGGAATACTCCTGCACCCGATATAATATAAACCAGAGGCAGAATACTCTTGCACTCTCCTGGGGCGGAATACTCATGCACCCGATATAATATTCATATCTTAATGTATGTCAAAGATTCATCTGAATAGGGTCTATCCTATAAGTATAAGGATCATGCATATACTACTGGATAGTATGATGCAGACCATGAATGATCTTCACACCGAACATCTACTTCAGGGTATTGTCTTTGAATTGGAAATATTATGACTTGTAAAAGTAAAAATAAAAGTGACATGTAGTTGGACTTTGAGCTGAGGCAGAATACCAGCAAAAAAGTTGATTACATGTGCACTTATAATGCTAAAGTAACTTCTCAAAGAGTTGAGGTGTGAAAGAGATATACATACCAATGATGGATTGTCGACAAGCTGCACTAGACCTTTAACTCTAAATTTCCATGAAGTAAAACAGCGTCAGTATGAGGATCCAGTTCTAGCTGAATACAGACAGATAGCCATAAGAATACCGGAGTAGCCATACAGGGTTATTACTGACGGTGTTCTCATGTATAAAGATAAACTTTGTGTTCCTGATGTTGCAGATTTACGTGGACAGATTATGGTAGAGGCACATTATTCCAAATACACTGTTCATCCAGGTTCGACTAAGATGTACCATGATCTTACGCAGATTTATTGGTGGGACGGAATGAAGTGTGACATAGCAGAATTTGTGGCTCAGTGTTCTAATTGCCAGCAAGTTAAAGTCGTGTCATCTTTTCAGACTTTATGCTTTCAGCAGATAGGTACGTATATATGATCAGGTTGCAAGCTTATCTCTATCATTAATAGATTATTAGTGGGTTTAGCAATGATCGACACTCATTGTAGGTTTCTATCATGGCCCTAGGTTTGGTCGTGACAAAAGTGGTATCAACGCCTTAGAGATTTAGTATTACCATTCAGTATTTGGAGGAAGACTCCTCCACTTAAAGCACAAACCCATGCAACTATTTGAATAGGAATAACCATCCCCGCACAGTCTGCTGGACTAAAGAAGATTTAGCTAAAGGCTGAATGTAGGCAGACCTAAGCTACCAACTACCTTTTCGAGTTGCCAAACAACTTCAACTCTCGAGTTCACAACTTCATACCTTTGCCGTAAACACCACTGCCTGATGGATAGTACTTCTATTACCCTTAGAAGCCTTGAAAAAACAATAATGTGCTTATCCAGCTACAATAACACGTACTCTGGCTCAACACAGGGAACATCACAAGCGGCTACCAACCGCCCAAGCTCACTAGTGCCGGACGAAGAAGAAATGGAAATGGACCGAGGATAGAAATAATTAGAGCTTCAGGAAGCTAATCTTCTTATTTGGTTGGCTACCAAATCTAGACTACTTACGAGTCAAAGTAGCCCAAGAATCGCAATTGAAGAAATAGATATTAAATGAGCTTTATGGAACAACATCCATGCCAATTGGACCTCCCAATAAGAAGAAAACTCTGACAATTTACCAGAAATCCTTTTAAAACCCAGACAAGCTCATAGGATAACATGACTTTACTAGCGTTTTGAACCAAGAGGAGATATGTAGATCGAATGTTACTTACTAATCACCTTGCACCAAAAAAACGATAACACTTTCTGATGGTGACGAATTAGGATCCCATTATCCTACCAATATTGAATTTCGAGGAGAGAGGTAAACTGACTTGACATAATAACACAAGGTGGCATAACAGGATGCCAAGCAGAAAATAGCGATACTCACTGTCAAATCTCTCATATTTAGACTAGATAAATTAATAGGGTCTCACAAATGCATGGAATAAATCATACCAGAAGCTGGCCCCTCTACTGCAACCGATTCTTAATAGAAACAATACCCAAGGAAACCATGGAAACATAATATGACAAACCATTTTCAGATTGATCGGAAGAATAAAATTTTACTCACATTTAATGGAAGAAGAAATACATGGGTCTACTACATCAGATACCTTAGCATCCTGCCAGATTGGTAGTTCATAGAACTGCCTCTGCAGCTAAGCTGAGCCATTACCCTGATAATCACCTTCTGAAGAACCACTGCCACCACGCTCTCGACCTCTACTGGATGGTGGCATTTCTTTTGTTGATTGAGATCTAAATGAAATCCCCTGCGACTGAGCAGATGCTTGATGACGAGAGAAAGAACGACTGTCTACTTGCTGGAGTAAGGGAAAACTCCTCCAAAGATGACATGCTCACAAATAATGATAACACCTTTTCGGTGAAAATGGAAGCAGGACAGATTGTTGATAGCTAAAAAGAGAAAACTGAGTCTAATCTTGATGAACTACTCGCGCACTCTGAGAATCACGCTCTACAAGCTGAGATAACTTGGAAGGTGACCTCCCAAAATAATCAGAACTTTTACCTCCAAATGAGGTACCATGGTGCCTACCAGGGCCGCGGGATTTCTTGCTCTGCTGCTCTAACTCTTCCCACTCTAACTTATAGTATGCCTTGTACCTTCGAGCAATATCAACAACAACATCAAATGAAATCCCGACCTCAATTTTTCGAGCCATCTGGGATCTCAAGGAAGGAGAAAGGTCATCAATAAATCTTTGAATCTCTCGAAAGGCTCATGGACTAGTTCTAATGCATATTCAGCCATTCTATAAAATTCAATCTCATATTCTAAAACACCAACAGGCTAAGTGACAGGCTACCCTGTCCAATCCACTCAAAATGGCAACACTTTTCATCTCGCTCGCTACTCGAAAAGAACTTTTCCACGAATCTAGAAGAAAAACCGAACCAAGTTAGCTAATAAAAGAGCGGCCCACCAATTCAAGGCTGGACCCCGAAACTGGAAAGAAGAATAATCAACACCATACCGCTCGATATAATCAAGAGCCTGAAGAATATGCTGACATCATTTTATTATTTATTTTTTAAAAAAAAATTACGAGGTTTATCTGATGCATTGCCTAAGAATATCGGAAGGTTCAACCGCGTAAAATAACGCAACCTCTTTGGGCACTCGGACCGAACCGTTACCTCGGCTGGCTAACCAGCCAGAACAATTGGTGGCGCAACACATGCTGCTTCTAGAACATAATTTACTTGGGCAACATCAGGGACTGGAACAGGGGCTCCCTAAGACCGAACATCTCTATCTGCGGCAACCTGATAAGCTGCCTAGCGAATAATAGGTTCTTGTGGTTTCTGCATCGCCAAGATTCTCATAAAAGCATCGTAGAGAGCCAAGGGAACTACAAGGCCCTGCACCCTTGCCCATCGCGAGCTCGTACAGCTGGGACCTCCGTAACTAGATCGTCAGCACGATAAAAAACTCTCGGGGCTTCGTTAGTACTAGCCCCAGGCTAGGCTGTTTCATCTTGAACTCATACTGTTTGCTGATTTGTCGCACGAGGGTTCACAATTACCACGAAGGAATTAACAAAAAATACTTTTGTATCCTAGACCGACGCATAATCAGAAAAGAAGGAAGTGAAACTTCCTAAATACCAACATAGCCTCTCGTAGATAAGTATGGACGTCTACGTACCCATCAGTGAGCCTCTACTAGACACTGTCTAGTCTGGATAGACTCTAAACTGGGCTCTGATACCAACTAACACGAATCGGATTTCGACTAGGCCGTGCGGGCACCCGACATCCTCCCCCAGACCCGTCGGGCGAACCCTTACCAATTAAATTAGGAAAATAAATATAATAATTCATAAATAAGGACAAGACTTAAATAAAAAACACAGACATACTGATATCTCTAAGCTGTACAAAAGAAATTAAAGCTGACTACCCGTCATACTAGGTTTAGGGCTATCCAGACTAGACTTCTAAGAGTACAAAAGAAGACAGATACCTCCTGAAGGGAGCAAATTGCAACTGAAATAGTACACATAAAACTGGTGGCCATCCTCAATAAAAGCTGGCTCACCCTGGCAACTAAAGTCGTCTTCGCTCCTGAACAACGTGGCGAACTCAATCCTGGAGCGAACCTGCCGAAATGAAATAGATAGACAAGAAACAAACAATAAACAAGGGTGAGTCAAAAGGACTCAATAAGTGGGGCAGACTAGCCACCTCAAAGAATAGGATAGCTAGCTAGAGAGAAAAGAAACAGATAGACCAAATTCCTCTTATTTAAATTATAAAAATAACCGGAAACACGTATGAAACCATAAACTCAACCAGGAATACGAGCCAGTAATATATCAACAAATAAGCAATGCACGTATAAGCAGAACAGTAGTTATGTACCACAAGTTTACACAATGGTATGAAATGAAATGAGATGAAATGAAATGAAATATGATGCAAAGGGTCACATGTGCCCGTAATCCCATCCCGAAGCGGAATACTCCTGCATTCGAGGGGAATCCAATGTGATAACCAACTGGAGCTGAATACTCCTTCTCCTGGGGCGGAATACTCCTGCACCCAATATAATATAAACCAGAGGCGGAACACTGTTGCACTCTCCCGGGGCGGAATACTCCTGCACCCGATATAATGTAAAGCTGAGGCGGAATACTCCTGCACTCAGTATCTGAAATAAGAGCGGAATACTCCTGCACCTAGGGCGGAATACTCCCGCACCCAATATGATATAATCCAGAGGCGGAATACTCCTGCACTCTCCTGGGGCGGAATACTCCTGCACCCAATATGATATACAATGTAATGCATAGATGATATATAATGCATATGAATGCAATGTGATGCAATAATAACCCTTCACCGACGCGAGACTATCATCGACAGCGGAGAAGTAGATGCCAACTCACAGCCAGGGTACAATGCTCAGATCCTCAATGCAATACCAACAACATGACATAACATATAATATAAAATGTAAATTCAAAGCTAAGGCGTAATGAGTACGCCTATCGGCAGCTAGACACGTAAGGAATACGTGGTAGAAAATTCATGAGGCCAGGTGCCTCCAAAGAAATGGATATAAACACTTACCTCTTCCAAAAGTTAGCATTGCTAATCAATAGCCACTCTATCCATTAGTTTCTTTGCCAAACGATCCCACTCTATTCAATAAGCAGAAAAATATATCAAATTAGGCTAAAGACTTCATTCCTCACATCTTAGGGCAATACAGGTAGGAACCTGATACCCTATTCGCATACGCAGACCAGGCCTATTTACAGGGTTTAAGGTCACATAACCAAACCCTAAATAAATTACAATTATATGTTGCCCATAACTCACTGAGTACGAATATATAATCAATTCCATTATCGAGGTCCAATTGACCCTTTAAACTATCAGTTGAACTTATCAAAACGATGCCTAATATCCCAATTTTTACCGTCAAAATATATTTAAACATACGTAATAAACTCAAATAATATATTAAGATCATTACCTGAATGTTTCAGGGTAAAAATTCTATCTTTCTCCGGCTCTTTTCTCATTTTCTGGTATTTTTTTCACTTCTGCGCGTTTTCTCTTTGCTGCTTCTGAATCATTTTTTGGTTTCTGTTTTTGTACTTAGCATATTTGCTAAGTAGCATGTATATGCCCACCGCCACATCTGATCCTTTCTTTCTCTTTCTTTCATTTTGTCTTTTTCCTTTTTCATTTTTTTTATTTTCTTTTCTTTTCTTTTTGCGATGAAAATTAAAACGAAACCCTACGATATTCGAATTCCAACTTTTGCATACCAGATATACAAAATATATATAGCATACTCGCTAAGGCGCATCTCAAATTGGGTGCCCGGAATTCAAGATGCGAATTTAAATGAAAAAAGTCAAATTATTTAACTTTTGGCATTTTAGTGGAAACTAGCCGAACAACATCGAAATTTACTTTCGAAAGTTCACAAAAGTTACAAATAATCATACGAACCTAACTGCACTTTCGGATTTCGAATCGGAGCTCATTCGCCAAAACCGAGCTCAAAAATCTCTTTTTAATATTTATCGATAATAAATCTTTGAATCTCTCGAAAGGCTCATGGACTAGTTCTAATGCATATTCAACCATTCTATAAAATTCAATCTCATATTCTAAAACACCTTTAGGCTTAGTGACAGGCTACCCTGTCCAATCCACTCAAAATGGCAACACTTTTCATCTCGCTCGCTACTGGAAAAGAACTTTTCCACGAATCTAGAAGAAAAACCGAACCAAGTTAGCTAATAAAAGAGCGGCCCACCAATTCAAGGCTGGACCCAGAAACTGGAAAGAAGAATAATCAATACCATACCGCTCGATATAATCAAGAGCCTGAAGGATATGCTGACATTATTTTATTATTTATTTTTTTAAAAAAAATTACGAGGTTTATCTGATGCATTGCCTAAGAATATAAGAAGGTTCAACCGCGTAAAATAATGCAACCTCTTTGGGCACTCGGACCGAACCATGACCTCGGCTGGCTAACCAGCCAGAACAATTGGTGGCGCAACACATGCAGCTTCTAGAACATAATTTACTTGGGCAACATCAGGGACTGGAACAGAGGCTCCCTAAGACCGAACATCTCTATCTGCGGCAACCTAATAAGCTGCCTAGCGAATAATAGGTTCTTGTGGTTGCTGCGTCGCCAAGATTCTCATAAAAGCACCGTAGAGAGCCAAGGGAACTACAAGGCCCTGCTCCCTTGCCCATCGCGAGCTCGTACAGCTGGGACCTCCGTAACTAGATCGTCAACACGATCAAAAACACTTGGGGCTTCGTTAGTGCTAGCCCCAGGCTAGGCTGCTTCGTCTTGAACTCATACTGTTTGCTGATTTGTCGCACGAGAGTTCACAATTACCACGAAGGAATTAACAAAAAATACTTTTGTATCCTAGACCGACGCACAATCAGAAAAGAAGGAAGTGAAACTTCCTAAATACCAACATAGCCTCTCGTAGATAAGTACGGACGTCTACGTACCCATCAGTGAGACTCTACTAGACACTGTCTAGTCTGGATATACTCTAAACTGGGCTCCTCAAATTCAAACATGTGGGCGCAAAATGCTGATACCAACTAACACGAATCGGATTTCGACTAGGCCGTGCGGGCACCCGACATCCTCCCCCAGACCCGTCGGGCGAACCCTTACCAATTAAATTAGGAAAATAAATATAATAATTCATAAATAAGGACAAGACTTAAATAAAAAACACAGACATACTGATATCTCTAAGCTGTACGAAAGAAATTACAGCTGACTACCCGTCATACTAGGTTTAGGGCTATCCAGACTAGAGTTCTAAGAGCACAAAAGAAGACAGATACCTCCTGAAGGGAGCAAATTGCAACTGAAATAGTACACATAAAACTGGTGGCCATCCTCAATAAAAGCTGGCTCACCCTGGCAACTAAAGTCGTCTTCGCTCCTGAACAACGTGGCGAACTCAATCCTGGAGCGAACCTGCCGAAACGAAATAGATAGACAAGAAACAAACAATAAACAAGGGTGAGTCAAAAGGACTCAATAAGTGGGGCAGACTAGCCACCTCAAAGAATAGGATAGCTAGCCAGAGAGAAAAGAAACAGATAGACCAAATTCCTCTTATTTAAATTATAAAAAGGCGGACCCAGATAATAACCGGAAACACGTATGAAACCATAAACTCAACCAGGAATACGAGCCAGTGATATATCAACAAATAAGCAATGCACGTATACGTAGAACAGTAGTTATGTACCACACGTTTACACAATGGTATGAAATGAGATGAAATGAAATATGATGCAAAGGGTCACATGTGCCCGTAATCCCATCCCGAAGCGGAATACTCCTGCATTCGAGGGGAATCCAATGTGATAACCAAATGGAGCGGAATACTCCTGCTCCTGGGGCGGAATACTCCTGCACCCACTATAATATAAACCAGAGGCGGAACACTGTTGCACTCTCCCAGGGGCGGAATACTCCTGCACCCGATATAATGTAAAGCTGAGGCGGAATACTCCTGCACTCAGTATCTGAAATAAGAGCGGAATACTCCTGCTCCTAGGGCGGAATACTCCTGCACCCAATATGATATAAACTAGAGGTGGAATGCTCCTGCACTCTCCTGGGGCGGAATACTCCTGCACCCAATATGATATACAATGGAATGCATATGAAAGACATATAATGCATATGATTGCAATGTGATGCAATAATAACCCTTCACCGGCGTGAGACTCTCATCGACAGCCGGGAAGTAGATGCCAACTCACAGCCAGGGTACAATGCTCAGATCCTCAATGCAATACCAACAACAGGACATAACATATAATATAAAATGTAAATTCAAAGCTAAGGCGTAATGAGTACGCCTATCGGCACCTACAAACGTAAGGAATACGTGGTAGAAAATCCACGAGGCCAGGTGCCTCCAAAGAAATGGATATAAACACTTACCTCCCCAAAAGTTAGCATTGCTAATCAAAAACTGCTTTATCCTTTTGTTTCATTGCCAAACGATCCCACTCTACTCATTAAGCAGAAAAATATATCAAATTAGGCTAAAGGCTTCATTCCTCACATCTTAGGGCAATCCAGGTAGGAACATGATACCCTATTCGCATATGCAATACGCAGGCCAGTGAATATCTTGGATCTCCTTGGCTTGACTTCGAGTGAATGGTGTCGATGCAATTTGGGTTGCATCATCCTCCCCTTCTTGAGAAGATTTCGTCCTCGAAATTAAGGCGTCCTCCTCCAAGGCATCATTACCTACATCAAAAGAAGTCAAGTCACTAACATTGAAAGTAGTGGATACATTATACTCACTTGGCAAATCGATCACATATGCATTGTTGTTGATCTTGGACAACACTTGGAAAGGGCCATCTCCTCTTGGTGCCAACTTCCCCTTCCTATGGTTTGGAAATCTTTCCTTGCGGAAGTGCACCCACACCTAATCTCCCTTCTTAAATTCCATCTTCTTTCTCCCTTTGTTTTTCATGATTGCTACTTTCTCATAGGTCTCTTCCAAAGTCTTCCTCGCCTTGGCATGAAGTTCGAGCAACGCCTTGGCCTGAGCTTTACCTTCAATATCAACAACCACATCCCTTGGCAAAGGGGTAAGATCAAGAGGAATCAAGGGGTTAAAACCATAAACACACTCAAATGGAGTCATGCCAATCATACGATGCAAAGTGCGGTTATATGCAAACTCCATGAGTGGTAGCTAATCAATCCAAGTCCCGGCCTTACCTTTGGTCATAGCTCTAAGAAGAGCTCCCAAGGTGCGGATTTATATGTTGTCCATAACTCACTGAGTACGAATATATAATCAATTGCATTATCGGGGTCCAATTGACCCTTTAAACTATCAGTTGAACTTATTAAAACGATGCCTAATATCCCAATTTTTACCGTCAAAATATATTTAAAAACACGTAATAAACTAAAATAATATATTAAGATCATTACCTGAATATTTCAGGGTAAAAATTCTATCTTTCTCCGGCTCTTTTCTCATTTTCTGGTATTTTTTTCATTTCTGCGCGTTTTCTCTTTTCCTGCTTCTGAATTATTTTTTGGTTTCTGTTTTGTACCTAGAATATATGCTAAGTAACATATATATGCCCACCGCCACATCTGATCCTTTCTTTCTCTTTCTTTCATTTTGTCTTTTTCCTTTTTCCTTTTTTATTTTATTTTCTTTTCTTTTTGCGATGAAAATTAAAACGAAACCCTATAATATTCGAAATAATTCCAACTTTTGAATACCAGTTATACAAAATATGTATAGCATACTCGCTAAGGCGAATCTCAAATCGGGTTCCCGCAACTCAGGATGCGAATTTGAATAAAAAAAGTCAAATTATTTAACTTTCGGCATTTTAGCGGAAACTAGCCGAACAACATCGAAATTTACTTTCGAAAGTTCACAAAAGTCACAAATAATCATACGAACCTAACGGCACTTTCGGATTTCGAATCTGAGCTCATTCGCCAAAACCGAGCTCAAAAATCTCTTTTTAATATTTATCGACAATAAAAACTGAAACCTTCTTCCGATGCCTACCAAACAAGGTCTGATTTAGCTAAAATTTTACAGATAAGTCTCAATGGACCTTACTAATATTTTAAAATTATCAGCACGCCTATCGGAGTCCTAACATCCGAAATGACTAACCGAGGTCGTTTCAGTCTGTTTGATGATAGACCTACAGCAGTGAACAATAAACTTGAGTGGTTCACCAGAATTTTTAAATTATTTAAGATCCACGACTATTTCTTGCATTTTATATACTAGCAAAATAAATTGAGCAATAATGGTTGATAAACGAAATATGTAACATTTTACCACAATGGATTGTCTAAACGAAATATCAAACACATTAGCAAATGGATTGTCAACCCTTTAATATTCAAACAAAAAAAAAATAACGGACAAGACTTAAAAGTATAAATGTTATCTATGTTCATCAAAACACACAACCACTGACAAATCAATCTTTGTACTCATCATTGTCAATAAATTCTTTGCTCAAACTCTTCAAGACACCCGCAATTTTAGAGTTGGGGTCTTCAACATCTTCTCCAACCCCTCAATTCAAGTTATCTTCCAATGCAGCATGGGATGGATCCTCCACTTCATAAAACTTTTCCTCAGCATCCTTACCATTTTCCATTTTTTACCTATCATTCACAGTGGCTTCCTCTCCAATATTGGCACTGGTGGAATCAACTTCACCATCAACTGTATTTGGATTTTCATTAAAGGCATCAACTTCACCATCAACAACAATGGTATTGGCATTGGCAATGGCACTGGTTTCACTGATACTGGCATCAACTTTAGCATCAACTACAACATTCACTTCATCAAATCTACGCTTCTTTCTTAAAATTGAAGTGGTATTTCCATTAGTACCACAATCCATTGCCTTCCTTTTCTTGTGCCTTATCAACCACGCAGACGGACGTTACAAGTATTTGCATACTGACCTCTTCCATTATTCCGCTACCAGCTTAGCAATATTAGCCAATTTTGCCTCCACTGCTTCCAGCTTATTGAGCTCATCACGCACAGAAGTACCTGCAGATCTGACACCACCACTTGAAGGATCTGCACCTTCACTAACAATTCATGTACAAGCTTCACTAATATCAACATCACCTCTTCCATCTTCTTCTCCATCTACGTCCATATCATCTTCATCAGTAAGATTTAGAACAGACTTCTTGATAGCTGTGGCCCTCTCCAATTCAGCCCTAAGGGCATCCACCGACGCATCCTCAACTTCATCTGCATAGGGCACATATAAATCCTCCCACCCCGAGATTACCTCTTGATCAATAGGGAATAAGTAAGGGCGCAAGATCTTGATATAAGTAGAGCAAATTAATACTTTTTATTACAAATTTTAAAGATATTTAATGACATGAAAATAGCACAACGTTACCTTAATTTTATCTTCTCCTTCCAAAAATGGATCGATGGATTTAAGCACCCTTTTCTGTACCATTTGAGCATCCTAAGTCACGACATAAGAGAGTCATATGTCAGTGCAGATCTCCATCCAATGACAGGAAATGCTTCATTGACCCAAGCCTAAGATGAAAAAATAAATCCGAGTACGAAAAAATTGAAATCTTAGCAATCAACTAACTGTTAGTTTATTGTAGACTTACCAAAAATGCCAAGGGGAAGCCAAAAAGAGCATATCCAGGTGCTTTTACTTTCTCACTGAAGCTTTTATAATGTCTTGCCATGTCAAGCTTGGGCTTCAAATATTCAATCGTCAATTCGAAGCAAAACCTGCCCCATGGATACTTGGAGAAGAACTCCAGATCATCAACCATACAAATCCATTCCTTCTCAACTGACTTAGAAGTATCCTTTACCATCAGTATCATGTGGAGAACCACAAAAGACACAACTTCAACTGATCCTTCTTGTTAAATCTACTAGTTTTCAACAACCTCAAAAGCCTCGACGATGTCACTTTAGCTATTCCATCACCAGAGTAATTATAAGTTAGTTCTTCATAAAATTCCTTCCCTTTCCTCACAACCTTTTTATTTTCTTTATCGCTGGGTAATACCCCACACTCCAACCCAGTCATAAAAGCAAACTCCCTAAGCCCAAAACGAGCTGGCTTCCCATCAACCAAGAACCATATCTTATGATGCTTTCTATCCTTTATTCTATGCAGAAGTAGGGAGTGGACCATCTGTTCATTAAAACTCCAAAATCGAGACAATCCAAGGAACTGCCCAAACACAAACTCCTTAAATTTCTTTTCTAGTTTCAACCTTTTCAACAACTTGTTGAATTCATAAAACTTTTTTATGCTAGATCGAACAGATATCTTCAAAGGAAAATATGGAATTTCATCAAGCCAAGTTTTAAGTCGATACCTTCGAACGTTGATTTCCTTGATGCATCGGGCCACTGATAAATGGTTCGATTCACAGTCAGGCTCCCTGGCTTCATCCCCTGCTTGATCAACTTCTTCATCACTTTCTTCTAATTCTACTTCCTCACCTTCTTATTCAGTTTCTTCTTCACCTTCTTCTTCTCCACCTTCTTTTTCATTTTCTTCTTCTTCTTCTTCACCACTTTCATCTTCTCCTGATTCATCTCCATTTCTTTCCTCACGAGTAGACTCACTTTTTCCATCATCATCACCACCTTCATCCCTGCTTTCCTTACGTTTCCCTGGTTCGTAGAGTTCACCCACATGAAAATTATCGATGTCAGCCGAAATATCTTCAGTTTGGGGTTCGACTCGGGCCTCTAAAACCACAAAATCTTTTGCAGAGTGATTTTCATCTGCAATTAGATTTTTATTACTTTCAGGAACTTCACTTTCATCCACTTTACCACTTGTAGACTGATTCTCATCTGCTCCTGCATTTTTAACACTCTCAAGACCTCCACCACTTGTGGATTGATTGTCCTCTACTTCTGGATGTTTATCAAGTTCAACAACTTCAGTTTCATCTCCTCCAGCACTTAGAGGTTGATTGTCACCTTCTGCTGAATGTTTATCAATCTCAGCAACATCAGTTTTAGGTTCTATAACGATTTCATTGTCATCTTGTTCAACTTGCTTCTTCTTTGCCTGTTGTAATTTTAATTTCATTCTTAAGCTATTTCTAGCTCATGGAGGATCTGTATTGAGTAACTTCGGCCTCACAATTACTTTATCTACACACAACCAGTCAAATCGATGTCTAAATACACTCATTTCATCTATAAAAAAAAACCTAAATTCTTCAAAAAACATCATTGACATTTCTTCATAAGCTCTAAAACTAACAAAGAAGAACCAGAAAAAATAAATTATAATGATATTAGGGTTTCTCAACTGAATAAATCGGGATTTCTCGAAATTGCTTCAACTGCTACTTCTATATTCAAAAATAGGCGAAAGCTATGCAAGATTTTGAAATTTGAGCGGTAATGACAGTAAAATAAATGGAAGAAAAGATGAAATTCTTTCTAAATTGTAAGAGAGGGAAGGAAAATTTGGTTAAAAATTGTCCAAGACCCGTTTTTGATTTTTGACCCGCTGTATGGCCCGTTTTTTATTTTGTTTATATACTTTCCTACAATATTCACTTTTATCCACAAGTTTTCTTATTTTTAATCTAGCCCCCAACCCCCACTTAACCTCATTTAACTATTTTTCCCCAAAAAAATAATTCAAAAACAATAGAGGAGATCATTTAGTTAAGTCAAGTTTTTTGGAGGTATTTTAGTTAAATCTTCTCAAGTTACTTGATGACAACTAGTGAAATATTCTTATTATATTAAGAACATGTCGTATTTAACCAAGAGAACTCCAAAGAAGAAGCATCTTCATTGCCTCCCAACATAACTTCCGAGAATCAGAGCCATCACTCCAGGAAGGTTAAAGAGCATCCAACACAAAGCTTCCTTCATTCCCTTATTTTGCCATGGCACCCCTGCTCCCTACAAGCACCCCGAGCTCTACTTTTTGATAGTGAGTTTATGCCAATTGTTCTAACATGTTACTCTTTTTGGATGTTTTTTATTTACCAACAATTAATGTGTAAATATACTCCTGGTTCGTTAAGGAAAAACAAGAATTCTATATGTGTTCTTTTGAGTTCTACTAGAGGAACTAATTTTGCATTCAATGTTACTTAGGGTAGAGTGTTTAAGATCGTGTTATCAGGGATTTATGTTTTCTTTTTCTCTTTCTCGTATATGTAACATATTGTAATTCAGCCGGCCTCTATGTAACATATTGTAATCGAAGTGTAGAAGACACATCCCTTCTAGTATTATTGTTGAGATCTGTCTTGTTAAATCTTCTAGTTTCAGGAAAATCATGTTATTTCCTGGATATTAAACTAGCTCTACTGTCTGAAACTCAATCTTAAATATGTGGTTTGGAACTTTCCTATGAAGTGCTATTTCTTTACTAGTCGCAAGAAGATTTGGCGTTGTAGGTTTGAATCTCTCTCTTCTAAAGAGTTGAACATCGTGAAGTCCACCATTTTAGTGTAGAAATTAGCAAATGGTGAGACAATGGGTGATGAACTCATAGAAAAGGTAGATATGGGTAAGAAGAGTCGTGAAGCACATTGTTTAGCCATCCATATGTGTTACTTTGCTAGAATATTTTACAATTTGTTGGTGTACGTGCTCGTGTATATTGACCCAACTTAGAAATATTGTAAAAGTTCTTAATTACTATTCCATTATGCTAAGCAAGGGATTCTTTCTATTTCTTCCCTTTCTTTGTCTTCAATTTATCGCTGTTTGCAAGTATCTTGACCTTTCTTTGTCGTCAATTTGTCGTTGTTTGTAAGTATCTTGAGTTATCCTGAACTTTACTTTTCTTATAAGGGGGTTTCTTGCCTTTGCTTCTTTTTACTTTTTCGATGTTCTATTGGTGAAACATATTGTGAAACAACTTTTCACTACAAACTTATAAGTTCTTTCAAAGTTGCTTTATCCCATTTTCATGCTCGGATCTCATCAATTAACATGCAAATTTTAATTCTTATAATCATGCTCACTCAAAGTAGGAAATGCCAATTCGAAGAAGGGCATGTAGTCGAGTTGAAAATTTCCTACATCCCACTTTAGTTAATAATGAAAGCGAACTTGGGTCTTTCATGCAAATGATGATGATGTCTACTACTAGTTTGATGCCCTTAACAAAAAGGGACCCCTTTTCGCTAGCCTATGAAACAAGTATAGAAGGGTATAGCAGAAAGACGGTAGTGTCCTTGTCGATCTGTCATCCTTTTTTACATTTACTTGTTTGCCCACTCTTCGTTCAAGGTTATCTGAACCAAGGGAGGATTTTCCAGCTTTAAGGTCATAATAGTAATACTATTACTGGAATAGGGTTTTAACGGTGACAAAGCTCCTCTTCGCTAGAAGTCTGATGGGATATCTGATTTCGTAGATCTTCTCAGTTCTTGGGCATGTGAGTTCGATTGAGCCTGACCGTTGTATCTTGGAAGTAACAGATTAGACTCCGCATTGTTCTCAACTCTCGACAGAGAGAGTATATGAAAGTTTACTTTATTTTTAGTTATCGTACACATACTCGAGAAGATTTAAGTAAAAGATCCTCCAAAAACTTGACTTAACTAAATGACCTCTTTTCTTTTTGACTTATATTTTTGGGGGAAAAATGTTAAGTGTAGTTAAATGGGGGTCGGAAGCTAGATTAAAAATAGAAAAACTTGTGGGTAAAAGTGCATATTATAGAAAAGTATATAAACATAACTGAACCGGG
This sequence comes from Petunia axillaris subsp. axillaris, assembly GCA_029990575.1. NCBI lineage: Eukaryota > Viridiplantae > Streptophyta > Magnoliopsida > Solanales > Solanaceae > Petunia > Petunia axillaris. Next base: position 140,648,246 of record JARKNS010000004.1, read on the forward strand.
TCATTTTAGCGAGTCAAGAAAATAAAAATGGGTAATCAGAAAAGGGTTATTCTTTGCTCGCACCTCTTCCAATTTTTCGAACTGATTTCATGTCCCTTCATAAATTCTCCTAAACGATTTTGTCTCTCATCCAGCTATTTAACAATTTTTTCGAAGATTTGAAGTAGCAGTTGAAGAATTTCCAGAAATCTCAATTTCTTCAGGTGAGCAACCTTAATATCGTTGCATTTTTTTTTCTGGTTCTCATACAAGTCTTAGAACTTATAAAGAAACGTCAATTGTATTTTTTGAAAATTTTGATTTTTTGTTTATTGTTCTTTCTAATTTTTCTCTTTTTTATTTTATATTGATGTTTACTTTGTGTTGATTACTTCTATATATAGATAAAATAATGGCAGGGCTGAATCAAATCAATACGGATGCTCAAAGCGGTAAATCTAAAAAGAAAGAGGCTAGTAAGCAATCTGAAGAAAATGACAGTGTTAGACAATTCTGAAACTGATGTTGCTGAATTGGATAAACATTCAACAGAAGGTGACGAACAACCTCCAAGTGGTGGAGGAGATAAAACTGAAGTTGCTGAGCTTGATAAACATCCAAAAGCAGATGACAATCAACCCACAAGTGGTAGAGTTTCATGAAAATGCTAATAATCAAGCAGCAGATGACAATCAATCTCCACTCGTTGAAACTGGTTTAATGGATACTGAAGTTGGTGTAAAAGCACCCCAAATTCAAAAGACCGTAAAGGATCACTCTGCATAAGATATTGTGGTTGAAAAGGCCCAAGTGGAACCCCAAACTGAGGATCTTTTGGCTGAAATCGAAGCTTTTCAAGTGGATGAACTCTCCGATACAGGGAAAGGTAAGGAAAGCATGGATGATAGTGGTGGTGATGATGGACAAAGTTCTGCTGCTCGTGATGAAGGACATAGAGAGAAATCAGGAGAATATGAAAGTGGTGAAGAAGAAGAAGAAGAAGAAGAAGAAGAAGAAGAAGAAGAAGAAGAGAAGAAGAAGAAGAAGAAGAAGAAGAAGAAGTTGATGAAGAAACTGATCAAGAAGGGGATGAAGCCAGGGAGCCTGAGTGTGAGTTGGACCGTTTTTCAGTTCCTCGATGCATCAAGGAAATCAACGTTCAAAGGTATCGACTTAAAACTTGGCTTGATGGAATTCTATCATTCCTGGTGAAGACATCTGTTCGATCTAGCATTAAAATATTATATTTATTTAAAAAGTTGTTGAAAACCTTAAAATTAGAAAAGAAATTTAAAGAGACTGTATTTGGGAAGTTCCTTGAAATGTCCCAATTTTGGCAATTCAATGGACAGATGGTCCACTCCCTGCTTCTTCATAGAATTAAGGATAAAAAGGGTCAGGAGGTTTGGTTCTTGGTTGATTGGAAGCCAGCTTGTTTTGGGCTTAGGGAGTTCGCTCTAATGACTGTTTTGGAACGTGGGGTAAAACCCAGCAAAGCAAAGAAAAATATTGTGAAGAAAAGCGAGGAATTTTATGAAAAAGTAACTTGGAAACCATCCACTGAGGCAAATGTTAAAGTGACATCGTCGAGGCTGTGGAGGGTGTTGAAAACTAGCAGAAGATTTGACAAAAAGGAAAAGTTGAAGATATTCCTTTTGTGGTTTCTCCACACGATGTTGAGGGCAAAGGATACTTCAAAGTCCGTTGAGAAGGAATGTGTTTGTATGGTTGATGATATGGAGTTCTTCTCCAAGTATCCATGGGGCAGATTGTGCTTCGAGCTGACGATTGAATATTTGAAGCCCAAGCTTGACATGGTGAAGCATTATTAAACCTTTAGTGAGAAAAGAAAACCACCTTGATATGCTCTTTTGGCTTCCCTTGAGCATTTTTGGTAACTATAATAAACCAATAGTTAGTTGATTGTGAATTTTTCATTTTTCGTTTTTCTATTAAATCTTTTATCTTGGCCATTAGAAGAAGAGCTACATTGACAGATCAGTCTCCTATGCCTGCCCTCGGATGCTCAAATGGTACAGTAAAAGGGTGCCTAAATCGTTCGATCCATTTGTGGATGGAGAAAATAAAATTAAGGTAACGTTGCGCTATTTTCATGTCATTTAATATTTTTATTCAAACTGCAATAAACTAATTTTCTCGACTTCTATCCAGATCATGTGCCTTTACTTATTCCCTACTGATCAAGAAGTGAGATCGGGGTGGGAGGATTTATATGTGTCCTATGCAGATGAAGTTGAGGATGGGTCGGTGGATTCCCTTACGGCTGAACTTATGGGAGCCACAACAATCAAGAAGACTTCTCTTAATCGTGATGGTAAAGTTGATATGGATGTAGATGGTGAAGAAGATGCAAGAGGCGATGAAGATATTGGTGGAGATCATATAGGAATTTTTGTGAAGGTGTTTCAAGTGGTGGTGTCAGTGCTGCAAGTCCTTTTTTGCATATTGTGCTCGCTAGGCTGACAACAATGGAGGACAAATTAGTTGATTTTGCTAAGATGCTTGCGGAACAACCGAAGAGGACAGTATGCAAATGCTTGTACCGTCCTTCTATGTGGTTGATGAGGCATAGGAAGAGGAAGGAAATGGACCGTGGTACCGCTGCAAAGACCACAACAATTCTGAGAAAGAAGCGTATATTTGATGAATTCGTTGCTACTGTCAGTGCCACTAGTGTCAGTAACACCAGTGTCAGTGCCACCAATGCCAATGCAGTTGATGCCAATGCCACCAATGCTAATGTAGTTGATGCCAATGCAGTTGATGCCAAGGTAGTTGATGCCGATGTCATTGGCAATGCCAATGCAGCTGATGCAAATGCTAATGCAGTTGATGCCACCAATGTGAGTGATAATGAACTGCTGATGAAAAATGGTGAGGATGCTGAGGAACAGCTTTATGAAGCGGAGGATGCATCACATGTCGAATTGGAATCGAATTTGAATGGAGAAGTTGGTCAAGATCCCGAAGAAATTATGTCGGGTGTATTGGAGAGTCATGACAAAGAGTTTATTAAAGAAAATGAGAACAAATATTGATTTGTCAATCTTTAAAAGATTGTTGTAATATTTTTATTGTAATCTTGTTTGAGTGTTAAACAATTGTAGTTGAGTGTTATTTTTTAAATCTTGTTTGAGTGTTAGACAATTGTAGTTGATGATTATTTTTTTAATCTTGTTTGAGTGTTAAAGAGTTGGCAATGCATTTTGCTACTGTTTAAAATAAGCTTGCACATGAATGATCGTTGATAAGTAAATAATTTATTAAATTGTGAACTAGCTGTTGATTGCATACTTTAATAGGTCGATTATCGATATGTTAATAAATATTTGTAGTGGTAATTTTATTTTTTTGAACAGTTAGGAATAAAACTATAAACTACTTTACATGGTCGACACTAGACAGTTGCTGGATTTATAATTATATCGAAAATATTGTGTTGGTATAAGTTAGAAACTTTTCGAGCATAGACCAAATGTGCATAAACTAAAGATAAGTTTGTAACGCACTGCCCAAAGCAAGTTTGTCAAGTCAGAGCTGTTGTTCTTTTTTCTTTTTTAAATAAAAGACTTGATTAAAGGTATCTATTTGATTTGTAATCATTAATTAAGAAGTGACCCTTGCATTTAATTTTTGTCTCTTCACTAACCTTTGCAACTCTTCAAGGTTATTTCTATATAAACCCTTCAACATTGTGTGCTTTTTCCACTCTATTTTCAATACAAATTTTTCTGCATTTAAACTATCAAAGAAGTTTCCAAAATGGCCAGACCATCCAAGAAGCATGATATCTACTGGGAATTAGCTATTCTGCAAACAGAAATTGCAGAATTGTGGGAGTATTTGAAGAGGCTTGAAGACAGAATATGGGCAGAGGTGCATGAGAGGGAGAATCAGGTCAGAGCGATCAATGCAAGACTTGATGCAATTAATGCACCACCAGCGCCAGAGGCAAACGTCATAGAGGAAGACACAAGTCCACCAGGTTCACATAATGTTGAAGAATCCCTACCAAATTCACTAAATGCACCAGGTTCACCAAATGCACCAGCTTCACCAGATGGACCCCTGGATATGGTTGAAGAATCCCCACCAAATTCACCCAATGAACCGAACTAGTCATTTGTTATTTGTTGTTTATGTTTTAGTGGTCTTTTTTTTGTTGTTTATGTTTGAATGGTCTGATTTTTGTTGTTTATATGTTTTAATGGTTCAGACCTTTTAATCATGTAATGTTGCTTCAGTTGGTAATATTAGTTTCAATTGTGTTTTGATTAACCACCGCTGCGGTATATTGATATTGTTCATCTCCGTGTTAAAGTTTAATTCTGTTGTAATTTTAATTGTCTACCAAGTATAGTCTATTAGATAAATTGTGGAAACACAGGAAAAGTTATGATAGTTAACAATAATCAAACCAATAAAATAATAAAATTACTAAAGAAAATTTCTATCACATTAACAAAATTAACTAGACCGACCAAATTCATTTAGGCATTTACAGACTAAACTAATTGAAAGATACGCATCAACCTCAATTTGTCTATTATACACTTATTGCAAAAGCTGCGCGTTGAAGTTTTACCATTCAGGATATTATCACGCGCGTGTTTGGAATTTAGGGATTGTGATGTTTGGTGTTTAGGGTCTAGGATCCATATGCTTGGGGTTTGGGGTTTAGGCTCTAGGATATAAGTAGATTATTTTGGCTTGTGGGTATATTATCAATGATCCGAAATTACACTGTGTTTGATTGTCAACATTGCTCATGCTGATAATATACGCTCATGATTTTGCTTAAAATAATATAAAAACCCTATGCTAAACACTAGTATGGGATAATTTAGTAATCTACGGACTAGGAAACCACTCACATGACAATTTTGTTGCATAATGTATCTTCATGATGGTCAATAGCATTGATAAGGAGTGGCATTGGATAACAAATATAACATAATGTATACTAATGTTAAGGTTCTGAGAAAGCAAGACATCTTTCTCTAAGCATGAAAGAAGATCACATTGCTTGGGAAGAAGATCATAATGTGAAAAGCAAATCTTCTTCCCAAAGAATGTGATATTCTTCCATGCTTAGAGAAAGATGTCTTGCTTTCTCAGAACCTTAGCATACATTATCTTATATTTGTTATCCAATACCACTCCTTATCAATGCTATTGACCATCATTAAGATACATTATGCAACAAAATTGTCATGTGAGTGGTTTTCTAGTCCGTAGATTACTAAATTACCCATACTAGTGTTTAACATAGGGTTTTTATATTGTTTTAAGCAAAATCATGAGCGTATATTATCAACCTGATCAATGTTGACAATCAAACACAGTGTAATTTCGGATCGTTGATAATATACCCACAAGTCAAAATGATCTACTATACCCTAAAGCCCAAACCCTAAACCCCAAGGGCGTTGACCCTAGACCCTAAACCCCAAACATCACAATTCCCAAATGCCAAACGGGCGTGTGATAATATCCTGAATGATAAAACTTCAACGCTCAGCTTTTCAATAAGTGTATAATCGACCAAATTAAGGTTGATGCGTATCTTTCAATTAGTTTAGTCTGTAAATGCCTAAATGATCTACCTTAACCCTAGAGCCCAAACTACAATCCGGATGAATCTGATGTTATAATTATTTAATTAAAAAATGTATTTTCTCAGTCATATTAAATCAAGTTTAGCAGTGATGATTGTCAATCCTAAATACCTGAGTATCAACTTCTATAGAAATCACAATAATTTTAGAAAGTGTACCGTACTATGTTATGGCACACTGAATATTTGTTTTGGTTGTTTGTATACTTGACGTGAGTTATCAGTTTATACACGGAAATGTCTATCTCAGTACAAATATTTTAAAAACTACCCACCCTTTTCCATGATTTTATGTTAGTTGTTCATAAACTTGAATTGGTTTATTATCAAGTTCATCAGATCAATTTTATAAATTTTTCCTGGTCTCCATGTTAAGTCATTTATCAACTTCACTTGGTCGATTATTATGTTAAACAGATCCAGTCATCTACTTCGATGAAAACAAAGCAGAAACAAGAATTAATTCAATAGCAACACCAAAATTAGTATGCCGGTAGCAAAATTTCCTAATTCCATTCATATTTAATTACATATTAAAGAGCTTTCTTTAATCAGAAGCCTCTTTACAAAATAACAAAAAATAAAATGCATATATACTCAAACTAACTTAAAACATTGAACATACTTAAACTAACTTAAAACCTTGAACATACTTAAACTAACTTAAAACCTTGAACATACTTAAAAAAAAAACATACAAATTAAGGAGAATTTGGAGGGGGGGAGGTGATGAGGTCGTCGGGGTTAATACCGACGCGGCGATCCATTGCACGAAGAATACGTGCAATGTACCGAATGTTCATTTCTTGGCGCTGCCTGTCCTCATTAATTCTTCGTATGAGGATGTCTAGGGCTTGACGGATTAGAAGTGCATCTTGGGAGGTTGGGTTCGACATCGTTGTGCAGAAAAAAGCTTTACAAAATGTTGAGATTTTATAGTTGGAATTATGTAGAAGAAAGTGTAAACAATGGTCCTATTTATAGAAGAAGAAGAAGGTGAAATGGATAGGGGGAGGGGGTCTAACAGTCATGATTAAACCCATTTCCTGGTGAGAGTTTTTCCATTCCATTAAATCCGACAAAACATGACAAGCTTAGGCAGTGCACTCCTTTAAACATGACATGTTTCTCAGTCACCAATTATCTACCTATCAATATACTTAGCTTACTCATTAAGTTTGTTGCCTATTAATATAATACAACTAGTTATTATTATTTGAATATGTATTTGTCTTTAGTCTATGCGATTTTAGTATATGATCGAATAGCCAACTTGAACAACAAACATTCAATTTAGTTTAAATCCAACATTTATTTAGTGAAGACCATGTATAGTAGTTTACGCAGTATTTTATTCCTAGTCCAGAAAAAGTTTTCAACTACAGATATGAATAAAACCCATTAAAAGTATAGTGTCAACCACCACATGATCGATTGTAAACTACGCATACATGGCCAACAAATACCAATTTCTAGCGCATCAAGAGTTTATTATCAACTTTGCTATGTATATGAACAATAAGACAGTAGATAAAGATAAATTGGAAGATCGTCAAATACTGTTTACTTCGCCTAAAAAGAAGAACTTATAACAAACTTAATAATAGGAACACCAAAATTAATACGCCGACAAAATATCACCCATTTCCATTGATAATATTTTTAATAAATACATTAATTAAACAAAGAGCTCTCTTCACTCATCATAAAAAGGTCTTCTTGTTCATGGCATCATATGCACACGAAAATAAACACCATATTCAGGATGTCGGCACATTATTTGGAAGTGGAGATCTTGGCCTTAAGTGATATGACGATCATTAATAAACTGTAACCAACCTCGCTGAAGTGATTTGCACCTCGGTGTCACACGGAGTTCCATGAAATACCTGACGTCACGACTGTAGATAACAGCTTGCGTCGTATGGTCGGGTAAAAGATTTGCTATGTCCGATGAAAATAGCTATAATCAAAGAGTACAGCGTTTAATGTGTTAAAAATCAAATAACTAAGGTAAACAAATCTAAATACTAAAGAACGAGGTACGAAACTTACTAGGTCATCATTTATACATGAATATCTGTTTACAGTTAGAGTGAAGCATATACGGTTCCTTGTAAGGATGTAGCATCCATCCGGCCAGACATAGTTGTTACTTGCATCCCCTGTATCTTCTGACATGTTTTAAGAGGCTTGGGAGAAGATCAAGGAGGTGTAAAAAGTAGATAAATTAACTTCTTGATGGGTTTTGAAAAAATTAGGAAATGATGGCCCTATTTATAATCTATAGGGGAAGAAGGTCAAAAGACAGGAGTTACTGGAGCCATTGTATCCAATGAGATCGTTCATACTTTGGGCAGTGCACTCTTTAAAGAACCAGGCCCACGTTTCAACTGACCGATTATAAACCACACAATCCACTAGCATGCTAATTGTTGGAAATGATGTCTTCAGTCTATGCTGAGTTGGTCTATGTTCAAAAATTCTACAACCAATATTAATTACTACAAATATCAATAAAGCTAGTTAAGATTTTTTGTCAACTTGTGACACGACCCGGAATCCGATTGGGCCGTGCGGGCACCCGACATCCTTCCCTAGACCCGTCGGGCGAACCCTTACCAATTAAATTAGAAAAATAAATATAACAATTCATAAATAAGGATAAGACTTTAAAAAAAAAATACAGACATACTGATATCTCTAAGCTGTACAAAAGAAATTACAGCTGACTACCCTACATACTAGGTTTAGGGCTATCCAGACTAAACATCTAAGAGTACAGAGGAAGACAAATACCTCCTGAAGGGAGCAATATGCAACTGAAATAATAAACATAAAACTGGTGGCCATCCGGAATAAAAGCTGGCTCACCCTGACAGCTGGAGTCGTCTTCGCTCCTTCACAACGTGGCGAATTCAATCCTGGAGCGAACATGCCGAACCAAATAGATAGACAAAAAACAAAGAACAAACAAGGGTGAGTCAAAAGGACTCAATAAGTGGGGCAGACTAGCCACCTCAAAGAATAGGATAGCTAGCCAGGGAGAAGAAACAGATAAACAAAATTCCTCTTATTTAAATTTTAAAAAGGCAGAGCCATATAATAACTAGGAACACGTATGGAATGACAAACTCATCAACAATCAGAAATAGATCCTGTTGCGGCGTGCAACCCGATCCATATATTTATACCGTTGCAGCGTGCGACCCGATCCCCGCAACCCAGAATACGAGCCAGAAATATATAGGGAAATACGCAATGCACGTAGAAGCAGAACAACAGTTATGTACCACAAGTCTACACGATGGTATGAAATGAAATGAAATAAAATGAGATGAAATGAAATATGATGCAAAGGGTCACATGTGCCAAATGAATGGAGCGGAATCCTCGTACTCCAGGGCGGAATCCTCCTACCCTCAATATTATGCAATGGAGCAGAATCCTCCTGCTACGAGGGCGGAATCCTCCTACCCTCAATATGATGCAATGGAGCGGAATCCTCCTGCTCCGAGGGCGGAATCCTCCTACCCTCAATATGATGCAATGGAGCGGAATCCTCCTGCTCCGAGGGCGGAATCCTCCTACCCTCAATATGATATAATGGAGCGGAATCCTCCTGTTCCTGGGGCGGAATACTCCTGCACCCAATATGATATGCAATGTAATGCATATGAATGACATATAATGCATATGAATGCACTGTGATGTGATAATAACCCTTCACCGGCGCGGGACTCTCATTGACAGCCGGGAAGTAGATGCCAACTTACAGCCAGGATACAATGCTCAGATCCTCAATGCAATACCAGCAATAGGACATAACATATAATATACAATGTAAATCTAAAGCTAAGGCGTAATGAGTATGCCTATCGGCAGCTACACACGTAAGGAATATGTGGTAGAAAATCCACGAGGCCAGGTGCCTCCAAAGAAATGGATATAAACACTTACCTCTTCCAAAAGTTAGCTCTGCTAATCAATAACCGCTTTATCCTTTAGTTTCATTGCCAAACGATCCCACTCTATTCAATAAGCAGAAAAATATATCAAATTAGGATAAAGGCTTCATTCCTCACATCTTAGGGTAATCCAGGTAGGAACCTGATACCTTATTTGCATACGCAATACGCAGGCCAGGCCTATATACAGGGTTTAAGGTCACATAGCCAAACCCCAAAATAATTTACATTTATATGTTGCCCATAACTCACTGAGTACGAATATATAATCAATTTCATTATCAGGGTCCATTTGACCCTTCAAACTATTAATTGAACTTGTTAAAACGATGTCTAATATTCCAAGTTTTACCGTTAAAATATATTTAAACACACGTAATAAACTCAAATAATATATTAGGATCATTACCTGAATGTTTCAGGGTGAAAATTCTACTTTTTTCCGGCCATTTTTCTTATTTTCTGGCATTTTTCACTGCGTATTTTCTGTTTCGCGTCTCTATTTCTCGTTCCTGAATGTTTCACTCTGTAAAATGTCAAGGGATATATCCCTATCAGCCACCGCCCATGGTACTTTCATTTTCTTTCTTTCTTTGTAATTTTTGTCTTTTTCTCTTTTTTTTTGGTTTTCTTTTCTTTTATTTTATTTTATTTTCTTAACGAAAATTAAAATAGTACCCTACGATATTTGAAATAATTTCAACTTTTGCATACGAGTTATACAAAATATATGTAGCATATTCGCGAAGGCGGATCTCAAATTGGACTCCCGAAACTCAAGATGCGAATTTAAATGAAAAAGGTCAAATTATTTAATTTTCGGCATTTTAGCGGAAACTAGCCGAACAACATCGAAATTCACTTTCGAAAGTTTAAAAAGGTCATAAATAATCATACGAACCCAACGGCGCTTTCGGATTTCGAATCGGAGCTCATTCGGCAAAACCGAGCTCGAAAATCTCTTTTTAATATTTATCGCCAATAAAAACTGAAACCTTCTTCCGACGCCTACCAAACGAGGTCTGATTTAGCTCAAATTTTACAGACAGGTCCTAATGGACATTACGAATATTTTAAAATTATCGACACGCCAATCGGAGTCCTAACTTCCGAAACGACTGACCGAGGTCGTTTCAACTTGTTAAAATCGAGAGTTAAGAACCTCAAGTGCAACAAAAAGGGGTCTATTATCAACATATCTAATTCTAATAAGAAACAAGACTAAACACTGGTATATAGGAAGCAAAGATACATAACTTATTCAGTTCACAAGTTATTATAAATGTTCAGAAAAATAAAATTATTACACTCATTAGGGAAAAAGCAATAAATAATAAATCACCATCTATTTTGAGCCAGAGGGCAAGGTGTTTTTTTATGGCCGGATCGCTTATAATTTGAACATTTATTCCTTCTCTTTTGGACGTAAATGATACACCGATGGATGGAATGTGTTGAACTCTTTTCCTGTCCCTTTTGATAAATGTCTTACATATACAGGTTCTTTTATCTCCCGCGAAGGCACCAGGAAGGTGGCTCGTAGCGTTCTCATCATTCTTGTACACGAGTGATTTGTCAATACCATCTCCAATAATATTGCTGGACTCAACCATTTGATCATCAGTTGCTATGGGAGAGGTTGCAACAGCATTTGAAGCTGCGGCAGACCTCTTGACCCGCGAAATAAAAAGAATAGGCCTACTACTATTACCATCTCAATCTAGGAGGTATATGCACAGATCACTGTCATTCCTAATGAATGAACGAGCTATTTTCCCCCTAGCAGGCGCAGCTCTAAGGATATAACTAATGGATACATCGTCCCGTTCACAAGTTAATTGTCCGCGTTCAATGACGATGTTAATCAACTCGTCAAATGTACCCTCCAATTTCAATGCAATAGTACTGTTGAAATAGAATTGGAACACCAAGACCAGCACTTAGGCGTCTCTACCCATTGCCCATTGTAATCAACACCCACTACTGCATAGCACCCCATAACAGCTCTATTTACTGATATATGAACAAGTCAATAATATACTGAAACAGGTCGATGAACAAAAATAAAGTTCTAATGGAATTAAAGCACAGTTGTTCTAATGGAATAAAAACACTGGCGGATATGATAAAGCAGCTAACCAGCTCAATAAAATACTTCGTATAGTACGATGAAGTTGATATCAACTCAATTCGAAGTAATTTCACCCACCATGATAGAAGGATTAGAACCTTTCAAAATTGAAATTTTAAAAGTTTCCCACAACCATAAATCAAGAAATGAGAGCAAACTGAAGATGTGAATTGGATTCCTGATAGCTATGGAACAAAATGGTTGCATTTGGGTCCTGGAACGAGGTTCACCTGAAGAAGAGGACAATGAAGGCGGTTGGAACGAGGGGGGGATGGGGCGGCAAATTTTGGGAGGGGGAGGAAAATTTCCTTTTTGGATAATGGGCCAAAGTGTAATATTTAGAACTTGGGGGATTTGGGATGTGTAGACATTTTTTGATGTAATTAAATCCTACCTGATTAAAAAAGAGGAGGTTATCTAGTCAATTTTTAAAATTTGAAGGTTATTTTTTTAATTAAAGACTTGAAAGAGGTCATGTAGCAAAAAAACCCCGCATACCCGGGCAATCACTAGCTACACCCAATAGGATTTTGATTGATTATATTCATAAGAAGTCCTCCGGTTAGAAAATCTAACTAGTTGTTGAAGGGGCTGGATACTTTCTATCTAAGGAACTCACAAAAAGTCACTGCAAATCCATTTGCAACTCCTTTGGAGATATTACCTGAATGGCACTTCTTTCCATTGTTTCGTGTATTTAATATAGTAAACTCATTCTTGAAGTCTACAATGTATTTCAAGTTCTCTAAAGTGGGGCTCAAAAAAGGGAGGTCATTTTAGGGTCAAATGGACGTTTGCTACAAGATATTAATTATTCCATTTCAAGTCGGTCGAGTAGCCATTAGATAGTACTAAGATATTAATTTCTCTACTCTCTCTGTTCCATCTTATATGGCATGGTGAGTTTAAACCTAGGGGGTCAATTTTTGGCATGAATTAATATATAACTTCAATCTTTGAAAATAAAATTTACGATGTTGAGAAACTAAATGGATGTACTATAAGTCACAAATAGGCATTCTTTCAAATATTTAAATATCATTTGACAAAACGTTGCTAAACAAAATTATATTTAACTCCAAATTATAATAGTGCCATATAAAATAGAACAGATGAAGTCATAAGTAATATTTGAACTAATGCCTATTTGTGATGTAGTGGTCTCCTTGATCGGGTACGTAAGGTCGTCCCAGGGTTTTATAAAGATGTTGGATAACTCTACATATCTATATATATTTATTAAAAGGCATGTAGTAGCCATTAATAATTAGCCAAGTGGCATGTCAAGAAAAAGCCATGTATTATTTTTTAGAACAAAGTGGTTAAATTAGGTTATTTAGTTAGTAACTGATATCTACAACAAATTAAAAAATAAAAAGTTAGAAATAAAAAGATAAAAACTGACAAGAACTGATATCATAAGGAGAGTGGGAAACGTGGAAGTTACAAGTAAAAGATAAACCCATCTCAAACACACGTTCACTTCAAATATGCATATTCTTATAACCACACTTGATTCAAATATAAGAACTATTAAAAAAAGAAAGGATAAGAACAAAGGTAAATACTCAAAAACTATCCATTATATACGGTTAATTGAGTAGTGGGATGAATTAGTTTTTAGTAGGACTCTAACTTCTCTTATTGTTTTTAGAAACGTCAGATTCTTCTCCACATAATAGAACAACACAATAACTTCCTTTTCTCAGATTTTCTTCAATTAACAATATAAGAAGAGGAGGCACATAGTATATTTCATTATGCTGGTAAGAATTTTAGTCTCAATTGATAATAATTCACTAACTTACGTTTTCAGTGTCTTTCTTTGTATAGGACATATCAAATGTGCTTCGTAGATCTGATGGGATAGTTATAACACTGCATTTTCTACAAGCTTCACTTGTGACTAAATTAAGGTGAAGTCTGAAGAAAAGCTTCCATGCCTTATGGTCTAGAGCAAACAATGCGAAGTGGATGACGAAAGATATATATAGACTCAGTTGACACCGTAAGAAGGTCATAGTAGAATTGAAAAATATTCACATTTTTAAATATGCGTATGTTTTATTAATTAATAAATATATGAATTTGCAGCTAAAGAAGAATGTTTCACTGCTGTAAATTGTCTAATCTGTACAGAAATAAATTTTGAGTAATTCAATGGACAAATAAATGTGAGTATTTTTCATTTTTGTTATATCCTTCACAAGATTATATGACTTTTAGTTTATTAGTTATGTCCACAAAAGCATCGGCTCTTTGAGTTGACGGTGAAATGTGTGTGTTTATCGACTAAAAATCACATAGTTGTCCTTTTGCAATTTTCAATTGTTTGACATGGAAATTATATTAACTAACTGATTTGAGGGATTTAATGTCTTTGAACTAATATAGAATTAAAAAATGGGTTGTTACCGTATTTGCAGGGGAATATCAAGCTGCACAGAAAATGAAGAAGGGAGAGAGTTTTATTGGCAGAGAAGCCACAATGTAAGTTAGGCCCTCAATTAAAAGTGAAAGTTACTATTCTTTCTTGTGATCGATAAATAAACTTTTTCCAGATGTATTTGGAGAAAGCGGGTGGCAAGTAGAGGGGAAACTGGTGTCCTACCGAATACCAACGTACAAATAAGTCTTGAATTGGTTTCTTGGAAGACCGTCTTTGAAGTAACTAGAAAGTTTATGTAGATATTGCAGTAAGAATCATTGTCATTTTCGACTTCACCATTTGCGTGGGAGATTGACACTCTTATTCACGGAATGAAGATAATTTCATGTATTGCTGTAAGTTTCTTAACTGTTTAGTCTCTTTGAAATTGTGTTTGTGCAGAATAGAGTAATGTATGATACAACTAGCTGAAAGATTAAAATGTGTTCTTCAGAAAAGATGATTTATTTAAGTTTTTAACACCCTGATGTTTAAATTTTTCCAAATGGAAGTGATATTTTTGATTTCAAGCCTCTCTTTTCTTTTCTTTTGGTATCTTTCCCAAAAAATAATACACCCTATTAAATGATTTATCATTGTACGAACTGCCATTTTATCTATATTCAAATATTTTCAACATCTACATATTTTATAATATAAAATTTATATTTGTACAATAGTTTAAAAATTACTGGAGATAGTGATTTAGAACCCATGTTTTTAAACAAATCACGTTTTTCATGATGAGATCTTCCTAAACTATGAGTGATGTAGTTGTTTTAAGGTTATTCTTTTGGAATCTCTTATATATTGTACCATTCTCTTTGATTATTTATCTTTAAATATATTTAGCAAATTCGCATGGCGTTCGATTACCTTTTACTTTAACAAAGCTTACTTGGCAACACAATCGACCCTTCTTCTCTAGCCGTTTGGTTTGCATTTAGAGTAAATTTATTCTTGAGTTTTTTTGCATCTGTTTGTTGACTAATGACAATGTAATCTACTAATTTATCTATTATTAAAGGGATTAGTCTCCTTCGATTTAAGGCATGTGGCGTGTTAGTATTATCTCTTTGGGTATTTCATACCTATTGCTATGCCATTTTCAAATTTGCAATTTGACCGATAAGCAACTCGCTTCGAAAGATGAAGATGATTCCATTATACTTTATTTGGAGAATTTGATGTTGAAGAATTTAAATTTGAAGAATACTGGTAAGTGATGTATATCTGATTGAACACAGCTTTTCCATTCATGTAGAAGAGAATCTTGACAAACAACAAATAAGTCTGACTAAAAACTCTAAGAACCAAACAAGTTGTATATTTTTCTATCTATTCTTTTTACTATTATCGGCTATATTGTGTTTTTCCAATTGATGGCATTTCTTCTAATACAGACATGATGACTTATTCTATCAAGAAACTTTTGGAATCTACAATACAGAATTGTGACAACTTTCAAGTTAATAAATATGAGAGTTGGGAAGATCCTAGACAACTAGATTGGAAAGAATGCACGAAAAGTACTTGAGCTTATTAGGCGTTGATAAGATTTCGCATAGCGAGTAATATCTAACCCTCTTCTATGCTATAATTTCTCCTGCATTTGTTATTCTAAGTCTAACTTGCCGTATAGTTTAAGGATCTTAGATATATTTTTGTTGATAAACCCCTATCAGATTGGACTTTGACGATGATCTTTGCTCTACACGAGTACAAAATTTAGTTATCTTTATTAGATGCAACAGATTGGAGTTAAGTTTGTTAGGTAATAATTATTCTTTGCTTTATGTGTGAATTTTGGCTAAAGTCAAATGATATTTGGTTTATTAACTATGATTGAATTAAGGATATTGAAATTTATTATGCATAGACTTCTATATTATAAGGATTATGGTTTACATTTGAGTAAAGCTGACTGTTTGTTACTATTTGTCTATGGTTCCACTGAATATGTAGCTAAGAGCTTCTTTTGTAGGTCATTTTTGGTGTTGCGTTACATATCCCTCATTTCTTTTTAATGGTTCACAACATTGTGATTTGTGAATGTAGTGGAATAAATGTAGAGTAAGGCGTGCCATCAAGAAGAAAAGTGGGATATTAAAGATTTCAAAGCAAGAGAAGCCAACAGCAAACAACACCTTTAAAATTTTCCAAGCTAATGGACAGGGTTCAATAGATTTTTTTTTTTTTTAAATTATGGTTTGTGTCTTATTTCTGCCATGTTGAGAATCTAAAAATTCGAGTGCGTGTACTTTTCAAGTATAAAGAGGTTGCTCCAAGAATGGAATTGCACATTGTTTACAAATTGTACTCAAATTTATAATATCGGTGAGAAATAAAAGTAGGAAATGATATGTTTGGTCATGCCAAATAATCATATGTCTTTCTATTTTGGCAGCCACGAAATATCTGACAGAGGCAAAGTGGATGGAAGTTTTTCAAATAATATTATATTAATGGAGTAAATGGAGTAGGAATTATTTGTAAAGCAAACCTACTGAAATAGAGTGCTAAGAACAAAGATCATTAGATCATTCTCATTTTTAGTGAATTCATTATTCAAAGGTAATATGATATTGTATTCTTTATTTTCATATAACTGGCATGCTTGCCTTCCAATTGTTGTAATGCAAAAAGAAAAAAAAAAACAAGAAACTACTTTGAGATTTTATCAAGTCTTTGTTTTTGTACCAGAATTTGGTTCTTTAATAATTTGGGTTTTGGTTCACTGTTTAGTTCATGGCACCAAATAATATAGTATTATGTATTATGTATTCTTAAGTCTTAACTACCACTAAAGATCATAATAAGTAGCAAAGAAAATAGATAAGAAATCGGTGATATTTGAAATTTCTACTATATAGAAGTGATTTCTATTCTATTATCTAAACAAAAGAAAAAAAAAAAAACTTACTTTCAAATCTTGTGTTATCATTCAAAAGCTTTGAAATGGTTTACTTCTCTTAAATCTCATAAAAATTTTGTTCTTGGATTTTGTAAGAAATTAAATGGTAGTTGACATCTAATTAAGATAAGTAGAAAATAAAGTCTTCTAAAATTATTGTGGAGTTATTTTGCACGATGGGTTCTAAAATTATGGTGCTAGAATTATGGTTCTAAAATTATAACTTTCCTGTGTGATTTATATTCTATTATCTAATCAAAAGAAGAAGAAAAAAACTTACTTCAAATCCTGTTTTGTCATTCAAAAGCTTTGACATGGTTTACCTCTCTTAAATCTCATAAAATTTTGTTCTTGGATAAATTTGTAAGAAATTAAATTATAAGTAGTTGACATCTAATTTCTTGAAATTCAAGATTTAATGTTCTCCGATTAAAATGATAATGCTTTCTTTTGTGATCAATATTTTTTTAATTATTAATCGCGCATCCCGCGGGTACTATACTAATTGCCTTAAAAGGTTTTGAGTTAGGATACTAAATTTTTTTACAACTATAATGCAAAAGAAGTCTTCCTCTATTAAACGATTATGAATTGCCTTTTCATTGTGTTGCATGAACCAAAGTGGCCAAGGAATCAAAGCAGTCAAAAGCGAAAAGCCCCAATGTCTATTGGTGTTTTAGGTGAAAAGCACAATTAAAAATCTTGGGATTTAATGAAGAAAAATGTCAATGAAGAGCAATAGAAACTAGAAATGTATATACAAACACAAACAATGATTATTAGGACAAAAGAGCGGGAAAACTATAAATGAGCCATGCATGCCCAGTTTAAGTCATGTCAATCAAGTTGAAGATTATCTTAATTTTTACTGTATTTATATAGATGAGAACATCTAGTTTTAGGTTTTAAGTGGCTAGTCTTCTTATACTAGATTTGAGCCACCTGTAGCTAGAGTATTCAGAAGTTGGTCGTTTTTCCTCAATATTTACATTCAACTTAACACCCAGAGAGTATAGTTTGATGTGCTCGGTCTAATTTCGTGTGAGACCTAACTGTTCCCCTTCTCAGTTGCTCATTTCTGCACTTGGATCTATACTGATTACAAAGAGTAAAAATCTGGCTGCCCTTTCTTCATTTGTGGTGACAGAAATATTATACTGAACACAATCATATGTAATTTTTGTTTATGGAAAATCACCCCTTTGCTGAATTATGTTTGAAAACTTTACCTCAATGCTTAAGCTCGTTCATTGTAGATCTGGAAAGAAACAAAACCGACTGGACATGCAGTAGCTCCTTCTGGACTGAGGAGGACAGACATTTGAGAATACTCTGGCCATCTACTCCTATAGTAATGAACTGATGAAGATTGCAATATCACTTTGAGAGATCATAGTTAATTATAGCGAGCTAGGCGAAGGTGTAAATGCTATTGAATGTGGAAGAGTTCCTTTGCCTAATATAGGAATTGGTCATACACCATTATATGTTGAGGCAAAGGAACATTTCCAGCTTCGATGTCGTTTACATCTTTGACTAATTCTTTATAATGATGTACAATTTCTTACTATATTGAGGTAAAGGAACATTTCAAGATTCGATAGCATTGACATCTTCATCTAGTTCCTTATAAAGATGTTTGATCTCTTGAAGCAGAACAACGAAGAGGGGATGCTTGGACAGAGGAGGAACAAAGGTGAATTGCCTACATATTTCCTAAACGACCAAATTGTTTTGTTGCTAATCATCTAATTTTGTTGATGGTGTCTTATTCCATATTTACGCAGTGCTCCTTGATTGAAAGAAGTTTGATATTTAAAAGATTTTCATAATTGCCTCTTCTGGCCATAATGCTAAATTCTTGTCTCTTGCTTGTCTTTATTGAGCATAATAAGTTTTGCAGCAAGGATTAAGTTGCTGAAAGAAATAGTAAAGCTAATTTGACTTGTGAAATTTTTGGAAAAAGACAATGCCAGACATTTCATGTCTAATATTTGGGTTAATGCTTGGCATGTTAAAGTGCTTCAATCGAGCTCATTTTCTAAATCTTTGAGGAATTTTATGCTGATATAACAGTGAAGCAAAGACTTTAATGTGTTCTGCCCAACCTGGCCAATTTCAGTAATTGCTAAAAATTTCTTCTAGTAGTCTAATCTTTTGCAGCCTCTTTCTTAGCACCTCAGTGAAACTTATTACGTAGCGTTTGAGTCACTTGAATATTCGCAAAAAAAAAAAATCATCGATTACAGATATTTACGAACTCCTGCAGTGGCGACCATCCAAGTGTGATCTCAAAGTCATGATGAAACATCCTTCTACTCTTTCCAAGCTAAGGATGAGCATGGGTAACCTTACTCTACTGCCAATGTGATCATGTAATGCACCTGCTGTTGGAAGATCATCTACTCAATATTGGATTAGAGCTTAGTGATATTGGATATGATGCTTTGTTCTTTTTGTAAGCAAAAGCACACTTTTGTTGATCATATCAACTAGGAAATTAACATTGTGTGGGACAACATTATGTACTGAAATTTATATGTATATAATATGTTAATTTTACATTCATGAATTGTTATTTCAAAAAAAAAAAAAAAAAAAAAAAAAAAAAAAAAAAAAAAGCTATTCGCAAAAACTGACCAGTGCAAATAGACTTGCGCAATACACGCATCGGTATCTTTTTAGTATGTGCATCGTTTGATTTCACTGTATAGTGATTGGACACCACTTTTTCCCAAAACTACCATGCATTTTACTGCTTTAAGCAGGAGTCACTTTCCTTTGAATAAGGTACCATTACTAAGGATCTGTTGGAAAATATTGATCATTTATCTCAAAGATGAGAAATCAGAACTGTAGAAATCACTTTAGAAGATGCCTATGATTATTCCTATCTGGTTTTGGAAAATACTCATCCGAGCTAGTAAATGGGCTGTACCAGGCTGTTGAATTTTTCTAATTTTATTAAGAGACACGTGCCATAGCTTCATCAGCAGCATCAGAATGCTTAAGACCTGTTGCTGAAGTGTTCACATCATATGTATTGGTCAGTGCTCGTGGGTTGGTCCTTTCACCAGTTTCTCTCAAAAATCTTTAAGCCCTGTGTCGAGCAAGCACTGAATGTCAATATAAAGAGGATTGAATAGTCCACTGCTGCTCTTGCTGCTTCAGTTGATTGATCATTAACTTATCCACCAATTGGTACGTTCTCTAAGAAGTGCATCTCTTTGCTGGTGCAATTGTGTCCCAGCCAAAGCTCTCAAGTTGTGCTCACAGATTTAACGCAATGGTTCAGGTAATTGACTGTGTCCTTTAGCAGCAATAACCTTTCCATTTAGCTTTGATTCAGTTCATCTCATATATAAATTGTTTTTCTGTGGATGGCACAAAATTTCCAGTTATATACTTTGCCCCTCTATTATTAACTGTAGTTATATTGAACAGTCTCCAATAATCTTTTTGTAGTATGTAAAATTTTAAGCTCCTTCAGGTACTAATAATATGATTCTTCTCTCACGAACTATGTGAGGACATTAGTCCTCTTGAAATCCTACAGTTATAGGACCTGGATTTGGATGGTGCGATGCAAGTGTTTAGTGCAGATTTAAGTATGTTAATAAAAGCAGTACCCAGTTCAGTGGAGAATGGGAACTTAGAAGGATATTTAAATAGAATTGTAAGAATGGCGGAGACATAATCTGAACAGTTAGCTTTGCTAGCCAATTCATTATGGTTAGCGGATGAGCTAATCCCTCGTACAGTCAGCCAAGCTATCATCTTTGTAACAATCTAATAAGACAGATGATACATCTGAAAGAAGTACAAACAGGCAACACCGTCCTGTAGAGAAGAGATTACTGAATTGACACTTCCAATGTGTTTAGTTGATCAGATGTGCGACGTCTTTTATAGGCTGCATGTACTTGAACTCACTTTCTTGGAGATGGTAGTTTGTTGAGTCCAGACATGTACCTAAATATGGATGGAAATCCAGAAAAGGTTGAGTGGTTTCCATATCCAGTATATCAGGAACTACTTGGGAAGTTAACTTGAATCGGAGTCATAGCATCAGACATGTTTGTAGGAAGAGAGATTAGCTAATATTCTTTTTATGAGGATCGGTGATCAGTCATCCGATGGCTTTCTAAAGATCAAACCTTTCGGGAAGAGATAGAGCAACGACCATGGTCATTAGGTCCTCTTAGGTTCAATAGGTTTTTTGCCATTTTATTTTTCTTCATCTATCTTTGTTAGTGCACAAATTTGTGACTGTTCTGTTTCTCCTGCATTTAGTTTGTCATACCCTTTTCTTCACAAGGATGCCATTGCTACTTATATGGAAATCTTCACCAATTATAGAAAACATCTTAGGTAGAGACATATCCATAACAACTAAAGGAAGCCCTCGAGTCATAATACTTTCCATTTCTGTCTTTTCAATTATTAACGGTGGAGTTCGAGCTAGCTTACTGGAACCTTCGACTATTTCTGCTGCATCCCACCAACACATCATCACAGTCATATATTAATTGTTACTATTAATCTACAATGTGTTTCCAGCGGATGATGGTTTGCAGAAGTTGCTCAAATTGCTATAGGTGCCACAATAGAATGCTGGAGATTGAAGGAAATGAGCATCGAAATTAGCTAGAAGTACATAATGCTGCTAATCGCTCTGTTGTTAACGTTATATAATTATAGGGAAACGGATATGGGTAAATAAGGTTATACTAATAATTACTATGTGGGAAAGGAAAAGTTATGTTGATTCAAAGACCACATAGGCATTCTATTACTCCTCTCGACTTGTTCAAAATGAATCCATTGTCTTTCTTTGTAGAAGAACATAAAACAACAAAAATGGAGTAAAACACAACCATCTTCAAATTTATTTGTTGTTCCACTTCTCTCAATAAATTCACTAACATTTTTCATAAGTCTATGAAATGCAACCATTTTCATCACAAAAATAAATAAAAAGTGTAGTATAACATAATCAAAATACAATGTTACTATCATTACACTACCAAAGCCTCACACTATAATGACAATCTTTGGAAACCAATTTAGATTTCAAAGTCAAAGCATCCACCGTTAAATCACAGAGAACTTTAACAGTAATTTCCCAAGTCTTAACAGCACCAATTTTAATCTTAACGGGAGCGTTAATCTTAACCCTAAGCGGCACTTTCTTTTTAGCCTGTTCATTTTTTAACGTCTTCTTAACAGCGTTTCCAAGCACAACGTTTTTTCCCTTTAACGCCGTTTGAATAACCGTTACATTATTCGCGCGCTGATAAAACTCCGGCAATACACCTGCGGCGAGGTTAACGCCGGCGTAGGTCAAAATAACGGAGCTTCGTTTTAAATAGTAAATGCTGAGTTTATCGTTAGGGTTTTCAGCAACGACGGCGATGTCAAACTCCGGCGAGATCGCCGGCGATGTAGTGAAGTTGAAATTCCTAATTTTAATGCTTGAAATGTTGTACTTTGGTGCTTCAGGGCGGTACACTAGGTAGAGTACGGCGGCGGAGACGCCGAGTGCGGTGATCAGAATTAGCAGAACGGAGAATGTGTAGCAGAAACAACGGCGGCAGCAACTCCGGCGAGGTTTCCGTTTAGTGAGAGATTCGTACCGGCGAGAATTTTCCGGCGGAGGATACTTGTAAATTTGATCCTTTAGTACTTGTACTACGTAAGTTTTTGCCGGCGGGAATTCGCCGGAGTTGTTAGATGATGGTGGGTTGCTTGGTAGATCCACTGGGTGTACTCGATCAGCCATGGTGAATGTGTTCTTCAGCAATCTATATATATACAAATAAAAATAAAAATGAGAATTTTGAATTTCGGATAAAATTGGAACGATACAGAAAAGATTAGAATGTACGCGCCAAATTGGAACAACAATAGAGAAGATTTCTCTCTCCAATTGTATAGGCAATTGTATATATAATGAATATAGTTATAGGTACATAGAACGTGAAAGGATGTAAGTGAGAAAAATAGCTGTAATAATAGTGGAGAAGATGAAGTGTGTCATTGTGTGAACATATTTATATACTACTGTGTGTGTGCGTGGGAGACATTAACTGCTATTTTATTTAACAATTAATTTCATTTATTTATGGGGGGTTAGGTATCTCAATGCTCATATACTCCTTCCAATTTATTTGTCGTAGTTTGACTTGACACAAAGTTTAATAAAGTAAGGAAGATTTTTGAAACTTGTGGTTTAAAATAAGCCATGAATATTTGTGTGGCTATAAATAAGTCAAAAAATAACTTTAAAATTGAATTATTGTCAAATTTAGAAATATGATAATCTTTTTGAGACGGACAAATAAGGAAAGTATGACAAACAAAATAGGACAGAGGGAGTAGTTGGAAAAAGAGACACTTATATATAGTTGTGGAACACAAATGAATTACTCCTAGTACCTATTGCACACTTTATGTGATCTAAATTGTGTCTGTGACACACATATTGGTAGCTTGTACATGCAATATGAATCTATAAGATTTACTAAATTTGTATAACTACAACAATATAACAACTCTATATCATGTTTATTGATACGAAGGGTATATAAACAAGCTGTAATAGCAGAAAGATATGTGTATAGTCATATTTGATGATATGAGTACCTATTGCACACTTTATGTGATCTAAATTGTGTCTGTGACACACATATTGGTAGCTTGTACATGCAATATGAATCTATAAGATTTACTAAATTTGTATAACTACAACAATATAACAACTCTATATCATGTTTATTGATACGAAGGGTATATAAACAAGCTGTAATAGCAGAAAGATATGTGTATAGTCATATTTGATGCCCATATCACTATATGCATCATCTCTAGACACCATAAAAAATGTATGGATAGCGTGATTATAACTTATTAGAGGGTGATACAAATATTTACATGTAGGTGTCATAGGTATTGATGAATACTAGACATATTATTGAATAAGATGCTTAGACGCATTGCTTAATATATACTAATATCACATAACATTAGATGGTCAGACACTTTCTGGCGCGAGTATATATCCATATTGGGTAACATTAGTAGATTAAACATAAAAAAGAATTGCACAAGCTACAAAGAACCATCTAGTAGTATAATTGTTTTTATATATTCTCCTTCTACTTTCATTTGTATAAAGATAATTTGATGTACATCTAGTAAAAAGGAATTGCACAAGCTACAAAGAACCATCTAGTCTAATTGTTTTATATATTATCCTTCTACTTTCATTTGTACATCTAGTATATGTTATCTTTCTTAAGTGTACTCATTGGATTAAAAAAAAAAAAATTGGGAGGCTCTACTAACTAATAAATCCAAGTCATTAATACTTACCTTTCAGCATTAAAATATCAGTACGTAAGTCAATTGCTTAGACAAAAAATTGGGACTACTTCTCAGTTTGTACGCAGAAGTTATCAAACATTTGTGATATTAGTTAAAGAAGTATTGGTGAAAGGGGAGTAATTAAGTTAAATGAGTAAAGCATAAAGGAGACAAGAAAGAATAATTCAAACAAGAAACACATGAAGTAAGTGACTGAACAAGAAAAGAAAATTCTGAGGGTTTCTTTGTTGTACCCAAAAAATTGAAGTCAATAAGAATTTAAGAGAAATGATGGAATTATACACATTTCGTAATCTCCTCTTATAATTTGAACTGGTTCATGCACAATTACAACTTCTTTTATATAATGAATCCATGCAAATTCGGAACAGCGAAATGGAAGAAAGAAAGATATATAGCAGTGGATAAGATTCAATATAATAACTTGAAGAAGCAAGAGAAATTAAAGCTGGAAAACAAAGAGAATATTTAGTAGAAAAATCAATTACCTAAAAGACAAGATTTGGAAGTATGGATGAGAAATAACACCGTACAATTCTCTCCTCCTTGTTCTTTCTTCCTTCTTGATCTTGGAACACCTTGAAATGCTATGAAAAAATGGAGTACTCTTCTGGAGGACGCCTTCTTAAGAGAAAGATTTTGACTAAATCTACGTTTAAAGATAGATAGGAATGAGTTGAAATATACTTATTTATATTTATTAGAAGGAAAAAAAAACAAAAACAAACATGATCGAGAAGAGGGACAGTTCATCAATTGTTGTCAAGATGATTTAATAATATAAAGGCAGCAGATAATTGGTCAATGGAATGTCTTGTTGTCTTTGTCTGCATTGAACAAGTAAAATTAAAAGAAGAAGCTATCCATTACCTTCGTTTATTGCGGGCTAAAAGGAAACCAGCTGCTTTAAAGTCATGCATTAACTAATTTCCCTAATATTCTTTGACAAATATTGCTAAGTGGAGTTACACATTCATGAGCCATAGGTTAGTAGATATCAAGATTCTTATGTTTACGCTTACGTTACGTATGTCCTTGATCAATTTGGCATAAATCATGCTAGTATTTTCTACATCTATGTCATCCAATTTGGCATAAATCATGCTAGTATTTTCTACATCTATGTCATTCCTAGGAAGAAAATAAAAATGATGCTTAACAATGTCAGGTGACTTTTGCACATTTCTCTGCATTAACTTGCAACCTAGTGATCGAGAGGTCATAATACAAACTGCAACATCACGAGTCCGAATCTATTATGCTTTTGGCTGGTTAACTGATCGCATTCTTCACCTTCGAATCCTTATGTGATAAGAAGATTGCTCATATAATGTAAATTGACAAGACTCCTACATAATATTCACCTTAAACTTAAATAGTAATGTAGACACTGAAAATTTATCAAATTATGACTTCTACAAGGTGAGCCGGGGTTACTTGAAGGCTACTCTACTTAAAACCCTAGATCACACCTATAAAAAGGGATCACATATTCTCTTAGAAGACATTTCAGAAATTATAAGAGTTCACCTCAAATCCCATAAATCCGGGATATTCATAAAGAGAAAAACACCAAAACATCTTTCTCAAAATTATGTAGCAATGAAGGTGTTCAACTTCCTAGTTCGAGAAATACGCTGCTAAAGCTCTTGAATCATGGAGAATTGTGGAGAAGAATCAAGGGATAAACAGAATTGTACCTACAGTTTTGATAAATAAAATTCCCTTATTTTCTTTATTTATTTGTGATTGCAATTTATTTTTCCATATCTGAGAATTTGTTGCAAACAAATTGGCATGCCCAGTGGGACCAGTTTTGCCCTTCGTCTCTTCTCTCATAAGCAAAAGCTAGTCTACAACAATGATGCGCAAATCTGGAGGCAAGATCTTCAATACTTCAAATATTGTCTTCGCATATCCGCTCAAACAAGATTTGAAGTGGGGGCATTTGTAAACACTGAAAATTTATCAAATTAGGGCTTCTACAAGGTGAGCACATTAAGGTTACTTGAAGGCTATTCTACTTAAAACCCTATATCACACTTATAAAAAGGAATCACATATTCCCTTAGAAGACATCTTAGAAATTAGAAAAGATCACCTCAAATCTCATAAATTCGGGATATTCACAAAGAGAAAGACACCAAAATGTCTTTCTCAAAATTATGTAGCAATGAAGCTGTTCAACTTCCTAGTTCGAGAAATACGCTGCTAAAGCTCTGGAATCATGGAGAATTGTGGAGAAAAAAATCAAAGGATAAATAGAATTGTACCTACAGTTTTGATAAATAAAATTCCCTTATTTTTCTTATTTATTTGTGATTGCAATTTTTTTTCATATATGAAAATTTGTTGCAAACAAGTAAATTCCAATTAATTTCTAAGAACATGATTATAGAGAAAATTTGTTACACAATTATCAATATTTCGCTTATAATTTCTGGCTTTGATAATTTACCTAATAAGATGAAATTTTATAAAATAAAAAATAAGTATAATAAAGGAGGGTAATAACGTTAATTCGTATTTGTAGTGGAACGGTGGTATTTGGTAACCAATTGGATTTCCTATTCCCACTGTCGCTTAAGTAACCGGGCGCGGGCCTTAGGGGCCATTTATTTTTATTAAGATTAAGACGCCTGAACCTGAATACACATCTGAATATTAAGATATGATATCTAGAACTGAATATTAACTATTAAGACTGTTTGTTTTTAACGTCTGAATCTGAATTACGCCCACTTCTATATTTTTCTTATATTCTTCTCAAATAATATTTTGAAATGGATCTTGTTAAACTCCAAATTTGAAAATGAAAAATATGATTAGGAAAAGGATTCAAGTTTGTAAATTTCAATTTTAAAATTTTTAGTAAAAGTTTTGAGGTATATTAATACTTTTGGCTTTGGTAGTTGGAGAGAGAAAGAGAGGGGTGAGAAGCCTGTTACATACTGTGAGAAATTATTTTCGAAAAAGAAGCTATATCACTTTTAAGAGTCTGTATGGTATAAAGATATGGTTAAATATCTTATTTATTAAGAGTTAATAAGGTCTATTAAGAACTTTTCAAGAATAAAAAATAAATGCACTTAATGGGTAGTTATCTGAATTATTCAGATTCAAACCCCAATTAAGTGCAAACAAATGAGGCCTTAGTTTCTTCGCCAAAATTTGTCTAAGGTATCAAAGTGCACGTTTGTCAAATATTATTGCTGGCAGTATAAGAGGAGTCTGGCAATTGGCTACTTTCTTAGAGAAAAAATCAAACTAGTTAAAGTTGGATTTGCAATATAGAATATTTTAATCAATCTGATTCAAAACGATAATTTACATTGATTTAACATTCATGATTATAGGTTCACGCACATAGCGACACAGCTGGAGAAAATAGAATGTTGGATTTATCTGAATAAAAGAGTCCATCCATAAAGAGGTGCTCTTAATATCTATCCAGGTAAAAAGATAAGTTACCTGGTAGAGTCCTACAAGAGGACAACTACTGTATTATACAGTTATAAAAATATAGTAGTAATAGGCTCAGATAAAAATACTGATTTCTCTACAGCTCTTCCTACTCTCTACTAAATAATTTAGGTGTTTAGACTGTGGATAAAGGAGTTGATCCGTCAAGCACGTGACAACTACCGACAGCCAGTAATTCCAGCCACGGTTCAAGATCCTACCGCTTCCGCTTACGAGAACAACAAGTAAGTTCTCCGTTTATGTTTAAACAATCTATTTAGTATAGATTTGTTGTTATATGAATATATGCATATTTGTAATCTACATTGGTATCAGATGTCATTTGGGCTGGTTTTCTGGATAGGATCAGTTCTTCATTTTTTGTGCTAGAATAAACTGCCTAAGTATTTTTTTTAAGAAATTCTGTGCAATTGGGATCAGTAAACTGATTTAAGGATTAGTAAACTGATTTAGTACAAGGAAATTTAAGTATTTTATAAATCAAAAGTACAATCTAAATCGATATATTTTTTTTGGTACGGGGTCAAAAACTTCAGACTGCCAATACTTTACAACAAACACAAAAAAGGACGGAGACAAATGGTTTTCCCAAATGGTTTTCCAATTATTTTCCCCCTCGATGTCATGCTGTTTGATAAAGAAGGTGAAGAAGCAATGGCTTCTCCCTCTTCAATCACTACTGTCATGGCAGTAAGTTAAGAATAATAATAATGAAACTTTGTGTTCCAATTACAACATCAACTATGATTGAGGCCTAGAAAGAAGATAAAGAAGAAATAATATGTTCTCTTCATCTTCTTAAATTTAGTGTAAATATTTTTTTTTGTAATAAAGAAAGAAAGGTAAAGGAAATATGAAGCTTTGTGCTCCATTAATGGCCGTTGTGGCAGAGAAAGCAAAAGGAAGGAGAAGACAAAACTAGGGTTTTATTTTGACTCCTTCAAAATAAACAAGATTTAGGGAGCCACATGTGCTTTTGTATTTTTGAAACCGAAGTCATCTCTCACGTTGCCAGACTTGTTTTTTTTCCTCCTAAGTTGGACCATTTGGTTACTCAGAAAGTTCTAGAATTGGACAAATGGTCCTGTATCTAAATTCTTTTAAAGATGACACGTGCTAAAAAAATTTTGGGCTAATGTCCAAATTAAATTCATAATTGAAAAAAAAAAAAAAAAGATTCTGAACTCTTTTTTTTTTTTCTTTTCAAAATATAACTAGTCAAATGGACTTAATTTTTGGAATATAAATTTAGTGTTTATTTTTTGCCCCAATTGCATGAAATGTTAATTAGTATAACATTAAGTAAATTTGTTAATTAGGTTAACAATTGCATGATATTGTTAATTAGTTTAAAAATACCTAATTTATTATTGTTAATTTGTTTAACATTAATTTACTATTGTTAATTTGTTTAACATATTAGAAATATTAATTAGTTTAATATTTAATATCTTTGTTATTTAGATTAACGAATATATTTACATGTTAATTAGTTTAACATTTGACTTTTATTTTATTTAATATGTTAAATAAATTTATAATTAAATTTAAGTTAATTTGTTAACTTAGATCCATAAGGGATTATAAGATCATGAAAACAAAATGTTGTTTTAACCATGATTAGACAATAAGCTAAGTAGTTGACTAGCTTAATTTACATGTGTTTAATTTTTGGACGATGACTGGGAACATAGTGAACTTTCGACTCCATTATTAATATATGTGTTTATTAACTTAATCAACTTAGTGCTTATTGTCCAAATATGTATGTTGAACATAGTACTTGCATTTAGAAATTCCTTCTTCAGATCCTCACTATATTTTTTTATTTTGTTAAAAGAATGTCTACTGCTGCTAAGAACATTGTTGCTGAGCTCAACAAAGGGTTGAAACTCAATGGTGACAACTATGAGACCTGGAGCTTAAAAGTCCAATATGTGCTTGAAGAGCAAGAGGCTCTGGAGGCAATTAACATCGTCATGGATGAGCCTGAGGAAGGCACCACGGCTCAGCATAGGAGTGACCATGCGGCTTATGACGCTTGGAAAAAGAAAGGCTCCTTGGCTCGCATTACGTTGCTCAGCACCTTAGATGATGATATCTTAAGGGAATTTAAGGATCACCAAAGAGCTATGGGTCTTTGGGTTGCTTTGAAGAATAGGTTTGGTACCTGTTCAATTGAAAGGCTACGATCCTTAACAATCAAGTTTGACTCATACAAGAAGCGCCCAGAACATTCAGTGAGAACTCATATGCGGCTTATAACAAACATGATTGGGGAGTTAAAAGATGCTGGTCATGTGTTGACCGATGAGCAACAAGTTCAAGCTGTCATACGGTCCTTACCTAATTCTTGGGATCATATGAAGATGCATTTGACCCACAATCAGCTAATCAAGACTCTGGAAGATGTCCGGAGATCTCTTGAGCTTGAAGAGGATCGGCTTGAGGCTACTAAGCCAACAATTGAGTTGCATATGACAACATAAGGCCAAAGGTGGCTCAAAGAAAAAGAATTGGGTTAAGAAAAGAGGACCAACTCAGTGTCAGCCTGCTAAAAGAGCAAGGGCAGAACAACAAGGCAATAACAAACGTCCCAAACGTGTAAATGTTGCAAAGGTGAAATGCTTTAACTGTGACAAAAAGGGTCACTATGCTAAGGATTGCTCTGAGCCTCCTAGAAAGGTATTTCACAAAACTCAAACTAGTGAACTTTGTGTTTCTAGTTCAGTGTTTTTGACTGAATGTAATCCTTTGTAGATTGTAGACTCGGGAGCAACGGACCACATAACGAGGGAACGCAATTCGTTTGTGGAGTTTCAGCGTATATCACGTGGAACAAAGTGGATTTATGTGGGCACAACAATAAGGTTGCTGTTGAAGGGATCGGTACATGCAAGTTAGTCTTGCGTGGTGGTCGACACCTACTACTACATGATGTCCTCTATGCTCCAGGAATTCGCCGGAATATTATTTCTGTTATTGTTTTGCTTAGGCTTGGCTTTAGCTTATTTTTCCATGACAATTTTGTCAAATTGACTTTAGGTTCAACTTTATTTGGTTTTGGTCATGTGACCGGAGGTTTTATTATTATGGATTTGGATTACGATTCATTCAATAATAATGCTAGTTTTTCTATGTTTGCTTCCTCACATAAATATGATAGTGATGTAAACATATGGCATGCTAGACTTGGTCATATTGGCTAGCAAAGAATGCAAAGGTTAGCAAAACAAGGTTTGCTTACTGGCATTAAACATGTGGAATTGTCTACTTGTGAAAATGGTCTAGCAGGAAAATCTGTAAGAAAACCCTTCGGTAAAGCGACTAGAGCTGAATATCTCTTGCAATTAGTCCATTCGGACATCTGTGGGCCTATGAATGTCAGGGCTAGGCATGGAGCGTATTATTTCATCACATTTATAGATGACTATACTCGTTTCGGTTATGTCTATTTAATTTCCCACAAATCAGAAGCAATAAGTTGTTTCCAACGCTATATGAGCTTAGTGGAAAATCAATTAGACAAGAAGATAAAAGTTCTTCGAACCGACCGAGGACGAGAGTACTTGTCAACTCAATTTAACGAGTTATGTGATGGAAAGAGAATTGTTCATCAGTTGACTATCCCAAATACTCCACAACAAAATGGTGTTGCGGAGAGAAGAAATAGGACGCTTCTAGAAATGGTTAGGTCAATGATGGCATAAGCTAACCTCCCAATTAGTTATTGGGGTGATGCATTGCTTACTGCTACCTATGTACTTAACCGAGTGCCTACAAAATCAGTTGCAACCACTCCATATGAGTCGTGGACTGGAAGAGCACCCAACCTAAGTGTATTAAGACCTTGGGGTTGCGCTGCCTATACACATGATTCTTCTCACAAACATGGAAAATTAGGCCCGAGAGGAAAGAAAAGTATCTTTATAAGATACTCAAAAACCTCTAAGGGTTATGTGTTTATAGGTCAGCAAGACAGTGGGAGCGTAACTGAGTTTGAGTCACGAGATATCACATTCTTAGAGGATGAGTTTCCTAAAAAGGGAGAGGTAGGTCAAGACCTAACCTTGTTTGAGATAGAGGATCAAGATCAACAAAGATCACTTCATTCGAGTGGGAGAAATTTAACAGATGATGAATTAGTTTCACATCAACAACCTCCTTCATCATCGGATGCGAATGTAAGTAATTATTTGACATCAAACAGTGACAAAATGGATCTTGTTCCAAGTGGGAGCAAGATGGTCACTGATCTTGTTCCAAGTGGGAGCAGGATAGATGTTCTTGATCCAAGTGGGAGCAACATTGATCCAAGTGGGAGCAACGTTGATCCAAATGGGAACAATGAAGAAGAATCACAAAAAGGACGTGGTTTACGTAAAAAGATTCCTCGCCGACGATTTGATGTCGAAGGTGCTGAACTTTTTATGTTATTCTTACAAGTAGAAAACGAGCCTAAAAATGCAAAAGAGGCTCTCTCACGCCCTTCTAAAGAAAAATGGATAAAAGCAATGGAAGATGAAATGGAGTCAATGAGAGTCAACAAAGTCTGGGAACTAGTGGATCTCCCAAAAGAACGTAGAGCTATTGGGAGCAAATGGGTTCTCAAAATTAAGCTCAAGGCTGATGGCACAGTTGAGAGATATAAGGCTCGACTGGTGGCGAAAGGTTAAACACAACAGGAAGGAATAGACTACGAAGAGACTTTCTCACCTGTTGTGCGATTTAACTCAATTCGCCTGATTCTAGCTATAGTAGCAAGTTTAGATCTTGAATTACATCAGATGGATGTAAACAGTGCCTTTCTAAATGAAGAATTAGATGAAGAAATTTATATGGACAACCCGAATGTTTCATTGAAAAAGGCCACGAACAAAAGGTTTGTAGACTTTTGAAGTCTATTTATGGCCTCACACAATCTTCAAGGCAGTGGTATATACACTTTCAAAACGTGATCATATCCAATGGTTTTACTATGGTTGATGAAGACCATTGTGTTTATACCAAGAGATCAAGAAATAAGCTTGTAATTCTGACATTGTATGTCGATGATATACTTATAGCTGAAAATGATAAGGAGTTATTAAACGAGGTAAAGGCCTGGTTGTCGTCTCAATTTGAGATTAAAGATATGGGTGAAGCTGCATATATTCTTGGAATCAAGATTTCAAGAGATCGTCCTAAGAAATTATTGTATCTCTCTCAAGAGAATTATATTAAGAAAATTCTTGAACGATTTAATATGCAGAATATCAACCTAATTGACACTCCTATCAGCAAAGGCCATAACTTTGGGAAATCATTTGTGTCCTCAGACTCCTGAAGAGACAGAAAAGATGAAGCGAGTGCCTTATAGAAGTGCAGTCGGATGTCTAATGTATGCTATGGTGTGTACTAGACCTGATAATTGTCAAGCAGTTGGCTTGGTAAGTAGATATCAATCCGATCCAGGTCCAGCACATTGACAAGCAGTAAAGAGGATCATGAGATATCTGAGAGGAACAGCTGACTACGCACTTTGTTATCAAGGCAGCAAAGATTTGCGATTAGTTGGATACACTGATGCTGATCATGGAGGAGATTTAGACGAGAGGAAGTCTACCTCAGGATATGTCTTCTTACTTAGTAATGGTGCCATATCATGGAAGAGTAAGAAGCAATCATGTGTAGCTAGGGGTGGGCACAAAACCGAAAAAACCGAAATACCGAACCGAACCGAACTAATTCGGTACTTCGGGTTCGGTTTTTCGGTTTTTCGGTTCGGGTTCGGTCTTAGAAATTTTTGAACTTCGGTCTTCGGTTCGGTCTTCGGTTTCGGGCTTCCCGGAACTTCGGGCCCCGAAATTCCGAAAAAACCGAAGTTTTTTTTTTTTTTTTTTTTTTTTTTTTTTTTTTTTTTTAAACCATTAACAAAAAACATCCACCATTACATATTACGTATATTTCCTAGATTGATTCGTATATTTTCCCTTTTTTGCTTATTGTATTTTAATGTCTAATTAGTGATTAAATGCAACATATATAAAAAATTAAATAATTGAACTAAAAATTCATTAGGAAATGATAAATTAGCTGAACATCCCTTTAGTTTGAATAAATCATTTATGTTAAGTCATCGCGATATGATATTACGAGTATTCAATCATTTATATTTGGTAATTTGATGTATTTTTATTAATCTTATTTTTTGTCTTTGAACAGGTATGTACTTTGCCTTTCCTCCCTTTCTTGTTCGGCCTTTTTTTCTTTGGCTATAAACTTTGGTTTAAACCGAAACACCGAAGTACCGAACCGAAGTACCGAACTAAAAAACCGAACCGAACCGAAGTATAAAAATTACGGACTTTTCTACACTTCAAACCGAACCGAAGACCGAAGTAACGGACTCCTACTTCTAAAAACCGAACCGAAGAACCGAACGCCCACCCCTATGTGTAGCACTATCCACGATGGAAGCCGAATATGTGGCTCTGTCAAAAGCAACAAAAGAAGCTGTTTGGTTGAATAGGCTCTTCAAAAGCTTGTTGGGTAACACTGATGATGAACCAGTGTTGGTCTACTGTGATAGTAAGGCTGCAATTGATGCAACCAAGAATCCTAAGCATCATTGTGATACTAACCACATAGATATCAAGTATAACTATGCAAGAGACATGTATAAACGCAAGAGGTTGAACCTGGTGAAAATATCTACAGAGGATATGGTAGCAAACCCATTGACCAAGCCTTTAGCTAGAGATGCATTTGTGAGACACACTAGGTCTCAAGGCTTGCGTAGACTTCAAATGGTTTTGTATTATTCTTTGTTTTTTCCAGTTGTTCACAAAACTATGTTCTTTGATAATCAATAAAGTTGATTTACTTACATACATACATATTCATGATTTATTGAGTGTCTAGTACATTCTTCAATTATATTTTAGTATGTCGGGTAGACAAGAGGTTGGCCTTCTCACACAGGCAACCGCCTCCTTATCTTAGTGATAAGTGGAGATGAGACTTGATTTTAAGAAAAATTATCAAATGGATAATTTGAGAGCGATATACTTAAAATCAATACAGTCATTTAAATAATAACATAAGGTTATTAAGGTGAAAGGATGTTCACCTAGTCTACTTAGTGAGCTAGATGTGAGTTTAAGAAACTCGAATTTAGATACATATGGTGTCTGAATTTCATCTATACAACATTATTTATAAAGACATACGCTCCTTAAGGAAAGGAGAAAAATGTTGTAGCACGTGTTTCATACCATGTGTGCTAATGACGACCTTGGGTTAACATAAGTTTGATCTCAACTTACTGTTGCGTGAGACCCAGAGCCTTTATGCTGGCTCAAATTATGTACCCTCAGTGACTCCGATCAGATACTTGAGACTTAGTCTAATGTTAGCTATCTTAGTGTGTTTCCAAAAGACCATGACAATGGATGCAGTCTGGCGGGACACATCTAGAAAAGCAGTTGAGCTAATGTTAAGAGAATCGTGAGAAGAGGAAGATCATTAAAGGAATCTCATTAATTTTGTATTCACAGGCGCACCAGTTATAACTTATGAGTTATAATTGTGAATACATAAAATGATATTTGAGATTTTGAGAGGACATCAAAATGTGATTCATATGATCTAGGGTATTGCATACTTTATAATCTACTTGCAGGTTTGCACTCGACGAGAGGCTATATACTCCTAACAGATGTATAGCGCGTAACTCTCACAGTATGCTGGTCACACAGTCTATTTCACTGTATGAATATTTGTAGAGATGAGATGAGAATATGTTTCTCCTATTGTAAGAGCACTCCCATTATGTGTGAGTGGGAGATGTTGGATTTATCTGAATAAAAGAGTCCACCCATAAAGGGGTGCTCTTAATATCTATCCAGGTAAAAAGATAAGTTACCTGGTAGAGTCCTACAAGAGGACAACTACTGTATTATACAGTTATAAAAATATAGTAGTAATAGGCTCAGATAAAAATACTGATTTCTCTACAGCTCTTCCTACTCTCTACTAAATAATTTAGGTGTTTAGACTGTGGATAAAGGAGTTGATCCGTCAAGCACGTGACAACTACCGATGTCCAGTAATTCCAGCCACGGTTCAAGATCCTACCGCTTCCGCTTACGAGAACAACAAGTAAGTTCTCGGTTTATATTTAAACAATCTATTTAGTATAGATTTGTTGTTATATGAATATATGCATATTTGTAACCTACATAGAATAATTTCAGGAAGTTTCGACTTAATTAAATCAATTTTTAAACTAATTAACAAAAATAATAAAACATTTTTAAAACTTACAAAACTAATATAAACATATTTATGAGCAACGACACTATAATTCTTTTTTTTTTTGGGTAATTAATTATGAAAATTTCATTACCAAGCAGAAGTTCAAGTAAAAGAAAAAGGATCAATCGTCGACATACGCCAGCAGTTGATCTATAACTTCCAGCACTACTAATCAATCTGAAACTATACAAGGTAGAAATTAAGTGACCGGAGTTTCCCCTACAGCTTTGTCTTCATGCTTCCTCTCGCAAATACCTCTTGAACAATTAGCTTTACAATGATGGCAGTGGTTCGTTGCTTATGCTGAAAGGTTATGTAGTTCCTCTTCTTCCATAGTTGGTACACTGTCCCAGCTAGACACATTCGATATACATGAGCATCAGCAGACTTGCCTTTGCCAAAATTAGTGGCCCTTCGTAGTTCTTCATCCCAGCTGTAGGTTTGCCTCAATATTTCTTGCCATAACAATGTTTTACCCAAACTTCAGTTGCGACCCTGCATTCAAAGAATTGGTGGCAAAGATTCTCAGGAGCAGAGTTGCATAATGGGCAAGTTGGGTTTTACATTCAGCCCCCATTGCCTAAGTCTATCTTTGGTTACAAGTCTTTTGAGGAGTGCCAAGTACAGTATGAAATTCCATTTGGCCATTCCTAAGTTGTTGCAAATGAGTCTTTTCCATGGTACTTTAGGTAGATCTCCCATAAGCTTTTTGTACATACTTGTGATTGAAAAAGAATGACAAGATCGTATGTCTTGTTGTGTTATGCCCACTTTTTCAAAATACTTCTTTCCCTTGAACACCTTCTGGATCATCCATGAGGCTTGGTAAGATTGCGCCTCCCCTAGGGACTTGTTATTTATGTAGTACTCATGTATCCACTGCACCCATAATTTTTTCTTTTTCTTTTATATGTTCCAACGCAATTTACAGACTGCAGCCTTGTTCCAGAGCTCAACATTGAGCAGATTAAGGCCACCCGAGGATTTCGGTGTACAGATTTTGTTCTATGCCACTAGAGCTTTGTCCTTCTCTTTAATTCCACTCCATAAGAATCTTTTGCAAATGGTTTCAATATATAGAATCACTTGCTTAGGAAGTATGAAAAGTTGTAACCAAAAAACTTGAATTGAGAAGATTATACTTTTAACTAGAAGGAGTCTTCCTGCATAAGATACGAATTTTGAAGTCCATGAAGTGACTCTTCCTAGCATTGTTTCTAGTAATTCTTATATTAAAAAAATTACAACTGCAAAAAACTATTGGCTGACGGAGCTAACAGAGGATAGTGACGTTACTGTTTTAAAGTTGTTAGGATTTTATTTCTAATTAGCTGAGAACTAATTATCGTTACCCTCCCCACTGGCGTAGTTCTAGGTGTAGGCGAGGACATTATCCCAAATCTTGCTATAAAATAGAAAAAAAAATGAAGAAGTATTGTCGGAAAATGTAAAACACAATCAGCGCGGTAGGTGTTGCCCAAAAACACGATACTTAGATTTGGTTTTTAAAAATGCCGTATAGCCAATATACTATTGAAAATTATGCTTAGGTCTGATTTTACTATAGAATCTCTTTTATTCTTTTAGCAATTTAGTTGTTGTTAACTAAACAAATCGTAGTATTGCTATCGAATTTTGTGTAATTATGATTAGGTTTGGAGAATCTTTTTGTGGTGATTTGCTGCAAATTCCATTTGCTCGTACACCATTTTTTTGGTTGTTTTATGATGTGTAGCTAAAGTTCCACTCATAACATACACTTGAACTTATCATGATTTAATTGCATATTATAGGTTGCTTGAGTTCTGGAAGAGAGTAGAGGGAAAACAAGTCAAAAGGAAGGCTAAAATTGAGAAAAAAGGGAAAGGGCGGCCCATTGCAAAGGGTGCTCGC
Organism: Petunia axillaris subsp. axillaris; assembly: GCA_029990575.1. NCBI lineage: Eukaryota > Viridiplantae > Streptophyta > Magnoliopsida > Solanales > Solanaceae > Petunia > Petunia axillaris. Next base: position 140,686,364 of record JARKNS010000004.1, read on the forward strand.
CCAATGCAACAAAGCATAATGTATATTTTGAAGCTTCAGAAGAAAGGTGGCCTACCCTTAAAAAAGAGGCTTTTGGGTGTTCATCAAAACGTGGCTAAGCTATCAACACAACAACAACGTGGCTATCGAGTCATACCTTCGCACTAAGGTGGCTATACGTCAAAAAATTTGCAATTTTTTTTGTTTAACCTGGGGATAATTTTGAGAAAATATTGTATTATTTTAGAGACCTATAAGTAGATAGATTCAACATATTTCTCATATCCTTGGCCACTTCTCCAAGGTTGGGAGCAAGGATTCATCAACAAACCTTGAGATTGAAGATTAGGTGCAATTTAATGAGCAATTTTTTAATCCTTTCTTTGTTTCATTGATTTGTATTGCTGGATTTGGTTAGCTGGAGTAATTTTGGACATGAATATAGGAATGCTTCATGACTAGTTTTTTATATTAATGGATTTTGATTATCAAGTCTCTATTGTTCTAATTTCTTAACTTTGGTGCTCACAATACTATGGTTACATGCCTGTTAACTAATTATTGATTCTGGCGAGATTAATCGAAAAGGATTTGGGTTATGTTGTCTAAAATAGCCTGACCAATTTAAAAGAATCCACTAGGGATATGTTCTCTTTCCTTGGGTCAATGAATTAGTACCTTATGCGCCTGCTATGGCTCTGCGAGCGTAATGAGGGAGACCTCCTCTATACCTGGCGATTCTAGGAGGTTACATTTGATTAGCTCAACTATAATATATAAATATCGTGCCATATTTGCATCCTAGGCTCCGAACTTTCCTTCCCTTGTTTGTGAGAATGACATTGATCATTTTACTTGCTTTCATAGTTTAGTTAGTAGTTGCTAGTATCGTCCTATCAATTTTACTATCACCGTTTGGCTTAGTTCAATACGTTTAGTTCCTCTACTACCTTAATCGCATCACACCTTTCCTTGTGGATTCGACCCCGACTCCTAGTTGAGTATTATTATTCTGACGACCATTTCATATCATTACAAAAAAAAAATGGTATTAATGTCAGATTTTGCGACAGATGGTGTTAGCTATTGGGATATTACCGGCGAAATAACGACAGAATTAGTCATTTAGCGACGGAAAACTTGTTTAGCAACAGATTAGACAGTTTAGGGACAGAAACGTTCCATTACTATTTCCAGTTTTTTTTTAATGTGTATCTCATTAAAAGTGTGTGCCGATAAAAATTGGAGCCATTTTCGGAGAACGATTGGCGTATTAGAGTAGTTTGAGGAGTTGAACTAGTTGACTTTGACCTAAATTTTGTGAATATTTGTGTCGTGAATTGTGAATATTTGTTTGTGTGTAGTTTTTACTTGTGTTAGTTAGTTAGTTTAACTTTGTGGTAATTATCTTGAAATGATATAATGAATCAAAATTGGTCAAATATAGGAAATTCATATGTGAATGATACTTGTCCTTATTATGGTGGACCCCACTACTGGCAAGATTGTCAACTTATTTCAGGGGACGAGTTGTGTGCATCTTCTCAATCCTTTGAGTGGAACATATATCATGAGTGTGGGGGCCAAAATGGTCATTGGGATGGTTATCCTAATGTTCTTTATTCTTTTCCTAATGAATTTTATAATGGTGCTAATGATGCTTATGAGTTTGATAGGTCCAGTAGAATCAAGAATATTGAAATTGAACTTGAATGACAAGGCATCAAAGAAACATTTCAAGAAGAGATGGCCTTATCAACTTCATAGGAATATGCGCTCAAAATGAGGGATGTGAATAATTGATGCAGCAGATACTTGAATGCTATTTTGAGAATGTCGAAGCATTCAAAGAGATAAAAGAGAGGATCCACCAAAATGACTTAACAATGCACAGCGTGGAGGTTCAATTGAGTCAATTGGTTGATACTTTCAATGATCAAGAAGCTATGGATGTTGCCAAATTCCAACTAGGTCTTTATATGGAAGATTAGCTTGAGTTCCAAGAAGAAGGTGTGGAAAAAGAGGAAATTCTTGATGAAGATGATGTTTTGAGCCAAACTTGGCTATTGGAAAAACTTCAAAGATTGAAAGTTTAATTTACAGGACATGTCTTTAAGGACTTAATGAGATGTGGAGTGATTATAAAGAAAGAACAGTTGATCAAAACAAGAGATGAAATAATTTGGTTGTGTTATTCATGGCTTGGAGGACAAAATAGATGATTTGGTTGAGTCGTCTAAGACTCAACTACCTTTGGTTGTGAATAGTCCATTTGAGATTGATGAAGTTTCAAAATACAGTTGGGAGCCAAATTAAAAAGTTAATTGAGTTTTAATTATTTGACTTAAAGGTTGAAAATGATGACCAAGACAAGGAAAGTGCATTAGAGCCTTGTGTAGAGTTGAAAAATATTATTTGTGAAGAATCTAGTACAATGGGATATAAGGATGTCAACAGTGAGGATTTCGGTATTAAAGCGAGTGGAACCTTATCCCTTACATGTTTCAACATTGTGTTTGGATGGTGAAATGAAAATTGAATCAGAGTCCTTGGTGGGACTTGGTAATGATGAAAATGGTGCTTACATTCTAGAGGCTTGTCATGCCAAGTAGACAATGACATCTGTCACTTGACGGTCAAGAAGAGAAAAATTAAGTATCTGGCCTTTGAAACTTTGAAGTTCGTGCCTCCCCAAGAGCACAACAAATTGCTTGATTTTATGTTGAGGAGGAAATTCACATTCACAAAATGCAAAGAAAAGCGGTCAAGTTGGTATTCGTCGTGCCACGACGTTAAATAAGGCGCTTCTTGGGAGGCAACCAAGTTTCTTTCTCCTTCCCTTTTTACTTCTTTTATTATTTTGTGTTTTCTTTGCATCCTTATTGGAGCGCCTGCTTGTTCTTTCCCATGTGCCCATTTTCTAAAGCATTGAGGACAATGCTTAGTTTGAGTTTGGGGGCAGACTTGATGCAACCTGGATCGTGACTAGATCCTTTACACGTGACTGGACCCTTTACAAGGAGTCAAGCGAAGGAGTTGCAAGAGCTCCAGGGCATGTTCTCTTCATTGGAGCTGTTGAGGCAAATTTTGGATTATACTAACTTGTTTGCAAGCTCACTGCCGTTGAATCCGAATTTGTTCTTCACGACAGTGCAGCTTATGACGCGATCGCGCAGGGGCCAAAAACTGTTAAGTGCGATCGTGAGGTTTCAAATGCGATCGTGCAGGAAGCTGAGAAGGGCTGAGGAAAAAGGTTCTTTACGAACGCCCGATGTAGGCCGCACAACTTTTGGCGCGATAGAGTTGAGGTAGCAATTAGAATGCTATTTTAGGTTTAATGACTTTGTATTTCAGCCCACTTTAGGGGTAATTAAGGCATTCATCCATGTTTGGAAGCCTACTATTTAAGCTTTCTTAAGCTCATTTTCTAGGGTTAGGCTTTGATGAATATTGATTATTGTGAGAATTTGGCTATGCATGTTGCTTAAGCACTTAATTTCCTTGACTTGCAATTGAACTTTTGAATCAATTGTGAGTTAATTAGTGTAGGTGCTTTTTGGTTAATGATTTAAGGGGGGTGATTTAACTTCATCTCCTACTTTGTTTCCTTAATTCATTCTAATCAAATTGTGTCTTGCTTCCTTTTTTTTTTTTCTTCATGTTTTCTTGTAATTTTCAATTTCATAGCTTAGGTTCCTATCATTTGGTATCAAAACTTAGATAATTGTTTGTTCTTACAAACATTGTCTAGAATTTGATTTATCAAATCTAATTTTATTAAAAAAAAATCAAAACAAAAAAAATTCCAAAATCGAGTCATATATATAGGGTTTCTTTGGATGAAATTTTTGTTAGAAATTGTTGTTTGGTGATATTAGAAGCTGTATTTGGAAGGAATTAATAACAAAAAACATTTGGAGCTCCAATTGAAAGATCTAAAAACTAGGGTTCTTCTTTTTTTAAAAAAAAAAAAAGAAGCAAAGGTCACTAAGTAGTGTACCTAGTGACTAATTTTATTAATATTGTAATCAAAATAACAAAAATGTCTTACAATGATTAAAATAAACAAGCTGATTTTTGAAGATTCAAGTGAAGAAAATCTCCAGATAAACGGGTTCTGCATAAAGCCCAGAAGTCTTCGCGATCGCGCGATAGTGCAGGCCTGCTATCTGATTGGTCTTCACGGTTGCTACACTACTTACGCGATTGCGCCACACTGTGGGCTTATTCACTATGATCACGACACTACTCACACGGTCGCGCAAGATTATTAAATTAGGAAAAAATAGTCTTCTTTGACAGAATGCTCGCAACAGTCCCCTAACAGTCTCAACTCAACCAAACTCCATTCCCATCATCAAATACAGTAAGTTTATAGATCACACACAAAATTTCATCCAATTCCAACATCGTTTCGTGGTAATTTGATTCGAGCTTTTGTTTTTTCAACTTCGTTGACTTTTGAATTCTCGTACATTAGCTTTAATTGTCCGTTCTTTGATACAACAACTCCATTCTACCCCGAATTGGATTGATTTGATTATCAAATATTGGAATTGAGTGCGAAGCAGCTTGAACTTTGCCAAGAGAGTTAAAAGGCAAGTGTGGTGAGAATATTTGATCGAGCAAAAGCCAATTAGTGAGTGTAAACATGAGTGGATTGTGCGCAATCAAATGACTGTAAACACTTAGGGAGTGAATTGGTTAGGACCTTTTTCTACTAACATTGTTTGTTTTTTCTTTTTGTAGGTACTATGTCTCAGAAAGAAAGCGAGATGAACATGGAAACAAAAACCATGTTTCAAGCGATCATGGCCCGATTGGGGATGGATTCTATAATGAATTCAATGGGCTCAAGGGCACCGTTAAGGACCTATCTCGTAAGACTAGGCTCCAAGAAAGGGGAAAGCAAGTGGTGGAGACACCTCAACCGTGGGGGTGTAGGATGATTGTCCTAGTGGGCTCTCTCGTGCTAATGACCGCTATTCTCATTTGATTGCACAAGATACCTACTCTCCGAATGTTACTCCACAAGCAAATGATTCTTCTTATGATGCTCCAAAGCATGATCCTCCAAGGTATGACCCTCCAAGGCATGAAGGTGTGACACGCCAATAAGTTGGTCGTCAACAAGATGAAGAGTCCTATCATTCACTTGAAGACGATGATCAATACTACTATACGGTGGAAGCACAACACGGAGGTCATAGGGGCCGTGGGGGTCGATTTTGGGGAGGTCATCAAGGGAGAGTATTCCGTGAAGAGAACTATTATGACTATGGAGGTCAAGGGGAAAACCGGAGACATTATGAAGAAGATAGAGGATTGAACACCATCAAGATCAACCTTCCATCTTTTCAAGAAGGTAGTGATCCTGAGGAGTATCTTGAGTGTATTGTCAAAATAGAGAGAATTCTCCAAACCAACAATGTGCAAGAAGCTACAAAGGTCAAGTATGCCATTACTCAATTTAAAGGCTATGCTTCTACTTGATGGGAATCCAAGCATAGGCAAAGGGAAACACATAGACTACTTGCGGATAGTGGATGGATAGCATTGAAAGCAATGATGGAAGATCGGTTTCTACCCAAGAACTATGATGAAGAGTTGCTCAAGAAGTCCTATAACTTGAGCCAAGGAAGCAAAGGGGTCCCGGAATATTTTGATGAGTTTGAGAAGACAAGGATAAGGGCTAACATTCATGATGGGGACCGACTCTTTATTCCAATGTTTTTGGGGGATTGAATAGAGATATCTCTTCTCCAATGAAATTGCACACTTTTGAAACCTTGTATGATGCGTTTTCAAGCAGCGCTTAAGGTGGAGAAAGGGCTCAAGTTGGATAAGTCTTACAAGTCCAAGGGCACCACTTCCAATTGGAACAGAGAAAGAGACAATGTAAAGACCTATTCACAATTGGACAAAGCAAAGGAACCGAGGCAAGAATTCAAGATCCAATTTGTAAAATCCAAGCCCAAGGAGGAACCAAAAGTGGGAGGTGACAAAGCTAAATCCAAAAGTTTATCTTCCATTAAATATTATAAATCCAACGGCCGAGGCCATGTGATGAGGGATTGTCCGAATTGGAGAGCCATTGTTGTTTTAGGCAATGGAGGTTATAATGATAATGAGGGAAAGGAGATAGATGGTAATGTTCCTTGTGAAAATGACTTTAATGGGGAGGAGAAGAAGGTGAGAAGCTTGAAGATGAAAACATTGCTTTTCTTGTTGTAAGGAGGATAATGGGGGTGCAAGTAAAGGAGGACTTGGATCAAAGGGAGAACTTGGTTCATACTCATTGTAAGATACAAAGGTGCTATTTGCTCTCTTATCATTGATAGTGGGAGTTGTTTTAATGTAGCATGTGCTTTTTTGATTAAACATCTCAAGCTTCCCACTAGGAAACATCAACAATCCTATAAGCTACAACAATTGAATGAATGTGGAGAATTGAAGGTGACCAAGTAAGCTTTGATCAAATTCAAGGTTGGAAAATACCAAAATGAGATATTGTTTGATGTAGTTCCAATGCAAGGTTGCCATATTTTTCTTAGTAGACCTTGGCAATATGCTCGTTTGGCAAAGCATGATGGAAAAACTAACAAGTATGCTTTGGAGTTGGAGGGGCGAAAGTATATACTTAAGCCATTGACTCTGGTTCAAGTGAGTGAGGGATATAGGAAGATGATGGAGCTGAATGATAAAAGAGAGAGAGAGAAAAAAAAAAGAGGGAGTTGAAGGGATTAAAAGAGTGGGAGACAACACATAAAAGAGTAAGGAAACAAAAGAAAGAGTGAGTGTGCTTTGTCAAGTAAGGAGTGTTTGGATGAATTGGAGGAAGGGATGCCTTTGATCTTCCTCACATACAAAGATCATGTGTTACTTATTAATAAACTAACCTCTTCTTAGCCTAGTTCTATTTCTTCTCTTTTACAAGGTTACGAAGACATCTTCACCGAGGAGTTGGCTAGTGGATTGCCACCACTAAGAGGCATTGAGCATCAAATTGACCTTGTTCCGAGTTCACAATTGCCCAACAAGGCCTCCTATAGAAGCAATCTGGAAGCCACAAAAGAACTTCAAAAACAAGTGGAGAAGTTGCTTGAAATAGGACTTGTGAAAGAAAGCTTGAGTCTATGTGGGGCCCCGTTCATCCTAGTGCCAAAGAGCGATGGAACTTGGCGCATGTCTGTGGATTGTAGAGTCATCAACAAGATAACGGTAAAGTATCGTCATCCTATTCTGAGGTTAGATGATATGCTTGATGAATTATGTGGATCTTGTGTATTTTCCAAAATTGATTTGAGGAGTGGGTACCACCAAATCTGAATGGAACTGGGTGATAAATGGAAGATGGCCTTCAAGAAAATATTTGGTCTTTATGAATGACATTCTTATCTATAGTAAATCCCTTGATGAACATGTTAATCATTTGAAACAAGTATTTGATGCCTTGAGAAAGGAGCAATTATTTGCTAACTTTAAAAAGTGCTTATTTTGTGGTGATAAAGTTGTGTTTCTTGGCTTTGTGGTAAGTGCAAACAATGTGGAAGCTCATGAGACTAAGGTGGAGGCTATTAAAAATTGGCCCACTCCTAAAAGAATTGGCGATGTGATAAGTTTCCACGGGTTGGAAAGCTTTTATAAAAGGTGTGTGAGGGGATTTAGTACCATAGCCGCACCATTGACCGAAGTGATGTGGAAGGATAAGCCATTTGTGTGACGAAAAGAACAAGAAGAAGCTTTTATGAAATTGAAAGGAGTGCTTAGTTTTACACCTCTTCTTCAATTACCTAATTTTGATAAAATTTTTGAGGTTGAATGTGATGCAAGTGGAGTGGGAATTGGGGCCGTATTGATACTCTACTTATAGTAAGGAGTTGTATGCTTTAGTGAGCACATTGGCTAATTGGCAACACTGTATATTGTTAAAAGAGTTTGTATTTAAAACCGACCATCAATCCTTGAAACACCTCAAATCCCAAGAGAAGTTGAATGTGAGGTATGCTAAATGGGTGGAATTCCTTGAAACCTTTTCTTATGTCATCCAATACAAAAAGGGGAAAAAAATATGGTGGCGGATGCTTCGTCAAGGTAGTTTGTGCTTCAATCAAGAAGCCATGTGATGTTGAACACTTTGAAATCCAAGCTCATGGGTTTTGAAAGTATGAAAGGAATGTATGCTAATGATAATTGTGAGTTGGTGGAACGGGAAAGGAGGATCACTAGATTATGTGGGGAGGAAGAGCAAAGTGAAGACAAACAGAAGAAGAGATCTCACAAATTTGAAGGGTTTTTGTTTAGAAATGGAAAGTTGTGTGTGCTTAACTCTTCTTGGAGGGAGTTATTTGTGAGGGAGGCTCATGATGGAGGTTTGACCGGGCATTTTAGAGTGAGAAAGACTATTGAGATCCTCAAGGAGCAATTTTATTGGCCTAGGATGATGGTGGATGTTGCAAGGGTGTGTGACCAATGTTTGGAGCACAAACAAGCTAAGTCGAAACTACTTCCACATGGTTTGTACTCACCCCTTCCTACTCCTTTGGATCCTTGGCTTGACATTTCTATGGATTTTGTGCTTGGCTTGCCTAGGACCAAAATATGAAACGATAGCATTTTTGTGGTAGTTTGATAGATTTTCTAAAATGACACATTTCATTTCTTGTTATAAAAGTGATGATGCATCCCATGTTGCTAACTTGTTTATTGAGCATGTGCTTAAATTTCATGGAGTTCCTAAAACTGCTGTTAGTGATAGGGATTCCAAATTCCTTAGCCACTTTTGGAAGGAATTTCGGGGAAGGCTTAACACTAAATTATTGTTTTCTGCATCTTGCCATCCTCAAACCGATGGCCAAACCGAGGTTGTTAATAGAACCATGGGAACCATGCTTAGGTCTTTGGTTAAAGGAAAACTTGCATCTTGAGAAGCTCATTTGCCTTTAATTGAATTTGCATACAATAGAACCATGCATACTTCCACTTGTATGACTCCGTTTGAAATTGCATATAATTTTAACCCCTAACCCCCTTGGATCTCACCTCTTTATCTCAAGATATAATTGTAAGCCAAGATGTTAAACCAAGGGCTCAAGAAATGAAGAAGCTTCATGAACAAGTGAGGAAGAAACTTGAGAAAAAGAATCAAGAGGTTACCAAAAAAGCCAACAAGGGGCGGAAGAAGATGATCTTTGAGTCGAGAGGTTGGGTTTGGGTCAACTTTCGAGAAGAGAGATTTCTCACAAGAGAACAAGCAAGTTGATGCCAAGAGGTGATGGCCCTTTTCAAGTCCTTGAGCGCCTCAATGACAATGCCTACAAGATTGATTTGCTTAGTGACTATCAAGTGCATAATACATTCAATGTGTGTGACTTGTCCCCTTTCGATATTGATGATCAAACGAATTCGTGGTCAAATTCTTTTGAAGATGGGGAAAATGATGCAACCCGAATCGTGACTAGAACCTTTACAAGGAGTCAAGCGAAGGAGTTGCAAGAGCTCCAAGGCATATTGTTGACACCCAAATTTTGTCCCTCTTATTTACAATTTATCATACAAACTTCGAAAAATGCAATATTAATTTCTCAGACAAAATTGCATTAAATATCATGCATTTATCTGTGTTGCCCTTATCATCAATCGCCTATCTATATATATAAATATTTAAATGTGATTATATTGCATAAATGCATCATTTAGTCATTTTCAAAATACTTACACAATTTTGTAACTATTTCTATGACTTATACACTTGAATATCTATTTTACAATTATTTACACTTAATTAATATTATCTAAATTCATTTATAATTATTTTTTGATTTAATTATTATTTTTGTTAAGTCACCAGTATTATTCCTTACAATTTATCAATTATTCTTTTATTAATTGGCATTTTTAAGCCCATTATGGGCCAATTATACCTACATATACACTAAATATACACTCATATACACTCAAAATATATGCTACACACACATCAGCCCCCTCGTGCACGCATTGCACAGTCCTAGCCAATCACGCGTCCACACTAGCCCACCCCATTTTTCTTATTTTTTTTCTCCTTTAACCAAACAGCCCCCTTACATCTAGGAATCCTAAAATCATTCTCCATATCCCTCTCCCAAAATTCCCGCCGTCACCCCCTTCCTTCTCTCCCATTTCACCAAAAAAAAAGTCTCGATACACACCCTCCCCCCCCCCCCCCTCCCCCCGCCCCAAACTCCACCGTGGCTCCATCACTTCTCCACCAGTCACGCACATCATCCCCGCCACTCCCCTGTTTCTCTCTCTTCAACACATTTTGAATCCAAAAATGAAGCATGGAATTGAACTCAAATCATTCGAATCAAAGGCATACATGCAAAGTTTGAAATTTGGAATCAAATCAAGCCAAAACGGGACAAATCCTACCCGACCCGGCCCGATTGTTTTTTCACTCAATTCGGGTATACTCCTTATTGCATTTTTTTTGTTTATGTTTTGTAGTATGTATACGCCTGCGCACTAATTTACATTTGAGCACTTGCCTCATCTTTCATTCGTCAATTAAAATTAGTGAGGATTCAATGTCTATTATAATGTGATTGATAAGCTAAGCTACAGGAATTAGTTTTGGGATTATACTTGTGCTTAGGCGTGGTTATTGAGATGAAGTTTTGTATGTTACCTTAAAATTGGTCCCTTCTATGTTTAAACTCCAAAAGGAATATGCATATGTATATGCGAGCATGTCTTTGTTTTAGATGTTAATTTAAATTAGTAAAAGGGACGTATTTTGATGTCATATCTGTTGAATGAATTCTTCTTCTTAAACTACTGAACCGAAAGTCTCTCCCTAATTGGTACATAATCTATCTAAATACATGATTGGCTACATGATAGTACAAGTTGCTTTCTCTAGTTTCAAGCGGTATATACATGGATGCAACACTGTGTTTCCTCTTCTTTTCAACTGATTGGGTCGAAGTGAATAAGGAAAATACCTTCTCAAAGTCCCATAATTACTCTTGAAAATATATGTGCTGATTTTTCATAAGACAAAATAGGAGATTGACTGGGATATATTGTAGGGAAGTCTAATTTAGCAGAAAGATTGATAATCCTTAGCTCTGTGATTTCTGGAATCTTGGATACAAAAGGAAAACTTATTTATTCTTTAATTTTCGAAATTGGTTAAGAGTGTTTAAAGAAAACCATGATTTGCAGTGATTAGGATGCCTCTTTGTCCCTAGTCAAGTTTATGGTAAAATACAAGACAAGCATGATCTTTTAGAGGTAAAATATAGTCAGTTCTTTGGAATTTTGAATGGATAAGATTGTTTTAGGAGGAGATGATTTGAAATCTGCAGGACTATTGCAAACCGAAATCCTGTGGATTCTGATTGATTGTTTTAAAAGGAAATTCTATTTCTCCAACTTATTGTCGAAATTCTGTTAAGTTTACTCTTTTTTTATTTTTTATTTTTTTAAAATTGATGGCATATTTCCCCTTGATTTATTTGATGGACAGAATATTTGCTCCTTTCCTTCTTTAAAATTATTCCTTTCCTTTTTTTTTCACACTAGGTAATTAAAAACCTTAACTCCTACCCTATAATTTATTGCGCAGGCCAATGATTTTCCCAAGCCTGTCGCAGGAATGATCTGGCTACCTGAAGACGGAGCCATTAAAGGCTTTATTAAGATAAACTCTTTGGCCAAATCTCTTTTGGGATACACTTATTTTGCTGGGATGATATTTTAGATTTATCTGGATCATCTTGGGAAATGCAGACTGATGCTAGCAATAAATATTGGAGTGCAGTCCTTTGATCTTCCATCACACATAAGCCTACTCCATCAGTTTGAGTCACTAATATCACAATACGAGATTATGCTCTCAGCAAAGAAAATGGTTCTAGCCCATCTTCCATACCTCACTTGTTTATATTAATGATATTTTACTATTTAGTGAAACAATGGAGGCACAGATAAACCTACTCCATAAGTTTGTCACTAATATCACAATCAAGAGGTAAACTCAGATTAGTAATTAATTACCAACCTCTTAACCACTTTCTCCAAGATGACAAATTTCTCTAATTGCCAAAATCCTGATTTAAGATCATTTGAAATGAGAAGGCTGTTTTGTTGGGTTTTTTGAGGTGAGAATGGTCAAAGCCTTTAAAAGACACGCTTAAAAAGTTCTTTCGGAAGAAAAATAGCAACTTTTTTCTAAAAAAAAAGGGAACTCTCTATTACTGAAAACTTTGGCTTTTTTGTTTTCTCCCAACCTGCTTCACTTTCTATTCGCCTATTACTAAGGTATAGAATCCGGGAGTTGAAACAATGTGACTTCTAGCTTATTAATCTATTGCTTGCTGCTGCATCTCAATTTGTTCTTGGCTTGCAATTAAATGTGTTTGTTTGGCCAAGTCTGACCTTTCACTAACTTCTTTTTTCCTACAGTATATTATGGATAGCCATTATGGTTATACCAAGTGTCCTTCTCACAAGTTTTTGGACGTAATAACATGGCCCGTAGAGGTCATGTCTTGTACTAATCTTTTTTGCGGGTTGTCATGATTCAAGGAAGAGCCATAGATGATAGATTGAAGAAGTTGAAGGGATAAAGGCCCAATCATTCTTACGTCTACTTTTTTTTTTTAATGTAAAAACAGATTTTTATTAATTAAAAATGGTGTTAGTTTTCTGGCTATGTATGATGTGCTACAGGGATGTTTGTACTATGGAATTGCTAAAAAAAAAAGAAAGCAATATTATCAAGGCTAAGCAAGGGCCTTCTTCTTACCTCTTCTATTATGTGACTTTGTTATGAAAGACTGAATTTAGTATAAAAGTAGCCTAAAATCTGGAATTCTTTTAGAACAAGGGCTGTTTAATGCAAAAGGGGGAAGGTTTAAAATTTTATTTGAAACGGGGCCATTTTTGAAATTCTATCTCATGCTGGGAAATTTTCTGCAAAAGTACTATTGGGCCATATTACTGAGATTCATAGGACTGTTTTAATAATTTTAATTAGGGAGATTTACAAATATATACAATCCTAACACTAAAATTATAAAAAATATCAACATTATTTCATTTTACAAAAATACCAATATTTTTTTACACATTATATACAAAAATCTACAAAACTAATAAATTAGGGTTCCTCCTTCTTCCTACTACCTCCCTCCCTGCTACCACCCCAGGCGGCGGCGGCGCCTAGTCACCGCTGGCCGCCGCCATCCACCGCCAGTTTTTTTTTTTTTTTTTTTTAATCTAAAAAATGAAATACACATAAATACACATATAAACATTGATTTTTTTTTTTGGAAATTAAAGTTGGAAAATACATATAAACAAAAATATATGTAAATACACAAAAAAAATTGTGTTATACATACACTAAATACACACATACATACACGAATCTACAGATCTGCAAACGAAACATACAAATTTATGTGTTTGACATTTATTACTTGACATACACACAAAAATACATACAAAAAATACAAATAGATGCTCGGATATACACGTTCATACAGTGATATACACTTACATACACTTGTATGCTGAAAATTATTACATGTATATATACGAACATACAGATACATACACTTGCAGATCTGAATTTGAATGTGTATATTAAAATGCAAAAAAGAAGAAGGAGAAGCAGATCTGAACTTGTATTAACAAAATACATGTGTATACATAAAAATACACACATATACACGTACAAAATGGAAAAAAAAAAAGAAAAAAAGAGGAGAAGATGAAAAAAGAAGAGCAGATTTGCTCCAATCGCCGTGATGGAGCCATGCAGCGGCAGCGACGGCGGAGCAGAGACACGAGGGAGGGGGTGACAGCGGGAGGGTGGGGTGGGTGGGTGGAGGAGAGGAGAGAAAGAGAGAGGGAGAAGTTAGGGTTTTGGGTAGAGAGGGAAGAAAGGAAATGAAAAATTGTATATTTTATAAAATGTGAAAAAGTGTTGGTATAATGGGTAATTATTTAAAAATATCGGTATTTTTTGTAATTAAGTGGTTTAGTATGTCAATTAGCGTAAAAATGTCTTTTAATTATTTGTGTTTTCAAATGCAGGCCTATTTTTACAAAATTGTTACCTACAAAAATGATTTTCATTCCTCTCCAAGTCAACTAATAATTTGGAGGAGAGTAAGACCTTTTGAGGTTAAGTCCTACAAAATTATCTATACGTATGGTAAAAATATATGGTATTATTACGTTATAAATAGAATTAATATTATCACTCACTTCAGAGACGGAAAAAAAGAATAAGAAAGGGGCATAAGTAGAATTAATATTATAAATGTTTGACTATGTTGCAAGTGTATAACCAATATTATTTTGTTATAATTTAGTTGAAACAATATCTCTAATATATCTTACCTTTACGTTTGACCTATTTGCATATTAGTTATTTTAATTACTTTTCTTTCACATACTTATTTATTTTCTATTTTTACATATTCACATGTTTTTTAAGGTATATTTATACAAATATTTTTTTTCAAGAAAATGACCTCACATCAAAAGTCATACGGACAACTGTACTTTAAAAGTTAATGTTAGAACATCGTCCTAAATGGCTCTAACACCTCTTGAATCACTATAATTCCTCTTGTCCCTACGTGTGAAGGATTTGGTGAATTTTTTAAGGATCCCAAAACATTTTCTTTTATGTTTGGCAGATAGTAATTTTTTTGCAGAAATGTCTTTTACTCGTGATATAGTTGAGAATATGACCCCTTTTTTTTAAAAGGCTTGATCCTTACTGAGTTTAAAACTGCAAGGTGATTGGCCATTTGGCATCGTTTATGTTAAAGCCCAAAATGGTTAGCCGTGACGTAGCAGCAAGTTAAATTTCAAGTTAAATTTGCTTAGCATGATCTACTTTTAGCCTGACTTTAGATTTTTGCCATATTTCAGCGAGATAAAGTGTTAGAATTGCTTCTTAATCCCACAGCTTAGGTCTTGCTCTAGAATATAACCATTTTGTGCTAATATACCCTTTTTGCACCTATGGACTTATAATCCCAAAAATTTATATTCTGTCGGGAACCACCTTTAGTGGAACTTGGGAAGTGCCTAATGCCTTCTTCCCGAGTCATTAGGACTTCTTACCTTGGAATCTTTGTAGACATGACCTCCCGGGGTTAACTTTTAGTTATTTTAGGTGACCTGATACACCTTTAGAAGATATTAGGTGGCGACTCCAAAACTTGTTCCAAACGAGTCACTAAGTCAAACCCGATCTTTGAGCTCGATCCATGCTCGAAAAGGGGAGCGACAAAATGGCGAATCTGCTGGGGAAATTTATATTCTTAACCACAACGGGTTTTATTTTGGGATTTCTGTTGCTATTATTTATATTGTTATTGAATTAATTGCTTTGTTTTACTTATTATTTTGATTATTATTTTACTAACTTATTTTCTTTTTTATTTTTCTTTCTTTATTTTATTTTTGTATTTGTATGAAGTATCCTTGTAATATTTATGATATTTTTACTCATACTCCTCCACCCCTGAAAACGACACTTTGCACACAGACAAGCGATTACGTAGATCTCACGTTCGTTCCACCGCAAAAAAACTCTTTGTGAGGGACGGTTGGGATATAGTTGGTCAGTGGTATAATCAACAATTCCAAACGTTCCCACCCCTTGGTCGTCCACCTTGGGAAATTGTGTCTAGAATTACACCATTCTCGAAATATAATATGCATGCATCATGCCGTAGGAAGGGCTTCCCGTAAGCCGACTAGTCTTCAACTTGTTCAAACAACTTGACGGATTTTTAACCCCGAAGGAATGTTTGGACATGCTTACTTGAAAAAAAAATAAAGAGAAAAGAAAGGTGAGATGAGAATAAATACACATTTTGATCGTCCAATTATCTTCAAAAAAGGGTTGAAAATTTTTAATCATTTATTTTTCTTTTCCTTTTTAGGTCATTATGAGTCAAAAATTTCATTGTTTTGGAATGGCTTTGGATGCACCTCCTATATTGACTAACTGGTTGAATGACTTATCATTGGGTGAACAAATGGAAGTCCGCAACAGTTGGGGCATTTGGTGTCTTTGCTAGAAATGAAACCATGTAGGGAGATGATTGAAGTATCAATGACATTTTGGGAGGGGGGAACTAAATGTGCTTAGATATGGAGACATCGAGTTGACACCTTTTCTAGAAGAAATAGGGTGATTCATATCACATTCGGGTTTAGACAAACATCGATGGCAAGGGGGCCGAATCTTGGCTCCCAGCGTCCCTACACCCAAAGAGTTCCGTGTCAAATTGGGGATGGTAGCAGGTGTTGATGTGCAGTTTTTGCAACAAAAAAAAATACCCTTTTCTTATCTTTACAACAGATTTGGGTAATTTTTTTTTAGCAAATAACACTAAGCTCGTAGCTTAGCGGCTAATTTTATTAATAATAAACACATAAAACATAAAGTCTTACAAGAAAAATATAAAGTATAAACTAATGATATGTAGCCTATCCTAGAAGGTGTACTATTCCTCTCTATCATATTTATCTCAATGGGTTGAGCACAAAGTGCTAATACCACCATTAAAAACAAATACAATAAATTAAAATAGTACACTACAATGTAGCAAACAATGACTAGGCTAAAAATGTTAGACAACCAAATGTAAAGTCTTATAATTCTTGTATTGTGTCTGCAGGAGCTCCATGTGTGTCGATATAGACCCAGAATCAACGCAACACATACGAATTTGCGCACAGTCTTCCTCGCGTCGCCCCAAAGGCTGAAGAGACTGGACCACAACCATACAGCGCCCAGTGCCTTCCTCCTACAATACTGTTTTCCTTCAGCTCCAAGTCCCAGCCCAAACACTGTATTCCACGTCGCTTGAAGGGCTGTAATACCTCGTGCATTCCCCCAGCTAAAAACTTCTTGATGCGACAATTTATACCACTGCTTGCACCTTGTCAAAAGTAACGAAACATTCCAAGAAGCACAACGCAGCTGTTCATGTGAATAGAAAAAAGCTCCAGCAGTAAAAAGCTCCCTCGACCCAACTGTACAGACACAATTTTCTTGAACAAACCACGTACTTTCAAACCTCCAACTGAATAAATTTTTGCAAAGTCTTGTATAATCAGCAACCATGAGAGAATTACCATGAACCAGCGTCATGAAAAAGCAAACAAATAATCGCTTGCACAATGATAAAACCTCCCTCGAAAAAGCTGCAAATTTTCGAGAATTTTGAACAAAACACGCTGTGTAAGACCTCCTGTTGAGTGAATTTTTAAAAGCCCGTATGAGTTTAAAAGAGCTGATTATAGAATCATAACAACGTGTCTTGACAAAGCACAAATTAACTTCTTGAAACTCCTTCAGAGTACCTGCAAAACAAGAAAATAAGTGAGAGTAAAAACGTCCCTGCCCACTCTGTTTCAAAATCATCTTTTCACCACGACTGTCCAGTACACACCATCTCCTCTCCCCAATCATTGTTTCACCACGACTGAACGAATCGACGGGCACTGAACCTTGTCCAAATTAATAATCAACCTTTCTTTGCGAGCAAAATCATCAAACCTTGTGTAGCACAACTCACCCCCATCATCCAACACCTTGTTAGCAAGGTAGTCCGCAAGATGATTCCCTTCTCTTAATGTGTGGACAATTTTAAATTGCCACCCCATGATAGAATGAATATCATCCACAACACTAGGAATAGCCCAAGGAGAATCCCAAATACCTTCAATAATATTTTTCAATAACAACGAGTCCGTCTCCAAAACAGTAGGCACGAAATTGAAAGCTAAACAACATCGCATCACTTCCAAAATTGCCTTAGCCTCTGCAAAAACATTTGTACAAACTCCTAACGGTTTAGCTCCAGCCCTGACAACACTTCCCCATTAGAATTTCTAATACAAAAACCAAATGAACCCAACCTCGGATTCCCATGACAAACACCATCAGTGTTACATTTATACCACCCAACTTGTGGAGGAATCCACCTCACAAAAATATGTCTCAACCTCGGAACATTATCCCTTAAATGATCAACAATAGCAATCCAAGAGAAAGGCAAATTATTCATACCTGGGCATACTATTACGAGCAACTTGTGAAGCATAGAAGTGACCTCAAATTCAAGTCGAACATATGAAACTTGGCCTCCATGCATAAGTGTATTACGTCGCTTCCAAAATTCCTAGACAATAATAGATTCGCAGCTCTCAACAACAACTTTAACCATGGACTAGCACGAGTAGACCACCACTTACAAATTCCTTGGCGCAAGTCACAATTAACAAGAGAAATGCCAGCATTAGACGCAAAAAAATTCCACAATCTCGCAGCCTTGTGGCTAGTGTAAAACACATGTTCTATAGTTTCTTCCTTGGGATTTATACAACAATAACACCTCGACGCTAAGCAATACCCCATCTTCTTAAGTGCATCATCCAGAGGTAATTTAAACTTCCACAAGTACCACATTAAAAATGAAATTTTAAACGGCGGACCTTTCACCCACATCTTCTTGAAAAAATCATTCAACGCACCTTTTTGCCTAATACAATTCCTTGTCGAATTAACAGAAAACTTACCATTAGGAGTCAATTTCCACCAAGGTTTATCATTGCCACCTCCCTGAATATTAAAAGGCAAACGCAAAATGCGATCCGCAATAGAGCCCGGGACTTTTTCAGGAACTAGCTCTTCATTCCAACCATTACCATCAACATAATCCTCAACTAAATTAAAGCAACCATCAACCATCCAACCAACAGGAAGAAGCTTATGAATAGCATCCAAACCACTCCAATTATTATATCAAAAGTGCGACTCTCCACCCTTAACTTGCCAAAAAATTTGTTGATCAATACGGTCCCTTGCCAAGAGCATTTTTTTCCAAACATTTGACCCCTTCTTATATGGAACAACAATTGCATTAAGCTTCTTGCAATATTTATTTGCCATGAAAGTACCCTACAACGATGATTTTGTTCTAAAATTCCACCATAATTTACTAAACAACGCCATCAAAACATCATAGAGTGATTTAAAACCAAGTTCTCCCTCACCTGGAGGAAGACAAAGAGTGTTCCAAGAAGCCCAATGCCTGCACCGAGTTTCCTGAGAATTTCTGCAAAAAAAATTAGCAAACAATTTATGCATTTGATTTATGACACAATTTGGAGGACCTATGGCTGACAACAAATAAATTGGCAAGCTCTGTAACACAGATTTGATCAAAACTGCACGACCTCCAAATGATAGCATCTTGGCCTTCCAAGATTGAAGCCTCCTCATAATTTTATCAAGAATATCATTGTAGTAATCCTTTTTCCTTCTTCCATAAAAAATAGGACACCCTAAATAATTAAAAGGAAAATTACCAATAAAAATCTGCGTAATACCTTGCACCAGCTGAACAACCTGTTCCTCAACATTTTTGTGAAGATAAATGGCACTTTTTTTTTTTTTATTAACACGCTGCCCCAAGGCCTCTTCATAAACACCCAACACACCCATTACCAACCTCAAAGAATTGTTGTCCGCAGAGGTGAATAAAATTGTATCATCGGCATACGACAAATGATTGATGAAAGGACTCCACTTAGGCATTTGATACCCCTTATAAAAATTATTCTGAAAAAGAGAATTCATAAAAGTGAAGGCGAAAGCGGATCACCTTGCTCTAAACCCCGTGAAGAATAAAAAAAAACCAGTGGCCTGACCATTAAAAAGAACTGAATACCAATTATTTCTCACCAACTTGAAAATCATATCAACAAAGGCGTGGCAAAAACCCATCTTCATTAAAACTTTAGAGAGAAATAACCATAAGATCCGATCATAAGCTTTCATCATATCCAGCTTAATGACCACATTTGCAACCTTGACCCTTTCATTTATATCACGAACAATTTCCTGAGCCAGCAACACATTCTCAATAATACTCCTGCCCTTCACAAAACCAGCCTGAGTAGGAGAAATTAGAGCAGGAAGAATAGGAGCAAGTCGATCATGAATAACTCTAGAAATCATCTTATTAATGGAATTACTCAAACTAATTGGTCTTAAGTCTGAAAAAGTAGCAACATCATTTTTCTTAGATAAAAGAACCAAATTAGTGTGAGTAATGTGCTTAGGTAAAAATTGCCTGGAGAAAAAAGCTTTCACTAATAAGGTGAGATCTTCACCAATAATATCCCAGCAAACCTGAAAGAATTTACCATTGAAACCATCCGGACCAGCTGCGCTATCACCATTCAGGCCAAACACTGCCCTCCTAACATCATCTAAAGAAGGAGCCTGAATTAAATCATCATTCTGCGCCTGAGAAACCATTGAAGGAACATGCATAAGGAGATCAAAATTCGAAGGCTCTTCATCCTGCTTGAATTGTTGTTTATAAAAATAAGCAGCCTCATTCGCCATTGCCTCTTTAGAATTAATCCAATTACCCCATCTATTTTTAATTCTGTGCACCTGGAGCTTGTTTCTTCTACCTTTGATATGAGCATGAAAAATACTGGAATTTTTATCACCTTTCTGAAACCATTACATACCTATTTTTTGCCTCAAAAATCTTCTTCCAGAGCATGATAGTTAATTAATTCAGCCTCAGCTCTCTTAAGCGCCTCTCTGTTAGCTGCGCTAGGAGTATCTTGCAATTGTAATTCATGAATTTTGACAATATCTTCAAGAGATTTAATTCTATCAAAAATATTTCCAAATGTGTCTTTGCTCCATCTCGAAAGTACAACCTTCAACTACTTCAACTTGGAGTGGAATTTAAAAAACGGGCTGCCCTCCACACGATCACCCCAACACTGGCACACCACCTCCAAAAATTCAGCATGTTGAAGCCACATATTCAAGAACCTAAAAGGTTTGACAATAGTGCGCATATCAATTTTGCGAAAAAAAAAAGCAAAAGGGCATGATCCGAGCCAACTCTTGAAAGATGTTCCACCTCAATGGAAGCAAATTACTCCCTCATATCCTGATTACACAAGCATCTATCAAGTCGTTTAAGAATAAACTCATCATCAAAGCGACCATTCCACCAAGTAAATACGCTGCCTATATAACCCAAATCAATAAGTCCACAATTCGCAATCATGTTTGCAAATTCTTCATACTCTGGGAGAAGCACTGGCAACCCACCATATTTTTCTTCATAAAAAAGAATCACATTAAAATCACCACCAACCATCCAAGGCTTATCAACACCCTCGGACAAAGTGTATAAAGAATCCAACGACTCAATTCTTTCCACACTTGAACATTTTTCATAAACAAATGTACATAAGTAGTCTTTATCCAGCTCCTGACTATACAGGTTCAAAGTGAGATGCTGAACATGATCTTGAACTACAGTCACATCAAACCCATCATTAACAAATAACCACACCTTATTACTACAATTAGCAATAGCAAACGACATCCCCAATCGCCTTCTATAACGATCAATATGTCTAGCTGCTTGAAATGGTTCCATCAACCCCACAAAATTGAATTTATATCTATAATGCATTGTTGTAAGACGCTGAAAAGCTTTTTTGGTCGTGACCGGCCTAAAGTTCCATATCAAAGCTTTATCTATCAATTAAATTTTTTTATCGAACCGGACCTCATAGGTTGAACTCGTTGTGGAGCAATAGCAAGGTCTTTCTTTGTCCGCATTTGCTTCTTCACAGTCTTCTCCTGCTCATTGTTATCACCACTTTGTTTCTCCAAAGCCTTCAAAGTACTCAACCTACTTGTTTGTTATCTAGGAGAAATTTGTGCCCTAGCTGCCGCCTCATTGAAATTGTGAGCCGTAGACTCATCTTCTTCCTCCTCTAGCAATTTTTCCGGGCTTAAAGGACCATCTTGTAACCTGTGCACCATGGCTAGAGTAGGAACAAAAATATTAGGCAAATCACTCATGTTGACTATAGGATCATAATTTGTTGGTAAGCCTTTATCGATCTCCAGGTTAGCTGCCTCCCTTCTCGCTATAGCCTACCTCTCATTGAGTTCTCGAATCAACAACTCCTTGTTCAAAGTGGAAAGGGTCGTGTTATCATCAGACCCAACACCTTCTACTACCACAATAGCCTTTTGAGGTGCTGAATCCTTGAGGTTCAGCTCACATAAAATCTGCTTCGACCTTAAAAGATTATCTGCATCCTTATAAATATGAAACTGCTGTGTTGATGCCTCCTCGGAAATAAAATTAATTCCAATCCCACTATGCTTAGGTGAATGTTGAGCAGCGGCTACCACAATTCTAGAGGAATTAGGACAGCCATCCCACTGTGAATCCTGAGATGGGATGGACTGCTCTTCTGTGTTCAACGCGACATTCAATTTGTCCCCCCTCCCCTTCTCGCCTCATTAAATTTAGTTCCCATAGATGCAACATCTGTTGACATCATATACACATTCAATAATCTTTGTGTATCATTTATTACATCATAACCCACAGAATCAACTCCCACAGCTTTATTACCCGCCAACCCTGTGTCTGCATTAATTCCCAACTTTTTAGAACTTTGTTTACCCCCAGCGTTAACTCCTTGTGATCTCCCAACAACTTTAACACCTTGCACTCTTCCATAATTGGTAGTCCCAATGCCTGTAAAAATATTTCCTTGTGTCGACTTATTAACTACATCTCCCACGACTACAACTTCTTGCACACTCCCAACATTAATTACATCACTCACATCTCCTTTAACACCTTGCTTGCCTACAACTTTAATTCCTTGCACGATCCCAGAATTGGCATTCCCGTCTCCCAAAGCTTTATTAGTCACTGCCTCACGCTCATTATTTGTAATAATATCTTCCTTCTCCTTAGCAACCTTATGCACCTCCCTATCTTTAGTACTTATTCCGTCTCCATTAACACGATCGACACCATCAAAAGACGTTGCCATGATCTCCCCATCTTCATCAATATTCTCCAAAGCAGCATCAAGAAGGGATAAAGTTGACTTTGAGAAAGAAGGGCTTCTATTTAGATTAGTTTCTTAGTCAAAGATTGAACGAAGTGAAAAAAATGCGATCTTTGCTGTACAATAGAACAAACACTAATACCTTAATTGAATCGGTCTTAGGGCTTCCGTCCAGTTTGGATCTTCAGAGCTTGATGCGCCCGAAGGAGCCATCATCATCTTACCGAGACATCCACAGAGTACAAAAGGTCATACCTAATAAGAGAAATGAGCTTAGCACTTCACTTGGTTGGGGCAGAGTTTCAGCCTGCCTTCCACCGAATATAAAAAACCTTAGAGCAGCCTAACCTGCTGACATCCCGGCGAAGAGAGCCGCCGGCTAGCAACTTCCGTGCACAGATATAGATTCATTCTTCGTACCTGGTCGGCCAAAAGGCTCATTCCAGGAGTGAAAGAGAACCTGGCTAGTTGTACCTTGTCTTGGGGCGTCTTTGGCTTTACGATCGAAAGATCGATGGAGAAAGCCAGGTGCCGTGGGTAAGCTCTATTTGGCCCGCCAAGATCTCCATGAATTTAATTATTTTGCGTCTCTTTGCTTCTGAGGCAGTTTCAAGTTTAAGCCGATCCTCAAAGGCCCTGACCCTGCCAACCAAGTATCAAAAAGAAAGAGAGAAAATCGCTGAACATTTTCTATATCTATCTGTCTTCATCGAATTTCAGCTATCTGTCTTGACATCACAAGGGTTGGTTTGAGCGCTTAGGGCCATTGGGAGGGGGCTTCCTTTCACGAGGGGAAAGACCCATTCTTTATAGTCGTTACGAAAGCTCCCGAAGAGTAGATTGCCCATGGAAAGGAGCTTACCCCAAGATCTGACTCCCCCCGTATAGGAGTTCGGGAAGGCCAGATAAAATTGTTTTTTGAGATGTGGGTTTGATCATTCCCTTTATCCACATCCCTATTTTTTTTGCCAACAACCCTCCATGCATTGGGATTCCTATTAGGGTTAACTTTTAAATTCCTTTTAACTTCCTGATTATTAGCAACTTGCAGCACACCCTTTCCCTTGTCAACAGCTCACAGGCCTTGTTCAACATGTGAACCTTCAACGTTAGAAGGAACTTCCGCCTTATCAAAATTTAATTGAGGGTGTAGAACACGAAATTCATCATCACTATGGCCTTGCAAACAACACTCTCTACAATATTTTGGTAGATAATCATACCTAGTACTAACAGTTTTGGAATGTTTCTTGCCCGATTCCTCATCTACTTCTACAATATCAATCTCATGAGGGAATTCACTAAGCAAATCAACTTCAACTTTGACACCAGCACAACTAGGTCTCGTAGGATTTCTTGTTGCTGCATCAATATATAAGGGTTTGCCAACGGCCAAAGCCAAAGAAAAAACACATTCTTGTGCAAAAAGAATTTGGAGGCAAATTAAGAAACGATAGCCAAGCAATTGCCATTGAAGTTTCTTTTCTAATATCATCCCAAGGACCCCAATTTAATATTCGCATCAAGTAACTAGTGCTGCCAACTTTAAGCCAAAAACCTTTGGAGAGCAAGTGAATATAATCTTCCACTAATGAACATCGAATGAGAATATTTTTATTATCAAGCGCACCAATAACACATTGACCTTTAATTTCACATTGAACAGGAACAACTCTCTTCAACTCATATAAATCAGGTGCTTCATAAGTAAATTTACCCACCACACTATATTGTAACTTTGTGACTGCAATGGATTGTTTAACTTCATTAGGTTTCTAATAAACTGTATGTCTTCCATTAATTTTCTCAGGATTCTTAACGGGGGAGCATTAGCCGAGGTTGAACTAGGAATTAACGGTTTGGGGTGGATGAAGGGGCTACAATGACTGCATATGACGTTGGAGGATCAGTAGGTGTGTTGGTAGAGGGCACAACTGGATACACAATCCCTGGAGGGGGCTGCCACCACCGTTAGCAGCCATGGCTGCCGTGAAATTAATGAAAGCTCAAGATCGCCTGTAATTCGCCAATGGAAGAGAGAGAACTAACCTATGAAATGTTATAGTTCATCATAAAAGGTTCCAATTGACCTTTTCACATATTTGGGTATTTGACCGCTTTTGACAAACGTAAAAAAGAATTGATATCTTATAATGATTGGAGGAGGGCTAGACCATTTTCATTTGCCGTTTGTTTCCTGGGGATAATGGTGTTTCCTGAAAGCTCGGATCACAACATATGTTTGAAGCTTGTCATGGTTACTGATGCGGTGTTCAACAGGATTGATGGTTATCGGTACACTATAGTCCCTATGATTGTAGCAGACATCTATCGGGCTTTGGGTTGTAAAAGAGGAGCAAAATATTTTCTAGGGTGTAATCTTCTGTTGGAAGCATGGTTCAAGGAGCATTTGAGGAAGGTGAGAGGTGTGCAAGAATTGTCCAAGCCAACTGGTTGAATTATTTAATTAGAGAACGGTACGGGATTCCAAAATTCAAGCAACCAAGCAGCACAGAGAAATGGGTGAGGTTGTTTGAAAACATAACAGAGGGTTCAATTCAATGGATGTTCACTTGGTTTCCTTCAATAGATTTTATCATCAGCTCTGAGAAGGCATTTTTTGTGATACTTATGGGATTGCGAGGCCTCCAAACCTATCAACCACTGAGGGTGATGAGGCAAGTAGGAAGAAAGCAAATCATCCCACTCATACCAGACACGAAGGCCTACCAGTTCGACTATACTATATTGTTCCAAAACTCAATAGCATTAGGAAATCCTGGGTAGGTAGACAAGTCATGGAGAAGCAGTCATTAGCACCAGACAGATACAATGCTAGATATGAACCAAATTACATCAGTTGGTTGCGTTCTAGCATAAAGGGAAATGTGGTAGTAGGGCCAAGCCGAGGGAATGACATCAGAGACCGAGAAGCGGAGGCTCAAATTCGATACCGTGAGTTCATGTTGAAAGCAGATTAAATGGACAAAGAAAACAAAGAAGAGATCGAGATGTGGAGGAAACATGCATTGGAGTTGGAAGAAAGGTAGAGGTGTTAGGGACAAAACTTGAACAATGAAATTCGGAATGTGCTGAAGTAGATATCTTGCACCTAGTTGCGGCCAAGGGATATTTAACAAAAGCTTTGGAAGAAATCAAGGAGGTTTCCCCAGAAGCAAAGAGGACCAGGCTAGAGAAGGAGCATGTTGCTTAGTCTACTGTCATATTTGTATTTTTGTTTTCCAAAAGATTCTTCATGTATTGGATTTCAATGTTTATTTAGAAATTATGAAAATAATTGGAAACAAAATGCGTATTTATTTTATTTTGCACCATAATAAATGTAGGAAGGCTAGATGTCCTTGGTATGCCATAGTCCATTAATAAACCTCGTCTAAAACGTCAAAGGGCCTATGACCCAAAAATGACAAACATTCATATGCATAAAATGATTGCGCCGAATGCTAATTTTTTGCTTGGGTTTGATCAAAATGTTGGGATTATTTTAATCTTTGTTTTGTTTTTAGACCGTAGCTGCCAAAGGTTAACTCCAATTCGACTCAGTTGCTCAACTTCCCTATGTGCTCAAACTTTGGTGAGATGATTGGACCGATGCTGGCAAAAGGCGGGTTCAGTCGCTACTAGGTGATTTGTTGTCTCTTATGTGGTACGAGGCAGTCCCTTGTTTGGTTGAAGCCGTCACTCATTTCTGGGATGAAAAGAGAGCAGTTTTTCACTTCAATGGTATAGATTTAGCAAAGATGCTGAAAGAAATTGGAGGTTTATCTGGGTTAGCATCTGGGCCAGAGACTATGATATACCCCTAGGGTGTGGAACCTGAGGAATTCTTCAACATTCTAGGGGTTTCTCATGAGCCATACTACAATGGGATTCATAACGCAAGGGTCACTCTAGAATTTTTTTACTCCAGGTTTGGGGACACCACCCTTCGAGATGATTTCTCAGGAGCATCAGAAGTCCAAGATTGGGCACAGACTGAGTTCATTGCTTTTACCATTGCTTTCTTAGGAGCTGTGATTTTCCCCGAGAAAGGAGGAAGAATCCATATAAGGATGGCGTTAGTGGTTGAAGTGTTGCGTAGGGATGTTAACGGGCGCCAAGTTGGTTTAGTTCCAATGATCGTGGGAGACATCTATCAGGTCTTGACTAAATGTAAGAAAGGGGCAGACTACTTTGAAGGTTGCAATCTCTTGTTGCAGATATGGTTAATCGAGCACCTCCAAAAGATCGAAGCAACCCCATCTGCACCAATAGCTCATACACCCGACGACATTATGACACACGCAGCTCGCATATCTAGTACTTTACAACAGGAAAAGCCTCTAAATATGAGTGGTTGGTTCGACAAACTCAATCAATTACAAGAGGGGGATGTGCAGTGGGTGATAAAACACTGTGCTTATTTTATAGT
Organism: Petunia axillaris subsp. axillaris; assembly: GCA_029990575.1. NCBI lineage: Eukaryota > Viridiplantae > Streptophyta > Magnoliopsida > Solanales > Solanaceae > Petunia > Petunia axillaris. The sequence continues at coordinate 140,713,728 of JARKNS010000004.1, forward strand.
CTCTGTGCAAGGCCAAGACGCTACTTTCTTGATGTTGATCGGGTTTCGAGGGACTTATTACTACGCCCCTCTAAGAATTCTTAGGAAAGTGGGAACGACACAATAAACCCCCAGACTAGCAGAAGGACGAAATCTCAATACAGAAATGGATGACATAGACATAACTACACAAGAGATGATATTAGTCATATGGGAGAAAAGGAGGACGAGACAATTCTCTCACAACCGAGACGATAGGGTTAACCCTAATGTTGCCTTAGCTTATCCATTTTGGCTTAAGGAGGACAAAAAATGGTTTCGATCTAAGAAGCCTACACTCAAAAGGAGAATCGAGGCCCCTGATTTTAAAAAAAAAATGCAAAAAGCTGAGAGCCAGATATGATCAAAAGAAGGTGGAGCTGAACGGGACCCAGAATCGAGAAATGAGGAGGTAATACCAAGGAAAGGTTAAAGAAAAAGAAGCCAGATTTTGGATGGACAAAACGATGGAACTCCGGAATATCGCAGGGAACCTGAAAGACCTCCTGAATTCATGGAAAGCACATTTCCAGTCAACGCTACTGGAGGACAAAGAAGTACTAGGAGTGCAAATTCTCTCAACTTTTGCAAAATCTTTGAATGACATACAGACTGGGAAGGATCTCCTTGAGTCAGACTTGATGCATTTGGAACCCCTTGTTGAAGAAGACCCGACAGAGAAAGAGTATGAAGAAGAAGATGATGATGATGTCAAATCGAATGCTTGATTAGTCGTTTCCCTTTTAGTCGAGTCAAGGGGTCACACTAACGGTGTAGGAAAAATAGGCGGAAGCGATAAACTAAGATGCGGAAGCAATAATCATAAGATAACAAGAAATAAGGAAGGGGAAGAACAGAAAATAGAAGAAAAGAATGAATCAAACTAAACAAATGAATTGATTCAAAAGGGAGAAGAGACTTGAACCATTAAACGGGGTCACACCACCATCCACCATGGATTCAACATAAGAGATACATGAAGCCCAAGCTTCAAAAAGAATGGCCAAGCCTATTCTATCTTCTCAATTCTATCTTCAAAACTAGCTAATGAAGTAAAATGACTAAGTGTGGTATTTATAGATGTTCCACACTCCTAATGAAATGACATAAAAGCCCCTACGAGTTTATTACACATAATAGGCCTCGTAGGGCTAAAATAGTAAATAACTAGACTAAATCTCGGAATGCTAGTCAAATAGGCGGAGCGCCTGGATTTGCCCAACTTTGATCAGTGGAGTGAGCTGGACGGAGCACCTACCATGGAGGCGGAGTGCCTGGGCTGCCCCTTGCTTGGGCGGAGTGCCTGCTTTGCCTGGGCGGGGCGCCTGGGCTTGGAGCCAATGCCTCGATCTTCAAAATGCTCCCGAACTCTTCTCCGATGATCTTGACCTCTCGCCCTTTGCATCCTCTAATCCCGGATCTTGATGGTACGTGCCTTAGGCTCGATTTTCCCTGCATCATCCTTCCCTTCTAGAAAGGATTTCGTCTTCGAAATCAAACCATCAAGACCTACATCCAAAGACAAGCACATCCAAAAGCTCCTACTACAAGAGTAGGTTAGTGCACCAAGTGTGGAAAACACACTTTTATGGTAGAGCCAAGCATCAATTCTAACAAAAAAGCTCATGTCCCCAAAGGAAACAACAAGTACTCGACTCAAAAAGGAAGTGCATCCAACACAAGAACATGCAAAGAGATCAATAGGATAGGGAATATGTTAGATCAAGCTATCAAAATTCCTATGATCCCTAATCCCAATAAGAACACACCAAAACTTCCAACTACAAGAGTAGGCAAGTCCAACAAGAGTGAGTGCAAGTGCTATGGAAAGCACACTTTTGTGATAGAGCCAAGTATCAATACCAATAAAAAAGAATAGGTCTCCAAAGGAAACAACAAGTTCTTAGCTCAACAATGAAAAGCACTCACTACTATAATAAGCAAAGAGATCAATAAGACATGGAACATGCAAGATTAAGCAACTAAGTTCCGTATGACCTCCAAGCTTATGATCAACATACCAAACCTTCAATGCATTACTATCACAATGTGACTCGTTGGCTTTGGCATGCTCAACACCCAAGGTGTCATTAACATGTGGGGTGGAGTAAACAAAATATTTCAATTAGAAACTAACGTCAAATACTCCACTCCCCTTCTCGGAAGCACTCTTACACACACCAAGAGTGGCTTCCTCACCTCTAAATCCACCTCTAAGACAATCTTCCTCACTAGGAAAAATCCCAAGGAAGGTCTCCAAAATAGATTATTCATCATTATAGTCCACACAATGAAGGTTAGGACTACTAGAAGATGGACCATCACAATCAAGACCAAGGTCTCTCATCTCACTTGGAGTTCCAAACAATGGATTGTCCATAGAGTTCAGCTTTCCAAACCATGGAGGTTTAAATCCAAACTCTTCTCTAGTTTGATATTCACCATCACCTCTTTGATAATCCTCTTCAAACAAAGGGTTTGTGAAAACAAGTCCACTACCCATCAAAGGTGAGGTATTCAAACTAGAGTCATTATCCACACTTGAGGAGTCATCGAATACAATTCGATCCATCTCATCCACTAGAGACTCCTCAAGGTCACTACCATCCTCACTACAACACATAGGCCCACCATTTTCAATCAATTCATCAAGGAAAAGGATAGGGCATTCATTCAACTCATCTTCCCCTTTATCAAATATAGGTGGTGTGTCATAACAAGGCTCACAAATGAGATCAACTACACAATCTTCACTAGAGAGAGGTTCAATAAAAATCGAGCTTACATCATTATGTGGCTTATCATACCTCTCAACTAGTGGTTCACAATCACACACAATTTGACCCACCGACTCTTCACTAGTTGCAAACACATTGTAATCATACAAATCATCAACTAGTGTTGAGTTAGCACAAACACTACCATGAGACAAGGAAGTAACATGTTCAAGGGAAGAACCATCACATACCTTTGAGTCTGCATTTGAAGTGTCATGAATTGTCTCTTCACCTTGAAGCTCACATTGACGATTTTCTTCACCTTGTCCTTCCTTCTTGGGACATGATTGAGGCTCCATTGGTTTGCCTCCAAGAGTACCTACACAAGAGCTAACACAAGTAGAAGAAAAATATAAAGGGTTAAGGTTAGAATAAGGGGTGTCCTCACTCTCAATGATGCCTTTTCCCTCTTTCTTTTCCCTCATTTTCTTTTCAAGGTAGGGTGTAGATTCGGGTGGTGACATCCCACTCACATCACTCAACGCATCCTCTCATTTTTCCGCTCGAGGAATGTCACCGGTCACTCCCTTACTCCTCTCAATCTTTTGTCTCTTAAATTCGGGTGAATTGGGACGAGGCCCAAGAATACCCATAGCCGGAGTAGGTGGACTCTTAACATCAACCCGGAATCTAGGACTAAGAGACACATCACTTGAGGTCTCTTTCTTCTTTGTTGGTGAACCACTTGGCTTTGGAGCTTGTGGTTTGGGGTTCACCTTGTTGACAATTGCCAACTCTTTGCTTGCACTAGTCCCACCATTGGTTGTGATTGTAGGACTTCTTGTTTGCACTCTTTCAACCATAGGATGAGGTTCTTGCTCCTTTTCTTCTTGCATAGGCCTAGAAGGTATACTAGGAGGTGACTTGATCTTTGCCCCAAGAGGCTCAAAGTCATAAATATTTTGGCCCTCGCCGAAGTAATACCTATCATTTATATTACTATACCGCACCTTCTTGCCTTGCAACCATGGTGGGGTACACATGACACCACATATAACCCCAATAACCCCTATGAGATATGCACACCCGAGCTTGCTTAGAAACCCATACTCCGTAGTACTCATAAGGATACTCTAGGGCATAGCAAGGTAGCCTTAGCTCATCAACCACCGAGGTACTAATGCAATTGGTATCGATGTTACCAATCTTGAGATGGTACCCTCCATTACCTTCCACCTCAACAAGGAACCTCCTTAGACCCAAGTGTAGTATAGGATTATCCAAGTAAGATCTTGGAACTTCAAGATAACCATCACTATCAACCCGGATCTTCCTCAATTCTCTTCCTTTAGCAACACCACTAGGATAACTTCCACTTCCCGTCACTCTTCCAATATTAGAAGTGTTGTTGGAAGTCGAGGAAGGAGTACCACCATGGAACCTATAATTGCCTCTCGCCTTGGTTCCATAGTCCATAGCACCACTCCTACTACCACTACTAGGGAAATACACCCCGGTAACCGTAAGAGCAACACCATTTCTCCTTCCACCCTTCACATGGGAACTAGAAGATGCAAACCTCCAATTTCCTATGGAACAACCACCTCCTCCTCCCATACTAATGGAAGGACCTCTACTACTCCCTTGCACACCACAAGCAACATCAAGAGAAGATGAAATGAACAATTCTCATAGTCAACCTCATCATCAATTCTCTCTACGTCACTATCATCATGATCAAATTCATCACAAGAAGAGTAAGTAGGATCATCATACCTTGAAGCGTCACTATCTTCATATTCTTGACTTGGAGCATAAGATTCTTCACATTCATTTTCGCAAGCCCCATAGTCTTCTTCATCTTCATAATCAACATAGTGACCCGCTTCATCATCATATGAGCCTTGGTTCCCAGAATCGTCATAGCAATACCCATCATCACCATCATAGGAACCATAGTCTCCATCATCTCTGCATGAGTCATACCCTCCACAATCGTCATCCGATGCCATAGTTGTAACAAAAGAGTAAAGGACCTCACAAATTCACTCCCTCACGTGTATCACTCAAAAGATGACACTCAATTTTCTTTCCACTCGTGTATACACTCAAGGTCGTTGGCTTTTATGACCACGCTCTATTGTTCTCACCACTCAAGCCTTTTTCCACTCAAGACCTTCTTGTCTCCTAGTAATCACAATGGAAAGATCAATCAACTAATGCACCCAAGTAATGGTTCGGAATGGAGTTTAAGAGACTCGATGTACGGAAGCTAATTTAATGTGCACTTGAAGCAAGCAAATTCTACGACTTTAAGTAAAGACTCCAAGACACACAACACCCTAAAGGATAAAAGATTAGTATCAATAAAGTAGGACTAATACCTTAGAAACACTAACCAAGAAGTATGGAAGCGAAACAAAAACCAAAATCAACGAAACGAGACAAAACCAACCAGCCAGTGGCCTGGGCGGTCCACCTAGTGGCCTGGGCGGTCCGCTTGGGGGCTGACCAGTAAGGGCTGTGGGCGGCCCGCCTAGGGCATGGGCGGTCCGCCTGGGGCCTGCTCCCAGCACCTCCGAAAATGGTTTTTTTTTTTTTTTACTTTTTCACCAAAATCCTCAACGTTTTCAACCCGATTCTCAAATCCCTTGGTACCCAAAGTTGTGTATAGTATTTCCCAAAAATCCCCGATGAATTTCAAGTCCAAACAAACAAAAACAAGATCACAATCGAGATTCAAAGTGGTTTATACAAGGGTTTCTAGTTGGGTTCAATTTTCTTGAACTTTTGATTCACAACTCCAAATGTTGTAAAATTGGTACCAAATGAACGGGAAAATGATATATAACAATCTCCGATATCAATCTCACAACCAACAATCAACCAATACCCAAGAATCAAAACATGAACTCAAGAACAAGGTTTTTTTTTCAACTTTGGGGTTTTGATTTTCAAGTTTTTGATTCTCAACACCAAATCATGTAACAAGGGTACCAAATCAACGGGTAATCATCATATAACAATCCCCAATAACAATAATTGAATGGGTCATCAAATCCAATCCACAATTTGAGTTTTTTTGTATTTTTTTTTAACTTTTTCAGTTTTTTTGTTTTTTTTTTCTTCTTTCACAAGAACAATAACAAAAAGAATACTAAAGTAAAGATATGATGAACAAGAAATGTGGATTCGTAAGGACGAAACCCGAGCCTTGCTCTGATACCAAATGATGTAGGGAAAAATAGGCGGAAGCGATAAACTAAGATGCGAAAGCAATAATCATAAGATAACAAGAAATAAGGAAGGGGAAGAACAGAAAATAGAAGAAAAGAATGAATCAAACTAAACAAATAGATTGATTCAAAAGGGAGAAGAGACTTGAACCATTAAACGGGGTCACACTAGCGGTGATCCACCATGGATTCAACGTAAGAGATACATAAAGCCCAGCTTCAACAAGAATGGCCAAGCCTATTCTATCTTCTCAATTCTATATTCAAAACTAGCTAATGAAGTAAAATGACTAAGTGTGGTATTTATAGATGTTCCACACTCCTAATGAAATGACATAAAAGCCCCTACAAGTTTATTACACATAATAGGCCTCGTAGGGCTAAAATAGTAAATAACTCGACTAAATCTCGGAATGCTAGTCAAATAGGCGGTGCGCCTGGATTTGCCCAACTTTGATCAGTGGAATGAGCTGGGCGGAGCGCCTGGGCTGCCCCTTGCTTGGGCGGATCGCCTGCTTTGCCTGGGCAGGGCGCCTGGGCCTGGAGCCAATGCCTCAATCTTCAAAATGCTCCTGAACTCTTCTTCGATGATCTTGACCTCTCGTCCTTTGCATCCTCCAATCCCGGCTCTTGATTGTACGTGCCTTAGGCTCGATTTTCCCTGCATCAGCTTGGCTTTAGTTTGAATTTGAGTCGAGTCGTTTCCTTTTAGTTGAGTCATTTCCCTTTCTAGTCGAGTCATTTTCTTTTTCTTTTGCAAGATTAGTGATTGTAATAAAGCCAAGAAGTTATATTAATAATTTTTTTTTTTTGGGTTTGTAGAGTTGTTTTGATTATTATCAAGCAAACAAAATGAAATGCTTGGTGCAAACATTACTTTAAATCATCGGTAGGCCTACCTCTGATATTAAAGAGGTGCCCTGCATAATAGGACGCGACTGCATGACGTTAAATTGTATATTAAACTTTCTAACACTCCACTCACATCTATCTTTGGCTTTTTTAAAGGTTAGTTTGTTCCCAATCCTCAATGGTTGGTTTGTGCATTCTGGCCGACCAGCATTATCATATGAGATCCAGAGGATCGATTTCAATACCTCCCACTTTACCTACAAGGACAAGGACGAGACGAAATATCATGGCCGAGTTTGACAAAGTTGACGGAACTGCTGCCCATTCCAACATTGGAGGGACTCCTAGAAAGCAGGGTGTGGTTGCATAGGAGGAGTATGAAAAGCTGGAGCAAAGGTTGTTTGAGTTGGAGAGCAGAATTCCCCTCCTCTATGCTGATGGAACTACTGACCCAAACAAATCTGCACGCCGTCATGGCAAAGATCATGTGTTTCCTGAAAAAGATCACCAATACCCCGCTTACAAGGCACCACCAAAAGCACCCCAAAACAACCCCACCACTCAGTTCTACACCTTCATCGCTGAAACCAAACTCGTTTCATCACCTTCCAAAGATCAAGACAAGTATGCATGGATAGGGCAGGAGACAGATAACACCAAAGAGCAAGTTAAGTGGTTGGTAGAGAAAATTAAGCAATTTCAGGTGAGTAAGGAGACAAGGGGATTAGCTTATGAAGATCTTTGCCTATATCCCAATTTGAAGTTGGCTGACGGTTACAAGACACCTAAGTTCAATCTGTTTGATGGCAGCGGTGACCCGATGACTCACTTAAGGTCTTACTGTGACAAGCTGATTGGAGTAGGACATGATGAAAAGATCAGGATGCAGTTATTTAACTGCAGTTTGACAGGGGATGCACTGACATGGTATTCCAAGCAGCAGCTGAAGAAGTGGACTAGTTGGGAAGCAATGGCTGGAGATTTCGTCGACAGTTATGGCACAACACTGATGCCATGCCTAATCACTTTTATCTGGAGAAGTTAAGGAAAAACCCCCCATGAAACTTTCAGGGAATATGCCACAAGGTGGAGAGCTGAAGCCGCAAAAGTCAAACCACCCATGAATGATACAAAAATAGTGGCAACCTTTATCCACATACAAGAAGACATGTACTTTGATAGGATGCCGAACATGCAGGATAAGAAATTTGGAGAACTGATCAAGATTGGGGATATTGTTGAAGATGGCTTGAAATCTGGAAGAATCATTAGCTTGTCAATGGTACGGCATTTACAGCTCGCCAACAAGGAGCGAAAGAACCAAGTTTTCTGTTGTGATGTCAGAATTTGCATCTATTTGTATCTATTTAGTGATCAGTCCGCTAGTTTCTTTGATCCCACTCGGTCTTCCTTTTCTATTTTCTTCCAATAGTTCGACCTATCCAGAAAAATTGTCCTGCACTACAAGCCACTAACAAAGCCATGCAGACTGGTAGCGCTGGTATCACCAAGAAGAAGAAAGAAGAGGTCTCTTTCGTCACTACTTCTCTTGACCACACCCCCACCCACAATCACTACTATCAAACACCCCTTCTGCCATATTCATATGCTCTATCAACACATGCTAACCCTGTATACAACACATAACCCACCCTCCAAGGCCCCCGTCCACCACGACCAACATACCCACAAAATGAAAACTACACAAACACTAACACCTACCCTCCTCGACCCCGTCCAGACAATAACCAAAGACCCCGAAGAAACTACACCCCACTTGCTGAATCCCGAACCTAACTGCTCGAAAGACTCAAGGCAGTAGGATATATCCAACCTATCCCATTCAAAATGCCTGAAACGATTTAACAATTCTTCGACCACTCCAAGACTTGTGCTTACCATTTTAGAGGGCCTAGCCATGACACTGAAAAATGTTTTGCTTTTAAGGATAAGATACAAGACTTGATTGATCAGAAAGTAATATACTTGAAGGCACCTAATATGCACAACAAACCTTTGCCCGATCATGGAGAAAACATGGTAAATTTGATTGAATTAGAGGCTGACTGCAATCTAGAAGGAACCATCGTCAGAGCAAAGGAAGCTACACCAGCACTCACTTCTGTTGCACAGGCTATTAAAGCACTAGTTCCCATTGAGGTGGAAGTGGCCCCAAAATTCTATGTGGACGTGATTCCACCCTACAATGACAAGGCGGTACCATCGGATTATGAAACAGAAAGGAGAAGAAAAGGGAAGACAGTGATTGAGACAGTTGTAGTGCAAGGGATTACTAGATGTGGGAGGTTCTATACTCTCGAGAATCTTGCTCACGGCAGAGAGCAAAATAGAAAAGGAATCAGCGAGGAAGAGTCCGAAGAGATATGGAAGAAAGTGCAAGCAACAAAGCTACTCTGTGGTCGACCACTTGGGCAAAACCCTAGCTCAAATCTCTATTTTATCCCTACTGGTGAATTTGGAAAGGCATAGGAATGCATTGATGAAGGTGCTAGATGAAGCACACGTACCGGCGGACACCACTGTTGAGAATCTGGCTAGCATGGTTGGATAAGTCATGGAATCTAATTAAATTACTTTCCATGAAGATGAATTACCACCGGAAGGGCTCCGGCATAACAAGGCTTTGCAAGTCACTATAAAATGCAAAGAGTGGTTCGTAAGAAGTGTCTTGATCGATGGAGGTTCTGGTTTGAACATATGCCCATTCATTATTTTGAAAAGAATGGGAATTTACCAAAGTGAGATTAGGGAGAGTGACAAAAAAATAAAAGCATTTGATGGGTCAAAGAGGAGCACCATTGAAGAAATCAACCTAACCATCATGGTTGGTCCAGTCGAGTTTACTGCCGAGTTCTATGTCATGGATATCTCGGCATCATATAATCTACTATTGGGAAGATCCTGGATACACATGGCTGGGGCAGTTCTATCTACCTTGCATCAGACAGTGAAATTCGAGTGGGATAACACAAAAATTGCGGTGTTCGGTGAAGGGAGCAACTCCATCTACAATAAGCAGACCATACCAGCAATTAAAGAAAATGTTCCAGACGGACAAACTTTCTACACGGTAGAGCTCGTGGGAGCAGTGTATGGTAGTCAAGGTGGGTACCACAAGAACTACAATAGGAAATATGGAGGATAGAACCACAATAGCCACAGAGGGAGCACAAGTAGAGCAACAAGGAGGGTATTATACATACTTTGCTCCCAAACTTGTCAATATACCACAAGTAATCGAGAAGAAGAAGAACTTCTACAACGCTTATTGGGATGGCCGAGGTAAAGGTTATGAAGGAAGAAATCTAGAATGGGAACCCGTGATGTCTGACTGGGGGGGTGCCTGTACGTGAATTCCATTAAACAATACCTGCTAAGAAAGAGAAGCAGCCTGTATACCCGCCCAATGCCCGTCCTGACTGGAAGCGCATCTCTATAGAGACAAGAGGAAGGCAAGTGTGGATACCTAGAGTACCTGAATCCGAGCCTGAAGAAGTGCAAATTGAAGAACCATACATACCCCCACAGCCTGCAAGGTGGCCTGGAGACTGGGTGATGGGTATTATACGCCTGTGCACTAATATACATTTGAGCACTTGCCTCATTTTCCGTTCGTCAATTAAAATTAGTGAGGATTCAATGTCTATTATAATGTGATTGATAAGCTAAGATACAGGAATTAGTTTTGGGATTATACTTGTGCTTAGGCGTGGTTATTGAGTTGAAGTTGTGTATGTTACCTTAAAATTGACGCTGCTATGTTTAAACTCCAAAAAGAATATGCATATGTATATGCGAGCGTGTCTTTGTTTTAGATGTTAATTTAAATTAGTAAAAGGGACGTATTTTGAAATCATATCTACTGAATGCATTCTTCTCCTTAAACTGCTGAACTAAAAGTCTCTCCTTAATTGTTACATAATCTGTCTAAATACATGATTGGCTACATGATAGTACACGTTGCTTTCTCTAGTTTCAAGCGGTATATACATGGATGCAACATTGTGTTTCCTCTTCTTTTCCACTGATTGCGTCGAAGTGAATAAGGAAAATACCTTCTCCAAGCCCCATAATTACTCTTGAAAATATATGTGCTGATTTTTCATAAGACAAAATAGGAGATTGACTGGGATATATTGTAGGGAAGTCTAATTCAGCAGAAAGATTGATACTCCTTAGCTCAGTGATTTCTGGAATCTAGGATATAAAAGAAAAACTTATTTTTTCTTTAATTTTCAAAATTGGTTAAGAGTGTTTAAAGTAAACCATGATTTGCAGTGATTAGGATTCCTGTTTGTACCTAGTCAAGTTTATGGTAAAACACAAGACAAGCATGATCTTTTAGAGGTAAAATACAGTAAGTTCATTAGAATTTTGAATGGAAAAGATAGTTCTAGGAGGAGATGATTTGGAATCAGCAGGAGTATTGCAAACTGAAATTCTGAGGATACTAAATGATTGTTTTAAAAGGAAATTCTATTTCTCCTTCTTATTTTCGAAATTCTGTTAAGTTTACTCTTATTTTTTTATTTAAATTGATGGCATATTTCCCCTTGATTTTTTTGATGGAAAGAATATTTGCTCCTTTCCTTATTTAAAATTATTCCTTTCTTTTTTTTTTCTTTTCACACTAGGTAATTAAAGGCCTTAAACTCCTACTCTATTTCTATTTAAACAGTCCTATAAGCCTTTAAAAGACACACTTTCTTTCGGAAGATAAATAGAAACTTTCTTCTAAAAAAAAAAAAGGGAACTCTCTGTTACTGGAAACTTTGGCTTCTTTTTTTTTCTCCCAACCTGCTTCACTTTCTATTCGCCTATTAAAAAGAATAGAATCCGGGAGTTGAAACAATCTGACTTCTAGCTTATTAATCGATTGCTTGCTGCTGCTTCTCAATTTGTTCTTGGCTTGCAATTAAATGTGTTTATTTGGCCAAGTCTAGCCTTTCTCTAACTTTTTTTTTCCTACAGTATACTATGGATAGCCATTATGGTTATACCAAGTGTCCTTCTCACAGGTTTTTGGGCGTGATAACATGGTCCGTAGAGGTCATGTCTTGTACTCACCTTTTTTGCAGGGTGTCATGGTCCAAGGAAGAGCCATAGATGATAGATTGAAGAAGTTGAAGGGATAAAGGTCCAATCATTCTTACTTCTACTTTTTTTTTTTGGGAATGTAAAAGCATATTTTTATTAATTAAAAATGGTGTTAGTTTCCTGGCTATGTATGATGTGCTACAGGGATGTTCGTACTATAGAATTGCTAAAAAAAAAGAAGCAATATTATCAACGCTAAGCAGGGGCCTTCCTCTTACCTCTTCTATTATGTGACTTTGTTTTGTTATGAAAGACTGAATTTAGTATAGAAGTAGCCTAAAATCTGGAATTCTGTTAGAACAAGGGCTGTTTAATGCAAAAGGGGGAAGGTTTTAAAATTTTATTTGAAACGGGACCATTTTTGGAACTCTATCTCATGCGGGGACATTTCTGCGAAAGCACTATTGGGCCATATTACTGAGATTCATAGGCCTGTTTTAATAATTTTAATTATTTGTGTTTTCAAATGCAGGCCTATTTTAACAAAATTGTTACCTACAGAAATGATTTTCATTCCTATCCAAGTCAACTAATATTTTAGAGGAGAGTAAGGGCTTTTGAGGTCAAGTCCTACAAAATTATCTATACGTATGGTAAAAATATATGGTATTATTACGTTACAAATAGAATTAATATTAACGTGTAATTAGTATTATAAGTAGAATTAATATTATAAATGTATGACTATGTTGCAAGTGTATAACCAATATTATTTTGTTATAATTTAGTTGAAACAATATCTCTAATATATCTTACCTTTATGTTTGAGCTATTTGCATATTAGTTATTTTAATTACTTTTCTTGCACATACTTATTTCCTATTTTTACATATTCACATATTTTTTAAAGGTATATTTATACAAATACTTTTTTAAGAAAATGACCTCACATCAAAAGTCATACGGACAACGGTGCTTTAACAATTAATGTTAGAACATCTTCCTAAATGGCTAACAGCTCTTGAATCACTATAATTCCTCTTGTCCCTACGTGTGAAGGATTTGGTGAATTTTTTAGAGGATCGCAAAACATTTTCTTTCATGTTTGGCAGATAGTAATTCTTTTGCAGAAATATCTTTTACTCGTGATATAGTTGAAAATCGGACCCCTTTATTTAAAAGGCTCGATCCTTACTGAGTTTAAAACTACAAGGTGATTGGCCATTTGGCATCGTTTATGTTAAAGCCCAAAATGGTTAGACGTGACGTAGCAGCAAGTTAAATTGTAAAAATTTTGCCCAGAGACCACTTTTAATACCGGTATTTAGTTTGAAGTCACTATTTTTATTGGTCTTACACTAGAGACCACTTTTGGGCCTTTACTAAATAAACATTGACTTAAATTCTGTTCATTGACTGAAGTTCAGTCCATACGTTCCCTGGACTGAAGTTCCATCTTTAATGACTGAACTTCAGTCGGCCCTGGATTGAAGTTCCATCGTTAAGGACTGGACTGAACTTCAGTCAACATGGCCCTGGACTGAAGTTCCATCTTTAAGGACTGAACTTCAATCCAGGGCCCCGGACTGAAGTTCTATCTTTTAAGTAAAAGTGGCTACAAACTAAATATTTTGGTATTAGTGGCCTGTGCTCAAAGACCGGTGGCAAAAGTGGCCTTTCGTGCACTTACCAGTTAAATTTCAAGTTAAATTTGCTTAGCATGACCTAATTTTAGTCTGACTTGTTTGGCCTAATTTCAGCGAGATAAAGTGTTCGAATTGCTTCTTAAGCCCACATCTTAGGTCTTGCTCTAGAATATAACCATTTTGTGCTAATACGCCCTTTTTGTACCTATGGACTTATAATCCCAAAAATTTAAATCTGGTCAGGAACCATTTTTAGTGGGACTTGAGAAGTGCCTAATACCTTCTTCCCGAGTCACAAGGACTTTTTACCTTAGAATCTTTGTAGACATGACCTCCCGGGGTTAACTTTTAGTTATTTTAGGTGACCTGATACACCTTTAAAAGATACTAGTTGGCGACTCCAAAACTTGTTCCAAACGAGTCACTAAGTCAAATCCAATCTTTGAACTCGATCCAAGCTCAAAAAGGGGGGCGACACATGTTCTCTTCATTGGAGCTATTGGGGGTAGATTTTGGATGATACATGACCTGTTTTCAAGCTTACTACCTCTGAACCAGAATTTGTTCTTCGCGAAAGCGCAGCTTATGACACGATCACGCAAGGGCCAAAAACTGTTCAGCACGATCACGAGGTCTCAAATGCGATCGTGCAGAAAGCTGAGAAGGGCTGAGGAAAAATTTTCTTCGCGTACGCGCGTGAAGCTATGGTGACCAATGCATCACGATCGCACAACTATTGGCGTGATAGCACTGAGGTGATGACCAAAATGCTATTTTAGGTTTACTGGTTTTGTATTCCAGCCCACTTTAGGGGTAATTAAAGCATTTCATGCCATGTTTGGAAGCCTACTATTTAAGCTTCCTTAAACTCATTTCATACGGTTAGATTTTGATGAACATTGATTATTGTGAGAATTTGGCTAAGCTTGTTTCTTAAGTACTTAATTTTCTTGACTTGCAATTGGACCTTTGACTTAATTGAGGGTTAATTAGTGTAGGTGATTTTTGGTTAATGATTAGAGGGGTTGATTAAGCCCCATCTCCTAATTTATTTCCTTAATCCATTCTAATCAAATTGTGTCTTGCTTCCTTTTTATCTTGTTTTCTTGTTATTTTCAATTTCATAGCTTAGGTTCCTATTAGGACCTTACAAAAAAAGATGGTTTATGCAATTTCAAGTATTAATAACCATCTTGGTTTTTCTTCACTATGGTTCTTTTTCAAGGAAGTAGTTCGTATTAACAGAACATTTTAGGACTAGTTTTGTATTAGTTTGTAAATAATTATGACTTGTTGTGGATTTTGGTTCCTTAGCCAACTTGTGCATGTTTGGTACCTCCACTACTTAATCTTTGGCATGTCAATTTTGTTTTGAAAAGTTAAATGAATTGAGTTGGTGAATCGTGTTATGACCTTGAGATTTAATTTTTGGCTCTTTTGTTCACTAGTTAGTTCTCATAAGACTATGAGCGAGATTTTAAGTTCAATTATCTTTAAATGGGATTTAAATATATTTTTCTCCTCTCTTTGCTTGCGCCGTGTGTTGTAAGATTTTAGGGTGTTCATTTGTGCACTTTACGATCTAGAACTTGCCCTAAATGTGCTTTAAAGCAAACTCCTAAGTTGTGCTTGACTTGAAAAATAATTTTTGGCTTTCTTTGGACCGATAGTGACCTAAAAATACTACTCTTGAATTGATCCTAGTCAACCCTTTTGTGCCTTATATTCGTTCTTTTGACAACCTCATTACTATCCCAGATCAATTCTAAGTGATAAAAATACTAATGTTCTTTTGGCCTAACCTCCTTGTGTGCATTGCAAGGCATGCAACTTAGAAAAAAGTTTAAGTTTGGGGGTGGCATGAGTTAGAGGGTGAAAGTGTGGAAGTAAAAAAATATCAATAGAAAAAGAAAAGAAAAAGAACAATAAGAGTGAAAGTTGAAAGGAAAAGGTCTTGAAGGAAAATGAAAAGAAAGAAAAAAAATGAGACAATTGATGAATGAAAAGGAAAAAGATTAGTGCCAAATCCCCATTTTAGCAAGGTATAATCACATGTGAAAGGAAGTGTACTCTTCAAATCTTGTGTTAGTGTAGAGCTCAATGAGTTTGTGTGGTTACTATTTGCCTAAACTTTATCTCATCTTTGACCAAAAGCCTACATTACAATCCTAAATTGGTCCTGATTGATTTTGACCCGGACATTCCTACGTTAGTGGAGATGTACATAAAGGGCAAGCTTATGGTATCTTTTTTGTGTAAGTTGAACTTCTTTTGAGAGAGTGGGTGAGTTCTTCTTATTATATATCTCACTTGTGTTTGATATCATTATGTTGTGTGCTTGAGATACTCTCTTGTGGTGAGTAACCTTGTGAAGTTGAGTTGAGAACTTTATTTCTCATTCCAACAGTGATAAGTGAGCAAAGAAGTGTGTTCTTGTAATAAAGAGGCAAACTTTGAAGTTCTTGTATCATTATTTGATGCCTTTTGATTTGTATGGTTAAGCATTTGAGTTTGAGAAAAAGAGAGAAGAAAAGTGGAGTTCACATGGTTCGACTTAATTATTGGTACCAACCATTGTCAAGGTTGTTGAGGTTAAAAAAATTAGGTTTTGACTTGTTGTGGCCTTATTAATATGTGCTAAAATGATTGAAATACAATTGTGGATTTAGTAGTGTGCTTTTCTTCAGCACAAGCAATAGTTTAAGTTTGGGGGTGTGATGTGTGGCCAAAATACCACACATTACATACTTACACTTGAAATTTGTTGTGCTAAATTGATGAAATAAGTGCACTTATCATGGTTTATCTGCATATTGTAAGGGGGATTGTGTTGTGGAAGAGATTAGAGTGAAAACAAGTCAAAGGAATACCAAAATAGGGAAAGGGGAAATGGCAGGCTGCCCATCGTAAAAGATGGTCTCCCAATGCAACAAAGAAGAATGTAGATTTTGAAGCTTCAGGAAAAAGGTGGAACGCCCTTTAAAAGTGTGGAGCCCTTTTGGATGTTTATCAAAACGTGGCTACGCTGTCAACACATCAACAAAGTGGCTATCGAGTCAAAATTTTGCACTAGGCTAGCTACACGTCTACAAATCTTCAATTTCTTTGTTTTAACTTAAGGATAATTTTGGAAAAATATCATATTATCTAAGTGGCCTATAAATAGATAAATTCAACATATTTTCCATATTCTTGGTTGCCACTTTTCCAAGCTTGGGAGCAAGGATTCATCAACCAATCTTTAAATTGAAGATTGGGTGCAATTTAATGAACAATTCTTTATCCTTTTCTTTGTTTGTTTGATTTGTGTTGCTAGATTTGGTTAGTTGTTATAATTTTGGATATGAATATATGAATTTTGCATGACTAGATTTTATATTAATGAATTTTTATTATCTAGTTTTTATTGCTCTAATTTCTTAATTTTGGTGCCCGCGATACTAAGGTTACATGCCTATTTAACTGGTTATTGACTCTACCGAGATTAATCGGCTTAGGTTTATAAATACTAGCAAGGATTTGGGTTATGTTGCCTAAAATAATCTGACCAATCTAAAAAAGTCCACTAGGGGTTGGTTTTCTTTACTTTGTCAATGAGTTAGCTGTTACACCCCGTATGTCTAACATGACGTATATCATTCTAATGAAATATTAAGAATGATTTAAGTGAGTTTAAAGTCATAATATTAACATATAAGATGTTTATATATTGAATATAAAGTTTGGGAAAAATCAGATTTAAGTTGCGGAAAAACCGACTAAGGAATTGCCTTGTAACGAAGCTTTTTCAGCAATTAATTTCATGTGTTATATGAGGTCTTTTGGGGACATATCATATACCAAATTGAAGGTCTTCGAGTATAGTTTCCAACACTTTTAACGTTTTGTTCATACAACTTATAGATAAAAAGATATGAGCGTCAGAAGTCAAGCCAGAAAAAGGGCCATAAGCGCAAAAGAGGACTAAAACTGAAATGTTTGAAGTATAAAAGAGGAAACTTATCATTTTCTCGTCATTTCCAGCAAATTCATGATAGAAACAGTGTGCTCTTGGTTGTTAAAGGCATTTTGATGGTTTTGAAGAAAGAACATTGATCTTAGCTCGAAATTGAAGATAGATTGCGTCAAAACGCTCTACGCGATTAGGGTAACATTATGCTACCTTCAATTTCGTCTATAGTTTGAGTTTTAGAATTACTTCATGGCTAAGTAAAGTGCATAAATTCTATTTTATAGCTTGTTTAAGCTTTAGAAGGTGTGGAATTTAAAGGAGACAAGGTTTAGAAGCGAGAAACATCAAAGGTATGTAAGGTTAAACCTTTCTTTTGGCAAGGCATGTATCTTTTAGCTTTTGAAGCTTTTCTTAGTTCTAAACTTAGAATTTCTTCTGAGAAACTTGTATGGTAGCAAGGAAACCTTGTATATACTTAATTTGGTACTAAAATCCAAGGTGAAAGATGTCCAAATCAGCAAGACAAAACGTTTCAAAATCTGAAAAATTGTTTTGACCTTTGGACAGTTGTTAGTATATTGATCATACCTCCTTGTACAAAATTGATATTTAGATGCTTTAAGAATCTCCAGAATCCTAAGACATATATCTAAAACTTTCATGAAGACCATGAAGTCTATATCTTTGATCTACACTCTGAAAATTAGGTTGAAAGTCAGGACAGTGGTGCTGTCCAGACATTTATCTGCGGATTTGTTATGTCATCCAGTTGTCTCATCTTGTTATCCGTTTAACATGTTTATGTTATCAGTTTATCCGGGTATCCATTCCCGTGTATAGTATAGTACTGGTTCTGTTTTTGCGGATCATCCAGTTTCAGGGGAAACTCTGCCGAAATTTTTATAGAAATTCAAAGAGTTGGACAAATTCTAAGTTTCAGGTTGTGTCTATAATTCCATCCAGAGTTTTCTTATCATTCCTTCGAGTCCATATATATTGTTGCCACATGTGTTATGCCTCATACATGCTTATGCTTATATTGTGATCAAATTATGTGTGATTTGGAGTCCCCCATAGAGGCTGGACATTGGACACACAGTCCGGTCGCGTGTGATACTACCCGTCTGGGGGATACAGCCCCTCTGGTTCAGGCGGGAGTTGAAACACCTAGTGTGACCGGGTGTGATTCACACACTCTGACCAGAGAGACTAGATATTAATGGAAGATTGTTACACCCCGTATGTCTAACATGACGTATATCATTCTAATGACATGTTAAGAATGATTTAAGTGAGTTTAAAGTCATAATATTAACATATAAGATGTTTATATATTGAATATAAAGTTTGGGAAAAGTCAGATTTAAGTTGCGGAAAAACCGACTAAGGAATTGCCTTGTAACGAAGCTTTTTCAGCAATTAATTTCATGTGTTATATGAGGTCTTTTGGGGACATATCATATACCAAATTGAATGTCTTGGAGTATAATTTCCAACACTTTTAACGTTTTGTTCATACCACTTATAGATAAAAAGATATGAGCGTCAGAAGTCACAGCCAGAAAAAGGGCCATAAGCGCAAAAGAGGACTAAAACTGAAATGTTTGAAGTATAAAAGAGGAAACTTATCATTTTCTCGTCATTTCCAGCAAATTCATGATAGAAGTGTGCTCTTGATTGTTAAAGGCATTTTGATGGTTTTGAAGAAAGAACATTGATCTTAGCTCGAAATTGAAGATAGATTGCGTCAAAACGCTCTACGCGATTAGGGTAACATTATGCTACCTTCAATTTCGTCTATAGTTTGAGTTTTAGAATTACTTCATGGATAAGTAAAGTGCATAAATTCTATTTTATAGCTTGTTTAAGCTTTAGAAGGTGTGGAATTTAAAGGAGACAAGGTTTAGAAGCGAGAAACATCAAAGGTATGTAAGGTTAAACCTTTCTTTTGGCAAGGCATGTATCTTTTAGCTTTTGAAGCTTTTCTTAGTTCTAAACTTAGTATTTCTTCTAAGAAACTTGTATGGTACCAAGGAAACCTTGTATATATTTAATTTGATACTAAAATCCAAGGTGAAAGATGTCCAAATCAGCAAGACAAAACGTTTTAAAATCTGAAAAATTGTTTTGACCTTTGGACAGTTGTTAGTATATTGATCATACCTCCTTGTACAAAATTGATATTTAGATGCTTTAAGAATCTCCAGAATCCTAAGACATATATCTAAAACTTTCATGAAGACCATGAAGTCTATATCTTTGATCTACACTCTGAAAATTAGGTTGAAAGTCAGGACAGTGGTGCTGTCCAGACATTTATCTGCGGATTTGTTATGTCATCCAGTTGTCTCATCTTGTTATCCGTTTAACATGTTTATGTTATCAGTTTATCCGGGTATCCATTCCCGTGTATAGTATAGTACTGGTTCTGTTTTTGCGGATCATCCAGTTTCAGGGGAAACTCTGCCGAAATTTTTATAGAAATTCAAAGAGTTGGACAAATTCTAAGTTTCAGGTTGTGTCTATAATTCCATCCAGAGTTTTCTTATCATTCCTTCGAGTCCATATATATTGTTGCCACATGTGTTATGCCTCATACATGCTTATGCTTATATTGTGATCAAATTATGTGTGATTTGGAGTCCCCCATAGAGGCTGGACATTGGACACACAGTCCGGTCGCGTGTGATACTACCCGTCTGGGGGATACAGCCCCTCTGGTTCAGGCGGGAGTTGAAACACCTAGTGTGACCGGGTGTGATTCACACACTCTGACCAGAGAGACTAGATATTAATGGAAGATTGTTACACCCCGTATGTCTAACATGACGTATATCATTCTAATGACATGTTAAGAATGATTTAAGTGAGTTTAAAGTCATAATATTAACATATAAGATGTTTATATATTGAATATAAAGTTTGGGAAAAGTCAGATTTAAGTTGCGGAAAAACCGACTAAGGAATTGCCTTGTAACGAAGCTTTTTCAGCAATTAATTTCATGTGTTATATGAGGTCTTTTGGGGACATATCATATACCAAATTGAAGGTCTTGGAGTATAATTTCCAACACTTTTAACGTTTTGTTCATACCACTTATAGATAAAAAGATATGAGCGTCAGAAGTCACAGCCAGAAAAAGGGCCATAAGCGCAAAAGAGGACTAAAACTGAAATGTTTGAAGTATAAAAGAGGAAACTTATCATTTTCTCGTCATTTCCAGCAAATTCATGATAGAAGTGTGCTCTTGATTGTTAAAGGCATTTTGATGGTTTTGAAGAAAGAACATTGATCTTAGCTCGAAATTGAAGATAGATTGCGTCAAAACGCTCTACGCGATTAGGGTAACATTATGCTACCTTCAATTTCGTCTATAGTTTGAGTTTTAGAATTACTTCATGGATAAGTAAAGTGCATAAATTCTATTTTATAGCTTGTTTAAGCTTTAGAAGGTGTGGAATTTAAAGGAGACAAGGTTTAGAAGCGAGAAACATCAAAGGTATGTAAGGTTAAACCTTTCTTTTGGCAAGGCATGTATCTTTTAGCTTTTGAAGCTTTTCTTAGTTCTAAACTTAGTATTTCTTCTAAGAAACTTGTATGGTACCAAGGAAACCTTGTATATATTTAATTTGATACTAAAATCCAAGGTGAAAGATGTCCAAATCAGCAAGACAAAACGTTTTAAAATCTGAAAAATTGTTTTGACCTTTGGACAGTTGTTAGTATATTGATCATACCTCCTTGTACAAAATTGATATTTAGATGCTTTAAGAATCTCCAGAATCCTAAGACATATATCTAAAACTTTCATGAAGACCATGAAGTCTATATCTTTGATCTACACTCTGAAAATTAGGTTGAAAGTCAGGACAGTGGTGCTGTCCAGACATTTATCTGCGGATTTGTTATGTCATCCAGTTGTCTCATCTTGTTATCCGTTTAACATGTTTATGTTATCAGTTTATCCGGGTATCCATTCCCGTGTATAGTATAGTACTGGTTCTGTTTTTGCGGATCATCCAGTTTCAGGGGAAACTCTGCCGAAATTTTTATAGAAATTCAAAGAGTTGGACAAATTCTAAGTTTCAGGTTGTGTCTATAATTCCATCCAGAGTTTTCTTATCATTCCTTCGAGTCCATATATATTGTTGCCACATGTGTTATGCCTCATACATGCTTATGCTTATATTGTGATCAAATTATGTGTGATTTGGAGTCCCCCATAGAGGTTGGACATTGGACACACAGTCCGGTCGCGTGTGATACTACCCGTCTGGGGGATACAGCCCCTCTGGTTCAGGCGGGAGTTGAAACACCTAGTGTGACCGGGTGTGATTCACACACTCTGACCAGAGAGACTAGATATTAATGGAAGATTGTTACACCCCGTATGTCTAACATGACGTATATCATTCTAATGACATGTTAAGAATGATTTAAGTGAGTTTAAAGTCATAATATTAACATATAAGATGTTTATATATTGAATATAAAGTTTGGGAAAAGTCAGATTTAAGTTGCGGAAAAACCGACTAAGGAATTGCCTTGTAACGAAGCTTTTTCAGCAATTAATTTCATGTGTTATATGAGGTCTTTTGGGGACATATCATATACCAAATTGAAGGTCTTGGAGTATAATTTCCAACACTTTTAACGTTTTGTTCATACCACTTATAGATAAAAAGATATGAGCGTCAGAAGTCACAGCCAGAAAAAGGGCCATAAGCGCAAAAGAGGACTAAAACTGAAATGTTTGAAGTATAAAAGAGGAAACTTATCATTTTCTCGTCATTTCCAGCAAATTCATGATAGAAGTGTGCTCTTGATTGTTAAAGGCATTTTGATGGTTTTGAAGAAAGAACATTGATCTTAGCTCGAAATTGAAGATAGATTGCGTCAAAACGCTCTACGCGATTAGGGTAACATTATGCTACCTTCAATTTCGTCTATAGTTTGAGTTTTAGAATTACTTCATGGATAAGTAAAGTGCATAAATTCTATTTTATAGCTTGTTTAAGCTTTAGAAGGTGTGGAATTTAAAGGAGACAAGGTTTAGAAGCGAGAAACATCAAAGGTATGTAAGGTTAAACCTTTCTTTTGGCAAGGCATGTATCTTTTAGCTTTTGAAGCTTTTCTTAGTTCTAAACTTAGTATTTCTTCTAAGAAACTTGTATGGTACCAAGGAAACCTTGTATATATTTAATTTGATACTAAAATCCAAGGTGAAAGATGTCCAAATCAGCAAGACAAAACGTTTTAAAATCTGAAAAATTGTTTTGACCTTTGGACAGTTGTTAGTATATTGATCATACCTCCTTGTACAAAATTGATATTTAGATGCTTTAAGAATCTCCAGAATCCTAAGACATATATCTAAAACTTTCATGAAGACCATGAAGTCTATATCTTTGATCTACACTCTGAAAATTAGGTTGAAAGTCAGGAAATTGGTGCTGTCCAGACATTTATCTGCGGATTTGTTATGTCATCCAGTTGTCTCATCTTGTTATCCGTTTAACATGTTTATGTTATCAGTTTATCCGGGTATCCATTCCCGTGTATAGTATAGTACTGGTTCTGTTTTTGCGGATCATCCAGTTTCAGGGGAAACTCTGCCGAAATTTTTATAGAAATTCAAAGAGTTGGACAAATTCTAAGTATCAGGTTGTGTCTATAATTCCATCCAGAGTTTTCTTATCATTCCTTCGAGTCCATATATATTGTTGCCACATGTGTTATGCCTCATACATGTTTATGCTTATATTGTGATCATATTATGTGTGATTTGAAGTCCCCCATAGAGGCTGGACATTGGACACACAGTCCGGTCGCGTGTGATACTACCCGTCTGGGGGATACAGCCCCTCTGGTTCAGGCGGGAGTTGAAACACCTAGTGTGACCGGGTGTGATTCACACACTCTGACCAGAGAGACTAGATATTACTGGCTGGGGGGGATATAGCCCATAACACCCACCAGATTTGTTATGTACGCGTATATAGCTACTGTATGCACTGCATGATTATACATGAGGCTAGTTCAGTTTTCCAGTTATCTGATTTGGAGGGATACAGCCCATAACACCAGATAGGTACTAGTTCAGTTTTCCAGTTACCTGATTTGGGGGGATACAGCCCATAACACCAGACAGGTACTAGTCCAGGTTTTCAGTTACCTGATTTGGGGGGATATAGCCCATAACACCAGACATGTACCAGTTCAGATAACAGTTCAGTTTTAGCTCAGTACCAGTTATCAGTTCTCAGTTATCAGCCACCAGTTCTTAGCGTCAGGAGCAATTGACAGTTATCAGTTCCAGTTTCTAGTTAGAAGTTATCAGTCAATTTATAGTTATTTATTAGTACAGTTCAGCTCAATCTTCAGTTTCAGATTCAGCTAGACTTCAGTTTATATTCAGATCATGTTTAGTACGTTCTTCAGATTTCCAGCTATACTGCTATGCTCCAGCTGATATTTACATATTTATATTCCAGCCTTACAGTTTCATTCAGCTACAATATATTATATGCTTATGCCTTACATACTTGGTACATATCGTACTCACTCCCTTTTTCTGGGGCGCTGCGTTTCATGCCGCGCAGGTGCAGATAGATCAATGCTTGGACCATGTTAGTAGGCCATCTATCAGCTATTGGAGTCACTCCGCTTACTCCCGGAGTTACTTATCTTTTGGTATGTGTACAGTCAGCCAGCTTGGGTATGTCGGGGCCTTGTCCCGTCCTTTGTATATTCAGTTCATCACTCTTAGAGGCCTGTAGATATGTCCCTGTGTGGTTCAGTCAGTATGTTATGTATGTCGGCTTATGTTAGCCTTGTCAGCTTTTTGCATTGCATAATTCTCATCAGTTAGGTTTATGCTTATTCCGTTTATCAGTTATATTCATGGTTAGCAGATTATCAGCAGGATTAGTGATGATCGACACTTAGTGTTGGTCATCCGTCGCGGCCCTAGGTTGGGTCGTGACATTAGCACTGTATGTGCATGCGCTATGGCTCTGGCGAGTGTGGTGAGGTACAACACCTCTATACCTGGCGGTTTTAGATTGTTACATTTGATTATCTCCATCATAATATATAAACCCCGTGCCATATTTGCATCCTAGGCTCCAGATTTGTCTTCCCTTTTTTGTGAGAGTGCCATTGATCGCTTCACTTGGTTTCATAGTTTAGTTAGTAGTTGTTTGTATCGTTTTATCGAAGAGGAGCCTTGGAGAAACTGGTAAAGTTGTCTTCGTGCGACCTATAGGTCATGGGTTCAAGCCTTGAAAGCAGCCACTGATGCTTTCATTAGGTTAGGATGCGTACATCACACCCCTTTAGCGTGAGGCTCTTTCCCGAATCCTACGTAAATGCGGGATGCTTTGTGCACGGGGCTAGTATCATCTTATCAACTTCATTATCATCGTTGTGTTTAGTTCAATAGGTTTTGTTCATCCACTACCTTAATGGAACCACATTGCTCCTTTTGGATTTGCACTCGACTCTTAGTTGAGTATTATTATTGCGACGATCATTTCATATCTCATTAGAGGTGTGTGTTAAGCGTTGTCATTTTAATACTTATTATTTTATTTTGAAGAACTCCATCTAAAAGAATACGAATAATCAATTAAGCACTTGTTAATGGCCGTAAGAGTTACTCCCTCTTCACTTCTACAGTGATAGTTTTTAACAACAACAAAATATCCAGTATTATCTTATAAATGAGATCTTGAGAGGGTGAAATGTAGGCAAACCTTACCCCCATCAAGTGTGAGAGGCCATTTTTGATAAATGCTCGTCTAAAGAAAAATAGTTTTAAAACATATCTGAAAAGAGAAAATAAGATGAAAAAACAATGGTAAAGAAATACTGACATAAACAGTAAAGGTAACAGAGACAAACAGAAAACACAAACAATAATAAAGATGAAGAATAACATAGTACTCACTACATCCTATTTTAAATGTCTGAGTTTGACTAGGCAAGTTTAAGAAAATAAGGAAGACCTTTAAATCATGTGTTTTTAAATTAAATATGTGTGTAATATGGGCCAATGCCTTTAAATCTTCTGGTTCAAAATAAATTTTCAAATTAAATAGTTACCAAATATGGAAAGAGGAACTCTTTTTGGGACATACCAAAAAGAAAAGGTAGACACTAAAATTGGGACCAAGGGAGTAATATTATATATATAGTATATGAATAATACGAATGCTAATTATAACAAAAATCGCTCGCGCCTATAGCCTAACCTTTTACCTTAATCCTCCACTTACACGTTTTCCTATCTAAGGTCATGTTCTCAGTGATCTGAAGTCCAGTCATGTCCCATCTAGCCTCCTCGACCCAATTCATCTTTGGTCTACCTCTACCTCTCAGTAGACCAAGCACTTTCTAACATCTCGCACCTCATCACCGGGGCATCTGTGCTCCTCCTATTTACATGCCCGAAACATTGTAGGCTCGTTTCCCGCATCTTTTCCACAACTAAGGTGACTTTCACCTTATTCCGTATAACTCCATTCCTAATCTTACCTTTCATAGTATTCTAACACATCCATCAAAGCATGCTCATTGCAACTACGTGCATCTCAATAGGTAGTTTTCAGGTTTTGGTAATTTGGACTAGGTGGAATTCTTTACCTTGAAAGGTGTCTTTACAAGTTTCTTTTTCTTTTATTCGGTGGCTTTATGTATTTGCTACCAATCTAGTAGTGATCATACAAATTTTATGTCTCTGAGGAGGATTTATAGCTCAAGTTTTGATAATTTGGACTTGGTCGAATTCCTCGTCATATCTATTATATATATGTTTTTCATTTACAGAGAAAATACGGCGACACGTATTGAATCCATCAATGCATAGCTTTTGAATGCCCAAAAAACAAACTTGAAAGTTTTTATCTCCAGTTAACTTATAGACTCTTTGTGTTTTTATTCCATGACCATGTCAGGATTAAAGTGCTGAAAAGTTGTAAAATAGCAAGGAAAATCACTAAATGGTTTGTGAGAGCCATTATACACCAATTCAAATGCGTGTTTACACCCAAGACAAACTTTATTGTATGACATTTGATGACCAAATCTTTCATGAACTTTATAAATGATATCGGCTACCAAGAATTCATTATTTTTGCCTATTTGGTTCGCCAAAATAGATGCAATTAAATTTGTATCTAAGTTTATGTGACCTTAAGTAAGACCTTCAATCTTGTATCTATGCTAACCAATCTACTTTACTATCTTCCAAATTTTTTTATCACACTTCTAACCTTAAAAAAATCATACGCAGCCTGATGATTCATTCTAACTACATCCCACCACCATAAAGACTTGGTTGATGTCATCACCTTAAAGTCTTTGTTCTTGAAAATTTTTTGAATCTTTGCTTCCATTTTCAACTTACTTTTACTGCTAAAACACATTTCTTTCTTTGGTCCTTTTGTGCATTCTCATGCTAAACTGGGTAATGTTCCATCTCTTATTCACGAGTTGGCATGAAAATATCCTCCTCATTCTTCAGTGTCCTAAAGTAGGTTATCTCTTATATATTATCAATCTAATTTGGACCAAACTAATTCTGAGCATTAGAACCAATGTTATTTTGAGAAAAATCTCCAATGTCACCACTAGCTTCTTCAGGTTCACTTTATCATTTTTATCATGTCCACCATCTTTTGGAGGCTCATCTTTCACTGAACTTTAATCACTAAATCATGTATTTGTATCGTTTGAAAATACCACCACATTCCTCATGAAATGATTTACTACTATCGACGTGTCTCTGCCTGCTTGGACCTTCATCAAATGGTTCATGGCTATGCCTGCTCGGGCCTTCATTAAATGACTGATTATTACTCCTTCCTAGAGCTTCATCAAATGACATTTGGTAATGATATGATCCATTATGTGACTCTACATTTGCATGAGACTGATTATACTTAATGTTTGTGTTGTCATTCATCGACTAATGGTTGAGTGATGGTTGAGTAAATGAATATGTAAAATGAGGCTGACCAACCATTGAAAATCCATAAGTTTGAGCAGATAACTTCATGTGCTAGCAATGCTGACTACTTGTTTGGAAATATTTCGATTTGTGAGCACAATATTTACATACATTTCCAAAATACTAATATTGATCTTATCAGCAAATTTAGAGCCATGATGGAAAACTGTAGCAAAGATGAATCGTATCAATTTTAAACTCAATAAACCTTGCATTAATATATTGAAATGAACATGTATATTTTTCAGAAATTGTTAGCTGTGATACGAACAATAATAATCATTTTGGCATATTCATTGTACCTAAATCTGTTTTAAGTAATTATTTCTCCACCCTAACACAAATCAACTATCACATTATAGTCAAAATTGTCCATCTTAACTATTTTTTTTAAAGAAACATTAATAATAAATAAGATAATATGATAGATAAATATTTTCTATTTCGAAATAGCAGTGATAATTAGAACGGCTGAAGCCTTATGGGCGGGCTTCTTGGCTGCCGCACGGGGCAAACCTCGACAGGTTGCGGTTGTCTAAAACTGCCCCTGTGACAACTGGTATCAGAGCTTGAAAGGTGCTGGTTTGTTGCTTGGAAATCGTAGCTGGCGGGAATAGTAGCGCGAAGTTGAGGGAACGGTTGGCTAAGCTTAAGGCGTTAGTAGATATGACTGAGGACGGGGTGGATCTGGTTGACGTGCTTACTCAACTGGCTCGTCTAAAGTCCTATTTTGAATGTTTTGAGGCGGAGGGCCAAGTGTTCAAAGGTGTTGTTGCGGCTGAAATTGAAAAATTAACTAAGGACAACGAGAACTTGAACATGTAAGTTGTTGTTCTTAGGCGGCCTGTTGGAACTAGTGTTTAATATGGTGATGAACGTTCTAGGGTAAAGATCCCTGAACCTAAGGCATTTGAGGGGAAACGTAGTGCTATGAAACTTGAAAATTTTTCTTTGGGACATGGAACAATATTTTGAGGCAGCCTATGTCAATGATGAGGAGAAAGTGTCCATGACTACAATATATGTATTGGGTGATGCAAAACTGTGGTGGCCTACCCGTGTTACAGATGATGTGAGTGCGGGCAGACCTAAGATATAGTCATGGGAGCGGCTGAAAAAGGAATTGAAGGATCAAGTCTTGCCTAGTAATTACGCTTGGATTGCTAGGGACAAACTAAAACGGTTGAAACAAACCAGTTCATTGAGGAATTACGTCAAGGAATATTTTTCTTTGATCTTGAGTATAAGCAACATGTCCAAGGAGGATAAGTTGCATAATTTTATGTTTTGGCTGCAAGGGTGGGCTCAAATGGAACGCTCACATATTAAGGAACTGCCTAATCATCATAGAATTGATTCAGGCAGTTACTTAATTATCATACAACTATAGATAAAATATCTTTTATATGAGTAGATTTTTAGTGCATTAACTAATTTTCTCTTCACATTTATACATATTTATTCTTCATTTATACATATTTATTCTTCATTTAAATTTAAATCGTAGCAATCAAAATTAATATGATCAACTTTTTTTCATACCAGAAATCTGCAATGGGGCCAGAGTTATGAAAATCAATTGAACTTGACATTTTATTTCATCGAGTATCTCCTTAATGTAATATACTTATTGAACATTTCTTGTTGACACGAATGTGCATATTAAGTATGGCTTGTTGACTAGGCACCTATCATGTTTTTATCTAAAGTTTAAAAAGAAAAAGGTATCTGCACGGGTAGACATGGTGCATAAGAAAATGAATTTTCACATTTTAATCTTTGCTCGACCTTTTGTCAAACATCTCATACATATTTCAAGTTTTATATGTTGGAGAGGAGATATGTAAGGGAACACGTCAAAAGCTTAGAGAAAAAGAATGAGGAGGAACAACATGAAGTGGAGTAGTAGGGGAAGGAGAAGAAGAAGCATGAGTAGGATAAGGAGGAGAAGAAGAAGGAGAAGGAGAAGGAGAAGGAGAAGTAGAGGAATAATGAGGAGGAGAAGGCGGACGATAAGGATGAGCAGAAGAAGAAGAAGAAGAATAATGGAGAATGAGGAGGAGGAGGAGCAGAAGTAGAATGGAGAATTGAAGATGATGAAGAATAGATCAACTATATAGAGATGTTGAATGGAACGAATAGAAAAAGTCATCGAAAATTCGATATTCTTTTCAAAAACTAGATTTGATTGCTTTATAGGTTTCATCAGAACATCAATTTCAATTAATAACGCATATTTTATTTCATTGATAAGTTGTGGACTAAGGATTTAATAGGCATACATCTGCCAACTTGAAGTATTTCACAGTTATCTTATAAATATAAGGTGTCAAAAATAAAATATCGTGTCAATTTTATGTGATTGTCGAGAATGAAATAATTGAAAAGTCAGTATGGAAAGATTAAATTATGAACTAAATAGGCGTTACTACATATTGTATTACAAGGGAATCTTTTCATCAAGCGATTGTGTGATAATTTTTTCATCCTCTTGAATCACTATAGATAACTTATACAAGCTTAAATAAAATATAATACTCTAATACACCGAAAATAGGGGTCCATAGCTCAGTGGTAGAGCATTTGACTGCAGATCAAGAAGTCACCGATTCGAACCCGGCTGAGGCCTTTTGAATTTTTTTTTTTTGTTCCTAATAAAGGAATTACCTAATTGTCATGCAACTAAAACTAATATGTTCCTACTACCAGTACATTTAATAAATTAACTAATATTTAGACGAATGACTTTTAATTAATTAGGTAACTTGGTCATAACGTTCATATATTAAGGAATTGCCTAATCATCATAGAACTGATTCAGGCAGTTACTCAATTATCATACCACTACAGATAAAATATCTTTTTTTTATGAGTAGATTTTTAATGCATTAACTAATTTGGTCTTCACATTTATACATATTCATTTTTCATTCTTCATTTAAATCGTAGTTATCAAAATTAATATGATCGACTATTTTTTTATACCAGGAATCTGTAATGGAAGTGGGCTAGAATTATGAAAATCGATTGAACAGAACATTATTTCATCTAGTATCTCATCATTGTAATATACATATTGAACATTTCTTGTTGACACGAATGTGCATATTAAGTATGGTTTGTTGACTAGCACCTAGCATGTTTAATCCAAAGTTTAAAAAGGAAAAAAAAAAAAAAAGCAAAAGAGAAAGGTATCTGCACGGGTAGACATGGTACATGGGAAAAGATGATTTTTCACATTTTAATCCTCATCCTTTTGTCAAAAATCTCATACATATTTCAAGTTTTTTATGTTGGAGAGGAGATATGTAAGGGAACACGTCAAAAATTTGGAGAAAAAGAATGAGGAGGAGCAACAAGAACTGGAGTAGTAGGGGAAAGAAGAGAAGAAGCATGAGTAGGAGAAAGAGGAGAAAGAGAAGGAGAAGAAGAGAAATAATGAGGAGGAGAAGGAGGACGATAAGGAGGAGGAGGAGGAGGAGGAGGAGAAGAAGAAGAAGAAGAAGAGAGAAGGAGGAGGAGGAGGAGAAGAATAATAATTGAGATTTGAAGATGATGAAGAGGAGATCAACTATATATAGACGATGAAGGAAAGGAGCAGAAAAAGTCATAAAAATGTTGATATTCTTTTCAAAAGCTAGATTTAATTGCTTTATAGGTTTCTTTAAAATATCAATCTCAATTAATACCTCATATTTTATTTCATTGACCTGTTGTGGATGAAGGATCTAATAGGCATACATCTTCCAACTTAAAGTATTTCACAGTTATCTCTTAAATATAATACGTCGAAAATAAAATATCGTGTCAATTTCATGTGGTTGTAGAGAATGAAATAATTGAAAAGTCGGTATGGAAAGATTAAATTATGAACCAAACAGGCGTTACTACTTGTTGTACGACAAGAGAACTTTTTCATCAAGCGATTTTGATAATTTTTTCGTCCTCTTGAATCTCTATAGATAACTTATACAAGCTTAAATAAAATATAATATATTAATACACCAATAATAGGGATCCATAGCTCAGCGGTAGAGCATTTGACTGCAGATCAAGAGGTCCCCAGTTAGAACCCGGTTGCGCCCTTTTGAAATTTTATTTTGTTTCTAATAAAGGAATTACCTAACTGTCATGCAACTACAACTAATATGTTCCTACTACTAGTAAATTTAATAAATTAACTAATGCTTAGATGAGTGAATTCTAATGAATTAGGTAACATGGTCTTAACGCTCACATATTAAGGAACTGCCTAATCATTATAGAACAGATTCAAACAGTTACTTAATTATCATACAACTATAGATAAAAATCTTTTATATGAGTAGATTTTTAGTGCATTAACTAATTTGGTCTTCACATATATACATATTCATTTTTTATTTTAATTTAAATTATAGTTATCGAAATTAATATGATCGACTATTTTTTATACCAGGAATCTCTAATTCATGTGGGCCAGAATTATGAAAACCGATTGAACAGGACATTATTTCATCTAGTATCTCATCATTGTAATATACTTATTGAACATTTCTTGTTGACACGAATGTGCATATTAAGTATGGCTTGTTGACTAGGCACATAGTATGTTTTTATTCAAAGTTTATAAAGAAAAAAAAAAAGCAAAAGAAAAAGTTATCTGCACGGGTAGATGGTGCATGGGAAAATATGAATTTTCATATTTTAATCCTTACTCGGCCTTCTGTCAAACATTTCATACATATTTCAGGTTTTATATATTGGAGAGGAGATATGTAAGGGAACACGTCAAAAACTTGGAGAAAAAGAATGAGGAGGAGCAACAGGAACTGGAGTAGTAAGGGAAAGAGGAAAAGAAGCATGAGTAGGAGAAAGAGGAGAAAGAGAAGGAGAATAAGAGGAATGATGAGAAGGAGAAGAAGGATGACAAGGACGAGAAGAAGAAGAAGAAGAAGAAGAAGAAGAAGAAGAAGAAGAAGAAGAAGAAGAATAGAGAATGAGGAGGAGGAGGAAGAGGAGGAGGAGGAGGAGGAAAGAAGAATAATTGAGATTTCAAGATAATGGAGAGGAGATCAACTATATAAAGACGATGAAGGGAAGGAGCAGAAAAAGTCATAAAAAGTTGATTTTCTTTTCAAAATCTAGATTTAATTGCTTTATATATTTCTTTAAAATATCAATCTCAATTAATTCCGCATATCTTATTTCTTTGACAAGTTCTGGATGAAGGATCTAATAGGCATAAATCTGCCAACTTGAAGTATTTCACAGCTATCTCATAAATAAAATGCGTCGAAAATAAATATATGTCAATTTCATGTGTTGTCGAGAATGAAATAATTGAAAAGTCAGTATGAAAAGATTAAATTAGGAACCAAATAGGCGTTACTACATGTTGTACGACAAGAGAGTATTTTCATCAAGCGACTGTGATAATTTTTTCGTCCTCTTGAATCTCTATAGATAACTTATACAAGTTTAAATAAAATATAATATGTTAATACACCAACAATAGGGGTCCATAACTCAGTGGTAGAGCATTTGACTGCAGATCAAGAGGTCACCGGTTCGAGCCCGGTTGCGCCCTTTAGAAATTTTGTTTTGTTTCTAATAAAGGAAATTGTCATGCAACTACAACTAATATGTTCCTACTACTAGTAAATTTAATAAATTAACTAATTCTTACATGAGTGTATTCTAATGAATTAGGTAACTTGGTCTTAACGCTCACATATTACGGAACTGCCTAATTATCATAGAACTGATTTAGGCAGTTACTTAATTATCATACAACTATAGATAAAATATCTTTTATATGAGTAGATTTGTGGTGCATTAACAAATTTGGTCTTCATATTTTGAAACGACCTCGGTCAGTCGTTTAGAAAGTTAGGACTCCGATTAGCGTGCTGATAATTTTAAAATATTTGTAATGTCCATTAGGACATGTCTGTAAAATTTGAGCTAAATCAGACCTCGTTTGGTAGGCATCGGAAGAAGGTTTCAGTTTTTATTGGCGATAAATATTAAAAAGAGATTTTCGAGCTCGGTTTTTGCCGAATGAGCTCCGATTCGAAATTCGAAACCGCCGTTAGGTTCGTATGATTATTTGTGATTTTTGTAAGCTTTCGAAAGTGAATTTCGATGTTGTTTGGCTAGTTTCCGCTAAAATGCCGAAAGTTAAATAATTTGACTTCTTTTCATTTAATTTCGCATCTTGAGTTTCGGGAGTTTGATTTGAGATCCGCCTTCGCGAGTATGTTACATATATTTTGTATAACTTGTATGCAAAAGTTGAGATTATTCCGAATATCGTAGGGTACCGTTTTAATTTTTATCGTAACAGCGAATTTTAAAAGGAAAAAAAAGAGGAAAAGGACAAAAACACAAAATTTAATGGTGGTAGGAAGGGATGTATATATCCCTTGACTAGCTTCTGTGGAAGCTCAAAAAAGAAGAAAGTGAACAGAAACAGAAAAAAACGAGAAACATAACAAAAGCAAGAAATGGGAAAAAAACACCAAAAATGAGAAAAATGGCTGGAAAAAAGTAGAATTTTCACCCTGAAACATTCAGGTAATGATCCCAATATATTATTTGAGTTTATTACGCGTGTTTGAATATGTTTTAACGGTAAAACTTGGAATATTATACATCGTTTCAATAAGTTCAATTAATAGTTTAAAGAGTCAAATGGACCCCGATAACGAAATTGATTATATATTCGTACTCAGTGAGTTATGGGTAACATATAAATGTAAATTATTTGGGGTTTGGTTATGTGGCTTTGAACCCTGTATATAGGCCTGGCCTGCGTATTGCGTATGCGAATAGGGTATCAGGTTCTTACCTGGATTGCCCTAAGATGTGAGGAATGAAGCCTTTAGCCTAATGTGATATATTTTTCTGCTTATTGATCGCAGTGGGATCGTTTTGCAATGAATTCAAAGAATAACGCGGTTGTTGGTCGCAATGCTAACTTTTGAGAGAGGTAAGTGTTTATATCCATTTCTTTGGAGGCACTTGGCCTCGTGGATTTTCTACCACGTGTTTCCTTACGTGTGTAGCTGCCGATAGGCGTACTCATTACGCCTTAGCCTTGGATTTACATTGTATATTATATGTTATGCCCTGTTGTTGGTATTGCATTAAACATATGAGCATTGCACTCTGGTTTAAGTATTGCATATATTTCCCAGTGGGCGATGAGAGTCCCCCACCGGCGAAGGGTCATTATTGCATATACTTCCCGATTGGCGATGAGAGTCCCGCACCGGCGAAGGGTCATTATTGCATATACTTCCCGGTTGGCGATGAGAGTCCCTAGCCGGTGAAGGGTCATTATTGCATATATCTATTGGTAGACGATGAGAGTCCCGCGCCGGAGATAGGTATCAGGAGTATGTGACTGCATTGCATCATGCCGCATTCATCCCATCTCATTGCACCGCATACTGACTATTGTGTGTATTGTATTGTGTTGTGTTTTATGTATGCGGTATGTACACCATGTTGTGGACATATTACAGTTTGCCTATATATTTCTGGCTCGTATTCTAAGTTGCGGGGATCGGGTTGCACGCCGAAACGGCATAAATATATGGATCGGGTTGGACGTCGCAGCGGTATGAATATATGGATCGGGTTGCACGCCGCAACAGGATGAATATATGGATCAGGTTGTACGCCGCAACAGGATGTATTTCTGATTGTTGATGTGTTCGCGATACCTATATATTCTGGCTGTATTACGTTCTGGTTATTGAATAGTTTGTGATTCCATACGTGTTTCTAACTATTATCTGGCTCTGCCTTTTCGTAATTTAAATAAGAGAAATCTGGTTTATTTGTTTCTTTTCTCCCTGGCTAGCTATCCTATTCTTTGAGGTGGCTAGTCTGCCCCACTTATTGAGTCCTTTTGACTCACCCTTGTTTGTTGTTTGTTTCTTGTCTATCTATTTCGTTTCGGCAGGTTTGCTCCAGGATTGAGTTCGCCACGTTGTGAAGTAGCGAAGACGGCTTCAGCTGTCAGGGTGAGCCAGCTTTTATTCCGGATGGCAACCAGTTTGTTGGTTATTATTTCAGTTGCATTTTGCTCCCTTCAGGAGGTATTTGTCATCTTTTGTACTCGTAGATGTCTGGTCTGGATAGCCCTAAACCTAGCATGTTGGGTAGTCAGCTGTAATCTCTTTTGTATAGCTTAGAGGTATCAGTATGTCTGTAAATTTTTTTTTAAAGTCTTGTCCTTATTTATGAATTATTATATTTATTTTCCTAATTTAATTGGTAAGGGTTCGCCCGACGGCTCTAGGAAAAGATGTCGGGTGCCCGTACGGCCTAACCGGATTTCGCGTCGTGTCAGTTGGTATTAGAGCCCGGTTTAGAGTCTATCCAGACTAAGACAGTGTCTAGTAACGTCTCGCTGATGGGTACGTAGACGTCCGTACTTATCTACGAGAGGCTATGATGGCATTTAGGAAGTTTTCACTTCCTTCTTTCGGATCATGCATCGGTTTAGGATTCAAAGGTATTTTTGTTAATTTATTAATTACTTCGTGGTAATTATGAACTCTCGTGCGATAAATCAGCAAACGGTATGAGTTCAAGATGAAGCAGTTTGGCCTGGGGTTAGCATTGACGAAGCCCCGAGAGTTTTTGATCGTGCTGACGATCTAGTTACGGAGGTCCCAACTGTACGAGCTCGCGATGGGCAAGGGAGTAGGACCTTGTGGTTCCCTTGGCTCTCTACGATATTTTTACGAGAATTTTGGCGACGCAGATACCCTAAGAACCTATTATTCGCTGGGCAGCCTATCAGGGTGCCGCATGTGCAGATGTTCGATCTCAGGGAGCTCTTTTCTGGTTCTTAATATTGCTGCAGTAAATTATGTTCCTCAGACAACATATATTGTGCCTCTAGTGATTCTGGCTGGTTAGTTAGCCTGAGTAATGGCTCGGTCCGAGTGTCTGAAGAGGTTGCATTATTTTACGCGGTTGAACCTTCCGATAATCTTAAGCAATGCATCAGATAAACCTCGTGATTCTTTTTAAAATAAAATGATGTCAGCATATCCTTCAGGCTCTTGTTATATCGAGCGGTATGGTGTCGATTATTCTGCTTTCCAGTTTCAAGGTCCAGCCCTGGATTGGTGGACCGCTCTCTTATTAGCTGACTTGGTTCGGTTTTCTTTCAGATTCGTGGAAAAGTTCCTTTTGAGTAGCGAGCGAGATGAAAAGTGTTTCCAGTTTGAGTGGATTGGACAGGGTAGCCTGGCGGTTAGCCTGTTGGTGTTTCAGAATATGAGATTGAATTCTATAGAATGGCTGGATATGCATTAGAACTAGTCCATGAACCTTTCGAGAGATTCAAAGATTTATTGGTGACCTTTCTCCTTACTTGAGATCCCAGATGGCTCGAAAAAATTGATGTTATGACTTTATTTGATGTCGTTGTTGATTGCTCAAAGGTATTAGGCATACCGTAAGTTAGAGGGGAAGAGTTAGAGCGGGAGAGCAAGAGATCTCGTGGCCCTAGTGGGCAACCATGGTACTTTATTTGGAGGTAAGAGTTCTGATTATTTTTGGAAGTCACCTTCCGGGTTATCTCAGCTTGTAGAGCGTGATTCTCAGAGTGCGCGAGTAGTTCATCAAGATTATAGCTATCGACAATATGTCCAGCTTCCATTTTCAATGAAAAGCTGTTATCACTGTCATGAGTTTGGTTATCCTTTGAGGAGTTTTTCCTTACTCCAGCAAGTAGACAATCGTCCTTTCTCTTGTCATCAGGCACCTGTACAGTCGTAGGGAATTTTATTTAAATCTTAATCAGCCACAGAAATGCCACGATCCAGTAGAGGTTGAGAGCATGGTGGCAGTGGTTCTTCAGAAGGTAATTATCAGTATAGCGGCTTAGTTCAGCCGCAGAGGCAGTTTTATGAATTGCCAGTCTGGCAGGATGCTGAGGCATCCGATGTAGTAAACCCATGTAATTCTTCTTTCATTATATGTAAGTAAGATTTGCTTCTTCTGATCGGTCTGAACTTCGTTTATTTTACCATGTTTCCATGGCTTCCTTGGACATTGTTTCTATTAAGAATCGGTTGCGGTAGAGTGGTGAACTTCTTGTATGATTTATTCCTGGCATTTCTGAGATCCTCCTAGTTGATCTGATTTAAATGTGAGAGATTTGACGGTGAGTATTGCTATTTCCTGCTTAGCAGCATGTTATGGCACCTTGTGTTATTATGTCATGTCATTTTACTTCTCTCCTCGGAAATCAGTGTTGGTGGGATGATGGGATTCTTATTCGTCACCATCAGAAAGTGTCATTGTTTCTTCCGGTGTAAAGTGGTTAGTAAGTAATGCTCTATCTATGTGTCTCCTCTTGGTTCGAGATTCTAGTAGTGTCATGTTATTCTATGAGCTTATCTTAGTTATAAAAAGGGTATTCTGGTAAATTGTCAGAGTTTCCTTCTTATTGGGAGGTTAAATTGGTATGGATGTTTTTCCATAAAGTTTATTTAATGTCTATCTCTTCAATTGCGATTTTTTTGGCTTGCCTGACTCGGAAGTAGTCTAGCTTTGGTAGCCACAAAAAAAAAAAAAATGAACTTCCTGAAGCTCTAATTATTTCTATCATCGATCCATTTCCATTTCTTCTTCGTCCGGCACTAGTGAGCTTGGGCGATTGGTAGCCGCTTGTGACGTTTCCTATGTTGAGCCAGAGTACGTGTTATTGTTGCCGGGTTAGCATATTATTGTTTTGGAAGCATATTATTGTTTTGGTCCAGTAGTCTCATCTTGTTATCAGTTTATCCGGGTATCCATTCCCATGTATAGTATAGTGGTGGTTCTGTTTTTGCGGATCATCCAGTTTCAGGGGAAACTCCGCCGAAATTTTTATATAGAAGTACCATCCATCGGGCGGTGATGTTTACGGCAAAGGTAAAGAGTTGTGAACTCGAGAGTTGCAGCTAGTTGGCAACTCAAAAGGGTAGTTTGGTAGTTTAGGTCTGCCTATGTTCAGCTTTTAGCTAGGTCTTCTTTAATCCAGCAGGTTGTGCGAGGATGACCATTTTTATTCAAATTAGTTGTATGAGTTTATGCTTTAAGTGGAGGAGTCTTCCTCCAATTGATACCGAATCATAACATTAAATCTCTAAGGCGTTGCTGAAGCGTAAGCTAATTCTTAGTTCCATCGACCTGTTCTATATTGAAAGGTATATCGAAGAGGTAATTATCGGCTGAATTATGTTAACCCATTCAAAGTTTTGTGTATCTTTGTTTCGAAAATATAAAACTCCCCTCTCATGATTGAGAAAGGGTCGGCTTAGTCCGAATAAGTTGGGCTATGATGTTATCATATTATCCAAATATGTTTTATCCAAGAGTTGATGTGCGTGTTATAACTCTGATTCTGTAATTATGAGATAATGTCCGTGGAGTAGTTTATGAAGGTTGTGCAAATTCTCTTGTTATCTGCGTAAATCTCTCTTTAGATTTAGGCTCGTTCGAGGACGAACGAGAGTTTAAGTGGAGGAGAATGAAACGACCTCGGTCAGTCGTTTCGGAAGTTAGGACTCTGATTGGCGTGCTGATAATTTTAAAATATTCGTAATGTCCATTAGGACCTGTCTGTAAAATTTGAGCTAAATCAGACCTCGTTTGGTAGGCATCGGAAGAAGGTTTCAGTTTTTATTGGCGATAAATATTAAAAAGAGATTTTCGAGCTCGGTTTTTTCCGAATGAGCTCCGATTCGAAATCCGAAAGCGCCGTTAGGTTCGTATGATTAGTTGTGATTTTTGTAAGCTTTCGAAAGTGAATTTCGATGTTGTTCGGCTAGTTTCTGCTAAAATGCCGAAAGTTAAATAATTTGACTTCTTTTCATTTAAATTCGCATCTTGAGTTTCGGGAGTCTGATTTGAGATCCGCCTTCGAGAGTATGTTACATATATTTTGCATAACTTGTATGCAAAAGTTGGGATTATTCTGAATATCGTAGGGTACCGTTTTAATTTTTACCGTAACAGCGAATTTTAAAAGAAAAAGAAAAAAAAAAGAGGAAAAGGAAGAAAATACAAAATTTAATGGCGGTGGGAAGGGATGTATATATCCCTTGACTAGCTTATGTGGAAGCTCAAAAAAGAAGAAAGTGAACAGAAACAGAAAAAAACGAGAAACATAACAAAAGCAAGAAATGGGAAAAAATGCCAGAAAATGAGAAAAGGGGCCGGAAAAAAGTAGAATTTTCACCCTGAAACATTCAGGTAATGATCCCAATATATTATTTGAGTTTATTACGTGTGTTTGAATATGTTTTAACGGTAAAACTTGGAATATTATACATCATTTTAATAAGTTCAATTAATAGTTTAAAGGGTCAAATGGACCCCGATAATGAAATTGATTATATATTCGTACTCAGTGAGTTATAGGTAACATATAAATGTAAATTATTTGGGGTTTGGTTATGTGGCTTTGAACCCTGTATATAGGCCTGGCCTGCGTATTGCGTATGCGAATAGGGTATCAGGTTCCTACCTGGATTGCCCTAAGATATGAGGAATGAAGCCTTTAGCCTAATGTGATATATTTTTCTGCTTATTGATCACAGTGGGATCGTTTGGCAATGAATTCAAAGAATAACGCGGTTGTTGGTCGCAATGCTAACTTTTGAGAGAGGTAAGTGTTTATATCCATTTCTTTGGAGGCACTTGGCCTCGTGGATTTTCTACCACGTGTTTCCTTACGTGTGTAGCTGCCGATAGGCGTACTCATTACGCCTTAGCCTTGCATTTACATTGTATATTATATGTTATGCCCTGTTGTTGGTATTGCATTAAACATATGAGCATTGCACTCTGGTTTAAGTAT
Source organism: Petunia axillaris subsp. axillaris (assembly GCA_029990575.1). NCBI lineage: Eukaryota > Viridiplantae > Streptophyta > Magnoliopsida > Solanales > Solanaceae > Petunia > Petunia axillaris. Next base: position 140,754,076 of record JARKNS010000004.1, read on the forward strand.
TGCATATACTTCCCAGTGGGTGATGAGAGTCCCGCACTGGCGAAGGGTCATTATTGCATATATTTCCCAATTGGCGATGAGTGTCCCGCACCAGCGAAGGGTCATTATTGCATATATTTCCCGGTTGGCGATGAGAGTCCCGCACTGGTGAAGGGTCATCATTACATATACTTCTCGGTAATCGATGAGAGTCCCAAGCCGGTGAAGGGTCATTATTGCATATATCTCCTGGTAGACGATGAGAGTCACGCGCCGGAGATAGGTATCAAGAGTATGTGACTGCATTGCATCATGCCGCATTCATCCCATCTCATTGCACCCCATACTGACTATTGTGTGTATTATATTGTGTTTTATGTATGCGGTATGTACACCATGTTGTGGACATATTACAGTTTGCCTATATATTTCTGGCTCGTATTCTAAGTTGCGGGGATCGGGTTGCACGCTGAAATGGTATAAATATATGGATCGGGTTGCACGTCGCAGCGGTATGAATATATGGATCGGGTTGCACGCCGCAACAGGATGAATATATGGATCAGGTTGCACGCGCGCAACAGGATGTATTTCTGATTGTTGATGTGTTCGGGATACCTATATGTTCTGGCTGTATTACGTTCTAGTTATTGAATAGTTTGCGATTCCATACGTGTTTCTAACTATTATCTGGCTCTGCCTTTTCATAATTTAAATAAGAGAAATCTAGTTTATTTGTTTCTTTTCTCCCTGGCTAGCTATCCTATTCTTTGAGGTGGCTAGTCTGCCCCACTTATTGAGTCCTTTTGACTCACCCTTGTTTGTTGTTTGTTTCTTGTCTATCTATTTCGTTTCGGCAGGTTCGCTCCAGGATTGAGTTCGCCACGTTGTGAAGGAGCGAAGACGGCTTCAGCTGTCAGGGTGAGCCAACTTTTATTCCGGATTGCCACCAGTTTGTTGGTTATTATTTCAGTTGCATTTTGCTCCCTTCAGGAGGTATTTGTCATCTTTTGTACTCTTAGATGTCTGGTCTGGATAGCCCTAAACCTAGCATGTTGGGTAGTCAGTTGTAATTTCTTTTGTACAGCTTAGAGGTATCAGTATGTCTGTAAATTTTTTTTTTAAAGTCTTGTCCTTATTTATGAATTATTATATTTATTTTCCTAATTTAATTGGTAAGGGTTCGCCCGACGGGTCTAGGGGAAGATGTCGGGTGCCCGCACGGCCTAACCGGATTTCGGGTTGTGTCATATTTATACATATTCATTGTTTATTTAAATTTAAATCGTAGTTATCGAAATTAATATGATCGACTATTTTTTATACCAGGAATCTATAATTGGAAGTGGGCAAGAATTATGAAAACCGATTGAATAGGACGTTATTTCATCTAGTATCTCATCATTGTAATATACTTATTGAACATTTCTTGTTGACACGAATGTACATATTAAGTTTGGCTTGTTGACTAGGCACCTAGCATGTTTTTATCCAAAGTTTGAAAAGAAGAAAAAAGCAAAAGAAAAAGGTATCTGCACGGGTAGACATGGTGCATGGGAAAAGATGAATTTTCACATTTTAATCCTTACTCGGCCTTTTGTCAAACATCTCATACATATTTCAGGTTTTATATATTGGAGAGGAGATAAGTAAGGGAAAACGTCAAAAACATGGAGAAAAAGAATGAGGAGGAGCAACAGGAACTGCAGTAGTAAGGGAAAGAGGAAAAGAAGCATGAGTCGGAGAAAGAGAAGGAGAAGAAGAAGAATAATGAGGAGGAGAAGGAGGACGATAAGGACGAGAAGAAGAAGAAGAATAGATAATGAGGAGGAGGAGGAGGAGGAGAAGAAGAAGAAGAATTGAGATTTGAAGATGATGAAGAGTAGATCAACTATATAAAGACGATGAAAGAAAGGAGCAGAAAAAGTCATAAAAAAGTTAATATTCTTTTCAAAAGCTAGATTTAATTGCATCATAGGTTTCTTTAAAATATCAATCTCAATTAATACCGCATATTTTATTTCTTTGACAAGTTGTGGATGAAGGATCTAATAGGCATACATCTGCCAACTTGAAGTATTTCACAGTTATCTCATAAATATAATGTGTCGAAAATAAATATCATGTCAATTTCATGTGGTTGTCGAGAATTTAATAATGGAAAAGTCAGTATAGAAAGATTAAATTATGAACCAAATAGGCGTTACTACATGTTGTACGACAAGAGAATATTTTCATCAAGCGATTGTGATAATTCTTTCGTCCTCTTGAATCTCTATAGATAACTTATACAAGCTTAAATAAAATATAATATGCTAATACACCAATAATAGGGGTCCATAGCTCAGTGGTAGAGCATTTGACTGCAGATCAAGAGGTCACCGGTTCGAACCCGGTTGGGCCCTTTAGAAATTTTGTTTTGTTTCTAATAAAGGAATTACCTAACTGTCATGCAACTACAACTAATATGTTCCTACTACTAGTAAATTTAATAAATTAACTAAAGTTTACATCAGTGAGTTCTAATGAATTAGGCAACTTGGTCTTTTACCTAACTGTCATGCAACTACAACTAATATGTTCCTACTACTAGTAAATTTAATAAATTAACTAAAGTTTACATCAGTGAGTTCTAATGAATTAGGCAACTTGGTCTTAACGCTCACATATTAAGGAACTGCCTAATTATCATAGAACTGATTCAGGAATTTTCTTAATTATCATACAACTATAGATAAAATATCTTTTATATGAGTACATTTTTAGTACATTAACTAATTTGGTCTTCACGTTTATACATATTCATTCTTCATTTAAATTTAAATCATAGTAATCGACATTAATATGATCGACTATTTTTTATACCATGAATCTGTAATGGAAGTGGGCCAGAATTATTGATGTAGGAAATCAAACACGGAAAGTAAAAGATAAGAACGAGACGTATCTCGATCACAAATCTCAAGTAGCAACGGAGAACTTGTTCCGGTACACCGCGAGAGGAGGTCAAGAACACCTACGCTAGGCAACTGCCCTCGAGCTAACGTGAGCACGCAAGTAGAATGGTCGGGGGGGGGGGGATTGGAATTCATCTAGATCCGCTAGAGGAAGAACAAGTCCCAATTCAAGATTTTTCATTCAATAAGAGTTCAACTCTTCAACACAAGTATTTGTTTTTCATCAAAGGTAAGCTAATGAAAATAACAAGCAATCTAGCTATTTATAGGTGTTTTAGACACCATATGAAAGGTCTAATATGCCCACACTTAGGCTTAGGAACAAAGGACCACGTAGGGTCAAAATAGTCTTAACATAGCTAGGAATCACGTTCTTCAGCATTCCGGGCGGAGCGCCCAAGCTCTGGGTGGAGCGCCCCAAAAAGTGAGCAGTGGGGTGGCCTAGGCAGGGCGCCCAGAGTTGGGGCGGAGCGCCCAGGCCTAGGCAACTTCAGGTGGAGCGCCTGGATCCTCAGGCGGAGTGCCTGGATGACTGGGCTGCTCCCCTTGCACTTTGAGCACTTGGAACGGCCTCCAATCGCTCCCTTCTTCTAGCCCCTTCCTCACCAAGTGTAGGTGTACTCCTTGGATCTCCTTAGCTTGGCTCCAAGTGAAGGGTCTCGTGGTTTGCCCGGTATCATCCTCCCCTTCTTGAGAAGATTTCGTCCTCGAAATTGAAGCATTATAATCCACGACCTCTTCATCACCTACATCCATAGGAACCAAGTCACAAACATTGAAAGTATTAGACACTTGATACTCACTTGGTAAGTCGACCACATAGGCGTTGTTTATCTTTGAGAGCACTTGGAATGGGCCATCTCCCTTTCCTAAGGTTTGGAAACCTTTCTTTCCGGAAGTGCACCCACACATAGTCACCCTTCTTGAGTTCCACCTTCTTGCGTCCCTTGTTTTTCTTGGAGGCTACTTTTGCATAAGCTTCCTCCAAGTTCTTCTTCGCCTTAGCATGTAGCTCCATCAAAGCCTTGGCTCTAGCTTTACCTTCAAAATTAACAACCATTTCCCTTGGCAAAGGGGTTAGATCAAGGGGAATCAAGGGGTTAAAACCATACACACACTCGAATGGAGTCATACCAATCATCCGATGCACGGTTCGATTGTAGGCAAACTCCATAAGAGGTAGCTTATCTATCCAAGTCCCACCCTTACCTCGGGTCATGGCTCTAAGTAGAGCACCCAAGGTTCGGTTCACCACTTCGGTTTGCCCATCGGTTTGGGGGTGGTGGGACGTAGAAAACAAGAGTTTGGTGCCAAGGGCACCCCATAAACTCCTCCAAAAATGACTTAGGAACTTAGTGTCCCTATCACTCACTATGGTTTGAGGCACACCATGCAATTTCAAGACATTATCAATAAACAAGGTAGCAACATGTTGTGCATCATCACAGTTTCGACATGGAATGAAATGAGCCATTTTGGAGAACCTATCCACAACAACATAAATGCTATCATGGCCCCCCCTAGTTCTTGGTAAACCCATGACAAAGTCCATTGATATATCCAACCACGGACTAGTAGGTATGGGGAGTGGGGTATACAAACCATGGGGGTTCGACTTGGACTTAGCAACCTTGCACTCAAGACAAGAGTTGCAAAGTCTCTCAACATGGGTCCCCATTTTAGGCCAATGGAATTGTTCCCGAAGGATGGCCAAGGTTTTGTCCCTACCAAAGTGACCCATGAGTCCTCCACAATGTGCCTCTTGCACAAGCAATTCCCTCCATGAGGACTCGGGTATGCACACTTTACTATTCTTAAAGATATATCCATTAACCCATTGGTATTTCTCAACTCTCTCCCCCTTTTCTAGAGCTCCATGGATGCTCTTGAGCTTCGGGTCATGAGCATACATCAATTTAATGCTTTCAAAACCCATATGCTTAGAGGTGAGAGTGGTGGCTAGAGCGAACTTTCTAGAAAGCGCATCCGCCACAACATTGTCTTTCCCTTTCTTGTATTGGATAACATAGGGAAAAGACTCAATGAATTCAACCCACTTGGCATGTCTCTTATTGAGCTTCTCTTGGCCTCTCAAATGCTTGAGTGACTCATGGTCACTCTTGATTACAAACTCACGAGGCCAAAGGTAGTGTTGCCAATGGGCAAGGGCTCTCACAAGGGCATACAACTCCTTGTCAAACGTAGAATAGTTCAAGGAGGCCCCTTTCCATTTTTCACTAAAGTAGGCGATGGGTTTGCTATCTTGCATTAAAACACCACCAATTCCCACCCCCGAGGCATCACATTCAACCTCAAATGCCTTTCCGAAGTCGGGCAATTGCAATAGAGGGGCGGTACTCAACCTACTTTTCAACTCATGGAAGGCCTTCTCTTGAGGCTCTCCCCAAATAAAAGGTTGGTCCTTCTTCACCAATTCGGTGAGTGGAGCGGCAATGGAGCTAAAGTCTTTCACAAAACGTCTATAAAAGCTAGCAAGACCATGAAAGCTCCTCACTTGAGTCACGGTAGTAGGAGTAGGCCAATCACGTATGACCTCTACCTTAGACTCATCCACCTCCACTCCTTGGGCACTCACAACAAACCCAAGGAAGACTGCCTTCTCAACACCAAAGGCACACTTTTTAAAATTAGCATAGAGCTTTTCGACTCTCAACTTTTCAAGCACTTGCCTAAGGTGATCAACATGGTCGTCTATTGATTTGCTATAGATCAATATATCATCAAAGTAGACGACCACAAACTTGTTGATGAATGGCTTTAGAACATGGTTCATTAGCCTCATGAAAGTGCTAGGTGCATTGGAGAGCCCAAAAGGGCATCACCAACCATTCATAGAGACCAAATTTGGTCTTGAATGCGGTTTTCCATTCATCACCGGGTTTTATCCGGATTTGATGGTAGCTGGACCTAAGGTCAATTTTGCTAAACACACATGAACCACTCAATTCATCTAACATATCATCAAGTCGGGGAATGGGATGACGGTACTTTACCGTTATTTTGTTCACGGCCCGACAATCAACGCACATTCTCCAAGTGCCGTCCTTTTTGGGAACTAGGATCACGGGTACGGCACAAGGACTCAAGCTCTCCCTCACCAAGCCTTTAGTGAGCAATTCATCAACTTGCTTTTGCAATTCCCTTGTATCCTCCGGATTGCTCCTATAAGCCGGCTTGTTTGGGATTTGGGATCCCGGGACAAAGTCTATTTGATGTTCAATGCCCCTCAAAGGAGGCAATCCATCCGGCATCTCATCCGGGAACATGTCCCCAAAATCCTTCAAGACATTCTCAAACACACTAGGCAAAGGGTTAGAAGAAAAATCACAATTAGAGTTAAGGATCATACCTTTGTGCACTAGGCATAGGAGAAACTTGGTGCCATCATTTCCTTTTAGGATCTCGCCCGGTTGCATCATGGCACAAATGCCACCGGTAGAAGAAGAAGGTGGGATTGCCACCATGCTTTTGGACAAAGGGCTAGTCTCAATGATTGACTTGGCCTTTGCCACCTCCCTCAACTCCCTCATCCTATTGTAGTCATCACTTACTTGTTTGGGAGTTAGGGGCTTCAACACAAATTTCCTTCCTTCATGTTGGAGAGTGTAAGTGTTGACACGCCCGTCATGAACCGCTTGTCGATCAAATTGCCAAGGCCTTCCAAAGAGAAGGTGACAAGCTTGCATAGGCACAACGTCGAACAAGTGTTCATCAACATAACTACCCATTTTGAACTTGATCATTGCTTGCTTCACTACCTTTAGCTCCCCACATTCACTAAGCCATTGCAATCGATATGGCTTGGGGTGCTTCACGGTAGGCAACTTCAATTGGGTTATAAGAGATTGACTCACAACATTAGCACAACTCCCGGAGTCAATGATCATAGAGCATACAACACCCTTAACACTACACCTAGCATGGAAAAGGTTTTCTCTTTGCAAGGTTTCACCATCCTCCACAATTATAGCTCCTAGGCTCCTCCTCACAACTTGAAAAGTATGAGGTTCCTCATCCTCCACCGTGTCATCTTGATCATCCTCCTCTACTCCCTCATCTCCCTCTACTCCCTCATCATCCTCCGGTTCACTCTCTTGTTCATATGCATTTTCACCAACAAGAACCATGGTCCTCTTCTTAGGACACTCCTTAGCAAAGTGTCCATACCCCTTGCATTTGTGACATTGAATAGAAGAAGAAGTAGGAGTATTCAATTGAGTTTTAGAATTACCTCCCAAATTGGGTGTGTACTTCTCAAACGGCTTCTTCACATCTTTGCTAGCACTTGCTCCACTAGGGCCACTTGTATTTGTGAATTTTGCATTGGGAGTAGTATTTTTCCAATCCTTTGACTTGCTCATGGAAGTAGAAGTGTTGCTCTTGTAACGGGTGGACTTCTCTTTCTCAAGCCATTGCTCGGCTTGAATAGCGGCATCAAGGACTTCTTGAAGTGAAAGATAAGCATGCAATCTCAATTGTGAAGCTATACCATAGCTCAAACCATTCATGAAACGGATCCGGCTTGCTCCTCTTCTTCGGTGTCCATATCTAAGGCCATTCGAGTTCTTTCAAACTCATCATAATATTCATGCACCGTTTTGACACCTTGCTTCAACTCATAAAGTTTGTTGAGTTGCTCTTGACGATATCTTGGAGTGATGTACTTGATACTCATGATACCCTTCAAGTCATTCCAACCCACATTCACGGGAACCCCCGCTCTCCTCCTTGATCTCTTGTAGATGCATAGGATTCAAAGGATGAAATAGTATAAGTACCTTTCTTCTCATCGGTCATCTCATTTGTGTCAAACAATCTCTCCATATGTAGCACCCATTCAATGTAAGCCGCCGGATCACAATTCCCTTTAAAGGTTGGGAGATTAAGCTTCACACTATTGATGTTGGTGTTGTCACGACCTCCACGGAAAGGCTCCGGTTGGCCCCCATAGTGATCTTCATTCACACCATACTCCCTTCTAGCATTCCCTCCAACATACCCCATAGGTGGCCCTCGACCTCGGCCCCTACCTCTATCCACATTTCGACCCCAATTCATACCTCGCCTTGGTTGAAAGTGATCATCAAACCCATACATATCATCTCCATAATCGGCTTCCTCCCCTTCTTGAGCTTCATCGGCTTGCTCAAGAGGTTGCACATGTCGGATGGGTCTCGGTAGTGGAATGTTTCTTGGGGGGTTATCCAAGATACGGGGAATGCCCGTTCGTTGGGTATTGCCCAACACTTGATCAAGTCTCTCTCGATCATCCTTTACCCGTTGTTGATTGAGCAATTCAATGACATGGCTAACTTGCTCCGGGGTAAAGTTATGAGTACTTGAGACTTCAACTTGGACACTCGGGGTCCCTTTCTCAACTTGGACACTCGGGGTCCCTTTCTCCGATTGGACATTTGAAGTCCCTTGCTCAACTAGAGCACTAGAGTTCACCCTCTCAAGGCTTTCAATCCTCAAGTTCATACTATCCAATTTGGCAAGGATAGTAGCAAGGGCACTCTTAGCAAAATCCTCTCCTTCGAAAGACATTGTACCTACACAAGTAACAAACGTTAGTAAAACAACCTCACACACTCCCTCACTTGAGATCACTCGGTTCTCTCGTTTAGTGGTGGTGGCTATTTCACTCGACTTGTAGTTCCAAAGCTTCACGTAGATGAGTAGCAATTCCTCAACTCAACCAAATTATTCACGAGTCAAGCACACTCCGGGGTGAGTGGAGTTAATAGGACTCAATGAAAGCTAGGCACTTTGAAGTGAGGACTTGAATCAAAAAGAGTCTAGGAATCTTCTTGGAATTCTACTCTCCAACTAATGCACAAATCAACCTAAAAGCAATGAAAGATTAGTTCTAATTAAGTAGAAAGATTACTTAGATAGGCACTAATAAGAGATTAGGCAACAAAGAACAAGCAAACCTAGAAGAAACTACCCAAAAACAACCCTTTAGGATGTTAGGCGGAGCGCCCAAGGCTTGGGGCGGAGCGCCTGATAAATTGGTCAGTGAGGTCGGGCAGGCGGGGCGCCCAGATGTTAGGCGGAGCGCCTGGAGCAAGGGTAGTTCAGGCGGGGCGCCCAAAGGTCTAGGCGGAGCGCCTGGACGAAGAACACCTGGGTTTTCTACTCCGTGTTCTTCGTTTTCAATCCAATATCTAGGCCGATTCCAAGGTGTTTTGGCCAAATCCAAGGTACCCAAAGTTGCTCCTTGATACAACCTACAATCCCCAATCAATTTCACACCTAAACAACCAACAAATAATGCTCAATCAAGATTCAAAGTTTTCAAGTTTGGGGTTTCAACATGGGTTTCAAGGTTCAAAAGTGGGTTTTGATTCTTCAAAAACTATGTTACCGAACTCCGAATCACACGATTCTTGTTGCAAATTGTTCGGTTTTCAATAGAGATCAATCCCCAATAATCAATTCTAAAACCCCACAAACACACAACCCAAAATCATTCAAATTCCTCAAGAACAAGGTTTGGTAGGGTTTATCAACAATTGGGGTTTTCAATTCTCAATTCAATCCAATCCCAACAAATTTGGTACCCAATCGTCAAGTTTTCAACAAGGATTAAGAATCTATAACACCCACTTCAAGAATCACAAACACCAAAAAGTTACACCAATTTTTGAATTTTGGAATTTTTCAATTTTTTTGTAATTTTCTTTTTGCAATAACTTCAACAACAAGAAATCTAAACAAACTAACCTAAGCACGAAGAATCAAGGGTCGGGGTTCGTAGGAATGATACCCGAACCTTGCTCTGATACCAAATGATGTAGGAAATAAAACGCGGAAAGTAAAAGATAAGAACAAGACGTATCTCGATCACAAATCTCAAGTAGCAACGGAGAACTTGTTCCGTTACACCCCGAGAGGAGGTCAAGAACACCTACGCTAGGCAACTACCCTCGAGCTAACGTGAGCACGCAAGTAGAATGGTCGGGGGGGATTGGAATTCATCTAGATCCGCTAGAGGAAGAACAAGTCCCAATTCAAGGTTTTTCATTCAATAAGAGTTCAACTCTTCCACACAAGTGTTTGTTTTTCATCAAAGGTAAGCTAATGAAAATAACAAGCAATCTAGCTATTTATAGGTGTTTTTAGACACCATATGAAAGGTCTAATATGCTCACACTTAGGCTTAGGAACAAAGGACCACGTAGGGTCAAAATAGTCTTAACATAGCTAGGGATCACGTTCTTCAGCATTCCGGGCGGAGCGCCCCAAAAAGTGAGCAGTGGGGTGGCCTAGGCGGGGCGCCCAGAGTTGGGGCGGAGCGCCCAGGCCTAGGCAACTTCAGGCGGAGCGCCTGGATGACTGGGCTGCTCCCCTTGCACTTTGAGCACTTGGAACGGCCTCCAATCGCTCCCTTCTTCTAGCCCCTTCCTCACCAAGTGTAGGTGTACTCCTTGGATCTCCTTAGCTTGGCTCCGAGTGAAGGGTCTCGTGGTTTGCCCGGCATCAATTATGAAAACCAATTGAATAGGACATTGTATTTCATCTAGTATCTCATTATTTTAATTTACTTATTGAAAATTTCTTGTTGACACGAATGTGCATATTAATTATGACTTTTTAACTAGGCACCTATCATGTGTTTGTCCAAAGTTTAAAAAGAAAAAAAAAAGCAAAAGAAAAAGGTATCTGCACGGGTAGACATGCTGCATGAGAAAAGATGAATTTTCACATTTTAATCTTACTTGGCATTGTGTCAAACATCTCATATATATTTCATGTTTTATATGTTGGAGAGGAGATACGTAAGGGAACACGTCAAAATCTTGGAGAAAAAGAATGAGGAGGAGCAACAGGAACTGGAGTAGTAGGGGAAGGCGGAGAAAAAGCATGAGTAGGAGAAGGAGAGGAAGGAGAAGGAGAAGGAGAAGGAGAAGAAGAGGAATAATGAGTAGGATAAGGAGGACGAGAAGTAGAATGGAGAATGAGGAGGAGGAGCAATAGAAGAAAAAGAAGAATTGAGAATTGAAGATGATGAAGAGGAGATCAACCGGTGCAGCCCGCTATGAATGGGAAAGAAATAGTTAACACATTCATTCGCATAGAAGAAGATGTCTATTACGACAAGTTATTGCATATGAAGAGCAAAAAGTTTGCAGATGTAATGTTGATGGGAGATGACGTAGAAGAAGGATTAAAAAGTGGAAAGATTATCAACTTAGCTGCGCTACAGGCTACTAATAAGGCTATTCAGGCTGGAAATGTGAGTCTCTCCAAAATGAAGAAAGATGAAGTCTCTTTTGTTGTGACCGGTTCAAGACCCTGATTTCAACCACTATTATCAAACACCGCCACCATTCTATCCATACCCTCGCCTACCACCTGAATATCCCGTTTATATCACTCAATCCACTCGGCCTATATTCCACACCCCATCGCCAAACCGTCCACCATACTACCAAAATACTCAAACTAACTACCGAAATACACCACCATACCCTCCTAGGCCTCGCCCCGATACAAACCAAAGACCCAAAAGAAACTACACACCATTAGTTGAATCCCGCACCTGACTGTTTGAACGATTGAAAGCTGTCGGGCTCATCACCCCAATATCTCAGAAGATGCCAGACAACCCTTCACCTAACTTTGATTAGTAAAAGGTGCTTCACTCAGGTGGACCGGGACATGAGACAGAGAAATATTTTGCACTAAGAAATAAGATTCAAAACTTAATAGATGAGAAGGTCATTAATTTAAAGGCACCGAATGTGCACAATAACCCACTTCCTAATCAAGGAGATGCGAAGGTGAATATGATCGACTCTGTTAGGGAATGCAATCTAGAAGGTACAATCATAAAAGCAGAAACGGCGTTTGATGAGTACAGGTTTGGCATGGCGTACATGTTGGCTTGCAAAGGAAAAAGTACTACAAAAGATACAAGAGGTTATCATTCACTAGAGCGGCTTGTTCCAACTTTGTAATAGGCATCCATCTTTTCAAGCTACATGAAAACTCTCGAGGGTGGAGGACTTGCCAAGGGTATTCATGATGTAGAAGATGAGCTGACGGGTCTAAAGAACTATTCATGGAAGAATATGATGCAGTTCCCGAGAAGCATGCTAAGGCCCTGAACATCCAGAAGGCTGAAGCTGGAGTTATGCCAAACAACTGAACCTGCAGCACATTCCAAGCATGCCGAGAACCTTAGTAGAGCTGGGGCATTAGTGGTTTTCTTAAATAAAACACGACTCTGAGTTGTTAGCTTTTGTTTTCTTTATTTTTCAACATTGTTGCATCATTGTTTCTTTTTGAAGACTATTTCTCAAATCCAATAATAAAAACATTTCCTATTTTATATTTTTGAGTATGCACCATTCACTTTCTGCAAAATCATTTTAATTCCATTGCATCTACGACAGCGATGCGAGAGAGCAGTCCAAAACGACGAGTACAGGCTAGGCTATGATGATTCGACAAAGGATATTTAAGGAACTTCATGGTTAATCTCAGAAATCTTATAGCAGACAACTGAGGCAAGAGCATATTGAGGATGATGACTTACAATTCAAGGTGAAATAGTAGAAATACATATAGGAAGAAGAATTAGACAATCTCGAATGGATCAAAAGCATACTCGAGCAAGTGACGCTCATGCATAACAAAGTATGAACACAACAAGCAATAGAATGGCAGAGGCGTTTACCAAGAAAGTTAGAGCAAGAAAGTTGATCCTAAAATAGAATTCTCCAAATCAAGACAAAACACGATCCTTATGTAATGCACACAATATTGATAAGAAGAGCATTAATATCGGCACAGATAGATCGCGGAGTACAACGAAAACCTTTTTACTTAGACACAATGAACAGATACTACAAATCAAAGTCATGAAATTTGAACTACGTAGCGACCTGATTCCCAAGAGGGGATACGTAGGCAGCCTACTCAAGGCATGGTTACGTCATAAGAAAATTTTATTGGACATTGGGGCAGAATTTTTTGAGTTTTCCTAAAGAAATTCAAAGAATACATCACAACACACTTGCGCAAAATTTTCGAGGGACCTCAAAATTTCAAGAAAAATACAAGCAGGGCAGAAATTTTGAGGTCACCTTAAAATTTTAAAGTGGAGGATCTTTGAGCAGAAAATGGATATAGAGGAGATTATATCCAAACAATACGTCGTAGTCTATGATTCAATGGAATAAAGTTGAATATAGTCATTTGTTTAAAATCGAGACTAGTCGTTAGACGATTAGAATTTTATATTGTTTCTTGAATATCAAGTCAGAAGCGTCCGACCGTCTTGATAAGTTTTCTGTTGGAAAAAAAAAAGCTTTCGACATAGTATGGCACAACTAAATTGATGTATACACATTTACCTATTGGCCTAACCTCTGAAATGAAACAGTATGATGTTGACAGCTTCATTATTTGAAAATATTCGTCTTACCAAATATATGTGCACACAATATTCAGAATCTCATAAGAAAAGGAAAGTTAATCCCATCATTTATTCAAAACGATTAGCTCTATTTATGAAAGTCTGTTAACTGTGAGATCCCCCTAATCATTTTAAATTGATGGCCTAATTTCCTATTTTCCTTGAATATATTTTACTGCTATTCACAATGATTTCAAAGTCTAAAACATTCCCTATTCTACACTATTTAAGGAAACTTCCCTGGCCTTTTTAACGAACTTCTAGACACCCTCTTCTATTCCTCTCTAATGCTCAAGGCTCTCTTCTCCTCTCTACTCTGAAAGCACAACTTATACGCTGAAAATATCTACTGCTTCTTTCAAAAGAAAAGCAGTTTGCTTACTTCTCCTAAGTTTTCTCCTGCGAATTAGTTTTGCCTATATGCCAAGGCAGAGCTTGGCTTTCTTTGTCAACTCTTGGCTATTACTTGCCCCTCTTCATTTTCTGCTCTATATTGATTAGTTTGCTCCTTGAGGTAAGTTTCATGAACTGATTTAATGGCATCTAATGTTGTCTTGATAACATGTTTGTGTTGGCTGTATAGAACCCATTAGAATGGTGGACCTTCAGTCGTGTTTGGCACCTGTTTACTTATGTGCGTGTGTGGACTGTTTTAAGCTACCCCCTAACACTCTTGATGCAGCTTGTTATAGTCCGTCCTGGGACTATTTTAGGATAGCCAAAGGCTATACCTTTTGACATCTTCTTGCAGGTTGTTATGGCTATGAACGAGTCAATTTAGACTCAATATGAGATATACAGAAGTCTAAGATTATGGGACAATGCCCTATTCTCACCTTTTTCTTATTTGATTTTGTATTCATAATAAAAAGTATTTCCGATGTATTCGTTAGGATTATCCATGGTTTGTATAAGCACCATAAGGTGCGGTTATATCTAAGAAAGGTACAACAGCTTATACACTGTTAAATGTAGTAAAATTTGCTAAACAGGAGCCTTCTCTAACTTTGCTCTTTGCTTTGTGTGTTAAAAGGGCTGAATTAGAAACACATATTTATTTGTTTAAGATTTAGGATCTGAATGCTAAAATTGGAAATTGGACAGGTCATACAATTGAATTGTATCAGCGGTTGTTTTCTGCAAATTCGAGAAAAGGGCTAAAATCGTCAAACAGGCTGAAAATTAGACTATTTTTGCAAAATTGTATTTCTGGAAACCTGTATCAGTATTCAACAGGTCTAAATATGAAATTGAAAGTCAATTTAGGACTGTTTGTGCAATCATAGTTTCCCTGAAAGTGTAATATTTTGGCAAAAGGCTAAACGTGCAAATCTGTTTGAAGATTAGACTGTTTCTATAAAGTTGAATTTCTGAAATGTACAGTAAGTTAACAGCAGGCGTGGAAACTTGTTTTACTTTTATCACAATTTGTTTTTCAGTTTAATTTGGAGGCTTCTTATCATTTTGAAAATTGTCTTTCACTTAACATTATTTTATGTGTATTTGAATTTGCATGACCGTATTATGTGCAACGTCTAGTTTGAGTAAACTTGGGGCACCAAATAAATATAGGGGTCTAGATATTTTTTTTAAAATAGTTGTCCTAACGGCCTCTAAGACATTAAGTTGGTGTGCTAGCCAATCTTTTAGGGCGCTTAACATACTAGCATGCGCTTTAGTTAAAAAAACTTAAAGAAGGTATAGTGGTTAAAGGGAATTACGCTCTACGGATATGATGGAAATTACCCAAGCTATATATGATAGTGGATTCTGAAATTATCTTCTCCGGTAAAAGCTGAGTTCTGATCTGAAAAGAATAATAAAATCTAGGGTTAACGGTTAATTAGTCAAATTTTGTTCCTTTATAATTTGTGGCTGCATATAGTATGATTTTTATTCTGGACTGTTTTTGCAAATTGTACGCAACTGCCCATTTCAGTCTACCGTATCTTGTTAAATTATAATTTTGCACAAGTATCCCAGAATGTGAGATGGATTGATAGTTTAGCTCGTTGGATGAATTAGACAGAATTTAAGCTTGAAATTGAAGAATCAATCTCCAATTAAGTACTTTAGAATCTACCCTCTTGCTTACATACTTTAATTTGTTTGCACCATGATTTATTTTACATATTTTATTTACATTATGTCCCTTTTAGATAAATTGCAAAAGTAAAACCAATATAGAAATCGGCTGGGAACTACATTTAGTGGAACTTAGGAGGTACCTAACCCCTTCCTTTTATGTTAACTTGAACACTTACCTGAATCTTTGAATAGTAGACAAACCCAGGGTTATTCTTTAAATTGAATTAGAAATGCTTTTAGGTGACCTAATACGCTTAGGAAATTTATTAGGTGGCGACTCCAAAATTCAAATTCCAAACGAGTTATTCCAAATCGGAAACTCACTTTCTCTCCAGCGTGCGGTCTAGAGGAGGTTAAAAGTGGGGTTCGACAGTTGTTGATCCTCCAGGGGCAGCATCCATGTTGAGCCTACGATTAGGAACCGATGCTGGCAAGTTGTCCGTGGGGATGATCGTCCCAGGGACAACGGCTTCTGAGACGAGCCAGCAAACATTGCTCCCAATCTCTGGGATATCCCTTCAACTATTCTGTTCGAGTTCCGCTCGAATGCAGTTTTAAAGATGTCCAAGAGAAAGCCTCTAAACTCTGAATTACCTCTTGGCGGTTGATCTCCTTCACCATCGTTAGCAATCGGGATAGGCTCATGAAAAGAATCTTTTGGCTTCTCGGTGGGATCCTTCTATTGTATGCTGGGATTGCTAAGATCCTTTATAGACTCGTATGTTGCATCTATGTGTTCTTCAGAATGCTGCTACCGTCGTCCAGCATGATTGCGCCTTTTCCTTCATAGAATACCTACAACTTCCTGGGCCCACAGTGGGCGCCAAACTGTTTATGCCTAAATTTGTACATCTAGGTTAAACAATTAATTATGAATGAGGTAGCAAGAAATAAGGTAAATTACGATGGAAAAGTAAGTAAATACGATGAAACTAAAGACAAGTAAATAAACATGAAATAATAGAGAAAAGCAATGTAAATCTAATTCCTTGAGAATAGCCGAAGTTGTTGGCGAATCCAGAGAAAGTACAATACAATGTACGGAGGGGTATTTATTGTAGTGATATTCAGTCCTAACTAAGGTAAAATACAAACACTAATAGGGTGACACGACCCGAAATCTGGTTAGGCCGTGCGGGCACCCGACATCCTCCCCCAGACCCGTCGGGCGAACCCTTACCAATTAAATTAGGAAAATAAATATAATAATTCTTAAATAAGGACAAGACTTAAAAAAAAACCACTGACATATTGATACCTCTAAGCTGTACAAATGAAATTACAGCTGATTGCCCATCATACTAGGTTTAGGGCTATCCAGACTAGACATCTAAGAGTACAAAAGAAGACAGATACCTCCTGAAGGGAGCAAATTGCAACTGAAATAATACACATAAAACTGGTGGCCATCCTGAATAAAAGCTGGCTCACCCTGACAGCTGAAGTCGTCTTCGCTCCTGAACAACGTGGCGAACTCAATCCTGGAGCGAACCTGCCAAAATGAAATAGATAGACAAAAAACAAAAAAACAAACAAGGGTGAGTCAAAAGGACTCAATAAGTGGGGCAGACTAGCCACCTCAAAGAATAGGATAGCTAGCCAGGGAGAAAAGAAACAGATAAACCAAATTCCTCTTATTTAAATTATGAAAAGGCAGAGTCAGATAATAACTAGAAACACGTATGGAATCACAAACTATTCAACAACCAGGAACGTAAGATGTCCAGAACATATAGGTATCCCGAACACATCAATAATCAGAAATACATCCTGTTGCGGCGTGCAACCCGATCCATATATTCATTCTGTTGCGGCGTGCAACCCGATCCATATATTTATACCGCTGCGACGTGCAAACCGATCCATATATTTATACCGCTGCGATGTGCAACCAATCCATATATTTATACCGTTGTAGCGTGCAGCCCGATCCCCGCAACCCTGAATATGAGCCAGAAATATATAGACAAATAAGCAATGCACGTATAAGCAGAACAGCAGTTATGTACCACAAGTCTACGCAATGGTATGAAATAAAATGAAATGATATGAGATGAAATGAAATGAAATATGATGCAAAGGGTCACATGTGCCCGCCATCCCATCCCGAAGCGGAATACTCCTGCATTCGAGGGGAATCCAATCTGATAACCAACTGGAGCGGAATACTCCTGCTCCTGGGGCGGAATACTCCTGCACCCGATATAATATAAACCAGAGGCGGAATACTCCTGCACCCGATATAATGTAAAGCTGAGGCGGAATACTCCTGCACTCTCCTGGAGCGGAATACTCCTACCCTCAATATGATACAATGGAGCGGAATACTCCTGCTCCTGGGGCGGAATACTCCTACCCTCAATATGATACAATGGGGCGGAATTCTCCTGCTCCTGGGGCGGAATACTCCTGAACCCAATATGATATGAAATGAATGCATATGAATGGCATATAATGCATATGAATGCAATGTAATGCAATAATAACCCTTCAACGGCGCAAGACTCTCATCGACAGCCGGGGAGTAGATGCCAACTCACAGCCAGAATACAATGCTCCGATCCTCAATGCAATACCAACAAAAGAACATAACATTTAATATACAATGTAAATCCAAAGCTAAGGCGTAATGAGTACGCCTATCGGCAGCTACACACGTAAAGAACACGTGGTAGAAAATCCACGAGGCCAGGTGCCTCCAAAGAAATGGATATAAACATTTACCTTGTTATAAAGTTAGCTTAGTTACTCAACAACCACTTTATCCTTTGGATTCACTGCCAAACGATCCTGCTGTATTCAATAAGCAGAAAACGATATCAAATAAGGCTAAAGGCTTCATTCCCCACATCTTAGGATAATCAAGTTAGGAACCTGATACCCACGCGACTGGACTGTGGGTCCAATGTCCAGCCTCTATGGGGGACTCTAAATCACACATAACATGATCACAATATAAGTATAAGCATGTATGAGGTATAACACATGTGGCAACAATAGATATGGACTTAAAGGAATGAGAAGAAAACTCTGGATAGAATTATAGACACAACCTAGAACTCAGAATTTGTCCAACTCCTTGAATTTCTATAAAATTTTCGGCAGAGTTTCCCCTGAAACTGGATGATCCGCAAAACAGAACCAGCACTATACTACACACGGGAATGGATACCCGGATAAGCTGATAACATAAACATGTTAAATGGATAAAAAGATGAGACAACTGGATGACATAACAAATCCGCAGGTAGAATGTCCGGACAGCACCACTGTCCTGATTTTCAACCTAATTTCCAGAGTGTAGATCAAAGTTATAGACTTCATGGTTTTCATGAAAGTTTTAGATATATGTCTTAGGGTTCCAGAGAATCTTGAAGCATCTCAATATCAATTTTATACAAGGAGTTATAATCGATATACTAACAGCTGTCCGAAGATAAAAACAATTTTCCAGATTTTGAAACGTTTTGTATTGCTGATTCAGACATCTTTCACCTTGTATTTTAGTACCAAATTAAGTATATACAAGGTTTCCTTGATACCATACAAGTTTCTCACAAGAAAAACTAAGTTTAGAACTAAGAAAAGCTTCAAAAGCTAAAAGATACATGCCTTGCCAAAAGAAAAGTTTAGTCTTGCATACCTTTGATGTTTCTTGCTTCTAAACCTTTATTTTCCTTGAATTCAACACCTTCTAAAGCTTAAAAAAGCTATAATACAACATTTAGGTACTTTACTTAGCCATGAAGTAATTGTAAAACTCAAACTATAGAAGAAATTGAAGGTAGCATAATGTTAGCTTAATCGCGTAGAGCATTTTGACGCAATTTGTCTTCAATTTCGAGTTAAGATTGATGTTGTTTCTTCAAAATCATCAAAATTGGCTTTAGACTCAAGAAAGGGCTGTCTCTATCGTGGGTTTACTGGAAATGTTGAGAGAGAGAATGATTTCTCTTTTATAATAAAAACATTTCATTTCTAGCCCTCTTTTGCGCTTATGTCCCTTTTTCTGGTCTGACTTCTGATATTCATATCTTTTTATCCAGACTTTGTATGAACAAACCGTTAAAAGTGTTGGAAACTACACTCCAACACCTTCAATTTGGTATATGATATGTCCCCAAAAGGCGTCATATAATATATCAAATTAATTGCTGAAAAAGCTTCGTTACAAGGCAATTCCTTTGTCGGTTTTTCCGCAACTTAAATCTGATTTTTCCCAAACTTTATATTCTAAATATAAACATCATATATGGTCATATCATGACTTTAAACTCACTTAAATCATTCATAACATTTCATTAGAAGTATATACCTCACTTTTGATATACGGGGTGTAACAATCTTCCCCCGTTAGGAATATTCGTCCTCGATTGTTAAATGAAGTACGTAGAAGCATTGAGCAACGATCTGTTACATACTTGTAGTAGTGAAGAGATGTGAAAGGCCAAATTATTTAATTTTCGGCATTTTAGCGGAAGCTAGCCGAACAACCTCAAAATTCACTTTTGAAAAAGCACAAAAGTCACAAATAATCATACGAACCTAACGGCGCTTTTGGATTTTGAATCGGAGCTCGTTCACCAAAACCGAGCTCGAAAATCTCGTTTTAGTATTTATCAACAATAAAAACTGAAACCTTCTTCCAATGCCTACCAAACGAGGTCTGATTTAGCTCAAATTTTACAGACAGGTCCTAATGGACATTACAAAATTTTTAAAATTATCGGCACGCCAATCGGAGTCCTAACTTCCGAAATGACTAACCGAGGTCGTTTCATTCTCCTCCACTTAAACTCTCGTTCATCCTCGAACGAGCCTAAGTTTAAAGAAAATTCCACAGATAACAAAAGAACTCTCACGACCTTCATAAGCTACTCCACGGACATTATTTCAGGATTGCAAAATCAGAATTATAACACGAATACCGAACTCTTGGAATAAAACATATCTGGATAATATGATAATATCATTGCCCAACTTATTCGGACTAAACTGACCCTTTCTCGATCATGAGAGAAGAGTTCTATATTTTCGAAATAAAGATACACGCAACTCTTGATGGGCTAACATGATTCCACCAACGGATCACCTCATCGATATGCTTTCGATATAGAACAGGTCGATGAAACAAAGAATTAGCTTACGCTTCAGCAACGCCTTAGAGATTTAATATTACGATTCGGCATAAATTGGAGGAAGACTCCTCCACTTAGAGCATAAACTCATACAACTATTTGAATAGAAATAGTCATCCTCGCACAGTCTATCGGACTACGGAAGACATAGCTAAAAACAGAATAAGGTTCAGACCTGAGCTACCAAATTACCCCCCTTGAGTTGCCAAAAGGCTGTAACTCCCGATACCTTTGCCATAAGCACCACCGCCTGATGGATGGTACTTCTATATAAATATTTCGGCAGAGTTTTCCCTGAAACTGGATGATCCGCAAAACAGAACCAGCACTATACTACACACGGGAATGGTACCCAGATAAGCTGATAACATAAACATTGTAAATGGATAACAAGATGAGACAACTGGATGACATAACAAATCCGCAGGTAGAATGTCTGGACAGCACCACTGTCCAGATTTGCAACCTAATTTCCAGAGTGTAGATCAAAGTTATAGACTTCATGGTCTTCATGAAATTTTTAGATATATGTCTTAGGGTTCCAGAGAATCTTGAAGCATCTCAATATCAATTTTATACAAGGAGTTATAATCAATATACTAACAGCTGTGCGAAGATAAAAACAATTTCCCAGATTTTGAAACGTTTTGTCTTGCTGATTCAGACATCTTTCACCTTGGATTTTAGTACCAAATTAAGTATATATAAGGTTTCCTTGATACCATACAAGTTTCTCACAATAAAAACTAAGTTTAGAACTAAGAAAAGTCTCAAAAGCTAAAAGATACATGCCTTACCAAAAGAAAAGTTTAGTCTTGCATACCTTTGATGTTTCTTGCTTCTAAACCTTATTTTCCTTGAATATAACACCTTCTAAAGCTTAAACAAGCTATAAAACAAAATTTAGGTACTTTAGTTAGCCATGAAGTAATTCTAAAACTCAAACTATAGAAGAAATTGAAGGTAGCATAATGTTACATTAATCGCGTAGAGCATTTTGACGCAATTTGTCTTCAATTTCGAGTTAAGATTGATGTTATTTCTTCAAAATCATCAAAATTGGCTTTAGACTCAAGAAAGGGCTGTCTCTATCGTGAGTTTACTGGAAAATGTTGAGAGAGAGAATGGTTTCTCTTTTATAATAAAAATATTTCATTTCTAGCCCTCTTTTGCGCTTATGTCCCTTTTTCTGGTCTAACTTCTGATACTCATATCTTTTTATCCAGATATTTTATGAACAAAAAACTCCAAGACCTTCAATTTGGTATATGATATGTCCCCAAAAGGCCTCATATAACATACGAAATTAACTGCTGAAAAAGCTTCGTTACAAGGCAATTCCTTTGTCGGTTTTTCCGCAACTTAAATCTGATTTTTCCCAAACTTTATATTCAAAATATAAACATCATATATGGTCATATTATGACTTTAAACTCACTTAAATCATTCATAACATTTCATTAGAATTATATACCTCACTTTGGATATATGGGGTGTAACATAGGGCCATGAGCCTACAACTCAAGTTGGTGGTATATGAAACCCTAACTAGGAGACTGTAAACCCTAGGCGATGGGATATATGCCCTGCACCCTGTGACCAAACCAGCTAAATGGTCGTTGGCTCCAGGAGAGGGCGTATATCTTCTGTACCCATGACTTGTAGGATAAGTTTAGTCTCGCCAGTTGGACTCATATCCTTGTAACAATAGGTGGCATATTGTTTCCCACACAGTTGGTGTTATACCTTATGGCTCGGTGGACTTGGAGTCCAAAGATGGTCGAAGAAGTTTTCGGGTAAATGGCCATAGAGTGAAGCATTATTTGGGATGTGACGCCGATGTTGGTGAGGTGGCGTGCACCTACCTTGATGATGTTTGAAAGAAAAACAAACACTATCATGTCATGGCGTTAAATTAAGTGCTTCTTTGGAAGCAACACAAGTTTTTAGTGTAATTAGTTGTTAATTGTGCCGGTCTCGAGATTCGAACAAAGACGGGGAAGCTGAGGAAAAATCTGGAAAAAAGCTTCAAATGCAGGAGGTAGACCGCCTAATTCAAGTGAAATTGAGGCAGTGAGCTCTAAAATCCGGATTGTTTACGGCGTATAACTACAACCCAGATAAAGGATTTTTCAGCTATTTTAATCCTGAGGAGTTTTTTATTTTTAGTCTTCCCTTTTCTTTTTTTCCCTACAATTGTTATAAATAAATGTTGTAATAAAAAGAAACTAAATGTATATTATGACCCTACAGGCTGTTATTAATAAAACAAATATTCATCAATATTTCACACATACTTATGTTACTATGTGTTTGGTAATGTGTAACCAAGAAGTATATTTGTGCACCTAGATATTAGATGGCTTCCGTTCGTTCTGACTGCTCTAGTTTAAGAACCTGTGTCAGTGTGCCTGTGTTGAGAAATTACGTCCGTTGTGCACCGATAAACGGCGGCTAGGTTGCATCCATAGTAGATGGATGTTTGCGCTCACAATGGAACGACTTTAGCCCGTGTGGAAACAGTCTTTTTGCGTTTTGAGACAAAACGTCTTCGCTTAGTAATCGAGTATTTAAGACTTTCTAGCACTACGCGGACAGACGTCCCGATCGACGTGTAGGTGCAGTTATTGATTTAACGAGATCAATTCTCGATTAATGCCTGGTGGCTGAGTTAGTCTAACTCTAAGCGAGCAGTGTACTCTACTTTCTTGCAGCAGAAAGTGAGTGTACTACTTCAACTTAGGTCTGGCCAGGGCTATGAATAGTTGCATTGTATATGGATCTAAATATTTGAGTAAAATTGACTAAGGCAGTAGTTTTATTGATATGGCATGGAGCCATGTGAAAATATATAACGGGGCTACGCGCCCGTTGTAAAACAAAGAACGGGGCTGAGGGCCCGTTGTAGATAATTTCGAGAAGAACTAGAAAATGAAAAATACATATCTCCAGTATCCGAGCTTAGTCAGCGTTTCAAGAGTAGTACTTCTTTAGCCATGTGATATTCCAGTTGTTTGGAATGGCTATCCCTTCAATGTCTTCGAGAACGTACGCACCTTTTCGAGCGATACCCCGCACTTTGTACGGTCCTTCCCAATTCAAAATGAGTTTTCCTGCTCCGGCCTTCTTGGTATTCTGAGTTACTTTGCGAAAGATAAGATCCCCGATGTTGAAGGACAGTTGATTCGCCCTTGCGTTATAATACTTCTCTACTCGCTGTTTCTGGGCTGCGAGGCGAATGACTACTATCTCCCGTTGTTCATCCAAAATATCAAAGAAACTCTTGAGGTCTTCGTTACTAGGCTCCTCTTCGGCGAACGTCCGTCAGAAACTGGATTCTCCCATTTCCAAAGGAATCATTAATTCTGCTTCGTACGTTAGTGAAAATGGTGTTTCTCAAGTGCTAGCTTTGGATGTAGTTCGATAGGCCCACAGGACTCTGGATAATTCTTCGGGCCATCTTCCCTTGGCCTCCTTAACCCACTTCTTTAGATTCTCTACTATCGTTATAATTGAGGTTTTAGCTTGGCAGTTCGTTGAAGGGTGGTAAGGAGTGGAGGTAATTCTCTTGATCTCCCATTCCTTCAGAAAAGTAGTGATCTTGTCGCCTATGAATTGGGGACAGTTATCGCAGGTGATTGATGCTGGAATCTCAAATCGGCAATAATGTTTTTCCAGATAAACTCTATGACTTCCTGCTCTCTAATTCGTACGTATATTGTTGCCTCGACCCATTTGGTGAAGTAGTCCGTCATGATTAAAAGAACGAACTTGAAACCGTCTGACCCTTTAGGCATGGGCCCTACAATGTCCATCCCCCACTTCATGAAAGGCCACGGAGCTTCCGCCGAATGTAACAGCTCCGCCGGTTGATGAAGTACATGGGAGAACCTTTGGCAGCTATCACATGCCCAGGTAAACTTGCTCGCATCATCTTCCATTCGGGGCTAGAAATAGCCCGCCCTGATTAACTTGCGAGCTAGGGACTGCCCGCCAGAGTGATTTCTGCATTCTCCTTCGTGGATTTCTCTGAGTGTGTAATTTATTTGAGAAAGACCTAAACATTTAGCCAAAGGTTCACTAAACATTCACCTACACAACTCTCTATTGATTTAGACGTATCGAGCTGCTTGAGCTCTTAACCTTCTACTCTCATTCTGGTCTACTGGGAGTGTTCTATTGTTGTTATATTCAATGATCAGGTGCCGCCAGTCCTATGGTGATCCTATTGCCTTCACTTCGCGGCGCTCGACATCTTCGTAAATTAACTCAATATTAAAAACTGGGATGTCTGTGTTTAACTCAGCAGTGGCTGCTAGGCTGGCTAAGGCATCAGCCTCCGTGTTTTTTTCTCTTGGTATTTGATTAATCCTCCATTTCTGAAAATTCGTCATGACATTTCTCCATTCTAGCCCAGTACTCTTGCATATGAGCGTCCTTGGCAGTATATGCTTCGGTCACCTGGTTCACCAAAAGCTGAGAATCATAATTGATGTTGACTTCCTTAGCCCCCAATATGTAAGCTAATTCTAGGGCTTGAATTATAGCTTCATATTCTGCTTCGTTGTTTGTTATCTGGGAGTAGCTGACAGCTTTTCTGAACACCTTCTTCATTAGGGATTCGATCACTAAACTAAGCCTGACCACTTTTACATTCGAGGCTCCGTCAGTGTGGATGACCCATTCCCCAGGGGAAATGCCTTCTATCATCCTGCGTTCCTCCTCAGTCTTCGGCATTAAATCAGCACTGAAGTCGGCGACAAATTGTGCAAGAACTTGCGACTTGATGGCCGTTCTTGGTTGATAAATGATACCATACTTGCTGAGCTCGACAGCCCACTTTGCCAACCTGCGTAACAGCTCTGGCTTATGCAATACGGTCCGTAATGAAAAAGAGGAAATCACGATGATGGTGTGACTCTGAAAATACGGCCATAGCTTCCTTGCTACCATGACTAGGGCTAGCTCAAGCTTCTCTAGATGTTGGTACCTTGTTTTTTCGTTTAGGAGAGACTTGCTGACGTAGTACACTGGTGACTGCACCCCGTTATCTTCTCGTACCAGGACAACACTAATGGCGACTTCGGACACTGCTAGGTTTTCTCCCTCGCGTGGCTTGGTAAGCAATGATGGATTTTCCAGATACTGTTTTAGCTCTTTTAATGCGTTGTCGCTTTGTTGCGTCCACTCAAAGCTTTTATTCTTCTTCAGGACATTGAAGAATTGATGACACTTCTCTGATGATTGCGAGATGAACCGGCTGAGTGTTGCGATCCGGCCATTGAGCCTTTTTAACTTCCACTTCATTCGTCAAGACCTGCGGTATTGCCTCGATCTTTTTTGGGTTCGCTTCTATGCCCCGGTTTGAAATAATGAATCCAAGGGACATCCCGGAGGATATGCCAAAGACACACTTGTCGTGGTTGAGCTTCTTCCTAAACTTGTCCAGGATATCGAAAGCTATATCCAGATGACTAATGTGATCTTTGTCGAATTCTGCCTTGACCAGCATGTCATCGATGTAAACTTCCATGGTCTTTCTAATCTGCTTCTTGAACATCAGGTTTTCTAACCTTTGATAAGTCGCTCCTGCGCTCTTTAGTCCGAAAGGCATCACTCTATAACAATAAGTCCCCCTATCCGTGATGAAAGAGGTATTCTCTTGATCATCTGGGTTCATGAGGATCTGATTGTATCCCCAGTATTCGTCTAGAAAACTCAAGGTCTTATGCTCTGCTGTTGAATCGATGAGTTAATCAATATTTGGCAGTAGGAAAGAATCCTTCGGGCATGCTTTGTTTAGATCAGTGAAGTCGATGCACATCCTCCACTTGCAGTTCTTTTTGGGGACTACTACAACATTTGAAAGCCAGTCGGGGTATGGAACCTCACGAATAGATACATTGTTGAGCAGTCTCTCGACTTCTACATGGACCACCTGCCCCTTCTCGCGGCTTATCGATCGCTGTTAGCTTGGATAAGCTTGGAGTTTTGACTGATGATTGAGGAACGGATTCAAAGGACCTGTTCCTTTGAATCATTGCAGCAGAATAGATAATTCATGCAAAATCATTTAAGTTGAGATATTATTATTTATCCTAAAACTGACGTTATCTTGATAATTATGCAGGTCTAAACAGATACGAAAAGATTGCATACATACAAGGATAACGATAGAAGATTCGGATTCTAAAGAGTAGAATCCAATTAGGACTCAAACTCAAGGGAGCTTTGGAGTTCTAATTGCTCAAGACTTCTTGGCTGCTGGAGCTATAAAACGTGGAGCATATCAGCCATAGAAGTGTGCACAAATACAGAGAGCATCGAGCAAAAGCTTAAAAGAGTCATTAGCTTATTTGTGTAATCAGTTAGCAACAGTAGAACTAAGTTAGAACCTGTTCCTTAGATTGAATCTTGTAAAAGTTCAAGTCTTAGTTAAACTGTAGTAAGCAATAATCGAGTTGTAAACTTTCTGGTTCAAGTCATGGACTTGACACAACTTCACTGATCGTGAGAAAGATCACTAAAGGATTAGAGTTAGTCCTAGATTAGTAAGAGTGAGTCTTGTAACCAAGTGGGTCTTTTTACATAGTGAAGTTGAAATCCTACTTGAGAAGTAGGTCGTTGTTTTTTTATCCCGAGTCAAGGGGTTTTTCCACGCTAATATCTGGTGTTCAATTACTTACAGTTTTAATTCCGCATATCGTATAGTAAAGGAACACATTTTAAGGAACTGGTCCTTAAAACAGTAAAGTGGTGTAATCGTGGGAAATATCAATCGCTTTTTCTGCTTGATCGACATGATGTTAGGATCGGCGTTTAAGGTATGCATGATAACGCTAGTCGATATTCCTGGCATATCAGTGTGTGTCCAGGCGAAGGTGCCTGACCGAGCACGTAGGAAGTCAGCATATTCTTATTTTGCTTCGGTAGAGAGCTTTGCCCCTACATTGAATTTCTTGTCCGAAATTTTCTCGTCGAAGATTATTGGATCAAGGTCATCAACTGTAGCTTTAGTTAGCTGATCTTCTTCCTACGGGCTGGAGGGTGTGGTAGTTGGTCCGCAGGATCTAGTCACCTCATGGACCCTGTGTCCTAAGGGTACGCTAGTGACCAGGCTGGGCCCAAGCAACTTGTCCAGCTTCTTCTTCTAATTTTTGGTCTCTTTCTTGGTGGCGTCGATCGCTGCAGTCATGTAACAGCTCCGAGATAGCTTCTGTTCCCTCCGAACTTCTCTTACCCCCAAGGTGTCGGGTATTTGAGGACCTGGTGAAGTGTAGACGGCATATCGTGTACTTTGTGAATCCATGGTCTCCAAAGGATAATGTTATTTGAGAGGCCACATGTCAGTACTTGGAAAGACGTCAACCGCGCTGCTCCTGGTAGGTGTACCTAGAGGAGGATTTTTCCCACAGACTTCTCGCTGGAACTGTTAAAGCTGGCTATACTGTTCGGCTAGGAATTAACCGACTCTGCTTCTCCATCTGGCAGATGACCTTCCAGTGAATGATATTAACTGTAAGCACACGCTTGACTCGGGCATCATGTACCTGCAAAGTAATTATTAGGGAATCATAATGAGGGTGATGGGCCCGATGCAAATCTCCGTTATCAAACTCGATGGTGTTGAGGCGTGGCTTTTTGGCTATTTTCTGGTGAGCTTCATAGACCACGATGGCTTTGGTCTCGTTGTTCCTAACTCTGCCCCCCGAATATCGTGTTGATGGATGTTTTGTCTGCCGGCTGTGCTTCTTGATGAGAGTCAATATGCTGGTACTCCTTCGGCCTTGACGACAGATAACTGGATTTGGATCTTAGATAGTAGTTCAAAATTTCAGTCGTGCTGACTGAGTCTTGGATTATCTGTTGCATCTCATTATCGATGCGCCGCATAGCGGTTGTGTATTTTGACATGGCTGCGCCTCTTCCTTCCTAGGATACCTACAATTGTCTGGACCCCACGGTGGGCTCCAAACTATTTATGCCAAAATTTGTACGTCTAGGTTAAAAAGTTAATTATTAATGAGATCACAAGCAAGACGATAAATTACGATGGAAAAGTAAGTAAAATATGATTTAAAAAAAAGTAAATAGACAAGAAATAATGGAGAAAGCAATATAAATCTTGTTCCTTGAGAGTAGCCGAAGTTGATGGCGAATCCAGAGATAGTACAATACAATGTAAGGAGGGATATTTATAGCAGTGATACCAGTCCTAAATAAGGTAAAATACAAGTACTAATAGGGCCATGGGGTTACAACTCAAGGCGGTAGTATATGAAACCTAACTAGGAGACTATAAACCCTAGGTGATGGGATATGTGCCCTGCGCTCTGTGACTAAACAGCCTAAACGGTTGTTGGCTCCAGGAGCGGGCATATATCCTTAGTACCCGGTGACTTGTAGAATAAGTTTAGCCTCGCCAGTTGGATTCATATCCCCGTAATAATAGGTGGTGTATTTTTTCCCACACAAATATATGTCCGGACCTTACCTCTAACTCGTGTGAGCTAAAGAGGGTGTTTATGATAGACCCTTGGCTCAAGAAAAGTGTTTAGAAAATAAGTTTGAAAAGTACAAGAGTAAAAAGTTAAGATGAGATAATTGAAACAAAAAATAAAAATAATGACAAAAGAAAAAAACTAAAGATAACCAAAGAAAAAGAAATAATATAACAGTACTCTCTCTGTTTCAGTTTATGTGAACTTTTTTTTACTTTTCGAGAGTCAAGTTGACCAATTTTTGAAGCTAAATTGGATTAGATTAATTTAATATTATAAAAAAAATTTCAAAAACTATAATACATAAGTTGCAACTCTTCTAAATCAATGATGAAAAAAGAAAAAAAAACAAAAGAACACAAAGCAAAGTAGATCATATAAATCTGTTATGGGCAACTAATCATATTACCCAGAGTGCAAAAAAACTCTCTTCGACCTCGCTCACCAACTTCCGCATTCTTTAGACCCCACCACCCTCGTTCTTCAGAGTTAAGGCTTTAATTATTTGCCACCTCTTCACTAAAAATATTTCCGTGTTCAGTACATAATTTTTCACGCTGGGGATATGGACGACAGACTTTTAAGTTCTTTATGTGGATCTTCTAGTGAAGGGGGTTGGAGGAGGGGAATGAGTGAGAAGATTGAACCGGGTTGGTAGGTGGGGATTTGGATGCGAAACAGAACATGTTGCTATTTTTTTCGTCGTTTTTCAATGTCATTAGCATCTAAGTTACACGCACCTTCTTTGTTTAACTTGTTGTGAGTGAGATGCTTAATTGACACACATTAAATGTAGTTTAAGTGTGTAACTGATACAAGCCTTAGTTGAGGTTTCTAAATGAAAATTTGTGACAAATTTAAGGGATTATCTATGTATCTGGTATAGTATTCTTTTTTCTATTTCTTTGTTTCATTTCCCCTCCTTCTACCATTAGAGCTATGGACATTTATTGTTGTCGTAAAATATTAGGCAAAATTATTTGCTGGCCCCTTAAAGTTGGCCGCTTCTGTAAGGTAGCCACTCAAAATTTCTAAGTGACCAGTTAGATACTTGAAGTCGACAAATATGTAATTTTTAAACACAAATGTCCATGTTGGCACACCGCGTGTGTATTGGTCAGTATTGCGCGCATGAGGTCGTACTTTATGCCATTTTTCTGAATTTCACAATATCAAACAAACTACACAACAGCAAAAACAATGAGCTGCAGCTTATCAATACATCTGAGGTTCAATAACATGACCATAATATTATTCCTACACATAAAAAATAAAGTGAATTTTAAACACAACATCTTTAGCGTGCCACTCTATCATTTTCTGAAGTTGTACTTCTCTTTTTGGAACTAGCTGTAATATTTCTTGATGTTGAAATTAGGAAGTGGTAACTGCCTTTTTGCCCATCCATCTAAAACCTTTAGGTTGAAAGCCAAGCTCAATGTTGACATTCCCTGAATGTTTGACACCTTGTCCAAGGGCTAGAACCTGCTGACCGTGCATCCCTTTTTGTAATGGTGAAAAATACTAAACTTAGTTCCCTTTAGTCTCTTAAATGAACTAAGTGTAAAAAATAAAGAAACTTACATTGTAGAATGAGGATCCAATATGTATGTCAGCGTAAAGACCATATCCTTGCACCCTTGGTCGTATATATCTAGAAGTGATTGTAGCAGGCTGTGATAAGTTTGAAGGTCCAGATTTGGCAGCAGGTTGAGATGAAGTTGCAGCACCAATAGATTGAGCACCGGACCTTGAAGCACCAGATTGAGATGAACTTTCACCAAAACTGCTATCTCTTCTTCTGCAGCTTCCTCTACCTCCACCAACTCCAAGGAGAGAGTTGCCTGTTTTGAATTGACTTCTTCTCACTCTTGAGATATCATCACAAATAGAAAGATACAGTTGTTCAGATTGTGTTGCAGCAAAGCTTGAAGGACCAGATTGAGTAGCAGCATAGTGAGTAGAAAGTGAGTGAGTAGTAGTAGTTGTACCAAATTTTGTTGCTGCAGATTGTGAATCTGCAGATTATGTTGGTTGAGATGTGTAGCTTCAGGTTGTAGGTGCTTACCTTTTTTGGCTGAGCTGTATCTTGCTGGGTGAGACTAATAGAAAGAAGAAACCATGCGACCTTGAAATACTAGTCTGAACCTTCACATTCAGTAGACAAGAAAATATTAAAATATACCAATAAACTACAAAAAAGAAAAAATGCAATAAACATATATAAAAAGACATTCTTACTCGAGATTTGCATCCCTTCTTATTTTGACCTGCCTGATGGCAAAGTGAGCAAGTCATCTTCACTCCAAGCTTACAAAACATTACCATACAGATCCTTGGTTCAATATTTTCTTTTCTCCTGCATCTTTTTGGTCTGCCTGGCATTGGTTTCACCTCTAGGGGATCAATTAAAGGATTAGTTGACTCAAGCCACATTTTTAGGTTTGGAACTGGCTGGAGGCTATAATTATAAACTACCAAGAAGGTTTATTTTCTTTACCATTGATCCATGTGGTCCTCTAGTTCTCTCCAAGGTGGTAGAATACACAAATATTATATGTCCCTTCAGTATCCAAACTCTACAAGTGCAGATCCTTGTGGTCATATTAACAGTGTGTTAGTACTCTTCATCCACAATCTCAAAGCCATCATCTCCATTAAATCTAAGATCACACTCCCCAGCTATTTTTTTATAGCAATCCAGAATTAACCAATGTCATCTTTCTAAGTTTCAGGAAATTTTCTCACATCAACAGTCCTAGCCATCATTTTGTGTGTAATCTCCTCTAGCATACTAATGATAGATTTATGTCTATGTCCTACAATCCATGAGTTAAAGGTTTCACACATGTTTTTTTCTACTATATCACACCTAGTTGTCGCTCTAAAGTAAACCTTACACCAGGTCTCGTTAGGATAAGAAAGTAAGGAATCACAAATGTTTTCTCCTAATTTATCTATAGCACCAAGTTCATCCTTAAGTTTAACTTTAAAATTTGTCTTAGAACACCTCCAAAACTATTTTCTTCATTCCTCTTCACTCCAAGTTTTAGCCCCAATTGGACCATATAGGCCTTGCACATATCTTGTGGTCAGAGTAAGGTAGCAGGTCTCCAATTATTTGAATCAATTTCTAAAACAAAGTTATAACAGTTAGGAAAATAGTGAAATTGTTGTAAATAAAATATTAAAGGAGCAGTAACAATAAAAGGGAGAATAGCAATGATATGGAGAGAGATAGGAGTTTTATTTTCTCTTTCTTATTTGTGTCTTTTACAAGGTGAAAGTACATCCATTTATATAGGATGAAGAGCTCACTATAGAGTTACAATAAGTAATGTTCTCTTGAATATTGATACATTGATTAATGAGCTAGTTCATTGAATGAAACATGAACAATCTGTTCATGAATGGACATCCACATTCTGTGAGCCTGGTTCTGAACTACTATTATTTTACACGATCCAAGAACTTCCATAACGTTCGAAAGTATACGATAGCACTCGCCATGGATGATACGATTGAGTTCTTATGCTTTCATGTTGAAAACTCAATTCTCGAGGAAAAGCAGATGGTGAAAGACCTGACAAGCACATAAGCTTGATCGGGCCTTATCTTCTTCTTTAATAGCAGTATCACTGCCTAAGACAAAGCGAACAATCATTAAGGCGGTCTCCAATCTCGTTCATCCCTGTAGTAATCGAATGAATTAAGTTGTGGGAACTTACTATAGAAGAAAGAGAAAAGCGTCCCCTCAATCACCCTCCCTTGAAGCTGAACTGGTCGAGAGAGATGAACCCACACCACATTTTCTCTGATGTCGGGTGAGCAATCAATATTATGTGGATTTATAATACTTCCCCTTGGATGTCCATTACACAAAGAGCATGCCTCGTTAAAAGCTTACTAGGAAAAACATAGTGGGAAAAAGCTTAGTGAAGGAAAAAGAATATACACATCTTGTGATACGCATTTAGAGCTGCCTCATTAAAAATCTTACCAGGAAAACCCAATGAAAAACCTTGGTTAAAGGAAAAAGAGTGCAGCGCATATTTTACTCCCCCTGATGAAGACATTGTTTTATATCTCAGAGACGATGCTTTGCAATTCTGTATATGAACTTCTCAAATTTTAAGGTCGGCAATGCTTTAGTGAACAAATCCATGAGATTATCACTTGAACGTATTTGTTGGGTGTCTATTTCACCACTATTCTGAATATCATGAGTCAAAAAGAATTTTGGTTAAATATGCTTTATTCTGTCTCCTTTGAAATGCTCAGTTTGCCTATATATTTCTGGCTCGTATCCCAGGTTGCACGTCGCGACAATATAAATACATGGATCGGATCGGGTTGCATGCCACAACAGTATAAATATACGGATCGGGTTGCACGCCGCAACAGTATAAATATACGAATCGGGTTGCACGCCGCAACAGTATGAATATATGGATCGGGTTGTTCTTTCAGCTGAGCTGTGCATGGAGTACTGTCTTCATATAATATAGTTGGAATTCCCATTTGCAAAGAAAATGCACACATTTTCTGAATATGTTGAGCATCACTCTCAACCAAATGTATTCACGACTTGCTTCATAAATGGCCAATATCTCTAGATGATTTGAAAAAGTAGCAACAATAGTATATTTTACTGAATGCCATGATATAGCCATGTCTCCACATGTAAATAGATAGCCTGTTTAAGAGGGTCATCTATGTGGATCAGACAAATACCCATCATCTGCATAACCAGTTAATTGTGACTTGCATTCATTTGAATAAAATAATCCTTTATCGATAGTCTCTTGGAGGTATCTGAATATATGCTTAATACTGTTCCAGTGTCTTTGTGTTGGGGAAGAACTAAATCTTGCTAATAAGCTTATAGCAAAAGATATATCTAACCGAGAATTATTAGCAAGATACATCAGTGCACCAATTGCACTGAGATATGGTACTTCAGCACCAAGAAACTCTTCATCATTTTTACAAGGTTGGAATGGATCTTTATTCGCATCAAGCGACCTCACAAACATTAGGGTGCTCATCGGATGTGATTTATCCATGTAAAATCTCTTGAGAATCTTTTCAGTATATGTTGATTGATCGATAAATATTCCTTTTGTCAAATGCTCAATTTGTAGACAAGGAAAAAATTAAGTCTTTCCAAGGTCTTTCATTTCAAAATTTTTCTTCAAACACTCCATAGTATTTGAGAGTGCCTCATGAGTTCCAATAATATTTAAGTCATCAACATACACAACTATTATGACAATTTCAGATCCAGACCTTTTTATAAAGACACAAGGACAAATTGGGTCATTTTTATATCCTTCTTTCAATAGGTATTCGCTAAGGCGATTATACCACATGTTGCCCGATTGCTTTAATCCGTATAAGGATTTTTGAAACTTTATTGAACAAGTTTCTCGGGAACCTTTAAATGCTTCAGGCATTTGAAATCCTTCAGGGAGTTTCATAAAAATTTCAAATCTAATTAGCCATATAAATAGGCTGTGACATCTATTAGACGCATCTCAAGCTTTTCTTGTACTTCCAGACATACAAGGTATCTAAAGGTGATTGCAACCACCATAGGAGAATATGTCTCCATATAATCAATTCTAAGTCTTTGTGAAAACCCTTGTGCCACAAGTCGTGCTTTATATCTAACGACTTCATTCTTTTTATTTTGTTTTCACACAAACACCCATTTATACCCTCACTGGCTTTACACCTTCAGGTGTTTGGATGATTGGTCTGAAAACTTCACGTTTATCAAGTGAAGTCAATTTTTCTTGAATTGCTTCTTTCTATTTTGGCCAATCATTTCTCTGTCTATATTCATCGACAAATTTTGGTTCAAGATCCTCGTTTTGTTGCATTATCTCAACAACAACATTATATGCAAAAATGTTGTCGAAAACAATATTATTCCGGTTCCCTAGTTTTCTCGTAGAGAGATAACTTATTGAGATCTCTTAAATTTCATTATTTTCAGGTACCTGAGCATCTCCTGAAGAGGTCTTATTAGTTGTAATGTCTTTATGCTCGTTTTGAGCAATTACCTCCGCAGTATGATCGTTTTGATCATTTACTCCTTTTCTTTTTCAAGGAATTTTATCTTTGGTACCGGGTGGTCTACCATGCTTTAGGCGTGCCTTAGACTCACTTGCACAAATAGGTTGCCCTATCTTACCAGGATATCAACTAAAATTAGAGCATTTGTAGTTGGAATATGGGATTTAGTTACCTTTGGTAGGTCAGTGAATACATCTGTTAGTTGATTTGTAATATTTTACGCTATCATTTGAATTTCAAGTTCACATTGATTAGTACGAGGATCTAAATAAGACAGTGTTAATGCATTTCAATCTATTTTTTTTTCATCTGCTTATTCTCTTGTCAAGACCCAACTTCAGGTCGCGACGGATGACCAACACTAAGTGTCGATCATCACTAATCCTGCTGATAATTTGCTAACCACTTTCGTACAACTGATAAATGGAATACGCATAAACCTAGCTGATAAGAATTATGCAATGGAAAAAGCTGACAAGGCTAACATAGCTGACATATATAACATACTGACAGAACCACACAGGGACATATCTACAGGCCTCTAAGAGTGCTGAACTAAATATACAAAGGACGGGACAAGGCCCCGCCATACCTATTCGACGTCTATAAATAGTAAAATTCGGGAGGAGACGGAGTGACTCCAACAGCTGGTAGATAGCCTACTAACGTGGCTTAAGGTCTGATATCTCTGTATCTGCGCGGCATGAAACGCAGCGCCCCAGAAAGGGCGTGAGTACGATATGTACCAAGTATGCAAGGCATGAGCATATAATATATAGCATGGCTGAATGAAACTGTAAGGCTGGAATATAAATATGAAAATATGGGCTGAAGTATAGCAATGAAGCTGGAAATCTGAAACATGGACTAAATATGATCTAAATATAAACTGAAGTCTAACTGAATCTAAAACTGAAAATTGAGCTAAACTATACTGATAAATGACTATAACATAACTGATAACTAGTAACTAGAAACTGGAACTGATAGCTGTCAATTGATACTAGCTGTCAGCTGATACTGACATTAAGAACTCGTCGCTGATAACTGAGAACTGATAACTGATAACTGGTACTGAGCTGAAACTGAATTCTTATCTGAACTGGTACCTGTCTGGTGTTATGTGATGTATCCCCTCAAATCAGGTAACTGAACATCTGAACTAGTACCTGTCTAGTGTTATGGGTTGTATCCCCCCAAATCAGGTAACTGAAAACCCGAACTAGCCTCATGTATAATCATGCAAGGCATACTGTGGCTATATACGCGTATATAACAAACCTGGCGAGTGTTATAGGCTATGTCCCCCCAGCTAGTAATATCTAGTCTCTCTGGTCTGAGTGTGTGAATGAAAACTAGTCACACTAGGTGTTTCAACTCCCGCCTGAGCTAGAGGGGTTGTATCCCCCAGACGGGTAGTATCACAGGCAACCGGACTGTGTGTCCAATGTCCAGCCTCTATGGGGGACTCCAAATCACACATAACATGATCATAATATAAGCATAAGCATGTATGAGGCATAACACATGTGGAAACAACAGATATGGACTCAAAGGAATGATAATAAAACTCTAGATGGAATTATAGACACAACCTAGAACTCAGAATTTGTCCAACTCTTGGAATTTCTATAAAAATTTCGGCAGAGTTTCTACTAAAACTGGATGATCTACAAAAACAAAAACAGCTCTATAATATACACGGGAATGGGTATCCTGATAAACTGATAACATAAAAAAAAATAAATGGATGACAAAATGAGATGACCGGACAACATAACAAATTCGCGGACAGAATCTTTAGACAGCACCACTTCCCTTTCTTGGGACTTGTTTTGCAGGATCTAAATCAATGTTATAGACTCTATGGTCTTCATAAAAGTTGTAGATATCTGTCTCATGGTTGTAGGAAATATTAAATCATCTTAATATCAAATTTTTACAAATAGTTATGCTCAAAATACAAACAACTGTCCGAAGATAAGAACAATTTTCCATATTTTGAAAATTTTCGTGCTGCTGTTTTGGAAATCTTTCACCGTAGTTCTTAGCACTAAATTAAGCACATACACGATTAACTTTATTCCATATATCTTCCCCTCAAGAACCACCAAGTTTAGAACTAATTCAAACTTCAAAAGATACAAAACAAATGCCTTGTCGAAAGAAAGGTTTAGCCTTACATACCTTTGATATTTCTTGCTTCTAAACCTTATTTCCCTTGAATTCCACACCTTCTAAAGCTTAAAAAATCTATAATACATCATTTAGGTACTTTACTTAGCCATGAAGTAATTCTAAAACTCAAGCTATAGACGAATTTGAAGGTAGCATAACGTTACCTTAATCATAGAGCGTTTTGACGCAACCCGTCTTCAATTTCAAGTTAAGATTGGCGTCCTTCCTTCAAAATCATAAAACTTGCTTCAAGACTCATGAAGGAACTATTTTTCTCTTGATATTTCTGGAAATGACGAGATGAGGATAACTTTTCTCTTTTATACTTGAAACATTTCAGTTTTAGTCATCATTTGCGTTTATGTCCCTTTTTCTGGCCTGACTTTTGATGCTCATATCTTTTTATCCAGACATTGTACGAACAAATCGTCAAAAGTGTTGGAAAGTAAACTCCAAGACCTTCAATTTGGTATATGATATGTCACTAAAAGACCTCATATAACACACAAAATTAATTGCTGAAAAGCTTCATTTTACAAGGCAATTCCTTCGTCGGTTTTTCCACAACTTAAATCCGATTTTTCCAAACTTTATATTCAACCTATAAATATCATATATGGTTATATTATGACTTTAAACTCACTTAAATCATTCTTAACATGTCATTATAATGATATACATCACTTTAGAGATACAGGGTGTAACAATCCCCCTCCCCCCCAGGAACATATGTCCTCGAATGTTAAATGAAGTATGTAGAAGCATTAAACAAGGATCTGCTATATACCTGGAGTAGTGAAGAGATGTGGATATTTGTCTCTCATATCATTTTCAGCTTCCCGAAGTAATTTCTTCTACGTTATTGCTTTGCTATAGCATCTTAACTAAAGGAATGTCTTTCGTCCTTAGTCGAGGAATCCGTCTATCTAAAATTGCAACTGGCACCTCTTCATAAGTCAACTGCTCTATGATCTGAACATCATCTACTGGTACAACTCTAGAAGGATCTCCGACATATTTTTCTGAGCATGGAAACATGAAATACTGGATGGACCTCCTGAAGGTTTGCTGGAAGGTCTAATTCGTAGGAAACACGCCCAACTCGCCTGATAACCTAATATGGACCGATGAATCTAGGGCTAAGCTTGCCATTCTTTCCGAATCTCATAACGCCTTTCACAGGTGACACTTTCAGGAATACCCAATCGTCAATCTGAAATTCTAAATCTCAACGTCGGTTATCTGCATAGGACTTCTGTTTGCTCTGCGCTCCTAATAATCTTTCCCTGATCAACTTGACTTTATCAACTACCTGTTGGATTAGATCTGGACCCATCAATTGAGACTCCCCAACCTCAAACCATCCTATAGAAGACCTGCATTTGCGCCCATAGAAAGCTTCATATAGCGCCATTTGTATGCTAGAATGATAGCTATTGTTGTATGCAAAGTCTATCAACGGTAGATGTTCACTCCAGCTGCTTCCAAAATTTAACACACAAGCTCTAGCATATCTTCTAACGTCCGAATGATCCACTCAGCCTGTCCATCTATCTGCGGATGAAATGCTATACTCAGATTCACCTGTGTCCCTAAACCTGTCTAGAACGATCGCCAGAGATTAGCTGTAAACTATGCGCCCCTGTCTGAAATGATAGATACTAGAATACTATGTAGGCGCATTATCTCTCTGATATAAAGTCTGGCATAATCCACTGCAGTATATATAGTTCTAACAGGCAAGAAATGAGCTGATTTAGTAAGCCTATAAACTATAACCCAGATAGAGTCATACCTGCTCCGCGTACGCAACAAGCCTGTAATGAAATCCACATTCACTGGTTCCCATTTCCATGATAAATCTCTATTTCCTGCAACAAGCCACTAGGTTTTTAATGCTCGACTTTAACTTGCTGGCAGTTAGGACAGTGAGCCACAAATTCTGCTATGTCACGCTTCATTCCGTCCCAACAATAAATCTGCTTAAGATCATGGTACATCTTACTCGAACCTGGATGAACAGTGTATCTGGAATAATATGCTTCGGACATAATCTATCCACGCAAATCTACAACATCAGGAACACAAAGTCTATCTTTACACATAAGAACCCCGTCACTAGTAACCTGTATGGTAATTTTGGTTTTCTTCTGGCTATCTGTTTGTATTCAACTAGTACATGATCCTTATACTGGTGCTGTTGACTTATGTTACTAGGCAAGTAGTGGTTGCGTTCTCAACTGTAACTCCTGCGTCATCTGAATCTATTAATCCGACTTTAATGCTGGCTAACTAGTGGAGTGCATGAGCTAACTCTCTCTTTTGTGGCTGTAAGTAAGATAAACTACACATGGACTTATGACTAAGGGCATCAACTACAACATTCGCTTTACCTGGATGATAAAGAATTTCCATGTCGTAGTCCTTTAGCAACTCTAGCCATCGAATATGTACTGGAGGCTTTTGTGATCTGTATAAATATCAACATGAACACGGTACAAATAATGTCTCCAAATCTTCAATGCATGAATGACTGCTGCAAGCTCGAGATCATGGGTAGGGTAGTTCTGTTCGTGCTTTTTCAGCTGCTTGGAAGCATAAGTGATTAATCTTCCATGCTGCATCAATACACAACCAAGACCAATTCGAGAAGCATCACAGTAAATGACATAGCTCTCAGATCCCTCTGGAAGTGTAAGCGCTGGAGCCGTTATCAACATGTTCTTTAGTTCTTAAAAGCTGTGCTCGCAAGAATCAGACCACTGAAATTTGGCTGTTTTCTATGTCAATCAGTGGTGCTGCAATGGAGAAAAAAATACCTTCTACGAACCTACTATAATAATCTGCCAAACCCATAAAACTATGTACCTCAATTAGCGTCGTAGGTCGGGGCCAATTCTTCATAGCCTCAATCTTCCGGCCATCTAGTTTAATTCCTTTTGATGAAACTATATGGCCAAGAAATGCCACTGAATTAAACCAAAATTCACACTTTGAAAACTTAGCATATAATTGTTGGTCTCGAAGAGTACCCAAAACTAGGCGTAGATGCTCTACATGCTCTAATTCAGACTTTGAATAGACGAGAATATCATCAATAAATACAGTCACAAATAAATCCAAGTAAGCCCTGAGTACGCTGTTCATCAGATCCATAAATACTGCAAGGGCATTTAGTGAGTCCAAACGACATCACTAAAAACTCATAATGGCCATACCTAATCCTGAATGTAGTTTTAGGTGTATCACATTCTCTGACTCTAACCTGATGATTGCCTGATCGCAAATCTATCTTCGAGAAGTACTTGGCACCGTGGAGCTGGTCGAAGAAGTCATCAATCTCGGACATAAGGTATTTATTCTTGATTGTGACTTTATTTAGCTGTCTATAATCTATGCACATGCGTAGAGAGCCATCTTTATTTTTCAGAAATAATACCGAGGCTCCCCACGGGGAAACGCTGGGTCTGATAAGGCCTTTATCTAACAAATCCTTCAGTTCTTTCGATTCTGCTGGCGCCATTCTATAGGGAGGAATGGATATGGGCTACGTACCTGGTACTACATCAATAGAAAAATAAATCTTCTGCTCTAGAGGAGGACTAGGTAACTCAACTGGAAACACGTCAGGGAACTCATTCACAACCGGAAGTGGCTCAAGAGTAGACGTCTCCTTCTTTAAGTTTCGAACATGAACAATATGATATAAGCAGCCTTTTGCGATTAGCTTCCTGACCTTAAGGTAAGAAATAAACAGACGCTTGGCGATGCAGAAACACCCTGCCACTCTATAGCTAATTCTCCTGCAAAGTGAAACTGGACTGTCTTCGCTCTACAGTCAATGTTAGCACAACAAGAAGACAACCAATCCATGCCGAGAATAACATCGAAATCAACCATTTCTAGCTCAATTAAGTCAGTTGTAGTGCTACAGTCACCAATCATCATTATGCAACCTTTATAAACACGCCTAGCTACTACAGAATCACCAACGAGAGTGGCTACCTCGAAATGTCTAATAGCCTCTGGTACTATTATGAATTTAATAGCAACAAAGGGAGTAACATATGATACTGTAAAACCAGGATCTATCAACACATATTCATTAATAGAATGTAATGACAGAATACCGCTGACTACATCTGGTGAATCCTCTTTGTCCTGTCGACCAATAAAAGAGTAGGTGCGGTTCTGAGGACTGCTGCAGGAGCTTCACTTCGACCTTTACCATGACCTGTTGGTTTCTGATGAAATTTCCCCTGAGGGCGTGCTGGTACTGAAGAAGCTACTGCTGATCTAGTTGGATGGGCTGCACCACTACCACCCATAGTCGGGCAATCTCTCATGAAATGTCATGTCTCTCAAAAAATATAATAAGTATCAACCCCTAACTGACATGGTCTCAAGTGGCGTCTACCACAATCTGGACATTTGGGATATGTCTGACTGGCCGGTACATAAGTACCACGATGCTGAAATCCTGAAGTTTGATGCCTGACTAGCTCTAGACTTAGGAGGTCTATCAGATCTCGGGCCACGGGACTGTGAAGGTATACTAGTCGGTGGCTGTCTGACACTCTATTGCCTACTAGCTCTAGCTGTCTCTCCAAATGAACGAGAAAATATACCCCTCTTATGTGACACTCTATCCCTGATCCTGTATCTAACATCTCACTGGGCATCTGCACTGTGCCATCTAGTCTGAGCGGCTGCAAGACTAGTCAATAATCTGATGGCATCCCTCATTTCCTGTAGCCGACTATCGAGAGGAGGACTTGGAGGTACAGTAGCTACGGTAGTTGTGGTACCTCTAATATCGCCCTGAACTAAGGGGATGTGTGAGGCCTCAGATGGGTCCTCATGTATAGGCTCCTCATTCTCATCCACCTCAGATGGCACTCTACTGGTACCCTGGCAGGAAATGGCCTTGACCTTTTGAACAACTGTTACTTTCTTCGGCGGCATCGTTGCATTTAACACATTATGTCTAGAAGGCTAAATTCTATAATCATGGCCTATCGCACGATCTAGAAAAGAAAGAAAGACAACCATCCTGAAGTGCCCTGCATCCTCCCGTTCATAAGTATGGCGCGCAACATACTCCAGAACAAGACTCTAATAGACACGGCCTGTAGACACCCTAGGACTTAACTGCTCTAATACCACTTTTGTCACGACCCAACTTAGGGTCGAGACAGATGACCAACACTAAGTGTCAATCATCACTAATCCTGCTGATAATTTGCTAACCACTTTTGTATAACTGATAAACGGAATAAGCATAAACCTAACTGATAAGAATTATGCAATGCAAAAACCTGACAAGGCTAACATAAGCTGACATACATAACATACTGACAGAACCATGCAGGGACATATCTACAGGCCTCTAACAGTCCTGAACTGAATATACAAAGAACGGGACAAGGCCCCACCATACCTACTCGACGTCTATAAATAGTAAAATTTGGGAGGAGATGGAATGACTCGAACAGCTGGTAGATAGCCTACTAACGTGGCTTAAGGTCTGATCTCTCTGTACCTGAATCAGTTCTATGATGATTAGGCAGTTCCTTAATATATGAACATTATGACCAAGTTACCTAATTCATTAAAAATCGCTCGTGTAAACATTAGTTAATTTATTAAATTTACTGGTAGTAGGAACATATTAGTTCTAGTTGCATGAAAATTAGGTAATTCCTTTATTAGAAACAAAATAAAATTTAAAAAGGGCCCAACCAGATTCGAAACGGTGACCTCTCTATCTGCAGTCAAATACTCTACTACTGAGCTATGGACCCCTATTAATGGTGTATTAATATATTATATTTTATTTAAGCTTGTATAAATTATCTATAGAGATTCAAGAGGACTTAAAATTTATCACATTATCGCTTGATGAAAAGATACTCTTGTCATACAACATGTAGTAACGCCTATTTGATTCATAATTTAATCTTTCCATACTAACTTTTCAATTGTTTCATTCTCGACAACACATAAAATTGACACAATATTTTATTTTCGACGCCTTATATTTATGAGATAACCGTGAAATACTTCAAGTTGGCAGATGTATGCCTATTAAATCCTTAATCCACAACTTGTCAAAGAAATAAAATATGCATATTAACTGAGATAGATATTCTGAAGAAACCTATTAAGCAATCAAATCTAGCTGTTGAAAAGAATGTCAAATTTTTTATGACTTTTTCTACTCCTTCCTTACATCGTCTTTATATAGTTAATCTCCTCTTCATCATCTTCAAATCTCAAATCTTCTTCTTCTTCTTCTTCTCCTCCTCCTCCCCCTCATCCTCCCTTCTTCTTCTTCTTCTTCTTCTTTTTCTTCTTCCTCCTTCTCCTCCTCATTATCCCTCTCCTTCTCCTTCTCCTTCTCCTCCTTCTCCTACTCATGCTTCTTCTCCTCCTTCCTCTACTACTCCAGTTCCTGTTGCTCCTCCTTATTCTTTTTCTCCAAGCTTTTGACGTGTTCCGTTACATATCTCCTCTCCAACATATAAAACCTGAAATATGTATGAGATGTTTCACAAAAGGCCGAGTAAATATAAAAAAAATGAAAGTTCATCTTTTCTCATGCACCATGTCTACCCGTGCATATACCTTTTTCTTTTCCTTTTTTTGCTTTTTAAACTTTGCATAAACACATGATAGATGCCTAGCCAACAAGCCATACTTAATATGCAAATTCGTGTCAAAAACAATGTTG
Source organism: Petunia axillaris subsp. axillaris (assembly GCA_029990575.1). NCBI lineage: Eukaryota > Viridiplantae > Streptophyta > Magnoliopsida > Solanales > Solanaceae > Petunia > Petunia axillaris. The sequence continues at coordinate 140,798,181 of JARKNS010000004.1, forward strand.
AATAAGTATATTACAATAATGAAATACTAGATGAAATACAATGTCCTGTTCAATTAGTTTTCATAATTCTGGCCCACTTCCATTACAGATTCATGGTATAAAATATAGTCGATCATATTAATTTCGATTACTACGATTCAAATTTTAATGATGAATTTATATGTATAAATGTTAAGACCAAATTAGTTAATGCATTAAAAAATCTACTGATATAAAATATATTTTATTTGTAGTTGTATGATAATTAACTAACTGCCTGAATCAGTTCTATGATGATTAGGCAGTTCCTTAATATATGAACATTATGACCAAGTTACCTAATTCATTAAAAGCCACTCGTGTAAATATTAGTTAATTTATTAAATTTACTGGTAGTAGGAACATATTAGTTGTAGTTGCATGAAAATTAGGTAATTCCTTTATTAGAAACAAAACAAAATTCCAAAAGGGCCCAACCAGGTTCGAACCAGTGACCTCTTGATCTGCAGTCAAATGCTCTACCGCTGAGCTATGGATCCCTATTATTCGTGTATTAACATAATATATTTTATTTTTGTATAAGTTATCTATAGATATTCAAGAGGACGAAAAAATTATCACATTATCGCTTCATGAAAAGATTCTCTTGTCATACAACTTGTAGTAACACCTATTTGGTTCAAAATTTAATCTTCCCATACTAAATTTTTAATTATTTCATTCTCGACAACCACATGAAATTGACATGATATTTTATTTTCGATGCATTATATTTTTGAGACAACTGTGAAATACTTCAAGTTTGCAGATGTATGCCTATTAAATCCTTCATCCACAACTTGTCAAAGAAATAAAATATGCGTATTAATTGAAATTGATATTCTGAAGAAGCCTATAAAGCAATAAAATCTAGCTTTTGAAAAGAATGTCAAATTTTTGATGACTTTTTCTATTCCTTCCTTTCATCGTCTTTATATATTTGGTCTCCTCTTCATCATCTTCAAATATCAATTCTTCTTCTTCTTCTCCTCCTCCTCCTCCTCCTCATCATCATTCTCCCTTCTTCTTCTTCTTCTTCTTCTTCTTCTTCTTCTTCTTCTTCTTCTCGTCCTTCTCGTCCTCCTTCTCCTTTTCATTATTCCTCTTCTTCTCCTTCTCCTTCTCCTTCTCCTTCTGCTTCTCCTCCTTCCCTTATTACTCCAGTTCTTGTTGCTTATCCTCATTCTTTTACTCCAAGCTTTTGACGTGTTCCCTTACATATCTCCTCTCCAACATATAAAACCTGAAATATGTATGAGATATTTGACAAAAGGCCGAGTAAAGATTAAAATTTGAAAATTCATCTTTTCTCATGCACCATGTCTACCCATGCATATACCTTTTTCTTTTATTTTTTTTCTTTATAAACTTTAGATAAACACATGATAGATGCCTTGTCAACAAGCCATCCTTAATATGCAAATTCGTGTAAAAAACAATGTTGAATAACTATATTACAATGATGAGATACTAGATGAAATACAATGTCCTATTCAATTGGTTTTCATAATTCTGGCCCACTTCCATCACAGATTCCTGGTATTAAAAATATTCGATCATATTAATTTCGATTACTATGATTCAAATTTATATGAAGAATGAATATGTATAAATGTGAAGACCAAATTAGTTAATGCATTAAAAAATATACTCATATAAAAGATATTTCATCTGTAGTTGTATGATAATTAACTAACTGCCTGAATCAGTTCTATGGTGATTAGGCAGTTTCTTAATATATAAACATTATGACCAAGTTACCTAATTCATTAAAAGTCATTCGTGTAAACATTAGTTAATTTATTAAATTTACTGGTAATAGGAACATATTAGTTGTAGTTGCAGTAAAATTAGGTAATTCCTTTATTAGAAACAAAACAAAATTTCAAAAGGGCCCAACCGGTGACCTCTTGATCTGCAGTCAAATTCTCTACCACTGAGCTACAGACCCCAATTTTTGGTGTATTAACATATTATATTTTATTTAAGCTTGTATAAGTTATCTATAGATATTGAAGAGGACGAAAAATTTTATCACATTATCGCTTGATGAAAAGATTCTCTTGTAATACAACTTGTAGTAACGCCTATTTAGTTCAAAATTTAATCTTTCCATACTAACTTTTTAATTATTTCATTCTCGATAACCACATGAAATTGACATGATATTTTATTTTCGACGCCTTATATTTGTGAGACAACTGTGAAATACTTCAAGTTTGCGGATGTATGCCTATTAGATCCTTCATCCACAACTTGTCAAAGAAATAAAATATGCATTTTAATTGAAATTGATATTCTGAAGAAACCTATAAAGCAATAAAATCTAGCTTTTGACAAGAATGTCAAGTTTTTGATGACTTTTTCTATTCCTTCCTTTCATCGTCTTTATATAGTTGATCTCCTCTTCATCATCTTCAAATATCAATTCTTCTTCTTCTTCATCTCCTCCTCCTCCTCATCCTCCTCCTCCTCCTCCTCCTCCTTATTCTCCCTTCTTCTTCTTCTTCTTCTTCTTCTTCTTCTTCTTCTTCTTCTCCTCCTTCTCCTCATTATTCCTCTCTTTCTCCTTCTCCTTCTCCTCCTCCTTCTCCTACTTATGCTTCTTCTCCTTCTTCCCCTACTACTCCAGTTCCTGTGCTCGTCCTCATTTTTTTTCTCAAAGCTTTTGATGTGTTCCCTTACATATCTCCTCTCCAACATATAAAACCTGAAATATGTATGAGATGTTTGACAAAAGGCCGAGTAAAGATAAAAATGTGAAAGTTCATCTTTTCTCATGCACCATGTCTATCCGTGCATATACCTTTCTTTTCTTTTTTTTTTTAAAAAAAACTTTGCATAAACATATGATAGATGCCTAGTCAACAAGCCTTACTTAATATGCAAATTCGTGTCAAAAACAATGTCGAATAAGTATATTAGAATGATGAGATACTAGATGAAATACAATGTCCTGTTAAATTGGTTTTCATACTTCTGGCCCACTTTTATTACAGATTTCTGGTATAAAAAATAGTCGATCATATTAATTTCGATTACTATGATTCAAATTTAAATGAAGAATGAATATGTATAAATGTGAAGACAATATTGGTTAATGCATTAAAAAATCTACTCATATAAAAGATATTTTATCTGTAGTTGTATGATAATTAACTAACTACCTGAATAGATTCTATGATGATTAGGCAGTTCCTTAATATATGAACATTATGACCAAGTTTCCTTATTTATTAAAAGTTACTCGTGTAAATATTAGTTAATTTATTAAATATACTGGTAGTAGGAACATATTAGTTGTACTTGCATGAAAATTAGGTAATTCTTTTAGTAGAAACAAAACAAAATTTCAAAAGGGCCAGACCGGGTTCGAATCGATGACCTCTTGATATGCAGCCAAATGCTCTACCACTGAGCTATGGACCCCTATTATTTGTGTATTAAGATAATATATTTTATTTAAGCTTGTATTAGTTATCTATAGAGATTCAAGAGGACGAAAAAATTATCACACAATCGCTTGATGAAAAGATTCTCTTGTCATACAACATGTAGTAATACCTATTTGATTCATAATTTAATCTTTCCATACAGACTTTTAAATTAATTCATTCTCGACAACCACATTAAATTGACACGATATTTTATTTTCGACGCCTATAGTTATGAGATAACTGTGAAATACTTCAAGTTGGCGGATGTATGTTTATTAGATCCTTCATCAACAACTTTTCAAAGAAATAAAATATGCAGTATTAATTCAGATTGATATTCTGAAGAAACCTATAAAGCAATCAAATCTAGCTTTTGAAATGAATATCAAATTTTCGATGACTTTCTCTCTACCTTCCTTTCATCTTCTTTATATAGTTCATATCCTCTTCATCATCTTCAAATCTCAATTCTTCTTCTTCTTCTCCTCCTCCTCCTCCTCCTCCTCCTCCTCCTCCTCCTCCTCCTCCTCCTCCTCCTCCTCCTCCTCATCATCATTCTCCATTCTTTTTCTTCTTCTTCTTCTTCTCGTTTTTATCGTCCTCCTTCTCCTCCTCATTATTCCTCTTCTTCTCCTTCTCCTTCTCCTTCTCCTTCTCCTCTTTCTCCTACTCATGCTTCTTCTCCTCCTTCCCCTACTACTCCAGTTCTTGTTGCTTCTCCTCATTCTTTTACTCCAAGCTTTTGACGTGTTCCTTTACATATCTCCTCTCCAACATATAAAACCTGAAATATGCATGAGATGTTTGACAAAAGACAGAGTAAAGATTAAAATGTGAAAATTCATCTTTTCTCATGCACCATGTCTACCCGTGTAGATACCTTTTTCTTTTATTTTTTTTCTTTTTAAACTTTGGATAAAAACATGATAGGTGTCTAGTCAACAAGCCATACTTAATATGCACATTCGTGTCAACAAGAAATGTGAATAAGTATATTACTATGGTGAGATTCTAGATGAAATACAATGTCCTGTTCTATTGGTTGTTATAATTCTTGCCAACTTCCATTACAAATTCCTGGTATAAAAAACAGTCGATCATTATTATTTTTGATTACTACGATTCAAATTTAAATGAAGAATCAATATGCATTAATGTGAAGACCAAATGAGTTAATGCATTAAAAAATATACCCATATAAAAGATATTTTATCTGCAGTCGTATGATAATTAACTAACTACCTGAATCAGCTCTATGATGATTAGACAGTTCCTTAATATATGAACATTATGATCAAGTTACCTAATTCGTTAAAAGTCACTCGTGTAAACATTAGTTAATTTATTAAATTAATTGGTAGTAGGAACATAATTAGTTGTAGTTGCATGACAATTAGGTATTTCCTTTATTAGATACAAAACAAAATTTCACAAGGCTCCAACCGGGTTTGAAGCGGTGATCTCTTGATTTTCAGTCAAAATCTTTACCACTTAGCTATGGACAACCACATGAAATTGACATAATATTTTATTTTGGACGCCTTATACTTAAGAGATAACTGTGAAATACTTCAAGTTGGCGGATGTATGCCTATTAGATATTTCATCCACAACTTGTCAAAGAAATAAAATATGCGGTATTAATTGAGATTGATGTTATGAAGAAACCAATAAAGCAATCAAATCTAGCTTTTGAAGAAAATATCATATTTTCGATGACCTTTTCTACTCCTTCCCTTCATCGTCTTTATATAGTTGCTCTCCTGTTCATCATCTTCAATTCTCATTTCTTCTTCTTCTTGTGCTCCTCTTCATCCTCCATTTTTATTCTTCTTCTTCTCGTCCTTATCATCCTCCTTCTCCTCCTCATTATTCCTCTGCTCCTTCTCCTTCTCCTATTCATGCTTCTTCTCCTCGTTCCCCTACTACTCAAGTTCCTGTTGCTCCTCCTCATTTTTTTTTCTCCAAGCTTTTGACGTGTTCCCTTACATATCTCCTCTCCAACATATAAAACCTGAAATATGTATGAGATGTTTGACAAAAGGCCGAGTAAAGATAAAAATGTGAAAGTTCATCTTTTCTCATGCGCCATGTCTACCCGTGCATATAACCATTTATTTTATTTTTCTTTTTTTTTTTCTTTTTAAACTTTGCATAAACTCATGATAGATGCTTAGTCAACAAGCCATACTTAATATGCAAATTGGAGTCAAAAACAATGTTGAATAAGCATATTACAATGATGAGATACTAGATGAAATACAATGTCCTATTCAATTGGTTTTCATAAATCTGACCCACTTCCGTTACAGATTCCTGGTATAAAAAATAGTCGATCATCATAATTTTGATTACTATGATTCAAATTTAAATGAAGAATGAATATGTATAAATGTGATGACAAAATTAGTTAACGCATTAAAAAATCTACTCATAAAAAAGATATTTTATCTATAATTGTATGATAAATAACTAACTGCCTGAATCAGTTCTATGATTATAAGGCAGTTCCTTAAAATATGAACACCAAGTTACCTAATTCATTAAAAGTCACTCGTGTAAGCATTAGTTAATTTATTAAATTTACTGGTAGTAGGAACATATTAGTTGTAGTTGTATGAAAACTAGGTAATTCCTTTATTAGAAACAAAAAAAAATTTCAAAATGACCCAACCGGGTTCGAACCGGTGACCTCTTTGTCGACAATCAAATGCTCTACGACTGAGCTATGGACCCCATTTATTGGTGTATTAACATATTATATTTTACTTAAGCTTGTATAAGTTATCTATAGAGATTAAAGAGGACGAAAAAATTATCGCATTATCGCTTGATGAAAAGATTCTCTTGTCATACAACATGTGGTAATGCCTATTTGGTTGAAAATTAAATCTTTCCAAACTGAATTTTTAATTATTTCATTCTCGACAACCACATGAAATTGACACGATATTTTATTTTCGACGCCTTATATTTATGAGATACCTGTGAAATACTTCAAGTTGGCGGATGTATGCCGATTAGATCTTTCATCCACAACTTTTAAAAGAAATATAATATGCGTATTAATTGAGATTGCTATTCTGAAGAAGCCTATAAAGCAATCAAATCTAGCTTTTGAAAAGAATATCAAATTTTTGAAGACTTTTTCTACTCCTTCCCTTCATCGTCTTTATATAGTTGCTCTCAGGTTCATCATCTTCAATTCTCATTTCTTCATCATCATCATCTTCTTCTTCTTCTTCTTCTCCTTCTTCTTCTTCTTGTGCTCCTCCTCATTCTCCATTTTTCTTCTTCTTCTCGTGCTTATCGTCCTCCTTCTCCTTCTCCTTCTCCTACTCATGCTTCTTCTCCTCCTTCCCCTACTACTCCAGTTCCTGTTGCTCGTCCTCATTTTTTTTATCCAAGCTTTTGACGTGTTCCCTTACATATCTCTTCTCCAACATATAAAACCTGAAATATGTATGAGATGTTTGACAAAAGGCTGAGTAAAAATAAAAATGTAAAAGTTCATCTTTTCTCATGCACCATGTCTACCCATGCATATACCTTTTTCTTTTTTTTTTCTTTTTAAACTATGCATAAACACATGATAGATGCCTAGTAAACAAGCCATACTTAATATGCAAATTCTTGTCACAAACAATGTTGAATAACTATATTACAATGAAGAGATACTAGATGAAATACAATGTCCTATTCAATTGGTTTCCATAATTCTGGCCGTCTTCCGTTACTGTTTTCTGGTATAAAAAATAGTCGATCATATTAATTTCGATTACTATGATTGAAATTTAAATGAAGAATGAATATGTATAAATGTTAAGACCAATTTAGTTAATGCATTAAAAAATTAACTCATATAAAAGATATTTTATCTATAGTTTTATGATAAATAACTAACTGCGTGAATCAGTTCTATGATGATTAGGCAGTTCCTTAATATATGAATACTATGACCAAGTTATCTAATTCATTAAAACTCACTCGTGTAAACATTAATTAATTTATTAAATTTACTGGTAGTAGAAACATATTTGTTGTAGTTGCATTTATATTAGGTAATTCCTTTATTAGAAACAAAATAAAATTTCAAAATGACCCAACTGGGTTCGAACCGGTGACCTCTTGATCGACTGTCAAATGCTCTACGACTGAGCTATGGACCCCATTTATTGGTGTATTAACATATTATATTTTTCTTAAGCTTGTATAAGTTATCTATAGAGATTAAAGAGGACGAAAAAATTATCACATTATCGCTTGATGAAAAGATTCTCTTGTCATACAGCATGTAGTAACGCCTATTTGGTTCAAAATTAAATCTTTCCAAAACTGACTTTTTAATTATTTCATTCTTGACAACCACATGAAATTGACACGATATTTTATTTTCAATGCCTTATATACCTGTGAAATACTTCAAATTGGCGGATTTATGCCTATTAGATTATTCATCCACAGCTTGTAAAAGAAATAAAATATGCGTATTAATTGAGATTGATATTCTGAAGAAACCTATAAAGCAATCAAATCTAATTTTTGAAAAGAATGTCAAATTTTTTATGACTTTTTCTACTCCTTCCTTTTATCGTCTTTATATAGTTGATCTCCTCTTCATCATCTTCAAATCTCTATTCTTCCTCTTCTTCTTCTCCTCCTCCTCCTTATTCTTCTTCTTCTTCTTTATCGTCCTCCTTCTCTTCCTCATTATTCCTCTCTTTCTCCTTCTCCTTCTCCTTCTCTTCCGCCTTCTTCTACTCATGCTTCTTCTCCTCCTTCCCCTACTACTCCTGTTCCTGTTGCTCCTCCTCATTCTTTTGCTCCAAGATTTTGACGTGTTCCCTTACCTATCTCCTCTCCAACATATAAAACCTGAAATATGTATGAGATGTTTGACAAAAGGCCGAGTGAGGATAAAAATGTTAAAGTTTATCTTTTTTCCTGCACCATGTCTACCCGTGCCTATACCTTTTTCTTTTATTTTTTTTTCTTTTTAAACTTTGCATAAATACATGATAGATGCCTAATCAACAAGTCATACTTAATATGCAAATTCGTGTCAAAAACAATGTGGAATAAGTATATTACAATGATGAGATACTAGATGAAATATAATGTCCTGTTCAATTGGTTTTCATAATTCTGGCCCACTTCCATTACAGATTTCTGGTATAAAAAATTGTCAATCAGATTAATTTCGTTTACTACGATTCAAATTTAAATGAAGAATGAATATGTATAAATGTGAAGACCAAATGAGTTAATGCATTAAAAAATCTACCCATATAAAAGAAATTTTATCTGTAATTGTATGATAATTAACTAACTGTCTGAATCAGTTCTATGATGATTAGGCAGTTCCTTAATATATGAACATTATAACCAAGTTACCTAATTCCTTTATTAGAAACAAAACAAAATTTCAAAAGGGCGTAACCGGGTTCGAACCAGTGACCTCTTGATCTGCAGTCAAATGCTCTACCACTGAGCTATGGGCCCGTATTATTGGTGTATTAACATAATATACTTTATTTATGGTTGTATAAATTAACTATAGAAATTCAAGAGGACGAAAAAATTATCACACAATCGCTTGATGAAAAGATTCTCTTGGCATACAACATGTAGTAACGCCTATTTGGTTCATAATTTAATCATTCCATACCGTCTTTTCAATTAATTCATTCTCGACAACCACATGAAAGAGACACAATATTATATTTTCGACACCTATATTTATGAGATAACTGTGAAATACTTCAAGTTGGCGGATGTATGTCTATTAGATCCTTCATCAACAACTTTTTAAAGAAATAAAATATGCGGTATTAACTGAGATTGATATTCTGAAGAAACCTATAAAGCAATCAAATCTAGATTTTGAAAAAAAATATCAAATTTTCGATGTCTTTCTCTCTACCTTCCTTTCATCGTCTTTATATTGTTTATCTCCTCTTCATCATCTTCAAATATCAATTATTCTTCTCCTCCTCCTCCTTTATCTCCTCTTCATCATCTTCAAATCTCAATTATTCTTCTTCTCCTCCTCCTCCTCCTCCTCCTCATCATTCTCCATTCTTTTTCTTCTTCTTCTTCTCGTCCTTATCGTCCTCCTTTTCCTCCTCATTATTCCTCTTATTCTCCTTCTCCTTCTCCTTCTCCTCCTTCTCTTGCTCATGCTCCTTCTCCTCCTTCCCCTACTACTCCAGTTCTTGTTGCTACTCCTCATTCTTTTACTCCAAGATTTTGACGTGTTCCCTTAAATTATCTCCTCTAAAACATATAAAACCTGAAATATGTATGAGATCTTCGACAAAAGGCCGAGTAAAGATTAAAATGTAAAAATTCATCTTTTCTCGCGCACCATGTCTACCCGTCCAGATAACTTTTTCTTTTGTTTTTTTTTTCTTTTTAAACTTTGGATAAAAACATGATAGGTATCTAGTCAACAAGCCATACTTAGTATGCACATTCGTGTCATAAGAAATGTTGAATAAATATATTACTATGATGAGATTCTAGATGAAATATAATGTCCTGTTCAATTGGTTTTCATAATTCTGACCCACTTCCATTATAGATTCCTGGTATAAAAAATAGTCGATCATATTAATTTCGATTACTATGATTCAAATTAAAATGAAGAATGAATATGTATAAATGTGAAGACCAAATGAGTTAATGCATTAAAAATCTACCCATATAAAAGATATTTTATCTGTAGTTGTATGATATTTAACTAACTGCCTGAATCAGTTCATTGATGATTAGACAGTTCCTTAATATATGAACATTATGACCAAGTTATCGAATTCATTAAAATTCATTCGTTTAAATATTAGTTAATTTATTAAATTTACTGGTAGTTGGAACATATTAGTTGTAGTTGCATGGCAATTAGGTAATTCCTTTATTAGATACAAAACAAAATTTCACAAGGGCCCAACCGGGTTCGAACCGGTGACCTCTTGATTTGAAGTAAAAAGTTGTACCACTTAGCTATGGACAACACACGATATTGACACGCTATTTTATTTTTGACGCCTTATACTTAAGAGATAACTGTGAAATATTTCAAGTTGGCGAATGTATGCCTATTAGATCCTTCATCCAAAACTTGTCAAAGAAATAAAATATGCTGTATTAATTGAGATTGATGTTATGAAGAAACCTATAAAGCAATCAAATCTAGCTTTTGAAAAGAATGTTAAATTTCGATGACTTTTTCTACTCCTTCCCTTCATTCTTCTTTATACAGTTGATCTCTTGTTCATCATCTTCAATTCTCATTTCTTCTTCTTCTCCTCCTCCTCCACCTCCTCCTCCTTCTTCTTCTTCTTCTTCTTTATCGTCCTCCTTCTCCTCCTCATTATTCCTCTCCTTCCCCTTCTCATTCTCCTTCTCTTCCTGCTTCTTCTACTCATGCTTCTTCTCCTCCTTCCCCTACTACTCCAGTTCCTGTTGCTCCTCCTCATTCTTTTTCTCCAAGCTTTTGACGTGTTCCCTTATATATCTCCTCTCCAACATATAAAACTTGTAATATGTATGAGATTTTGACAAAAGGCTAAGTAAAGATAAAAATGTGAAAGTTCATCTTTTCTCATGCACCATGTCTACCCGTGCATATACCTTTTTCTTTTCTTTTTTTTTTCTTTTTAAACTTTACATAAACACATGATAGATGCCTAGTCAGCAAGCCATACTTAATATGCAAATTCGTGTCAAAAACAATGTTGAATAAGAATATTACAATGATGAGAAACTACGTGAAATACAATGTCCTGTTCAATTGGTTTTAATAATTCTGACCCACTTCCATTACTGATTCCTGGTGTAAAAAATAGTCGATCATATTAATTTCGATTACTACGATTTAAATTTAAATGAAGAAGGAATATGTATAAATGTGAAGACCAAATTAGTTAATGCATTAAAAAATCTACTCATATAAAAGATTATTTATCTGTAGTAGTATGATAATTAACTAACTGCCTGAATCAGTATATGATGATTAGGCAGTTCCTTTAATATATGAACACCAAGTTACCTAATTCATTTAAAGTCACTCGTGTAAGCATTAGTTAATTTATTAAATTTACTGGTAGTAGGAATATATTAGTTGTAGTTGCATGAAAATTAGGTAATTCTTTTATTAGAAACAAAATAAAATTTCAAAATGACCCAACCGGGTTCGAACCGGTGACCTCTTGATCGACAGTCAAATGCTCTACGACTGAGCTGTGGACCCCATTTATTGGTGTATTAACATATTATATTTTACTTAAGCTTGTATAAGTTATCTATAGAGATTAAAGAGGACTAAAAAATTATCGCATTATCGCTTGATGAAAAGATTCTCTTGTCATACAACATGTGGTAACGCCTATTTGGTTCAAAATTTAATGTTTCCAAAATGACTTTTTAATTATTTCATTCTCGACAACCACATGAAATTGACACGATATTTTATATTCGATTCCTTATATTTATGATACCTGTGAAATACTTCAAGTTGGCGGATGTATGCCTATTAGATCCTTCATCCACAGCTCGTAAAAGAAATAAAATATGCGTATTAATTGAGATTGATATTCTGAATAAACCTATAAAGCAATCAAATCTAGCTTTTGAAAAGAATGTCAAATTTTTTATGACTTTTTCTACTCCTTCTTTTCATCGTCTTTATATAGTTGATCTCCTCTTCATCATCTTCAAATCTCAAATCTTCCACTTCTCCTCCTCCTCCTCCTCCTTATTCTTCTTCTTCTTCTTTATTGTCCTCCTTCTCCTCCTCATTATTCCTCTCTTTCTCCTTCTCCTTCTCCTTCTCCTTCTCTTCCGCCTTCTTCTACTCATGCTTCTTCTCCTCCTTCCCCTACTACTCCAGTTCCTGTTGCTCCTCCTCATTCTTTTTCTCCAAGCTTTTGACGTGTACCCTTGCATATCTCCTCTCCAACATATAAAACCTGAAATATGTATGAGATGTTTGACAAAAGGCCGAGTGAGGATAAAAATGTTAAAGTTTATCTTTTTTCATGCTCCATGTCTACCCGTGCTTATACCTTTTTCTTTTATTTTTTTTTTCTTTTTAAACTTTGCATATATACATGATAGATGCCTAGTCAACAAGTCATACTTAATATGTAAATTCGTGTCAAAACCAATCGTGAATAAGTATATTACAATGATGAGATACTAGATGAAATATAATGTCCTGTTCAATTGGTATTCATAATATTGGCCCACTTCCATTACAGATTTCTGGTATAAAAAATAGTCAATCAGATTAATTTCGTTTACTACGATTCAAATTTAAATGAAGAATGAATATGTATTAATGTGAAGACCAAATGAGTTAATGCATTAAAAAATCTATCCATATAAAAGGTATTTTATCTGTAGTTGCATGATAATTAACTAACTGTCTGAATCAGTTATATGATGATTAGGCAGTTCCTTAATATATGAACATTATGACCAAGTTACCTAATTCCTTTATTAGAAACAAAACAAAATTTCAAAAGGGCCTAACCGGGTTCGAACCGGTGAGCTCCTGATCTGCAGTCAAATGCTCTACCACTGAGCTATGGACCCGTATTATTGGTGTATTAGCATAATATATTTTATTTAAGGTTGTATAAGATAACTATAGAGATTCAAGAGGACGAAAAAATTATCACACAATCGCTTGATGAAAAGATTCTCTGTCATACAACATGTAATAACGCCTATTTGGTTCATAATTTAATCTTTCCATACCATCTTTTCAATTAATTCATTCTCGACAACCACATGAAAGTGACACAATATTATATTTTCGACACCTATATTTATGAGATAACCGTGAAATACTTCAAGTTGGCGGATGTATGTCTATTAGATCCTTCATCAACAACTTTTTAAAGAAATAAAATATGCGGTATTAACTGAGATTGATATTCTGAAGAAACCTATAAAGCAATCAAATCTAGCTTTTGAAAAGAATATGAAATTTTCGATGACTTTCTCTCTACCTTCCTTTCATAGTCTTTATATAGTTTATCTCCCCTTCATCATCTTCAAATCTCGATTCTTCTTCTCCTCCTCCTCATCATTCTCCATTCTTTTTCTTCTTCTTCTTCTTCTTCTCGTCTTTATCGTCCTCCTTTTCCTCCTCATTATTCCTCTTCTTCTCCTTCTCCTTCTCCTTCTCCTTCTCCTTCTCCTCCTTCTCTTACTCATGCTTCTTCTCCTCCTTCCCCTACTACTCCAGTTCTTGTTGCTTTTCCTCATTCTTTTACTCCAAGATTTTGACGTGTTCCCTTAAATATCACCTCTCAAATATATAAAACCTGAAATATGTATGAGATGTTCGACAAAAGGCCGAGTAAAGATTAAAATGTGAAAATTCATCTTTTCTCATGCACCATGTCTACCCGTGCAGATAACTTTATCTTTTGTTTTTTTTTCCTTTTTAAACTTTGGATAAAAACATGATAGGTGTCTAGTCAACAAGCCATACTTAGTATGCACATTCGTGTCACAAGAAATGTTGAATAAGTATATTATCTGTAGTTGTATGATAATTAACTAACTGCCTGAATCAGTTCAATGATGATTAGACAGTTCCTTAATATATGAACATTATGACCAAGTTACCTAATTCATTAAAAGTCACTAGTTTAAATATTATTTAATTTATTAAATTTACTGGTAGTCGGAACATATTAGTTGTAGTTGCATGACAATTAGGTAATTCCTTTATTAGATACAAAACAAAATTTCACAAGGGTCCAACCGGGCTGGAACCGGTGACCTCTTGATTTGCAGTAAAAAGCTTTACCACTTAGCTATGGACAACCACATGAAATTGACACGATATTTTATTTTTGACGCCTTATACTAAAGAGATAACTGTGAAATACTTCAAGTTGGCGAATGTATGCCTATTAGATGCTTCATCCAAAACTTGTCAAAGAAATAAAATATGTGGTATTAATTGAGATTGATGTTATGAAGAAACCTATAAAGCAATCAAATCTTGTTTTTGAAAAGAATGTTAAATTTCGATGACTTTTTCTACTCCTTCCCTTCATTCTTCTTTATGTAGTTGATCTCTTGTTCATCATCTTCAATTCTTATTTCTTCTTCTTCTTCTTCTTCTTCTTCTTCTTCTTCCTTCTCCTCCTCATTATTCCTCTCCTTCCCCTTCTCATTCTCCTTCTCTTCCTCCTTCTTCTACTCATGCTTCTTCTCCTCCTTCCCCTACTACTCTAGTTTCTGTTGCTCCTCCTCATTCTTTTTCTCCAAGCTTTTGATGTGTTCCCTTATATATCTCCTCTCCAACATATAAAATCTATAATATGTATGAGATGTTTTACAAAAGGCTGAGTAAAGATAAAAATGTGAAAGTTCATCTTTTCTCATGCACCATGTCTACCCGTGCATATACCTTTTTCTTTTCTTTTTTTTTCTTTTAAAACTTTACATAAACACATGATAGATGCCTATTCAACAAGCCATACTTAATATGCAAATTCGTGTCAAAAACAATGTTGAATAAGTATATTACAATGATGAGATACTACATGAAATACAATGTCCTGTTCAATTGGTTTTCTTAATTCTGACCCACTTCCATTATAGATTCCTGGTATAAAAAATAGTCGATCATATTAATTTCGATCACTACGATTCAAATTTGAATGAAGAAGGAATATGTATAAATGCGAAGACCCAATTAGTTAATGCATTAATAAATCTACTAATATAAAAGATATTTTATCTGTAGTAGTATGATAATTAACTAACTGCCTGAATAAGTTCTATGATGATTAGGCAGTTACTTTAATATATGAACATTATGATCAAGTTACTTAATTCATTAAAAGTCACTCGTTTAAATATTACTTAATTTATTAAATTTAGTGGTGGTAGGAACATATTAGTTGTAGTTACATGAAAATTAGATAATTCCTTTTTTAGAAACAAAAAAAATTTCAAAAGGGCCCCACCGGGTTCGAACCGGTAACCTCTTGATCTGCTGCAAATGCTCTACAATTGAGCTATGGACCCCTATTATGGGTGTATTAACATAATATATTTTATTTAAGCTTGTTTAAATTATCTATAGAGATTTAAGAGGATGAAAAAATTATCTCACAATCGCTTGATGAAGAGATTCTCTTGTCATACAACATATAGTAACGCCTATTTGGTTCATTGTTTAATCTTTCTATACTGACTTTTCAATTAATTTATTCTCGACAAGCACATGAAATTGACACGATATTTTATTTTCGACGCCTATATTTATGAGATAACTGTGAAATACTTCAAGTTGGCGGATGTATGTCTATTAGATCCTTCATCAACAACTTTTCAAAGAAATAAAATATGCGGTATTAACTGAGATAGTTATTCTGAAGAAACTTATAAAGCAATCAAATCTATCTTTTGAAAAGAATATCAAATTTTCGATGACTTTCTCTCTACCTTCCTTTCATCGTCTTTATATGGTTTATCTCCTCTTCAAATCTCAATTCTTCTTCTCCTCCTCCTCCTCCTCCTCCTCATTCTCCATTCTTTTTCTTCTCCTTCTTCTTCTCGTCCTTATCGTCCTCCTTCTCCTCCTCATTATTCCTCTTCTTCTCCTTCTCCTCCTTCTCCTACTCCTACTCATGCTTCTTCTTCTCCTTCCCGTACAACTCCAGTTCTTGTTGCTTCTCCTCATTCTTTTACTCCAAGCTTTTGACGTGTTCCCTAACATATCTCCTCTCCAGTATATAAAACCTGAATTATGTAGGAGATGTTTGAAAAAAGGCCGAGTAAAGATTAAAATGTGAATATTCATCTATTCTCATGCACCATGTCTACCCGTGCAGATACCCTTTTTGTTCTGTTTTTTTTTCTTTTTAAATTATGGATAAAAACATTATAGGTGTCTAGTCAACAAGCCATACTTAATATGGAAATTCGTGTCAACAAGAAATGTTGAATAAGTATATTACTATGATGAGATTTTTGATGAAATACAATGTCCTGTTCAATTGGTTTTCATAATTCTGGCCCACTTCCATTGCAGATTCCTGGTATAAAAATTAGTCGATCAAATTAATTTTGATTACTACGATTCTAATTTAAATGAAGAATGAATGTGTATAAATGTGAAGACCAAATTAGTTAATGCATTAAAAATCTACCCATATAAAAGATATTTTATATGTAGTTGTATGATAATTAACTAACTGCCTGAATCAGTTCAATGATGATTAGATAGTTCCTTAATATATGAACATTATGACCAAGTTACCTAATTCATTAAAAGTCACTCGTTTAAATATTAGTTAATTTATTAAATGTACTGGTAGTAGGAACAAATTAGTTGTAGTTGCATGACAATTAGGTAATTCCTTTATTAGATACAAAACAAAATTTCACAAGGGTCCAACCGGGTTCGAACCGGTGACCTCTTGATTTGCAGTAAAAAGCTTTACCACTTAACTATGGACAACCACATGAAATTGACACGATATTTTATTTTTGACGCCTTATACTTAAGAGATAACTGTGAAATACTTCAAGTTGGCGAACGTATGCCTATTAGATCCTTCATCCAAAACTTGTCAAAGAAATAAAATATGCGGTATTAATTGAGATTGATGTTGGGAAGAAACCTATAAAGCAATCCAATCTAGCTTTTCAAAAGAATGTTAAATTTCGATGACTTTTTCTACTCCTTCCCTTCATTCTTCTTTATATAGTTGATCTCTTGTTCATCATCTTCGATTCTCATTTCTTCTTCATCTCCTCCTCATCCTCCTCCTCCTTCTTCTTCTTTATCGTCCTCCTTCTCCTCCTCATTATTCCTCTCCTTCCCCTTCTCATTCTCCTTCTCTTCCTCCTTCTTCTACTCATGCTTCTTCTCCTCCTTCCCCTACTACATTAGTTCCTGTTGCTCCTCCTCATTCTTTTTCTCCAAGCTTTTGACGTGTTCCCTTATATATCTCCTCACAAACATATAAAACCTGAAATATGTATGAGATGTTTGACAAAAGGCTGAGTAAAGATAAAAATGTGAAAGTTCATCTTTTCTCATGCACCATGTCTACCCGTGCATATACCTTTTTCTTTTCTTTTTTTTTTTCTTTTAAAACTTTACATAAGCACATGATAGATGCCTAGTCAACAAGCCATACTTAATATGCAAATTCGTGTCAAAAATAATGTTGAATAAGTATATTACAATCATGAGATACTACATGAAATACAATGTCCTGTTCAATTGGTTTTCATAATTCTGACCCACTTCCATTACAGATTCCTAGTATAAAAAATAGTCGATCATATTAATTTCGATCACTACGATTCAAATTTAAATGAAGAAGGAATATGTATAAATGTGAAGACCCAATTAGTTAATGCATTAATAAATCTACTCATATAAAAGATATTTTATCTGTAGTAGTATGATAATTAACTAACTGCCTGAATAAGTTCTATGATGATTAGGCAGTTCCTTTAATATATGAACATTATGACCAAGTTACTTAATTCATTAAAAGTCACTCGTTTAAATATTAGTTAATTATTCAAATTTACTGCTAGTAGGAACATATTAGTTGTAGTTGCATGAAAATTAGGTAATTCCTTTTTTAGAAACAAAACAAAATTTCAAAAGGGCCTCACCGGGTTCGAACCGGTGACCTCTTGATCTGCAGCAAATGCTCTACAACTGAGCTATGGACCCCTATTATGGTTGTATTAACATAATATATTTTATTTAAGCTTGTTTAAATTATCTATAGAGATTCAAGAGGATGAAAAAATTATCACACAATCGCTTGATGAAGAGATTCTCTTGTCATACAACATATAGTAACGCCTATTTGGTTCATTATTTAATCTTTCTATACTGACTTTTCAATTAATTTATTCTCGACAAGCACATGAAATTGACACGATATTTTATTTTCGACGCCTATATTTATTAGATAACTGTGAAATATTTCAAGTTGGCGGATGTATGTCTATTAGATCCTTCATCAACAACTTTTCAAAGAAATAAAATATGCGGTATTAACTGAGATTGATATTCTGAAGAAACTTATAAAGCAATCAAATCTATCTTTTGAAAAGAATATCAAATTTTCGATGACTTTCTCTCTACCTTCCTTTCATCGTCTTTATATGGTTTATCTCCTCTTCATCATCTTCAAATATCAATTCTTATTCTTCTCCTCCTCCTCCTCATTCTCCATTCTTTTTCTTCTTCTTCTTCTCGTCCTTATCGTCCTCCTTCTCCTCCTCATTATTCCTCTTCTTCTCCTTCTCCTTCTCCTCCTTCTCCTACTCTTACTCGTGCTTCTTCTTCTCCTTCCCCTACAACTCCAGTTCTTGTTGCTTCTCCTCATTCTTTTACTCCAAGCTTTTGACGTGTTCCCTAACATATCTCCTCTTCAGTATATAAAACCTGAATTATGTAGGAGATGTTTGACAAAAGGCCGAGTAAAGATTAAAATGTGAATATTCATCTTTTTTCATGCACCATGTCTACCCGTGCAGATACCTTTTTCTTCTGTTTTTTTTTTCTTTTTAAATTTTGGATAAAAACATGATAGGTGTCTAGTCAACAAGCCATACTTAATATGGGAATTCGTGTCAACAAGAAATGTTGAATAAGTATATTACTATGATGAGATTTTTGATGAAATACAATGTCCTGTTCAATTGGTGTTCATAATTCTGGCTCACTTCCATTACAGATTCCTGGTATAAAAATTAGTCGATCATATTAATTTTGATTTCTACGACTCAAATTTAAATGAAGAATGAATATGTATAAATGCGAAGAAAAAATTAGTTAATGCATTAAAAAATCTGCTCATATAAAAGATATTTTATCTGTAGTTGTATGATAATTAACTAACTGTCTGAATAAGTTCTATTATGATTAGGCAGTTCCTTAATATATAAACATTATGACCAAGTTACCTAGTTAATTAAAATTCATTCGTTTAAACATTAGTTAATTTATTAAATTTACTGGTAGTCGGAACATATTAGTTGTAGTTGCATGACAATTAGGTAATTTCTTTATTAGATTCCAAACAAAATTTCACAAGGGCCCAACCGGGTTCGAACCAGTGACCTCTTGATTTTCAGTCAAAAGCTTTACCACTTAACTATGGAACCCTATTATTGGTGTATTTGGTTCAAAATTTAATCTTTCTTTCTAACTTTTTAATTATTTCATTCTCGACAACCACATGAAATTAACACGATAGATTAGTTTCGACGCCTTATATTTATGAGATAACTTTGAAATACTTAAAGTTGGCGGATGTATGCCTATTATATCCTTCATCCACAACTTGTCAAAGAAATAAAATATGCGTATTAATTGAGATTGATATTCTTAAGAAACCTATAAAGCAATCAAATCTAGCTTTTAAAAAGAATGTCAAATTTTTGATGACCTTTTCTACTCCTTCCTTTCATCGTCTTTATATAGTTGATCTCCTCTTCATCATCTTTAAATCTCAAATCTTCTTCTTCTTCTTCTCGTCCTCCTCCTCCTCCTCCTCCTCCTCCTTCTTCTTCTTGTTCTTCTTCTTTATCGTCCTCCTTCTCCTCCTCCTCCTCCTTATTCCTCTACTTCTCCTTCTCCTTCTCCTTCTCCTTCTCCTTCTCTTCCTCCTTCTTCAACTCATGCTTCTTCTCCTCCTTCCCCTACTACTCTAGTTCCTGTTGCTCCTCCTCATTCTTTTTCTTCATGCTTTTGACGTGTTCCCTTACATATCTTCTCTCCAACATATAAACCTGAAATATGTATGAGATGTTTAACAAAAGGCCGAGTAGAGATAAAAATGTGAAAGTTCATCTTTTCTCATCACCATGTCTGCCCGTGCATATACCTTTTTTTTTTTTTGTTTAAAACTTTGCATAAACACATGATAGATGCCTAGTAAAAAAGCCATACTTAATATGCAAATCTGTGTCAAAACAATGTTGAATAAGTATATTACAATGATGAGATACTAGATGAAATACAATGTTCTGTTCAATTGGTTTTCATAATTCTGGCCCACTTCCATTACAGATTCCTAGTATAAAAAATAGTCGATCATATTAATTTCAATTAATACGTTTCAAATTTAAATGAAGAAGGAATATGTATAAATGTGAAGACCAAATTATTTAATGCATTAAAAATCTACTCATATAAAAGATATTTTATTTGTAGTAGTATATATGATAATTAACTAACTGTCTAAATCAGTTCTATGATGATTAGGTTGTTCCTTTAATATATGAACATTATGACCAAGTTACTTAATTCATTAAAAGTCACTAGTATAAACATTAGTTAATTTATTAAATTTACTGGTAGTAGGAAAATATTAGTTGTAGTTGCATGAAAATTAGGTAATTCCTTTATTAGAGACAAAACAAAATCTCAAAAGGGCCCAACCGGGTTCAAACTGGTGACCTCTTGATCTGCAATCAAATGCTCTATCACTGAGCTACAGACCCCTATTATGGGTGTATTAACATAATATATTTTATTTAAACTTGTATAAGTTATCTATAGAGATTCAAGAGGATGAAAAAATTATCACACAATCGCTTGATGAAGAGATTCTCTTGTCATACAACATATAGTAACGCCTATTTGGTTTATAATTTAATCTTTCCATGCTGACTTTTCAATTAAATTATTCTCCACAAGCACATGAAATTGACACGATATTTTATTTTCGACGCCTATATTTATGAGATAACTATGTAATACTTCAAGTTGGCCGATGTATGCCTATTAAATCCTGCATCAACAACTTCTCAAAGAATTAAAATATGCGGTATTAATTGAGATTTATATTCTGAAGGAACCTATAAAGCAATCAAATCTAGCTTTTGAAAAGAATATCAAATTTTCGATGACTTTCTCTCTTCCTTTCTTTCATCGTCTTTATATAGTTGATCTCCTCTTCATCATCTTAAAATCTCAATTCTTCTTCTTCTTCTCCTCCTCCTCCTCCTCATTCTCCATTCTTTTTCTTCTTCTTCTTCTCGTCTTTATCGTCCTCCTTCTACTCCTCATTATTCCTCTTCTTCTCCTTCTCCTTCTCCTTCTCCTTCTCCTTCTCCTCCTTCTCCTACTCATGCTTCTTCTCCTCCTTCCCCTGCTACTGAAGTTCTTGTTGCTTCTCCTTATTCTTTTACTCCAAGCTTTTGACGTGTTCCCTTACATATCTCCTCTCCAATATATAAAACCTGAAATACGTATGAGATGTTTGACAAATGGCCGAGTAAAGATAAAACAGTGAAATTTCATCTTTTCTCATGCACCATGTCTACCCGTGCATATACCTTTTTTTCTTTTTCTTTTTAAGCTTTGCATAAACACATGATAGATGCTTCGTCAACAAGCCATACTTATTATGCAAATCCGTGTTAAAAACAATGTTGAATAAGTATATTACAATGATTAGATTCTTGATGAAATACAATGTCCTGTTCTATTGGTTTTCAAAATTCAGGCCCACTTCCATTACAGAGTCCTGGTTTTAAAAACAGTCATTCATATTAATTTCGATTACTACGATTCAAATTTAAATGAAGAATGAATATGTATAAATGTAAAGACCAAATGAATTAATGCATTAAAAAATATACTCATATAAAAGATATTTTATCTGTAGTTGTATGATAATTAACTTTCTGCCTGAATTAGTTCTATGATGATTAGGCATTTTCTTAATATATGAACATTATGACAAAGTTACCTAATTCATTAAAAGTCATTCGTGTAAACATTAGTTAATTTATTAAATTTACTGGTAATAGGAACATATTAGTTGTAGCTGCATGAAAATTAGGTAATTCCTTTATTAGAAAGAAAACAAAATTTCAAAAGGGCCCAACCGGGTTCGAACCGGTGACCTCTTGATCTGCAGTCAAATGCTCTACCACTGAGCTATAGACACCAATTTTTGATGTATTAACATATTATATTTTATTTAAGCTTGTATAAGTTATCTATAGATATTCAAAGAGGAAGAAAAAATTATCACATTATCACTTGATGAGAAGATTCTCTTGTAATACAACATGTAGTAACACCTATTTGGTTCAAAATTTAATCTTTCCATACTAACTTTTTAATTATTTCATTCTTGGCAACCACATGAAATTGACCTATATATTTTATTTTCGATGCCTTATATTTATGAGATAACTGTGAAATACTTCAAGTTTGCGGATGTATGCCTACTAAATCCTTCATCCATAACTTGTCAAAGAAATAAAATATGCGTATTAATTGAAATTGATATTCTGAAGAAACCTATAAAATAATAAAATCTAGCTTTTGAACAGAATGTCAAATTTTTTATGACTTTTTCTATTCATTCCTTTCATCGTCTTTATCTAGTTGATCTCCTCTTCATCATCTTCAAATCTCAAATCTTCTTCTTCTTCTTCTTCTCCTCCACCTTCTTCTTCTTCTTCTTCTTCTTGTTCTTCTTCTTCTCCTCCACATTATTTCTCTCTTTCTCCTTCTCCTTCTCCTTCTACTCCTCCTTCTCATACTCATGCTTCTTCTCCTTCTTCCCCTACTGCTCCAGTTCCTGTTACTCGTCCTCATTCTTTTTCTCAATGATTTTGACGTATTCCCTTACATATCTCCTCTCCAACATATAAAACCTGTAATATGTATGAGATGTTTGACAAAAGGCCGAGTAAAGATAAAAATGTGAAAGCTCATCTTTTCTCATGCACCATGTCTACCCGTGCATATACCTTTGTCTTTTGTTTTTTTTTCCTTTTTAAACTTTGCATAAACACATGATAGATTCCTAGTCAACAAGCCTTACTTAATATGCAAATTCGTGTCAAAAAAAATGTTGAATAAGTATATTACAATGATGAGATACTAGATGAAATACAATGTCCAGTTAAATTGGTTTTCATAATTCTGGCCCACTACCATTACAGATTCCTGGTATAAAAAATAGTCGATCATATTAATTTCGATTACTATGATTCAAATTTAAATGAAGAATGAATATGTATAAATGTGATGACAAAATTAGTTAATGCATTAAAAAAATATACTTATATAAAAGATATTTTATCTGTAGTTGTATGATATTTAACTAAGTGCCTGAATCAGTTCTATGAGATTAGGCAGTTCCTTAATATATGAAAATTATGACCAAGTTACCTAATTTATTAAAAGTCACTAGTGTAAATATTAGTTAATTTATTAAATATACTGGTAGTAGGAACATATTAGTTGTAGTTGCATGAAAATTAGATAATTCTTTTATTAGAAACAAAACAAAATTTCTAAAGGGCCCGACCGGGTTCGAATCGATGACCTTTTGATCTGCAGTCAAATGCTCTACCACTGAGCTATGGACCCCTATCATTTGTGTATTAACATAATATATTTTATTTAAGCCTGTTTAAGTTATCTATAGAGATTCAAGAGGACGAAAAAATTATCACACAATCGCTTGATGAAAAGATTCTCTTGTCATACAACATGTAGTAACACCTATTTGGTTTATAATTTAATCTTTCCATGCCGACTTTTAAATTAATTCATTCTCGACAACCACATGAAATTGACACGATATTTTACTTTCGACGCCTATATTTATGAGATAACTATGAAATACTTCAAGTTGGCGGATGTATGTCTATTAGATCCTTCATCAACAATTTTCAAAGAAATAAAATATGCGGTATTAATTCAGATTGATATTCTGAAGAAACCTATAAAGCAATCAAATATAGCTTTTGAAAAGAATATCAAATTTTCGATGACTTTCTCTCTACCTTCCTTTCATCGTCTTTATATAGTTGATCTCTGAAACGACTTCGGTCAGTCGTTTCAGAAGTTAGGATTCTGATTGGCGCACCGATAATTATAAAATATCCATAATATCCATTAGGACCTGTCTGTAAAATTTGAGCTAAATCAGACTTCGTTTGGTGGGCATCGGAAGAAGGTTTCAATTTTTATCGTCTATAAATATTAAAAGGAGATTTACGAGCTTGGTATTGGCGAATGAGCTCTGACTCAAAATCCGAAAGCGCCATTAGGTTCGTATGATTATTTGTGAGTTTTGTGATTTTTCGAAAGTGAATTTCGATATTGTTCGGCTAGTTTCCACTAAAATGCCGAAAGTTAAATAATTTGAATTTTTCTATTCAAATTCGTATCTTGGGTTTTGGAAGTCCAATTTGAGATCCACCTTCGCAAGTATATTACATATATTTTGTATAACTTGTATGCAAAAGTTTGGATTATTTCGAATATCGTAGGATACCGTTTTAATTTTTATCGTAGCAGCGAATTTTTTTTTTAAAAAAAATGAAAAATGACAAAACGTTAAAATAATGTTAGGCGGTGGGGGATATATGTCCCCCTAATCAATTTGGACAACAGAAACATACGTACATACATACACAGAAACATAAAATGGAAAACACGCAGTGGAAAATGCCAGAAAATGAGAAAAGAGCCGGTAAAATAGTAGAATTTTTACCCCGAAACATTCAGGTAATGATTTTAATATATTATTTGAGATTATTACGTATGTCTGAATATATTATTACGGTAAAAATAGGGATCTTAGACATCTCCCTAATGACGTAAATTGATAGTTTAAAGGATCAAATGGACCGCGATAATGAAATTGATTATATATTCGTACTCAATGAGTTATGGGCAACTTATAAATGTAATTTATTTGGGGTTTGGTTATGTGGCCTTAAACCCTGTATATAGGCCTGGCATGCGTATTGCGTATGCGAATAAGGTATCAGGTTACTAACCAGATTGCCCTAAGATATGAGGAATGATTTGATATATTTTTCTGCTTATTGAATAGAGTGGGATCGTTTGGAAATGAAACTAAAGGACAAGCGGTTATTGAGTGGATGTACTAACTTTGTAACAAGGTAAGTGTTTATATCCATTTCTTTGGAGGCACCTGGCCTCGTGGATTTTCTACCACGTGTTCCTTACGTGTGTAGCTGCCAATAGGCGTACTCATCACGCCTTAGCTTTGGAATTATATTGTGTATTATATGTTATGCCCTGTTGTTGGTATTGCATTGAGCATATGAGCATTGCACTCTGGTTTTGAGTATCGCATATACTTTCCGGTAATCGATGAGAGTCCCGAGCCGGTGAAGGATCATCATTGCATATACTTCCCGGTTGGCGATGAGAGTCCCGCACCGGTGAAGGATCATTATTATATATACTTCCCGGTTGGCGATGAGAGTCCCGCACCGGTAAAAGGTCATTATTACATATACTTTCCGGTTGGCGATGAGAGTCCCGCACCGGTGAAGAGTCATTATTACATATACTTCCCGGTTGACGATGAGAGTCCCGTACCGGTGAAGGATCATCATTGCATATGCTTCCCGGTTGGCGATGAGAGTCCCGCACCGGTGAAGGATGATCATTTCACATACTTCCCGGTAATCGATGAGTGTCCCGAGCCGGTGAAGGGTCATTATTGCATATATCTCCCGGTAGACGATGAGAGTCCCGCGCTGGAGATAGGTATCAGGCATATGTGACTGCATTGCATCGTACCGCATTCATCCCATCTCATCGCCCCGCATACTGACTATTGTGTGTATTGTGTTGTGTTTTATGTATGCGGTATGTATACTATGTCGTAGACATATCTCATTTTGCCTATATATTTCTGGCTCGTATTCTGGGTTGGGGGGATCGGGTTGCACGCCGCAATGGTATAAATATATGGATCGAGTTGCACGCCGCGACATGATGAATATATGGATCGGGTTGCACGCCGCAACATGATGAATATATGGATCGGGTTGCACGCCGCAACAGGATGAATATGTGGATCGGGTTGCACGCCGCAACAGGATATATTAATGATTCTTGATGTGCTCGGGATACCTATATGTTTTGGTTATCTTACGTTCCTGGTTGTCGATGAGTTTGTCATTCCATACGTGTTTCCGGTTATTATCTGGCTCTGCCTTTTTATAATTTAAATAAGAGGAATTTGGTTTATCTGTTTCATCTCTCTGACTAGCTATCCTATTCTTTGAGATGGCTAGTTTGCCCCGCTTATTGAGTCCTTTTGACTCACCCTTGTTTGTTGTTTGTTTTTGTCTATCTATTTCGTTTCGGCAGGTTCGCTCCAGGATTGAGTTCGCCGCGTTGTTCAGGAGCGAAGACGACTTCAGCTGTCAGGGTGAGCCAGCTTTATTCCGGATGGCCACCAGTTTATGGTTTATTATTTCAGTTGCATTTTTCTCCCTTCAAGAGGTATCTGTTTTCTTTTGTACTCTTAGATGTCTGGTCTGGATAGCCCTACACCTAGTATGTTGGGTAGTCAGCTGTAATTTCTTTTGTACAGCTTAGGAGTATCAGTATGTCTGTGTTTTTTTATTTAAAAAAAGTCTTCTTCTTATTTATGAATTGTTATATTTATTTTCCTAATTTGATTAGTAAGGGTTCGCCCGACGGGTCTAGGGGAGGATGCCGGGTGCCCGCACGGCCTAATCGGATTCGGGGTCGTGTCAATCTCCTCTTTATCATCTTCAAATCTCAATTCTTCTTCTTCTTCTCCTCCTCCTCCTCCTCCTCCACCTCCTCATCACTCTCCATTCTTTTTTTTTCTTCTTCTTCTTCTTCTTCTTCTTCTTCTCGTCTTTATCATCCTCCTTCTCCTCCTCATTATTCCTCTTCTTCTCCTTCTCCTTCTCCTCCTTCTCCTACTCATGCTTCTTCTCCTCCTTCCCCTACTACTCCAGTTCTTGTTGCTTCTCCTTATTCTGTTACTCCAAACTTTTGACGTGTTTCCTTACATATCTCCTCTCCAACATATAAAACCTGAAATATGTATGAGATGTTTGACCAAAGACTGAGTAAAGATTAAAATGTGAAAATTCATCTTTTCTCATGCACCATGTCTACCGTTCATATACCTTTTTTTTTTTCTTTTTAAACTTTGGATAAAACCATGATAGGTGTCTAGTCAAAAAGCCATACTTAATATGAAAATTCGTGTCAACAAGAAATGTTGAATAAGTATATTACTATGATGAGATTTTTGATGAAATACAATGTCCTGTTCAATTGGTTTTCATAATTCTGGCCCACTTCCATTACAGATTCCTGGTATAAAAATTAGTCGATCATATTAATTTCGATTACTACGATTCTAATTTAAATGAAGAATGAATGTGTATAAATGTGAAGACCAAATGAGTTAATGCATTAAAAAATCTACCCATATAAAAGATATTTTGTCTGTAGTTGTATGATAATTAACTAACAACCTGAATCAGTTCTATGATGATTAGGCAATTCCTTAATATATGAACATTATGACCAAGTTACCTAATTCATTAAAAGTCACTCATGTAAACATTAGTTAATTTATTAAAATTAACTGGTAGTAGGAACATATTAGTTGTAGTTGCATCACAATTAGGTATTTCCTTTATTAGAAACAAAACAAAATTTCACAAGGGTCCAACCGGGTTAGAACTGGTGACCTCTTGATTTTCAGTCAAAAGCTTTACCACTTAGCTATGGACAACCACATGAAATTGACATGATATTTTATTTTTGACGCCTTATACTTAAGAGATAACTGTAATATACTTCAAGTTGGCGGATGTATGCCTATTGGTATTTCATCCACAACTTGTCAAAGAAATAAAATATGTGGTATTAATTGAGATTGATGTTATGAAGAAACCTATAAAGCAATTAAATCTAGCTTCTGAAAAGAATATCAAATTTTCGAGGACTTTTTCTACTCCTTCCCTTCATCGTCTTTATATAGTTGCTCTCCTGTTCAGAATCTTAAATTCTCATTTCTTCTTTTTCTGCTCCCCCGGGGAAAGACTTGTCGGAAATCGCCGGTGGTTGGTCCGGAAAGACATGGGGCTTTTTGGGCGTAAAAGTGCTTCTCTTACGATATTCTTCTTCTTCTTCTTGTGCTCCTCGTCATTCTCAATTCTTCTTCTTCTTCTTCTTCTTCTTCTTCTTCTTCTTCTACATTATTCCTCTCCACATTCTCCTTCTCCTTCTCCTTCTCTTACTCATGCTTCTTCTCCTCCTACTACTCCAATTCCTGTTGCTCCTCCTCATTATTTTTTTCCTAGCTTTTGACATGTTCCCTTACATATCTCCAACATATACAACTATAAATATGTATGAGATGTTTGACAAAAGGCCGAATAAAGATAAAAATGTGAATGTTCATCTTTTCTCATGCACCATGTCTACCAGTGCATATAACTTTTTCTTTTTTTTTTCCTTTTTTAAACTTTGCATAAACACATGATAGATGCCTAGTCAACAAGTCATACTTAATATGTAAATTGGTGTCAAAAATAATGTTGAATAAGTATATTACTATGATGATGAGATACTAGATGAAATACAATGGTTTATTCAATTGGTTTTCATAATTTTAGCCCACTTCCGTTACAGATTTCTGGTATAAAAAATAGTGGATCATATTAATTTCGATTACTATGATTCAAATTTAAATGAAGAATGAATATGTATAAATGTGAAGACCAAATTAGTTAATGCGTTAAAAAATCTACTCATATAAAAGATATTTTATTTATAGTTGTATGATAAATAACTAACTGCCTGAAACAGTTCTATGATGATTAGGCAGTTCCTTAATATATGAATATTATGACCAAGTTACCTAATTCATTAAAAGTCACTCGTGTAAACATTAGTTAATTTATTAAATTTACTAGTAGTAGGAACATATTAGTTGTAGTTGCATGAAAATTAGGTAATTCCTTTATTAGAAACAAAAAAAATATTTCAAAATGACCCAACCGGGTTCGAACCGGTGACCTCTTGATCGACAGTTAAATGCTCTACGACTGAGCTATGGACCCATTTATTGGTGTATTAACATATTATATTTTACTTAAGCTTGTATAAGTTATCTATAGAGATTACAGAGGACGAAAAAATTATCACATTGTCGCTTGATGAAAAGATTCTCTTGTCATACAACATGTAGTAACGCCTATTTGGTTCAAAATTAAATCTTTCCAAACTGACTTTTTAATTATTTCATTCTTGACAACCACATGATATTGACACAATATTTCATTTTCGACGCCTTATATTTATGAGATACCTGTGAAATACTTCAAGTTGGCGGATGTATGCCTATTAGATCCTTCATCCACAACTTGTAAAAGAATTAAAATATGCGTATTAACTGAGATTGATATTCTAAAGAAACCTATAAAGCAATCAAATCTAGCTTTTGAAAAGAATGTCAAATTTTTGATGACTTTTTCTACTCCTTTGTTTCATTGTCTTTATATAGTTGATCTCCTCTTCATCATCTTCAAATCTCAAATTTTCTTCTTCTTCTTCTTCTTCTTCTCCTCCTCCTCCTCCTCCTCCTCCTCCCCCTCCTCCTTCTTCTTCTTCTTTATCGTCCTCCTTCTCCTCCTCATTATTCCTCCTCTTTCGAACGACCTCGGTCAGTCGTTTTGGATGTTAGGACTCCGATTGGCGTGCCGATAATTTCAAAATATTTGTAATGTCCATTAGGACCAGTCTATAAATTTGAGCTACATCAGACCTCATCTGGTAGGCATCGGAAGAAGGTTTCAGTTTTTATTGTCGACAAATATTAAAAAGAGATTTTCGAGCTCGATTTTTGGCGAATGAGCTCCGATTCGAAATCCGAAAGCACCGTTAGGCTAGTTTCGATGTTGTTCGGCTAGTTTCCGCTAAAATTCCGAAAGTTAAATAATTTGATTTTTTTTTTATTTAAATTCGCATCTTGAGTTTCGGAGTCCAATTTGAGATCCGCCTTCGCGAGTATGTTACATATATTTTGTATAACTTGTATGCAAAAGTTGGAATTATTTCGAATATTGTAGGGCACCGTTTCAATTTTCGTTAAGAAAAGAAAATATAATAAAAGAAAATAAAAAAATAGAAGAGAAAAGTCAAATGAAAAGAAAGAAACTGAAAGTGATGGGCGGTGGATGGCTA
Source organism: Petunia axillaris subsp. axillaris (assembly GCA_029990575.1). Lineage (NCBI taxonomy): Eukaryota > Viridiplantae > Streptophyta > Magnoliopsida > Solanales > Solanaceae > Petunia > Petunia axillaris. The sequence goes on from JARKNS010000004.1 coordinate 140,828,688, forward strand.
TATATATCCTTAACAAAGTTAACGAACGAAAAAACGTAAACAAAGAGAAGCAAAATGGAAAAATGCATTAAGGAAAAAATTGCCAGAAAATAAGAAAAGAGGCCGGAAAGAAGTAGAATTTTCACCCTGAAACACTCAGGTAATGATCCTAATATATTATTTTAGTTTATTACGTGTGTTTGAATATGTTTTAACGGTAAAAATTGAAATATTATACATCGTTTTAATAAGTTCAATTAATAGTTAAAGGGTCAAATAGACCCCGATAATGAAATTGATTATATATTCGTACTCAGTGAGTTATGGGAAACATATAAACATAATTTATTTGGAGTTTGGTTATGTGACCTTAAACCCAGTACATAGGCTGGCCAGCGTATTGCGTATGCGAATAGGGTATCAGGTTCCTAACCGGATTGCCCTAAAATGTGAGGAATGAAGCCTTTAGCCTAATTTGATATATGTTTTTGCCTATTGAGTAGAGTGGGATCGTTTGGCAATGAAACCAAAGGACAAGTTGTTATTGAATGGATGTACTAACTTTGTAACAAGGTAAGTGTTTATATCCATTTCTTTGGAGGCACCTGGCCTCGTGGATTTTCTACCACGTGTTCCTTACGTGTGTAGCTGCCGATAGGCGTACTCATTACGCCTTAGCTTTGGATTTATATTCTATATTATATGTTATGTCCTGTTATTGTTATTACATTGAGAATCTGAGTATTGTACTTTGGCTATGAGGTTGTATATACTTTGCAGCTGTCGATGAGAGTCCCGCGCTGGTGATGGGTTATTATTGCATCATGTTGCATTCGTATGCACATTGCATCATATTGAGGGTAGGAGGATTCCGCCCTCGGAGCAGGAGGATTCCGCTCCATTGCATCATATTGAGGGTAGGCGGATTCCGCCCTCGGAGCAGGAGGATTCCGCTCCATCTATTTGGCACATGTGACACTATTGAATCATACTGCATTCATCGCATTTCATTGCACCGCGTGCTGACTATTGTGTGACTATCGTGTTGTGTTTTATATATGCGGTATGTATACCATGTTGTGAACGTATCTCAGTTTTCCTATATATATCTGGCTCGTATCCCGGGTTGCACGCCACAACAGTATGAATATACGGATCGGGTTGCACACCGCAACAGTATAAATATACGAATCGGGTTGCACGCCGCAACAGTATGAATATATGGATCGGGTTGCACGCCGCAACAGGATGTATTTCTGATTGTCGACATGTTCAGGATATCTCTATGTTCTATCTACCTTATGTCCCTGGCAGCTTATGATTCCATAGGTGTTTTCAGTTATTATTTGGCTTTGCCTTTTTATAGTTCAAATAAGATGGATTTAGTGTATCTATTTTTCTTCTCCCTGGCTAGCTATCCTATTCTTTGAGATGGCTAGTCTGCCCCACTTATTGAGTCCTTTTGACTCACCCTTGTTTGTTGTTTGTTTCTTGTCAATCTATTTCGTTTCGGCAGGTTCGCTCCAGGATTGAGTTCGCCACGTTATGAAGGAGCGAAGACGACTTCAGTTGTCAGGGTGAGCCAGCTTTTATTCCGGATGGCCACCAGTTTATTGGTTATTATTTCAGTTGCATTTTGCTCCCTTCAGGAGGTATCTGTCTTCTTTTGTACTCTTAGATGTCTTGTCTGGATAGCCCTAAACCTAGTATGTTGGGTAGTCAGCTGTAATTTCTTTTGTACAGCTTAGAGGTATCAGTATGTCTGTATTTTTTTTTTTAGTCTTGTCCTTATTTATGAATTATTATATTTATTTTCCTAATTTTGTTGGTAAGGGTTCGCCCGACGGGTCTAGGGGAGGCTGTCGGGTGCCCGCACGGCCTAACCGGATTCTGGGTCATGTCAGTTGGTATCAGAGCCCAGTTTAGAGTCTATCCAGACTAAGACAGTGTCTAGTAGAGTCTTGCTAATGGGTACGTAGACGTCCGTACTTATCCACGAGAGGCTATGATGGCATTTAGGAAGTTTCACTTCCTTCATTTTTGATCGTGCGTCGGTCTAGGATGCAAAATTATTTTCGTTAATTCGTTCGTGGTAATTGTGAACCCTCGTACGACAAATCAGCAAACGGAAGGAGTTCAGGACGAAACAGTCTAAGCCTGGGGCTAGCACTGACGAAGCCGTGAGAGTTTTGATCGTTCTGACAATCTAGTTACAGAGGTCCTAGCTGTAGGAGCTCGCGATGGGCAAGTGAGCAGGGCCTTGTAGTTCCCTCGGCTTTCTACGATGCTTTACGAGAATCTTGGCGACACGGATACCGTAAGAACCTATTATTCGCTGGGCAGCCTATCAGGTTGCCGCATGTGCAGACGTTTGATCTTAGGGAGCTCCTTTTCTGGTTCTTAATATTGCTGCAGTAAATTATATTCCGGAGGTTGTATGTATTGTACCTCTAATTTTTCTGGCTGGTTAGCCAGCCGAGGTATCAGTTCGGTCCGAGTGTCCGAAGAGGTTGCATTATTTTATGCGGTTGAACTTCCGATATTCTAAAGCAATGCATCAGATAAACCTCTTGATTCTTTTTATAAAAATAAAATGATGTCAGCATATCCTTCAGGCTGTTTGTTATCTCGAGCAATGTGTTGTGTATTATTCTGCTTTCCAGTTTCAGGGTCCAGCCTTGAATTGGTGGGCCGCTCTCTTATTAGCTAACTTGCTTCGATTTTCTTCTAGATTCGTGGAAAGTTCCTTTCGAGTAGCGTGCGAGATGAAAAGTGTATCTAGTTTGAGTGGATTGGACAGGGTAGCCTGTCGGTTAGCCTGTTGGCGTTTCGGAATATGAGATTGAATTCTATAGAATGGCTGGATATGCATTACAACTGGTTCATGAGCCTTTCGAAAGATTCAGAGATTTGTTGATGACTTTTATTTTTCCTTGAAATCCCAGATGGCTCGAGAAATTGAGGTTTGGATTTTATTTGATGTTGTTGTTAATATTGCCCGAAAGTTCGAGGCATACCATAAGTTAGAGTGGGAAAGTAAGAGATCCCACGGCCCTGGTGGGTAACCATGGTACCTCATTTGGAGGTAAAAGTTCTGATTATTTTTGGAGGTCACCTTCTAGGTTATCTCAGCTTGTGTCACTTGATTCTTAGAGTGCGCCAGTAGCTCATCAAGATCAGATTCAGCCTTCTCTTTACAGCTATCAACAATCTTTCCAGCTTCCATTTTTCAGCGAAAATGTGGTATCATTGTCGTGAGTCTGGCTATCCTTTAAAGAGTTTTCTGTTACTCCGGCGAGTAGGCGGTCATCCTTTCTCTCGTCAGGCACCTGCACAGTCGCAGGAGATTTTATTTAGATCTCAATCAACCAGAGAAATGCCACGATCTAGTAAAGGTTGAGAGCGTGGTGGCAGTTATTCTTCAGAAGGTAATTATCAGTGTAGCGGATTAGTTCAGCCGCAGAGGTAGTTTTATGAACTGCCAGTCTGGCAGGATGCTGAGGCATCCGATGTAATAGACCCATGTGTTTCTTCTTCCCTTATCTGTAAGTAAGATTTATCTTTTCGATCGATCTGGAAATGGTGTGTCTTATCATGTTTCGATGGTTTTCTTGGATATTGTCGTAATTAAGAATCGGTTGCGGTAGAGGGGTGAGTTTCTGATACGATTTATTCCTGGCATTTATGAGACCCTACTACTTTATCTGATCTAAATATGAGAGATTTGATGGTGAGTATTGCTATTGCCTGCTTGGCATCCTGTTATGCCACCTTGTGTTATTATGTCAAGTCATTTTACCTCTCTCCTCGGAAATCAGTGTTGGTAGGATGATGGGATTCTTATTCGTCACCATCAGGAAGTGTCGTTGTTTCTTCCGGTGTAAAGTGGCTGTAAGTAATGCTCGATCTATGTGTCTCCTCTTGGTTCGAGATTCTAGTAGAGTCATGTTATTCTATGAGCTTGTCTTAGTTATAAAAGGGTATTATGGTAAATTGTCAGAGTTTCCTTCTTATTGGGAGGTTAAATTGGTATGGATGTTTTTCCATAAATCTTATTTAATATCTATCTCTTCAATTGCGATTCTTTGGCTCGCCTGACTCGGAAGTAGTCTAGCTTTGGTAGCCAAGTAAATAAGAAGATGAACTTCCTGAAGCTCTAATTATTTCTATCCTCAATCCATTTCTATTTCTTCTTCGTCTGGCACTAGTCAGCTTGGGTGATTAGTAGCCGCTTGTGACGTTCCCTGTGTTGAGCCAGAGTACGTGTTATTATAGGCGGGTAAACATATTATTGTTTTGGATATCAGTTTATCCGGGTATCCATTCCCATGTATAGTATAATGCTGGTTCTGTTTTTGCTGATCATCAAATTTCAGGGGAAACTCTGCTGAAAGTTTTATATAGAAGTACCATCCATCAGGCGGTGGTGTTTACGGAAAAGGTATAGAGTTGTGAACTCGAGAGTTGCAGCTGGTTGGCAACTCGAAAGGGTAGTTGGTAGCTTAGGTCTGCCTACGTTCAACTTTTAGCTAAATCTTCTTTAGTCCAGCAGACTGTGCGAGGATGGTTATTCCTATTCAAATAGCTGCATGAGTGTGTGCCTTAAGTGGAGGAGTCTTCCTCCAAATACTGAATGGTAATACTAAATCTCTGAGGTGTTGATATCACTTTTCTCATGACCCAACCTAGGGCACGACAGAAACCTACAATGAGTGTCGATCACTGCTAAACCCACTAATAATCTATTAATGATAGAGATAAGTTGGCAACCTGATCATATATACGTACCTATCTGCTGAAAGCATAAAGTCTGGAAAGATGACACGACTTTAACATGCTGGTAATTAGAATATTGAGCCACAAATTCTGCTATGTCACATTTCATTCTGTCCCACCAATAACTCTGCTTAAGATCATGGTACATCTTAATCGAACCTGGATGAACAGTGTATTTGGAATAATGTGCCTTTATCATAAACTAAATCTGCAACATCAGGAACACAAAGTTTATCTTTATACATGAGAACGCCGTCAGTAGTAACCCTGTATAGTGACTCCGGTTTTCTTTTGGCTATTTGTCTGTATTTAACTAGAACTGGATCCTTATATTGATGCTGTCTTATTTCATGAAAAATTTAGAGTTAAAGGTCTAGTGCAGCTTATCGTCCAACCATCACTGGCATATCTCCTTCACACCTCAACTCTTTGAGAAGTTACTTTAGCGTTATAAGTGCTCATGTAATCAACGTTGTTGCTGGTATTCTGCCTCAGCTCATGGTCTAACTGTATGTCTATTTTATTTTCACTTTTTTCAAGTCATAATACTTCCAATTCAAAGACAATACCCTGAGGTAGATGTTCAGTCTGAAGATCACTCTTGGTCTACATCATACTATCCAGTAGTAGTTGCATGATCCTTATCCTTATACGATAGACCCTGTTCAGATGAACCTTTGACATACATTAGGAAATGAGTAATTACATTCCTACAAGGAGCTTGCGGAACAACACTAACATCAACTGAGATGTTGCATAGTGCGTTCGTAAAAATAATATAGCTTGCATCAAATCTTCTATAGTGTGTAGTGACAAAGTACTTCAAAAGCTCCCCCTATTGTATCAAGCGTGGGCTAATTCTTAGTTCCATTGACCTGTTCTATATCGAAAGGTATGTCGAGGAGGTAATTACCGGCTGAATCATGTTAACCCATTTAAAGTTCCGTATATCTTTGTTTTGAAAATATAGAATTCTTCTCTCATGATCGAGGAAGGGTCAGCTTAATCAGAATAAGTTGGGCAATGATGTGATGATATTATCCAGATATATTTTATTCTAAAAGTACAATGCGCGTAGTATAATTCCGATCCTGTAATCAGGAAATAATGCCCGTGGAGTAGCTCATGAAGGTCGTGCAAGTTCTTTTGCTATCTGTACGAATTTTTCTTTAGATTTAGGCTCGCTCGAGGACGAACGAGAGTTTATGTGGAGGAGAATGAAACGACCTCGGTCAGTCGTTTCGGATGTTAGGACTCCGATTGGCGTGCCGATAATTTTAAAATATTTATAATGTCTAGTAGGACCAGTCTGTAAAATTTGAGCTAAATCAGACCTCGTTTGGTAGGCATCGGAAGAAGGTTTCAGTTTTTATTGTCGACAAATATTAAAAAGAGATTTTCGAGCTCGGTTTTTTGCGAATGAGTTCCGATTCGAAATCCGAAAGCGCCGTCAGGTTCGTATGATTATTTGTGACTTTTGTGAACTTTTAAAAGTGAATTTCGATGTTATTCGGCTAGTTTCCGCTAAAATGTCGAAAATTAAATAATTTGACTATTTTTCATTTAAATTCGCATCTTGAGTTTTGGGAGTCCAATTTGAGATCCGCCTTCGCGAGTATGTTACATATATTTTGTATAACTTGTATGCAAAAGTTGGAATTATTTCGAATATTGTGGGGCACCATTTCAATTTTCGTTAAGAAAAAAAAATATAATAAAAGGAAAAAAAGAAGAAGAGAAAAGTCAAATGAAAAGAAAGAAACTGAAAGTGATGGGCGGTGGATGGCTATATATATCCTTAACAAAGTTAAGAAACAAAAAAACGTAAACAGAGAGAAGCAAAATGTAAAAACGCAGTAAGGAAAAAAATTGCCAGAAAATAAGAAAAGAGGCCGGAGAATAATAGAATTTTCATCCTGAAACACTCAGGTAACGATCCTAATATATTATTTTAGTTTATTACGTGTGTTTGAATATGTTTCAATGGTAAAACTTGAAATATTATACATCGTTTTAATAAGTTCAATTAATAGTTAAAGGGTCAAATGGACCCCGATAATGAAATTGATTATATATTCGTACTCAGTGAGTTATGGGCAACATATAAACGTAATTTATTTCGAGTTTGGTTATGTGACCTTAAACCCAGTACATAGGCATGGGCTGCGTATTGCGTATGCGAATAGGCTATCAGGTTCCTAATCGGATTGCCCTAAAATGCGAGGAATGAAGTCTTTAGCCTAATTTGATATATTTTTCTGCTTATTGAATAGAGTGGGATCGTTTGGCAATGAAACCAAAGGACAAGCTGTTATTGAATGGATGTACTAACTTTGTAACAAGGTAAGTGTTTATATCCATTTCTTTGGAGGTACCTGGCCTCGTGGATTTTCTACCACGTGTTCCTTACGTGTGTAGCTGCCGATAGGCGTACTCATTACGCCTTAGCTTTGGATTTATATTCTATATTATATGTTATGTCCTGTTATTGTTATTGCATTGAGAATCTGAGTATTGTACTTTGGCTGTGAGTTGGTATATACTTTGCAGCTGTCGATGAGAGTCCCGCGCTGGTGATGGGTTATTATTGCATCATGTTGCATTCGTATGCACATTGCATCATATTGAGGGTAGGAGGATTCCGCCCTCGGAGCAGGAGGATTCCGCTCCATTGCATCATATTGAGGGTAGGAGGATTCCGCCCCCGGAGCAGGAGGATTCCGCTCCATCTATTTGGCACATGTGACACTATTGAATCATACTGCATTCATCGCATTTCATTGCACCGCGTGCTGACTATTGTGTGACTATCGTGTTGTGTTTTATATATGCGGTATGTATACCATGTTATGAACGTATCTCAGTTTTCCTATATATTTCTGGTTCGTATCCCGGGTTGCACGCCGCAACAGTATGAATATACGATCGGGTTGCACACCGCAACAGTATAAATATACGAATCGGGTTGCACGCCGCAACAGTATGAATATATGGATCGGGTTGCACGCCGCAACAGGATGTATTTCTGATTGTCGACATGTTCAGGATATCTCTATGTTCTATCTACCTTATGTCCCTGGCTGCTTATGATTCCATACATGTTTTCAGTTATTATTTGGCTTTGCCTGTTTATAGTTCAAATAAGATGGATTTAGTTTATCTATTTTTCTTCTCCCTGGCTAGCTATCCTATTCTTTGAGGTGGCTAGTCTGCCCCACTTATTGAGTCCTTTTGACTCACCCTTGTTTGTTGTTTGTTTCTTGTATATCTATTTCGTTTCGCCATGTTCGCTCCAGGATTGAGTTCGCCACGTTATGAAGGAGCGAAGACGACTTCAGCTGTCAGGGTGAGCCAGCTTTTATTCCGGATGGACACCAGTTTATTGGTTATTATTTCAGTTGCATTTTGCTCCCTTCAGGAGGTATCTGTCTTCTTTTGTACTCTTAGATGTCTTGTCTGGATAGCCCTAAACCTAGTATGTTGGGTAGTCAGCTGTAATTTCTTTTGTACAGCTTAGAGGTATCAGTATGTCTGTATTTTTTTTTTTAGTCTTGTCCTTATTTATGAATTATTAGATTTATTTTCCTAATTTTGTTGGTAAGGGTTCGCCCGACGGGTCTAGGGGAGGATGTCCGGTGCCCACATGGCCTAACTGGATTCTGGGTCGTGTCACTCTTCCTCCTTCTTCTACTCATGCTACTTCTCCTCCTTCCCCTACTACAACAGTTCTTGTTGCTCCTCCTCATTTTTTTTCTCCAAGCTTTTGATGTGTTCCCTTACATATCTCCTCTCCAACATATAAAACCTGAAATATGTATGAGATGTTTGACAAAAGGCCAAGTGAAGATAAAAATGTTAAAGTTTATCTTTTTTCATGCACCATATCTACCCGTGCCTATACCTTTTTCTTTTGTTTTTTTTTTCTTTTTAAACTTTGCATAAATACATGATAGATACCTAGTCAACAAATCATACTTAATATGCAAATTCGTGTCAAAAACAATGTGGAATAATTATATTACAGTGATGAGATACTAGATCAAATATAATGTCCTGTTCAATTGGTTTTCATAATTCTGGCCCACTTCCATTACAGATATCTGGTATAAAAAATAGTCAATCAGATTAATTTCGTTTGCTACGAATCAAATTTAAATGAAGAATGAATATGTATAAATGTGAAGACCAAATGAGTTAATGCATTAAAAAATCTACCCATATAAAAGATATTTTATCTGTAGTTGTATGATAATTAATTAACTGTCTGAATATGTTCTATGATGATTAGGCAGTTCCTTAATATATGAACATTATGACCAATTTACCTAATTCCTTTATCAGAAACAAAATAAAATTTCAAAAGGGCTCAACCGGGTTCGAACCGGTGACCTCTTGATCTGCAGTCAAATGCTCTACCACTGAGCTATGGGCCCCTATTATTGGTGTATTAACATAATATGTTTTATTTAAGGTTGTATAAGTTAAGTATAGAGATTCAAGAGGGCGAAAAAATTATCACACAATCGCTTGATAAAAAGATTCTCTTGTCGTACAACATGTAGTAACGCCTATTTGGTTCGTAATTTAATCTTTCCATACCGTCTTTTCAATTAATTCATTCTCGACAACCACATAAAAGTGACACAATATTATATTTTCGACACCTATATTTATGAGATAACTGTGAAATACTTCAAGTTTGTGGATGTATGTCTATTAGATCCTTCATCAACAACTTTTCAAAGAAATAAAATATACGGTATTAACTAAGATTGATATTCTGAAGAAACCTATAAAGCAATCAAATCTAGATTTTGAAAAGAATATCAAATTTTCGATGACTTTCTCTCTAACTTCCTTTCATGGACTTTATGTAATTTATCTCCTCTTCATCATCTTTAAATCTCAATTCTTATTCTCCTCCTCCTCCTCCTCCTCATCATCATTTTCCATTCTTTTTCTTCTTCTTCTTCTTCTCGTCCTTATCATCCTCCTCATTATTCCTCTTCTTCTCCTTCTCCTTCTCCTTCTCCTCCTTCTCCTACTCCTACTCATGCTTCTTCTCCTCCTTCCCCTACTACTCCAGTTCTTGTTGCTGCTCCTCATTCTTTTACTCCAAGATTTTGACGTGTTCCCTTAAATATCTCCTCTCAAACATATAAAACCTGACATATGTATGAGATGTTCGACAAAAGGCCGTGTAAAGATTAAAATGTGAAAATTCATCTTTTCTCATGCACCATGTCTACCCGTGCAAATACCTTTTTCTTTTGTTTTTTTTTTTCTTTTTAAACTTTGGATAAAAACATGATAGGTGTCTAGTCAACAAGCCATACTTAGTATGCACATTCGTGTCACAAGAAATGTTGAATAAGTATATTACTATGATGAGATTCTAGATGAAATATAATGTCCTGTTCAATTGGTTTTTGTAATTCTGGCCCATTTCCATTACAGATTCCTGGTATAAAAAATAGTCGATCATATTAATTTCGATTACCACGATTCAAATTTAAATAATGTGTATAAATGTGAAGACCAAATGAGTTAATGCATTAAAAATCTACCCATATAAAAGATATTTTATCTGTAGATGTATGATAATTAACTAACTGCCTGAATAAGTTCAATGATGATTAGACTGTTCCTTAATATATGAACATTATGACCAAGTTACCTAATTCATTAAAAGTCACTCGTTTACATATTAGTTAATTTATTAAAATTACTGGTAGTAGGAACATATTAGTTGTAGTTCCATGACAATTAGGTAATTCTTTTATTAGATACTAAACGAAATTTCACAAGGGCCCAACCGGTTTCGAACCGGTGCACTCTTGATTTGCAGTAAAATAGCTTTACCACTTAGCTATGGACAACCACATGAAATAGACACGATATTTTATTTTTGACGCCTTATACTTAAGAGATAACTGTGAAATACTTCAAGTTGGCGAATGTATGCTTATTAGATCCTTCATCCAAAACTTGTCAAAGAAATAAAATATGCGGTATTAATTGAGATTAATGTTATGAAGAAACCTATAAAGCAATCAAATCTAGCTTTTGAAAAGAATGTTAAATTTCGACGACTTTTTCTACTCTTTCCCTTCATTCTTCTTTATATATTTGATCGTTTGTTCATCATCTTCAATTCTCATTTCTTCTTCTTCTTCTTCTTCTTCTTCTTCTCCTCCTCCTCCTCCTCCTCCTCCTCCTCCTCCTCCTCCTTCTTCTTTATCGTCCTCCTTCTCCTCCTCATTATTCCTCTCCTTCCCCTTCTCCTTCTCCTTCTCTTCCTCCTCCTTCTACTCATGCTTCTTCTCCTCCTTCCCCTACTACTCTAGTTCCTATTGCTCCTCCTCATTCTTTTTCTGCAAGGTTTTGACGTGTCCCCTTATATATCTCCTCTCCAACATATAAAATCTGAAATATGTATGACATGTTTGACAGAAGGCTGAGTAAAGATAAAAATGTGAAAGTTCATCTTTTCTCATGCACCATGTCTACCCGTGCATATACCTTTCTCTTTTCTTTTTTTTTCTTTTTAAACTTTACATAAACACATGATAGATGCCTAGTCAACAAGCCATACTTAATATGCAAATTCGTGTCAAAAACAATGTTGAATAAGTATATTACAATGATGAGATACTAGATGAAATACAATGTCCTGTTCAATTGGTTTTCATAATTCTGGCCCACTTCTATTATAGATTCCTGGTATACAAAATAGTCGATCATATTAATTTCGATTACTACGATTCAAATTTAAATGAAGAAGGAATATGTATAAATGTGAAGACCAAATTAGTTAATGCATTAAAAAATCCACTCATATAAAAGATATTTTCTCTGTAGTAGTATGTTAATTAAAAAAACTGCCTTAATCAGTTCTATGATGATTAAGCAGTTCCTTTAACATATGAACATTATGACCAAGTTACTTAATTCATTAAAAGTCACACGTGTAAATATTAGTTAATTTATTAAATTTACTGGTAATAGGAACATATCAGTTGTAGTTGCATGAAAATTAGGTAATTCCTTTATTAGAAACAAAACAAAATTTCAAAAGGGCCCAACCAGGTTCGAACGGGTGACCTCTTGATTTGTAGTCAAATGCTCTACAACTGAGCTATGGACCCCTATGATGGGTGTATTAACATAATATATTTTATTTAAGCTTGTATAAGTTATCTATAGAGATTCAAGAGGAAGAAAAAATTATCACACAATCGCTTGATATAGAGATTCTCTTGTCATACAATATATCATAACGCCTATTTGGTTCATTATTTAATCTTTTGATACTGACTTTTCAATTAATTCATTCTCGACAAGCACATGAAATTGACACGATATTTTATTTTCGACGCCTATATTTATGAGATAACTGTGAAATACTTCAAGTTGGCGGATGTATGCCTATTAGATCCTTCATCAACAACTTCTCAAAGTATTAAAATATGCGGTATTAATAGAGATTTATATTCTGAAGGAACCTATAAAGCAATCAAATCTAGCTTTTGAAAAGAATATCAAATTTTCGATGACTTTCTCTCTTCCTTTCTTTCATCGTCTTTATATAGTTGATCTCCTCTTCATCATCTTCAAATCTCAATTCTTCTTCTTCTTCTTCTTCTTCTCCTCCTCCTCCTCCTCCTCCTCATTCTCCATTCTTTTTCTTCTTCTTCTTCTTCTCGTCCATATCGTCCTCCTTCTCCTCCTCATTATTCCTCTTCTTCTCCTTCTCCTTCTCCTACACCTACTCATGCTTCTTCTCCTCCTTCCCCTACTACTCCAGCTCTTGTTGCTTCTCCTTCTCCGATAGGCGTACTCATCACGCCTTAGCTTTGGAATTGTATTGTGTATTATATGTTATGCCCTGTTGTTGGTATTGCATTGAGCATATGAGCATTGCACTCTGGTTTTGAGTATCGCATATACTTCCCGGTAATCGATGAGAGTCCCGAGCCGGTAAAGGATCATCATTGCATATACTTCCCAGTTGCCGATGAGAGTCCCGTACCGGTGAAGGGTCATTATTACATATATTTCTCGGTTGGCGATGAGAGTCCCGCACCGGTGAAGGGTCATTATTACATATAATTTCCGGTTGGCGATGAGAGTCCCGCACCGGTGAAGGGTCATTATTACATATACTTCCCGGTGACGATCAGAGTCCCGCACCGGTGAAGGATTATCATTGCATATGCTTCCCGGTTGGCGATGAGAGTCCCGCACCGGTGAAGGATGATCATTGCACATACTTCCCGATAATCGATGAGAGTCCCGAGCCGGTGAAGGGTCGTTATTGCATATATCTCCCGGTAGACGATGAGAGTCCCGCGCCGGAGATAGGTATCAGGCATATGTGACTGCATTGCATCGTACCGCATTCATCTCATCTCATTACCCTGCATACTGACTATTGTGTGTATTGTGTTGTGTTTTATGTATGCTGTATGTATACTATGTCGTAGACATATCTCATTTTGCCTATATATTTCTTGCTCGTATTCTGGGTTGCGGAGATCGGGTTGCACACCGCAATGGTATAAATATATGGATCGGGTTGCACGTTGCGACATGATGAATATATAAATCGGGTTGCACGCCGCAACATGATGAATATATGGATCGGGTTGCACGCCGCAACAGGATGAATATATGGATCGGGTTGCACGCCGCAACAGGATGTATTTATGATTGTTGATGTGTTCGGGATACCTATATGTTTTGGTTATCTTACGTTCCTGGTTGTCGATGAGTTTGTCCTTCCATACGTGTTTCCGGTTACTATCTGGCTCTGCCTTTTTATAATTTAAATAAGAGGAATTTGGTTTATCTGTTTCATCTCCCTTACTAGCTATCCTATTATTTGAGGTGGCTAGTCTGCCCCGCTTATTGAGTCCTTTTGACTTACCCTTGTTTGTTTTTTATTTTTGTCTATCTATTTCGTTTCGGCAGGTTCGCTCCAGGATTGAGTTCGCCGCGTTGTTTAGAAGCGAAGACGACTTCAGCTGTCAGGGTAAGCCAACTTTATTCCGGATGGCCACCAGTTTATGGGTTATTATTTCAGTTGCATTTTGCTCGCTTCAAGAGGTATCTGTTTTCTTTTGTACTCTTAGATGTCTGGTCTGGATAGCCCTAAACCTACTCTTTCATGGTCTTTATGTAGTTTATCTCCTCTTTATCATCTTCAAATCTCAATTCTTCTTCTTCTTCTCCTCCTCCTCATCCTCCTCCTCCTCCTCCTCATCACTCTCCATTCTCTTTCTTCTTCTTCTTCTTCTCGTCTTTATCGTCCTCCTTCTCCTCCTCATTATTCCTCTTCTTCTCCTTCTCCTTCTCCTTCTCCTTCTCCTTCTCCTTCTCCTCCTTCTCCTACTCATGTTTCTTCTCCTCCTTCCCCTACTACTCCAGATCTTGTTGCTTCTCCTTATTCTTTTACTCCAAGCTTTTGACGTGTTTCCTTACATATCTCCTCTCCAACATATAAAACCTGAAATATGTATGAGATTTTTGACCAAAGACTGAGTAAAGATTAAAATGTGAAAATTCATCTTTTCTCATGCACCATGTCTACCCGTGCATATACCTTTTTCTTTTTAAACTTTGGATAAAACCATGATAGGTGTCTAGTCAACAAGCCATACTTAATATGCACATTCGTTTCAACAAGAAATGTTGAATAAGTATATTAATATGATGAGATTCTAATTTAAATACAATGTCCTGTTCTATAGGTTTTCATAATTCTGGCCCACTTCCATTACAGATTCCTGGTTTTAAAAAACAGTCGATCATATTAATTTCGATTACTAGGATTCAAATTTAAATAAAGAATCAATATGTATAAAAGTGAAGACCAAATGAGTTAATGCATTAAAAAATCTACCCATATAAAAGATATTTTATCTGTAGTTGTATGATAATTAACTAACAACCTGAATCAGTTCTATGATGATTAGGCAATTCCTTAATATATGAACATTATGACCAAGTTACCTAATTCATTAAAAATCACTCAGGTAAACATTAGTTAATTTATTAAATTAACTGGTAGTAGGAACATATTAGTTGTAGTTGCATCACAATTAGGCATTTCCTTTATTAGATACAAAACAAAATTTCACAATGGTCCAACCGGGTTAGAACCGGTGACCTCTTGATTTTTAGTCAAAAGCTTTACCACTTAGCTATGGACAACCACATGAAATTGACATGATATTTTATTTTTGACGTCTTATACTTCAGAGATAACTGTAATATACTTCAAGTTGGCGGATATATGCCTATTGGATATTTCATCCACAACTTGTCAAAGAAATAAAATATGCGGTATTAATTGAGATTGATGTTATGAAGAAACCTATAAAGCAATTAAATCTAGCTTCTGAAAAGAATATCAAACTTTCGATGACTTTTTCTACTCCTTCCCTTCATCGTCTTTATATAGTTGCTCTCCTGTTCATCATCTTCAATTCTCATTTCTTCTTCTTCTTCTTGTGCTCCTCGTCATTCTATATTCTTCTTCTTCTTCTTCTTCTTCTTCTTTTTCTCCTCGTCCTTAACTTCTTATTGTCCTCCTTCAACATTATTCCTCTCCTCATTCTCCTTCTCCTTCTCCTTCTCCTTCTCCTACTCATGCTTCTTCTCCTCCTACTACCCCAGTTCCTGTTGCTCCTCCTTATTTTTTTTTCTCCTAGCTTTTGACGTATTCCCTTACATATCTCCTCTCCAACATATAAAACCTGAAATATGTATGAGATATTTGACAAAAGGCCGAATAAAGATAAAAATGTGAAAGTTCATCTTTTCTCATGCACCATGTCTACCCGTGAATATAACCTTTTCTTTTTTTTTTTTTCCTTTTTTAAACTTTGCATAAACACATAATAGATGCCTAGTCAACAAGCCATACTTAATATGCAAATTGGTGTCAAAAACAATGTTGAATAAGTGTATTACTATGATGAGATACTAGATGAAATACAATGTCCTATTCAATTGGTTTTCATAATTCTAGCCCACTTCCGTTACAGATTTCTGGTATAAAAAATAGTCGATCATATTAATTTCGATTACTATGATTCAAATTTAAACGAAGAATGAATATGTATAAATGTGAAGACCAAATTAGTTAATGCGTTAAAAAATCTACTCATATAAAAGGTATTTTATCTATAGTTGTATGATAAATAACTAACTGCCTGAATCAGTTCTATGATGATTAGGCAGTTCCTTAATATATGAATATTATGACCAAGTTACCTAATTCATTAAAAGTCACTTGTGTAAACATTAGTTAATTTATTAAATTTACTGGTAGTAGGAACATATTAGTTGTAGTTGCATGAAAATGAGGTAATTCCTTTATTAGAAACAAAACAAAATTTCAAAATGACCCAACCGGGTTCGAACAAGTGACCTCTTGATCGACAGTCAAATGCTCTACGACTGAGCTATGGACCCCATTTATTGGTGTATTAACATATTATATTTTACTTAAGCTTGTAAAAGTTATCTATAGAGATTAAAGAGGACGAAAAAATTATCACATTATCGCTTGAAGAAAAGATTCTCTTGTCATACAACATGTAGTAACGCCTATTTGGTTCAAAATTAAATCTTTCCAAACTGGCTTTTTAATTATTTCATTCTTGACAACCACATGAAATTGACACGATATTTTATTTTCGACACCTTATATTTATGAGATACCTGTGAAATACTTCAAGTTGGCAGATGTATGCTTATTGGATCCATCATCCACAACTTGTAAAAGAAATAAAGTATGCGTATTAATTGAGATTGATATTCTGAAGAAACCTATAAAGCAATCAAATATAGCTTTAGAAAAGAATGTCAAATTTTTGATGAATTTTTCTACTCCTTCCTTTCATCGTCTTTATATAGTTGATCTCCTCTTCATCATCTTCAAATCTCAAATCTTCTTCTTTTTCTTCTTCTTCTTCTTCTCCTCCTCCTCCTCCTCCTCCTCCTCCTCCTCCTCTTTATCGTCCTCCTTCTCCTCCTCATTATTCCTCCTCTTCCTCCTTCTTCTACTTATGCTTCTTCTCCTCCTTCCCCTACTACTCCAGTTCTTGTTGCTCCACCTCATTCTTTTTCTTCAATTTTTTGATGTGTTCCCTTACATATCTCCTCTCCAACATATAAAACCTTAAATATGTATAAGATGTTTGACAAAAGGCCGAGTGAAGATAAAAATGTTAAAGTTTATCTTTTTTCATGCACCATATCTACACGTGCCTATAGCTTTTTCTTTTGTATTTTTTTTCTTTTTAAACTTTGCATAAATACATGATAGATGCCTAGTCAACAAGTCATACTTAATATGCAAATTTGTGTCAAAAACAATGTGGAAGAATTATATTACAATGATGAGATACTAGATGAAATATAATGTCCTGTTCAATTGGTTTTCAGAATTCTGGCCCACTTCCATTACAAATTTCTGGTATAAAAAATAGTCAATCAGATTAATTTCGTTTAATACGATTCAAATTTAAATGAAAAATGAATATGTATAAATGTGAAGACCAAATGAGTTAATGCATTAAAAAATCTACTCATATAAAAGATATTTTATCTGTAGTTGTATGATAATTAACTAACTGTCTGAATCAGTTCTATGATGATTAGGCAGTTCCTTAATATATGAATATTATGACCAAGTTACCTAATTCCTTTATTAGTAACAAAAGAAAATTTCAAAAGGGCCCAACCGGGTTCGAACCGGTGACCTCTTGATCTGCAGTCAAATGCTCTACCACTGAGCTATGGACCCCTATTATTGGTGTATTAACATAATATATTTTATTTAAGGTTGTATAAATCAAGTATAGAGATTCAAGAGGACGAAAAAATTATCACACAATCGCTTGATGAAAGGATTCTCTTGTCATGCAACATGTAGTAACGCCTATTTGGTTCATAATTTAATCTTTCCATACCGTCTTTTCTATTAATTCATTCTCGACAACCACATGAAAGCGACACAATATTATATTTTCGACACCTATATTTATGAGATAACTTTGAAATACTTCAAGTTTTCGGATGTATGTCTATTATATCCTTCATCAACAACTTTTCAAAAAATAAAATATGCGGTATTAACTGAGATTGATATTCTGAAGAAACTTATAAAGCAATCAAATCTAGCTTTTGAAAAGAATATCAAATTTTCGATGACTTTCTCTCTACCTTCCTTTCATGGTTTTTATGTAGTTTATCTCCTCTTCATCATCTTTAAATCTAATTTCTTGTTCTCCTCCTCCTCATCCTCATCATCATTCTCCATTCTTTTTTTTTCTTCTTCTTCTCGTCCTTATCGTCCTGCTTTTCATCCTCATTATTCCTCTTCTTCTCCTTCTCCTTCTCCTTCTCCTCCTTCTCCTACTCCTACTCATGCTTCTTCTCCTCCTTCCCCTACTACTCCAGTTCTTGTTGCTCCTCCTCATTCTTTTACTCCAAGATTTTGACGTGTTCCCTTAAATATCTCTTCTCAAACATATAAAACCTGACATATGTATGAGATGTTCGACAAAAGGCCGTGTAAAAATTAAAATGTGAAAATTCATCTTTTCTCTTGCACCATATCTACCCGTGCAAATACCTTTTTCTTTTCTTTTTTTTTCTTTTTAAACTTTGGATAAAAATATGATAGGTGTCTAGTCAACAAGCGATACTTAGTATGCACATTCGCGTCACAAGAAATGTTGAATAAGTATATTACTATGATGAGATTCTAGATGAAATATAATGTCCTGTTCAATTGGTTTTCATAATTCTGGCCCACTTCCATTACAGATTCCTGGTATAAAAAACTGTCGATCATATTAATTTCGATTACTACGATTCTAATTTAAATGAAGAATGAATGTGTATAAATGTGAAGACCAAATGAGTTAATGCATTAAAAATCTACCCATATAAAAGATATTTTATCTGTAGTTGTATGATAATTAACTAACTGCCTGAATCAGTTCAATGATGATTATACTGTTCCTTAATATATGAACATTATGACCAAGTTACCTAATTCATTAAAAGTCACTCGTTTAAATATTAGTTAATTTATTAAATTTTCTGGTACTAGGAACATATTAGTTGTAGTTGCATGACAATTAGGTAATTCCTTTATTAGATACTAAACAAAATTCACAAGGGCCCAACCGGGTTCGAACCGGTGACCTCTTGATTTGCAGTAAAAAAGCTTTACCACTTAGCTATGGACAACCACATGAAAATGACACGATATTTTATTTTTGACGCCTTATACTTAAGAGAAAACTGTGAAATACTTCAAGTTGGCGAATATATGCCTATTAGATCCTTCATCCAAAACTTGTCAAAGATATAAAATATGCGGTATTAATTGAGATTGATGCTATGAAGAAACCTATAAAGCAATCAAATCTAGCTTTTGAAAAGAATGTTAAATTTCGATGACTTTTCTTACACCTTCCCTTCATTCTTCTTTATATAGTTGATCTCTTGTTCATCATCTTCAATTCTCATTTCTTCTCCTCCTCCTCCTCTTCCTTCTTTATCGTCCTCCTTCGCCTCCTCATTATTCCTCTCCTTCCCCTTCTCCTTCTCCTTCTCTTCCTCCTCCTTCTACTCATGCTTCTTCTCCTCCTTCCCCTACTACTCCAGTTCTTGTTGCTCCTCTTCATTCTTTTTCTCCAAGCTTTTGACGTGTTTCTTTATATATCTCCTCTCCAACATATAAAACCTGAAATATGTATTAGATGTTTGACAAAAGGCTGAGTAAAGATAAAAATGTGAAAGTTCATCTTTTCTCCTGCACCATGTCTAACCGTGCATATACCTTTTTGTTTTCTTTTTTTTTATCTTTTTAAACTTTACATAAACACATGATAGATGCCTAGTCAACAAGCCATACTTAATATGAAAATTCGTGTCAAAAAAATGTTGAATAAGTATATTACAATGATGAGATATAATGTCCTGTTAAATTGGTTTTCATAATTCTGGCCCACTTCCATTATAGATTCCTGGTATACAAAATAGTCGATCATATTAATTTCGATTACTACGATTCAAATTTAAATGAAGAAGGAATATGTATAAAAGTGAATACCAAATTAGTTAATGCATTAAAAAATCTACTCATGTAAAAGATATTTTATCTGTAGTAGTATGATAACTAACTAACTGCCTGAATCAGTTCTATGATGATTAGGCATTTCCTTTAACATATGAACATTATGACCAAGTTCCCTAATTTATTAAAAGTCACTCGTGTAAATATTAGTTAATTTATTAAATTTACTGGTAGTAGGAACATATTAGTTGTAATTGCATGAAAATTAGGTAATTCCTTTATTAGAAACAAAACAAAATTTCAAAAGGGCCCAACCAGGTTCGAACCGGTGACCTCTTGATCTGCATTCAAATGCTCTACAACTGAGCTATGGACACCTTATTATGGGTGTATTAACATAATATATTTTGTTTAAGCTTGTATAAGTTATCTATAGAGATTCAAGAGGATGAAAAAATTATCACACAATCGCTTGATGAAGAGATTCTCTTGTCATACAACATATAGTAACGCTTATTTCGTTCATTATTTAATCTTTCTATACTGACTTTTCAATTAATTCATTCTCGACAAGCACATGAAATTGACACGATATTTTATTTTCGACGCATATATTTATGGGATAACTGTGAAATACTTCAAGTTGGCGGATGTATGCCTATTAGATCCTTCATCAACAACTTCTCAAAGTATTAAAATATGCGGTATTAATAGAGATTGATATTCTGAAGGATCCTATAAAGCAATCAAATCTAGCTTTTGAAAAGAATATCAAATTTTCGATGACTTTCTCTCTTCCTTTCTTTCATCGTCTTTATATAATTGATCTCCTCTTCATCATCTTCAAATCTCAATTCTTCTTCTTCTTCTCCTCCTCATTCTCCATTCTTTTTCTTCTTCTTCTTCTTCTTCTTCTCGTCCTTATCGTCCTCCTTCTCCTCCTTATTATTCCTCTTCTTCTCCTTCTCCTTCTCCTTCTCCTTCTCCTACACCTACTCATGCTTCTTCTCCTCCTTCCCCTACTACTCCAGCTCTTGTTGCTTCTCCTCATTCTTTTACTTCAAGCTTTTGACGTGTTCCCTTACATCTCTCCTCTCCAATAAATAAAACCTGAAATATGTATGAGATATTTAACAAAAGGCTGAGTAAAGATTAAAATGTGAAAATTCATCTGTTCTCATGCACCATATCTACCCTGCAGATACCTTTTTCTTTTATTTTTTTTTTCTTTTTAAACTTTGGATAAAAACATGATAGGTGTCTAGTCAACAAGCCATACTTAATATGCACATTTGTGTCAACAAGATATGTAGAACAAGTATATTACTATGATGAGATTCTAGATGAAATACAATGTCCTATTCAATTGGTTTTCATAATTCTGGCCCACTTCCATTACAGATTCATGGTATAAAAAATAGTCGATCATATTAATTTCGATTACTACGATTCAAATTTAAATGATGAATGAATACGTATAAATGTGAAGACCAAATGAGTTAATGCATTAAAAAATCTACCCATATAAAAGATATTTTATATGTAGTTGTATGATAATTAACTAACTGCCTAAATCAGTTCTATGATGATTAGGCAGTTCCTTAATATATGAACATTATGACCAAGTTATCTAATTCACTAAAAATCACTCGTGTAAACATTAGTTAATTTATTAAATTTACTGGTAGTAGGAACATATTAGTTGTAGTTGCATGACAATTAGGTAATTCCTTTATTAGATACAAAACAAAATTTCGCAACGGCCCAATCGGGTTCGAACCGGTGACCTCTTGATTTTCAGTCAAAAGCTTTACCACTTAGCTATGGACAACCACATGAAATTGACATAATATTTTATTTTTGACGCCTTATACTTAAGAGATTACTGTAATATACTTCAAGTTGGCGGATATATGCCTATTGGATATTTCATCCACAACTTGTCAAAGAAATAAAATATACAGTATTAATTGAGATTGATGTTATGAAGAAACCTATAAAGCAATTGAATCTAGCTTTTGAAAAGAATATCAAATTTTCGATGACTTTTTCTACTCCTTGCATTCATCGTCTTTATATAGTTGCTCTCCTGTTCATCATCTTCAATTCTCATTTCTTCTTCTTCTTATGCTCCTCGTCATTTTATATTCTTCTTCTTCTTCTTCTTCTTCTTCTTCTTCTTCTCCTTCTTCTCCTCGTTCTTATCGTCTTATTGTCCTCCTTCTACATTATTCCTCTCCTCATTCTCCTTCTCGTTCTCCTTCTCCTACTCATGCTTCTTCTCCTCCTACTACCCCAGTTCCTGTTGCTCCTCTTTATTTTTTTTTTCTCCTAGCTTTTGACGTGTTCCCTTACATATCTCCTCTCCAGCATATAAAACCTGAAATTTGTATGAGATATTTGACAAAAGGCCGAATAAAGATAAAAATGTGAAAGTTCATCTTTTCTCATGCACCATGTCTACCCGTGCATATAACCTTTTCTTTTCTTTTTCTTTTTTTTCCTTTTTAAAACTTTGCATAAACACATGATAGATGCCTAGTCAACAAGCCATACTTAATATGCAAATTGGTGTCAAAAACAATGTTGAATAAGTATATTACTATGATGAGATACTAGATGAAATACAATGTCCTATTCAATTGGTTTTCATAATTCTAGCCCACTTCCGTTACAGATTTCTGGTATAAAAAATAGTCGATCATATTAATTTCGAATACTATGATTCAAATTTAAATGAAGAATGAATATGTATAAATATGAAGACCAAATTAGTTAATGCGTTAAAAGATCTACTCATATAAAAGATATTTTATCTATAGTTGTATGATAAATAATTAACTGCCTGAATCAGTTCTATGATGATTAGGCAGTTCCTTAATATATGAATATTATGACCAAGTTACCTAATTCATTAAAAGTCACTTGTGTAAACATTAGTTAATTTATTAAATTTACTGGTAGTAGGAACATATTAGTTGTAGTTGCATGAAAATTAGGTAATTCCTTTATTAGAAACAAAACAAAATTTCAAAATGACCCAACCGGGTTCGAACAGGTGACCTCTTGATCGACAGTCAAATGCTCTACGACTGAGCTATGGACCCCATTTATTGGTGTATTAACATATTATATTTTACTTAAGCTTGTAAAAGTTATCTATAGAGATTAAAGAGGATGAAAAAATTATCACATTATCGCTTGATGAAAAGATTCTCTTGTCATACAACATGTAGTAACGCCTATTTGGTTCAAATTAAATCTTTCCAAACTGACTTTTTAATTATTTCATTCTCGACAACCACATGAAATTGACACGATATTTTATTTTCGACACCTTATATTTATGAGATACCTGTGAAATACTTCAAGTTGGCGGATGTATGCTTATTAGATCCATCATCCACAACTTGTAAAAGAAATAAAATATACGTATTAATTGAGATTGATATTCTGAAGAAACCTATAAAGCAATCAAATCTAGCTTTTGAAAATAATGTCAAATTTTTGATGACTTTTTCTACTCCTTCCTTTCATTGTCTTTATATAGTTGATCTCCTCTTCATCATCTTCAAATCTCAAATCTTCTTCTTCTTCTTCTCCTCCTTCTCCTCCTCCTCCTCCTCCTCCTTTATCGTCCTCCTTCTCCTCCTCATTATTCCTCCTCTTCCTCCTTCTTCTACTTATGCTTCTTCTCCTCCTTCCCCTACTACTCCAGTTCTTGTTGCTCCACCTCATTCTTTTTCTCCAATTTTTTGATGTGTTCCCTTACATATCTACTCTCCAACATATAAAACCTGAAATATGTATAAGATGTTTGACAAAAGGCCGAGTGAAGATAAAAATGTTATTTTATCTTTTTTCATGCACCATATCTACACGTGCCTATACCTTTTTCTTTTGTTTTTTTTTTCTTTTTAAACTTTGCATAAATACATGATAGATGCCTAGTCAACAAGTCATACTTAATATGCAAATTCGTGTCAAAAACAATGTGGAAGAATTATATTACAATGATGAGATACTAGATGAAATATAATGTCCTATTCAATTGGCTTTCATAATTCTGGCCCACTTCCATTACAGATTTCTTGTATAAAAAATAGTCGATCAGATTAATTTCGTTTACTACGATTCAAATTTAAATGAAGAATGAATATGTATAAATGTGAAGACCAAATGAGTTAATGCAGTAAAAAATCTACCCATATAAAAGATATTTTATCTGTAGTTGTATGATAATTAACTAACTGTCTGAATCAGTTCTATGATGATTAGGCAGTTCCTTAATATATGAATATTATAACCAAGTTACCTAATTCCTTTATTAGTAACAAAAGAAAATTTCAAAAGGGCCCAACCGGGTTCGAACCGGTGACCTCTTGATCTGCAGTCAAATGCTATACCACTGAGCTATGGACCCCTATTATTGGTGTATTAATATAATATGTTTTATTTAAGGTTGTATAAATTAAGTATAGAGATTCAAGAGGACGAAAAAATTATCACACAATCGCTTGATGAAAAGATTCTCTTGTCATACAACATGTAGTAACGCCTATTTGGTTCATAATTTAATCTTTCCATACCGTCTTTTCAATTAATTCATTCTCGACAACCACATGAAAGCGACACAATATTATATTTTCGACACCTATATTTATGAGATAACTTTGAAATACTTCAAGTTTTCGGATGTATGTCTATTAGATCCTTCATCAACAACTTTTCAAAAAATAAAATATGCGGTATTAACTGAGATTGATATTCTGCAGAAACTTATAAAGCAATCAAATCTAGCTTTTGAAAAGAATATAAAATTTTCGATGACTTTCTCTCTACCTTCCTTTCATGGTCTTTATGTAGTTTATCTCCTCTTCATCATCTTCAAATCTAATTTCTTTCTCCTCCTCCTCCTCCTCCTCCTCCTCATTCTCCATTCTTCTTCTTCTTCTTCTTCTTCTTCTTCTTCTTCTTCTTCTCGTTCTTCTCGTCTTATTGTCCTCCTTCTACATTATTCCTCTTCTCATTCTCCTTCTCGTTCTCCTTCTCCTACTCATGCTTCTTCTCCTCCTACTACCCCAGTTCCTGTTGCTCCTTCTTATTTTTTTTTTCTCCTAGCTTTTGACGTGTTCCCTTACATATCTCCTCTCCAACATATAAAACCGGAAATTTGTATGAGATATTTGACAAAAGGCCGAATAAAGATAAAAATGTAAAAGTTCATCTTTTCTCATGCACCATGTCTACCCGTGCATATAACCTTTTCTTTTTCTTTTTCTTTTTTTTTCCTTTTTTAAACTTTGCATAAACACATGATAGATGCCTAGTCAACAAGCCATACTTAATATGCAAATTGGTGTCAAAAACAATGTTGAATAAGTATATTACTATGATGAGATACTAGATGAAATACAATGTCCTATTCAATTGGTTTTCATAATTCTAGCCCACTTCCGTTACAGATTTCTGGTATAAAAAATAGTCGATCATATTAATTTCGATTACTATGATTCAAATTTAAATGAAGAATGAATATGTATAAATGTGAAGACCAAATTAGTTAATGCGTTAAAAGATCTACTCATATAAAAGATATTTTATCTATAGTTGTATGATAAATAATTAACTGCCTGAATCAGTTCTATGATGATTAGGCAGTTCCTTAATATATGAATATTATGACCAAGTTACCTAATTCATTAAAAGTCACTTGTGTAAACATTAGTTAATTTATTAAATTTACTGGTAGTAGGAACATATTAGTTGTAGTTGCATGAAAATTAGGTAATTCTTTTATTAGAAACAAAACAAAATTTCAAAATGACCCAACCGGGTTCGAACAGGTGACCTCTTGATCGACAGTCAAATGCTCTACGACTGAGCTATGGACCCCATTTATTGGTGTATTAACATATTAGATTTTACTTAAGCTTGTAAAAGTTATCTATAGAGATTAAAGAGGATGAAAAAATTATCACATTATCGCTTGATGAAAAGATTCTCTTGTCATACAACATGTAGTAACGCCTATTTGGTTCAAAATTAAATCTTTCCAAACTGACTTTTTAATTATTTCATTATCGACAACCACATGAAATTGAAACGATATTTTATTTTCGACACCTTATATTTATGAGATACCTGTGAAATACTTCAAGTTGGCGGATGTATGCTTATTAGATCCTTCATCCACAACTTGTAAAAGAAATAAAATATACGTGTTAATTGAGATTGATATTCTTAAGAAACCTATAAAGCAATCAAATCTAGCTTTTGAAAATAATGTCAAATTTTTGATGACTTTTTCTACTCCTTCCTTTCATCGTCTTTATATAGTTGATCTCCTCTTCATCATCTTCAAATCTCAAATCTTCTCCTCCTCCTCCTCCTCCTCCTCCTCCTCCTCCTCCTCCTCCTCCTTCTTTATCGTCCTCCTTCTCCTCCTCATTATTCCTCCTCTTCCTCCTTCTTCTACTTATGCTTCTTCTCCTCCTTCCCCTACTACTCCAGTTCTTGTTGCTCCACCTCATTCTTTTTCTCCAATTTTTTGATGTGTTCCCTTACATATCTACTCTCCAACATATAAAACCTGAAATATGTATAAGATGTTTGACAAAAGGCCGAGTGAAGATAAAAATGTTATTTTATCTTTTTTCATGCACCATATCTACACGTGCCTATACCTTTTTCTTTTGTTTTTTTTTTCTTTTTAAACTTTGCATAAATACATGATAGATGCCTAGTCAACATGTCATACTTAATATGCAAATTCGTGTCAAAAACAATGTGGAAGAATTATATTACAATGATGAGATACTAGATGAAATATAATGTCCTATTCAATTGATTTTCATAATTCTGGCCCACTTCCATTACAGATTTCTTGTATAAAAAATAGTCAATCAGATTAATTTCGTTTACTACGATTCAAATTTAAATGAAGAATGAATATGTATAAATGTGAAGACCAAATGAGTTAATGCATTAAAAAATCTACCCATATAAAAGATATTTTATCTGTAGGTTTATGATAATTAACTAACTGTCTGAATCAGTTCTATGATGATTAGGCAGTTCCTTAATATATGAATATTATGACCAAGTTACCAAATTCCTTTATTAGTAACAAAAGAAAATTTTAAAAGGGCCCAACTGGGTTCGAACCGGTGACCTCTTGATCTGCAGTCAAATGCTCTACCACTGAGCTATGGACCCCTATTATTGGTGTATTAACATAATATATTTTATTTAAGGTTGTATAAATTAAGCATAGAGATTCAAGAGGACGAAAAAATTATCACACAATCGCTTGATGAAAAGATTCTCTTGTCATACAACATGTAGTAACGCCTATTTGGTTCATAATTTAATCTTTCCATACCGTCTTTTCAATTAATTCATTCTCGACAACCACATGAAAGCGACACAATATTATATTTTCGACACCTATATTTATGAGATAACTTTGAAATAATTCAAGTTTTCGGATGTATGTCTATTAGATCCTTCATCAACAACTTTTCAAAAAATAAAATATGCGGTATTAACTGAGATTGATATTCTGCAGAAACTTATAAAGCAATCAAATCTAGCTTTTGAAAAGAATATCAAATTTTCGATGACTTTCTCTCTACCTTCCTTTCATGGTCTTTATGTAGTTTATCTCCTCTTCATCATCTTCAAATCTAATTTCTTTCTCCTCCTCCTCCTCCTCCTCCTCCTCCTCCTCCTCATTCTCCTTTCTTTTTTCTTCTTCTTCTTCTTCTTCTTCTTCTTCTTCTTCTTCTTCTTATTATCGTCTTATTGTCCTCCTTCTATATTATTCCTCTCCTCATTCTCCTTCTCGTTCTCCTTCTCCTACTCATGCTTCTTCTCCTCCTACTACCCCAGTTCCTGTTGCTCCTCCTTATTTTTTTTTCTCCTAACTTTTGACATGTTCCCTTACATATCTCCTCTCCAACATATAAAACCTGAAATTTGTATGAGATATTTGACAAAAGGCCGAATAAAGATAAAAATGTAAAAGTTCATCTTTTCTCATGCACCATGTCTACCCGTGCATATAACCTTTTCTTTTTCTTTTTCTTTTTTTTTCCTTTTTTAAACTTTGCATAAACACATGATAGATGCCTAGTCAACAAGCCATACTTAATATGCAAATTGGTGTCAAAAACAATGTTGAATAAGTATATTACTATGATGAGATACTAGATGAAATACAATGTCCTATTCAATTGGTTTTCATAATTCTAGCCCACTTCCGTTACAGATTTCTGGTATAAAAAATAGTCGATCATATTAATTTCGATTACTATGATTCAAATTTAAATGAAGAATGAATATGTATAAATGTGAAGACCAAATTAGTTAATGCGTTAAAAGATCTACTCATATAAAAGATATTTTATCTATAGTTGTATGATAAATAATTAACTGCCTGAATCAGTTCTATGATGATTAGGCAGTTCCTTAATATATGAATATTATGATCAAGTTACATAATTCATTAAAAGTCACTTGTGTAAACATTAGTTAATTTATTAAATTTACTGGTAGTAGGAACATATTAGTTGTAGTTGCATAAAAATTAGGTAATTCCTTTATTAGAAACAAAACAAAATTTCAAAATGACCCAACCGGGTTCGAACAGGTGACCTCTTGATCGACAGTCAAATGCTCTACGACTGAGCTATGGACCCCATTTATTGGTGTATTAACATAATATGTTTTATTTAAGGTTGTATAAATTAAGTATAGAGATTCAAGAGGACGAAAAAATTATCACACAATCGCTTGATGAAAAGATTCTCTTGTCATACAACATGTAGTAACGCCTATTTGGTTCATAATTTAATCTTTCCATACCGTCTTTTCAATTAATTCATTCTCGACAACCACATGAAAGCGACACAATATTATATTTTCGACACCTATATTTATGAGATAACTTTGAAATACTTCAAGTTTTCGGATGTATGTCTATTAGATCCTTCATCAACAACTTTTCAAAAAATAAAATATGCAGTATTAACTGAGATTAATATTCTGCAGAAACTTATAAAGCAATCAAATCTAGCTTTTGAAAAGAATATAAAATTTTCGATGACTTTCTCTCTACCTTCCTTTCATGGTCTTTATGTAGTTTATCTCCTCTTCATCATCTTCAAATCTAATTTCTTTCTCCTCCTCCTCCTCCTCCTCATTCTCCATTCTTCTTCTTCTTCTTCTTCTTCTTCTTCTTCTTCTTCTTCTTCTTCTTCTTCTTCTTCTTCTTCTTCTTCTTCTTCTTCTCGTCTTATTGTCCTCCTTCTACATTATTCCTCTTCTCATTCTCCTTCTCGTTCTCCTTCTCCTACTCATGCTTCTTCTCCTCCTACTACCCCAGTTCCTGTTGCTCCTCCTTATTTTTTTTTTCTCCTAGCTTTTGACGTGTTCCCTTACATATCTCCTCTCCAACATATAAAACCGGAAATTTGTATGAGATATTTGACAAAAGGCCGAATAAAGATAAAAATGTGAAAGTTCATCTTTTCTCATGCACCATGTCTACCCGTGCATATAACCTTTTCTTTTTCTTTTTCTTTTTTTTTCCTTTTTTAAACTTTGCATAAACACATGATAGATGCCTAGTCAACAAGCCATACTTAATATGCAAATTGGTGTCAAAAATAATTGAATAAGTATATTACTATGATGAGATACTAGATGAAATACAATGTCCTATTCAATTGGTTTTCATAATTCTAGCCCACTTCCGTTACAGATTTCTGGTATAAAAAATAGTCGATCATATTAATTTCGATTACTATGATTCAAATTTAAATGAAGAATGAATATGTATAAATGTGAAGACCAAATTAGTTAATGCGTTAAAAGATCTACTCATATAAAAGATATTTTATCTATAGTTGTATGATAAATAATTAACTGCCTGAATCAGTTCTATGATGATTAGGCAGTTCCTTAATATATGAATATTATGACCAAGTTACCTAATTCATTAAAAGTCACTTGTGTAAATATTAGTTAATTTATTAAATTTACTGGTAGTAGGAACATATTAGTTGTAGTTGCATGAAAATTAGGTAATTCTTTTATTAGAAACAAAACAAAATTTCAAAATGACCCAACCGGGTTCGAACAGGTGACCTCTTGATCGACAGTCAAATGCTCTACGACTGAGCTATGGACCCCATTTATTGGTGTATTAACATATTATATTTTACTTAAACTTGTAAAAGTTATCTATAGAGATTAAAGAGGATGAAAAAATTATCACATTATCGCTTGATGAAAAGATTCTCTTGTCATACAACATGTAGTAACGCCTATTTGGTTCAAAATTAAATCTTTCCAAACTGACTTTTTAATTATTTCATTATCGACAACCACATGAAATTGAAACGATATTTTATTTTCGACACCTTATATTTATGAGATACCTGTGAAATACTTCAAGTTGGCGGATGTATGCTTATTAGATCCTTCATCCACAACTTGTAAAAGAAATAAAATATACGTGTTAATTGAGATTGATATTCTTAAGAAACCTATAAAGCAATCAAATCTAGCTTTTGAAAATAATGTCAAATTTTTGATGACTTTTTCTACTCCTTCCTTTCATCGTCTTTATATAGTTGATCTCCTCTTCATCATCTTCAAATCTCAAATCTCCTCCTCCTCCTCCTCCTCCTCCTCCTCCTCCTCCTCCTCCTCCTCCTTCTTTATCGTCCTCCTTCTCCTCCTCATTATTCCTCCTCTTCCTCCTTCTTCTACTTATGCTTCTTCTCCTCCTTCCCCTACTACTCCAGTTCTTGTTGCTCCACCTCATTCTTTTTCTCCAATTTTTTGATGTGTTCCCTTACATATCTACTCTCCAACATATAAAACCTGAAATATGTATAAGATGTTTGACAAAAGGCCGAGTGAAGATAAAAATGTTATTTTATCTTTTTTCATGCACCATATCTACACGTGCCTATACCTTTTTCTTTTGTTTTTTTTTTCTTTTTAAACTTTGCATAAATACATGATAGATGCCTAGTCAACAAGTCATACTTAATATGCAAATTCGTGTCAAAAACAATGTGGAAGAATTATATTACAATGATGAGATACTAGATGAAATATAATGTCCTATTCAATTGGTTTTCATAATTCTGGCCCACTTCCATTACAGATTTCTTGTATAAAAAATAGTCAATCAGATTAATTTCGTTTACTACGATTCAAATTTAAATGAAGAATGAATATGTATAAATGTGAAGACCGAATGAGTTAATGCATTAAAAAATCTACCCATATAAAAGATATTTTATCTGTAGTTGTATGATAATTAACTAACTGTCTGAATCAGTTCTATGATGATTAGGCAGTTCCTTAATATATGAATATTATGACCAAGTTACCAAATTCCTTTATTAGTAACAAAAGAAAATTTCAAAAGGGCCCAACTGGGTTCGAACCGGTGACCTCTTGATCTGCAGTCAAATGCTCTACCACTGAGCTATGGACCCCTATTATTGGTGTATTAACATAATATATTTTATTTAAGGTTGTATAAATTAAGTATAGAGATTCAAGAGGACGAAAAAATTATCACACAATCGCTTGATGAAAAGATTCTCTTGTCATACAACATGTAGTAACGCCTATTTGGTTCATAATTTAATCTTTCCATACCGTCTTTTCAATTAATTCATTCTCGACAACCACATGAAAGCGACATAATATTATATTTTCGACACCTATATTTATGAGATAACTTTGAAATACTTCAAATTTTCGGATGTATGTCTATTAGATCCTTCATCAACAACTTTTCAAAAAATAAAATATGCGGTATTAACTGAGATTGATATTCTGCAGAAACTTATAAAGCAATCAAATCTTGCTTTTGAAAAGAATATCAAATTTTCGATGACTTTCTCTCTACCTTCCTTTCATGGTCTTTATGTAGTTTATCTCCTCTTCATCATCTTCAAATCTAATTTCTTTCTCCTCCTCCTCCTCCTCCTCCTCCTCCTCCTCCTCCTCCTCCTCATTCTCCTTTCTTTTTTCTTCTTCTTCTTCTTCTTCTTCTTCTTATCGTCTTATTGTCCTCCTTCTATATTATTCCTCTCCTCATTCTCCTTCTCGTTCTCCTTCTCCTACTCATGCTTCTTCTCCTCCTACTACCCCAGTTCCTGTTGCTCCTCCTTATTTTTTTTTCTCCTAACTTTTGACATGTTCCCTTACATATCTCCTCTCCAACATATAAAACCTGAAATTTGTATGAGATATTTGACAAAAGGCCGAATAAAGATAAAAATGTAAAAGTTCATCTTTTCTCATGCACCATGTCTACCCGTGCATATAACCTTTTCTTTTTCTTTTTCTTTTTTTTTCCTTTTTTAAACTTTGCATAAACACATGATAGATGCCTAGTCAACAAGCCATACTTAATATGCAAATTGGTGTCAAAAACAATGTTGAATAAGTATATTACTATGATGAGATACTAGATGAAATACAATGTCCTATTCAATTGGTTTTCATAATTCTAGCCCACTTCCGTTACAGATTTCTGGTATAAAAAATAGTCGATCATATTAATTTCGATTACTATGATTCAAATTTAAATGAAGAATGAATATGTATAAATGTGAAGACCAAATTAGTTAATGCGTTAAAAGATCTACTCATATAAAAGATATTTTATCTATAGTTGTATGATAAATAATTAACTGCCTGAATCAGTTCTATGATGATTAGGCAGTTCCTTAATATATGAATATTATGATCAAGTTACCTAATTCATTAAAAGTCACTTGTGTAAACATTAGTTAATTTATTAAATTTACTAGTAGTAGGAACATATTAGTTGTAGTTGCATAAAAATTAGGTAATTCCTTTATTAGAAACAAAACAAAATTTCAAAATGACCCAACCGGGTTCGAACAGGTGACCTCTTGATCGACAGTCAAATGCTCTACGACTGAGCTATGGACCCCATTTATTGGTGTATTAACATATTATATTTTACTTAAGCTTGTAAAAGTTATCTATAGAGATTAAAGAGGATGAAAAAATTATCACATTATCGCTTGATGAAAAGATTCTCTTGTCATACAACATGTAGTAACTCCTATTTGGTTCAAAATTAAATCTTTCCAAACTGACTTTTTAATTATTTCATTCTCGACAACCACATGAAATTGACACGATATTTTATTTTCGACACCTTATATTTATGAGATACCTGTGAAATACTTCAAGTTGGCGGATGTATGCTTATTAGATCCTTCATCCACAACTTGTAAAAGAAATAAAATATACGTATTAATTGAGATTGATATTCTGAAGAAACCTATAAAGCAATCAAATCTAGCTTTTGAAAAGAATGTCAAATTTTTGATGACTTTTTCTACTCCTTCCTTTCATCGTCTTTATATAGTTGATCTCCTCTTCATCATCTTCAAATCTCAAATCTCCTCCTCCTCCTCCTCCTCCTCCTCCTCCTCCTCCTCCTCCTCCTCCTTCTTTATCGTCCTCCTTCTCCTCCTCATTATTCCTCCTCTTCCTCCTTCTTCTACTTATGCTTCTTCTCCTCCTTCCCCTACTACTCCAGTTCTTGTTGCTCCACCTCTTTCTTTTTCTCCAATTTTTTGATGTGTTCCCTTACATATCTACTCTCCAACATATAAAACCTGAAATATGTATAAGATGTTTGACAAAAGGCCGAGTGAAGATAAAAATGTTATTTTATCTTTTTTCATGCACCATATCTACACGTGCCTATACCTTTTTCTTTTGTTTTTTTTTTCTTTTTAAACTTTGCATAAATACATGATAGATGCCTAGTCAACAAGTCATACTTAATATGCAAATTCGTGTCAAAAACAATGTGGAAGAATTATATTACAATGATGAGATACTAGATGAAATATAATGTCCTATTCAATTGGTTTTCATAATTCTGGCCCACTTCCATTACAGATTTCTGGTATAAAAAATAGTCAATCAGATTAATTTCGTTTACTACGATTCAAATTTAAATGAAGAATGAATATGTATAAATGTGAAGACCAAATGAGTTAATGCATTAAAAAATCTACCCATATAAAAGATATTTTATCTGTAGTTGTATGATAATTAACTAACTGTCTGAATCAGTTCTATGATGATTAGGCAGTTCCTTAATATATGAATATTATAACCAAGTTACCTAATTCCTTTATTAGTAACAAAAGAAAATTTCAAAAGGGCCCAACCGGGTTCGAACCGGTGACCTCTTGATCTGCAGTCAAATGCTCTACCACTGAGCTATGGACCCCTATTATTGGTGTATTAACATAATATGTTTTATTTAAGGTTGTATAAATTAAGTATAGAGATTCAAGAGGACGAAAAAATTATCACACAATCGCTTGATGAAAAGATTCTCTTGTCATACAACATGTAGTAACGCCTATTTGGTTCATAATTTAATCTTTCCATACCGTCTTTTCAATTAATTCATTCTCGACAACCACATGAAAGCGACACAATATTATATTTTCGACACCTATATTTATGAGATAACTTTGAAATACTTCAAATTTTCGGATGTATGTCTATTAGATCCTTCATCAACAACTTTTCAAAAAATAAAATATGCGGTATTAACTGAGCTTGATATTCTGCAGAAACTTATAAAGCATTCAAATCTATCTTTTGAAAAGAATATCAAATTTTCGATGACTTTCTCTCTACCTTCCTTTCATGGTCTTTATGTAGTTTATCTCCTCTTCATCATCTTCAAATCTAATTTCTTTCTCCTCCTCCTCCTCCTCCTCCTCCTCCTCCTCCTCATTCTCCATTCTTTTTTCTTCTTCTTCTTCTTCTTCTTCTTCTTCTTCTTCTTCTTCTTCTCGTTCTTCTCGTCTTATTGTCCTCCTTCTACATTATTCCTCTCCTCATTCTCCTTCTCGTTCTTCTTCTCCTACTCATGCTTCTTCTCCTCCTACTACCCCAGTTCCTGTTGCTCCTCCTTATTTTTTTTTTCTCCTAGCTTTTGACGTGTTCCCTTACATATCTCCTCTCCAACATATAAAACCTGAAATTTGTATGAGATATTTGACAAAAGGCCGAATAAAGATAAAAATGTGAAAGTTCATCTTTTCTCATGCACCATGTCTACCCGTGCATATAACCTTTTCTTTTTCTTTTTCTTTTTTTTTCCTTTTTTAAACTTTGCATAAACACATGATAGATGCCTAGTCAACAAGCCATACTTAATATGCAAATTGGTGTCAGAAACAATGTTGAATAAGTATATTACTAAGATGAGATACTAGATGAAATACAATGTCCTATTCAATTGGTTTTCATAATTCTAGCCTACTTCCGTTACAGATTTCTGGTATAAAAAATAGTCGATCATATTAATTTCGATTACTATGATTCAAATTTAAATGAAGAATGAATATGTATAAATGTGAAGACCAAATTAGTTAATGCGTTAAATGATCTACTCATATAAAAGATATTTTATCTATAGTTGTATGATAAATAATTAACTGCCTGAATCAGTTCTATGATGATTAGGCAGTTCCTTAATATATGAATATTATGACCAAGTTACCTAATTCATTAAAAGTCACTTGTGTAAACATTAGTTAATTTATTAAATTTACTGGTAGTAGGAACATATTAGTTGTAGTTGCATGAAAATTAGGTAATTCTTTTATTAGAAACAAAACAAAATTTCAAAATGACCCAACCGGGTTCGAACAGGTGACCTCTTGATCGACAGTCAAATGCTCTACGACTGAGCTATGGACCCCATTTATTGGTGTATTAACATATTATATTTTACTTAAGCTTGTAAAAGTTATCTATAGAGATTAAAGAGGATGAAAAAATTATCACATTATCGCTTGATGAAAAGATTCTCTTGTCATACAACATGTAGTAACGCCTATTTGGTTCAAAATTAATTCTTTCCAAACTGACTTTTTAATTATTTCATTCTCGACAACCACATGAAATTGACACGATATTTTATTTTCGACACCTTATATTTATGAGATACCTGTGAAATACTTCAAGTTGGCGGATGTATGCTTATTAGATCCTTCATCCACAACTTGTAAAAGAAATAAATATAGGTATTAATTGAGATTGATATTCTGAAGAAACCTATAAAGCAATCAAATCTAGCTTTTGAAAAGAATGTCAAATTTTTGATGACTTTTTCTACTCCTTCCTTTCATCGTCTTTATATAGTTGATCTCCTCTTCATCATCTTCAAATCTCAAATCTTCTTCTTCTTCTTCTTCTTCTTCTCCTCCTCCTCCTCCTCCTCCTCCTCCTCCTCCTTCTTTATCGTCCTCCTTCTCCTCCTCATTATTCCTCCTCTTCCTCCTTCTTCTACTTATGCTTCTTCTCCTCCTTCCCCTACTACTCCAGTTCTTGTTGCTCCACCTCATTCTTTTTCTCCAATTTTTTGATGTGTTCCCTTACATATCTACTCTCCAACATATAAAACCTGAAATATGTATAAGATGTTTGACAAAAGGCCGAGTGAAGATAAAAATATTATTTTATCTTTTTTCATGCACCATATCTACACGTGCCTATACCTTTTTCTTTTGTTTTTTTTTCTTTTTAAACTTTGCATAAATACATGATAGATGCCTAGTCAACAAGTCATACTTAATATGCAAATTCGTGTCAAAAACAATGTGGAAGAATTATATTACAATGATGAGATACTAGATGAAATATAATGTCCTATTCAATTGGTTTTCATAATTCTGGCCCACTTCCATTACAGATTTCTGGTATAAAAAATAGTCAATCAGATTAATTTCGTTTACTACGATTCAAATTTAAATGAAGAATGAATATGTATAAATGTGAAGACCAAATGAGTTAATGCATTAAAAAATCTACCCATATAAAAGATATTTTATCTGTAGTTGTATGATAATTAACTAACTGTCTGAATCAGTTCTATGATGATTAGGCAGTTCCTTAATATATGAATATTATGACCAAGTTACCTAATTCCTTTATTAGTAACAAACGAAAATTTCAAAAGGGCCCAACCGGGTTTGAACCGGTGACCTCTTGATCTGCACTCAAAATCTCTACCACTGAGCTATGGACCCCTATTATTGGTGTATTAACATAATATGTTTTATTTAAGGTTGTATA
Organism: Petunia axillaris subsp. axillaris; assembly: GCA_029990575.1. NCBI lineage: Eukaryota > Viridiplantae > Streptophyta > Magnoliopsida > Solanales > Solanaceae > Petunia > Petunia axillaris. The sequence goes on from JARKNS010000004.1 coordinate 140,865,730, forward strand.
AATTAAGTATAGAGATTCAAGAGGACGAAAAAATTATCACACAATCGCTTGATGAAAAGATTCTCTTGTCATACAACATGTAGTAACGCCTATTTGGTTCATAATTTAATCTTTCCATACCGTCTTTTCAATTAATTCATTCTCGACAACCACATGAAAACGACACAATATTATATTTTCGACACCTATATTTATGAGATAACTTTGAAATACTTCAAGTTTTCGGATGTATGTCTATTAGATCCTTCATCAACAACTTTTCAAAAAATAAAATATGCGGTATTAACTGAGATTGATATTCTGCAGAAACTTATAAAGCAATCAAATCTAGCTTTTGAAAAGAATATCAAATTTTCGATGACTTTCTCTCTACCTTCCTTTCATGGTCTTTATGTAGTTTATCTCCTCTTCATCATCTTCAAATCTAATTTCTTCTCCTCCTCCTCCTCCTCCTCCTCATCATTCTCCATTCTTCTTCTTCTTCTTCTTCTTCTTCTTCTTCTTCTTCTTCTTCTTCTTCTCGTCCTTATCGTCCTCCTTTTCCTCCTCATTATTCCTCTTCTTCTCCTTCTCCTTCTCCTTCTCCTCCTTCTCCTACTCCTACTCATGCTTCTTCTCCTCCTTCCCCTACTACTCCAGTTCTTGTTGCTTCTCCTCATTCTTTTACTCCAAGATTTTGACGTGTTCCCTTAAATATCTCCTCTCAAACATATAAAACCTGACATATGTATGAGATGTTCGACAAAAGGCCGTGTAAAGATTAAGATGTGAAAATTCATCTTTTCTCTTGCACCATGTCTACCCGTGCAAATAACTTTTTCTTTTTTTTTTTTCTTTTTAAACTTTGGATAAAAACATGATAGGTGTCTAGTCAACAAGCGATACTTAGTATGCACATTTGCGTCACAAGAAATGTTGAATAAGTATATTGCTATGATGAGATTCTAGATGAAATATAATGTCCAGTTCAATTGGTTTTCATAATTCTGGCCCACTTCCATTACAGATTCCTGGTATAAAAAACTGTCGATCATATTAATTTCGATTACTACGATTCTAATTTAAATGAACAATGAATGTGTATAAATGTGAAGACCAAAAGAGTTAATGCATTAAAAATCTACCCATATAAACGATATTTTATCTGTAGTTGTATGATAATTAACTAACTGCCTGAATCAGTTCAATGATGATTAGACTGTTCCTTAATATATGAACATTATGACCAAGTTACCTAATTCATTAAAAGTCACTCGTTTAAATATTAGTTAATTTATTAAATTTTCTGGTAGTAGGAACATATTAGTTGTAGTTGCATGACAATTAGGTAATTCCTTTATTAGATACTAAACAAAATTCACAAGGGCCCAACCGGGTTCGAACCGGTGACCTCTTGATTTGCAGTAAAAAAGCTTTACCACTTATCCATGGACAACCACATGAAAATGATACGATATTTTATTTTTGACGCCTTATACTTAAGAGATAACTGTGAAATACTTCAAGTTGGCGAATATATGCCTATTAGATCATTCATCCAAAACTTGTCAAAGATATAAAATATGCGGTATTAATTGAGATTGATGTTATGAAGAAACCAATCAAATCTAGCTTTTGAAAAGAATGTTAAATTTCGATGACTTCTCTTACACCTTCCCTTCATTCTTCTTTATATCTTTGATCTCTTGTTCATCATCTTCAATTCTCATTTCTTCTTCTCCTCCTCCTCCTCCTTCTTTATCGTCCTCCTTCTCCTCCTCATTATTCCTCTCCTTCCCCTTCTCCTTCTCCTTCTCCTTCTCCTTCTCTTCCTCCTCCTTCTACTCATGCTTCTTCTCCTCCTTCCCCTACTACTCCAGTTCTTGTTGCTCCTCCTCATTCTTTTTCTCCAAGCTTTTGACGTGTTTCCTTATATATCTCCTCTCCAACATATAAAACCTGAAATATGTATGAGATGTTTGACAAAAGGCTGAGTAAAGATAAAAATGTGAAAGTTCATCTTTTCTCATACACCATGTCTAACCGTGCATATACCTTTTTCTTTTCTTTTCTTTTTTCTTTTTAAACTTTACATAAACACATGATAGATGCCTAGTCAACAAGCCATACTTAATATGCAAATTCGTGTCAAAAACAATGTTGAATAAGTATATTACAATGATGAGATACTAGATGAAATATAATGTCCTGTTCAATTGGTTTTCATAATTCTGGCCCACTTCCATTATAGATTCCTGGTATACAAAATAGTTGATCATATTAATTTCGATTACTACGATTCAAATTTAAATGAAGAAGGAATATGTATAAAAGTGAATACCAAATTAGTTAATGCATTAAAAAATCTACTCATATAAAAGATATTTTATCTGTAGTAGTATGATAACTAACTAACTGCCTGAATCAGTTCTATGATGATTAGGCATTTCCTTTAACATATGAAAATTATGACCAAGTTACCTAATTCATTAAAAGTCACTCGTGTAAATATTAGTTAATTTATTAAAATTACTGGTAGTAGGAACATATTAGTTGTAGTTGCATGACAATTAGGTAATTCCTTTATTAAAAACAAAACAAAATTTCAAAAGGGCCCAACCAGGTTCGAACCGGTGACCTCTTGATCTGCAGTCAAATGCTCTACAACTGAGCTATGGACCCCTTATTATGGGTGTATTAACATAATATATTTTATTTAAGCTTGTATAAGTTATCTATAGAGATTCAAGAGGATGAAAAAATTATCACACAATCGCTTGATGAAGAGATTCTCTTGTCATACAACATATAGTAACGCCTATTTCGTTCATTATTTAATCTTTCTATACTGACTTTTCAATTAATTCATTCTCGACAAGCACATGAAATTGACACGATATTTTATTTTCGACGCATATATTTATGAGATAACTGTGAAATACTTCAAGTTGGCGGATGTATGCCTATTAGATCCTTCATCAACAACTTCTCCAAGTATTAAAATATGCGGTATTAATAGAGATTGATATTCTGAAGGAACCTATAAAGCAATCAAATCTAGCTTTTGAAAAGAATATCAAATTTTCGATGACTTTCTCTCTTCCTTTCTTTCATCGTCTTTATATAGTTGATCTCCTCTTCATCATCTTCAAATCTCAATTCTTCTTCTTCTTCTTCTCCTCCTCATTCTCCATTCTTTTTCTTCTTCTTCTTCTCGTCCTTATCGTCCTCCTTCTCCTCCTCATTATTCCTCTTCTTCTCCTTCTCCTTCTCCTTCTCCTACACCTACTCATGCTTCTTCTCCTCCTTCCCCTACTACTCCAGCTCTTGTTGCTTCTCCTCATTCTTTTACTTCAAGGTTTTGACGTGTTCCCTTACATCTCTCCTCTCCAATATATAAAACCTGAAATATGTATGAGATATTTGACAAAAGGCTGAGTAAAGATTAAAATGTGAAAATTCATCTGTTCTCATGCACCATGTCTACCCGTGCAGATACCTTTTTCTTCTGTTTTTTTTTTCTTTTTAAACTTTGGATAAAAACATGATAGGTGTCTAGTCAACAAGCCATACTTAATATGCACATTTGTGTCAACAAGAAATGTAGAACAGGTATATTACTATGATGAGATTCTAGATGAAATACAATGTCCTATTCAATTGGTTTTCATAATTCTGGCCCACTTCCATTACAGATTTATGGTATAAAAAATATTCGATCATATTAATTTCGATTACTACGATTCAAATTTAAATGAAGAATGAATATGTATAAATGTGAAGACCAAATGAGTTAATGCATTAAAAAATCTACCCATATAAAAGATATTTTATATGTAGTTGTATGATAATTAACTAACTGCCTAAATCAGTTCTATGATGATTAGGCAATTCCTTAATATATGAACATTATGACCAAGTTACCTAATTCATTAAAAGTCACTCGTGTAAACATTAGTTACTTTATTAAATTTACTGGTAGTAGGAACATATTAGTTGTAGTTGCATGACAATTAGGTAATTCCTTTATTAGATACAAAACAAAATTTCACAACGGTCCAATCGGGTTCGAACCGGTGACCTCTTGATTTGTAGTCAAAACCTTCCCAGCTTTTTCCTACCATAGCATGAATCACAAGCAACACGGCTGCACAGCACAAGGTTCATATTTAGATTCTCCGTCAAAGCCAAGGTTAGCTAGTGCCAGGAAGTATGAGCTAAGAAGCAAGTTGATAAGAAAATAGACGTTGGGTATAACTCAACCCTAACAGCTCAGTTCATGAGGCGAGCTGCACTAAGGTCCCGTTCGGACATAAATTTTCTTTTTCTCAAAACTAGAATTGTGCCACGCGGGCCTGCGTGGCTGATGTGTGTATGTGTGGACTCCAAATCATATGAGGTGCATATGTAGCATGTGTATACAGTGTATATTAGTGTATGTCTATTGTATATGTAGGTATAATTGACCAATAATTAGTTTAAAAATAATAATAAATGAGAGAATAATTAATAAAATATGGAGAATAATATTAGGGACTTAGGAGAAAATAATAACCGATTTAAAATAATTATGAATGAATTTAGATAGTATTAATTAAGTGTAAATAATTGTAAAATTGATATTCAAGTGTTTAAATCGCATAAATAGTTACCAAATTGTGCAAGTATTTTGAAAACGACCTAAATGATGCAATTATGTAATATAATCACATTGAAATACGTAGGTATATAGATAGGGCATTGGTGATAAGCACAATATAGATAAATGCATGATAATAGACGCAATTTTGCCTGAAAAATTAATATTGCATTTTTCCAAAGTTTTGTATGATAAATTGTAAATAGGAGGGACAAAATCGGGTGACAACAAACCTTAAGGTTTTCTGCCACTTGATTCTGCAAAATAGGAACTAGGTACAATGTAGGGGAACCAACCGCTCATTTTTTAAGCTCCACGTGCCGGGCACCATTACCAAAGGTTTTGATGACGTAATTGTGGGTGAAGTTAACCTGCAGATGTTCCCAACTGTTGGAAAAAGATCCAATCGTTGTCTGAAGCTACTGCCCATCTGAGAGAAAATCACCAACACTTTTGAGATGACCAATCATGTTAGACATCACCGTTGATATGGATCGAAATCACAAGACAAAAAAGAACGATAAGAGAACAAGACACGTCTCGAACTCCCTACAAGGTAACCACAGAGAACTTGTTCCGTGATATCCTCGTATCGGCATCAAGAAGGGCCTACGCTATGCAACCACCCTCGAGTCGCACCTGGGACTCGCAAGTAGAATGATCGGGTGTCGGTTCGATAATCAACTAGGATCTGCTAGTGAATTCAAGCCAATCAAAAGGGTTTCTTCATAAACAAGAGTTCAACTCTATTCATCATTCAACAATATTCAATGTAAGCTAAGGTTCAAAGAAGATACGTGAAGTATTTATAGGCTTCACATAGACGTCATTAAAGCCCAAAAGTACGCCCAAAGTGGGTTAAATAAACAAAGGCCTCGTAGGGCTATAATAGTCAAAACATAGCAACTTAATGAGGTGTCCCGTCATGGTCTTCAGTGGAGTAGGCGCCCAGCCTGGTGGTACCAGGCGCCTGAAAAGTAGGCGCCCCACCTACTGAGTACTAGGCGCCCCGCCTACTGAGCCCCTTCAAACTTCAAAGAGTTGAGGGGGCGGTCCGCCTAGTAGAGTGGGCTGTCCGCCTCCTCCTGTGGCTCATTGGTTTGCATCGAAATGTGTTCTGGATACCTCTCCAAGTAGCCTAGGCAATCCTCCTTGAATGGCACTCCAATTCATGATCTTCAAGCTACTCTCAGAGCCTTCTTCCATGTCCTTCCAAGTCAAGTGGAGATGAGTGTCTTGGATCAACTTAGCTCGACTCCTAGTGAAAGGCCTTGAGGTGGTATGCCCCGCATCAACCTCCCCTTCTTGGGAAGGTTTCGTCCTCAAAACCATGGCCTCCTCCTCTCTGGCATCACCATCCCCTACATTAAAAGTATTGGGCACATTATACTTACCGGGTTGATCAATCACATAGGTGTTGTTGTTGATCTTGGAAAGCACTTTAAACGGTCCATCTCCACGGGGTGGCAACCTCCCTTTCCTAAGGTTTGGAAAACTTTCTTTGCGGAAGTGCACCCACACCCAATCTCCCCTTTTGAGCTCAAGCTTCTTCCTTCCCTTGTTCTTCTTGGAAGCAACCTTGGCATAGGCTTCCTCCAAGTTCTTCTTGGCTTTAGCATGAAGCTCAATCATAGCCTTTGCTCGGGTTTTCCCTCCAAAATTAGCAACCATTTCCCTTGGCAAAGGGGTTAGATCAAGGGGAATCAAGGGATTAAAACCATTAACACATTCAAATGGAGTCATGTCAATCAAGCTATGCAAAGTACGATTATAGGCAAACTCCATAAGAGGCAATATATCAACCCACGTCCCGGCCTTACCTTGGGTCATAGCTGTAAGAAGAGCACCCAAAGTCCGGTTTACCACCTCGGTTTGGCCATCCGTTTGTGGGTGGTGGGACGTAGAAAACAATAGCTTGGTTCCAAGAGCACCCCACAAGCTCCTCCAAAAATGGCTAAGGAACTTGGTGTCCCTATCACTCAAAATGGTTTGAGGCACACCATGCAACTTTAATACATTACCAATGAACAAAGAAGCAACATATTGTGCATCATCACACTTTTTACATGGAATGAAGTGGGCCATTTTGGAGAACCTATCAATGACAACATAAATACTATCATGTCCCCCCCTAGACCGCGGTAATCCAATAACAAAATCTATCGAAATATCTATCAACGGACTAGTAGGCATGGGGAGAGGAGTATACAAACCATGGGGGTTAGCTTTAGATTTAGCATGTTTGCACTCAAGGCAATTTTTGCAAAGCTTTTCAACTTGAACCCCCATCTTTGGCCAATGGAATTGTTCCATGAGAATGGCCAATGTCTTGTTCCTCCCAAAGTGTCCCATCAAGCCCCCACAATGACCTTCACGAATAAGAAATTCCCTCCAAGAGGACTCGAGAACACACACTTTACCATTTTTAAAGATATCGCCATTAACCCATTGGTACTTCTCAACTCTTTCTCCCTTTTCAAGAGCTTCGTGAATGCTCTTTAGCTTAGTGTCTTGAGCATACATCAACTTAATGCTCTCAAAACCCATGAGCTTGGAGGCAAGAGTAGTGGCTAAAGCAAACTTCCTAGAAAGTGCATCCGCCACAACATTGTCTTTCCCTTTCTTGTATTGGATAACATAGGGAAAAGACTCAATGAACTCTAGGGTCTTGAGCATACATCAACTTAATGCTCTCAAAACCCATGAGCTTGTAGGCAAGAGTGGCGGCTAGAGCAAACTTCCTAGAAAGTGCATCCGCCACAACATTGTCTTTCCCTTTCTTGTATTGGATAACATAGGGAAAAGACTCAATGAACTCTACCAACTTGGCATGACGCTTGTTCAATTTCTCTTGGCCCCTAAGATGCTTGAGTGACTCATGGTCACTCTTAATCACAAATTCTCTAGGCCAAAGGTAGTGTTGCCAATGAGCAAGAGCTCTCACTAAGGCGTACATCTCCTTGTCATACGTAGAATAGTTCAAGTAGGCACCCTTCAATTTCTCACTAAAGTAGGCTATGGGTTTTCCATCTTGCATTAAAACACCACCAATTCCCACCCTCGAGGCATCACATTCAACCTCAAATGCATTTCCAAAATCGGGCAATTGCAATAAAGGGACGGTACTCAACCTACTTTTCAATTCTTGGAAGGCCTTCTCTTGAGGCTCTCCCCAAACAAAAGGTTTGTCCTTCTTCACCAATTCGGTGAGTGGAGCGGCAATGGAGCTAAAGTCTTTCACAAATCGTCTATTAAAACTAGCAAGACCATGAAAGCTCCTCACTTGAGTCACAGTAGTAGGAGTAGGCCAATCACAAATGGCCTCTACCTTAGACTCATCCACCTTCACTCCTTGGGCACTCACAACAAACCCAAGGAAGACTACCTTCTCAACACCAAAGGCACACTTTTTAAAATTAGCATAGTGCTTTTCGGCTCTCAACACTTCAAGCATTTGCCCTAGGTGATCAACATGGTCGTTTATTGATTTGCTATAGATCAATATATCATCAAAGTAGACGACCACAAACTTATTGATGAATGCTTTTAGAACATGGTTCATTAGTCTCATTAAAGTACTAGGTGCGTTGGAGAGGCCAAAGGGCATCACCAACCATTCATATAGACCAAACTTGGTCTTGAATGCGGTTTTCCATTCATCCCCGGGTTTCATCCGGATTTGATAGTAACCGGACCTAAGGTCTATCTTCGAGAAGATACTAGAACCACATAGTTCATCCAACATGTCATCTAAGCGAGTCATGGGATGTCGATACTTTACCGTGATTTTATTGACCGCACGAAAATCCACACACATCCTCCATGTGCCATCCTTCTTTGGAACAAGGATCACGGGTACGACACAAGGACTCAAGCTCTCCCTCACCAAGCCTTTAGTGAGAAATTCATCAACTTGCTTTTGGAATTCTCTTGTGTTCTCCGGATTGCTCCTATAAGCCGGTTTGTTTGGGATTTGAGATCCCGGGACAAAGTCGATTTGGTGCTCAATACCCCTCAAAGGAGGCAATCCATCCGGCATCTCATCCGGGAACATGTCCCCAAAATCCTTCAAAACATTTTCAAATTCACAAGGCAAAGGGTTAGTAGAAAAATCAAGATTGGATGTAAGAATCATACCTTTGTGCACTAGGCATATGAGTAGTTTGTTGCCATCATTTTCTCTCAAATGTTCACCCGGTTGCATCATGGGACATATGCTACCGGTAGAAGATGGTGGGGTCACCACCAATCTCTCGGCCAAAGGACTAGTCTCAACAACCGACTTTGCCTTTGCCACCTCTCTTAACTCCTTCATTTGCTTATAATCTTCACTAACTTGCTTGGGATTTAAGGGTCTAAGCACAAACTTCTTTCCCTCGTGCTTAACCCTGTAGGTGTTAGCACGGCCTTCATGAACCACATGTCTATCAAATAGAGAAAGGCCTTCCAAAGAGAAGGTGTCATGCTTGCATAGGCACCACGTCAAACATGTGTTCATCCACATAGTTCCCTATCTTGAACTTGATCAAGACTTGTTTTACCACCTTCAATTCACCATATTCACTAAGCCATTGCAAACGGTAAGGATTTGGGTGCTTCAAGGTGGGTATCTTCAATTGGGATACTAGTGATTGGCTAATGACATTGGCACAACTTCTCGAGTCAATAATCATGGAGCAAACAATACCCATGACTCGGCATCTAGCATGGAATAGATTCTCCTGTTGTAAAGTCTCACTATCCTCAACAAATATGGCACCTAAACTCCTCCTCACAACAAGGAAGGCATGTGGATCATCATCCTCAATGGCATCCTCCTTACTTTCAACCTCCCCATCACACTCTACTCCCCCATCCTCGGGTTCACTATCTTGTTCATACACCAAGTCACCCACAAGAACCATAGTTTTCGGGGTAGGGCAACCTTTGGCAATATGTCTATAACCCTTAGATTTATAGCATTGAGTAGAAGTAGAAGTAGGATTACTCAAGTGAGTTTTAGAGTTACCTCCTACATGTTGTGTAGACTTCTCATAAGGCTTCTTCACATCTTCACTAGTAATTGCACCACTTGCATTTGGGAATCTTGCATTTGTAGTAGGAGTCTTCCACTCCTTTGGCTTGCTCATGGGAGTAGTAGTACTACTCTTGTAGCGAAGGGATTTCTCCTCTTTGAGCCACTTCTCGGCTTCAACCGCATCTTCACATAGCTTGTAATGATCATCATACTTGTGAAATTTCAATTGTGAAGCGATGTCTCGGTTCAAGCCTCCCTTAAATCGAATCATGGCCATCTCATTCTCTTCCTCATCCAAGTCTAGATTCATCCGGACTTGCTCAAATTCATTGAAGTACTCCCCAACCGTCTTGGAGCCTTGTGTTAACTCATAGAGACGCTTGTATTGGTCCACACAGTATTGGTTAGTCAAGTACTTCTCATCCATCACACGGATCAACTCTTCCCAAGTAAGATTGATAGCCATTCCCGTCCTCCTTATGTTCCTTTTGATCGACTCCCACCAAGTAGAAGCAAAGGACTCAAAGAAAGATATTGCATACTTGGTCTTCTTCACCTCGGGCATATCATTGGTGTCAAATATCCGCTCCATGGACAACTTCCATAAAATGTACTCTACCGGGTTACTACTTCCTTTGAAAGAAGGAATAGTGAGCTTCACATTATTAAGATTGCTGTTGTCACGACCCCATTGGTAAGGCTCCGGTTGGACTCCAAAGTGATCTCCATAACCACCAAGATCCCTCCTAGCATTCCCTCCAAAATACCCCATGGGTGGCCCTCGACCTCGGCCTCTACCCCTATCCACATTCCGACCCCTAAATTGATAGTGAGCATCATACCCACCATCACCATAATCATCCTCCTCTCCTTCTTGAGCTTCTGTAACTTGCTCAAGAGGTTGAATATTTCGAATTGGTCTGGGAAGTGGAACATTCCTTTTGGGGATTGCCCATAAGGTTAGTAATGGTCACTCGTTGGGTATTGCCCAACAATTGTTCAATTCGATCACGATCACTCCTTTATCCGTTGTTGATTAAGCAACTCAACAACTTGTTCTGGGGTAAAGGTCGGACTACTTGTGCCCTCAACGGCTTCAACTTGGGCACTCGGGGCCCCTTTCTCAACTTGGACACTCGGGGTCCCTTTCTCCGATTGGACATTGGAAGTCCCTTGCTCAACTAGGGTACTTGATGTCACCCTCTCAAGGTTCTCAATCCTCAAGTTCATACTATCCAATTTCGCAAGGATAGTAGCAAAGGCATTCTTAGTGAAATCATCTCCTTCGTTGGCCATCATACCTACAAAATGAGCAAGCGTTAGCAAAATAACCTCACTCACACCCTCACAAGTGTTTCACTCGGTTCACTCGTTTAGTGGTGGTGGATATTTCACTCTAGCTTGAATCCAAAGCTTCACTAAGTTGAGCAACAAACCTCAACTTAATCACTCAACTCACAAGCCAAATTCACTCCGGGGTGAGTGGAGTTGATGTGACTCTACTGGAATGGTAAGCTCTTTAAGTGCGGACTTGAGTCAAATGGCGCTACGAGTCTTCTTCGAATTCTGCTCTCCGGTCTAGGCTTGAGTTTCCTAATAGCTTAAAAGGGCTAGCACAATTCAAGTAGGAAAGATTACTCAAAGAAGTACTAGTTAGATGCAATACAATCAAAGAAACAAGAGATCCTATGAAAAAATACCCGTTCGCAGCTTTCAGCAAAACAGGCGCCCCGCCTGTTCCATAGTGGGCGGTCCGCCTGTTTACAGAGGCAGTCCGCCTGCTGAGATTCAGAGAGTTGGGTAGGCGCCCGCCTACTTTTTGGGCGGTCCGCCTACTGGGTTTTTCAGCTCAGTCCCAAGTCGTGTTTCTTGGTTCAAGCACCCAAAAATCCGACAATTCTCATGTTGTTTTAGCAATTCAAAGGTACCCCAATGTTGTTTTAACCACAAAGATCAAACCCCAATAACTTTTATCAAACCCCAATGAAAAACAAGCAGTCCACCATGTTCATCAATTTTCAAACTAGGGTTTCAAACTTTCAAATTTTTCAAGGGTTTCTAATTTTCAAATCTTGTGTTTCAACTTCAAATCTCGAGTCTAGGGTACCAAAATAACGGGTTTCCAACAAAAAACAAATCCCAATAACAATCACAGAACGGGTCCAACAATCCAAGAACTCATGATTAAGTTTTTGGTGTTTTTTCAACTTTTTCTATTTTTTTGTGTTTTTTCTTCTTTTTCTTCAACAACAAACAAGAACCTAACGTAGAAACTAACAGAGGCATAAAGAATCAAGGGTCGGGGGGTTTGTAGAAACAAAACCTGAGCCTTGCTCTAATACCAAGATGATAAGGATCGAAATCAAAAGACAAAAAAGAACGATAAGAGAACGAGACACGTCTCGAACTCCCTACAAGGTAACTACGGATAACTTGTTCCGTGATACCCTCGTATCGGCATATCCAGACACTCCCCTTACCCAAAAGAACCCTAAAATCATTTCTCCTATCCTTCTCTCCCCTTGTTTAGCTGTCACCCCTTCCCCTTACAGTAAAAACTCGACCCGATCCACCATGCCAAACCATGGTTCCGACGCCCCTCCACCAGTCACGCCGACTTCTCTGTTTCTCTCTCTCACTTTCTTAGTTCGTTTCATACATAGCAAAACGAAAGCAAATCATTTCGTAATCACATGAATCCGAAAAATGAAGCATGTGATTTGAACTCAAATCATTCGAATCAAAAGCATACAAGGTTAAGATTGAAATTTGGAATCAAATCAAGTCGAAATGAAAAATATCGAGGACGACCCGACCCGACTCCTTATTCCCCGACCCGTCCCGATTTGAAACTTGGTAATTTGTTCCTTTATTATTATTTTTTTAAAAAAAAAAAAACCTGAGTGTATGCACATTTATAGGTGTAAATACATGCTTACTTGTTTCTTATCAAGTGTAATTTATGATGAAAACTCGCTTAAATTTAAGTAGCCTACTTCTTGAGCTTTGCACCTATTTATTCTCAATCTGATTAGTATTTGAACATGATTGACTGAAATGATGATGTTTGCTTGATTGAAATTGTTCGTTATGGTATTTTAGTTCTGATTGCACAAACTTGAAGTAACGAGACTGTATGAAATTTTCTCGGACTGAACCTTTTTTTTTTGTTCTTATAGAAACTTGGATAATTCTAGTTTGCACAACCATTACTATATATGGCAGAATACAATTTGACTAAAGACACTTGACGCCCATTATTTGATTCAACTAGTGTAAATCGTTCTTGATTGATTTGAACCCTGAAATCTCGGGTAACACGATGCCATGATTTTAAATCTTGCCTGTTCTTTCTTTGTCTGAACCTGCCTTGAGTTTGTAACTAAATACAGAGCATAAGAGGATATATGGATCTTCTCAATCTGAGTTCTCACCAAAAAATCCCTTCAATGCTAGTGGAGACTCATCCTTAGTTTCCTTTTCTTTATTAGACTCACTGTCTGTTGATCCCCATGTAGCGTAGAAGGCTTCCTTCTTCTTTCTTCTTTCTACTCTGAAGTTTGGCGGTCATCTGAATTTTTTCTTGTCTTTGTCATTATCTTTTGATGTCTCCTTCTCCTTCTCCTTTGTAGCTCTATTCTTAATCCAATCACTTTCTCACATTGGGCAATTCATAACTACATGGTCCTTCTTAAAAAGCTTAAAACACCCTGAGTAATCTGGATTGTCAACTATGCTTTTTCTGCCAGTGTTTTCTTTGGTGTTCCTTTTGAACCCCTTGAACTTTCCTAGATTAAACTTCTGCCTTAAAGCACTGACCATAGTTGCTTCAACCGATTGTAATTCAACGTACTCCTCAGATTATTCAGTTGCTTCAAGTGCAAGAGTCTTGTCCTTCTTGAGCAATTGCTTACTCTTAGATTTTGTTCATCATTTCAAGTGTTTTTAAGCTTCCAACCAGTTCTTCAAGCTTGATAGACCTAAGAGGTTTGGACTCAATAATGGCAGTCATTTTCGGTTCCCAGACATCAGGAAGTACATTCAGAACTTTGTCCACCATTTCAACTTCCGGCAGTTCCATATGTCATTATGTCTTGTATTGACTCCTTCTCTTCCATAGTGAACAGCTCAAATTGCCTTTTTAACATTCTTCTCTTGGAGTCCTTCACTTCAGTCGTTCCTTCATGCGTGACTTCCAGGGCATCCCAAATTTCTTTTGCTGTCTTGTAGGATGAGACCCTATTGAATTCTTTTGGACCAAGCGCACAGATTACCAATCATTTGGCTTTGTGGTTTTTTTAAACCATCTTGTATTCGGCCTCATTATACTCCTCTTTTGTTTTGGGTTCTTCTTGAGCAGTAGCTCCTTCACCAACAGTTTTTGTTGGTATCAAATTTCCTTCAGAAACAATCAACCAGAGTTGATAATCTTCCGCACAAATATAGTTCTCCTTTATTTTTTTCCACCAAGTGTAGTATTGCCCATTAAACTGTGGGTGCCTCAGAATCGACTGTCCTTCAGCAATAGTAGGTGGTGCACTCATGATTAGATCCTTATCAAGGTGTTAGACAAAAACCAGAAGACCTACTCTGATACCACTTGTTATACTCTAAGCACCTCCTATGGATACTAGAAGAGGGGGTTGAATAATGTCCTCCAATTTTTTGAAGAATCTGACTCTTAAATCTAGAACCCTGTTCTTGTAACACAGTCTCCACTAAACACAAACACACACACAAGAAGCAATCTAAAGAACATGGTGTTTTTACGTAGAAATCTGCTTGCTCAAGGGAGAAAAACCACGACCCACACTCTGGGATTTTGAAACCAATTCACTAACTCAAAAGAGCATGTTTTTTATTACAAACTCTATAACCAAGGGGCTACAGTCTAGATCCTAAACACTCAACAAAGCTATACTCTAGATTTATAAAGTAATCACTCAAGCTTCACCTAATACAATTGCATCTAACATAAGCAGATAGGTAAAAACAGTTTTAACACGAATCAATGACAACTCTAATAAAGAACCTAGGTAAAATATCTAAGTTAAACTCTGAATTCTTCAACTGTTATCTTCAGCAGTTAAGTCACTTTGAAAGTTATTGGTTCGCCTTGTGTTTGCTCTCAACTCTCGTAGTGAATCACTGAGTACGGTTGCCTCAATTACTAGCTTTTACTTACAATTGTGCCTGATACGGGTCATGTAATCCCTCACAACTGCGGATGGGTAGCACTCAATAGAAAGGTTGTTATTTTCACCTTCCTGTTTGGGTGTCTGACCTTGCATTCAGCCATCACCTTCAAAGTTAAAAGTTGTAGGAACATAATCTTGAGCTCTAAAGTTTGTAGGAAGGAAGTTTGGTCCTTGGGCCATGTCGAAGGATAGAATTGTCAAGACTGGAAGAAGGGTTGTCTTTTAAAGGAAAGCTCTTGAATAACTTGAAGATCAATAAAAGTCTCTATAGTTACGGTGTATTTATACACGCATAGGAGGATTCATATATGGGACATTGAACGATCTTGGTCACATGGGATCGCGGTTACATATGATCATGATTATTGCAGTTTGTGTAATATGTATCCCAATAATTACAGGATATGACAGAGCAGTGGCAGCATTGGGAAGATACCCTTCCAATCACGGGAGCACACATCACTGTACTTGAGTATTTGCATCCAATGCAACACATGCTAAGAGACAGGGGATGAATATCGGGTGCAGGCACATCTTTACGTCTTCTGTCACGTCTCTTTCACTTCCTAACTACTTACGTCATCACTCAACAAGTAGGAGGACTTACTTTGTGGGAAAAAATATGTCACCTATTATTACGGGGATATGAGTACAACTGGCGAGACTAGACCTATCCTACAGGTAACCGGGCATAGAGGATACATGCTTGCTCTACGAGTTACGACCGTTCAGGCGGCATGGGCATAAGACGCAAGGCATACATCCCAAATGCCTTAGTGTTTACAGTCTCCTAGTTAGGGTTTCGTATATACCACTGGCTTGAGTTTATAATCTCATGGCCTCATTAGTCTTTATATTTTACCATAATTAGGACTAGGTAAGTCTCTACTATAATTACCCCTCCTAACATTGTATTGTACATCAAGCGATTCCCACTAAATCCAGCTATTCTCAAGGAATAATACTATTTATTTTCTTGTTCATTAATTTTCTCTATATTTATTTACTTTTTCCATCGTTTATATTGTATTGCTTGTTACCCTCTTATAAATTTAGTTGTTTAACCTAGACGTCCAATTTTAGGCATAAACAATGTGTACCTAAACGTGCATGCACCAGGTTCTTCAAGACTTGTTCCTCTACTCATAAAAATTTATTTTCTGACATCTATATCATAACACAGGTTCTAACAAGGTTAACGAGCAAACATTAAAGTTGTAAAGGTAGAACCAACAAACATTGAGTAAAAATAAGTAAACATAGAATAAACATAGAACCTTTTCTAGCCAATCATCGAGAGAACTAGGTGATGCATCGATCAGTGTATCTTGGTCATCCCTAGCTCCAGCTTGTTCTTTTCAAATTGTACCATGTTCAATGATTTAGTGAAGATGTCAGCAATTTGGTCCTCGATTCTACAAAAATTCATAGTGATTACGCCTTTCTCAACATTATCTCTTAAAACATTATGCCTAATATAAATATGCTTCTTTCTCTTGTGCTGGACCGGGTTCTTGGCTATATTAATTGTGCTAATATTGTCACAAATATTAGAATTAGTCCGCACTTGATTCTAAAGCCCCCAACTGTTGATTGATCCATAACAATTATAAACAGCACAAAGCAGTTGCTACATACTCAGCCTCATCTAAGATAATGCTACTGAGTTCTGATTCTTTGTAGCTTATGAAACAAGACAAGGACCTAGGAAGTGTGCCATCCCATGATGTAATTTTCTAATCAACCAAGTGACCAGCATAGTCAACATCAACAAAACCAATCAAATCAAAATTTCCACCTCTTGGATACCAAAGACACAAATCTTGAGTTCCTTTCAAGTATCTTAAAATTTTCTTAACAGCAGATAAGTATGACTCATTTGGATTAGACTGGAACATTGCGCACAACCCAAAACTAAACAAAATGTCGGACAACTTGCAATTAGATACAATAAATAACCAGTTATTCCTCTGAGCCTTGTTTAATTAATCGAAGCACCAGTTTCACCCAGATCTAGCTTAGTTTATGGCGCCATGGGCATGCTCATATCCTTAGCAGTTTCCATCTCAAATTTATTCAAGAGTTCCTTAATGTACTTTTATTGATGAATCATTGCGCCTTTCGAAGTCTTCTTGATTTGTAAGTCTAAAAAGGAATTTATCTCACCCATCATATTCATCCCAAACTTACCTCCCGTCAGGTTGGCAAATTCCTTACAAAGGTTCTCATTCGTAGCTTCATAGGTAAGGTCATCTACATAAACTTGAACAATGAGCAGGTCCTTGGCTTTCTTTCTTAGAAACAAAGTGTTAGTCTTAAAATCTTCCTTCAATAAGAATCCAGACAACTATTCATACCAAGCCCTAGGAGCCTGTTTCAACTTATAGTGCCTTTTCAAGTTTGTAGATATGATCAGGGAACTTGGTGCTTTCAAAACTAGGTCCACATACACCTCTTTATTTAGATAGCCATTCAGGAATGCACTCTTCACGTCTATTTGATATAACTTGAATTCCATGTAGATGCAAACGTGATCAACATCCTGATGGCCTCCATACTTGTAATAGGTTCAAAGGTTTCATCATAGTCAATTCCTTCTTCTTGACTGTACCCTTAAACCACTAGTATTTCCTTGTTCGATGTAACTATGTCATGTTCATCCAGTTTGTTTCTGGACACCCACTTAGTTCCTATGATGGATTTTTCCTTAGGTCAAGGAACCAAGTATCAAACTTTGCTTCTCTCAAACTGATGAAGTTCCTCTTGTATAGCAATCACCTAATCTGGATCCTCAAGTGTTTCTCGTACATTCTTAGGTTCCATAGCAGAGAGAAATGCATAGAATGCACAGAAGTTCTTCAAAGCTCCTATAGTAACAATCCCTGAGTTCAAATTTAACACGAGGTTCTCCAGTGGATGTGGCTTTTGATGCTTCCAAGGTTCAGGCTGAATTTGTTGAGAGGTTCTTTCAAAGGGACCTTGAGTGGGACTAGTTTTATCGGTACTCTCATGATCTTCTATTCCCTCTGTCTGATTGTCTCTTTGTTCTCCCTGAGTTTGACCTCTAGCATCATTTTGATTACTATTGCTTCGTTACTTATGGCTATTTTAGGTTCATCACACACCACATGCACACTTTTTTCTACAATTGAGGCCCTCTTATTGAATACCTTATAAGGGTTACCTTGTGAAAAATATCCCAAGAAGATTACTTCATCACTCCTCACATCAAACTTCCCTAGAGGTTCTTTTCCGTTATTATGCATGAAATACTTGCACCCAAATGCTTTTAGATGTGCAATATTTGGTTATGCCCCTAAGCAACTTATTGGGAGTCTTCTCCAATAATGGTTGAATAGAACATCGATTTAGTAAGTAGCAAGTGATGTATACTGCTTCAGCCCAGAAGTTTTTCGCCAAACCTCTTGACAGCAACATTATTAGTCATATCTTCTGAGTACATATTCTTCTTTTCAACTACTCCATTCTGCTGAGGGATCCTTGGTGTAGAGAAGTTGTGGTCCACACCATGTTCATTACAATGCTCTGCAGACTTTACATTTTAAAACTCAGTTTCATGGTAAGACTTAATACTCACAAGCTGAAAACCTAGTTTCTTCTGTACGTTCTTTGCCCAATCCTTGAACATATCAAACGCTTCATCTTTGGATGCAAGAAATAGGGTTCACGTGTATCTGGAGTACTCATAAAATATCACAATCACGAACCTCTATCCTCCTATGCTCCATACCCTCATTGGCCCACATATATCCATGTGAACCAACTCAAGTTTTTTTGATGTGCTAACCCCATTCTTTGACTAGACTGAAGATATTACATGTTTACCCCTCACAAATATATCACAGATTTTGATGTCCTCGAACCTTTTACTAAGCATTCCACGAACCAGGTCCTTCGATACCAACTTATTCAATTGAGTCAAACTTGCATGTCTTAGACTCTTGTGCCACAACTGTGTGTCATTTTCAAGCACATCCAAACAAGTCAAATTATTCTCAAAAGAAGAACCTAATTTAGCCTTATACACATTGTTCACATGTTTCCCTTCCATAATCACTTCACCAGTCTGCATATTCTTCACAATGCATCCTACAGATGTGAAGCTAACTTGATTTCCTCTATCACATAGTTGGCAGATACTCAGCAGGTTGTGCCTCAATCCATCAACACAGTATACATTTTTAATAGCATGATTAAGGGACCTCCCAACTTTTCCTATTCCTATAATTTCACCACTTTTGCCTCCTCCAAAAGCCACACTACCCCCCTTGAAATGCTGTGAGTGAGAGAAAGTTTCTTCGGTCACTGGTCATTTGGCTAGAACACCCACTATCAAGAATCCAGCTTGCTTGTGCCTTCCCACTCTAGTCCACAAAAAAAGGATGAGGGGTGTGTAACAGGAACCCAGATTAGCTTGGGTCCCTTTTTGTGATAGAATGGATAAATTAAATCTCTTCTAGCCCAGTATGGTAAAACTAGCCTTCTATTTTTCATTACTGCCTTTTTAGTAACTATGTGTCACGACCCAAAATTCGGATAGGTCGTGAGGTCACCCAACTAACCCTTTCGGACGAACCCACTTAATTATGAATGAATAATATAAGCTTCTCAATGAGAAATATAAATATCTCAATACCATAGATAAAATAGAAACACTTCCAACAATAAAAGGTTTAAGTACTCCCCGAATTATGAACATCTAAGAGTGTCAAATAAGTTATACAACTCCAAAATTTTGGGAATACATCATAGGAAAATATAAACTATATAGGTGGCCACTACGGACGAAGGGTTGGCTCAACGCTAATAGAAGGATACTCCGCCTCGGTCAACTACGATGTTCACTAGTAGATGGTGTCGAATCTGTAATACATAAATAAACCAACAAAGAAAAGGAAAGGGGTGAGTCGAGTGACTCAATAAGCGGGGACGGGGCTCCAAGTAAACTAGCAAGTTACTCATATATGGAAAGCAAGACAACTCAAAGATATGGGAAGTAAAGATAAACCATTAACAATCAAGTAATATTCATACTCCATCATCAAGTACCACGAACACTTTCATTATACTCGGGGGTAAATACATAACCACACCATACCACGATAATATGCACGGAACTACATCGTGCTATGATAATATGTACGGAACTACATCGTACCACAATAATATGCACGGAACTACATCGTGCCACAATTACTTGTATATAAGGATATATAATATATAGGGTGTGGAGCAAGTCCACCAAGAAAGAGAAATGCACTTACCTCAGTCCGAAGCTCACTAGTTAGTCAACGATAATTTTTCCCCTTTCGAATCTCTTCCCAACGTTCTCACTCTATTAAAGAATGTAATACAATCAATACCAAGTCTAATGGTTAAACGTTACAAACCTTAAGCTAAAGGGGTTAAGAAATCAACTTAAAAGTTAACCACAAGCCTACTTGATCAAATCACAAAACCAATGATATTTTCGAGCTACCCATAAACAAGAGATTCTAACTATATAATTGATTTCATATTTGTCACCATATACCCATTAAATTTCATAAAGTACCAATATCTAGCTATAGGTCTAAAATCCCAATTTTATCTCTAACATTCAGTTTGGCCACGACCTACTTCCCCGATAGAGATTCGTAGTTTTCTTGGTTTGGCTGGATATTATCAGCGATTTTGTAACGACCCTCAAATAGTCGTTACGGGATCCGGGACCTCGATTTGCATGTCGACAGTTCCAAAAGCTCCATTAGGTCATTTATGACCCGTCTGTGAAATCTGAGTCGAAACGGAGTCCGTTTGATAGGTTTTCGAGAAAAGGATCCGTTTATGAAATTCCGGAAAGGAATTTGGGGTTTCGATAGGTCGTTTTGAGTAAACGAACCCCGATGGAAAATCCGAGCGCACCGTTAGGTCCGTCTCGTCATTTATGATATGTAGCAACCTTCAAAATTGAAAACGGACCTCGTTTGATAGGACTTTTGATAAAGTCCCCGTTTCGGAAGTTTAAAAGAGTTAAAAGAGGTTTCCGAGCTCGATTTGAGCAAATGAGCTTCGATGAGAGATCCGAAAGTTCCGTTAGGTTCGTATAGTCATTTGTGACTTGTAGCAACTTTCGGAATTGGATTCCGAGGTCGTTTGGTTAAATTTCACTATTTTGGCGAAAGTCGAAAATTGAACCTTTGCCGTGGGACCCACTTTTTGAGTTCTGGAGGTCCGAATTGAGTTCTGTCTTGACGAATATGTCACCCAAGTATTTTAAGGCTTGTGTACAAAATTTGGGATCATTCCGAGCTTCGTAGGGTCCCGTTTTGCCCCTAAAACAGTAGAAAATCTGGTGCGACTTTTCTGTTCTGTTTTGGCGCAAACAGCCGGATAAAAGCTGATTTTCCGGCCAATCCGTAAGGAAATAGGAAAAGCTCAAAACATGAAAGTTGTAGCCCTTTGAGTTTTGGTTCTAATGGCACCAGTTTCAGGTCATTTGGACATTCCTATCAAAAGTTATGATTTTTTCAAAAGAAGCTGTCACAGAGGCAAAAAAAAAAAACTGCTATAAAAAGGCCATTTCGGTTCATAACTTATAAAAATCATTTGGTGAGCTCTTGAGGCGATTTTTGGGTATTTCTTGAAGACCCAATCATACTTACACTTAAGGTAAGCCCTTTCAATCCATCTTTATGTTGATTAACACAAGAATCAAAGGGTTGATTCTTGGAAATGGGTTAGAACCCTAGATTCTTAAGAACTGGGGAAAGACATCGAGCAAGGCTCGCATGTGGAATCTAAGTGTACTTTTGGACTCACGGGAGCGTGAGGAGTCCGGAAAAGTACATTTTGTAAATTTAGGGCTTGGCCCTACCCGGGGGCATTTTGGTAATTTTTACCCTAGGATGCCTATAGGCTTAAATAGCTATAATTGAGCACTCATATGTGCTATATCTTGTCTTAATAGACCTAGTGGAGAGTCCTTCGCGGACAAGGCGAGCGGGAAAGGAGATTCTTCCCGGCATTTGAGCCCGAATTTCGAGG
Organism: Petunia axillaris subsp. axillaris; assembly: GCA_029990575.1. NCBI lineage: Eukaryota > Viridiplantae > Streptophyta > Magnoliopsida > Solanales > Solanaceae > Petunia > Petunia axillaris. The sequence continues at coordinate 140,887,610 of JARKNS010000004.1, forward strand.
TAAGTGAGACTTGACCTCTATTGTGCTTGTGGACTCTTCCTTCATGCTAGTATGCTTCATGTACGCATATATATACCTAACAATGGTTAGGATTAATGATGTGAATTACTTGCTATTATTGTTTGTTATAAATAGCGAGATTGTGACTCGACCGAGGTATGTGCCGGTCTAAACACTACGTCGAGGTAGCTTAAATCTATATCGTAGTAACGCTTGCTACGCCATGCTTAGATAGCAAGAACTTGGGACATGGCCGAGGATGTTGCCGGCATGTCATGATAAATGTCTTGCCGAGGATTTTGCCGGCTTTTGTATGATATTGGTACTTGATTTGTTCACGTGCCGGGTTGGGTAGTGCTGTCTATACGTAACCCTGGGTTGGACGACATGGGAGTAGGGATTGTACCCCCAAACTGTGGTCAGGTTAACCTTCGCCTTACGTTCAGCTAGCATAACCAACCTGGGTTACGGTGACTGTGAAATATTATCGTTATTAATATTTCTGTTATTATTTCTGTTATTGTTATTAATGTCGTGGATATTAATACTGTTAGAGGGACACTTGACAGGGGGTGTGGTGTCGCCTATACTATGAGATGTGTCACACTTGACAGGGGGTGTGGTGTGGACACTTGATCTTTGAGATGTGACACACTTGACAGGGGGTGTGGTGTGGTCACTTGATTTATTGAGATACGACGTACTTGACAGGGGGTGTGGTGCGATCGTAGACAGATTTGAGATGAGCCAACGACTACGGGTCGTTGGTCTACTTATTCATGATTGTGATAGTGACTTCGGGTCACGGTATATGGTTGATACTTAGTAGTGGTGTTGCTAGTCCATCGTAGGTCTAGGTTAGTCGGCACGGGAGTAGAGATTGGACCTCCAAACCGCCGCTGAGTTGACCTATGCCTTACGTTGGATGGGCATAATCCTTGAGACTTCTGGTTACTACTTGTGTGTATGGAATGTGTTACATCTATTTGTGATTTCACTACTTTATTGTATGATTACTATAGTATATTGTTGCTTATGATGCATGTAGCGACTCGCAAGGGTACCTTAGCGGGCCTGTCGGTGATCTTACTGGGCTTCGGCTCATAACTTACTCTGCTACGTGCGCAGGTCCTTCATCCAGTCAGCAGCCCGGACGTTAGCGGTTCCCGAGGCTTCTGAGACTTTTGATTGAGGTGAGCCGACCACACAGACCGTGGTGGCATACCGCCGGAGTCACTTAGAAATAGGACTCAGATTTCTTTGATGTATATTCATACTTTATTGAGTCACTCTTAGAATGCTCCAATTCTTTTGTGGATATATTCTTTTGGACTTCACCCTTTTATATTTATATATCCATTTATGATCTTTTCACATTATTGTTCTTTTCCGCATCTTGTTTCATTGGTTCGCCTAGGCAAATGTTGTTTAGGTGCCATCACTAGCCCTTTGAAATTTGGGTCGTGACAGTTTGGTATCAGAGCCCTAGGTTCTAATTCGAGTCCTAGGAGTCTTGGAGCAGTGTCTGAGTAGAGTCTTGCTTATGGGTATGTTGTCGACCATACTTATGAGCGAGAGGCTACAAGGGCATGTTAGGAAATGTTTTCCCTTCGTTTCATCTCTATTCGTGCTGAGTAGCTTATATAGGTGCTGACCCTTTTTCGTGTATTGTATCGGATGGCGAGGACGCGAGCATCCTCAGCCAGGAGGGCTGCATCTTCTACACCCGCGTCTGCGGGAGAGCCATCAGCACCTATGCAGCCGCCAGCTGCTAAGAAGACTCGGGCAGGTCGCCCGTCAGCCACTAGGCAGGACACAGCTATCCCTGCGGTGTCCGCAGCGACTCTGTCAGCATCTATTCCCCCTGTGCCTGCTGTTGTGCCAGGCACCGTTGTGATCTCTTCAGAGGAGTATATGAGACTGATGGCCTTGTCTAGCCATCAGGTCCCTGTCAGAGATGATCTTGCCGCTCCTGTTTCGGCTCCTCAGCCGACCACACCTGTTATGAGCACGCCTACTTCTGAGGCTGCTCCTGATCATATTTCCCAGCCTTCTGCTTCTGCTCCTCAGGCAGGTCCTGTTATTTCTACTCCTCCTATGGGCATTGAGGAGGTTGCCAAGAGGATAGAGTCATTCATGAAGCTTCAGCCTCCAGAGTTCGACGGTACCTCAGCTACATGTACTGCCCAGAGGTACATTCAGAAGTGTGAGAAGATTTTGACAGTTCTTGGTACTAGAGACACCTTAGGGGTGCAGTGTGCTTCTTTCAGATTATCGGGAGATGCGGAGACATGGTGGGTCTCCATGATGCGGCAGAGGTCTAGTGACCTCCCTCCTTTGTCTTGGGCTGAGTTCGTGTCTATGTTCATGAGCAGGTTCGTGCCCCAGAGTCAGCACGATGCTCAGAGGCGCGAGTTTGAGGGGTTGAGGCAGGGAAACCTGTCTGTTTCAGAGTATGACACCAGGTTCTTGTGGTTGTCTCAATTTGCGCCGGCTATGGTGGCTCAGGAGAGGGACAAGGTCCTCAGGTTTGTTGAGGGTCTTCATCCCCGCTTGCAGGTAGCTGTTGCCCCTGATATGGGCAACAAGTCATATTTTGAGATAGTTGATGTGGCGCGGCGGATGGAGGATATCTTCGCCAGGGCTGACGCGGAGAGGGCGGCCAAGAGATCGCGTCAGTCTGGTGGGTATAGTAGATCCGCTCAGAGTGGGTGCGAGGGATATATTGCTTCAGTTCGGGATGTCCGGGCAGAGGAGTTATCCCTTGATAGAGTTCCAGTTGTTGTGAGTATCCGGATGTGTTTCCTGATGATTTGTCGGGTTTGCCGCCTATGCGGGAGATAGAGTTTTGCATTGATCTATTGCCAGGCACTCAGCCTAAATCTATTCCCCCGTATCGTATGGCTCCTGTTGAGTTGAGGGAGCTGAAGGAGCAGATTCAGGATTTGCTCGATAAGGGCTTCATTAGGCCCAGTGTGTCTCCATGGGGTGCTCCGGTATTATTTGTGAAGAAGAAGGATGGCTCTATGCGGATGTGTATTGATTACCGGCAGCTGAATAAGGTTACTATCAAGAATAGGTATCCTTTGCCGCGTATTGATGATTTGTTTGATCAGCTTCAGGGTGCTACCTTCTTCTCGAAGATTGATTTGAGGTCGGGGTATCATCAGTTGAGGATTCAGTCCGAGGACGTTTCCAAGACTGCTTTTCGTACCCGATATGGCCACTATGAGTTTCTGGTGATGTCTTTCGGGCTTACGAATGCCCCAGCTGCTTTCATGGATCTGATGAACCTAGTGTTCAAGGCCTACCTTGACTCCTTCGTCATTGTGTTTATCGATGATATCTTGGTTTATTCGAGGAGCAGGGAGGAGCATGAGCAGCATTTGAGAGTTGTTCTTCGGACTCTGAGGGATCAGCAGTTGTATGCCAAATTCTCCAAGTGTGAATTTTGGCTCAGTTCTGTATCTTTCCTAGGTCACGTGGTGACCAAGGATGGGGTGTGTGTTGATCCGAAGAAGATAGAGGCCGTTCAGAGTTGGCCTAGGCCTACTTCTCCTACAGAGATTCGGAGTTTCTTAGGCTTGGCAGGTTATTATCGGCGGTTCGTCGAGGGGTTTTCTTCTATTTCAGCACCTCTGACGAAGTTGACCCAGAAGAATGTTCCTTTCCTGTGGTCCGATGCCTGTGAGTCTAGCTTTTAGAAGCTTAAGACTCTGTTGACTTCAGCGCCAGTGTTGGCCTTGCCTAGTGGATCCGGGGGATTCACCGTATATTGTGATGCTTCGGGTGTTGGCCTGGGTAGCGTTCTGATGCAGGAGGGTAAGGTGATAGCTTATGCCTCGAGACAGCTGAAGGTCCATGAGAAGAATTATCCTGTCCATGATTTGGAGTTGTTAGCTGTCGTGTTTGCACTGAAGTTGTGGAGGCACTATCTTTATGGCGAGCCATTGAGATATTCACCGATCATAAGAGTCTCCAGTACTTGTTCACTCAGAAGGACTTGAACGGGAGACAGCGCCGCTGGTTAGAGCTGCTGAAGGATTATGATCTTTCTATCCGGTATTATCCCGGAAAGGCAAATGTTGTTTAGGTGCCATCACGAGCCCTTGGAAATTTGGGTCATGAGCCGATGCCTTGAGTAGGAAGTCCATGGGTAGCCTCGCCTATCTTGATGCTGATATGAGGCCGTTGGCCCGTGAGTTGCAGGCTTTGTCCATTAGTGGGGTTCGGTTTGATGATTCTGTTCCAGGCCGGGTGCTTGCATATGTGGGGTCTCAGTCGTCTTTAGCTTCCCAGATTCGAGAAACGCAGTTCGAGGATCCTTATTTGAGAGATCTCCGGGACAGGGTCCTGAGTGGGGGAGTGTCCTCGTTCGTGATTGGTGATGATGGTGCTTTGCGGCTTAACGGCCGGGTATGTGTTCCAGCCATTGTGGAGCTGAGGCAGATGATTTTGGCAGAGGCTCACAGTTCGAGATATTCCATTCATCCGGGTACTGCAAAGATGTATCATGATCTTCGAGAGCTGTATTGGTGGAAAGGGATGAAGAGGGATGTTGCTGATTATGTATCTCGGTGTTTGAATTGCCAGCAGGTGAAGTATGAGCACCGGAGGCCAGCTGGGGTGACCCAGTCTATGCCCATTCCCGAGTGGAAGTGGGAGCAGATCACTATGGATTTCGTAGTTGGTTTGCCGCTGACCGTGGGTAAGCATGATTCGGTGTGGGTAGTAGTTGATCGACTGACGAAGTCGGCTCACTTCATTCCAGTGAGGACTACTTATACCTCGGAGCGTCTGGCTCGTATCTTCATTGAGCAGATTGTGAGATTGCATGGTGCTCCTGTTTCTATCATTTCTGACCGAGGTGCTCAGTTCACAGCTCAGTTTTGGAGATCTTTTCAGAGAGAGCTGGGTACTCGGGTCGATCTCAGCACTGCATTTCACCCGCAGACTGATGGCCAGTCTGAGCGGACCATTCAGATCCTCGAGGATATGTTGAGGGCGTGTGCTATTGATTTTGGAGGCCATTGGGATAGCCATTTGCCGCTAGCAGAGTTTGCGTATAATAATAGCTATCAGGCTTCTATCCAGATGGCTCCGTTTGAGGCATTGTATGGTCGGAGATGTCGCTCGCCTATCGGTTGGTTCGAGTCTGGTGAGGTCCAGGTGTTGGGGCCCGATTTGGTGCAGCAGACCTTAGATAAGGTCCGGGTTATTCAGGATCGACTCCGCACGGCTCAGAGCCGGCAGATATCGTATGCAGATCGGAGGCGGAGAGATCTTGAGTTCATGGTTGGGGACCGGGTAATCCTCAGAGTGTCGCCCATGAAGGGTGTTATGAGATTTGGGAAGAAAGGCAAGCTCAGTCCTAGGTTCATTGGGCCTTTTGAGATATTGGAGCGCGTTGGCGCCGTTGCTTATAGACTGGCTTTGCCTCCCTCTCTGTCTGTTCATCCGGTGTTCCATGTGTCCATGCTCCGGAAGTATGTTCACGATCTGTCTCATGTGATCGATATGGCTTCCGTGGAGGTAGATGGCGACTTAGCTTATTCGGAGGAGCCTATTGCTATTGTGGCTAGAGAGGTCCGTAAGATGAGATCGAAGGTGATCCCGCTTGTGAGAGTTCAGTGGGGGCATCACTCCATTGCCGAGGCCACTTGGGAGCTTGAGTCCGAGATGCGTGAGAGGCATCCGCGCTTGTTCGATGATTCAGGTATGAAATCCTTGTATTTTCTAAGCCTGAATTTGCATTTTTAAGTTTTATTGATTTCGGGTGGTACCGAGGGGTCCTCGAAATCCGTGCCAGCTCCGTAGCTAGTGTGTGAATCCTACCTTAGACTTAGGCTCGTCCGAGGACGGCCGAGAGTCTAAGTGGGGGAGAATGTAACGACCCTCAAATAGTCGTTACAGGATCCGGGATCTCGATTTCTGTGTCGACAGTCCCAAAAGCTCCGTTAGGTCATTTATGACCCGTCTGTGAAATCTGAGTCGAAACGGAGTCCGTTTGATAGGTTTTCGAGAAAAGGATCCGTTTATGAAATTCCGGAAAGGAATTTGGGGTTTCGATAGGTCGTTTTGAGTAAACGAACCCCGATGGAAAATCCGAGCGCACCGTTAGGTCCGTCTCGTCATTTATGATATGTAGCAACCTTCAAAATTGAAAACGGACCTCGTTTGATAGGACTTTTGATAAAGTCCCCGTTTCGGAAGTTTAAAAGAGTTAAAAGAGGTTTCCGAGCTCGATTTGAGCAAATGAGCTCCGATGAGAGATCCGAAAGTTCCGTTAGGTTTGTATAGTCATTTGTGACTTGTAGCAACTTTTGGAATTGGATTCCAAGGTCGTTTGGTTAAATTTCGCTATTTTGGCGAAAGTCGAAAATTGAACCTTTGCCGTGGGACCCACTTTTTGAGTTCTGGAAGTCCGAATTGAGTTCCGTCTTGACAAGCATGTCACCCAAGTATTTTATGGCTTGTTTGCAAAATTTGGGATCATTCCGAGCTTCGTAGGGTCCCGTTTTGCCCCTAAAACAGTATAAAATCTGGTGCGACTTTTCTGTTCTGTTTTGGCGCAAACAGCCGGATAAAAGCTGAATTTCCGGCCAATCCGTAAGGCAATAGGAAAAACTCAAAACATGAAAGTTGTAGCCCTTTGAGTTTTGGTTCTAATGGCACTGGTTTCAGGTCATTTGGACATTCCTATCAAAAGTTATGATTTTTTCAAAAGAAGCTGTCACAGAGGCAAAAAAAAACTGCTATAAAAAGGCCATTTCGGGCCATTTCGGTTCATAACTTATAAAAATCATTTGGTGAGCTCTTGAGGCGATTTTTGGGTATTTCTTGAAGACCCAATCATACTTACACTTAAGTTAAGCCCTTTCAATCCATCTTTATGTTGATTAACACAAGAATCAAAGGGTTGATTCTTGGAAATGGGTCAGAACCCTAGATTCTTAAGAATTGGGGAAAGACATCGAGCAAGGCTCGCATGTGGAATCTAAGTGTACTTTTGGACTCACGGGAGCGTGAGGAGTCCGGAAAAGTACATTTTGTAAATTTAGGGCTGGGCCCTACCCGGGGGCATTTTGGTAATTTTTACCCTAGGATGCCTATAGGCTTAAATAACTATAATTGAGCACTCATATGTGCTATATCTTGTCTTAATAGACCTAGTGGAGAGTCCTTCGCGGACAAGGCGAGCGGGAAAGGAGATTCTTCCCGGCATTTGAGCCCGAATTTCGAGGTAAGTGAGACTTGACCTCTATTGTGCTTGTGGACTCTTCCTTCATGCTAGTATGCTTAATGTACGCATATATATACCTAACAATGGTTAGGATTAATGATGTGAATTACTTGCTATTATTGTTTGTTATAAATAGCGAGATTGTGACTCGACCGAGGTATGTGCCGGTCTAAACGCTACGCCGAGGTAGCTTAAATCTATATCGTAGTAACGCTTGCTACGCCATGCTTAGATAGCAAGAACTTGGGACATGGCCGAGGATGTTGCCGGCATGTCATGATAAATGTCTTGCCGAGGATTTTGCCGGCTTTTGTATGATATTGGTACTTGATTTGTTCACATGCCGGGTTGGGTAGTGCTGTCTATACGTAACCTTGGGTTGGACGACATGGGAGTAGGGATTGTACCCCCAAACTGTGGTCGGGTTAACCTTCGCCTTACGTTCAGCTAGCATAACCAACCTGGGTTACGGTGACTGTGAAATATTATCGTTATTAATATTTCTGTTATTATTTCTGTTATTGTTATTAATGTCGTGGATATTAATACTGTTAGAGGGACACTTGACAGGGGGTGTGGTGTGGACACTTGATCTTTGAGATGTGACACACTTGACAGGGGGTGTGGTGTGGTCACTTGATTTATTGAGATACGACGCACTTGACAGGGGGTGTGGTGCGATCGTAGACAGATTTGAGATGAGCCAACGACTACGGGTCGTTGGTCTACTTATTCATGATTGTGATAGTGACTTCGGGTCACGGTATATGGTTGATACTTAGTAGTGGTGTTGCTAGTCCATCGTAGGTCTAGGTTTGTCGGCACGGGAGTAGAGATTGGACCTCCAAACCGCCGCTGAGTTGACCTATGCCTTACGTTGGATGGGCATAATCCTTGAGACTTCTGGTTACTACTTGTGTGTATGGAATGTGTTACATCTATTTGTGATTTCACTACTTTATTGTATGATTACTATAGTATGTTGTTGCTTATGATGCATGTAGCGACTTGTCCCGCAAGGGTACCTTAGTGGGCCTGTCGGTGATCTTACTGGGCTTCGGCTCATAACTTACTCTGCTACGTGCGCAGGTCCTTCATCCAGTCAGCAGCCCGGACGTTAGCGGTTCCCGAGGCTGCTGAGACTTTTGATTGAGGTGAGCCGACCACACAGACCGTGGTGGCATACCGCCGGAGTCACTTAGAGATAGGACTCAGATTTCTTTGATGTATATTCATACTTTATTGAGTCACTCTTAGAATGCTCCAATTCTTTTGTGGATATATTCTTTTGGACTTCACCCTTTTATATTTATATATCCATTTATGATCTTTTCACATTATTGTTCTTTTCCGCATCTTGTTTCATTGGTTCGCCTAGGCAAATGTTGTTTAGGTGCCATCACGAGCCCTTGGAAATTTGGGTCGTGACAGATTTGTGGAGAAGTTTTCATCTATCGCTGCTCCATTGACCCGCCTGACTCAGAAAGCGGTTCAATTTCGTTGGTCAGAAGTGTGTGAGGCGAGCTTTCAGAAGCTCAAGTCATTGTTGACTAGCGCTCCAGTGTTATCTCTTCCTTCTGGAGCTGGAGGGTTTGTAGTTTATTGTGATGCTTCTCGTGTTGGGTTGGGATGTGTCTTGATGCAACATGGTATATGCTTCTAGGAAGTTGAAGGTGAATAAGAAGAACTATCCGACTTATGATTTGGAGTTAGCAGCTGTGGTATTTGCTTTAAAGATTTGGAGACATCACCTGTATGGCGAGCCTTGTGAGATCTTCACCGATCACAAGAGCTTGCAGTACTTGCTTACTCAGAAGGACTTGAATGGTAGGCAACGTAGATGGCTTGAGTTGATCAAAGATTATGATCTTACTATTCATTATCATCCGGGGAAAGCAACTGTGGTGGCCGATGCATTGAGTAGGAAGTCTATGGGTAGTCTTGCATTTCTTGATATTAAGATGAGACCTTTAGCTCGAGAGTTGCTGACTCTATATATTTCGAAGGTGAGATTTGATAGTTCGGACTCGAATCAGGTATTTGCTTATATGGTGGCTCAGTCTTCCTTAGTTAGCCAGATTAAGGAAAGACATTTCGAGGATCCTTACTTTCTTGAGTTGCGAGGGCGCATTCAAAGTGGAGGAGCCCCTCCTTTTGAGTTGGATAGTGATGGTATCTTCGGGTTGGGGGTCGTCTTTGTGTTCCGAATGTTGGTGATTTGAGGCGGTTGATTCTTGATGAGGCTCATAGTTCGCGGTATTCCATTCATCCCGGTATCACCAAGATGTACCAGGACCTTCGGGAGTTGTATTGGTGGAAGGGGATGAAGAAAGATGCCTTTGATCATGTATCTCGGTGTTTGAACTGTCAGCAAGTCAAGTGCGAGCATAGGAGACCCGCAGGTTTAGCCCAGGCACTACCTATTCCTGAGTGGAAGTGGGAGAGGATTACCATGGATTTTGTAGTTGGCTTGCCGAAGACATTGAGGCATCATGATTCAGTTTGGGTCATTGTTGATAGAATTACCAAGTCGGCACATTTTATTCCGGTGAAGACAACTGATACATCAAAGAAGTTGGCTCGGATCTTTATTGAGCAGATTGTCCGGCTGCATGGTACTCCATTATCTATTATCTCTGATCGAGGCTCTCAGTTCACTTCTCAGTTTTGGCAGGCTTTTCAGCGAGAGTTGGGTACTCAGGTCCAGCTTAGTACCGCATTTCATCCGCAGACTGATGGACAGTCTGAGCGGACTATTCAGATCTTGGAGGATATGTTGAGAGCATGTGCCTTGGATTTTGGCGGTCATTGGGATGATCATTTGGCTCTTGCAGAGTTTGCTTATAATAACAGTTATCAGTCTTCCATTCAGATGGCGCCATTCGAGGCATTATATGGTCGCCGATGTCGATCTCCAGTTGGTTGGTTCGAGTCCCGAGATGTTGAGGTGTTGGGTCCTGATATTGTTCGTCAGACTTTGGATACGGTTCGTATCATTCAGGATCGTCTTCGAACTGCTCAGAGTAGGCAGATGTCATACTCGAACAAGAGAAGCCGAGAGTTGGTATTTGAAGAAGGTGATATGGTTTTCTTGAAGGTGTCACCAATGCGGGGTGTGAAGAGATTTGGGAAGAAGGGCAAGTTGAGCCCTAGGTTCATTGGTCCTTTTAAGATTGTGAAGTGTATTGGTGAGGTTGCTTATCGACTTGCATTGCAAGAGTTTATGCCTGTTCATCCCTTTTTCATGTTTCTATGCTCCGGAAGTGTGTTCGAGACCCCACTCATGTCATAGAGGTGGACCCAGTTCAATTGGATGTGAACTTAGCTTATGAAGAAGCTCCAGTTGCTATTGTAGGAAGAGACATGCGAAAGTTGAGGTCTAAAGAGATTCCGTTAGTAAAAGTGTGATGGCATAACCGTCCGCATGATGAGGATACTTGGGAGATTGAGTCGAGCATGCGGGATAGATATCCCCACTTGTTTGAAGCATCAGGTAAGTAAATTTTAAAGTCCTTGCATTTAAATTTCTCTTATTAATTGTGAGTTATATCATGTTTACCTCCTTGTCGGAGTTGTCTTATTCGTTAAAGTAATTTATCTCCTTGCCGGAGTATTTGATTCATTAGAGTGATTTAGCTCCTTGTCGGAGTGTGTTCGATTTATTATTGAGATTTACCTCCTTGTCGGAGCGGTTGAGATTATCTTGAGCTTTGTTTGGAGCCTATGCATGGTTCATTATATTGTATATGGTGGTTGTTGGTATATGAGGCAGGAATTATTTTTGGATAGTCCAATTTACAAAGGAAACTCTGGCGAAATTTTTGTAAATTTTGGGACTTAACCAAATTTTGAGTATATATGAAGTTGGTTGTGAGCGGTAAATGGTTTGGTGTTGGATGCATGTGTATGGATTGGTTGTTGGTTTTGGGTGGAACAAGTTCGAGGACGAACTTGTGTTTAAGTGGAGGAGAATGTGACGACCCGATAATTTATACTTATAGTCTAGTTATTTAGTAAGGTACCAAGGGTAGAAATATAAATTGTACAACAAAATAAAATTTTTAGTAAAATAGACTATTAGACCAAATAATCATTTTAATTGGGCCAAGTGGTGAAACTACTCTAAGCCCATGATCTATGTGTTAACTCTCATTATAAGGGCTCATAAAAGGTTGTCTTTGCCTTTAAGGTTAACAGAAAATAGGCATCATAATTAAACATGGCACTTTAATGGCGGCAATAGCATAAGGCGTAGAATTTCTTGAAACTGCTCACCATCAGGTTAGTTCCTCCACTGTTCGGTTTAATTCCTTCTTAGTCTTTATGATTATTGTTTTGGTAGTATGGTCAATTTAAGATAAAATGTTAGTGCCCTAGAAATGATTAAAAAAATGGAGGGTGATGATAATGATTAAAGTGATGATAGCTTTGGGAAATAGTTGGTCATGAAGTGAGGTTTTCGTATTGGCTCTCTGGTGTGTTTCAAACACATTCAAGAGCTGCTCTTCGTTTCCATTTCTCTTACTGTGCATAAATAATACAGAGACTATAATATTATCACATTAGTTATATACGATAAATTATTTTGTGTGCTTGGATATACAAACTGAATGTTAGAGATAAAATTGGGATTTTAGACCTATAGCTAGATATTGGTACTTTATGAAATTTAATGGGTATATGGTGACAAATATGAAATCAATTATATAGTTAGAATCTCTTGTTTACGGGTAGCTCGAAAATACCATTGGTTTTGTGATTTGATCAAGTAGGCTCGGGGTTAACTTTTAAGTTGATTTCTTAACCCCTTTAGCTTAAGGTTTGTAACGTTTAACCATTAGACTTGGTATTGATTGTATTACGTTCTTTAATAGAGTGAGAACATTGGGAAGAGATTCGAAAGGGGAAAAATCATCGTTGACTAACTAGTGAGCTTCGGACCGAGATGAGTGTATTTCTCTTTCTTGGTGGACTTGCTCCACACCCTATATATATAATATATCCTTATATACAAGTAATTGTGGCACGATGTAGTTCCGTGCATATTATTGTGGTACGATGTAGTTCCGTACATATTATTGAGGTACGATGTAGTTCCGTACATATTATCATAGCACGATATAGTTCCGTGCATATTATCGTGGTATGGTGTGGTTATGTATTTACCCCCGAGTATAATGAAAGTGTTCGTGGTACTTGATGATGGAGTATGAATATTACTTGATTGTTAATGGTTTATCTTTACTTCCCATATCTTTGAGTTGTCTTGCTTTCCATATATGAGTAACTTGCTACTTTACTTGGAGCCCCGTCCCCGCTTATTGAGTCACTCGACTCACCCCTTTTCTTTTCTTTGTTGGTTTATTTATGTATTACAGATTCGACACCATCTACTAGTGAGCATCGTGGTTGACCGAGGCGGAGTATCCTTCTATTAGCGGTGAGCCAACCCTTCGTCCGTGGTGGCCACCTATATAGTTTATATTTTCCTATGATGTATTCCCAAAATTTTGGAGTTGTATAACTTATTCGACACTCTTAGATGTTCATGATTCGGGGAGTACTTAAACCTTTTATTGTTGGGAGTATTTCTATTTTATCTATGGTATTGAGATATTTATATTTCTCATTGAGAAGCTTATATTATTCATTCATAATTAAGTGGGTTCGCCCGACAGGGTTAGTTGGGTGCCCTCACGACCTATCCGAATTTTGGGTCGTGACACTATGCATTTATTTTTAGAATGAACAATTTGTCCATGGAGAAAGCAAAGCATGTTACATGGAATTCCTACATATTTACTTTTAGGATTTCAAGTAGGTAATGGTTTCCTAAAACCCAAAGCAGTTTTACCTCTACTATGATTATCAAGAATCAAAGTCAATAGCTACACAAGACTTGTTCCATTTAGTGAGTCTGGTAAGTTCATAGTTAGCCTTTTTCTACCTTCTCTTGAAGAACTCGGTTCTTCTCAGTTTCCTGATATAAAACTTTGTTTGTCTTTTTAAGCTTTCTTTCAAGGTTGACTTGAACTTCACTAACTACTTGTTTACCACTGACTTCGTTTAACTTACTGTTCTCTCGTTCAAGTGCAAATACTTTATTTTGCTCTTCAAGCACCTATTCCTTTAATTTCAAATTCTAAGGCCGAGACTTTCTGTTTCTCTTCAAGAACCTGTGTATTACAAGATGCCATTTCAACTTCAAATTCAACTTTATCTTCTTGTAGGTTCTTGTTTTCAATTTCAAAATCAGACACAACTGAGAGAAGTTGGTCCTTTTTAGAAAGAAATTGATCCTTCTCAACCCTTAAAGTCTCAATCCCTTCTATTAATATTCGTGCGAGCAAAGTAAAATTCCTTTTGGAGAAGGTATGAAGATTTTCTTTTATGTCATCAAGACTTACCTCAGGTTGATCATTAGTGGAGTCCTCTTGCCAAGAGCCATCAAAGCTAGTGGAGAGTCTTCTTCAGATTCTTTTTCTGAATCAGTGTCGTTTTCAGATGGTTCCCCTATTGCAATGAATGCGTCCTTCTTCTTCTTCTTCTTCTTCTTCTTCTTTTTCCTCATGGCTCTGAAATTTGGTGGATGTTTTGTCTTCTTTGGTTCACTCTCCTTTGTAGCACCATTTTTTCCCACTCAATTTCCCACATGGGTCACTCTTTCATGGCATGATCTTTCTTGTGACACTTGGAACAACCTGAGTCATATGGATTATCAACAATACTCTTTTGGTAGGAGTTGCCTTGGTGATTCTTTTAGAATCATTCTTCTCAAGACTCGACTTTCTAACGGCATTCATCAGGGCTATCTCTTGCTCAGAGTACTCATACTTCGAACCTCCAGTGGCTTCAAATGCCAGGTTTTTTCTCCTTTTTAGATTTTACATGTATCCTTCACTGTTTCATTAGCTCATGAGTCTTCAAGCTACCAACGTGTTTATCCAGTTGAATCTTATCTAGTTCCTTCGATTCAATGATGGCTGTGGCATTTGATTCCCAAGAATCATGGAGAATCCTAATGACCTTTTCAACTAAGTCTTCTCTAGTGAGAACCATACCTAATGACTTCATCTCATTGGTTATGATCGTGAACCTGTTCATCATGTCTTGGATGGATTCAGTCTCTCCCATAGCAAACAACTCGAGTTTCTTTTTCAGCAACTGGATCCTTGACTTCTTGATTTGAGTAGTTCCTTCATGAGCAACTTGAAGTGCATCCCAAATTTCTTTGGCAGCCTTGTATGAAGAAACATGATTGTATTCATCAAGACCAAGTCCACATATGAGGAGCCTCTTAGCCTTAGAATTCTTCTACACCATCATGCAGTCAGCATCAGAGTATTCAATTTTTCTTTGGGAACAGCATGTTGAGTTGCTCATTGACCAACTGTCTTGGTAGAAGCAAGAGGTCATTCAGATATGATGATTCAGAGCTAATAGTCTTCAGCTTTAATGTAGTTTTCCATTCTACCTTTCCACCATCCATAGTACTGGATATTGAATTGAGGAGGCATGTGGATCGTCCTTCAGTTATGATCCGTGCTGCACTCATAATTCAGATCCTTCTCAACATGGTAATCTTAGATATAAGAGAACCTGCTCTGATACCACTTGGTGCACCTCGTAAGACACTAGAAGGGAGGTGAATAGTGTCCTTACCCGATTTTTGATCTCCTAAAATTTGCTTCTTGTAAAGTTAAGTTACTAAAAAAAAACCACGTTTGTTCTACCAATCTCTGAAACGTAAAGTAATTACGAAATATATAATAGATAGAGACTTTTATGTCAAAAAATCCTTGCTCAAAGGATTAAAAACAATGACCCAAACTCATGAGATTTAAACTCTTTCCACTATGAAAAACTGAGCAAGTTTTAGGTTACAACTCTATAATCAAGGAACTAAAACTCTTAGTACGTAGAACCTTACAAGCTTCACTACAGCTTACAAGATTGAAATATTCTACCACAAAAGTATTCTACTTCAATACTTCTTAACAAACTGATAGAATTATAACTCGATACCTATAACAGTAATCTAGAAAAACAGACTAACCATGAAACTCTTCTTCCATCTGGTTCAATTGACTTACTTATATTCTTGCACACAATTAATCTCTCACAAAATTGTTCTCTATTTTCTCTAATGAGACTTCTTGAGCGTGTTATAATGATGGCCAAAAAAACTTGTATTTATAGAGTTCATAAGCCTATTTCAGTTTAGCTTAGAACTTCTTTTTCAATTGGAAATCCGTTCCTTATAAGGTTTGCAAAACTTCCTTATTTGAAACCAATGTTTTTTTCCTAAGTTTCTAATCTTTTGCAGCCTAAGAAACTTCTTTCACGTGCTGCTTCTTAGCTTCTCCAACTCAAACTCCAATTGTTAACCTTTTCCACGTTCACTCAGCACCAGGTCCTTTGTCAATTATCAAAACTTATACTTTAACATAAATAGATCAGCGGTGGGCCAACCATCTTTGCTCCGTGGTGGTGCAACTTTCAGTTATTTTATATGTTGTTTCTTGTTTCAGATATTTGGGGTAATTATTCAGAAGTTTATCTGTTAGATGTTCATGACTTCTAGTTTAGGAATAGACTTTCTTCTTATTTTTTGGGATATTCTGCATATTTTGTTGTTAAAGCAACATCTTTTGGAATTTATTATATTGTTTCATCGATATTTTTGAAAGTAATGTTTAACTTAGCATGTGGGTTTGTCTGACGGGGCTTGTTCGAGTGCCTTGATAACTATCCTGGATTTTGGGTCGTGACATCATAATTTGTACGGGGTTTATTTTTAGAGCAAAATTGTTGGTATAGATCATTATCGTTGGATGGTCATAACTCATATGTTTATTAAAAGAGTTGACTTCAAAGATACTCCTCCAGATTTTGTAACACGAACATCCAGTATGGTTTATGATATTACTAACTTTCTTATTTCGAATTTTTTTGTAACATTTTTTACACTTGCAGTCTAGGTTAAACAGATAAATTTATAGGGGGTCACAAGCAATAATATAAATTATGAAGAATAATGAAATGAAGCAAGAGAGAAGGAGTTGTATTCCTTGAATGAGGGAGGATCGTAGTAGAATCTCGATATTGATTTACAAAGAGAGAGAGGGGTATGTATTGGCTTTGGTATACCCCATTCCTAATTATGGTAAAATACAAACTTAATAGGCCTTGGGCTTATTAGAAAAGGCAGTTATGTAAAGTAAAACATAATTAGGAGACTAACTCTATCAAGTCGGTTAGGATTGTGCCCTTCGGCTCTAGGACCGTGCCTGATGAGCGGCCATGATTGTGGAGCAGGCGTTTATCCTTAGCGTCCGTTAACTTGTAAGACAAGTTTAGTCTTCACCAGCTGGACTCGTATCCCCGTAATTATAGGTGACATATTTTAACCTACACAATCAGTCCCCCCTCCCCCCCCCCCCCCCCACTTGCTGAGTACTGCTGTAAGCAGTCAGTAAGTGAAAGAAGTATGAAGGAAGGTGAAAAGATGCTATGTTGATCTTCTACTGGAACTTCTGAGCTCTTGAACTGCTTTTACCAAAATGGAAACTACGTTCTTCTTGACGTTCCACGTGCTCGAGCCTGATTGGTCTTTTGGTCTTTCACATCTTTCCAATAACTGTTATTCTTCATGCTATCACTGCGTAGAATTCTTTCGTATCTCCGGCTATAATTATGTTTGACCATTTCATATTTCATATTATCTTCTTCTTCTAAATAAAGGCTTCTTTATAAACACCTTCTTCACCACTTCTCCACTTTTCCTTTGCTTTTCTAAAATAAACGCTCCTTTATAAAGGCTTTAATCTCTCCTTCTCCCCTTTCTGAGATGAGCATTTTCACCTCTATCTCTATTTTTATATGATCTAGTGCAAATGTGATCACCAAGAGAGTTTTGGTCTTAGGGAGAAGCTATGTCACCCTATATCAGCTGGTGGACTGAATTTGACCAACCTAAAACTATGGAACAAAGTAACAATATCAAAGCTACATTATGACCTACCTCATAAGGAGGACAAGCTGTGGATTACATGGGTGCATACTTATTATATAGAAGGGCAAAATCTTAACCAAATGATTACTCAAAAAGCTGCAAATTGATGGTGCGGAAGATCATCGTTGCTAAAGCTCATATTGCTCAATCACAAAAAAAAAAAAAAAAAAAAAAAAAAAAAAAAAAAAAAATACACTAGAAAAAAGAATGTGATTAGAAGGCTTTATTTGCAAGTGCTAGGAGTCTTACCCAAACCTGAGTTGAGAGGCATGATCCTAAACAATGTGGCTAAACCTAAGGCAGTGTTCACTCTCTGGCTTTAAATGAAATAAAGGCTCTTAACAGATAGGCTTACACCTTGGGGAGTACCAGTGGATCTAATTTTTTTAATCTGTCAAAAACAACCAGAAACATGCAGTCACCTGTTTATCCAATACTCATTTGCTGCTATGATATGGAATAAACTATGTTGCTGGCTGCAATTGCAGAGTGCACCAGGTAGGTCTTGGGAGGATCGCCTCAAATGGCTCATATGAAAATCAAAGGGAAGAACAATTTTAGCAAACTCGCTAAAACTGATGTATGCTGAGTTCAGTTATACCCTTTGGAGGAAATGAAAAGACTAACAGAGAGATAGAAAGCATAGCCTAGGAGATAGTGTGTGTATGTAATGTTCAAACAACTGATAAAATGAACCCACTACTACACAACCTTATCAAAAATGAAGGGAGCATTAGTTTAGTATGATAGAGTACAAAAGTAGATTAGGACCATGTAATAAATTGGTCCATAGTTCTTTGTAATTTTCTCTAATTGGATCAGCAAGTTGTGTTAGCTTAGCTGAGAACTTAAATGTAAATTTTGGTGATTTAATAAAACATTTAATGACCAAAAAAAAAAAAGGAATATTTCATTTCAATTTTTCATTTACTTTTCTATACAAAGCGGGTTTTTCAAAATATTGTCTCAAGTACCTTTGGAAAGTTCATATCAAAATATTGATCTTATTTTTTAGTTAATTTGAGGTGTTTGGGAGATGATTTTCAGATATCCACCATTTTTTTTATTTGTTGTTTGATTTGAACTAGGTATTGCAAAATATTGTCCCTAATATCTTTGGAAAGTTCATGCTAAAATTTTGTCACATTTGAAGCCGATTTGAGGTACTTGAAAATAAATTTTTGAGTTGAAAATCAAAGAAACACTGTGTAAATTGTATATTACAGTTGTATACTACTACAGTTTACTATAACGGTATACTGGTATAGTATACATTTTACTACACTTATACTTCAACTGTAGACCGCAATAGTATACTACCATAGTTTACACTAAGACTATACCGTTGTACTATATAGTTTACTACAACTATATACTTCAACTAGTTATTGTATACTCTTTTGGTATATACCTTTCTTTGTCTAGATTGAAGTGCGGACTATTATCGAATAAGTGAATGTTTTGAATTGTGTGGTTTTGAATACAATATATTTTTTTGGTATATCGTATACCCTTTTCGTAAATATTTTTTTTTGTGTTTCGATCGAGGTTATGAGCTGCTATCGAATATTCTCAATTTTTTTGTTTTGAATAGATTATATTTGTCTGGTATATCGTATACTTTTTTAGTACAATATTTTTAGTGTTTGGATCGAAGTGTTAACTACTATCGAACAAATAAATATTTTTATTTCATTGTTTTGAATACAATATACCTTTTTTGAATATTGTATGCTCTTTTGGTATACGTTTTATTTCTTGTTGCATATCTTGAATGATAAATTAGAAAGGTCCGTAGGATAACCTAAGAGTACACAATATTGTCATACTGCACAAAAAAAATTTTCTGCTGTACAACTTTGTAACATACATATAACTTATTGGTACACTATTGTATAGAGGCTCAATATAATTATTTACTCGTATGGTATACAATATATTGTAATGCTATACTAAGTAGTACTACTTTTTTCAGTGTAAGTATCTAAAATCAACAACCTAAGAAGTCTCAATCCTTATGAACATGAATTTTAATTTTAAAAAATCAAAAGAAATTAAATGGGAAGAAGTTGCTATAATTTTGGTATATTATATTCCAAGAACTTAAAGAGATAAAAAAGGGAAAAAACCAAAATGAGAAAAAAAAAACAAAAAAACTGTATACTACCTCAGCTTTTTTAATCACTGATACAGAGATAAAATATTAGAAAAAATAATAAATATATTATAGCAATTGTTTCACGTAGGAAAATAAACTGTGTAAACTAATAAACCATTTTATTATCATGAAAAAAATCAGAAAAAGAAAACAGAGCAAAGATATATTGTATCGGTTATTTGTTGATCATATGTATTAAGGAAAAATAAAAAAGAAACGAAAAAAGAGAAAGAAAAAAAAGTGTACTACATCATTTTTTAATAATAATAATAATAGGAAAATAGTATGCTACGTAAGTCTTTATAATCATTAATATAAAAAAGAAATACAAGAAGGTATATAAATTTATCTTTCTCTATAGTATAGAATTAATGGGTAAAAAATAATGAAAAATAAAAAATTATTACTACATCAATTATATTTTTAATGATTGGTATAGCAAAAATATGAGCAAATTATAAAACTGAAAAAACAATTGGAGCAATAACTTGTATGAATCAAAATATAAAAAAAATTACATCGTTTAGGAAAGTAAACGAATGAAATTAGGAAAAGATAAGTAAAAGAAACATAAAGAAAAGGCGGAAAATTAAAGAAAACAAACAAAGAAAGAAAGAATAAAATAATTAAGGAAAGGAGAAGAATACAAATATACACACTTTGAAGACCTAGGGCCCTAGGCTCAAAGAAATTTCTCAATTCATTTCGAATGTCACTGTTGCCACTGTTGCAGCACTAAACTATACCAACTGATACATGGTAAAATACAGAAGCGATAAAGTAAAGATAAAAGTGAGATATGGCTCGAACGATTACCTAAGTAGCAACGAAGAACTATTTCTCGTTACCCTCGGGCGAAGGTCAAGGAACACCAACACTAAGCAACTATCCTCAAGGGCACCCGGCTCTCGTAAATAGAATGATCGAAAGAAGATTGAGATTCAACTTGGATTCTTCCAATTGAAATCAAGTCAAAATACAAGGTTTCAAAGAGAGCAATGCTCATGAGTTTTAATGTTCAAGACTAGGTAAATGAGATTAAAGCCCTAAGTGAGGCTTTTATAGCCTCCTTTTACACAAAGAGTCAAGTCAGAAACATTAAATGTACTAGAAACATTGTACTCACCGGGAAAATCAATCACATATGCATTGTTGTTGATCTTGGATAGCCCTTGGAATGGTCCATCTGCTCGGGGTGCCAACTTCTCTTTCCTAAAGTTTGGGAACCTCTCTTTGCAGAAGTGCACCCACACCCAATCTCCTTTCTTGAGTTACAACTTCTTCCTTCCCTTGTTCATCTTGGATGCCACCTTTGAATAGGCTTCTTCCAAGTTCTTCCTTGCCTTAGCATGGATTTCAAGCATAACCTTAGCTCAGATTTTACCTTCAAAACTAACAACCATATCCTTTGGCAAAGGGGTTAGATCAAGTGGGATCAAAGGACTAAAGTCATAAACACACTCAAATGGAGTCATGCCAATCATGCTATGCAAAGTACGGTTATATGCAAACTCCATAAGAGGCAATTTATCAACCCATGTCCCGGCCTTTTCTCGGGTCATAGCTCTAAGAAGAGCATCCAAAGTTTGGTTCACCACCTCGGTTTTCCCATCCGTTTGAGGGTGGTGGGACGTAGAGAACAACAACTTGGTGTCAAGAGCACCCCACAAGCACCTCCAAAAATGGCTAAAGAACTTAGAGTCCCTAACACTCACAATGGTTTGAGGCACATCATGCAACTTTAACACATGATCAATGAACAAAGAAGCAACATATTGTGCATCATTACTCTTTTTGCATGGAATCAAGTGAGTCATTTTGGAGAACCTATCCACAACAACATAAATGCTATCATGTCCCCTCAAGACCGTATTAATCCCATAATAAAATCCATATAAATGTCAATCACGGGCTAGTAGGAATAGGTAAAAAAGTGTACAAACCATGAGGATTTCACTTGGACTTAGCATGCTTGCATTCTAGACAAGCATTGCATAGTCGCTCAACTTGCAACCCTACCTTAGACCAATGAAATTGCTCCACTAGAATGGTCAAGGTTTTATTCCTCTCAAAGTGACCCATCAAGCCTCCACAATGTGCTTCATGCACTAGCAATTCCCTCCATGAGGACTCGGGTACACAAACTCTCCCATTCTTGAAAATGTAGGCATCTATCCTTTGGTATTTCTCCACACTTTCCCCTCTCTTTAGAGCATCATGAATGCTCTTGAGCTTTGGGTCATGTTCATATATCAATTTTATACTTTCAGACCCCATGAGCCTAGAAGTGAGAGCGGTAGCAAGATCGAACTTCCTAGAAAGTGCATCGGCCTTGCTACAACATTGTCCTTTCCCTTCTTGTAATGAATTACATAGGAAAAGACTCAATGAACTCCACCAACTTGGCATGCCTCTTGTTCAACTTCTCGTGGCCCCTAAGATATTTAAGTGACTCATGATCACTATTAATCACAAATTCCATAGGCCAAAGATAATGTTGCCAACGAGCTAGAGCTCTCACTAGGGCATACAACTCTCTGTCATACGTAGAGTAATTCAAGGTTGCAC
Organism: Petunia axillaris subsp. axillaris; assembly: GCA_029990575.1. Classification (NCBI taxonomy): domain Eukaryota; kingdom Viridiplantae; phylum Streptophyta; class Magnoliopsida; order Solanales; family Solanaceae; genus Petunia; species Petunia axillaris. The sequence continues at coordinate 140,909,594 of JARKNS010000004.1, forward strand.
CCTTCAACTTTTCACTATATTAGCCAATGAGTATCCCATATTACATGAAAATCTCTAATACCCAGCCCCGAAGCATCACATTCAACCTCAAATGCATTCTCTCGAGGCTCTCCCCACACAAAAGGCTTGTCTTTTTTCACCAACTCGGTGAGTGGTGTGCCAATGGTGCTAAAGTCCCTAACTAATCGCCCATAGAAACTAGCAAGGCCATGGAAACTCCTCACATGAGATACGGTGGTTGGAGTAGGACAATCTCTAATGGCTTCAACTTTGGACTCATCAACGTCTACACCATTTTCACTAACAACAAAGCCCAAGAAGACAACCTTATCAACATAAAAGGCATACTTCTTAAAGTTAGCATAGAGCTTTACAAATCTTAGCACTTCAAGCACTTGCCTCAAGTGGCCAATATGATCATCTATTGACTTACTATAGATCAAGATATCATCAAAATAGACAACCACAAACTTGTTGATAAACGATTTCAAAATATGGTTTATTAACCGCATGAAAGTGCTAGGTGCATTGGAGAGGCCAAAGAGCATCACCAACCATTCATAGAGACCAAACTTGATCTTGAATGCGGTTTTCTACACCACCCGATTTTATTCGAAATTTGGTAGTAGCCGGACCTAAGATCTATCTTAGAAAAGATACTAGAACTACTCAATTCATCAAGCATGTCATCAAGTCTAGGAATGGGATGACGATACTTTACCGTTATCTTGTTGACCGCACGACAATCAACGCATATTCTCCATGAACCTTCTTTCTTTCGAACAAGAACACATATTCTCCATGTACCATCTTTCATTGGAACAAGAATCACTAGTACGGCACACGGACTCAAGCTTTAATGAACTAATTATTTGTTGAGTAACTCATCCACTTACTTTTGCAACTCTTTTGTATCTTCGGGGTTGCTTCTATAGGCCGGTTTGTTTTGGATTTGGGACCCCGGGACAAAGTCAATTTGGTGCTCAATCCCCCTCAATGAAGGAAGACCACTAGGCATCTCTTCCGGGAACATGTCCTCAAAAACTTTCCAAACATTCTTAGTAGCACTAGGCAAAGGGTAAGGGTTAGTATCATAATCACAATCCGAATTTAAAACCACACCTTTGTGCACTAGACAAATGAGCAATTTAGTGCCATCATTACCTCTCAAGTACTCACCTAGTTGCATCATGGCACAAATGCCACAGGTAGAAGATGGTGGAGTGGTTGGGCTCTAGTCCAAAGGCTTAGTCACCACCGGGGACTTAGCTTTAGCCACCTCTTTCAATTTCCTTATGCGCCTATAGTCATCATTCACTTGCTTCAGTGTTAAGCGCTTGAGCACATACTTCTTGCCCTCATGCTTAACCGTGTAAGTATTGGCTCTGCCATCATGAACAACATTCCTATCATATCGTCGAGGCCTACCAAACAAGAGGTGTCAAGCTTTCATTGGCACCACATAAAACATGAGCTCATCTTGGTAGTATCCAATCTTGAACTATATTAAGACTTATTTCACCACCTTCAACTCCCCACACTCACTTAACCACTGCAAACGGTAGGGGTTTGGGTGTTTAAGGGTAGATAGTTTCAATTGTGACAACAAAGATTGGCTCACCACATTAGCACAACTATCCGAATTAATAATCATGGAGAACACTTGTCCCCTCACTCTACATCTAGCATGGAACAAGTTCTCTCCTTGCAAATCCACTTCCTCCTCACTCACCATGGCACTCAAACTGCGACGTACCACTAGGAACATGTTAGGATCATCACCCTCCGCCACGTCCTCTTCACACTCAATTTTCTCATCTCTCTCAACCACCTTACCTTCGGGCTCACTTTCTTCCTCATACACCAATCCATCATCCATGATTATCATTATTTTTTGGGTAAGGCAATCTTTGGCAAAAGTAGCCATAGCTCTTGCACTTGTGACATTGAAAAGAAGAAGGAGAAGGAGAATTCAAATGAGTTTTAGAATTACCTCCCGGTTCTTTGAAGTCACTTTTTGGTGTAGCTTTCTCATAGGGCTTCTTCACATTTTGGCTTCAACTAGCACCACCGGTATAAGGACTTCTTGGTTTGGCTCATGGGAGTAGAAGTAGTGCTTCTATAGTGAGTAGCTCTATGTTCCTTACTCCATTTTTCGGCTTCCACTGAGGGTTCATAGACTTCTTGGAGTGCTGGGAAATGATGCACCTCAATTGAGAAGCAATCTATTGGTTTAGGCCATTCTTGAACACAATGATAGCTTGCTCAACATCTTCTGTTTCCATGTCAAGGCCATTCGGTTCTTTTCAAAATCATTGAAATATTCTTCAACCGACTTGGTACCTTGTTTCAATTCATAGAGTCTCTTGAGTTGCTCTTGCTGGAACTTGGGAGTCACATACTTCTCATCCACATCCTTCAATTGTTCGCAAGTTATGCTAGTAGGCATCCTTATTTTTCTCTAGCAATGCTCGTCAGAGTATCGAACGGACGACGGTAGTTCTCAAGCGGACATCAAGCGACGACTTGGTGGATATAAACTATAGAAAATTCTAATTTTTTTCCTTTATTTGTTTATTTTTTATATACTTTCTGAATTGATGTGTTATCTAACCTTATTTGACAATATAAAAAGTAATTATTGTCAGATTTTCACATCTGTTTGACAGTGATAACGATGGTTCCGGCAGGCGACAACAGCTGGGTTTAAAAAAAGCATTTTTGTCACGACCCAATTTCCAAGGGCTCGTGATGGCACCTAAACAATATTTGCCTAGGCGAACCAATGAAACAAGATGCGGAAAAGAACAATAATGTGAAAAGATCATATGGATATATAAATATAAAAGGGTGAAGTCCAAAAGAATATATCCACAAAAGAATTGGAGCATTCTAAGAGTGACTCAATAAAGTATGAATATACATCAAAGAAATCTGAGTCCTATCTCTAAGTGACTCCGGCGGTATGCCACCACGGTCTGTGTGGTCGGCTCACCTCAATCAAAAGTCTCAGAAGCCTCGGGAACCGCTAACGTCCGGGCTGCTGACTGGATGAAGGACCTGCTACACGTAGCAGAGTAAGTTATGAGCCGAAGCCCAGTAAGATCACCGACAGGCCCGCTAAGGTACCCTTGCGGGACAAGTCGCTACATGCATCATAAGCAACAACATACTATAGTAATCATACAGTAAAGTAGTGAAATCAAAAATAGATGTAACACATTCCATACACACAAGTAGTAACCAGAAGTCTCAAGGATTATGCCCATCCAACGTAAGGCATAGGTCAACTCAGCGGCGGTTTGGAGGTCCAATCTCTACTCCCGTGCCGACTAACCTAGACCTACGAGGGACTAGCAACACCACTACTAAGTATCAACCATATACCGTGACCCGAAGTCACTATCACAATCATGAATAAGTAGACCAACGACCCGTAGTCGTTGGCTCATCTCAAATCTGTCTACGATCGCACCACACCCCCTGTCAAGTGCGTCGTATCTCAATAAATCAAGTGACCACACCACACCCCCTGTCAAGTGTGTCACATCTCAAAGATCAAGTGTCCACACCACACCCCCTGTCAAGTGTGACACATCTCATAGTATAGGCGACACCACACCCCCTGTCAAGTGTCCCTCTAACAGTATTAATATCCACGACATTAATAACAATAACAGAAATAATAACAGAAATATTAATAACGATAATATTTCACAGTCACCGTAACCCAGGTTGGTTATGCTAGCTGAACGTAAGGCAAAGGTTAACCCGACCACAGTTTGGGGGTACAATCCCTACTCCCATGTCGTCCAACCCAAGGTTACGTATAGACAGCACTACCCAACCCGGCACGTGAACAAATCAAGTACCAATATCATACAAAAGCCGGCAAAATCCTCGGCAAGACATTTATCATGACATGCCGGCAACATCCTCGGCCATGTCCCAAGTTCTTGCTATCTAAGCATGGCGTAGCAAGTGTTACTACGATATAAATTTAAGCTACCTCGACGTAGCGTTTAGACCGGCACATACCTCGGTCGAGTCACAATCTCGCTATTTATAACAAACAATAATAGCAAGTAATTCACATCATTAATCCTAACCATTGTTAGGTATATATATGCGTACATGAAGCATACTAGCATGAAGGAAGAGTCCACAAGCACAATAGAGGTCAAGTCTCACTTACCTCGAAATTCGGGCTCAAATGCCGGGAAGAATCTCCTTTCCCGCTCGCCTTGTCCGCGAAGGACTCTCCACTAGGTCTATTAAGACAAGATATAGCACATATGAGTGCTCAATTATAGCTATTTAAGCCTATAGGCATCCTAGGGTAAAAATTACCAAAATGCCCCCGGGTAGGGCCGAGCCCTAAATTTACAAAATGTACTTTTCCGGACTCCTCACGCTCCCGTGAGTCCAAAAGTACACTTAGATTCCACATGCGAGCCTTGCTCGATGTCTTTCCCCAATTCTTAAGAATCTAGGGTTCTAACCCATTTCCAAGAATCAACCCTTTGATTCTTGTGTTAATCAACATAAAGATGGATTGAAAGGGCTTAACTTAAGTGTAAGTATGATTGAGTCTTCAAGAAATACCCAAAAATCGCCTCAAGAGCTCACCAAATGATTTTTATAAGTTATGAACCGAAATGGCCCGAAATGGCCTTTTTATAGCAGTTTTTTTTTGCCTCTGTGACAGCTTCTTTTGAAAAAATCTTAACTTTTGATAGGAATGTCCAAATGACCTGAAACTGTTGCCATTAGAACCACAACTCAAAGGGCTACAACTTTCATGTTTTGAGTTTTTCCTAATTCCTTACGGATTGGCCGGCAAATCATCTTTTATCCGGCTATTTGCGCCAAAACGGAACAGAAAAGTCGCACCAGATTTTCTACTGTTTTAGGGGCAAAACGGGACCCTACGAAGCTCGGAATGATCCCAAATTTTGCACACAAGCCATAAAATACTTGGGTGACATGCTCGTCAAGACGGAACTCAATTCGGACCTCCAGAACTCAAAAAGTGGGTCCCACGGCAAAGGTTCAATTTTTGACTTTCGCCAAAATAGCGAAATTTAACCAAACGACCTCGGAATCCAATTCCGAAAGTTGTACAAGTCACAAATGACTATACGAATCTAACGGAACTTTCGGATCTCTCATCGGAGCTCATTTGCTCAAATCGAGCTTGGAAACCTCTTTTAACTCTTTTAAACTTCCGAAACGGGGACTTTATCAAAAGTCCTATCAAACGAGGTCCGTTTTCAATTTTGAAGGTTGCTACATATCATAAATGACGAGACGGACCTAACGGAACTTTCGAATTTTCCATCGGGGTTCGTTTACTCAAAACGACCTATCAAAACCCTAAATTTCTTTCCCGAATTTCATAAACGGATCCTTTTCTCGAAAACCTATCAAACGGACTCCGTTTCGACTCAGATTTTACAGACGGGTCATAAATGACCTAACGGAGCTTTTGGGACTGTCGACACGTAAATCGAGGTCCCGGATCCCGTAACGACTATTTGAGGGTCGTTACAATTTTGTTCTTCTTCGTTTTTTAATAAATGAAACTGATGTATAAAAAACACTTTGCAATAATAGAAAAATGTATTTTAGATCCTTAGTTTTTTAATAAATGAAACTGATGTATAAAAAGAAACTTTGCAATAATAGAAAAACGTATTTTTAGATCATTAATTGATTTATTATACCCAGTTGTACAGAAATATCGAATTAAAAAGAAAATACATGAAGTTCTAGAATCACACAGATAGATAAAATATATTTGATATATTATTTTTTAAGACCAGAACATAAGCCTATGGTTCTGATACTAGTGAATGATTACATGTGTACAAATTTATATGAAATAGATTTGTATGCATAAATCTAACCCGAAAACTTATTTGTTTTTCTTGTAATGGAAGCGGAAGCTGTAGATTTGGGACCGTAGTTGGAATCACTAGTCATCGGTAGTTGTCAGGGTGTGCCGGAGTAATTCGTTTAGTCACAGTCTAAATCGTAAATATTTGATGTAGAAAAAAGATATCTTTTTACTGTATTATCGAAACACACTATAGTTGTCCCTAAAACTGTACTTGGATAACTTTGTTTTTTACTCTAATGAAATTTTGAGAGAACCATTATGAATGGACTCTTAAATCCTAAAATTAAAATAAAAATGTATCATGTCTACCATACCAGACACCAGTTATAAGTTAAATAATAAAATTAGAAACACCGCAACAACTATATATGTATGTTTGAAGGTTATTAATAACATAATTTACCAAAATATATATATATATATATATATATATAATATATTTTACCAACATATAGTGTGACTGATATTATTCTAATTACAAGCACAAGGCAAAATCTAGAAATCATTATTTACTTACCTTTTCTTATCTAATTTACTTACCTTTTATTATCTCTCCTTTCCATATTTTGTGCTCATTTGTTCCTATATATTGTTCACAATACCTTAAGCCTGACATCAAGAACCAATAGATACAATTCGATTATTATTAAACGATACTGATTAGAAATCATGAAGAACTTCTCAAGCATAGCTGCCTTTATATTTGTCCTTTTCGTTGTTCTCTGTAAGTTGCATACTAATCTATATCATTTTAATTAATGCACATATTGTGGAAACCTTAAAAAATAGTAAATATTTTAGCTTAGAACTAAATAAAATGAAAATTTTATGATTGAAGATGAATTACTTTAACGTTATGTTTGGGGAATTCAGTTATTGAAATTTAGGTTAATGAATAATCTCGATTTGCTTTTATCTCATCAAGTCTCTTGTTCTCTTGTACAAATTTCATAGTGATCAAATAATTATTCAATTTTGCTATTCTCACAGAGTTCTTTTCTTTTTTTTTTCTTTTTTTTTGTTTTTCCTATCAACACAACTATAGGTACCAAGACGAAAGGATTACATCTTGATACCAAAGAATGTCGAGTACCATTTGCAGCTACCAAACCTTGTGATCCAACAGATTGCAACACTAAATGCTTTCAACAGTACCAAGGAAAGCCTCTACCTCCTGGTATTGAAGGACAACTTCTTGGAGGAGATTGCTTAGCTGACGATTGTTTTTGCACTTTTTGTTGTGAAAAGGGCTGCCCTGATCTCCGGTCTTGAATTCTCTTACAAGCTGATGGGATACATTGATACATAAATTTCTTCTTTGTTATTGTATAATTGTCAGGTCCACCTGTTGTTTTTGAAGTGGCAAATAAACTATTTATGGATCTTTTGAACCCAAAAACTTCTCTATAATTTGTCGAATGATCTAATCAGATATATATTTATAAAATTCATACGGACTTTGAAAAAGTATTTAATTTTGTTTGGACAATAATGGAGAAATATACCTTGATCATTCAAGTGTATTAGGAAAGGATGAAATAAGTTGGCATCTAAGTTTTGAAGGGACTGTTAAGCGGTATATATCTATGCGGGTGAAACATATAGAGCAAATCACCAAAGAATTAGTTAAAGTACAAACAAGTCGTAATATCTGATCCACCAGTATATTTTAATTATTTGATCATGTTACTATAATGATTTTACTTGAGCAATTTGGGATAATGATGTAAGGAAAAAATGCTGAAGCAAGAATTAAGATAAGAACGAGACACAAATTGAATAAGAACAAGAGTATAACTAGGAATTAATCTAGTTACCTTTTTGTTGGAGTCAAGAAGAACCTACTGTATTGGTCGATTTCTGTTCGATCACAAGAGAAACGGATTTGGTTACATGACAAGGCATTGATTGATCTCGAAGACGTTGTGATCGGAAAGAAGCAGCTTCGTTTGACTATACGATCGGTTGCGCGATGTTGTGATCGATTAATTTCGAGGACAACGTCATAATGGATAACTTAGCTGATCCTCATTCTCAAGAATGTCGGAACAGATTTAGCGGATTTAGTGGAAGTGGATGAAAACAGGCAACCGCTGAAAAAGAGACGTGAAGAAGTGAAGTTCTTCTAGGGTTGGGAATTCTCAATCATTTTCAACCTATAAATAGGACCTTACGCTCTCAACTGAGGACAGATCCATCTGCGCAACATTGCTCTCAAATCTTCAGCTATATAAGTCCTTTCATTTTGTTCTCTTACCACACTAAATTATTGTCACTATCAAAGCAATTTTTGTATTAAACTCAGGCGTGGCTTGGTTCAAACGTGGAAGAAGATTCATCTCTTTCATTGAAGCACCGCACTTCGATTCTTCAATACAATAAGCTTTTATCGCCTTAATTATTTATTTATCGTTTGCTCATTTATATCACTGCTTGTCGTACTTGCCGCTTATAGTATTCGTTGTTTATTATGTTTTGATCTTATCAACTTGTTATCGTTATTCTGTTCGCATAAGATAGCTCACCAATTTGCTCATCATAAATTACATCGAATACATTGCTGATATCGCCCTACTATCACATTACTTAAGTGAATATATTCGTATTACGTTCACTCGTCATCGTATATGCCATCATCATCGTATCTATCATTGTCATCGTATTTGATTGAAACTGAGCTCTTAACTTTAAACGAGATCGTATCATAATTTGTCTCCGACAAGAAACGTAGACGGAATCATCTCATCGTAAATTATTAATTGTCAGTTACTTCGATTTTTACTTGCCTTCAAATCGTTTACTTGTACTTGATATCGTTTACATGCATTCGACATCGAATCTGCATCTTTGAAATCGATATTTGCATTGTCTTCGAATTAAATTGCTAAAGATTGATTGTTCACCAACGTAAACTGCCTACCAATCGATCGAATTGAGATATTAAACGGTCGCGTTAGACTCAACTAAATATAAATTTTATTGTAAAACCTGATACATTTTTGGAAAACACAATTTGGCGCCCACCGTGGGGTCTTGGCAATCGATTTATTCCGAAATTTGAATCGTTTGATACTACTTATGTTTCTTTCCTTGTCTTGGAATGGCAGATGAACGTAACATCGACGCTACCACCGCTTTGAACGGTCAACAACTCAATCTCAACGATGGGGTTCCTGTTCCGACCAATGTTGAAGCGGTCGATGAGTCTATCAATCGCGAGCAGGATCCAACTCATGACGACATTCCTGCTGGTTCACAGTTGAATGCGCCCCGAGGGCAGCGACCGGATAAGGAGCCCGTGGTCGAAACTGAGTCAGGAGATGCAAATGCGTCACTAATGGTGTATTTGAAAAGGCATGACGCTCAGTTCGAAATGATACAAGAGCAGCTAAGGGTTTTATATAATTCAATGGGGAACAGAGTACCCACCCCTCCGATCACACCTCCAGCAAGCATTCCGACTTCGGTTCCTCAGGGCGCCGTAACAGGGGGACTTGCAGCGGGGGTCGGATCTAGGGGATTGGGTACGGCCGCGGCAGCTATGGGAGCTCTGGCCTCAGTTACAGCAGAAGTGAGAATGTTAGCTACGATGCAAACTCTGTTGAATGACACAGTGGATAAAAAGTTCGGTGAGATAAAATCATTTATGGAGAAATTGCCAGGTGTTCCGAAGCTAACGGGTGAGGTCGCTAAGATCGATCTCAAAGCGTCAGTTCCCAGCAAGTGCAGCCCCAATGCCCATTCCTAAAACTTTCAAGTTACCAGAAAGTTTGAGATACGATGGGACCACAGATCCGAGGGATTACATTGATATGTTTTCAGTTGCAGTTCAGGCGAACGACCTAACTTGGGAGGAAATTAGTTTTGTTAGCCTTAAGAAGTTTTGTCAGACGTTGAAGGGAGCGGCATTGAAATGGTATCTGCAGTTACCTGAAAATGAGATATTGAATTTTGATGACATGTCAGCAAATTTTATTCGATCACATACTGGAGCAAAAAAGATAGCGCCAAGGGTGGAAGATATATTGAATGTTAGGCAGCGACCCGGGAAAACCATCAAACTATTTGTGAAACGATTCAATGATGAGAAGATTCATATCCCGAATCTTGAAGAAAGGTGGGCTTGCTTGACCTTTGCTAACCTTTTGCGCACTGATTCGATTGAGGCATGGAAGTTGAAAGATCGTCTCAGAGAAATCGATGCATGGACATTCGAAGTGCTATATCGGGAAAGCGACCCGCGGTTTAGGGCTGAGGAGGAGGAGTTGCAGCTAGTCCGAAATAGCTACCATTCTGATCGACCTCCACCACGGAGAGTCGAGAACGACAGGCGGAACTACAGGGACCACCGATGGGAGCCCTACAGTTTCCCTCGAATGGGTAACAACAACCACGAAGCTGGTAATTCGAAGAATCAATCGAAGAAAGGGCAGTCGAACGCATCTTCGGCTCCGAAAGATCGACCACTCCCTCCAAAAGTGACGGAGTACAATTTTTGCATATCAACACCGAACTTGGTGAATCACTTGAAGGAGATGGGTGAGAAGGTTGTAAAGTTTCCAGGTCGCATAAAAACAAATCCAAATACAAGGGATGAAAATATATGGTGTGCATTTCACCATGACTTCGGCCATACAACGGAGGATTGTAAGGCATTAAGATACGAAGTGGCCAGCCTGCTACAGAAGGGGCATTTGGTCGAGCTATTGACTGACAGAGGACGAAACAATTTCAATAAGAAGAAAGACGATGAGCCGCCAAAACCTCCTGCTCCTAGGAAGACGGTAAATGTTATTACCGGAGGAGATGACATTTGTGGGGTGACCTACACTACCAAGAAATATGCAAAAGTCTCATTTACACGAGACAAACGAACACGAGATGATATGAATGATGAGATCGTGTTTGGGGATTTTGACTTTGATGACAGGATTCATCCCCATTACGACGCACTTGTAGTCACGATGAGGATCGACGACGCTGATGTGAAAAGGGTATTAATCAATGCTGGTAGTTCGGTTAATATCATACATGCAAGGGTTGTCGAGCAGCTGCAGTTGAGTGATAAGATCGTGCCTCGCTCAACAGTATTGTCGGGTTTCAACAACTCGAGCGAGGTGACTGTTGGAGAAATCACAATTAAGACTTATGCGGAAGGTGTTGAGAATGAGACATCGTTTCAAGTAATGAAAGGCAAAATGGCATACAACATGATATAGGGTCGACCGTGGATTCATGCTATTGGAGCGGTCCCATCGACCCTACATCAAGTTGTAAAATTCCCTACCCCATGGGGAATTCGTGAAATCAAAGGCGAACAGCAGGCTTCGCGAGAATGTTACTCAGTAGCTGTTAAGGATGGCTTTCGATTGTAGCAATCACAGCTAGTGGAACCCATGGCCGGAAGCTTCACTTCGGTTCCGTCATGTGCTTCGTCACAGTTACCGGAATCCGAAGTCGAAGGCGACTTCGCACAGGTTCCACCATGTGTGAGAGAACAGTATAAACAAAAAGCTGGAGACTCTACGATAGAAGACTTAGAGGAAGTAATGTTATTCGATGATAAGCCTGATCGAAAAGTCTATGTGGGAGCAGAATTGGATCCCGAAGTTAAATAAAAAATCGTATCCTTCCTCAAGGATAATTCTGATTGTTTTGCTTGGTCCCACGCAGATATGGTTGGAATCGATCCAAAAGTTGCCACACACAAATTAAACGTCGATCCAAAACATCAGCCAGTGAAGCAAAAGAAACGGCCGAATAGAGGATTTCGAAGGAAAGTGATCAACGACGAGGTAGAAAAGCTGCTAATGAATGGGTTCATTAAGGAGGTCAAATATCCTGAATGGCTTGCAAACACTGTAGTAGTGCCAAAGAAAAAAGGCAAGTGGAGAACCGACCTCAATAAAGCCTGTCCAAAAGATTCGTTCCCATTGCCTCACATCGATAGACTGATCGATTCAACGGCGGGGCACGAAATGTTGAGCTTCTTGGATGCCTATTCAGGCTATAATCAAATTTCGATGGACCCATTAGATCGGGAGAAAACGTCGTTTGTCACAGACATGGGGACTTATTGTTATACAGTCATGCCCTTCGGCCTTAAAAATGCTGGTGCTACTTATCTGCGTTTGGTCACTACTATGTTCAAAGATTTGATCGGAAAGACCATGGAAGCATATATCGATGACATGCTGGTCAAATCCCTTGAGAAGGGAAATCATTTAAGTCATTTGGAGGAGACTTTTACGATACTGAGGCGGTTCAACATGTGATTGAACCCGGAGAAATGCGCGTTCGGGGTTAGATCCTTCAAGTTCTTAGGATTCATCGTATCGCAAAGGGGGAATCGAGGCCAATCCAGACAAAATCAAAGCAATTGAAAGCATTCCCGAGGACTTAACAACAGTGAAGGAAGTTCAACAGCTGACCGGTCGAGTAGCCTATCTCAGCAGGTTCATCTCGAGGTCATCTGAATGATGTCACAGGTTCTTTTCGGTGCTGAGGAAGAACAAAAGCTTTGAATGGACACCAGAATGCAAAAAGTCCCTCAGAGAACTGAAGCAATACCTTTCAAATGCTCCGCTCCTGTCAAAACCGATCGAAGGAGAAATGCTGCTGATCTACTTGGCCGTCTCCGATGTCGCTGTAAGCGCTGTCCTCGTCCGCGAGGACAGAGGTAATCAATTTCCTATCTATTATGTTAGCAAAACACTGTTAGATGCAGAAACAAGGTATCCACACCTAGAAAAATTAGCACTTGCACTAGTCACTGCTGCACGAAAACTGAGACCTTATTTCCAATGTCATTCAATATCTGTCGTAACTACTTTTCCATTGCGAAATATTTTACATCGACCAGATCTCTCTGGTCGATTAATGATGTGGGCGGTCGAGCTGAGCGAGTACGATATCACTTATCAGCCTCGCACCACCATAAAATCTCAAGTGTTAGCTGATTTTGTAGCAGATTTTAGCGCTAACATCTTCCCGGAGGCAAAAAAGGAAGAATTGATGATGAGAGATCCTGATCCCGGAGTGTGGAAAATGTTTACCGATGGAGCTTCAAACGTTAAGGGGACTGGTCTTGGAATCTTATTAATAGCACCTACCTGTGAAAAACTCAGGTACGCGATCAAATTACATGCAAAAACTACCAATGAGGCCGAGTATGAGGCCCTCGCTGTAGGTTTAAAGATCGCAAAAGACTTGAAGGTCGAACGACTAGACATCAAAAGTGATTCTCAATTGATGGTAAATCAAATCCAAGGTGATTTTTGTGTTCGAGATCCGAGGATGCAGCAGTGGCTCGAGAAAGTGCAAAATCTCCTTACATCTTTCCAGGAATGGAAAATTGCTCAGATACCAAGGGAGGACAACATCGAAGCAGACGCTTTAGCCAACCTTGGTTCTGCAGCGACCATCGGTGGCAAAATCGACTAAACAGTGGTTCACCTGTTCGAATCCCCACTCTGTCGGAGCATCAAAGAGGTAAACAATGTTAATCATACTTGGGATTGGAGAAACAAATACTTGTCTTATTTGCAGGCAGGTACCCTTCCCAGTGACAAAAAATCTGCCCGATCACTCAAAGCTAAAGCGAAGATATTGCCTCTTAGAGAACCAGCTCTACAGACGAATATTCAGCGGCCCTTTAGCGAAGTGTGTAGGACCAGATGGAACAAACTATGTGCTGAAAGAGATTCATGAAGGCGAGTGCGGCAATCACTCCGGCAGCAAGTCGTTGGTTCGAAAGATCCTACAAGCTGGATACTACTGGCCAACGATTGCAGATGATGCCAAAGAATTCGTCCGCAAATGCGACAAGTGTCAACGATTTGGCAACCTCATACACCAACAGGCAGAGCCACTTCATTCGGTCACGTCGCCGTGGCCATTCATGAAGTGGGGAATGGATTTGGTCGGGCCGCTTCCAACAGCGCCCGGCGGGGTAAAGTTTATTTTAATTCTTACGGATTATTTTTCTAAATGGGTAGAAGCAATTGCCTTAGCTAAAATTCGTGAACAAGAGGTCATTAAATTTATTCATCAAAATATTATCTGTCGTTTTGGGATCCCAAAAGAGATCACATGCGATAACGGTAAACAGTTTGTAGGAAGACGGATCATTGCCTTCTTCGAAAAATGGGGGATCAAGCGAATTGCCTCAACACCTTATCACCCCAGTGCAAATGGACAGGCTGAGTCTTCCAACAAAACAATAATCGAGTATTTGAAGAAGAGGATGGATGATTCAAAGGGCAACTGGCCGAACGAACTCCCCGGAGCGCTGTGGGCTCATCGGACAACGGTGAAACACAGCACCGGAGAAACACCGTTCTCACTTGTCTACGGAGCAGAAGCACTAATACCGGTGGAAGTGGGAGAACCAGTCTTCGGTTCGCCCACTCCACCGAAGAAGCAAACAAAGAAGCCATGTTGATAGATCAAAACCTGATCGAAGCAAAAAGGGTCATAGCATTTGTTCGAATACAAGCACAGAAACAAAGGGCAGAAAACTACCTCAACAAAATAATCAGGTATCGATCTTTTAATGTAGGTGACTATGTGTTGAAGATCAAAAGACTGAAAAAGGATGAGCCCAACGAAGGTAAGCTAGGAGCAAATTGGGAAGGACCCTATCGGGTCAAAGCAGTAATCGGGAAAGGATCATACCAACTCGAAACAATGGATTACAAGCCGGTCGACTTCAATTGGAATATCACACAATTGAAGAAGTACTATTTTTGAGGTTCTACAGTATCATCCATTCTCATCTTTTACTTTCGCAAATTTTCATTCTTCCTCCATCGGAAAGAGTTGTTTAATCGATTATTTGATACTAACGCTTTTAGATGATCGGCATAGTTGGAATCGAATGATGAAAAACATCACCCACGAACACTCTAACGTGGTCTTCATCTATAACGGTTTCTCAATTTTTGTTTTCTCAATGACTCCGTTTCAGGACCAGTGTTCGGCCACTCATTCTTCACACCCTAACACTTGGGGGGGGGGGGAGATGGAGTCAGCATGATGGTCATCAAAGGATACTGGGGACTGCCCAAGAACCGGGGACTCATTCAAAATTCGGCAAAAGTTCCAACGTTCACTCGAACTGGGGACTCGTTCAAAATTTGACCGAAGCTCAAAGACCCCAACACGCACTCGGACTGGGGACTCGTTCGAATTAGAGGTCAAACTTCATCGGATGTGTCAAACCTTGACGTTTTTATTCAAAGTCAATGATTATCCATTCATGTAAACGATCCGTTAGCGATCAAAGTCTGTCTCTTTAAACGGCCACATCTTGTAATCGATCGAAATACGCGATCCAAAATGTATTAAAAGCCCATTTAGCGGCTCATTTCAATGAAATGCAATACTTTGGTTTATATTTTCGACTTTTCACATTTGTCCGACTCAACTGATCGCTTCAAATATGAACGAATTTTACAATTCCAATCTTTTCACCAAGTGTTAAATGATTCCGAACTCATAAAAAAGTTCGAAGAAGTGCATTACGTGAAAGTGAGACGTCATTCTTTACTACGCACGAAAACATTGGGCCCCAATCACCTCTTTCGACGACTATCGTTATAGGTCAAAACTTTCGAACGATTAAATCATCTTCGAAAAAAAAAACAATACAAGAATGAAAGGAAAATAATTTCATTCACACAAAATATCCATGTACATAGCTGGTCATACGACTACATTGCATCAGATCTAAAAAACGACTAAAACAACAAGTCGAAAACAGCTACAATTCATTCATCACCATCTCCGTCGGAACCTTCATCGGAGGAACTCGCTGGGAGACCAAGATCTTCACGAGTCAACCGCACAATGGCAATAGCTTCGCTCAATTCGGTAGGAACATCGACATTTCGGTCCTGCATTTCCTAAGGACATCGCGCCTTGATTCAGCAAAGATCAGATCCTTCTTCTTTTAAAACTCTTCCTCAAGGTCACGCCTTAGTATGGTAGACTCCTTTTGAAGCAACAAGTTCCTTTCCGATAAGCTATCAGCTTGAACCTTTAGATCTTCGTTGCTTTTACGAAGAACGCTCAATTCTTCGAACTGACCAGCCAGTTCTCTATCTTTGCTCTCCAAAGCAGAGGTAAGTTCGGCGACCTTCAGATCGGAATTGGCTTCGTGCTCACTTAACTGTGCGTTCAAAGCTCGGATCTGGGATTCCAACTCCGTTTGGCGAAGAGCATGGTCATTCGTACTCTTGTCAATTTTGGCCAGAAGTTCGGCATATTTGGCCTCAGCAGCTTTTAGCTTCCGATGCAAATCTTCTCCAGCCGAAGTAAGATGAATGATTCTCTCGTTCAAAACTTTGGCTCCATCTTGAAGCTGGCGAATCCGATCGGAAATTTCGATCGACATTATGCAGTTCTGAAAATAAGTTGTAGCTAAAGTTCATAAAAGTCTATGCATCTATGCAACTATGCAACGAATGAAAAGAATTCTAAGTATGGAACTTACCCTGAAGGCACCAAAAGAAATCTGAGAAGGCAAACTCAGATCTTCGTGCGTGTTCAATCGAGCTTGCTCCATTGGACCAATTACATCAAACAGATAATCTGCCAGCCGCTTCGGGCATCTTAGCAAATCAACATTTGATGGCACTTCGATCGTAAGTGATCTGCCACCCCTCTTTTCAGATTCGCCTAAAGCGGCAAAGGCAACAGCTTCTTCGCCCCGAGGGAGAGGTACGATCGGATCAACATGATCCGCACCAAAGAACGACGACCCTGTCTCTTCATCGTACTTGGATTTTGTCGTCGCTATTGGCCGATCCAGAGCTGGCATTTTCTCTTTAGCTGCATCCCTCTCCTCGAACTCGTGATCAAAGGCTTCGATCATTTCCCCTCTATTTTCAGGGGCAACGCCTAATGAAACGAGGGCACCTTCCCTACTAGGCAAACCCCCGAACCCGAATTGACTTCTTCGGCTACAGGGAGAGATGATAATCGTCAACGGAAAGATCTCCTTGTTCAGCCAGCTTGAGTTGAATGGCTGTCTCTTCGAGTCTTTCCTTGACTGGTTTCTTGGGACGTCTCACTAGCTGGTCAGATCCTGATTCATCCCCAGCTTCTTCCCCCTCGATGTCAATGATCGAGGTCATTCCTTCGGCGACTTTCGCCGTTGCAACCGCTGAACTTGTTCCAGCGATCACATCCTCTATGGTCTGGGGCGCAGCCGATGAACTGCCCCCTTGCCCTTTTTCCACCACCACCACCTTGGGCAAATACTTGTTTCTCAACTCCTGGAACGATTTCTTTTTCTTCTTCAGCGGAGGAGCGTCATCGACTTTCTCTCCGCCCTCGGGCTCAGCCTCTTCATCACTTGGCTCACCTCCAGCACCAGTGATGCCTGAGAAAATATTTTTAAAGTGTCAAAAAGCGTCAACGGAGCAAGAATTGTAAATACAAGTATGATTCAAAATTACCATGATTTTTGGCTTTGAGCTTTTTCAAAGCCACGACCGGTTTCCAAGCCCATTTATCATTGGTCGTTTTGTCGAGCACCCTTATCAGCGACGGTATGATATCGGCAACTTGGTCGAAGACGACCACATCAGCGGAAAAATTTTGGAAAACTTTGAGATTTAGAAATCGTAAATTCGCTCAACGGAGAAAAACGAACAAACAAAGCACTTAAGGTTTCGATTCCAAACTCTTGGTAGCAGCCCCTTTTCAGGGTCGATTAACTGCTTCGTTGCGATAAAGACAAAGCGTTGATCCCACCCCCAAAGATCGTCATCATTGTCAGATAACAAAGCCCGCTGACCTCGTTTGGCTAAATTTATCACCCCTCATTTGTAAACTCGAGGGGAGTAGATGTTGAGAATATGGCGAAGTGTCAGCTCCACTTCCGCCTCCTATGCGATATATCGCATAATTACTATCGTTCTCCATATCATCGGAGAGAGCTGCCCAAGGCAGACGTTGTACATTTTGCAGAATTCCTCGATCACGTTATCGACCGGGAGAGAAAATCCGATCGTGAAGGGATAGGTTAATACCACGGAATGGTCCTCGACGTGAGTCGCCAACATCGATTTTCTTGGAGGGCACATCACATCGATGTCGCCAACCCTCCAACCACACTCCTCCCAAACTCGTGGTATCGATTCTGGCGTGATCGCACAAAATACTGTATCGATCGAAATATTCTTCTTCTTGCTTTGTTCCACTTCACTTTGAACGCTGATTTTACAGTCCTTTTCATAAGTGAACTTCTAGGGAAGAATTTCCGAATACGACTTTTTAGGACCATAATCCTTCACCTTCCTCTCTTTTCGTTTCTTTCCCTTTTTATCCACTAAAGGACCAGCAGCAGTGGAAGTCTGCTCCACCACTGCCCCGGACTGTGGTGGGGCTGTGGTGGTGACTGCCGCAGCAGAAGTAAGTTCAGCATCAGTTGTGGGTTGAGAAGAAGAAGACATTGTCACAACACAAAATCGACAATTTGGACAAACAAATTGGGAAATTTGGAGTAAAATCAGCAGAATTCAGCAGCAAAGTTCTTGAGATTAACTTTCAGAGAATTTTGAGAGATTTCAGAAGTTGTAAAGTTTGTAAAGAGAGTTTTGAAATGGGTATTTATAAGGCGAGGATCATCATTACCTTGGGAACTGTCGAAAAACTGCTGCCCGCACGATTTCTGACACGTGCAGCTATGGGAAGTTGAGGCGACGTTTTGATGTTTCAAAATGGAGGGACACAAGCGTTCCACGTGTTTTCCCGCTAAAAATTCAAGCCACTTGCCAAGTTTTTACGAACACACGACTTGGCAAGTGGGGGGACTATCTGTATTGGTCGATTTCTGTTCGATCACAAGAGAAACGGATTTGGTTACATGACAAGGCATTGATTGATCTCGAAGACGTTGTGATCGGAAAGAAGCAGCTTCGTTTGACTATACGATCGGTTGCGCGATGTTGTGATCGATTAATTTCGAGGACAACGTCATAATGGATAACTTAGCTTATCCTCATTCCAAGAATATCGGAACAGATTTAGCGGATTTAGTGGAAGTGGATGAAAAAAGGCAATCGCTGAAAAAGTGACGTGAAGAAGTGAAGTTCTTCTAGGGTTGGGAATTCTCAATCATTTTCAACCTACAAATAGGACCTTACGCTCTCAACTGAGGACAGATCCATCTGCGCAACATTGCTCTCAAATCTTCAGCTATATAAGTCCTTTCATTTTGTTCTCTCACCACACAAAATTATTGTCACTATCAAAGCAATTTTTGTATTAAACTCAGGCGTGGCTTGGTTCAAACGTGGAAGAAGATTCATCTCTTTCATTGAAGCACCGCACTCCAATTCTTCAATACAATAAGCTTTTATCACCTTAATTATTTATTTATCGTTTGCTCGTTTATATCATTGCTTGTCTTACTTGCCGCTTATATTATTCATTTTTTATTACGTTTCGATCTTATCAACTTGTTATCGTTATTCTGTTCGCATAAGATAGCTCACCAATTTGCTCATCATAAATTACATCGAATACATTGCTGATATCGCCCTACAATCACATTACTTAAGTGAATATATTCGTATTACGTTCACTCATCATCGTATATGACATTATCATCGTATCTATCATTGTCATCGTATTTGATTGAAACTGAGCTCTTAACTTTAAACGAGATCGTATCATAATTTTTCTCCAACAAGAAACTTAGGCAGAATCATCTCATCGTAAATTATTAATTGTCATTTACTTCGATTTTTACTTGCTTTCAAATCGTTTACTTGTACTTGATATCGTTTACTTGCATTCGACATCGAATCTGCATCTTTGAAATCGATATTTGCATTGTCTTTGAATTAAATTTCTAAAGATTGATTGTTCACCAACGTAGACTGCCTACCAATCGATCGAATTGAGATATAAAACGGTCGCCTTAGACTCAACTAAATATAAATTTAATTGTAAAACCTGATACATTTTTGGGAAATACACCTACGTTATACTAACTATCCTCAAGATTACTGAAATTGCAAAAAAATTGATCAATGAGCAACAGGGTTCAATTGAATTCACCGGAAAAAAAAAAATAATTCCAAGGGGTTTGTATTTGAGAGAAAACTCAAGTTCTGTATTATACATCATGTAAAAGTGAATGAAAGAAAGACTAAGTGGGGGTTATATAGTGTTTACACCACATGTCTAAGGGTTTTAAAAGTATCCACAAGTTGGCTAAATAAGCAAGCCCACGTATGGTCATTAAACCACGAAAGTCTCAAAATAAAGTCTAGTTCCCATCACTGGAATTTACAGAAGGGCACCCACCCTGTGGAGGGAGGCGGCCGCCTCTGAGAGATCAGGAAAGCTGCCTTGAAAAGGGCGTCCACCCTTGAACCTTGGCACTCCGCCCTGGCAAACTTCAAAGAGCTAGCAATTTGACACTTAGTCGAATTTAGGAGGAATTGGTGATGGGCGCCCCACCTTGGGCCATGGGCAATCTTCCCTGGGTATGCCAGTGATCATGATGTTCTGGAATGCTCTGGGGTGCTCCACCCTGTGTCTGGGGCAGTTAACCCTCACTGGTGCTGTAGCACACGACCTTCAAATTATCTACGAAACTCTTCATCCAAGCTCTTCCACACGAAGTGTAGATCCACATCTTGTAACTCATTTGCTTGACTCCGCATGAATGGTCTCGGGGGCACTCTATCAGTGTGGACTGCATCATACTCCTCTTCTTGAGAAGATTTCATACTTGAAATCACAACATCATCAACCACATCATCATTACATGCAACACAATGAGTAAAGTAACATTAAATGTATTAGAGACATTTTACTCACATGGTAAATCTATCACATAGGCATTATTGTAGATCTTTCACAACACTTGGAAGGGACCATCTCCTCTCGGTGCTAACTACTCTTTTCTATTGCTCGGGAACCTCTCGTTTCGGAAGTGCACCCAAACTCAATTTCCTTTCTTCAACTCCAATTTCTTTTGTCCCTTGTTCTTCATGGACGCTACCGTGGTGACACCTCTTACCTAGCCCGAATGAAGAAAATAAGAACTAGCAAGCACCAAATACTCTAAAATCATCATAGAGTTTATAACACACTCTATGATGATATTACATATGAAAATACTAAAATAATGAAATAACATAAAAGCTAGAAAGAATGTGGAATCATGCAATCCACACTTCCTTTTACAAGTGATGAAATGGAATATGTAGAAAGTCCCTACTATACTAACTTGAGAAAATGATACTTGTGGCTCTCTATCTCGATCATATATGTTATCCATTATTTTTTCGACTTTTTGGATTTTGATTTGTACTTCTCGCGGGTTGTACTCTAGTTGGCTCTAGTGGGTGTCTTTCCCTCCTCACTTTCTTTGGAGCTTTATCATGAATAGCCCTTGGAGTCAAATCGCCTTCTCTAGCCACAATGCTAAAATTATGTGCAGTGGATTCTTCATCAAATTCCTCTTCTTCAAACATATCCTCATCCTCCACCAAATAGTTCCCTTCAAGAGCCTCTTCTTGAATTGATGTCACTTGCCCCGTTAGGATTCTAGTTTTAGGTTGTTTTTTTAAATCATTTTGATTAAAAAATGAGATAAGAAAATGATTTGAATCTTGAATCCCCAATTGATATTATTGTTGGGAATTATTGTAGTGAAGTTTCCTTGTCGTTCTTGATCATTGAAGCACATTTGGGTTGTAGTCGTTGAAGTTCTTGGTAGGTTGAGAAAGTTCTTGAAAGTCGTGGTTGAGTTTTGAGGCGAATCTTTAATCTTGCAACGTGTTATTCATTATCTAGGATTGGAAATTTCTGGTGTTGAGTAATAGCTTCAAGAACACCATTAAACCTTATTTGTGAAGGTTAGAATATTTTGAAACAGCCGAAGAAGAAAGTGAAAAATGGAAAAACTCAATGTCAAAAAAAGAAATAGTTTTAGGTTGCAGATTTTGCACAGGGCTGAGCGCCCCAGTTCACAGGCGGAGTGCCCAAATCCCAGGATGGGGCATCCCCGGCTGAAATTATGCAGTCGAGTATTTTTTGTCTAGGTTTGCGTTAATTCTTTGTTTACACACTTTTAGTTAGTATCTTTGAGTAATCTTCCCACTCAACTAGTG
Source organism: Petunia axillaris subsp. axillaris (assembly GCA_029990575.1). Taxonomy (NCBI): domain Eukaryota; kingdom Viridiplantae; phylum Streptophyta; class Magnoliopsida; order Solanales; family Solanaceae; genus Petunia; species Petunia axillaris. Next base: position 140,931,635 of record JARKNS010000004.1, read on the forward strand.
CTAGCTTTTGAAAGTTTGAGAGAACTTATGCGTGTGAAATTATTTCAAAGAAGAACCCGTAGAAGCTTATTGGCTTCAAGTGCTTAATTAAATAGCCGTCAATCAATCGAGTCACATCACTTCAATTCACTCTTATTCCAAAGAGGACTAGTAATTCTTATGGACTTATTAGGTCGGTGAGGAAGCTGTTCAATTCGAGGAAACCTATTGAAACAAGCTTGAGTGATCCTACCCTACACATTGAGTGAACCCGAATGTCACAAAAAAGTGAGAGAGTGTATGAGGACTTTATTACACTTATCTTTCTTCTAGTCTTTGATATTGCAGGTACATGAATGGAGAAGGAGACAAGACCAGAGATATGCAAGAAATCACCATGGCTGACCTCTTGGCCGAGATGAGGGAAATGAGTACCCGGATAGAGAGTATTGAAAAGGAAAGAGCTCCCGTAATCCTAAAATATGCCGAAGAGGGTACTAAAGACTCTTCTACCTTAAAACTGGAGTAGATCAATGAAGTAGCTCGTCAATAACAGTTTAGAGAAGAAGCTGCTCGACATGATAGGGTGTTTGGAATTCCCCAACACTTGTGCATTCCCCAAGGCATTGCTCTACAACTTATGAGACCCCGAAGAAATGTGATACCCATTAGGCAAGAGGTTGTAGCTCAAGAGGCGGAGTTACTCGGACATGTTGATGAATTTGATGATTATGAGCCACCTTATCCGCATAGGAGGCCAATGCTAGGAGGTCGAGGTAACTATAGAGGTCGTGGACCTCGAGGGGATTATGTGGGAAGGAATTGGAGCGAGAATATGATGATTATGCTGATTACTATGGTAGTTATCCAGAACCAGCCCGGGGAGGTCGTGACAACAATCTAAACAGTGTGAAGATAACAATCCCATCATTCATAGGGACTAGTGATCCAGAGAAGTTTTTAGAGTGGAAGGTTCGCCTGGAGCAGATCTTTGAGACCAATGACGTGTCGTATGAGAAAAAGGCTACATACGCCATTGCATCATTCGAGGCTTATGCTTCCACTTGGTGTGAGTCGATGAAGAGGTCTAGACGTAGGCTTGGGTTGCCCGAGCATATTACTTGGGATGAGTTGAAACAAGTGATGGGTGATAAGTATGTAACCGCCAAGCACCATCAAGAACGACTCAAAAAGCTTTATAAATTAAAGCAAGGCCTCAAATCAATTAAGGAATATTTTGATGAATTTGAGAAGAATCGAATGTCCTTTGATCTGGAAAGGGGAGATGAGGAGCAAGGCATTATTCGGTCCAAGGGTGGCCTAAACCAAGAGTTGGCTTCATAGTTGAAGGCTGCATATTTTCCATTCACTCCAAGATGCATTCCATGCCACCATTAAAGAATATAGAGGAAGCACCACATCTATCCCATGAGCCGAGCCAAGAGTGGAAGAGCCCGAGTACTGGTGGTGCTAGTTCAAGCCAAGAGATGAAGAAACCCGTTAAGAAGGGAACTCCTAAAGGTGACTCTAAAGAGTCGGGAGGTAACTCTAAAGCTCAACTTAACTCTGCTAGTGCTTCTTCCTTTCAGTATCACAAGTGCAAGGGATATGGGCATTTTGCCAAGTATTGTCCTATTCGTAAGACTATGATATTGTTAGATGATGGCACTGTCTAAGAGCAAGAGAGTGACGAAGAGTTAGAGGAAGTTGAGGGAGCTGAACACTTTGAGTGTGAGGAAGAGGTGGCAGAGGATGATGAGCCTAGCATGTTTCTTATGGTGCATAGGAATTTAAACACCATGAGTATAGAGGAGGAGGAGGAGGATGGGCAGAGGGAGAACTTGGTCCATGCAAGGTGCAGGGTTAGGGGTCAGGTTTTTTCATTGATAGTTGATTTGAGTAGTTGTGCGAATATAGTGAGCCAGTTATTGGTGTCTAAATTAAAACTACCCATATTAAAACATCCACATCCTTACCACTTGCAGTGGTTAAGTGAGTGTGGGGTTTGAAGGTGGTAAACCAAGCCTTGGTCAAGTTTAAGGTTGGAGCTTACCATGATGAGCTCATGTTTGATGTTATGCCTATCCAGGCTTTCCACTTGTTGTGGGGTAAGCCATGGCAATATGATAGAGCTATGATACATGATGGCTGAGCCAATACTTTTAAACCAAGCTTTAAGGCACGAGTTTCACCCTCAAGCCCATGTAACCTAAGCAGATAAGTGATGATTATAGGCGCATGAAGGAGCTAAAAGATGCAGCTAAAGCTAGGTCTCCCATGGAGGCCAAGCCTGAGGCTGTAAATCTTGCTATTGCACCAGCCCTGCAAAATAATGTTTTTGCTATGATGCAACCAGTGACTATTTACGAGGTAATGATAGTTCTAAACTATTAATCTACCTAGCAATGTTTTAAAAGGCATGGGCTCGAGGCGAGGTGTTTTACTTGACACGGGGAAAGACTTAAGCCTCACGGATCTCTAATATATAATATTTCATATAATAAAATAATTCACATAAATATTTTTAAAGAATATAAATCGCATAAAAAGGATAAAATTACGTAGAAACTCTAGAAATTCAAACATTATGTTAGGCTAAGAGTATGAAATTATTTAGAACTAAGAAATAATAAAAATTTTGAGAATTTAATTAGCAAGTTGACATTTGAGCGAATTACATAGAAAAAATATTGAGCTTTTTTTTTAAAAATTTAATTTTTTTTGGATTTACATCCCGAGACGCGCCGAACACCTAAGCGTATGCCCCAAATACTCCCCAAATTCTAGGGCTTACGCCTTCAGGATCTAGGCCCCGCATAAACGCCCCAGTGCGTTTTTGGTACGCCTCGCCCCGGGACTTGCCCCAAAAACGCCTTTTAAAACACCGCTACCTAGTACATAAGGGTGTTTTGTTGAGTTCTAATAATTATGTTGCTACTAATATTCACCAATTGCCTAGTGTTATTGATCGCGTGTTGCAGGATTTTGAGGATATGTTCCCCGAGGAAATGCCTAGTGGGCTTACTCCTTTGAGGGAAGAGCATCAGATAGATTTTGTGTCGGGGTCCCAAGTCTCTAATAAACCAGCCTACCGGTCCAACCCGGAAGATACTAAAAAGTTGCAGTGCCAAGTGGATGAGCTGCTAAATAAAGGCTTGGTTTGTGAGAGTTTTAGCCAATGTGACGTGTCGGTGATTCTTGTGCCAAAGAAGGATGGGAAGATGTGTGTTGATTGTCGTGCTGTCAACAAGATAACGGTAAAGTATCGCCATTCCATTCCTAGACTAGATGACATGCTAAATTAGTATGAAACTGGTTCTAGTGTCCTTTCAAAGATAGATCTTAGGTCCGGTTACCACCAAATTCGTATGAAACTGGGTGATGAGTGGAAAGCTGCATTCAACACCAAGTTTGGTCTATATGAGTGGTTGGTGATGTCCTTTGGCCTCTCAAATATACCTAGCACTATCATGAGGTTAATGAACCATGTTCTCAAACGGTTTATCAATAAGTTTGTGGTCGTCTATTTTGATGATATCTTTATTTACAGCAAGTCAATAGATGATCATGTGAGACACTTTAGGCAAGTACTTGAAGTGTTGTGGGCTGAAAATCTCTATGCTAACTTTAAGAAGTGCACTTTCTGTGTCCAATGAGTTGTATTTTTGGGCTTTGTTGTTAGTGCCAATGCTGTAGAGGTTGATAAGTCTAAGGTTGACGCCATTAGGGATTGGCCTACTTCTACTATTGTATCTTATGTTAGGAGTTTTCATGGCCTATCTAGTTTCTATAGGCGATTTTTGAAAGACTTTAGCACCGTTGAAGCACCACTAACTGAGTTGGTGAAGAAGATCAGACCTTTGTGTGGGGAGAGCTTCAAGAGAAGGCTTTCCAAGAGCTAAAACGATGTCTTAGTACTGCCCATTGTTACAGTTGCCTGACTTTCGCAAGGCATTCAAGATTGAGTGTGATGCCTCTGGGGTTGGGATAGGTGGAGTTCTTATGCAAGACGGGAAGCCCGTAGCCTACTTCAGTAAAAAGTTGAAGGGTGCATCCTTGAATTACTCTACATATGACAAGGAGTTGTATGCCCTTGTGAGAGCTTTAGCCCATTAGTAGCATTATCTATAGCCTAGGGAGTTCGTAATTAGGAGTGATCATGAGTCACTCAAGCATATTACGGTCCAAAAGAAGCTAAATAAAAGGCATGCCAAGTGGGTGGAGTTCATTGACAGTTCCCCTTATGTGATTCATTACAAAACAAGAAAGGAGAATGCCGTAGCCGACGCACTTTCTAGAAAGTTTGCCTTAGCTACCACTCTTGCTTTAGGCTAATGGTTTTTAAGAGCATCAAATTCATGTATAAGCATGACCCTAGGCTTAAGGGCATTTATGATGCCCTTATGAATGGAGAGTGGGTGGACAAATACCAATAGGTAGATGGCTATATTTTTAAGAAAGGGCAATGTGTATACCCGAGTCCTCATGGAGAGAGTTATTGGTGCGTGAGGCACATGATGGGGGCTTATGGGTCATGTTGGCATAGGAAAGACCTTGGCTATTCTAGAGGAGCAATTTTATTGGTCTAAGATGAGGCGTGATGTGGAACACTTTTGCATTGCTTGTTAAGACTGCAAGAAGGCTAAGTCTTGGTTGAATCCCCATGGGTTGTACACACCCTTGTCTACTCCTACTTGCCCGTGGGTGGATATATCTATGGACTTTTTGATGGGATTGCCACGGTCTAGAAAGGGACATGACAATATTTATGTTGTCATTGACAGGTTTTCTAACATGGCACTTTATTCTATGTAAGAAGTGTGACGATGCCCAAAGTATTACTTCTTTGTTTGTTGATAATGTGTTATAGCTCCATGTTGTGCCTCATACTATTGTTAGTGATAGGGACTCTAAGTTCTTAGCCATTTTTGAAAGTGTTTGTGGGGTGCATTTGGCACCAAGTTATTATTTTTTACGTACCATTACCACAGAAGGATGCGAAAACTAAGGTTATTAACCGAATTTTGGGAGCTCTACTTCGAGCTATGACCAAAGGTAAGTTTGGGACATGGGTTGATAGGTTGTGAAAACTCTCATTCGTCCTCGAACGAGCCTACGTCTAAAGCAAGATTCACGCTGATAACAAAAGAACTTGCACGACCTTCATAAACTATCCCACAGAATTTTTCTCATGATTACCGAATCAAGATTATAACACAAACACCGAACTCTTGGAATAAAATATATCTGGATAATATGATAATACCATTGCCCGGATTATTCTGACTAAAATGATCCTTCCTCAATCACGAGCGGAGAGTTCTACATTTTCAAAGCAAAAATACACGGAACTTTGAATGGATTAACATGATTCCACCAACGGATCACCTCGTCGATATACTTTCGATATAGAACAGGTCGATGAAACAAAGAATTAACTTACGCTTCAGCAACGCCTTAGAGATTTAATATTATGATTCGGCATCAATTGGAGGAAGACTCCTCCACTTAGAGCATAAACTCATACAGCTATTTGAATAGGAATAATCATCCTCGCACAACCTGCTGGATTAAGAAAGACTTAGCTAAAACAGAATGCGGCTTAGACCTGAGCTACCAAATTACCCTTTCGAGTTGCCAAACAGCTGCAACTCTCGAGTTCATAACTCCATACCTTTCCTATAAACATCACCGCCTGATGGATCAAATCAAAGGTCAAATGACGCCTCTCATTACCCTTAGTAGCCTTGAAACACAATAATGTGCTTATCCGGCTACCTTGACACGCAATCTAGCTCAACATAGGGAACATCACGAGTGGCTACTAACCGCTCAAGCTCACTAGTATCGAAAGAAGAAGAGATGGCAATAAACTAAGGATAGAAACTATTAGATCTTTAGGAAGCTCATCTTCTTATTTGCTTGGCTACCAGAGCTAAACTACTTCCGAGTCAAAGTAGCCTAAGAATCGCAATTGAAGAAACAGATATTAACTGAGCTTTATGGAACAACATCCATGCCAATTTGACCTCCTAATAAGAAGGGAACTCTGACAACTTACCAGAAAATCCTTTAATAACTAAGACAAGCTCATAGAATAACATGATTGTACTAGTATTTTGAACCAAGATGAAATACGTAGATCGAATATTACTTACTAATCACTTTGCACCGAAAGAAATGATAACACTTTCTGATGGTGACGAACTAGAATCCAATCATCCAACCAACACGAAATTCCGAGAAGAGAGATAAACTTATTTGATATAATAAGAGAAGGTGGCATAAATGGATACCAAGCAGGCAATAGCGACACTCACTGTCAAATATCTCATATTTAGACCAGATAAATTAGTAGGGTCTCATAAACGCCAGAAATAAATCATACCAGAAGCTCGTCCCTCTACCGCAACCGATTCTTAATAAAAATGACATCCAAGGAAACCATCGAAACATGATAAGACACACCATTTCCAGATCGATCGAAAAAATCAAATCTTACTCATATTTAAGAGAAGAAGAAATCCCAGGGTCTACTGCATCGGATACCTCAGCATCCTGCCAGACTAGCAGTTCATAGAACTGCCTCTGCAGCTGAGCTGAGCCACTACCCTGATAATTACCTTGTGAAGAACCATTTCCACCACGCTCTCGACCTTTACTGGATGGTAGCATTTCTCTTGCTGATTGAGATCTAAATGGAATTCCCTGCGACTGTGCAGGTGCCTGATGACAGGAAAAAGGACAACTGCCTACTTGCCGGAGTAACAGAAAACTCTTCAAAGTATAACCAGACTCACGACATTGATAACACCCTTTTCGCTAAAATAGAAACTGGACAGATTATTGATAACTACAAAGAGAAAGTTGAGTCTAATCTCGATGAACTGCTAGCGCACTTTGAGAATTACGCTCTACAAGCTGAGATAACCTGGCAGGTGACCTCCCAAAATAATCAGAATTCTTATCTCCAAATGAGGTACCACGGTGCCTACCAGGCCGTAGGATCTCTTGCTTTCTCACTCTAACTTATGGTACGCCTAATACCTCTGAGCAATATAACCAACAACATCAAATAAAGTCCCAACCTCAATTTCTCGAGCCATCTGGGATCTCAAGGAAGGATAAAGGTCACCAATAAATCTTTGAACATTCTCGGAAGGTTCATGGACTAGTTTTAGTACATATACATCCATCCTAAAGAATTTAATCTCACATTCTAAAATTCGACAAGCTACCCTATCTAATCCACTAAAGTTGGCGATGCTTTTAATCTCGCTGGCTGTACGAAAGGAACTTTTCCATGAATCTAGAAGAAAAATCGAACTAAGTTAGCTAATAAGATAACGGTCCACTAATTCAAGGCTAGAACCCTGAACTGGAAAACCAGAATAATCAACACCATACAGCTCAATGTAATCAAGAGCCTGAAGGATATGCTGACATCATTTTATTTTTAAAAAGAATCACGAGGTTTATCTGATGCATTGCTTAAGAATATCGGAAGGTTCAATCACGTAAAATAATGCAACCTCTTCGGACACTCGGACTGAGCCATTACTCAGGCTAACTAACCAGCCAGAACAACTGGAGGCAAAACACATGTTGCCTCCGGAACATATTTTACTGCGACAATATTAAGAACCGGAAAAGGAGCTCCCTCTGATCGAACGTCTGCACAGGCGGCAACCTGATAGGCTGCCCAGTGAATGATAGGTTTTTGCGGTATCTATGTCACCAAGATTCTCGTGAAAGAGTCGTAGAGAGCCAAGGGAACCACAAGGCCCTGCTCTCTTGCCCATCGCGAGCTCGTACATCCGAAACTAGATTTCAGCACGATCAAAATCTCTCGGGGCTTCATCAGTACTAGCCCCAGGCTAGACTGCTTCGTCTTGAACTCATACCCGTCTGCTGATTTGTCGTACGAGGGTTTATAATTGCCACGAAGAAATTAACAAAAATACTTTTGCATCCTAGACCAACGCACGATCAGAAAAGAAGGAAGTGAAACTTCCTAAATGCCATCATACCCTCTCGTAGATAAGTACGGACGTCTACGTACCCATCAGCGAGACTCTACTAGACACTGTCTTAGTCTGGATAGGCTCTAAACCGGGCTCTGATACCAACTGACATGACCCGAAATCCGGTTAGGCCGTGCGGGCACCCGACATCCTCCCCTAGACTCGTCGGGCGAACCCTTACCAATTAAATTAGGAAAATAAATATAATAATTCATAAATAAGGACAAGACTTAAAAAAATTACAGACATACTGATACCTCTAAGCTGTACAAAAGAAATTACAGCTGACTACCCAACATGCTAGGTTTAGGGCTATCCAGACTATACATCTAAGAGTACAAAAAAAAGACAGATACCTCCTGAAGGGAGCAAATGAAACTGAAATGATAACCGATAAACTGGTGGCCATCCGGAATAAAAGCTGGCTCACCCTGACAGCTGAAGTCGTCTTCGCTCCTTCACAACATGGCGAATTCAATCCTGGAGCGAACCTGCCGAGACGAAATAGATAGACAAGAAACAAACAACAAACAAGGGTGAGTCAAAAGGACTCAATAAGTGGGGCAGACTAGCCACCTCAAAGAATAGGATAGCTAGCCAGGGAGAAAAGAAACAGATAAACCAAATTCCTCTTATTTAAATGATGAAAAGGCAGAGTCAAATAATAACTAGAAACACGTATGGAATCACAAACTATTCAACAACCAGGAACGTAAGACATCCAGAACATATAGGTATCCCGAAAAACATCAACAATCAGAAATACATCCTGTTGCGGCGTGCAACCCGATCCATATATTCATTCTGTTGCGGCGTGCAACCCGATCCATATATTTATACCGCTGCGACGTGCAAACTGATCCATATATTTAAACCGCTGTGACGTGCAACCCGATCCATATATTTATACCGTTGCAGCGTGAAACCCGATCCCCGCAACCCAGAATACGAGCCAGAAATATATAGACAAATAAGCAATGCACGTATTAGCAGAACAGTAGTTATGTACCACAATTCTACGCAATGGTATGAAATGATATGAGATGAAATGAAATGAAATATGATGCAAAGGGTCACATGTGCCCGTAATCCCATCCCGAAGCGGAATACTCCTGCATTTGAGGGGAATCCAATCTGATAACCAACTGGAGCGGAATACTCCTGCACCTGGGGCGGAATACTCCTACACCCAATATAATATAAACCAGATGCGGAATACTCCTGCACTCTCTTGGGGCGGAATACTCCTGCACACGATATAATGTAAAGCTGAGGCGGAATACTCCTGCACTCTCATGTGGCGGAATCCTCCTACCCTCAATATGATACAATGGAGCGGAATACTCCTACTCCTGGGGCGGAATACTCCTGCCCTCAATATGATTCCATGAAGCGGAATACTCCTGCTCCTGGGGCGGAATACTCCTACCCTCAATATGATACCATGGAGCGGAATACTCCTGCACCCAATATGATATGCAATGTAATGCATATGAATGACATATAATGCATATGAATGCAATGTGATGCAATAATAACTCTTCACCGGCGCGGGACTCTCATCGACAGCCGGGAAGTAGATGCCAACTCACAGCTAGAGTACAATGCTCAGTTCCTCAATGCAGTACCAACAACAGGGCATAACATATAATACACAATGTAAATCAAATGCTAAGGCATAAGGAGTATGCCTATCGGCAGCTACACACGTAAGGAACACGTGGTAGAAAATCCACGAGGCCAGGTGCCTCCAAAGAAATGGATATAAACACTTACCTCTCCCAAAAGTTAGCACTGCTAATCAACATCCGCTTTATCCTTTGGTTTCCTTGCCAAACGATCCCACTCTATTCAATTAGCAGAAAAATATATCAAATTAGGCTAAGGGTTTTATTCCTCACATGTTAGGGCAATCCGGTTAGGAACCTGATACCCTATTCGCATACGCAATACGTAGGCCAGGCCTATGTACAGGGTTTATAGTCACATAACCAAACCCTAAATAAATTACATATTTAAGTTGCCCATAACTCACTGTGTATGGATATATAGACAATTTTATTATCGGGGTCCATTTGACCCTTTAAACTATTAATTGAACTTATTAAAATGATGTATAATATTCCAAGTTTTGCCGTTAAAACATATTCAAACACACGTAATAAACTCAAATAATAAATTAGGATCATTACTTGAATGTTTCAGGGTGAAAATTCAACTTTTTTCCGGCCCCTTTTCTCATTTTCTGGCATTTTTCCCTCACTCCGTTTTTTCATTTCTCTCTGCTTCTCAATCATGTTTCTTTCCGTTTTCCGTACATAGATATGCTTAAGTAGCATATATGACTAGCATATGTGCCACCGCCACTCATTTTGACTTTTTGTCTTTTTCCTTTTCTTTTTCTTTTTGTTTTCTTTTATTTTATTTTTTCTCTTAACGAAAATTAAAACGGTGCTCTACGATATTCGAAATAATTCCAACTTTTGCATACAAGTTGTACAAATATATGTTACATACTCGTGAAGGCGAATCTCAAATCAGACTCCCGAAACTCTAGATGCGAATTTAGATGAAAAGAAGTCAAATTATTAAACTTTTGGCATTTTAGCGGAAACTAGCCGAACAACATCGAAATTCACTTTCGAAAAATTAAAAAAGTCACAAATAATCATACGAACCTAACGGCGCTTTTCGATTTTGATTCGGAGCTCGTTCGCCAAAACCGAGCTCGAAAATCCCTTTTTAATATTTATCGACAATACAAACTGAAACCTTCTTCCGATGCCTACCAAACGATGTCTGATTTAGCTCAAACTTTACAGATAAGTCCCAATGGATATTACGAACATTTTAAAATTATCGACACGCTAATCGGAGTCCTAACTTCCGAAACGACTGACCGAGGTCGTTTCACTTAGGCGGGCCAGCAATGGCATTTTTGTAATTAAATCCCACCAATGTATAAATAGAACAAAGCTAGGGTTTTTGCATATTTTATTCTATATTTCAAACACTACTCTTAGAGGCTATGTTTAAGAGACAAGATTCAAGGTTTTCATTGATTTATAAGCTTTATATCTTGTACTTTTGGATCCTTGATCATATATCAATACATATTTCATGTTTAAATCCATTAAATCTTTTCATTACATGATCTTGTGTTTGATCCGAACTCCTAGAATGAGTAGCTAAACTCGTAACTAGGGGTGTAAACGTGCTATAAGTGGTAGAAAATCAATAGGTATTGCTTAGATTCACCAAACATAACATGAGTAATGATTATCTAATTCCCATTACATTAACATCAATAGCTTAGTATCCATGATATTAGGGTATCATTTCAACTTTGCTAGATTAAGACTTGGGAGACATTAGCTAGTATAGATTAGCGGAGTTATCAAGGATTTGGGTTTTGTTTGCTAAAACTTAGTCTAACCCATCTAGAAGAGGTTGCGCCCAGAAGAGGTCCTCTTTCTTTGGGTCCATGAGTTAGATCTTTATGTGCCTAGCTATGGCTTTGGCAAGCGTAGTGAGGTAGACCCCATTTAGGCCTGGTGGATTCTAAGGGTTACATAGAATGACTCAACCATATTCATACTCGTGTTGGGTGAGAATATTCTACCCATTGATTGGACACATCTATTAGTCGTTTACGCACCTAGCTTCCATTTATATAATAAATTACTTTCTTTTAATTAATTGCTTTGTAGTTTATGATAACTTTACAACAAACACTCATACTTTCTAGGACTCTTCACTAACATCAATTTATTGTCTATCTACGAATCTCTCACTTGAACGGCTAGTTCCCGTGGGAAATCAACTCCAACTTATATCGGGTATATATATATTTGGCGAACACCTCTCACCACTAATGGTGAAGGATTGAGCGTGGATCAAATTTTGGCGCCGTTGCCAGGGAACTACAGTTTCACTATTGTATTGCATTAGTTAATCAAAGTTGATTAGTTTGTCAGTCCTAGCATTTTACTTTTATTTTTATTTTACCTTGTATAGGTGAATCATGGCATATAGAAGGAATTCCAATAGAGTATTGAGGAATCCCAATTACAATCACAATTATAACCAACAATATGGGGATCCAAAAGATTATGAAGAAGAGTACGATGAGGGATATGACAATGTGGAACTCAATGAGGAGGGTCATCATTTTTATGTTGAACAAGTTAATGATGATCCTAGAGAGAATGTTGTTGATTCTCAAGTCGACAATTTGGGTCCCAATGTTGAAAATCCTTTTGCGGGTGCTCAAGCCCATGAAGGAGTACAAGCAAATTTAGAGGGAAATATTGGAGAGAATGATGGTGTTGCAGGCAATGCCAATTGAGGTGGCAACAACGCAATCAATGTGGTTGAGATGTAAACCAAGGTGGTTGGGGTGCAAATCATGGAGGTCGTGCTAATGTCAACTGAGGAGGCAATGTCAATAGAGTAAATACTCGCAATGTTAACCGGAACCAAGGGAATGTTAGAGGTGGTCAAACTACAATCAACTCGTGCAAGATTTAGATGATGATGAGTCCGAGGAGGAGATTGACATGGATAGTTTTTCAAGTGCTATAGTTCCTCCACCCATTCATGGAAATGCTTCTTTCAACACTCCAAGTGTGATACTACATGGGCATTAAAAAAATGGCTTCTTTAGTGGAGGCAAACATCAAGATGCCAATGAATATTTGAAAATTTTCGCCCAAATTTGCAACCTCTGCAAGTTGGCACGTCCTTACGCCTAAGAGTCTTTCCATACTCTCTAATCGGGAAAGCCAAGGCATAGTTGAACAAGTTGCCAAGGAATTCAATGTTTAGTTAGAGTGAACTAGTGAAACAATTCTTGGAAAAGTTTTTGCCAAAAGGAAAGCAAGCTTCAATGAGGGACAATGTATACATTTTCAAGCAAGATCCATCTGATTCATTGTCCGAGGCGTGGGAGCTGTTTCAAGATGTTTTGCTTCATTGTCCAACTCATAGCTTTTGTGATGTATGTTGTTGCAATGATTCTATCAAGGGCTAAACAAGATGAACCAATCCATCGTGGATGCTCTTTGTGATGGTGCTATTATGGACAAGTCCCATAAAGATGTCAAGGAGGTTCTTAATAAGGTTGTCAAATTGGCAATCAAGAACTCAAAATCTGAATGATGAGAGCGGATTGAGTCCTATGATGATGAAGCGGTTAGAAGCTCAAGATGAGAAGATGGCAAGAATTCTCACCTCCATAGAACTCATTAATCACAATTCCAAGGTGGAGAAAAGCCAATAAAAAGAAAGTCAACATGGTAGAAACCCTTCAAGTGACAAATGTCTGGCATCAAGTGGCTCCAATGGGTTATGTAATCCCGGGGATGTTCCTCTGCTCTTCTCCAACATGGGCAAGAGGGATACTACCCAGAATAATGTTTTAACATCCAAGAAGGAGAAGAAGCAAGTCATGTGACCAATTTCCATGGCCAAAGAGGGTATGATCAAAGTGGTTAAGGCCTTATCAATAAGGGTAATGGAGGCCGAATCAATGAGAGGTAATTGGAGTAGCAACCAAGAAGGGAAAGGAGCCGGTTCCTCTCAACAATATGTGCTAAGAGCTCTATTCAAAAAAAAAATGATCATAAACAAAAGGATCCTTCAAAGTTAGAAGAGATGATGGATCAAATGCTCAAGAATCAACAAGGGTATTTGGGGGATATAAAAGATATGAGGCAAACCATGACATCTCATTCTACTTCAATCAAGGATCTTGAATGTCAAATGAGTCAATTTGCACATCAAGTGAATCAAAGGCCATGACACTACCAAGTGATATGGTAGTGAACCCCAAGAAAAGTGGTAAAGATCAAGTGATGGCTATTAAAACTGAAGTGGCAAGACCCAAAAGCCAAGGGTGGGGATGATGTAGAGTTGAGAGTTAATGATGATCATGTTGGTTTCGAGTTGAATGAAAATGAAGCTATTAAAGAAGATGTAGTGCAAGAAGAAGTGGAGAGGAAAGATGATTTTCTTGTGCAAGAAAATGAGGTTGATGTTAAATAAATCATTAAAAATCCTACCCCCAAAACACCACTACCCAAATAACCAAACCAAAGAAATCTCCACCACTAAAAGAAAGCCTCCATACCCAAAGTTACTCTTCCTTTGCCACAAAGAAGTATCAAACAAAGGGAAGTGTCCCATGCTAAAAAAGTTTGGGAGAAAATAGCAACAACTTCAATCAACCTCCCTTTGGTTGATGCATTGGGACAAATGCCGAATGTTGCTAAGTTCATGAAAGATTTGGTGACCAAGAAGACACATGGGGACTTTGAGACAATCAAGGTCACTCATCAATGTAGTGCAATTGTGTCCAAGCATATGGTACAAAAGTTGGATGATCCCGATGCTTTTACCATTCAATACACTATTAGTGGGAGACATTTCTAGAAAGCTTTGTGACTATTAGTGGGAGACATTTCTAGAAATCTTTGTGTGACCGTGGGGAGAGCATCAACTAGATGCCATATATGGTCTATAAAACTTTGGCTACCAATGAGACACCAAGAGCAAAAAAATGAAATTAAAAATGGCTGATCATTCGATTAAAATTCCAATCGGGGTTAGTGATTATGTGTTGTTGAAGGTGGACAAATTTTTTTTCTCCGCGGATTTTGTTATTCTTGATTATTCTGTAGACTTTGAAGCATCAATTATCCTTGGGCGTCCATTGTTAGCAATCAGAAGAGCACTTTCTGATGTAGAGAGAGATGAGCTCACCTTTAGATTCAATGGGGAGAAAGTGGTCTTCCATATTTGCAAATCTTTGAAGCAACCAATGGAAGAGGAGGCCACTTGCTCCTATGTTGATTTGGTGGTAAATGCATTTGTAGAAAAAGAAAGCGTCTTGATTAGTCAAGAAGATGCTTTGGTGGAGGTGATTTGAAATATGGATGTGGGGAAAAAAGAGAATGTGACGGAGTATGTAAAGGCGTTAAAGGTTATTGGGATCCAAACTATATGTGCCTAAAAATCTATCTGTAGACCTCAAAAATCGTGAAACTCCAGCTACCAAATCATCCATAGAAGAACCACCCAAACTTGAATTGAAAGTCCTTCCAACACACTTGAGATACACCTTCCTTGGTCCAAACTCTACTCTACCCATAATCATTTCTTCCCACTTAACCAAAACCCAAGAAGCAAAAGTTGTAGGGGTAGTGAAGCATAGGATAAAAGAAATTGGGTGGACTTTAACGGATATAATGGGGATTGATCCAGGGGCGTGTTCATAATATTCTACTTGAAGAAGGGTGTAAGACAACGGTGGACATCAAAGGAGATTAAATCCTCATATGTAAGATGTGGCGAAGAAGGAGATAATCAAGGGGCCAGATGCGGGTGTTATTGTCCCATTATCTGCTAGAAATTGGGTGTCACCGGTACAATGTGTGCCATAGAAAGAAGGAATGACGGTGATTGACAATGAAAAAGGGAAGTCTATAGCTACTAGGACCGTGACCGAATGGAGGGTGTGTATGGACTACCGCAAGCGCAACACCGCAACACGAGAAGATTATTTCCCCTTGCATTTCATTGATCAAATGCTTGATCGTTTGGCGGGTCGTGCCTACTATTGCTTCCTTGATTGATACTCCGGATACAATCAAATATCCATTGAGCTGATGACCAAGACAAGACCACTTTCGCTTGTCCCTATGGCACTTTTTCATTTCGTAAAATGCCATTTGGTTTATGCAACGCACCCCTCATATTTCAAATATGTGTGTTAGGACTTTTCCATGATATGGTTGAGAACTTCCTTGAAGTCTTCATGGATAATTTCTCGATGGTTGGAGACTCATTTTAAGATTACTTTTCAAAACTTGGAAAAGGTGCTAGAAATATGTGAAGAAACAAAGCTTGTACTCAATTGGAAAAAGTGTCATTTCCTAGTACAAAAGGGAATTGTGTTGGGACATAAAGTGTCCAAAAATGGCATCAAGGTGGACCAAGAGAAAATTGAGGTGATCCCAAAGCTTCCACCTCCAAAAATTGTGAAAGGAGTAAGGAGTTTCTTGGGGCATGCGGGATTCCACCGCCGGTTCATCAAAGACTTCTCAAAAGTTGTGAACCCCTTATGCAAACTCCTTGAAAAAGATGCCAAGTTTGTGTACAACAAAGCTTGTTTATGAACTTTTGAAGAAGTGAAGAAAATACTAACTACCACACCGGCTATTTTAAGCCCAATGTGGGAACTCGCGTTCGAGTTGATGTGTGATGGTAGTGACATTGCCTTGGGGACCATGCTAGGAAGGTTGGACATGATGTTCTATCCCATCTACTATGCCAGAAAAACTTTGAATAGGGCCCAATTAAATTACACGGTGACAGAGAAAGAACTCTTGGCTACTGTATTTACATTTTAAAAATTCCGGTCATACTTGGTGGGATCGAAGGTCATTGTGCATACTTATCATTATGTTATCCGGTATTTGATGGCCAAGAAAGATTCAAAAGCAAGACTCATTCGGTGGGTGCTACTACTCCAAGAATTTGACATGGAGGTTCGTGATAGAAAGGGGACCGAAAATCAAGTGGCGGATCACTTGTCCTACTTGGAATAGGAGGGTCACCCAAAAGAAGATATTAAGGTTGATAACTCATTTCCAGATGAAAGAATCTTGGCCATATCTTGGGAAAAAATCCTTTGTTATGGAGATCTAGAAAATTTTGTGGTAGGTGGACTGTATCCCCAAGACTTACACATTTTATCAAAAGAAGAAGCTAGAAAAAAAAGATTCCTATTATTGGGATGAACCCTATCTCTTTAGGGTGTGTGTTGATGGGATTATCCAGAGATGCTTTGTCGAGTCCGAGCAAGAAGCGATAATGGAAGGATGCCACTCCTCCTTGGAGAGTATCATGGTGGAGTGAGGACGGCGGAGAAAATCTTAGAATATGACTTTTTCTAGCCAACCTTGCTGAAAGATGCCCATGCTTGGGTAAAAAACTGTGACCAATGCCAACGGATGGGTGGAATCTCAAGAAAGCATGAGATTCCACTTAATCCTATTGTGGAAGTTGAGTTGTTCGATGTTTGGGGGATAGACTTCATGGGGCTCTTTATGAGTTCTTATAGAAACAAATACATCTTGGTTGCGGTTGATTACAACCCAAAGTGTGTGGAAGTGGTTGCTCTCCCCAATAATGAAGCCAAGAATGTGTTGCCTTTATTGAAAAATAACATCTTTTCAAGATTTGAAACTCCATATTCTATCATTAGTGATGGTGGGAGTCACTTTTGTAATCAAGCCTTTGCAACTTTCCTCCAAAAATATAGAGTGAGACATAAGGTTGCAACTTCTTACCATCCACAAACAAGTGGCCAAGTCGAAGTCTCCACTCAGAAGATCAAAAACATCCTAGCTAAGACGGTCAATGCTCATCGAACCGATTGGGTTAGAAGGTTGATGATGCCTTGTGGGCATACCGGACCGCATACAAGACCACGATTGGAATGTCCCCATTCAAGTTGGTATTTAGGAAAGCATGACACTTGCCGGTGGAGATGAAGCACAAAGCCCTATGCGTATTAAAAATATTGAACATGAATTGGAAAGAAACCGCGAATGCAAGAGTTTCTCACTTGCATGAACTTGATGAGTTCCGGTATTTGGCATACGAAAATTCCATGCTTTACAAGGATAAAATAAAGATGTTGCATGATTCCAAGATTTGGAACCAGACTTTTAAAGTGGGAGACTTTGTGTTGTTGTTTGACACGCGATTGAAGTTATTCCGCTGAAAACTTAGATCAAAATGGACGGGTCCATTTAAGGTAGTTGGTGTTTATGCCTAAATTTATACGTCTAGGTTAAACAATTAATTATGAATGAAATCACAAGAAATACTGTAAATTATGATGAAAAAGTAAGTAAATACGATGAAAATAAAGACAAGTGAATAAACAAGGAATAATGGACAAAAGCAATGTAAATCTTATTCCTTGAGAGTAGCCGAAATTGTTAGCGAATTCAGAGTTAGTACAATATAATATAAGGAGGGGTATTTATAGAAGTGATACCCAATCCTAAATAAGGTAAAATACAAGTACTAATAGGGCCATAGGCCTACAACTCAAGGCGGTGGTATATGAAATCCTAAATAGGAGACTATAAACCCTAGGCGATGGGATGTGTGCCCTGCGCCCTGTGACCAAACCGCCTAAACAGTTGTTTGCTCCAGGAGCGGGTGTATATCCTCAGTACTCAGTGACTTGTAGGATAACTCTAGTCTCTCCAGTTGGACTCATTTTCCCGTACCAATAGGTGGCGTATTTTTGCCAACACAGCCAGTCCCCCCACTTGCTGAGTGCTGACGCAAACAGTCTAGAAATGAAAGCGGCGTGATGTGAAAAAATATCTCACTGACTCTTGGAAACTCGTATTCTCTTTGACCGAGAATGATAGTGAACACTTCGAGAACTTCGCGTTCTTACTTCTGATTGGCTGATGTTGATCTCATGCACCATTTCAGGAGCTGCCATTAACTGCTCCATATCGTTTCATATCTCCAGCCATAATGATGCGTGATCATTTCGTGCCTCATCCTTATCCCTTTCTCCTCTAAATAGTGACTTCATAATAGTGGGAAAATCACAACTATTCTTCAGAAAAGAATCTGTTTCTTCAATAATATCTCATGATATGAAGAAACTACTTTTTCCTAAAAAAATGTTTGCCTTTAATCCCAAACTGATATTCCCAGAAAACCTTTCTCGTTCTGGATGGATGTTGCGTGAAAGAGAAAACTCATCTGCAGTTATCTTCTCTTTTCTTTTCATCCGTGAGGGAATGAATGAAGTCCCTCGAATCATAAAGTTTGATCAGGATTCTAATGATGTCCTTCAAGATGTCTTCATTGTTTCAGGTGCACTGATGACGATGCGCTCATCTTCTAACACAGCGGTTGCTTGATATTCTTCTTGTCATGCGTAGTCAAGATGCTTAGCCCTTTCAGCTTCCATGAGGCTTCTCCGCCAGGATTTCTCTAGTGTTTAGATTGCTTCTTTGACGGAGTAGGGTTGAAGTTGACTTGTCTGACTCTGTTTCATGGTAGGCAAGAAGATGGAGCTTTGGGTCGTGAGCGGATTAATGAATCACCAAGTTCTAGTTCTGTTTGCAGCTCAAGGTCGTCTCTTGGTTCTGTTGGTACGGTCTTGTCGGTGCTGTAATGCCTTGTCGACTGTTGGTTGCGGGATACCCAAGGGAAGAGGCTCCCTTGTGGTAGGTTCCCAGCTCAAGCTTTTTTATTCTCGAAAAACTCCTATTTGCACTTGAAGATCTACGGGGCTGTGCACTCTAATTTGGCCAGTTGAAGTTGAAGCGGATGGTCAAGCTTCGCTGCCAGTCTTCTAGTTTCTCTTCAATTTTTGCGGACGAGATGGGGGAAGGTTAGGCCTATACACAGATGATCGGGATCCCATGCTTTGATCAAGCAGACGGGCTTTAGCTGCACCAGCGGCCGTGTACCTTGAAAGAATGCTCGCGCCGATATATCTCGGGTTGTCAAAAGAAAAGAAGAACTCTGGACTGTTTACCGTGTATAGCTACAACCAGAATAAAGGATTTTTCAGCCATGTTAATCCTGAGGAGTTCTTTGTTTTTAGTCTTCCTTTTTTTTTCTACAATTGTTATAAACAATGTTGTAATTAGGAAAAACTAAATGTATATTATGAGCCTACGGACTGTTATTAATGAAAAACATATTCATCAATATTTCACACATACTTGTGTTATTACATGTTTTGTAAAGTGTAACCAAGAAGTATATTTGTGCACCTAGATATTAGATGGCTTCCGGTCGTCCTGACTGCTCTAGCTTAAGAACGTGTGTCAGTGTGCCTGCCTTGAGCAATTACGTCCATTGTGCATCGATAAACGGCGGCTAGATTTCATCCATAGTAGATGGTTGTTTGCACCCACAATGGGATGACTTTAGCCCATGTGGAACTTTTGCATTTTGAGACAAAACGTCTTTGCTTAGTACTCGACTATTTACGACTTTCTAGCACTACGTGGACATGCGGACCCATCGGCGTATAGGTGCAATTGTTGATTTAACGAGATCAACGCTCGATTAATGCCTAGTGGCTGAGTTAGACGTGGTCTAACTCTAAGCGAGTAGTGTACTCTACTTTTTATAGCGAAAAATGAGTGTATTACTTCAACTTAGGTATAGCCGGGACTATGAATAGTTGGATCATAGATGGATCTAAATAAATGAATAAAATTAACTAAGTAAGATAGTAGTTTTATTGGTAGAAGAGGCCCCGATGCTGTGGGTGAAAACCCGTAACATGTCTGATAAATATCAAAAGGAAATAAAAACTATGTAAATGCTTTCTCAAGCAAAGGTACTTTATGATTGATCCTTGAAAGATTTGGGGTAATTTAGTTGGGCTTCCCTGTTTGAGGGTGCTGAGCCTTGAAAGTTATTCTCGGGGTCATTGACGACTCTGTGGTAAAGCTGCTCACCGATCAAGCAATGGTAAACCGCCTGTTTCCAAAAGTAAATGCTTTATGTCTTGTCTTTGGGAAGATCTCCTTTGCTCAGATAGTTGACTAGCGCTTTACGCTGCCCTTCGAAGGATCCTGTATCTGGAACTTCAAGGTTCATTAGGTCTGGAGGGGTTAACTCAACTATCGTCTGCCAATCGTCTGAGTCTTCAGATGCTTCGGCGCCTCCTGAGATTTCTTCTTGGTGGATGAATTCCCACGCATGAAATTTTTTCAAGAGTGCCTAAATTTTCCTCCTTCTATCCGACTTATTTACGTCCTCAGCTACGAAGATTTCCATTAGTTGATTGACCATCAACTGAGATTTATTGTACAGGGTAATCTCCCTGGCCGCCAGTGTGTAGGCTAAGTCAAGAGCTTGAATTACGGCTTCACACTCTGCTTCGAGGTTATCATCTGCTTCGAGGTTATCAACCTTCATGGCTCGGTGATAGTCCAGCCCAGACGGCGTTCTGATCTAGACATTGATCTTTTCTTGGCTGGGATTCATTCCCGTGCAAATTTCCCAACGTTTGTACTCAATGCTTCTTAATTACTGAGTAATTCTTCAACCTTCCATTCCAATTCTTCTTTAAAATCTGAGGTAAAACATTCCAATACCTACATCTTGATGTATGGATGGGATCGATAGATGATGTCGTATTCTCCCAACTATTTATCCTACTTTTCCGTATCTTTCGACAGTCCGGGCTTAGACAGAATGGCTCGCACCGGTGTCAATGAGACTAACCTGACAGAGCGTTCCTGAAAGTACGAACGCAACTCTCGTGTGGCCATTACCGCGGTTGCTATTAACTAGAGCTGTAAGGGCAAAAATTTGTCTATGCATTGTGGCATCTTGTTTGCATACTTCACAAGAAATTACCACCAGTTCTTTTCTCGTACAAGGACTGCATTCCAAGCTATCTCAGATATTGAAAAGTATAACAATAGGGGCTCACCTGTCTCTAGCTCGGTTATGACTGGAATCTGCAGGAGTTGGACGTTCGTCTGGGCCATCGTCAAATAACATTGTATTAGCAAAAGGGGTCCTCCTTGCTTCCGTAATACCTCGGAGAGACGACACACCAATTCAGTCGCTCTCGGGGCTAGTTGATCCATTAACGCCAATCGATATCACAAATCGTTGACTTCCTACCTAACCTCTCGCACTAATGCTTCAATTATTTTCTACTCGGAAGATGTAATCCCATCTGGAGTAAGGCGACATTCCTCAGGGAGAGGCCGCTCACCTCGTAAGTCGGTGACCCCGTGTAGGTCGGGTACTTCAAGACCTGATGAAGTGTGGAGGGCAGTACCCTGATATTGTGTATCTATGGCCCTCCCAGGATTACATCGTGTGGGAGAATGCAATTCATCACCTGGAAAGATGTTGTGCTCATCACACGCCGTATATGGAACGGTAGAGCTAGTTTCCCAGCGATTGTTTCCCGGATTCCGTTAAAACCTATTATGTTTCGAGTGCTCCAGGATATTTGAGGACAATGACTGAACTTGCATAACATCTTCCCCCAGGTAATATTAGCACTACTCCCCGGGTCTGTAAGAGCCCGCTGGACATGTATGCCAGATAGTTCCATAGGTATAATGAGGTCTTCTTGGCGGTCAACTTGTTCTTCCAAGTTAAATGCGATGGGTTCAAACGTTATCCTAGTCATTATAGTCCCCCAGCCTGTGTCCAGTCGTTCGTCCATAAAGATTGCGTTGATGGTTTTCACGTTGTCAGACTCTGGGCCTTTGAATCGGTGGGGCCCTACTTTCAGCAGCTCCTTGAGATGGCCTTCCTTTAGCAAATTTTCAATCTCGATCATCAAGGCATTGGAACCGACCGTTGCATGGCCCCCGCTGCGATGAAACTCGCAATTAGGCGTTGTATTTCTCCCTATAGATCCTTTCGTGTTAGGTGGCCATCGGACCCTGGGCCCAGTTTACCAAAGTGGTTGGTGACTAGGTCCACTGTATTGACGCGAAGACCAAAGTCTCTAAAATTTCGGGGCTTAGTTCGCTTCTCCTGGGGTCCGGGCTCTCGAGAATGCTACTGTCCAGTGCCCGCTTGATTCTGAACCTTGTGCTTCACCCTTCTACAATCTCCCTTACCTTCTAGGGATGGGCTTCCCGATCTCTTCCTTCGCTCGTCCTCGGGGCTATAAGAGTGATCTGGCTCCAAATGAAGTTTCTCAGTATACCTCTGACGTAGCGCACTCCATGTGGATACTCGGTATTGAGTTAAACTCCACTGTAATTCTCGGGTAGCTAAAGATCCCTTTGAATTCAGGCTTTTGCCGAAGGCTACCACATTAATATTATCAGGGATTGGAGGGAACTCCATACGTTCCTTTTGAAATATATCGAGGTAATCCTTCAGCAATGTTGTCGCGATGTTCTATCCTGAAGATGTCTTCCATGCGCTTCTCCCGCTTGCGGGCACCAGAATGCACTTTCTTGAACAGGTCTTGCATCTGAGTGAATGATTCAATGGATCCCATTGGTAGCTAAATGTACCAAGCAAGGGCTCCTTTGGTCAAGGTTGAGCCAAATCTCTTTACCACAGCAAACTGGATTTCTCCTTCACTAATCTCGTTACTCTTCACAGTTGTATAGTAAGCAGCGATGTGCTCGTTCAAATCGATCGTTCCATCATACTTCAAGTTATCTGGCAAGAGGAAGTGCCTTGGTATGTGGAGTGGTGCTGCACTTGTTTTGTACGCATGTTTGTAGAACTTCTGCTCATTTACCGTGGTAACTTGGGGTGGAGCACCCGGCACATTATCGATTCGGTCATGGATGGCCTTCATCTCCTTTATGAGATCCTGAACGACAGGGGTTCCTTTAAGGTATTGATTGCTGATTGTTGTTGATCCTCCAGGGGCAGCATCTATGTTGAGCCTACGATTGGGAACCGATGCTGCGAGTTGTCCGCGGGGATGATCCTTGCAGGGAAAACAGCCTCTGAGACGAGCCAGCAAATATTGCTCCTAATCTCAGGGATATCCTTAGTTTCGCTCGGAGGCAGTTTTGAGGATGTCAAATAGAAAGCCTCTGAACTCTGAATTACCTCCTGGCGGTTGATCTCATTCACCATCACTAGTAATAGGGATAGGCTCATGAGAAGAATCCTTTCTCTGCTCGATAGGATCCTTCTATTGTATGTTGGGATCGCTAAAATCCTTTATAGACTCGTCTGTTGCATCTGTGGTGTTCTTCAGAATGCTGCTGCCGTCGTGCGGCATGATTGCGACTTTTCCTCCGTAGAGTACCTACAATTACCTGGGCCCACGGTGGGCGCCAAACTGTTTATGCCTAAATTTGTACATCTAGGTCAAACAATTAATTATGAATGAGGTCACAAGCAATACGATAAATTATGATGGAAAGGTAACTAATCACGGTGAAAATAAAAGCAAGTAAATAAACAAGAAATAATGGAGAAAAGCAATGTCAATGTTATTCCTTGAGAGTAGCCGCAGTTATTGGGGAATCTAGAGATAGTACAATACAATATAAGGAGGGGTATTTATAGTAGTGTACCCAGTCCTAAATAAGGTAAAATATAAATACTAATAGGGCCATGGGCTTACAACTCAAGGCGGTGGTATATGAAATCCTAACTAGGAGACTGTAAACCCTAGGCGATGGGATGTATGCCCTGCGCCCTGTCACCAAATCGCCTAAACGGTCATTGGCTCTTGGAGCGGGCGTATATCCTCAGTACCCGATGGCTTGTAGGATAAATCTAGTCTCGCCAGTTAGACTCATATCCCTGTAACAATAGGTGGAGTATTTTTCCCATACAGTTGGTGTTATACCTTATTGCTCGGTGGACTTGGAGCCCAAAGATGGTGGAAGAAGTTTTCGGGTGAATGGCCATAATGTGAAGCATTATTTGGGATGTGACGCGGATGTTGGTGAGGTGGCGTGCACCTACCTTGATGATGTTTGGAAGAAAAACAAACACTGTCGTGTTTCGGCGTTAAATTAAGTGCTTCTTGAGAGGCAACCCAAGTTCTTACTGTAATTAGTTGCTAATTGTGCATGTCTCGAGATTTGAACAAAGACGGAGAAGCTGAAAAAAATCTAGAAAAAATCTGGAAATGCAAGAGGCAGACCCCCTAATTAAAGTGAAATAAAGGCAGTGAGCTCCACATTTGGAGACTCAAAATTTGTCTAAGTGTTGGGCAAAGGGTGTTGACACCCAATTTTGTCCCGGATTTTAATTATAAGTATAATAATTTAAAAATTAAGTTCAATTTTGAAGATTGCAAATAAATAGCTAATTTTAAAGGAAATGGCTAAAATCGCAAGTCATCCCTTCATTTCTTGCGTACTATATAATTATTTGTTCAATTTAATAGAAGGCTAAATTCGTTCTTTCTTTCAAATTCAGTTCACCGTTGCAAACCCATATACACACGCCTATAATTCTCATTTTCGGCCCACTCCCACAAAAGACCCATTATTCATTTCCTTCACATTAACCCTACACAATTGGACTCCCTTTTAAGACAAGAAAATAAAACCCTTACGGAAGGGACCAGCCGCAGCACCCTATTTTCCCATATCATTACACTTCATCTCCCTCACCCAAATCAGAACACCCATTCTCCAATATCCACACTCACAAAAACCAGTGGGGAGATCAAAAAACAGAGGGACCATCGAAAATCTATCACCTACTGCCCGTTTTTGCCTCAACTTCGTCTGGGTTTGTTTGTCATCAGAGATCCGGTGACGTTCGACGATGCTTCCCTGTTTTGGTTGAACCTTTCTTTTAACGTTTCTCTCACCGAGTTTGTTTATGTTTCCCTTGCATACGCTGACTGTATTTGTTTGTGAAGACATAAAGTTCACCGGAAATAATGGTGAAAATGGTTCAAACGCTGTCGTTGTGAGTGTATTTATTCCGATCTGTTGTTAAGAAGTATAAGAAAGAAGTGGGGGTGCGAGAACAATTGCAGCGACGCCAAAAAGACATCGGAGTCGCAGCGGCGCCGCTGCTTCGTCAGTTGGTGTTGCTCCTCCTTATTTCGTCTGGGTGTTGCTCCGTTCACCGGAATCTGGCTAAGTTTAATCGACAATGTTCCTGACTGTTTCACTTGGTTGTCTAATTGTTTCATTTGGTTTGCTGTTGATCGATTGATCTTTGTTAATGGATAAGGATTTTGAATTTGGCCGGCGACACTCCCTGTTGTTTCTAAGCCTCGATATTCAGATTTGTTGGACCTATTGTTTGCATTGATGCTGATGTATTTGTTTTGGTTGAAATTATTTACTGTTGATAATTTGAACAGTTACTTGGCCTATGGAAATACTTAATTTGAGACCTATACAACGAATTGACGGATACTATATGTTAGAATTGACGGACTGATATTGAATCGATACTACACGGGCCGATGAAAAATATATTTGCACGTATTGAGGCCTCGGGACTGATTTTGAACATGATACTACACTTGAATCGCCCCGTTCCCGTGTCCCTAAAGCAAAAGGCGATGATGAAAGTATGAAATTAATGCAAAGCAAGTCGAATAGAATAGTGGGTTTGGTGCTTTGGCATGGCAACACGGCCCGGGCTCCGTGTTTGCAACCGTACCAAATCCCGAGCCTCTACATGACGCACCATACAAATCTGAGCCTAAAATTTTGCAAAAACCACCCCTTTACTATTATTATTATTATTATTATTATTATTATTATTATTATTATTATTATTATTATTATTTATTCTATTATTATTATTATTATTATATATTTTTATTATTATTATTATTATTATTATTATTATTATTATTATTATTACTACTTTATTATGGTTATTTTATTTTATTAATTATTACACTTTATTATCGAACTAATTTAGTTTAAATTCCCATTTTATTGCGAGCTACATTTTGGCACGAGCAATTCGGGAACGCTTTTTGGCTAACTTTCGTTGCATTGGAGTCGTTTGGATTGAATTCGAACTCGAGCATTCAGAAATAAGACTTAGAAATTTTAGAAAATCCAAGGCTCCCGCGAGTTGATCATTTCTCGGGTTTTACCTTTAAACCTTGCCTTTCTTTCCTTAGAGATATTTATGCAAATAAATGTGTAGAATATTTATTTATCAATAATATTTGATTGTTTGTATATTGTTTTACTTTATGTTCGTTCCCTTTTATTTTTGAAGTCGTGATTTAATTTATTGCAAACTGAGGCCAATTAGCAAAATGCGTGCAAATTAAAATATTTTTCATAAACAAGTTTTTATTTCAATTAATTATTTTAGATAAATTTTCTAGAAAAGTATATTTTGCAAATATCTTGGAAACCTGTCGGATTAACCGTATTTTATGGAATTTCGGAAGTGCCTTTAAAACCTTCTTCCGAAATTAATAAAACCTCTTACTTTAGAATCTCTGAAAGAAAGACCGTCTTTTTATAAAAACGGAGTTTTTGCACGCATTTGCTAATTTGGTTCCCTGTTTTCCTTAAATTTGGTGGCGACTCCAAAAACTCCAAAAGAGTTAGCCCATCCTGTCGATATTCCGGAATTTATCCTTTTCGGGGTAATTTTTGGGGTTCAACAAAGGGCACCCCGCCCTACTTTGTAGGCAGGCTGCCCTCAGGATAGTAGTTTTAATTCCTAAAGTGTCAACACGCAGGGTGGATAGCCCCAATGGGTTACAACCCAACCCAGACGCGAATTTAAAAGGGCTAAATGCTTTTTCTTGCCTCTTTTTCAAATCTTCACCACCCAAATACCCGAAAACACACAAGCACAACAAAATTCATATCCCCATCACTACAACAAGCATTAACCAAGCACACACTCTACCCTCAGCTTCAAATCCTCACTTTAAATCACGGGTATGCACATTCTTTACTAGATAGCATAGATAACATGTTTAGGAGTTGAATTAGGTTAGTGATATCATAAGTTAGTAGTGATAATCACCCTTGGGCTTAATTTCTACTCCATGCTACCTACTTAGTTGGGAGAAAGTTAGAGCTAAAAGTTCATACGTTTAGAAAAGTAAAATTTAAATTGTGAACTTTAATTTTTACCTTGAATCCTCTAGTTGCTACTTGAATTTGTGAAGTTTGATGAAATAATGGTGCCTAGATGTTAAATGGAGTAGTTAGGTGTTTTAAACACTTTAATATGATTTTAATTTAGGTTGATAAGGATTGTGGACTACCTAAGGTCACCAAGGCAGAGCACCTCCTTTAAAAGGGTACTCTGTGCACATCTGAACCCTATTCTTGATTCTTGATCTCAAGAACAGGCACCCCGCCCCGCCCTTCCATGAAGGTGGGTTGCCTCATCTCACAAGTGATTCTAAGTGTCGAAAGTTGACCTCACTGTCTCTTAATGGGCTGGCCATGTCAAATTTTGGGCAGACCACCCTAACCGAAAGAATTGCAAAACTTTTTCTAAGTGTGGAATGTTGTGCTCACTGGTTCTGAATGGGTGGACCACCTCCACTTTTGGGCCGCCCTGGACAAGCAATTTGTAGAAAATTTTTTTAGCTCACTGGTTCTTAATGGGCGGACAGAGCGCCTCCATCTGAGGGCGGGCCGTCCTGGCCAGACTTCTTGGAAAAAATTCTAAGTGTCACTAAGAAAAAGCAAAAGCAAGACACTTCTGAAAAAGGTCAATCTTTGAGAGAACTCAATTTAAGAGATGAACCTTTATCCGGGAAGAAGAGCAAGAGCAAGAACAAAGTGGAAGCGGTAGTGCAAGTGGAAGTGAGAGTGAAAGAGAAGAATAGCATCCTCAAGTCCAAGAAAGCTCAAGTGAGGATGATCCAATGGAGGACTGGGCAACCCGCTTCAAATCTAAATTTTCCTTTAGAGATTACCAAAGGGGGTTGACAAAGAGAAACATCACTTATGAGAGGGTGATCAGCATGAAGAAGGTAAATCAATACAATCCTAACTTTTATGAAACCTTCTCGAGCATTGTGTGGGAAAAAATATGCCGCCTACTATTATGGGGATACGAGTCCAAATGGCTAAACTAGGCTTATCTTACAAGTCACCAAGCATAAAGGATACACGCCTGTTCTACGAGTTACACCCATTCAGGCGATACGATTGTAGGACGAAGGGCATACATCCAGTCGCCTTAGCGTTACAATCTCATAGTTAGGGTTTTGTAAATACCACCTCCTTGAGTTATAGGCCCATAGCCTTATTAGTCTTTGTATTTTACCTTAATTAGGACTGGGTATCCACTACTATAAATACCCCTCCTTACATTGTTTCATACAACAGAGCGATTCACCATACAATCCGGCGATTCTCAAGGAATAAGACTACTTTACTTTTCTTGCTAATTATTTCTTTCTTTTACTTATTACTTTTCCATCGTATTTACTCTATTGCGTGTGACCTCATTCAAAATTAAATGTTTAACATAGGCGACTGATTTTAGGCATAAACAGTTTGGCACCCACCGTAGAGCCTAGACAATTGTAGGAATTCTACAAAAGAAAAGGCGCAATCATGTCAAGTATCGGCAACAACGCCATATGAGATATTGATAACGAGATCCAATAAATAATTCATAACTCGGTCAATACGACTGAAACTGTGAATGACTATCTAAGATCAAAACCCTGTTATCTGTATTAATGTACCGTGCCTCATCATGTCTCTTATGGAGCGAAGCCGGCGGTCCAAAATTTTAGAAATACCATCTTCGGGGAGCTCGGGGTCAGAAGTACTAGGACCAGAGCCATCATGGTCTACGAGGCTCACTAGAAC
The DNA here is from genome assembly GCA_029990575.1 of Petunia axillaris subsp. axillaris. Lineage (NCBI taxonomy): Eukaryota > Viridiplantae > Streptophyta > Magnoliopsida > Solanales > Solanaceae > Petunia > Petunia axillaris. The sequence goes on from JARKNS010000004.1 coordinate 140,960,952, forward strand.
ACAGCCAAGAAGCCACGTATCAACAGATTCAAGTTTGGCGACAAGGACTTGCGATGAGTTCATCACCCTCACTATGATGCTTTGGTAATCACCTTGCAGGTACATGATGCTCGAGTCAAGCGTGCGTTGGTAGATCCTGGCAGTGCAGTCAACATTATTCATTGGCAGGTTGTTTGCCAGATGGAGGTGCAAGATGAGGTAATTCCCAGTCCATACATCATAACCAGCTTTAACAGCTCCAGTGAGAAGTCTGTAGGAGAGATACTCATTCAGGTACACCTACTAGAAGCAACCTGGGTGGCGTCCTACCTAGTAATGACATGCGACCTCTCGTATAACATTATTCTCGGGTGTCCTTGGATTTACGAAGTACGCACAGTGTCGTCTACGTTTCACCAAATCCTTAAATACCCGACTCCTTGGGGGGTGAGAGAAATTCAGGGGGAACAGAAGTTGTCTCGAAGCTGTTATCTAACTGTTGTGATAGATGTAGCAAAAAAAAGAGATGAAAAATCAGAAGAAGAAGCTAGATAAATTGCTTGGTCCCGATCTGGTCACCAGTGTACCTTTCCGCTTTAGAGTCCATGAAACGGTCGGGTCTCAAGAGCCACCCATCGCACCTTCTGACCTGGAGAAGGAAGACAAGCCTGCCAAAGATTCACTTGATGACCTTGACCTGTTGATCTTCGATGAGAAGGTTCCAGATAATAAATTTTATGGGGGCGCCAAGCTCTCAGCCGAAGCCAAGCAAGAATACGCTAACTTTATCTGTGCTCGGTCAAGCACCTTCGCCTGGACACATACCGATATGCCAGGAATAACAACTAGCATCATCACACATAACCTGAACGTTGACCCCAACTTCAAGCCATTCAAGAAGAAGAAGCGACCGATCAGTCGTGAAAAAGGGCCGGCGGTCCATGAGGAGGTCGAAAAGCTACTAAAGAATTGTTCCATTAGCGAGGTGTAATATCCCGATTGGCTATCCAATATAGTAGTAGTCCCCAAGAAGAATGGGAAGTGGAGGATGTGCATCGACTTCACAGATCTTAACAAAGCATGCCTGAAGGATTCATTCCCACTGCCCAACATCTACCAACTCAACGATTCAACGGCAGGCCATGAAGCTTTGAGTTTTCTGGACGCTTACTCAGCATATAATCAGATCCTCATGAAGCTTGGTGATGAAGAAAAGAATTCTTTTATCACGGATAGAGGGGCTTATTATAACAAGGTAATTTCTTTCGAATTGAAAAATGCAGGAGCAACTTACCTGAGATTAGTAAACCTGATGTTCAAAGAGAAGATCGGTAAGACCATGGAGGTTTACATAGACAATATGTTGGTCAAATCAGAATTCGTCAAGGATCACATCGGCCATTTGGAGATAGCATTCGACATCCTGCAAAAATTTAGAATGAAGCTCAACCCAGAGAAGTGTGCCTTCTGTATGTCCTCCGAGATGTTCCTTGGATTCATTGTTTCCAAAAGGGGAATAGAAGCGAACCTCATAAAGGTCGAAGCAATAAAAGCTATACCAAAATCCAAAATGAAGCCGAAGTTAAAAGACTTAACAGCCGAATTACAGCGGTCAGCCTGTTCATCTCACGATCGTCAGAGAAGTGTCACCAGTTTTTAAAGGTGTTGAAGAAGAATAAAAGATTCAAATTGAAAGAGCAGTGTAGTAAGGCGCTTCGAGAACTGAAGCCATATCTGGCAAATTCCCCATTGCTAATTAAGTCATTTGAGGAAGAACCATTACTGTTGTACCTAGCAGTATCCAAAGTTGCCGTCTGCGTTGTCTTGGTACGAGAAGAGAAGAGGTTACAATCACCAGTGTACTATGTCAGCAAGTCTCTTTTAGATGGAGAAACTAGGTACCAACACCTGGAGAAACTCTCACTTGCCTTAGTCATGGCTGCGAGGAAGCTACGACCGTAATTTCAAAGTCACACCATTATCGTGGTTTCCTCCTTCCCCTTGCAGACTGTTTTGCACAAACCCAAGTTATAGGGCAGGCTGGAAAAGTGGGCCGCCGAGCTCGGTGAGTATGACATCATTTATCAGCCTCGTACCACCATATATCCACAGGTACTTGCGGACTTTGTCGCTAACATCAGTACCGACTTGATGCCGAGAGCTGAGAAAGAGCGCAGAATGATAGAGGGAATTACCCTTGGAGTACGGGTGATCCACACCGATGGGTCCTCGAACGTAGAAATGGTCGGGCTTGATTTAGTGATCAAATCCTCAATGAAGAGTATATTCAGGAAAGCTGTCAGCTGCTCCCAGATGACGAACAATGAGGCTGAATATGAAGTAGTAATTCAAGCTCTAGAATTAGCTTACATATTGGGGGCCAGGGAGATTAATGTCAATTGCGACTCTCAGCTTGTAGTCAATCAGGTAACCGGGACCTACACCACCAACACACCGGCATGCAGGAATACTTGGCCAGACTAGAAAGGAACTTGAAGAATTTTTAAAAATTGAAGATCAATCAGATACCGAAAGAAAAAAACGCGGAGGCTGATGCCCTAGCCAGTCTAGCAGCCACCGCAGATGTGAATGCGGACAGCCCCGTTTCCACCATTGAATTAACTTAGGCAGATGTCAACGCCATTTTCAATGTAGTAGATCATTGTGGGACTGGCGGCACCCGATCATTAAGTAGCTGGACAAGGGAGTACTTACAGCAAACAAAAAGGAGAGCAAGAGGTTGACAGCCCAAGCGGCCCTCTATTGCTTAATCAACTTGTCATTAGTGTGCTTTGAGATAAAATCCTAGGTAATACTTGGCTTTAAAAGTGATATTAGGCTTTTTTGAACCGCTAGAATTCTAAATGGCCTACCCAAACATAATGATCCTAGTCAACCCCCTTGAGCTTTTAAGTATTGATTTGGCAACCACAAAAATGAAACCCGAACCAATTCTTGTATGTTAAGGCACCAATCCTCTTTTGGCCCTGACCTCTTTGTATGCATTGAAAAACTTGCAACTTAAGCTAACATCTAAGTTTGGGGGGAGATGGTGAGAGTCAGAAAACTTCATGTGAATCTTAATGAAAAGAAAAGAAAATCAAAAGAATGAAAAGATGAATGAAAGAGGGAAACGACTAGTACCATCCTCAATAAAAAGGAAGAGTTAGCCGAGAAAAATAAAGTAGCAATGAAAAAGATTAAAGATAATGTAGTGTTAAGGAGATGTAAAGTCATTAATTAGTCAAATATACCACACCTTGATCCAAAAGCCTACATTAATACCTTATCAAGTCCTAATTAATTTCGAGTCAAGTATTCCTGCATTAGTGGAGGTCTTTGAGTTCTTGGGACGCGCACATGATCAAATCTTTGTGAGAGTGAGAGTTTGAATCAATAAGAGTCCCAAATATTTGTTTAAAAATGATTTTTGTGAGTAAAGAACTCTATTCTTTCTTGTGAGGTTAGCAAGTGACTTTTAAGTATAAATTTCAAGTGCATGGTAAGGTACATGAATGAGTAAAGTGAGACAATGATCTTGAGACAACTCTAGAGACTCATGTGTTTCCTCTAGCCATGGTTTGATTGAATACGTGTTTTGCTTGTCAAGTGTCCATGTCAATAAGTGTAACTAGTTGGTACCAACTGATTCATTAATGAAAAATGATTTTTATGACTTCAAAATGTGGAACATTACTTGGTCTTGAGCTTAAACTAGAACATGATTTGGTCTCTTTGATTTTGAGTTGCTTGAGGGCAAGAAAAGACTTAAGTTTGGGGGAGTTGATAAGTTGATATTTTAGCAACTTAAAGACTACTTTAAACTTTCGTTTTTGCATCCAAAAGAAATATTATGTGTTATAATGTCATGAATTACTTAGTTTCATGTTACAATGAGTTTAAGAGAATCGTTGATAAAAAGTGAAGCTAAAGAGCAAGAAAAGAAGCCAAAGTGTGTAAAATACAGCTATGCACAGAAGAGCACCCCGCCCTGATCAACGGGCGGACCGCCTGGTAGCTTTTGGGAGCTGCCAAGTCTGGAAGCACGATGGAGGCCCTGCCCTGAAGCATAGGCAGACCTTCTCCTGAGAGCTTCAAGTCTGAAGGTACAAAAGGCACCCTGCCTCAAGAAATAGGCGGACCGTCATACCTTTGCAGAACAAAGAGCAAAATTAGCTAAGTCATAGAAGGGACATACTGTCCCTTGTCCTTAGCTGGACCGCCCATTGCATATTTATAATTAAATCCCAGTAATGTATAAATAGAACAAAGCTAGGGTGTTAACATATTCTATTCTATATTTCAAACACTGCTCTTAGAGGCAAGGTTTAAGAGACAAGATTCAAGGTTTCCATTGATTTGTAAGCTTTATATCTTTTACTTTTGGATACTTAATCATATATCAATACATATTTCATGTTTGAATCCATTTCATCATTTCATTTACATGATATTGGGTTTGATCCAAACCCTAGTATGAGTAGCTACACTCATAACTAGGGGTGTAAACATGATAAAAGTGGTAGAAAATCAATGGGTGTTACTTAGATTCACCAAACATAACATGAGTAATGATTATGTAACTCCTATTACATTAACATAAAAAAGCTTAGTATCCATGATATTAGGGTTTCATTTTTACTTGCTAGTTAAAGACTCGAAAGAGATTAGCTAGTGTACATTAACGGAGTTAGCAAGGATTTGGGTTTTATTGGCTAAAACTTAGCCTAACTCATCTAAAAGAGGTTACACTCAGAAGAGGTCCTCTTTCTTTGGGTCCATGATTTAGATCTTTATGCGCCTAGCTATGGCTTTAGCTAGCGCAGTGAGGTAGACCCCTCTTAGTCCAAGCGCATTATAGGGGTTACCAGAGAATGACTCGACTATATTCATACTCGTGTTACGTAGGTGAGAATACTCTACCCATTGATAGGACATCACTATTAGTTTTTTATGCCGCTAGCTTCTATTTATATAATCAAATACTTGTTTTTAATTAATTGCTTTGTATTTTATGATAACTTTACAACAAACACTCCTACTTTCTAGGACTCTTAACTAACATCAATTGATTGTCTATTTACGAATCTCGCACTTGAACGGCTAGTTCCCTTAGTAAATCGACCCCGACACATATTGGGTATATATCTTTGATGACCGCCCCTCACCATTAATGGTGTAGGATTGAGCGTGAATCACTGAAATTAGGAAGAACTTAGTTTCTACTGCACTTCTCGTCAAGAATTGGCTTAAGTGCATTTTTTTCCTTAATATTGCCTAAATATGAATACAAAAAATTAAATGTCAAGTATGTGTTGAGTCAAAGTATGCTAAACATCCTTACAAATCAATTGAAAGGAGTTCTAAACCTTTAGACTTAATACTTACAGAGATTTGTAATATGAAGTCTACCATCTTGCGGTGGAAAGAAGTATTTCATAACTTTTATTGACGATAGCAAACGATATTGATATGTTTACTTACTTAATAGTAAAGATGTGTCGCATTCAAGCAATACAAAAATGAAGTTGAAACACAACTTAACAAAAAGATCAAAATGATAAGAAGTAATAGGGATGGTGAATATGAATTTCTTTTTGAAAAAAAAAAATATTTAAAATATGGAATTATTCATCAAACAACTGCCTCATACACTCTCCAATCTAATGGAATTGCTTAAAGAAAAAATCAAACTTTAAAGGAGATGATGAATGCCTTGATGATAAAACTTTAAAGGAGATGATGAATGCCTTGATGATAAGTTTGGATGTACACCAGAACTTATGGGGGGAAGCTATACTTACAAATAATCGAATACTCAATTGAGTACTCAATAGAAAAAACACAATCCATTACATATGAAATGTGGAAAGGAAAAAATCCCAACTTAAATTACTTCAAAGTGTGGAGGTGTTTGGAAAAAGTGCAAGTCCCTAAACCCAAAAGGGTCAAGATGGGGGTGTTTGGAAAAAGTGCAAATCCCTAAACCCAAAAAGGTCAAGATAGGACCTAAAACTGTTTATTTCATTTTCACTAGATATGCAAGCAATAGTAAAGCACACTAATTTCTAGTTTACAAATAAGAAATTCCCAACATTCATATTAATATGGTAAAAGAATCTGATAATGCTGAACTTTTTGAAAGTATATTTCCATATAAAAATGAATGTGAGTCGATTGGCAAGAGAGAACTATAGAAAGTACATAAAATGATGAATCATGATGTAGCAAGCATCAAAGGACATATACTTAATTTGGATCAGATTTTGTGACTTCTTTATTAGAAATGAACCTCGAACATTTAAAGAAGTCATGTCTTCTTTGAAATCACCATTTTGGAAAGAGGCAGTTGATGTCGGGTATATTCATATGTATTTTGATATTAAATCACTTCTAAATTTAATGTCCTTTGAGTAGTTTCTAGTTATGAATATCCCCAACTATTTTATATTTTTTATATTATATTAATTGGGTGTTAATGTGATTTATTAAGCACTATTGAACTTGATTGTTGAAGAAATTGAAGAAATGTTGAAACAGGATTTTGCTCCGGCATCGAATGAAGAAAAAATACCTACAAAAACAAGAGAAATTAGTTTTGGACTAATTCCTAGCTTAATAAGCATACATGTAGATGGAGCAAATCCTATATTTATTCTAAAAATGTTTAAATTTCTTGTGGAATATAAAAAGAGGAGAAACGAAACAACAGACTTCACGTGGGATGTTGGAGTAGATAGCAAACGGAGCAACACACTGGGACTTCTTCACCGAATTTATTTTTTCCCTTCCTTTTAATTTTCTAGTTTATTAGTTATAGGGTCGTGGGATCTCCATGAATGTTGATATTCGGATGTTAATTTAATTTTATGAGTTTATCATATTGGCTTATTTATTAAATCCTGCTCTTAATTATTTGATTGCTTGAACGCCAATTGAATACTATTTTCTTGAATTGAACTTGGGAAAGGGAATTCTCGATTGCAATAGGATTTAGTAGAGCTTGTTCTTGAACCTGGGCATCGGGGAATAGATTCGCGGATAAGGATAGGAATATACCTATTTGCCTTGCTTAGTCATTATACAAGAATTTTTAACGCGTTATTGTTAACTTCTGATTTCATAGGAATGTAGGAGTTGGATTTACTTGAATAGGTGAGCAGGATATCGGAAGAGTCTTGCGAGTAATATTAACCCTGTCGATTAATAACTCGGATAAATTAATTTAGCCGAATTGAATGAAGAATTCAATATGATTGGTATATTTCCCACAACCCTGGAACATTATCTCCTATTGAACTAATTTCTTATTTCTTTTCTAGTTTATTAGTTAATCTCTTATATTTATTATTACTTTTAGTTTAGAATAAATTCTCAATAAACTATGACAATATTTTCTTATTTAGATTATTAGGAATTGTTTAATTTAGTTAATAGTTAATCACAAGCCTCTGAGGGATGATACTTGATCTTATGACTTTATTACTTGTCGGCCACGTATACTTGCATGTGCATTTGGGAGCAACAAGTTTTTGGCGCCATTGCCGAGGACTTAGAAACTAGCTATTTTTCTAGATTAGACTTTTTCCTTTATCTATCCAAGTTTTTTTTATTTATTTATTTTTTATTTTAGTCTAGTTTGATATTGTGTTACTTGTTAACATGACATCGTTGAATAAAATTTGCTCGAGTGGTTGTAATTCAAATTTTGATGGCCTATGTTTACTTTGTGGAGGATCCTACTTGTGGGAAAATTGTCCAATGCTTTCAACCCTACGAGACTGGTTATGTAAATTTTCTACGACTTCTGATTGGAACTTTTGTAAATTGTGTGGTGGTCAATGGAATGATTGTCCTAAGTGTCATACTGTTTCACTTGATAATTCTTGTGATGATTCTAACAATGTAAATGAGTTTGACAGAAGCGATAAAGTGCAGGTTGTGAGCATTACTTGGATAATGGAGCAAGCCAAACTCTTAGAAGCTTATTGAAATTTTGGGACTAAATTTACAAATATGACGAGACGGTTTATTGAAGAAAGAGTAGAGTTTAGCCAAGAGATCGACCAATTTGGCTTTTCTATTCATGACGTGGAGGTGAATTTGCGTGATGCAATTTAGGCATCTAAGTTTCAACAACCAATTGTTGAGGATAATAGATTTGAGGTTTGTGAGATACAAGAAGAGGGTGAAAGTCAAGTTGAGGAGCTAATTGTAGAAATTCAACAATTTGATCATAGAGTAGTTGACAATGCCGAGGTTGAGAAATTGGCACTAGAGTTAATTGAGGGAGTGAAAAATACAAGTTTTTAAGACTCTAGTGTGCTTAAAAGTGAGGATGTCAAAAGTGATATAATCTTAGAGCTGGAGCGCGTAAGACCTCATTCTAAGCACTTGTCGACATTGTGTTTGGATGGTTACATGGGAATCGAGCCATCCGAGCCAATTGAGGAGTCGAGAGAGGAGGAACAAGGTGCCTATATTCTAAAGTTTTTAGTATCGAGGAGACAAAATGACATCTCTCTCTTAAAAGCAAAGAAGTGCAAGATGCGGCATCACATGTTTGACAATTTTTTATTTGTGTCACCACTACCTTGCAACCATAGGCGTAAACTTGAAGCAGAATTGGGGAGACAATTCTTAAGTTCGAAGTAGAGGCAAAAGTGGTGAAATTAATATTGTTGTGCCGCAAAGTTAAATCAAGCGCTTATTGGGAGACAACCCAAATTTATCTTTTTTCGTTAGTTTAATTCCTTTACTTTTTTTTTTTTTGGTTAGGTTGTTAATTTTTTTAAATTTTTTATTTTGTTAACTCAATTTACTTTACTGTGTGTATTGGCAGAATTTTATTACCACAAACCACTGTGATTGAATCCAAGACGTTGGAGGAGGAAAGTCCAGGCAAGAGGAAGAAAAAAAAAAAAGGAGCACGTGAAATTTTCAGAAACTGGACTACCTAACCCTGCGCCCCCCCCCCCCCTCCCCCTTCCTATATGTCCAGGTTTGCTAACGGTCAAAGGCTCAAAGCTAATAAAACAAATAAAGGAACGGAGGCGCAGCAATCCAATGCTCCACTGGCTATGATGGAGACTTCGTTTACTACTTAAAAGGAGAGTTTCTTACCATCCTACTTGCTTATAAATATTATTATGTGTATTTAGGACATTGCACCATTTTAAGTGTGGAATAGGATATATATATATATATATATATTGCTTATAAATATTATTATGTGTATTTAGGACATTGCACCATTTTAAGTGTGGAATAGGATATATATATATATATATATATATATATATATATATATATATATATATATATATATATATATATTCAATTTACATTGTTTTATTTATTTCGTGCTTTCTAATTTAGTTGTAATTAGTCAAAAACATAAAAAATAAAAATAGAAAGCAAAAGAATTCAAAACAATAGAGTTAGTTTTTAAGTTAGTCTTTTGTTAGTTTATGTTAGTATGGTTAGATTAGATAATAATCCTATGTAGTTTTTATTTTGACATTAGTTATTTTCCATGAGATGTACACTTGAACCGGTTACTTCTTTTTTTTTTTTCCTTAGTTTTTGATAGTTTAGTAGTTGTAGTAGTAGAAAAGAAAAGAAATAAAACTCGGTTTGGAGTCTTAGTGCCTTGTGACCTATTTGATGCAAAACATAAAGATATGAGCACGTGGATTAAATTCCTTTTATGTGAGATTTTAAAATAAATTGTGCCAAGACAAAAATAAATAGTCTGCTTGTGACGCTTAGGCTCAGTTTCTTGACTCTTGTGTGATAAGTGTTTTATGCTTTATTCTTCGAGCATGTTTAATTGCTTTGATTGAAAGTCTAAATTGATCCATCTTTAGTGAATTATGTGTCATGAGTAAGGTTCTAGTCCTGTTCCATGCTTGTCAGTTGAGTCTAAAACTTACCCAGAATATGGTAGAAGCGTAATCCTAAGTTTTGTTTAGCTTGAAAAATGATTATAGTTCTTCTTTGATCTATTTGAGACTTTTCTAGCCTACCATTTTTTTATATGACCCTAGTCAGCTCCTTTGAGCTTTTATCCCTTTTTTTGGTAGCCATATTACAAGCCTTGACCTGTTTTGAATTGAATTTCCTATCTTTAGCACACCTTATCTCTCAAAGCACTTGCAAAATTTGCACAATGAGCTGAAAAGCTAAAGTTGGAGAAATAAGTTGGTTTGCTTGTGAATTGGTGCCGATTAGAAAGTAAAAGAAGTGCTTGTAAAAAGACAAAAAAGTGAGAAAAATTATTTTATTGTCTGGCCAACGTTCGAAGAGAAAAACAAGTGTCCTGAAAATAGAAAAAAGATGTGAAGTTTGGAAGAAGAAAAAAAGAGCACATCTAGGTGAGCTAAAAAAATATTCAATGGCGTAAACAAAAAAGAAAAGATTGGGTTGGTTGAAATTGAATGGAGGAACTTTTGGAAGGATGAGATTATGCTGAAAATTGATGTCTTGTAAGTGCTTAGGGAGGTTTAGTCGCTTTATCCATATATCTATCCAATCTGATCCGCAGCCTACATTACAGCCCATAATAAGTCTTATTTGATTTTAGACTGAGCAGGCTTACATTAGTTGAGATTTACATAAAGGGCAACCCTATAGTACTTCTTCTGTGGCATGCGAACTTCTTTCTGAGAGTTGGGTGAATTCTTTCTAAAAATCCTAAAATTAATTACAATATCTTGTGAGTATTGGACTGCTTCTCTTGTTTTGTTGTAAGGGCACTTGATTCATGAAGGATAGGAGATTTTATTAGACTTCTCAGTTGAGGTAAGTAAGCAGGCTTGAGAAACTTGTTGTCCCAGAGTCTGTTATTGAGGTTGGGATGTCATGAGTTGGTTGTTTGATTATTTTGAACTGTTTAAGTTGTTTTGGTATGGTAAAATACAAGGAAGTGTGTGAAAGAATGCATGTGAGAAGGTTTAATTTTTGATATCAACCATAGTCACGGGTATAATTGTTTTTAATTGTCAAGTTGCTCGGTTTTAAGATGATTTTGATAAGTGGTAGTGTTCTTGAGCCGTGTTGGAAATTAGAGTATTTTGTGATTGCTCGAGGACGAGCAATAGTTTAAGTGTGGAGTGTTGATGTCGAGCATATTCATATGTATTTTATATTAAATCACTCCTAATTATATTGTCCTTTGAGTAGTTTCTAGCGTTGAATACTCCCAACTATTCTATATTTTTATATTATATTAATTTGGTGTTAATGTGATTTATTAGGTACTTTAGAACTTGATTGTTGAAGAAAGTGAAGAAATATTGAAACTGGATTTTGCTCCTGCATGGAATGAAGAAAAAGTACCTACAAAAGCAAGAGTAATTAGTTCTAGACTAATTCCTAGCTTAATAAGGATACAGGCAGATAGAACAAATCCTATATTTATTCTTAAAAGGTTTAACTTTCCTGTGGAATATAAAAAGAGGAGAAACAAAACAACAGACTGCACGTCGGACGTTGGAGAAGATAGCAAACGTGTTATTTCCCACGATACACCACTTTACTGTTTTAAGGACCAGTTTCTTAAAATGTGTTCCTTACTAAACTATATGCGGAATCAAAACTGTAAGTAAATGAACACCAGATATTAGCGTGGAAAAATCTCTTGACTCGGGATCAAAAAACCACGACCTACTTCTCAAGTAGGATTTCAACTTCACTATGTAAAAAGACCCACTTGGTTACAAGACTCCTTCTTACTAACCTAGGACTACCTCTAATCCTTTAGTGATCTTTCTCACGATCAGTGAAGTAGTGTCATGTCCACGACTTGAACCTACAACTTGATTATTGCATACTACAGTTGAACTAAGACTTGAACTTTTACAAGACTTAATCTAAGGAACAGGTTCTAACTTAGTTCTATTGTAGCTAACTGATTATACAAATAAGCTAATGACTCTTTTAAGCTTTGCTCGATTCTCTCTGTATTTGTACATTCTTCAATGGCTGATATGCTCCACGTTTTATAGCTCCAGCAGCCAAGAAGTCTTGAGCAATTAGAACTCCAAAGCTCGCATGAGTTTGAGTCCTAATTGGATTCTTCTCTTTAGAATCCGGATCTTCTATCATTTATCCTTTATTTATGCAATCTTTTCGTATCCGTTTAGACCTGCATAATTATCAAGATAAACATTAGGTTTAGGATAATTAATAATATCTCAACTTAAACGATTTTGCATGAATTATCTATTTAGCTGCAGTTATTCAAAGGAACAGGTCCTTTGAATCCGTTCCTTAATCATCAATCAAAACTCCAAGCTTATCCAAGCTAACATTTTCCCTCTTTTTGATGATGACAAATTCATACGCATAGCTGCATATCCTTAATGTCCTGAAGTACAACTTAAGCTCAAAAAACCATCAGTAGAGACTTTATTTATCATTAGGGACCCGATTTCATATAGGTGTAAGTTCACGCAAAATCAGGCTTACTCTTCCCTCTTTTGGCATCATTGAAAAGGTTGCATAAAAAATATAACTCAAGTGTTAGAATTAATCAGCACATGGCCATTTAGGCAACTCAAAATGCAAACATAAATCAGATTAAAGCAACTGCAAAACAATGATATTAGCCATCAAAGACAATTCATTTAATCAAACTGTAAAACCAGGGGATACAAGCAAGTACTACAGAATTATTCAAAGACTAGAGAAGGAAAAGACAAAGGCACTAGACTAGGCTAAATCCCACTGGACAAAAGATGGCATAAGGCTAAGGTGGTTAGGATGTGGAAGGACCAGGTCCCTGAGACTTGTTAAGCAACTCAAACATCTGCTTGAGCATTCCCTCATTGGTCTCCTTTGCCTTTGTGGCCTCTGTCTTCCAGTAATTTTTCTCCTCTTCCAAACTTGCTATTTCAGCATCCTGGATAGCAACCTGTTGCCTCAGTGCCCTTACCTTGTTGTTCAATGGCTGCCTCCCAACACCAGCCTGTGGAGGATCAGCCTGAACAGGCAAATCACAACTGATCAATGTGGCACAGCCAAACTTTTCCTTCTTAGTAGCCTTCACTACCCCTTCCAAGGGAATCTTCAATTTTGCAAACATATCAGTTAAGATGAAACCAAACAGCAAGGAATGCTTCCTCTTCCCAGCTATCACCCTTTTGATCAGGTGGATCATAAAACTGGGCCAGTTGATCTGCTTTTCAGTGTCCAACAGTTCTATAAGGACCAGGTCCATGAAACTAGCAATTCCTCTTTTCTCCTGCCTTGGCATTACAATCTTGTTCACAAACTCGAACAACACTTGGTGCTGTGGGTGCATCTCACTTTTCTGCACAGCCCTGGGTTTTTGTTCCCCTTCATTCTCAGCAAACTTCCTAGTGATCTCCAAATCAGTTGGCAAGTTTGTCAAGTCAAGCCATACCTTCTTGACATAACTGTCATACCCAGTAAAAGGAATCCCCAACAGCTCACCAAGTTCGCTGGTGTCAAACATAATCACATTATCATTAACAGAGGTAGTAATCCTGTCATCTTTGATGGAGCAGTTCTTGTAGAACTCTTGCACCATCCCCTTTGCACATCTACCAGAAATCTGAAGGATCATGTCCCTCCATCATGCAGTTTTTGCAGCAACCACAACATTCCTTCTTCTTGTACATCAGACAATACTCTTCCCTTCAACACTTTCCTAGTAAGCATGTCATCATGAACACAATGTACAGCATCATCTCCCTCAGCTTCACTGTCACTTTCATCCCCAGCAAAGGACTCATCACTATCACTAGCAGAACTTTCATCCACAACAGTTCTTTTAGAGGACCTGGTCCTCTTAGCAGACTTTTCTGCAGCCTTCACAGAACTTCTTGTTACTCGTCTTTGAGCCACTTTTCTTTTCTTAGACTGAGGCACAAACTCCTCAGCATCTGCCATCTCATCATCTTCACCATCAAAACCTATCTCCTCCACTTCTTCCTCTTCAACAAGGTCAATAACCTGTTTTCCTTTCCCTTTTCCGCTTCTTTCTAAAGCAGCAGCTAAGTGTTCATCAGCAGCTTTAGCAGCACTTCTTGTCCTCCTAACCCCAGAAACAGGAGTTGAGACAGAAGGAACAGGTCCTTTTGCCTTGGAGGAACTTTCACCTTTCTTCTTAATTCCGGGCTTATAACTATCACTGATTTTCTTCGACTTAACAGCAATTTCAGCAGTCACTTGGTCATCAATGGGTCCCTTTCTAGCTAATTTTCTTTTCAAACTCCTAATGTTGATTAAATCAACAAGAGGCCTATCACTATCACTTATAGCATCATCAACATCTATAACATCCTCCATGGGTGCTCTAAAAGCAACCTCTGGAGAGCCCGATGACCCATGCATAGGTGCTTCCAACTAAGGCTGTCTAATAGCCCGGTTTACACTGGACCAGACCGGGTTCGGACCGGCAACCGGACCGAACCGGCACGAACCGGCGCAAGCCGGGCCAAATTAAAAAAAAACGGCCCGTTCCCCGACCCGGCACCCCCAAAATGAACCGAATGGACCGGACAAAAATGAACCGGAACCGGTCCGGACCTGACCGGACCGGGAAATCTGATGGGCTTTAGCAAAAAATAGCCGTTGGGCAACGGCTATTTCACGCACAGCCGTTGGCCCAACGGCCAAAAACGGCTATTTTTGGCCCCCATACCCCCCCCCCCACCTATTTTTTCTATAAATACCATCATTTTTCATCAATTTTTTCACAATCTCTCTAATATTCTCTCTAAATCTTTATCAATCTCTCTTATGTCTACAAAGGCTATTTTCTAAATAATTCAAAGTTGCTCTTGCAAAAACGGTCTAAGTGCTAAATTGCATTACAAAAAAATATTTGGAGTGAAGTGGAATATTATTCGGTGCGGTTCCGGTCAAGTTTCAACTTTCACTTCCTAAGTTCTACAATCTACATTCTAAGTTCACGATATCAAGTAAACTCGTTCTTATTTTTTTATTATCTATTTTATTTTTGTGCAATATTATTGTTTGTAGCATATTTTAGTAATTTGTTTGTAGCATATTTTAGTAATTATAAAAATGTCTGGACTGTGGAGATCAATTACTGGGCGTACGGGTAGTGGTCGTAGATCACGTGCTTCTAACCAAGGGGGGGATGATAGACGTAGTCGTGCTATAGGTAAAAGACCAATTGGTACTTCTAGCGCTCCTTCTCATCTAGATGATTTTACTCAAGAAGATGACACGCAATTTTATCATGATATAGATTTTGATCAACCACTAGATAATGATATGTTAGAGACACAATATGAAGAAAATACCGAAGGGGCTAATTTAGATGATGAAACACCCACTAGTCAATTTCAAGGTGAACCTGAAGAAACTGAATTACCACCTATGCCTCCTAGTAGAGAGCCATATGTACGACCCGAAAGATTGGATGTGTGGAAATTTATGACTAAAAATGTTCCGGCTCAGACCGCTAAATGTGATCTCTGTAAAAAAGTTTGGGATTTTAAAACCGGCAGGCATAATAGTGGGACGGTAAAGTTGAGAACACACTTAGAAAACCATCATAAGGATGAATAGGAAAGGAGGCCGGGTGGCACTCGTTCAGGGAATAGAATGGCTCCATCGCAAGGTAGTGGAGTCCAACAGGAAATTAACCTAGTGACGGGGGGGTTTATGCATTATGATAAGAAGAAAGATAGGGAACAAATGGCAAAAATGATTGCGGTAGAGTGCTTACCTTTTACATTTGCTTCTTGTCAAGGTTTTATTCGTTATATTCAAACCGTATATAATCCATCTTTTCAAGGTTTTCCAAAAACTACGGTTAGAAGTGATATTATAAAATTTAAAAATGAATATAGACAATATTTACTATATATATTTTATCACTTTGATTGTAGAGTTTGTCTTACTACTGATTTGGGTCGTGGTGTTAATGGGTATGAGTATTTAACAGTTACTTGTCATTGGATAGATCTTAACTGGGTAATGCAAAAAAGAATTTTAGCATATTGTGTTGTCGATGAACCACACACGGGAGCATTTATTAAGAGAGAAGTTTCGGATATTTGTAAGGAGTATTTTCTTAGTGATAAAATTTGAAGTATAACTCTTGATAATGCTGAAAACAATGATTTTGCTATTAGTAAGTTAATACCCGCATTGCATCCCCCTTTTGAAGAATTGTTTCATGTTAGATGTGCATGTCATATATATAATTTAGTTGTAAAGATGACCTTAAGTTATTTGATCCTACTATTATGAAGGTTAGACTCGCAATTAGTTATATTTTTAAATCTAAAAAACTAGATAGATGGAGGGACTTTAAGGTAGAGTGTGTGAATGAAGGTTTAAATTCTAGAAGAGTTCCCAAGGAAATTTCAACTAGGTGGAACACTGTATATGACTCTTTGACTGTTGCTTACACTTTACGAGTGCCTATTACTAATTATTTTAATCGCAAAGTGGTTGTAGTGTATCACCTAGAAGAATCTGATTGGCTAAATGTTGAGCGTCTTCTTCTTTTTTTAGCAAAGTTTTTTTATGCTACTAAAGAATTTTCCGGTCAATATTATCCTACAATCACTACCATGTTGTATTTTATATCTGGAATAGCAGAATTACTTAACGATTATAGAGTAGTGTCTGGTTATGAAGTTGCGGTAGAAGCAATGATTCAAAAATTTAAAAAATATTTTTTTTCCCATTCCACCACTTTATTGCATTGCTTCTGTATTACATCCATGTTTTAAACGTTTTAATACGGAAATGCTAATTAGAGAAATTTATCGGACTTTGAGAATTACTGATGAAGAAGCACCAAGTGTAGAAATAGTTTGTGCGCAAGTAATTGTAGATTGCCAACAGATTTATGAAAGGTATAGGAGTGCAGCTGATAATGTTGTTCCAAGTTTTCCAAGTGGAGCTAGATCAAGTTCAACGCAGGCGAGTAAAAGAGCTGCAACCGGATTGGGAAGTTTTTCCAGCCTTAATCAAAGGCTTTCTAGCAGGCATTCGAGTAGCAGCGGATGGTTCAACGAGCTTGATGTTTATTTACTTCATGCTTGCAAGGAAGTTGATTATTTTGGAAGCGAGCAACTACTGCCATTTTGGAAGGATCAACAAGCATAGTTTCCAGTTTTAGCAAAAATGGCGCGGGATATTCTAACTATTCAAGCATCATCAGTTGCTTCAGAAAGCGCGTTTAGCCAAGGAAGATTACAAATTGGAGATCATATACATTCATTGAAGGAAGAAGCAATGGAGACAGTCGTATTATTCAGAGATTGGATTAGATCCGAGCGAAGAAATTTTGAATTTGCAGAAGATGAACTAGCCGATGTAAAAGCATCAACAGAAATTTTATCAAGCGATGGAAGTTTGGACAATGAAAATGATTATGAAGAAGATGACTCTTTGCCACCGGTTCCTCCAGAGGTGCCAGAAGAAATTATTCAGAAAATGAGAAGTTTTTTTATTAATATGTAGTTTTTGCAATTTAATATCTATGTACTTTGCAAAAAATAAAAAAAAAATTCAACCGTTATTCAATAAAATGCGTTACGCCTTGCTATTAAGTAAATTATAATCCTTTGTTATATTCTCAATTATCCTTTGCTATAAAGTTACCTCTTTGCAATTCAATACTAAATACTAAATACCAAAGAGTAAATACTAAATACTAAATACTAAATACTAAATACTAAATACTAAATACTAAATACTAAATACTATTTACTAATTACTAAATACTATTATACTGCTAACTTAGTATTAAGTTTGAAAAAATAACAAGTGTTATGTCTTGCTACTAAGTTATCAATCATTTTTTTATATATTCTCAATTATACTTTTACAATTTAATACTTAAATATTAAATACTAAAATACTACATTACTTAATAGTTAATACTTTAATACTAGATTACTAGTATTATATAAGTTATTACATAAAAAATAGATGTCCAAAAAACAAAAACTACAAATGGTATTAAAAACAAACAAAAAACCAAAAAACAAAAAAAAAATAAACAAAACGACAGAACCGGGCCGGACCGGCCCACTGCAACAATGTCCAAATACGCTCCCTTTTGAAAAATAGCCATTGGCAACGGCCATAAACGGCTATTTTTCCCACCCCCACACCCATAAACGCCCCTACAGCCCTCCCCTACCTATTTTTCTTATAAATACTCTCATATTTCATCAAATTAATCAGAATTCAACATTTCTCATAAAAAAATTCTACCAAAAGGCTATTTTTATAAATTTTCTATCAACATGGCTGCAAATGCAAATAATCCTAATCAAGTTCAAGGTGCTACTACAGCTGGTCCGTCTGGTGGTCCAAGAAGAACTAAAAGATCTGAAGTTTGGAAATTTATCACAAAAAATAATGATACTGGCAAAGCTCAATGTACTCTTTGTCAGAAAGTTTGGAATTGGGATGATGAATCAAATACTGGAGGGACAGTGAGGTTTAAGACCCACTTGGAATACCATCATACCTACGAATGGGCAACTCGTGGTGGTGGCAAATATCAGCAACCACGTGATAATTGAGTGTTGAGTCGCTGAAGTTGAAAATTTATGTATTTTCTGATTTCTAGTCTATTTTCATGTTTTTATTTTCTAATTATGCATTTCCATTTTCCAACTTAATGTACTGTGTGTATTGTTGAATAACATGTGTGTTTTGTGTTGTTTATTTAGATTTTAGTCTACCAATATTTTTTTCCTTCTATTTTAAACAATAAAAAATATAATTTAAAAAATAAAAAAAAATTAACGAAACCGGACCGGACCGGGACCGGAACGGTTTCGTTTGCCGGTTCCGGTTCCGATCCGGCATTGGTGCAACTGCACCGTTTGACCGGACCGGGCCCGGACCGGTACCGACTTTTTTTTAACATAACACCGGACCGGCGTAGGCGCACCGGAACCGGACCGGGCCGGTGGACAGCCTTACTTCCAACCTTTTAACTGTTTCCTCTTCCCCCTCAAGAACAGCCTCAGAACCTTCTCCCTTTTCCTCCTCATGTATCACAACATTCAAAGGATAGGTAAAATTTACCTGATACTGATACAGAACCATAGCTCATGACAAATCCTCAACCTGCTCAATAATTGATTCAGCCATGGGAACTGGTCCTTCCCCCTGAATTTTAGGTTCAGGTACTTCTGGGATTATTTCAGGAATTGCAGGGTTTAGGTCAGTGGTATCCATGGGTGAAGGAGGGTTGAGATTTTGTGGTTGTTCAGTGGTGGGTGCAGTTGAAGAATTTTCAGGAGAAAGAGACATTCTAGCAATTCGAATTAAGAGATAATTGATTATTCTTTCTGAAATTTTGAGAAGAATTCTGTTTGTGAGTAAAGTAAAATAATAATGGGGGAGAAGGAGTGTATTTATAGAATGAATTAGGCAGTAGAGATAGAGTAGGAAACGATCACAATTACCTCAGCACGACATGCAGCCGTTACGGACTCTTGGGAGTCTCCCGGAGAAATAGAGTCGTTGGACTGTTTAAGTCTCATTTTCAGAGTGGGAACGGTTCCTCCGATGGGACTCTTATGCAGTTTGGATATGGTTAGGAAACTTAGTGGGATTTATCCTAATTACAAGTTACCTATAGCCTTTGCACTTCTAATTTAACTGAATAATAACGAGTACATACCTGATTTTAACACGAAAATTCAGTGTCCTTCCTATTTGCAACATTTTTTATCAATCTGAAATTCTAAGAGCATAAGGGTAACATCATTCAATTTTAGCAACTCTAAATAAGAAGTATGGCATAAGAGTATACATTTAAGTATTAAGCTGGACTGAATCATTCATAATGACTTGAATAAAATTCATTTTAAGTGCAATTTTCTAGCCAATTATGAAGTAAAGCATAGATGATTTTATATGAATTTAATCATCCCTAATTCCAACCTATTTCTTTCAAAATCATCTCTATCTAGAGCTTTTGTAAAGATGTCAGCAATTTGCTTTTCAGTAGGACAAAATGCTATGGTGATCAAACCTTTTTCATAGTTGTCTCTTAGGAAATGATGTCTTATATCAATGTGTATAGTCCTTTTGTGATGCATTGGATTTTTTGTCATGTTAATAGCACTAGTGTTATCACAATAGATAGGAACAGTTCCTACATCAACACCAAAATCCTGTAATTGTTGTTTGATCCATAACAACTGCGAACAATATGAAGTAGCTGCCACATATTCAGCCTCAGCAGTGGAAAGTGCCACTGAATTTTGTTTCTTGGTTCCCCAAGAAACCAAATACTCACCAAGAAAATGTGTCATACCTGAGGTACTTTTTCTATCAACAAGGAAACATTCATAGTCAGCATCAGTATATCCAACAAGATTAAAACTACCACCTTTTGGATACCAAAGTCCCAAGGGACCTGTTCCTTTCAGATACCTCAATATTCTCTTGACAGCTTTCAAATGAGATTCCTTAGGATCTGATTGAAACCTAGCACACAAACCAACACTGAACACAATATCATGTCTACTAGCAGTTAGATAAAGTAGAGAACCAATCATACCTCTATACAATTTTTGATCAACTGATATTCCATGTTCATCAAGATCCAATTTTGTGGCAGTGGCAATAGGTGTGTCAATTGCTTTAGCATTATCCATATCAAATCTTTTAAGTAATTCCTTAACATACTTTTGTTGATGGATCATAGTTTCATTTGAGGTTTGCTTAATTTGTAAACCCAAAAAGAAATTGAGTTCACCCATCATGCTCATCTCAAACTCACTCCCCATCAAGTTTGCAAATACCTTACTTAAATTTTCACAAGTAGCACCAAAGACTATATCATCTACACAAATTTGAACAATTAAGAGATGCTTACCTTTTTCTTTCAAAAACAATGTGCTATCAATTTTCCCTCTCTTGTATCCATGCTGGAGTAGAAATTTTGATAGCCTTTCATACCATGCTCTTGGTGCCTACTTGAGCCCATACAAGACCTTGTCCAACTTGTACACATGTTCAGGGAACTGTTCATTTTCAAAACCTGGAGGTTGCTTGACATACACTTCTTCTTTCAAGTAACCATTTAGAAATGCACTCTTAACATCCATTTCATGTAGAGTAAATTCTATGTATGTAGCAAAGGCTATAAGAAGTCTTATTGCTACCAGCCTTGCAACTGGAGCAAAAGTCTCATCATAGTCGATGCCCTCCTCTTGACTATATCCCTGAACAACTAGCCTGGCCATATTTCTTGTTACCATGCCATCGTCATCGAGTTTGTTTCTGAAAACCTATTTTGTTCCAATTATGGACCTGTTCCTTGGCTTGGATTCCAGATGCCAAACTTGACTCCTTTGGAATTGATTCAATTCCTCCTGCATAGCATTAATCCAATCTGCATCCTTCAATGCTTCTTTCACATTTTTGGGTTCAACAAGAGATAGGAAAACACTAAAGGCACACAGATTGTGATTTTTGACTGCTGATCTGGTTTGAATCCCAGCAGTCTTATCTGAGATTATTTGATCCACAGGATGTGGCCCTTGATACTTGTAAGGCTTGGGTGTCAATCCATTGTCAGAAGTCCTCTGCTGAGGAACAGCTCCTGATAGAGTAGCACTACCAGTTTGTGAGGTGGAACCAACATTTGTTCCCCCTGTTTCAGTGCCACTCTTCTCAGTTTTGTCCTGAGGAACAGTTCCTTGCAGTTCACTTCTCATATCTAGAGTCTGCATTTGTGGATTAAGTTCATAATCTTTCAGCATTCCAATTTCTTCATCCTCCTGTACCTATTCTTGAGTGAGTCTGTCAGTTTTATCAAATTTAACATGCATGCTTTCTTCAATTTTCAATGTTTTCTTGTTAAACACCTTATAAGATTTATTATTTAAAGAATAACCAACAAATATTCCCTCATCACTTCTAGGATCAAATTTTCCTTAGGTATCTTTCCCATAGTTGTGTATAAAACATTTGCAACCAAAAGCCCTAAGATGAGAAATATTAGGTTTTCTTCCCTTAAGAAATTCATATGGGGTCTTTTCTATTAATGGCCTTGTCATACATCTATTTATTATGTAGCATGCAGTATTAATAGCCTCAGCCCAAAAGTTTTGTGGAAGATTTCTAAATATTAACATAGTCCTTGCCATTTCCTCTGGAGTCCTATTTTTCCTTTCCACTACACCATTTTGTAGTGGAGTTCTAGGTGAAGAAAAATTATGATTAATGTCATGTTCATTACAGAAATTGAAAAACATATGATTTTCAAATTCAATTCCATGATCCAACCTAATGGCAACAATATGATTATCTAGAGTTCTTTGAGCTTTCTTTGCAAAAATTGAAAATGCATTAAATGCTTCTTCTTTAGATGCAAGAAATATAGTCCATGTAAATCTGGAGTAATCATGCACCAATACCATAACATACTTCTTACCTCCACGACTCATTGTTCTCATTGGACCACATAAATCCATATGGACCAGTTCCAAAGGTTTAGTTGTACTTACCTGTTTCTTCGGTTTGAAGGAGGATTTTACATGCTTCCCCCTGGCACCTGCTTCACATACTTTTTCATCATTAAACTTGATGTTATGAAGACCTATCACCAAGTCCTTGGACACAAGTTTGTTCGATTGTGAAAGACTAGCATGTCCTAGTCTTTTGTGCCATAGGAGGGGATCATTTTGCACCACACTTAAGCAACTTAAGCTTCCATTAGATAGTGTCAACAAGTCTACTTTGTAGATGTTTCCATTCCTATTTCCCTGCAAAATAATCTCTCCAGAAGTTTGGTTAGTCACAGTGCATCCAGTAGATGAGAAATTAACATTATTACCTTTGTCACACAATTGAGATATACTCAATAAGCAATGCTTCAGCCCATCTACTAGAAACACATTGTCTATACTATGTGAATCAGACCTACCTACCTTTCCAATACCAATGATTTCCCCTTTCTTACCATTACCGAAGGAAACACTTCCTCATTGAAAGACTGAGAGTGAAAGGAACAGTTCCTTATGTCTTGTCATGTGCCTTGAGCAACCACTGTCCATGCATCATTTGTGGTTTATCTCATTCACTCTTGCCTGCAAAATAAAACTAGGGGTTAATTTTAAGAACCCAAACTAGTTTGGGTTCCTTTCCTTTAGAAAAAGGATGAATCGGATCTCTCCTAGCCCAGAATGGTAATGGTTTCTTTGTGTCAACAGTTTTCTTTTTTACAGAATGTTGAACAGGTTTATAGGACCCGTTCCTCTGTCTCACAGAATTTTGAACAGGTTTATAGGACCTGTTCCTCTGGGCAGCCCTTTTTAAAGATTAACAATTTTCTTTCCGGTGACCATTGTTCCCACAATGAGTGCATAGCCAGTTTTCAGGAAGTGATAAGTACTTACTCTTTGGATCCCATTTGGATGAAGACTGTGCTTTCATGAATCCAATACCCTTCCTGTTACTACTATGATTTTCTTGTAACCATTCTAGTGCTTCAGAAGACTTGTTCCATTCTACAGTTTTTCTTAGCTCCATTTTTGTTTTAACCAAGTCTTCTTCCAAAAATCTTATCTTCTCATCTTTTTTGCATAGTTCATCAACTGTGACTTTCAGTTTCTCTTCAGCAATGATCTGATGAGAATTAGCAATACCTTTACCTTTTTCAACTGTTTTAATATTTTCTAATTCCTGAACAGTTGATTCAAGTGTGAGGACCTGTTCCTCAAGCATGCTAATCTTTCTTTTCAGAAAATCATTTTTAATTATTTCCTCTTTGCATTCTGCTTCTAAACAATCAATTTCATCATGCAGTTGATGATTGCCATCCCTTAGAGGTTTAAATTCATTTAGCACAGTATGAAATACTTTAACCAATTTTTCTTTAGACATGCTTTTTACATCTTGTTTAAGTTTAGAAACAAATACCTCAGCATCTTCTTCATTTTCTGAATCTCCAAGAGCCATTAGAGCAAGATCCTCATCCAGATCATCATCAGTTATTTCGTCTTCACTGTCTTGCCATCCTGCAACCATTGCTTTGGGATTTCCACTTTTCTTATGGACCTGTTCCTTATCCTTTTCCCTTTCCTCAAAAAATCTCTTCCTCCATTCTCCTTCCATAATTGGAAATTTGCTGATGTAGTACTCCGTGCTTCCACATTTGTCGCATTCTCCAGCCTGTTTCATGTTAGAAGACCTACCCTGTCCACTAATCACCTTTTTCTTAATCAAATATTTCTGAACACTTTTAGCGATAAGGACCAGTTCCTTATCATCAATAATCTTATCAGTAGCAGTCAAGGCTAGGTTAGGTTCAGTTTTAACTGGTACTCCTATATTTTTAACCTTTTTCCTTAGTTCATAAGTCTTTAAATTGCCTATAAGCTCATCTAAGGATATAGTGGTTAAATCTTTGCTTTCTATGATAGCACAAGCTTTGATCTCCCAAGAATCTGGAAGAACCCTAGTTAAAATCTTTTCTACTCTATCTTCCACAGTTAAAACCCTTCCCAAAGAGATAAGTTTAGAAGCAATGGCATTAAATCTAGTATACATTTCAGAGATTGACTCTTCTTCTTTCATTTTAAAACTTTCATATTCAGCATAAGAAGTGTACCTCTAGACCTTTTTACCTGACTTGTTCCTTCGTGTGCAACTTGTAGAGCATCCCAAATCTCCTTTTCAGTGGTATACCCTCTGATTCTAGTGCATTCGTCAGGACTAAGTCCACCAACAAGCCACTTCCTAGCTTTTGCATTCTTTTCCCATTGCTTTATGTCTTCAGCATTGCATTCTTTCCTAGTTTTGAGAACATCGTTTCCCTCAGCATCCTTCTTCATTGGGATCATGGAACCTTCAGTTACTATGTCCCATAATTATAGTCCTCTGCTTGAAGATGATCACGCATCCTTTCCTTCTACCATGAATAGTATTTCCCATTGACAAAAAGGAGCTCTAACCATTGACTGACCCTCACTGTTCTCTCGTGATGTACTCATCTAATCCTAGGTGTTAGCCTTTTCAAGGATAACCTACTCTGATACCAATTGTTATTTATCACGATACACCACTTTACTGTTTTAAGGACCAGTTCCTTAAAATTTGTTCTTTTACTAAACTATATGCGGAATCAAAACTGTAAGTAAATGAACACCAGATATTAGCGTGGAAAAACCCCTTGACTCGGGATCAAAAAACCATGACCTACTTCTCAAGTAGGATTTCAACTTCACTATGTAAAAAGACCCACTTGGTTACAAGACTCCTTCTTACTAACCTAGGACTAACTCTAATCCTTTAGTGATCTTTCTCACGATCAGTGAAGTTGTGTCAAGTCCACGACTTGAACCAGAATGTTACAACTCGATTATTTCTTACTACAGTTGAACTAAGACTTGAACTTTTACAAGACTCAATCTAAGGAACAGGTTCTAACTTAGTTCTACTGTAGCTAACTGATTACACAAATAAGCTAATGACTATTTTAAGCTTTGCTCGATTCTCTCTGTATTTGTGCATTCTTCAATGGCTGATATGCTTCACGTTTTATAGCTCCATCAGCCAATAAGTCTTGAGCAATTAGAACTCCAAAGCTCCCATGAGTTTGAGTCCTAATTGGATTCTTCTCTTTAGAATCCAGATCTTCTATCCTTTATCCTTTATTTATGCAATCTTTTCGTATCCGTTTAGACATGCATAATTATCAAGATAAACAGTAGGTTTAGGATAATTAATAATATCTCAACTTAAACGATTTTGCATGAATTATCTATTTAGCTGCAGTGATTCAAAGGAACAGGTCCTTTGAATTCGTTCCTTAATCATCAGTCAAAACTCCCAGCTTATCCAAGCTAACAAAACGCATCAACACACTGGGACTTCTTCACTGAGTTTATTCTTTCCCTTTCTTTTAATTTTCTAGTTTGTTAGTTCTAAGGTCGTGGGATCTCCATGAATGTTGATATTCGGATGTTAATTTAATTTTATGAGTTTATCATATTGGCTTATTTATTAAATCCTACTCTTAATTATTTGATTGCTTGATCACCAATTGAATACTATTTTCTTGAATTGAACTTAGGAAAGGGAATTCTTGATTGCAATAGGATTTAGTAGAGCTTGTTCTTGAACGGATAAGGATAGGAATATATTTATTTACCTTGCTTAGTCATTATACAAGAATTTTTAATGTGTTCTTGTTAACTTTTTATTCCATTGGAATATAGGAGTTGGATTTACTCAAATAGGCGAGCAGGATATCAGAATAGTCTTCCGAGCAATATTAATCTTGTCGATTAATAATTCAGATAAATTAATTTAATCGAATTGACTGAAGAATTCAACATGATTGGTAGATTTCCCACAACCCTGGAATATTATCTCCTATTGAACTGACTTCTTGTTTCTTTTTCTAGTTTATTGGTTAATCTCTTATATTTATTATTACCTTTGGTTTAGAATAAATTCTAAATAAACTATCACAATATTTTCTTGTTTACATTTTTAGGAATTGTTTGATTTAGTTAATAGTTAATCATAAGTCTCTATGGGATGATACATGATCTTATCACTTTATTACTTGTCGACCACGTATACTTGTGTGTGCGTTTGGGAGCAACAAGTTTTTGCAATAGTAAGATAGAATCTATTTTAAACAACCATACTTAGAAGTTGGTAGATCTTCCTTCTGGGAACAAACCGTTAGATTCTAAATGAATTTTCAAAAGGAAAATGAAAGTTGATGGCACTATCGACAATTATAAGGTAAGACTAGTTGTCAAAGGATGTAGACAAAAGAAAGATCTTGATTATTTTGACACATACTCATCGGTAACAAGGATTAAATACACGCGGATATAAATAGCACGGGTCGCTGTGTATGGTCTTGAAATCCATCAAATGGAAGTTAAACAGTCTTCTTAAATAGAGATTTAGAGGAAGAAATCTACGTGGAACAACCTGAAGGGTTTGTGGTTTCTGGAAAAGAAATGGTGTGTGGACTTGTTAAGTCTCTTTATGGACTAAAACAAGTACCTAAATAATGACATGTGAATGACCATATTATATTGTCAAATGGTTTTAAGATTAATGAGTGTGGTAAATGTGTTTACGTTAAGAATACTATGAATCATATAGTTATTGTTTTTTTATATGTGGATGATATATTAATAATGAGTAGCAACATTTCTAACATAATGCTACTAAGTGTATGCTAACTGGAAAGTTTGATATGAAAGACGTAAGAGTTGCCGACTTAATCATTGGTATCAAGATCCATAAGACTCCTTAAGATCTAACTTTGTCTCTATATCCTTACATTGAAAGCATTCTAGAAAGGTTCAAGTACTTAAAATTCAAAGTTTCAAAGACTCCATTAGGTACGTCCCAATTTGACTATGCTCGTGTGTTGGGATGCCTAATGTAAATGATGAATTTTACGCGGCTAGATATAGCTTGCGCAACTAGTAATCTAAGTCGACACACAAAATCAGGTCCAGCTCATTGGATGGAACATATCTAAGACTTCACGTTGCATTATAGCAAATATCTCACGAGCATTGAGGATATTGTAATGCAGACTGGATCACTGGCACAGCTGATTCGAAATCTACAAGTGGATATATTTTCACAATTGGTGGAGGAGTGCTATGAGTGGGATCAGTGGTGGACAAGGTGGGAGTGGCATTACTGGTGGATAATATGTGCGAAGCGAGGCTCCGATGATTCGGACATGTGAAGAGGAGGAGCACAGATACTCTGGTGAGGAACTGTGAGTGGTCGGCAGTGCTGGATCTACGGAGAGGCAGAGGTAGACCGAAGAATAATTGGGGCAAGGTAATTAGACAGGATATAGCTCACCGCCAAATCACTGACGACATGACCCTAGATAGGAAAGCATGGAGGTCGAGTACTAGGGTAGAAGGTTAGATTGTAGTCAAGAGATTTCTGTTATATTGGCATTAGTATGATCCGTATATACATGTTATTTCTCTAACTAATTTGCTTTGGTATTTTCAGTTCACTTAGGTTACCTTTAGTTTTTATGTCAATATCTGCTTTAACATTATATTTTCATCTTTTTATTTCTTTTTTTAACATGTTTACAAAGTATTTCTCGTTAGCCGGGGTCTACCATATAGCCTCTCTACCTTGGTGGAGGTAAGGTATATCTCACACTCCCCAGACCCCACCTGTGGGATAATACTTAGTTTATTGTTTTTGTGGTGGAAAAGCAGTGTCTTGAATATCGTTCAAACAAATATGCATTGCCTGTTCTACAATGGAAGTTAAGTTTACTGCTTTAGATAAGCTCGTGAAAAAGCTTAATGGCTCCAAAATTTCTTGGAAGATATTTCATTTAGCTCAGGCCCTTTACACCGGTAGCGATAGTCCATCAGCTTTAGGATGGGATAGGAGTTGTATTTATAACAGTAAAAATAGTCATACACGACGAAGACATAAAACCGTTAAGCAACTACTCTCTAGGGAGAATTATCACTATTGATTACGTGAAGTCAACTGATTATGTGCCAGATCCGCTTATAAAAACCCTAACTAGAGATGTAGTTGAGAAGTCATTGAGGGAAATGGACTATGGTAGAGGACAAGTGACTCATAGTGACTTGAATTCTTTTTCCTTTTCTGCATTTTGCTGGTTTTATTCGAACAATTGTTTAATAACAACTCATTGGATCCCAAGAAAAATCTTCAAACGATTGCGTGACAATTTTTTTGACTCCATAAATCTCTAAAGATAATTTATATAAGGTTTAAATAAAAAATAATATTTTAATGTACCAACAATATGGGTCTATAGCTTAGTGGTAGAGCATTTGACTGCAGATCAAGAGGTCACCGGTTCGAATCCGGTAGGGCCCTTCTAATTTTTATTTCAAGTACAGAAATTACATAATTATCATGCAACTACAAATAAATGTTCCTACTACGAATAAAATATAATTTATTAACTAATGCCTTTATGTTTACATATAAAGCAGTTACCTAATTATCATAAAAGTCCAAATAAAATGATCTTTATACGAGTGTGTTTTACTGAATTAGCTAACTTGGTCATTATGTTCATCTAGTAAAGAATACCTAATTATCATACTATCATACAATTGTAAATAAAATATCTTTTATATGAGTAACTTTTAATGCATTAACTAATTCGATCTTTATTTTTCTGCATACTTAATGTCCATTTTAAATTAAATCTTATTAATCAAAATTAATATGACCAATATGTGAGGAATCTATAATGGAAGTATGTCAAAATCATCAACACCATCACTTGAACGAGGCACTGTATTTCATCTAGCACCTCGTCATTGCAAAATATTTACTGATACTTTATATTGACATCCATGTGCATATATTAAATACGTATTGTTGACAAGGCACCTATCAGATTTCTATACACTTAAATATGTATTTGATTTAAAAAAAGCTCTCTATCGGAAAACATGGAGCACGAAAATATGAATTTCTGAAATTGTAATTTTTGGTCTGCCTTTCTCAAATCTCTCAATTCATATTTCAGATTTTATAAGTTAAAGAGGAGCTATGGAGGAGAACAAGCAAAAAATGTCGATTAACATGAAGAAAAAGATAAAATCGGTAAAAGCAAAGAGAATGAAGTGACAGCGCTAGGAGTAGAGAGAAGACCACGAAGGGGGTAGAAGGAAGCCGTCTGAAAATGTGCTTTTTGGCTCAAAAGTCGCATGTTATTGCTGTTTGCAACAAATTTTAGCAGAAAAATAAAACTGCAGTAACAAACAACATGAAGAATATAAAATTTTATTAATAAACAATACGGGTACAATTTTGTTTATCCTCTAATTCTTTTCTCTGATTTGTTGTTCGGCCTTAGTGGCATATTTCTCGAATGTAGGATAATTTGCTTTTGGTGATGTATTTGATGATCAAGAAGTATGTCGCAGCACTCTATTTAAATTTTAAATATTGCTAAAACTTGAGAAAGACATATTTGACATGTCTTTTGATCTCATTTTGAAAATCCCAAGTGTTTAAAGGATTCTGAGATGCCTTTGCTAGATAATATGAAAAACTTTTCATAAGAGTGAGTTAGAGTTTAGTGGAGTATCCTCCAAGTAATCCTAATAGGCTCATTTATAGTAGCCCTAATTTCTACAAATTTCAATATCTATAAATGTCTCATACTTAAAGTTTTGTCGAGGTGTAGACCGAAACTTGAATACCATACTTGAAGTACACTATGATCTTATGGTGACCATACGTGCCAAACTTCATCCAACCGAGAACAATAAATATTGCCCCAAACTGATTTTGAAATTTTCAGACATCGCTTTGAGAGAGGAAGAGATGTGGCAATATTGGTCCCACTGTGTAAATAGCAGAAAAGTAAAACTGCAATTACAAACAACATGAAGAATATATGATTTTATTGATAAACGAAGCAGGTAAAATTTTGTTTATCCCTTGATTCTTTCCTTCGATTCGCTATCTGTAATTCGAGGGCCTTAGCAGTGTATTTTTCGAACGTAGGATGATTTGCATCTCCTTGATGTATTTGATGATCAAGAAGTATGTAGCAGCTCTTCATTTGGATCTTGAATATTGCTAGAACTTGAGAAAGATATATTTGACATGTCTTTTAATCTCATTTTGAATATCCCAACTGTTTATCATATTTCTGAGATGCCTTTGTTAGAGAATATAAATCCTATTTATAGGAGTGAGTTAGGATTTGATGGAGTAGCCTCCAAGTAATCCTAATAGACTCGTCTTGTAGAAGGCCTAATTTCTAAAAAATTTCAATATCTACAATGGCTGGTTTCTTAGGCACATCAATCACAATGTAAATATCATTTTTTTTCTTTACTAGTTGTGAGAGTAAAGTTTGATTGGCACAGTTTTACCTGAAATGGTCGGAAAATATGTTGTAAAGATAAAGTGTAAAAAAATGTGCCAATTTCATATATGTATATATTATGAAAGGATCAAAAGTCTAATTGAAAAATATTGAAATGTTGGTCTATAAAATGATAAATTAATTATTAATATTAATTAATATAATTCATATCAAATTGGATTTAAGCGGTAAACTAACCAATAAAAAATTATAAGATCCATATTGAGTTGGATTTGTATAATAATGAATGTGCAATAATTTGGGCATCAAATAAATAGCAAGGTGCAAATGGTAGAAGGATATATTAAATATTAAAAGATTGTGGTCACAACTGATGCAACCATTCCAAACTATTGATATAATGATGCTACATTAAGAATAACCAATAACCGCTCTATAATGAAAGCTGAGTTCAGCTCCAAAATTTCTTGGAAGATATTCCAATTTGGCAGCAAACCATTGATATTGATTTGCATAGATTGCAATAGTCAAGCGACAAATTAAACAGGCTAGGACAGCTATGTATAATGGGAAAATCGTTACATACGACGAAGACATAAAATCGTTAGACAACTACCTTATTGAGGATTGTCACTAAAGTCAAGTAATAATATGTCGGATCCGCTTATAAAAGGTCTAACTAGAGAGAGAGAGTTGAGTGGTTATAAAAGGAAATGAGACTATGGTCGAGGATAAGTGACTCATGGCGGTAACTCTACCTAGAAGACTGGAGATCCAAAGATCTAGTTCAATGAGCTCAAATAAAATTGTGAGTGACGGTTCAACATTGTCGAATAAAATTTTGTCTAGGTCCATTCTCGTGATGAGACAATGTTCAATACCAAGGATAAAGTGTTGCAGCTTTTTAATGATTATCTAGCTTCGTACGGAATTATCAAATAGTGTACATCTATGGGATTACACGTTTAGAAATCACTTATGTAAGTGTAAAGTGGAAGTCGCTTCAAGGAGAATTCTGTAAGGCCAATTCTCTACACAATTATGAAATCAGACGGTGTTCATGGTTGAAACGAATACAACAATGAGAACCAAAGACGGTTAAAGGTTAATTGTGTGATATATCGTCTAAGTATACATCAAAGCTCGACGATTCAAAGATATCAAATATACCGATTAATCGAGTATATCCGATGTATGTTTACTACGGAATGTTCAAAGCGAAACCTACTTATCCCAATGCGATTAATCCTTACTTGCGAATCAGCACAATTTTTCTACATATTTTGTATCATATAGCTTTTCCCCATTCATGTAGGGGATCGTTGGGGTTTGTGAATGAGAAAATCCACATAATCTCCTTTTCGTTGAAAATGTTTCATACCGTTTCAGAATCCATATCTTGGCTATAAATATCGAGGCTTTTGCTTCAAATTTTACACACTTTTGTAAGAAAATACATTATTCTCTTCGTGCATTATCTTCAAACAAATGAAAGTGTCGTGTCGTGTCGTGTGATTTGTTGCCGGCCATTTTTATTCGCTGTGTACTGTGATTTGAATTACCGCTATCATGTTAAGGTTAATTCTGTTCTATCCTGGGAGAAATTAATCCACAATCTTGGGTAATTGTGAGGGGATTAGATTTTTTAATGGCAGACAATATATACTGTTAGCTCGGAATTTTTTCTACTTCATCTCTTTCTGTTTTCTATTTATTTTTTAAAGTACATATTATAACAATTTTGGCGACTAACGTTTTATTTTGATTTTGCTTCTCTAATCATTTTTTAACACCGGGAACCAACAGATTAACATACAAAATGAAATGGTTTGTGTGATAGGTGGAGAAGATTTGAGGGAAGGTACCTTTCAAGTCTTGAATTAAAAAAAAAAATATATGTCTTGGACTAGGTCAAACATAACTAATACTAATTAAGTAACTTTGGGGTCCAAGTAGAACTATTCAAACTTTAGGGTAATATTAAAAATTTGAAAATTTGAAATTTTAATATCCCTCCCTTTTCAAATCTCATATTTTCAAATTTCAAATCCTATCATCTCCCTCGCATCTTCTTCTTCATTTTCTCTTGTTCCTTTTTTTTCCTCTCTTCTGCATTTTTCTTCTTCTTCCTTATACTATATTTCTTCTTCATCTTTTTCTTCATCATCATCTTCTTCTCCTCTCTTTTTCTTCTTTTGAATTTATCGTCATTGTCTTCTTCTCCTCCTTAATGTAAAGTATGTTTTTATTTTGATCGTGAAGATTTGTGGAGAAAATTTGAGAAATAAAAATCTTTAAACCATTAGAGGAGATTCTGATGTCGATCCAACAAATTCCAAAGTTGTTGCACAAATTTTAATTTGTTATAGCGAATTTCTAAAGTTGTTGCAATAATTTACCATATTTGTTGTAACAATTTATCGAATTTGTTGCAACAACTTCTGTAATTGTTGCAACAAAGTGTATCAACTGTAAAAGTTGTTGCAACAACTGAAACTATTATTGTTTCTTGATGGATTTTTGAGGAGTTTTTGTAGTTGAGAAGGGAAATAAGGAGAAGGAGGCAAAGAAGGAGGTGGAGATGGATGAGGAGGATGTGGGTATGGTGGAGGATGGAGAGAGGTTGATGAGAAGGCAGAGAAGTGGAGATGGAAGAGGAGGAGGAGGGTGCTAGAGGAGTTGGAGGGGGATGAGTGGGAAGGGGGAGGGGGAAGTGGAGATAGGGAGGTAGGGGGCTCTATGTAAATAAGAAAATATTAGAATTTTAATATATGTGTCATTAGCACTAAATTAATCTTAAAAATGCACTTATAGTCAATACTTAAAACTTGAATCACTCACCCTACAATAGAAGACTCAAAGGACACTAATATTTAAAAGAGAGATTTAAAAAATATACTGCCCTGGGGGTTGCTGCCATTACTTATCGCTGCCAGCCAGCTACCGCCAGCCAACCACCGCCGGCCCCCGGCCACCACTACCACCACCAAAAAAAAATTTTAATTTTTTCCGATATTCAAAACTGAACATACAAAAAATACACACATATACATTGAACTTTTAAAGATTAATATTTTGAAAAATACATATAACCCAAACATACACACACATACAAAAATATACACAAACATACAAAGTTATACAAAAAAAATATAAAAATAAGTTTTATAGTCTTGACATACATATAAGAGAGTTGTGCCGATGAATTCTGCATTACTTGAAGCAAGAGAGTTGCCCATTTTAAGCTTTTTGGATTTAATCATTCTTAAGAAGCAGAAATGGTTTTGTGAAAGAAGAACTACTGCTCAAGAAACTTTTCATAGCTTATCAAGGTGCGCAGAAGATGAAATGAACAAGAAGATTCAACTGGCCTTCACAATAAATGTAAGTATACATCACTAGACTCGCGCCAAATATGCAATCCAAATAGTGTATAAAAAATACAGATAAAGATCGGTTAAGATCAGTCCGTGTAGACTGAAATTCGGGACTGTGAATAGAACTTCAGTAAAAAAGGGGAGATGGGGTTCAAACTTTTGAGGATAGCACTTCTATACATAACGCACTGGGGGGTGGAGTTCAATACTTGTTGATACAACTTCAGTCCATAACAGTAAGCAAGTTCAAGTACAGAGAGTTCGATCCTTGTGGGATTTGAACTCCAGTCCATATGATTTGAACTTCAATCAGTCCATTAGAACTGTACTCATGAACTCTTGCTCTGACTTACTAATAGCCGATTTTACATACCATCTGTACTGACTCACAAAAGTTATTATTTTTCATTTCAAATAGGTATCCCCCCATAGGTACAGCAACATTCAATGTGCAAGATATAGGAAAAAGCTTCAATGTCGACTTAAAGAAGCGGACCTGTGACTATCTTCAATTCCAGACTGATGAACTCCCATGTGTACACGCAATTGCATGCATTGAGAAAAGACGCCTGCTGAAATCTAAGTTCTACTCAAAATGATATTAACGAGAGTTTTGGTTAAACGCATATCAAGGTGAGGTTAATATAATAGGGCACAAAAGCTCTTGGACTGTACCAGATACCGTGAAAAGCCAGAGGATAGAGACTTTTAATGTCAAAATACAACGAGGAAGAAGGAAAACAAAGAGATACATCTCGATTGTTGAGGCTGTACGAGTCAAATCAAACAAATGTAGTCGATGCAAACTCAGAGGACATGATACAACCTCATGCATAAATACTCCAGTAGTCCGACCCTATTCAAGGATATATAGGTACTGCTACTTCCTTCATTATCCATAAACTTTTTTTTACTAAATATGTCCCTCCTACTAATTTGATTTTCTAACTTCTTTTTGTTTCATGAAACTGCTTGGATGTGAATGATGGTGCAGAAATACACGAAGATATTCAAATTGCTGATTTTTTCTTATCCAACATTCAAGATAGCGAAGGTATTCAAACTCTGAATGCATTGCAGTTTATTTTTTTATCTGTCTGTATGTTAATAAGTTTGATACTAGTATTTAAATTTGAAGCACTTTCAGTCCATATAAGACTGAATTTGTAGGTACTTATGGAGTGTAAGTTCAGCCTTTCAATATGAAAAAATCTCAATCCTTACGATTCCTGAATTTACATTTTTTAATTGAACTTCAGTACTTATGGAGGAACGTGCAGCCTTTAACTTGTGTCCTCAGGGATAGAAGTTAAACATAAAATTCTATCGTCGAGGATAAAATTTAATACTGGGATGTAGGAACTTCATTCCCATGATGATAGAACTTCAGTCAATGAGGGTAAAAAGAACTTCAGTCCATATGTTTTGAACTTCCATACTTGGAAGCAGAAGTATTCCTGGTGGATAGAAAGCTCAGACTATATTCTACAAACAAAAACACAGAAGTTTGAGCTTCCATCCTTGTGAGTAGAAGTTTAATCTCATGAATTAAAAACATCCATCCTTAGAGACATAAGTTCAAGCAATACTTAGAGACAAAAGTTCAAACTCATTGTTGCAGCATTGGTGAACTTGAAAAACAAAAAAAATCTGAAAAACTCACAATTTATTACCAACAAAACATAAGAGACAACACATATATTATCTTATCAGGCATCTTCAACATCAGACCCACTACTAGAACTGGAACTTAAAGGTTCTGTAACATCCTGCCAAATAGTAGCACTTAAAACCACACGATCTGAGGATTCCACAACTCCAAAAAGTATCCTAGTTCCTACTCCAAGATTATTACTACGGACAAACTCCCTCCATCCATTAGAGAACCACCTTTCTCTTCCCACTTTTAGGTAATTCATCCGGAAATGAGTACCACGGTAAATTACAGTTGCTGGAACATTACGTCTGGGAAGCATAATTGCCAACAATGCTGGCAAAACCTTTGCAACAAAAAAAAAAATGAACTCTGTTATTTTATAATAACAAATAACAAAAATAATACTTTTGAAAGACAAAAATTGTATGAATAACTTACAAACTGATCTGATTCAGTATCCAATTCAGTCAAAACTGCATCAATGAGTGCTGCCATCTTAGAAATAGAAATTATTTGGTTGTTCTCTTCAATAATAGTAAGGTCTATTTCTATTGCTATAATTATAGAAAAGACATTCTGTATTTTTATGTGTTGTCATTTTACTGTTGGATAAAGCTAAAGATTCTTTCTTCTTTTGTTCTGTAGTCTATCCCAACACAACTGACAGAATACATGACCCCACTAGGATTTAACTACACAATTCATAGAATACATGACCCCAGTAGGATTTAACAACTGCACTGCAATTTCAGTCCATGAAGGGGGAGTGAAAACCAGTCAAAAACTGCAATTAATAAAAAAAAACTACATAATCCCAGTAGGATTTAACTACTGCACTGCATTTTCAGTCCATGAGGGGTACTAAAGTTCAGTCCATTAGTGGGTACTGAACTTCAGTCAATGAGGGGAGTAAAAGTTCAGTCAAAAACTACAATTAATAAAAAAAATACATAACCTTCTGCAGGATTTAGCAAAGTGCAGTGCAATTTCTATCCATGAGGGGTAGTGAAGTTCAGTCCATATGTGGTTAGTAAAGTTCAGTCAATGAAGGTACTGAAGTTCAGGTCAAAAACTGCAATTAATAACCATAACTGTACAGAATCTGTAAGACCATAAAAAGCATAACTGTACAGAAACTGTAACACCATAGGAAACATAACTGTACAGAAACTGTAACAATATAGAAAACTCAAACTTCTTTGACTACATTTAATGAACCATAGAAAGCATAACTGTACAGAAACTGTAAGACCATCCACTTGGCAGTTACTGATTTTTTAACTATAAATACCCCATTTGCAGTTAAAGGAAACTACAAAGTTTATTCCCTCTTCATCTGATACATACTACATAGTTTTTTTTTAAGAAAATAAAATATGGCAGATGAAAACAATCGTGTGGAGGAACTAGGCAGTTTGGACAAGAAAATAACATCGTCTTACTTTTATAGAGATGATTTTGTATGTTAAAACAAAAGACTAGAGTATTTTTTGTATTTTTCATTTAATTTTCTAGTGTTTTCTGATTTTGTTTATTAACTGTGAAATATTCTTGCTTTTAGATCTTTCCAGACAGTTGGAAGCAGAGGCTGCCAAGTATAAATGGACTGGCATGTATAATTTGTGATGGTGGACATGAGGATGTACATTTGATGAATTTCGCAGTTGGGAAACACACAAGGTTGTATAACGGTTGGAAGGATATGGTTATTAAGAAAGGCTTCAAGATAGGTGATACGGTTCGTTTTGATCACCTATGGCACGAGATGATCGACGGTGTTCCATCTGTTGTTTTTGGTGTTTCTCTCATAAACAATCAGGCTGATAATGATGATGATGATGGTGGTGACGATGATGATGGTGATGATGATGATGATGATGATGATGATGATGATGATGATGATGATGATGATGATGCTGATGATGGTGGTGGTGGTGGTGGTGGTGGTGGTGGTGGTGGTGGTGGTGGTGGTGGTGGTGGTGGTGGTGGAGCATTAGCAGACAATCCAATTTTAATTGAATAATTTCTAGTAGTTGTTTGTCGTTTTAGTTTATACAGTACTATTTGTTTTGTTATTATAATGTCTATGTTTTTATATGAACTTTAACCTAATTATGTTTTATATATTTGAATCTCTCATTATTAGCTGAAAATAACTGAAGTAGAAGCTCTGTGTTTAAGTAAACACAAAACTTAAATCATCATGGAACAGAACTTCTATCATCTTGGACTGAAGTTCTGTCCATGAGGATTTTAAGTTTCTAGCCACTTGCAAACTGAAATAACTGAAGTAGAAGCTCTGTGTTTAAGTAAACACAGAACTTAAATCATCATGGAACAGAACTTCTATCATCATAGACTGAAGTTCTGTCCATGAGGATTTTAAGTTTCTAGCCACTTGCAAACTGAAATAACTGAAGTAGAAGCTCTATATTTAGTAAACACAGAACTTAAATCATCATGGAACAGAACTTCTATCATCATGGACTGAAGTTCTGTCCATGAGGATTTTAAGTTTCTAGCCACTTGCAAATTGAAATAACTGAAGTAGAAGCTGTGTCTTTAAGTAAACACAACTCATCATGGACAGAACTCCTATTATCATGGACTGAAGTCTCTAGCCACTTGCATTTGATTCTCTTCTTTCACAGAATTAAAAAAAGACTATACTTGGAATATATGTAAATGTAAAAGATTAACAATATACATGAATAACTAATGTATAGTCGAAGAACTTCTAAAAAACTCTACACCATAGAAACTTCATACATATTCAGTTATGGAGATGGTGATGGAAGAGCAGAAAGATCAAAACGAACATGTGCTGCTATAGCTTCAATATGTTGGGTGATCATTCGCACTTGTCACCTTTGGACGTTATGCATATGCAAAATATCGATATTTTGCATTTCATGTAATGCATTCTCCTGGTCCTGCATCTGATGCCTTAGGACTGCAATCTCCCATTGTATATTATTTGGAATCCCTACTGGTACTGGTGCAAATCCTGGTATTGGGTCAAATCCTGGTGCACCTGATTGTTCTACTTGTGGTGGTTGATTCACACTACTTTCAGACATTCTTGCACCTGAAGTTTAGAAATCTCAAAATAGATAATCCTAAATAATAAGATGATAAGAATTAACAGTCAGTTATGTATTTATAGAAAATAATCAATAAAATTGTAACAGTTGCAACTTATAGTTCAAAAGGAACAATAAAATACTAACAGTTGCAACTTATAGTTCAAAAGGCATAATAACATTTTAAAAGTTGCAACTTATAGTTCAAAAGTCACCAATACATAACAGGTAAAATAAATATTGAACAGTCACAATGAGGGTAATAAAGTTCAATCAATGATGATAGAAGTTCAGTGATTCAATGACGATAAAACTTCTGTCTCTGAGAATGAAACTTCAGTCCCCCTGTAGATGGAAATTGAGGGCATATAAATTGAAGTCCAATCTATGTGTGGTAGAAATTCAGTCCATGTGGTTTGAACTTCCATCCTTGGAGACTGAAGTCCTAGTGGACTAAACACACACACAGAGACACAGTTGATATAAAACTTCTGTCCATAAGGATAAAACTTCAGTCCATCCTGTGGATGGAATTTGAGGACATATAAATTGAAGTCCAATCAATGTAGGGTAGAAAATTCAGTCCATGTCGTTTTAACTTCAATCCTTGGAGACGGACATTCATCCCTAGTGGACTGAACACACACATACACACACACACACATAGAGGGATAAAAAAAGGTTCACTCCATGAGAATAGAATTTAAGTCCTTAACGGTAAAAAACATCACTGCAACAGAATGGCATTTACATAAATCTATGCATAATAATCTGTTCATCTGTACATAATATCTATTTCACCATACATTACAAAAAACTTTACAAACAATACTACTAGGAATTCTGAAGATAAAAATAAAAATATCTATAACTGACACATGTCTTCATTATATTCTCCATAATCATGCTCAACAAATTCAGGTGGGGGTCTCAAATCCATCCCTAGCCTTTGCACGACCATGAGCCCAAAGCTGACAACCAAACCGCTCCCTGTAATGATGAATTTGATCTTGTTTAACCTTTTCAATACTTTTACCTCTGGTCAGTAGATCAGCATACCATATTGCAAAAGCGCCACAACTAGTCCTAAAAAATGAGGCACCAAAACAAAGATTAAGACATATAAGTAGGTAGGGGGTTATAAGTTCAGTCAATTATATCT
Source organism: Petunia axillaris subsp. axillaris (assembly GCA_029990575.1). Taxonomy (NCBI): domain Eukaryota; kingdom Viridiplantae; phylum Streptophyta; class Magnoliopsida; order Solanales; family Solanaceae; genus Petunia; species Petunia axillaris. Next base: position 141,001,057 of record JARKNS010000004.1, read on the forward strand.
AATTTGCACTAAAACTTGCACAAAAAAGACAAGACTTATGAATCTAGTTGATTCGGTGATAGTACCCACTGGGTTTTATAGGCTGCATTGAACTTATCGTTTTGAAAAGAATCATGTAGGGACCCAAAGTTGACATACTTGAAAAGCTGTGGGAGCACAACAGCATAACCCTTGACGTGGTCGAATTTGTCTGCTGGTGGCCTCGTGCATATCAAAAACTGCCAAAAAGTAATGTGTCACCGTTTGACCAGGTTCTGCTTGTAATCGGCACGGAAAATAGAGTTTATCAACTCCTCTTCAGGGAATTGAACACCTCCGTTCCATGTCATGAAGGTAATTGCAGATATACTGTCCAAAACCGTCAAGCCAGATTTCATTACCTGGTCTTATTTTGTCTTTAAATTCTAACTTATAAATAGAGTTCATATAACTATCAAAATCGATATGAGTAATTGACAGTGTATGAGGAAACTGGAACAAATGGTAGCATGCCCTTTTCCTAAGATAATACATAGCAACATCGATATGCTGCACAAAAAAAAAAAAAAAAAAAAAAAAAAAAAAAAAAAAAGAAAAAGGAACCTGTTTAGTCAATACACAGAAAACTAATAACGAACACAGAACAAACCAAAGAACAGAATATGCACTAACATTATCAGTCATAGGGTAGGCAACATCTACAAACTCCAAAAACCACTGCTTGTCTGGCTTGATTGTTTCCAACTGATATGGATTACTGTCGTAATCATTAGCGCGTATATAACAAGCACGGTTGTTCCTAATTAAAAAGATACAAAATACAAAACACATGTTACTTTTCCATAAGAAATGAACTTAAGAATATCATAGGCAATGAAGTTCAATCCTATAGGGGACAGAACTTTCCACGTCCTTGTGGACCAAAAATGCAAGGCCTTTTGACTAAAGTTCAATTCTTATAGATAGAACTTACTCCATATGCACAGAACTTCAATCCATACGGGCAGAACTCATGGGATAAGAAGTTCAGTCCATAGGGGATTGAACTATAGGTTTCCAAATTCATCCACTATGCACTAAACTTAAAAAACTACAGACAAGAAATCATAAAGAAAATACAAATAGACTTACTGTTCAAGTTCAGTGTCATTTCTTTGAAATAGCAAAACAGATTTAAACTCATCCAACACTGCTGGACTAATCTTCAAGCGGTGGAATGGACAACTACGTCTATAATTACCCTTCCAGTCAGTTGTCTTCTTTTTAGTCCTTGTGGTATCATATGGAGATAGCAGCCACTGACTGGGGTTTTGGTCCCTTTTCCCCAGAAGACCTTGCTGCTCGGACTGTTCTACCTTAGTACTTTTAGGGGCTTGGTCACTTGCCTTGGCAATCTCCCTAACAATTGGAACAGGACTCTCCTGTTCCTGTGTAGGCATCTCTTATTTACCTCCTTCATCGACCGACTGACCTTTGCCCACAACAATTTCCTCAGCTTGTTGTTCTTCATTCAGCTCCTCTTTCTCCTGTTCCTGAGTCATTACTTCTTCTTTTCCCGCTATACCGACTGACTGTTGTTTGTCCACAAGACTTTCAAAAGCCTGTTGTTCAGTCAAATCAACTTCTCTTCTTGTTTGCTCAATAGCCTAGGCATTCTCCATAACAATCTTAAGAGGCATCTCCTATTCCTGTGTCGTAACCTCTTCTTTGGGTTCTTCATCAATTGACTGACAGGCAAGAGCCTGCTGATCTTCAGTCATATCCCCATCTCTTTCAACTTGGTTACTTCTATCAGCCTGTTGTTCTTCATTCAGCTCCTCTTTCTCCTGTTCCTAAGTCATTACTTCTTCTTTGCCCGCTATATCGACTGACTGTTGTTTGTCCACAAGACTTTCAAAAGTCTGTTGTTCAGTCAAATCAACTTGTCTTCTTGTTTGCTCAATAGCCTATTCTCCATAACAATCACAAGAGGCATCCCCTGTTCCTGTGTCATAAACTCTTCTTTGGATGCTTCATCAATTGACTGACAGGCAAGAGCCTGCTGATCTTCAGTCATATCCCCATCTCTTTCAACTTGGTTACTTCTATCAGCATTCTCCATAACGACATCAACAGGCATCTCATTTCCCTGCGAAATCACCTCTTCTTCTACTATTTCGTTGACCGACTGCCCTTTGTCCAAGAGAATTTTGAATGCCTCTCCTGGTTCTTCTCTTGTTGCTTGATAACTCACATCAACATTATCCATTTCAACGTCATCGGTCCTCTCCTGTTGCAGAATTATGCCTTGTTCTTTTCCAAGTTCAACCTGCTGCTGATTTTTTGACATATCTTGCTGAATTTCTTCAGCTCTTGGTGTATCTTCAGCATCACATGAACCCCCGCTACCACTTTCTTGAGTCAGTGGCAGTATATTAAAATTAGGCATATCAGGATGTGAACTATTTTTCTTCAACTTCTTCCTTTTCGTTTCATAGGTTTTTGGTTGGATGGGTGCAGAAGTTGTACCTGATTTCTCCACAATCATATCCTAAGGGACCAAGCGAGGTGTTGACAGATCAAGCTCTCCACTTATAACTTGCAATTGAATTTCAAGCACCCCATTCTGTGCCGGATTAAACTCACCAAACATGTCTAATTCACTTTCAATTTTTTCAAGAATTTGTCTAGGCGTTTCATTGACAAACACACCTTGCGACGCTCCATGCAATTGTATAGCTAAATTTAGACCTGCACCACCACCACTAACTTCTTTTCTTACATCTGAACAGCTTTTTGATTTCCTAACTACACTGTCTTCACTGGAGTCTTGTCTGTCATCTGAAGGAGATTTTGATTTCCCGGATACAGCGCCATGACTGAAGTCTTTTCTTACATCTGGAGGAGACTTTCTCTTCCTTCCATCACTAGCATTGCCTCCACATGAATACAAGTTTAAGGAATTACGAAAGCTGGCAGATTGTTCCTTGCCCTTCTTCCACTAACATCTTTCCTCCAACTTCCTTCCTTTTCCTCAAAATTTTTAGCAAACTTCTTCATAAAATCAAGAACACAGTCAACCTTCTTATCTACACCACGAATATACTCCATATTATACTTCCTAATATCCTCCCTTATGCGCCGTCCCTGACTACGCAACCTCTTCCGGAATTTCATATTCACCTTCTGCAAAAATAAAAAAAAAATAAAAACTGATAGAACTGATAAAAATATTCAATTAAAATAAAAACACAAAAAGATGAATGCACATGATACTTGAAAACTCACTTTAACAATTGCATTAACTAAATCTTGATCAAGCTCTACACCATGTCGAGCATCCTGCCTATCATCACCAGCACCCTGACCCACATGATCATCATCCTCAGTCTCAGCAACATCATCCTCAGTCTCAGCACCAACATCATCACTCTCAGCACCACCATCCTCAGTCTCAGCACCACCATGATCAGTCTGAGAATCACTCTCAGCACCACCATGATATATCTGAGCACCACCAACCTCATTCTCATCACATGTATCCTCACTCTCTTCAACAACTTCTTTTCCTTTTAAATGTTTAAATGCAACAACAGGTACAACAGGACCTGCTTCTGTCACATTCAATTCCACCGACCTTTTTTCTTCCTCAGACAGTACAATTGGAACCATTTTAAATTTGTCAAAACTCTATAAAAAAAACCATGAGAAATATATTAGCACCACAGTAAAATAAGAATAAAACTTTTATATGCAGAAATTGAAGTTCAGTCCATGAGGACAGAACTTCAATTGGTACTATTTTAGAAGTTCAGTCCATGAGGACAAACACAGAGATGGAAAAGAAGTTCAGTCCATAATGATAGAACTTCAGTAAGGCTGAAGAAGTTCAGTCCATAATGATAGAACTTCAGTAAGGCTGAAGAAGTTCAGTACATTAGGATAGAATTCAGTCCATGAGGGTAAAGAACTTAAGCAACCACACACACACACAGAGAGACACAGATATAGAAACTTACATTTACATTATGAAAATTCTGCTCAACCAAAGTGTTATACTGAGGATTTTTGAAACTAATAAACCTAACCATCCTTGGGAAGCCCATCACTATTAAATGTACAAAAGTTAGAACGAACTGTTGGAAATAAAACAAGAAACCAAGCGCATAACACAAACGGGAATCCCAGCACATAATAATTTACACCACTTTTAAGAGGTCTCATTGCAGAGTTAACTAGTGCTTCAAAACCCGCACTCCCCCAAGGATAAACTCCACAAAGATCCTCGTTGTCAATGATATCCAAGTAACGCACTTCAACCAAGCTTGTTTTTTTGTTAGAACACAAAATGATTGACTGAAAAATATAAAACTCTGCAATCTTCACTGCATCATCTTCATCGACCAGAGATGCCGTGGTCATTGATACTAAAAATTTACGAACGTCTGACAACTGAAGATTGCTTTTACCACCAAAGTACTGCTTCAGAAGCCTCTGATCCATATTTATAGCAGGTCCATCAAACAATTTCTCACGATTTGCAGAAAACCTCAAACCAGTGTAAAGATGATATTCTTCAGGACCAAAATGGATGAGATGACCAAAAATATTAAAACTTAATCTATTCGGATCACTGCTCACAATACGTGACAATAATAAACAATGCAGTAACCTCATAGAAGTTTTGTACGACTGCAACTTCAGAAAGCTTCCAAACACACCATCTGAAAGCTTCTTATCCTGTGCTTTACTGAACTTTGAAATGATATTATCCAAATTGTGCTCCCCTTTCCAATATGTATTCATGTTGAACCAGCGGTCAAATGGATACACTAGATTCCCTTCCATTCCAGCATCCATATTGCAAAAAGCTAACAATAAAAAAAAACTATCAGTCACACATACAAAATATACAAATACAGGTTTGAGAATACACACGCACACACACAGAAGTTCATTCCCTAGTGGACTGACATAACACACACACACACATATGTGGGGGGTGGACTTCAGTCCACTAGGAATAAACTTCCATCCTTGGAGACAGAAGTTCAACCCTAGTGGGCTAAGAACACACACACAGTCACACACATGTGGGGTATAGACTTCAGGAATGGAGCGCGCCACACACTCACAGACAGAGTCGCACACATGTGCGGGGGTGCACTTCAGTCCACTATGAATGAACTTCCGTCCATGGAGAGACAAGTACAATCCTAGTGGACTGAGAACACACACAAAGTCACACACATATGGGGTATAGACATCAGTCCACTAGGAATGAACTTCTGTCCTAGTGGACAGAGCATACACACACACATAAGTTCATTCCCTAATAGGGTGAGAACACACACACACAAACAAACACACACACACGCACACAGAGTCACACACATGGGGGGCAGGGGTGGGACTTCAGTCCACTAGGAATGAACTTCCATCATTGGAGACAGAAGTTCAATACTAGTGGACTGAGAACACACACAGAGTCACACATGTGTGGGGATGCAACTTCAGTGCACTAGGAATGGAGCGCGCGCACGCACACACACACACAGAGACAGAGTCGCACACATGTGCGGGGGTGCACTTCAGTCCACTATGAATGAACTTCCATCCTTGGAGACAGAAGTACAATCCTAGTGGATTAAGAACACACACAGAGTCACACACATATAGGGGATAGGCTTCAGTCCACTAGGAATGAACATCTGTCCTAGTGGACTGAGCATACACACATACATAAGTTCAGTCCATCACACACACAAACACACACACAGATACAGATACACATACACACACAGAGTCACACACATCGGGGGTGGACTTCAGTCCACTATGAATGAACTTCCATCATTGGAGACAGAAGTTCAATCCTATTGGACTGACAAAACACACAACGTGTGGGGATGGAACATCAGTGCACTAGGATGAACTTTCATCCTTGGAGACAACACACACACAGACACCCCCACCCCCCCCCCCCCACACACACACACACACACACACACACACATAAGTTTACTACACACACACACTTGAACTTCAATAAAAAGTAACTACTAAATACGGAAAAAACATACAAATTTAAACTTAAATAACGTTACTTAACTTAACAACCACATATTTCACAAAAAAATACAAAAAAAAAAAAAAAAAAAAAAAAAAAAACAACAACAACAACAACAAACGTTATACCTGCCAAAATACAAATTTCAGACTGCAAAGGTGAAGAGAGAAATGTTATTCAACGTACATAATACAACTTGAAGAGGTATATGAAAAATTGATCAATTTTTTGCATGAAGATACAGTGAAGAAAAGGTAAAAATGCATGAAGAAGAACGGTTAAAATGAAGAAGAAGAGTTTTAAAAAACCCTGTCAATTCAGAAAAGATGAGGGGTAATTTGGGCTTTTACACATACCCGTATTTAGTGTAGTGGCACAAAAGTGACCTCTAATAATACCACTGAAAATAGTAGCCTCAAACTAAATGCCGGTATTAAAAGCGGCCTCTGGGCGAAATTTTTACATTAAAAACCCCAGGTTACTTTCTAAAAAGAAAGGTATGTTATATACAATGTTATATATGAGCGACAATGTTATATACAGCTAAATGACTAATTGTTAAATTTCCAAGACCAAACAGATTCGTTAAATGAGTTGTCTTAAAAATGTGATTGTTAAGACAGATGTACGCCAATCATTAAAAAAAATATAAAGAGAAATTATCTAAAATGCACCCTGAACTTGTCCCGAAAAACCATTTTCCCCCTTAAACCTTACGGGCGACCTAGTCCCCCCTATGCTTGTCCGAAGTGAATTTATCATCCTCATAACACACATATAACCAGTCACACTGTGGGAGGTATTTTACACTTGCTCCATGTCACTGCCATGTCATTGCCACATCAGATTTCTAAATTTTCTTTTCCATATCAGCAAAGTTCTTCTTCTTCACTACCATATTTACCAATCACCAAAACCACTACAACATCACCGCCACACCACCGCCATATACACATCTTCCACCACCCAAAATTAAAACAACCACCATTGATTTCATTACTCCTACCAGCAAAACACAAACAACTGCCATAAATTTATCATTCGCCATCAAAATCAAACCCACCAACAAAAACCATAAACACCACCACCACACTTTTCAACACCTACCAGCAACCCCGCGCCCACCTCCCAAAAAAAAAATTACACCATCAGTACTAACACTATCAAAAATCACAACCTCCCAATTTCAATACTTATTGTCAAAACCCACCACCAAAACTCACCATCAAAAATGGAGTTTGAAAGGTTTTCTCTTTCGTCCACCAATAATTATTCTGTACAGACCAAGTTTCATAAATAAATTTGATGTTTTGTAATAGTGTTATGAGGTAGAAGTTAATGGTGAGGTGAAAAGAATTAGTAGTAGTAAAGAAATTAATTTCTGTGATGAAAAATTGGAGGAGAAGAAGATTTGGGGAGGGGGGGGGGGGGCGATGGGGTGTTCTGATGAAGACGAATCAAAGGGGGTGGGGGAGGCAAATAAAATATATTTTTCTTTTACTTTTGTAAAAAATAATTTTATTTTTCTGAAAAACGCGCCTATTTATTTTCCATGTCAGCATTTAGAGCCTAAGAAGGGGATGAAAAATTCACTTCGGACAAGCATAGGGGGAACTAAGTCGCCCGTAAGGTTTAAGGGGGAAAATGGTTTTTCGGGACAAGTTCAGGGTGCATTTTAGGTAATTTCTCAAATATAAACAAAAATTCAAATAGTTACATCGTCATTCGTCAATTTCAAGGTGTGACTATTAAAGGCGAGATAAACCTAAATGCAAAAATAAAAAATTTCCTCACCTCTTTAAGAAAGTAATAATACTACTTTGGACTTCATAGAATTTGACTTAAAGTTTTTGTTTGTTTATAGGAATTGTGCAAAATTTGAAATCCAAAACTTCAAATTCCCAAATTTGGTTGAGAGTAGTATTTGAAAGATTTGGAGGAAAAACTTTTTCTCACTCACAAAATTTCAACTTTTTTTTCAAGTGAAATGTATATCAAAACACAATTTCAAGTTTCAAAAATTAGTTTTTCAACTCAACTTCAATTACTCAAATTTTTGAGTTTCAACCAAATCTATGTCCAGACACTAGCTTAGAAGTTGTGTTAAGGGCGAAATTACGACCTCGCAAAATTTAGGTGTATATTGGAAAAAACAGCTTAAAGTCATATAGTATTCCTTTTTTTCAACCTTATAAAATTAAACTAGAGAAGGCAGTAAATAAATAAAATTCTGCAGATTCCAATTAAAGCTAGATAATGAAATATAGTGACAAGCCGCAGCGTAGAAAGAGGAAGAAGATTTCAGAATTTTCGTTATTGAGGTTAAGCATTTTTTTTGTGCGCTCGTCATGTTTGACATAATGCTTCAATGAAGTAAAAGTAAATTTGGATTTGATCTGATTTTTATAGTTGTAATTACATGACTATAATGACATGTCTTTGTCTTGCCACAAGGGCTTTAGGCTAGTGGTAACGGGTAAAAGTTCAACTTGTGATGTGTGGCTGAGGCGTACGTCATTAGTTCGAATCCCATCGCATACAAGAACCTTTTATTTGAGTCGAGACGAGTAGAGTAGAGGGTAGGCTCATTATCCACCGAGTGTCGAACCATGCGCCATTTTCCCTCTATAATTTTTGGGTTGTAAACAAAATGTCATACTTTGAGTCTTCTCATTAGCTTTTAGGACTGAATTATAGTACCAACTATCTAATCTTGAAAGATGAGGCGAAAGCGAAAAGCCCTTTTATTTATTTAAGGAATATTAATTTCATAAAATTGAGATTGCTTTGGGTCAACCGCTCTCTGTATTTTAAGTACTTTTTTTTAGTATCTAGTCTAGTTTGCGCGCACCGTAATTTTACCGTGTACGTGCTACCTTCCACCAGAACACGTACTAGTTAATTCTATCTACCAAGGTTTTAGCAGTTGGGAAGTATTGGCATTTTACCGAATACCACTATGATTTTTTTGGCATGGAGTGTTTCTAACAAATGTTACCTTAAAAACCAGATTTTAGGATCAAATAATTTTGGTCTCCTTGATTTACTGCTAATAAACTAAATAGGTAATGCTTCACGTTCAGAGAATGTGATCACTGAACCATAAAAATAAATAAAATGACAGAATGGATTCAAAGACAATGTGAGGTTTGTGGATGTGTATCCTTTAGTGATGGTGGTGATGGATTCTTCTATTTCACTCGTTGTGGCTCTCAAGCAAATGACATCATTGACACTGGTGTTTATGAGGATGACGTTCAATCCAGACGGGAAAATATACTCTGCCAGTCAGCGTCCTGCTCCCACCCTGGTCAGTCAAGTTGATCATATATCCCAGGTTATGCTTTCACAGTCCCTGCATCTGGACAGTTTCAAAACCTTCGATGACTATGAGGTCGATAATGAAGGTGCTGGAGTCGGGCCTAGTGAGTTTGGGCCGTCCCAAAGTTCCTTAACGTATACAGATTATTATTCATTAATCCGTTTTAGGTATGTTATGGGGTTACAAGTTATGATCCAATTACAGTGTAAGGCTTTGGTGGAGGAATTTAATGCCCGCTGATTGTTGGGCTTGCGGGACCTATATGGCTGTGATATTTGGCACTAAAAGGTTATGGCGGATGAGTGGGCAGACAGTGTCATTCATGAATCAGAATCTCAAACTCAAGGTACTTAAAATCTTAATTGATTTAACTGTTAAAATGCAGCAGAGGCCACTTCTTGTTTTATTTGTTGTTTCTCTATGTTCATATTAGAAGATTAGATTTTATCCATGTCCTAGTATAGCACATTTGACTAAAGTACGATGATGCTTGTTTTCATTTGCACTAAATTTCATACACTTGTGACTAGTCTCCTGAACCTTGTAAAGTGCACGACTAGTTATTCAGTGTATTCCTACTATGTAGTGCTGCATGTCAAAGATGTATTATGAGAGAGCAATGTTCCTCTTGGTTGTTGATTCTTTTGCTTTTACATTTTATCATGTATAGCAAGAACATTCTCCAGTCTATCTTCTTTACATGATAGCTGGATGGAGTTGTGACAACATGAAAGCCATAACGTTTAACGAAGTGAGCACATTTTCACAATCAAGTTACTTTAGTTGAGCTGAGTTGAACTTTAGGATATTACGTATGCATTGCAGTGTCGTTGCTCTATGTCACTCCCCTCTCTTTTTCCCTGATTCTGGTGCTTATTGCAGGGGAAATAGATAGTGCTATGCTTAGTGGCATCAAGAAAGCAGAACCACACAATTTACTCGGTAAAAGGGCAGTAACTATATGGCAGAAATCTCTATTCAGCATTATTCCGTTATCTTGTTCGCTTGCTATCTCTTTTCTTTCTTGTCACATGGCAAGGGAGGCAATCCTACCAACGGATATATTGAAGTGGGCACTAGAAGGAAAGCTCCCATATTTTGCTGCTTTTCTTGAAATTGAGAAGCAGCTCGGACCTCCTTCAAGGGCATGCCCCATCAGTACAGGCTGTATGTTCAAGCCTATCCAACCTATCACCTTGCAAAAGTTAGAGTTCCTTGTAGCCTCCATTTCCCGGAGAATAGGCTTGGAATTACCTCCAGTAAACTTCCATGGCATAGCTTCCCATTATCTCAAGCAGTTATCTCTTTCTGTTGATAAAATTCTTCCACGGGCATGCCAAGTGTATGAGTGGTCTATGCCTCCGGAGTTGTATTTATCAGATAACGAGTTAAGGCTGCCTTCTCGTGTTTGTGTGATGTCTATTCTGGTGGTAACAATGAGGATACTTTATGATCTAAATGGTGGAAAATGGGAGACCATTTTATCTTCTTGCAGTGGTTTAGCACCGGCTGGTGGGAATGGAATTGGAGAGCCGAGTTTGAGTTGCAATACAAAAGGCAGTGATGCTGAGAAGGACTTGGCTTCTCAAGATTCAGATCCTCAAAATAGTAAACCAGATATGAATCAATCTGATTTTGATGCTTTTGAGCACTTGAAGATTCTTGAAGCGAAATACTATGAGCTCAGCTATACATATGGTAATTGCATTATCACTATGTTTTTCTAGAAGATGTAGTAATGGTATGTCGTTATAAGTTGAATAGCAACTTAACTTCTTTGAATTGTATCTTTTCTTGTTGTATCAGATTTTTCAAAAGATTTACGATCATATCTTCAGTACTGCAAGGATGTGGTTTTTGCTGGACTGGAACCTTCTTATGAAGATCATGAAGAAGAAAAGATAATAGAGGATATGTTGGACTTTTATCAAAGCCTGGTTGTGTTTGACGGAAGAAAAATCTTGCATCGATGCCTGTGAAAAATACATTTGGCCAAGACGTGATAGGTGGCCTAATACCTATCAACGTTCTTTCCAACATCAGCAAAGTCTACGTCATTGATAGAATTGATGTTGTTTCCGTTGGGTTACTTCAATAAATGGTGGTATATGTTTGTTCTTATATGCAGGGGCGGATCCAGGATTTCATGGTAGCGGGTGCCATTCTTTATATTTGTCCTTTGACAAAATGACCGAATATGAAAGACGGATCAGTTCAGTAAGATATTTGTTAATTCAACTAAGTTTATTAGTCTTCTATACGCAATAGACAAATAGGTTCAGTTCAGTTCACTGTTTTCTTTTTCACGCTTTTACAACTATATTACAAAAAAAAATTGCAAATGAAAAAAGCAAGAAAAAGAAAAATCATAAAAGAGTGTATTTTTAAAATGTAACTTAATTACTTTATCTTCATTGTTTGAGTAGATTAATTTAACTTCAATAATTTCAAGTTAATAAATTTATTTTAATTCTTAGGTTTAATGACAATTCTTCGCATAACAAAAGCTTTAAAATTTCAATCTATAAAATTCAAAACTCAAAAGATTTAGTAATCAAGCCACTTAATATTTTAAATTCGATAGAAGATATTGCTTAAATTATTCTTAGTTTGTATAGATTAAGGTCGCATTATCAAAACAAGAAAATTATTTAAATAAAATCAATTTATATTATCACCAAAATAAAAATAAATTGTTCATGAAATAAAGTATTCTTGTAATGGTAGGAAAAAAAAAGAGATTTAGATAAAAGAAAATAAGAAGAAAAGGAAGAAAACACAGGTTATGTCTTGAGGTTAGAGAATAACGAAGCTGGGAAAAAGGAAAAGACAAAAGGAAAGCAAACAGGAACAAACAAAAAGGGCAGGCGAAAGGACAAGAAAACAAAACGTGGCAGGAAAAATAATTACAGCGGGGATTCGAAAACAGGACCTAGCGGTAAGAAGAGACTACAAAGGCAAAGCCCGACCACTGGCACCAGCACCTCACTTTGTATTGCGGGTGCCACTTTTTTTATATATCCGTTTTCTTCAGATAGTTGCACATAAATCACAAATTTTCTGCCGAGGCTAGCGGGTGCCGTGGCACCCGGTCCCTTAGGCGTAGATCCGCCCCTGCTTATATGTATCTTTACTCCATTTGATCAGGTTCACTTTGAATTAGGTGTTTCTTAGTTATGGTTTAGAGTTACTTATCTGAAGTTCCTGTCTAGAGTTACTCCATAATTAGGTGTTTCTTAGTTATGGTTTAGAGTTCTTAGTTCTTAGTTATGGTTTGATTACAAAACTAGGACTATTTGTGGGCACTCTGTTCCGTTTTAGGTAAACTGAATTATCCAGTAACTGAACCATATTATGGTGGAATTACCCACGGCACTTAGTTACGAATACTTGATGGAAAATATTGAACTTCGTGCAGAGATCAGTTTATTACCTGTGTTTGCCTTATTCTTGTACATTGTCACTTTAACCGATTTCATACGAATGAGTTTTCACCAGTACCTTCTTTCTCTTGAGTAGGAGTTTCTGTATATTTAGAAGATTAAGATATATGGAAAGAGACTAATCAAAAAAAATATGCAGAAAGAACCAATATCTGTCTATGAGCAAACTCTAACAGTGTAGACTGCTAAAAGGTTCTTTCTTGCATTAGTACCATTGATTTATATTCTATATGATACTGTCCTCCGTTCACTCATCTGGACAGTAAGTGAGTGCTATCTGTCACTAAGAGCAAGCTATAAGACTAAGAGTTGTAGATTTGCTTGATGACTAGTATATCATGACATTGTCCAAAACAGTATCACATGACCGCCTTCTCGATCAACAGTATGATCCGTTCTCTATGGAAGTAATAAATAACAATTAGAAGTATCAAAAGGAGCCTTGTCCACATATTTCTTGATTGTACAAGAGATTAATCTTTTATCATTTCTTATCTTCCTCAACTTGAAAGTTCCGTCTGCTGGGACTGAAAGTTTCTTTCATTCCCAAGTAATATCAGCATCATACTCGTCTATACTTATTTAATATTGTAATTGGTTGATTTTAGGCTGAAGAAGCATCAGATGTCTGCAAAATACACGAAGAGAAAGCAAGAAATTTAGTATCAAGGTGCGAATGCAACATGTCACCGGACGATGGTGATTGTGATGCAGTTAGTTGCTCAATATGTGGTTTCGAGAGAAAGCCTTATTCCCCTACTAAAAGACACGGAGATCGACCCTCTGCAGAGTTGCATAAGGAGATAGCATTACGGAAACTGAATTCAAATATGCAAGAAAACAGATTCGGTTATATTCCACCAAGAAAATATGTGAAGAAAAAAGGCTACATCAGGTATGCTAGAAAAAAAAAGATGGTGCCTATACTTATGCCACACATGCTGGTTCTTAGATATTGCTTCGGTCTTGTGCTAAAGTTGCACAAGTAGATGTTAGGACAATGCATGTTGGAGTATTGTCTTTTGAGAAAAGATTAGAAATGCTAGAAAGAAGGATAGCTTATTGCTTAGCTAATACAGAAGGCTTCCTAATGACTTGTGACTTTTATCGTGAGTACAAAGAAAATCCAGATACATGATTCAATTGCTTTCTCAAAGTTCAATTACGAATAAAAACACCAAGTGAAAAATCAAAATAAGGAAAATATATTCCACAAGGACAAACACCCAAAGATAACAACTACAACAGAATCACGAAACTAGAAAAAAAGAACACGAAATTACAAAAGCAAAATGAGACGTCCCTTTAACTATCCCCACAACTTCAATGTATTCCGCTTGGAACATAAGGTCATGGGTCACTCCTTACCCCATATACGATAAATATAATTTGAACCTTATGAACTGAATTTACTAATAACTGACTTTTTAAATAAAATTTACTGGATTATGGATTATGCCGAACCCATCCAAACCCCTGCATTCAGCCTCCAAAACGAAAAGAAAAAGGAAAGAACGGTCCATGGTGCAAAATCCTATCCATAAACACATACAATAAGAACACTCCAAATACACACTTCAGAGTTTCTCATAGTTTCACACATAAATAAATGCAGTTGCCAACTCAGAACATTAACTTTTCTGTTAAATATAATCATCAAATGCATCTACCTCTTTTTTTCCTTTAACGTCATAAATAGTGATATATATGCTTCATTAAGGAGTTCAAATTGGATAGTTATAATTTGCCCCTTCTTTAATTCCATGTTACGTAATTCATTTTGCCTTAATGTCTTATATGATCGATACCAACATTGTATAAGTATATATAAATTTTTTGTACGAGTTTTTCTGAAATACATTAAAACTTCGTAAAATACCAAAAAGAATATTAAACAGGATCAGTTACACAAAAAACACATCCGTTTCTTGAACACAAAAGGATTACTTTTGCTGCCAAAAATAATATCAAACAGGATCAGTTACACAAAAACACATCCGTTTCAAATAGGATACGTTAAACAAAAAACACATACGTTTCTTGAACACGGAATGCTGCCAAAAACAATATCAAACAAGATTAGTTATACAAAAAACACATCCGTTTCTTGAACACAGAAAAAGATTACTTCTGCGGTCGGTGGGTGTTGTTTCTGACGTAATCTCTGAAGTCTTTCTTTCAAACACTTCTATTTTTTCTTTTTCCATTCTTTTAACGTTTACTCGTAGATATAAGTTTGTTTCTGACGTTATCTGTAAAGTCTTTCTTTCAAACAGTTACTTCTCCCATTGCTTTTAAAAAATATATAACCAATAGCATTTAACTTATATTCATCGATAGTGTAGTGAAACGTTTACACTACAAGCAACCTAACCTCCTACCCACTAACGAATAACGATTGAGGAAACTAGCAACGAATATTGCTTTTGCTACAAGAATTGAAGAAGTTAACAGTCACAGAGACCAAGCTCCTATGCAGTTTAGAATTGTTACCACCTCCACTCTTGGTTTACTTCATTACTTTAATACACTCTTGAAGGAATATATGCACAGCGGAAGCAATTTCAAGATCAGAACTTACATGTAATATAGACAACCAAAACATGGAGATTTTAATCAAACATAAAATCGTTACTTATCTCTTGAAGCGTGACTGCAACGGCGCGACGAGCCATCTACCACGAACGAGATCATCAACGAGCCAGTCCTCCAGATCCATGATCTTCTGTTGTGTTCCCGAATAATTGCCGGACTAACAATATTTGGGTGGAACAAATATTACAGAGAAATTTTTGGGTAAAAGCTCAACCATCCTATGGAGGAATAACCCATGTATTTATAGCCTAGCTTTAGGTTTAGAAAACCTATTCCAAAACTAGTTGGGTTTCTTTTCCACCAAGTAAAGTTCTCCTAGTCCTAATTAATTCGGGCACAACAGGGACCACAGAATTAACTAATGAGGCTTCCAATTATGGAATTAATTCCTTTTCTCTAGAATTAACCTTTCCATAATAAATCACGAATTATTTCCACTAGAAATTCGTAATTGCACTCCTCAGTTGAATTTCGAATTCTTCCATCAAAACCTTATTTAACTCCCCACGTTAAGGTTACAGACACCAATCAATAAACTTAAATTACTGACAATTTAATTTATTGACTAATAAATATTCTTTAGACTTCTGCTTAACTTATTTCATGTGTCGGATACCAAAATCCACCGGCCGGGTTTACACATAAAAACTTATAAGCTTTCATAAAGGGGCGTCATCAATCTCTATACCGAGACGTGGATTCTATCAACTAGCTATCATTTCGCAAATGCATATTATCATTATCCAACTTATCAGGAATTATTTGACCCAAATATCCTGGACCTCACCTATTGATAAATCAAGACAATGAATAATATACACCGCTAATAACAACTATATCAAGATTAAGAGTATAAGTACATTTGATGAGCTAGAGAATTTATTTTATATAGTCAGTATAAAAATATTTATCTCTACTTGGTCCGTTCAATGCACACAAAGCGCACTAGCACAAGAAGTTGGAACTATACCGTTCCCATAATCAAGATAAATTATATATAATCTTGTACTATAATCATACCGATGACTTTGTCCAATTTTCACCTTAGATTGTGAACATTACTTTATTATTTATAAGAACCGATGATTTAATCTTCCGTGTATAAGCTTGGCTCTACACACTAAATCAACTACTATATAAATAATAGGACACATATGACACAATTGATCTAAATAAATAATAGTTCATTATATTTATTAAATGAATAACAATTATTCGACAAGGAATAATCTAACTAAAACCGCATGGTTATTAGTATATCCCAACAATCTCCCACTTATACTTATAACTATGTCGTTAATACATACTCTATCTAAACACATGGTTAATAGTATATATCCCATCAAACTCCCACTTAGACTTTAACCATGCATCTACAGCTTTCACTAGCAATCTTTTTACATGAATACCAAAAAGGAACTAGCCAAGTTGTTTTCTGATGCAATCTTGGTGTATTAGTGCTTTGTTATTAAAAATCAGTTCGATCTTAACCTCTACTGGGATCCAGTCATGAAACTCTCCCAAGAGTATACACCGAACCACTTTCATTCTTTTCTCCCACTACGACAAAGTACCACTACTAAGTCATACTACCATGTTCTTATGGTCAAACCACATAACAATTAGAAACTTAAGTTTCAATATTCTTTCCTTACCTTTCGATATTAGAATATGAACAACTTCTTCTTGTAGTATATAGTAACGACTTATTCTTGTAGTGTTTTTCTACTACTCAAATCTCTCCCACTACATTGGAGTAGTGGATTTCCAATCATCGTTTATCTATTGACATTTCTCCCGCTACTTAAATGCAATGGAACGTCAATTCCGACAAGTGGATTGAATTTCTTGAAGTTTTGGATTTTCAGGTGATCCACTTGTTATTTCTTGTGCAGTTCCAGTAAATAGGATTTACTTATAGGAATATTGTTTATTAAATAGTCATATTCTAGAAAACTAGAATTTATGCTAATAAATACCTTCTTTTCATTATGACAAGAAAATAAACTTCCTTTCGTCCCCTTTGTATAGCCAATAAACATATACACATTCATCCTTGATTCCAACTAATCAGTCTTCCCTTTAAAAGGTACTAACATAGAAGGAGTACATTTAGAATGTAATTTAAATTTTCTAAGGCATATTGCAAAACCAAAAGGAATAACAAATTTGAACAACTTCACATTGATCTAACCATCTCCATAAGAGTCATATATCTCCTTTTTACTACACCATTTTGTTGTGGTGTCTAGGTGTAGATAATCTAGTCATAATTCCTTATTCTGATAAGTAATTTAGTGAACATTGCAAAGAGGTATCGCCACCACGATCAGATCGCAATGACCTAATATATTTTCCATGATGCTTTTCTCTTTCAGTCTTAAAATCCTTGAATTTCTCAAAGCATCAAGACTTATAGTGCATCAAATAAATATACTCATATTTTTAGTAATCATTTATGAATGTCATAAAAATACTCAAAACACCTCTTGCATGTATGTTCATCAAACTATACTAATCAGAACAAACTAACTCTAACTTATCACTAGATCTATCTCCTTTTAAGGGGAAGTATCACTTAGTCATATCTCCTTTTAACCAGAATTCCCAGGATTGGTAGTGCCTCGACTTTCAATAAACCTTAATGATCCATCCATAACCAACCAAAAGTATTCTATTAAAATAAATATGACCTTGATACAAGAGCAACAGATAAGTGTTATTCAATTTCAAAGAATATTTTCTCTTATGGGGTAGATCAATATCGTTAAATTCGGAAGACATATAAAATAAAAAGGGCCTTGCAACATGTACCACAAGAGATAAACATTTATTAACCTCAATAACACCAAAAGTATTGGTAAAATAAATTGAATATTCACCTCTTGTTAAGCTAGAAACTGAAATCAAATTTCTTTCTAACTTGACGCACATATAATGCATCCTTTAAATTAATGTCTTATCATCACAAAATAATTTTTTTTTTAAATAATCATTTTGTGAGAGAATAGCACTTAGGGATTTAAATAAAGACATATATAATTAGTGAGATAAAATAATTTAATTAGATCAACTCAGGTCATGTAACATTGCATAATTAAATTCAAAAACCACATCACACATATATTTTCATGCATATTGAATAGTCAAATTCGTTGGGAAAGTAACTATCCATGCACCATATACATGCAATGTCAGATTTCACTCATTAATTAAATAATATCAAACTCAGTTGGAGAGTTTATTATCAATTTAATTCAAGTGAATATCAATTATTGAATAGCCCTAGTCTCATTGACTCAACATGCAATTCTCAGTTGGAGAGATATATACAAGTCATCAACAACTAGTAATTAAACCCAGTATACCAACAATACATTTATCCGTTAGGGAGGAAGACCTATTGTCAACACGTAAACATATCATTTACACTAGTATTTAATCATGGATACCATAAGGACTTTTAAACCAAGTATACTTAACAATAAATTTATCCGTTATGGAGGAAGATCTATGTCAACACGTAAACTTATTATTTATACTAGTATATGATCATGGAGACCATATAGAATAATCATTATTACTACTGGGTGCCAACCATTAACTTTTCGTAGAAAAATAATTTCCAGAAAATAGAAAAATGTCCAAAACGCCATCTTAACAACCTCAAATTACCGAAAAACAACTTGGATCACTACATAGCAGTATATTTTTCTCATTGGGTCATTTCTGATGAACCTACCAAATTTCATGTCAATCAGAGTTTGTCAAGTTTTCTGATCTCTGAAACTATGACCAAATTCGGACAAATTTTATTTTCACGTTTTTTAGTTTAAAATATCTCCGCTGCTTGTTCTAATCATATATCAACATATAATATTTTGATATCCATGAATCAATATCAAGCAACATATTTTAAAAAAACTTTTATTTCATAAACAGTGCGACTCTTACAACTCTAAGAATTCAAAATATGAACTACATTCTTATCATATATCAACATATATTAAATCATCATGTATCAACATGCTCCAGATTTAATATAAACCAAAATTGATATAAAGAATGACTTTCATATTTAAATCACATTTTAATCCAACAATCTGCCTAAAACCACATCCAAACGATCCCAAAAACGTCAAAAATCGACATAACTCACTGCAAACAGTGAAACTTA
This sequence comes from Petunia axillaris subsp. axillaris, assembly GCA_029990575.1. Lineage (NCBI taxonomy): Eukaryota > Viridiplantae > Streptophyta > Magnoliopsida > Solanales > Solanaceae > Petunia > Petunia axillaris. Next base: position 141,020,622 of record JARKNS010000004.1, read on the forward strand.
CTTACTGGATCGTTACCGATGTCTTTACCAAATTTCAGGTCAATCTGAGATTGTTCATTCTTGATCGCAAAGCTATGACCAAATTCGGAAGATAACTGTTTTAGGCGTATTAATGAATTAAAGCATACATCATTCTAGTTTCCATTCTCTTTACAATTAACCCATGACCATAAGATATGCATTGTGTTCCTCCTGTGACTAAGATACACAAAACCTTCTCCTATGTCAAATTGTCTTTTCGATTAATACACATGAGGATCCAAGATATTATTTTCTCTTGTTGAGTGAAAAACTAAATATCTTATCTCATGAATTAATCTAGAGTTACTAGTATTAAGAAATTAATTCTCCAATTCAGTAGATAAAATTCCACAACAAACATACACTTATCGAAAGACAATTTACTCACGGTACATTGAGAATATCTAATGACTCAAATAAATAGATCATTCTAGTGAATCCTATTTATTAATCGTAATTCTCAATCCATGAATTAACATAATCACACAATGTATAAAAATTATCAAGAATTATCAATGATTTTCCAAATAAATAAACTACATTGGTAGTGACTATTCATTAATCATAAATTTTCAATTGATGTGTGATATTGTATAGTGTATTAAGAATTATCAATGACTCTCAATAAATAAGCGACGGTCGTAGTATCCATTTATCTATCATGAATTCTTAATCTATGTATAATATCTTCGTACTTGTATAAAGCATTGAGAACTTTCAATGATTCCAATAAATAAACCATTTGATAGTAACAATTTACTAAATCATAAAATTCTCATTTATACGGATATATATGCATGTGTAAAATAATGCTCAATTAATTAAATCCTTCTTTGTTATTTAACTATGCTACCCAAGACTACATTAGTCCAACATACTCCTCAAAAAGAAGTATTTATTCGTGCAGACTAAAAGTAAAGTATCAAGAAAAATAACAAAGGAACAAGGATTAAGGGAAAAGAGAGCAATTCAGGTCCAAGTTTGTCTGGACATTTATGCACAAAAAAAGAAGAATGATGCCAATACTTTCTTTTCGTAAAAAATAATCCCTATCCACTCGTACAACTTGTAATTGGTTCCAGTAGTTACAAACAAAAATACAACCAAAAACAAATTCTATGATAGCAACTTAAATTGGTATAAGTAACGTGGCCAAAGTTCATCATTACTTCAATTTCATAAATTACTAACAGAGGTTGTAAGGCCAAACACAAGGGGACAAAAGACCATTTAGGCTCATTGCAGCGTGCCTTAAGCCGCTTCCCAGGTCCCAATCTTATTTTGTCTTATTTTGATCCAATCTCAACACGTTTACAAAAATATATATATATATCCAAGGTAATTCTATTCCAGTGTGTCAAACCAGCCGCTAGCCGTCACACAAAATTTACCTATCCAATATTTTGATAATTATTTGTTTTTACCATCCAAAAACAACTGTGTGTTCGATCAATATTTTATTAACCCAATTTATAACTCGTGATACTGCGGCAGACACAGAAAACGGTGCGACAGTCAACTACATTCAAGGCAAAAATAATGTCGTTTCTTTAGCTATCAAATTCTTGTGTCAAGCATGATTTTCACACGTTAACCAGATTAAGAAAAACAGTGTTATCATACATAATAGCACATATGTATATCGTAGATTATCTATTTAGATGCAAGTAGGCTCTGATACCAATTGAAGGAATATATGCACAGCGGAAGCAATTTCAAGATCAGAACTTACATGTAATATAGACAACCAAAACATGGAGATTTTAATCAAACATAAAATCGTTACTTATCTCTTGAAGCGTGACTGCAACGGCGCGACGAGCCATCTACCACGAACGAGATCATCAACGAGCCAGTCCTCCAGATCCATGATCTTCTGTTGTGTTCCCGAATAATTGCCGGACTAACAATATTTGGGTGGAACAAATATTACAGAGAAATTTTTGGGTAAAAGCTCAACCATCTTATGGAGGAATAACCCATGTATTTATAGCCTAGCTTTAGGTTTAGAAAACCTATTCCAAAACTAGTTGGGTTTCTTTTCCACCAAGTAAAGTTCTCCTAGTCCTAATTAATTCGGGCACAACAGGGACCACAGAATTAACTAATGAGGCTTCCAATTATGGAATTAATTCCTTTTCTCTAGAATTAACCTTTCCATAATAAATCACGAATTATTTCCACTAGAAATTCGTAATTGCACTCCTCAGTTGAATTTCGAATTCTTCCATCAAAACCTTATTTAACTCCCCACGTTAAGGTTACAGACACCAATCAATAAACTTAAATTACTGACAATTTAATTTATTGACTAATAAATATTCTTTAGACTTCTGCTTAACTTATTTCATGTGTCGGATACCAAAATCCACCGGCCGGGTTTACACATAAAAACTTATAAGCTTTCATAAAGGGGCGTCATCAATCTCTATACCGAGACGTGGATTCTATCAACTAGCTATCATTTCGCAAATGCATATTATCATTATCCAACTTATCAGGAATTATTTGACCCAAATATCCTGGACCTCACCTATTGATAAATCAAGACAATGAATAATATACACCGCTAATAACAACTATATCAAGATTAAGAGTATAAGTACATTTGATGAGCTAGAGAATTTATTTTATATAGTCAGTATAAAAATATTTATCTCTACTTGGTCCGTTCAATGCACACAAAGCGCACTAGCACAAGAAGTTGGAACTATACCGTTCCCATAATCAAGATAAATTATATATAATCTTGTACTATAATCATACCGATGACTTTGTCCAATTTTCACCTTAGATTGTGAACATTACTTTATTATTTATAAGAACCGATGATTTAATCTTCCGTGTATAAGCTTGGCTCTACACACTAAATCAACTACTATATAAATAATAGGACACATATGACACAATTGATCTAAATAAATAATAGTTCATTATATTTATTAAATGAATAACAATTATTCGACAAGGAATAATCTAACTAAAACCGCATGGTTATTAGTATATCCCAACAATCTCCCACTTATACTTATAACTATGTCGTTAATACATACTCTATCTAAACACATGGTTAATAGTATATATCCCATCAACTCTTACTATATCTACCGAGGCACATTAAAACAGAAAAACGAAATCTACAAACTTTTACCAACATTTAAGACTTGCCATGCAAAGTTTGATTTCCTAGCTACGGGCTACGGCTTGATAATGTATTTGAAAGATGAACAAAAATGAAGCATTCTCTTGTATTTAATTCATATGCATTGACTTCATATCCATAAAAGACAAATTTTATGTTGGTTGAACTAAATAGCTGTCGAGAAAATATATAATGAATTCTACAATAAAGATAATAAAGATAGCTGAACTGGAACCTTCTCTAAATTCAACCTATTACAGAAAACAATTTATTTCTATTTGAGTTAATATATACTCCCTCCGTCCCAATTTATGTGACACCATTTGACCGGGCACGGAGTTTAAGAAAATAGAGGTTGACCTTGTTAAATATCAATTTTACCCTTGAAAAAGTAAGAGAGAGAAGATTTGAGTAATAAAAAAGTTGTTGGCAGGTTTAAAAGTATGTAGGGCCCAACAAGGGTAAAATAGAGATTGATGCATTAAATAGTTGTCAAATAAGGAAAGATGCCACTTATTTTGGGACAAACAAAAAAGAAAATGGTGCCACATAAATTGGGACGGAGGGAGTATATAATATTAATGGAAGGGCTCGAATTCATTAAGTACTCGATATTCCCCAGTTGAACATCAAACAAAATTGTCTGCCAGGTCATCAACTTGAAACAAAGAACATATTATTTCATCGAAAATCTCAGAAATGAATTAATTTTTTTTAATAAAAAACATATAAGAGAAATGATTAGGTTAGTAGTCTAGTGGCATCGGTGGGAATCTTTTACACAAACGGTTAGTAGTTGATTCTCACTGATGGTTGGAGTCTTCTGATGGTTGCTAATATGGTGAAGGAAAGGAAGGCGAGCAATTACAAGATGAACAAGATGATAGATGATACTTCCAATATGCTTGGTCAGGCAAATGTACAGATTAGTCATGAAGCCAGCGAGGTTGCAGACTGGTTAGCAAAACAAGCTATAGGAAAGCATGAATGCGCTTTCTATTTGATAATCTAGCAACTTCCTAGAGAGGCAAAAAGCATATGGCAGCTGGATAATAGCCAAATACTAAGTATTAGAACGTAATATGAAGTACATGATTTTCTAGTTTGTGGCAGGGTCAGTTTTTTTCCCCTTCCTTTTTTTTTTTTTTTTTTGAAGTGATAGCTATTTATCTTTTGTGTTGTAATATAGAGGTAAGGTTACATTCTGGTCTTGTACTATCAATTGATTAAATACGACACCCCATCTAACCTGGGAAATTATATATATAAAAAAAGTTGATTATAAATACATTTTTCTTAAAGGTTATAATAAATGCAATTGTCTTAAGCAATACTCTTTTTGAATCCATATATAAATGGAAGGGTATCATTTACATTTTTTATTGAAAAATGGTATTGGATCTGTTAATAGGCCAAAAAGATGTACAGATACATGCATATATATATGGGTGTATAATTAAAGACAACTGTGTTACAAGCACTACATGTTCTCTTGCCAGAAAATTTTGCTTCACACATTCTAGATTTATGCCTCCCAAAGACCAGTTACAGTATTACTTGAACTGTTTTTTATCTTTTATTTTTTGGTTTGTGGGTTTTTGGGAAGGGTGTTGAACAATTTGGATTGAATATAATTGTACTTGATGCATGTCCTCAGTGTCAAATATGAACCATGGAGGAGTATTATGAAATGGTTAGAATCTCTTAATCCTTAAAACTTTAGTAGAGATCTCGCTATTGAACATTAGCATCATCACTACCTTGTTGGTTTCTTTTTCTTTATCTTCCTTTGTTGTAGCTTTAGAGTACATTTTATTAGCTGAAGAGCTCACTTATAAGACCTAATAGATCACAGAGATAGTGGGTGGTTAAGGGGAAAAACTCATTTGTTCAGCTTGGTGTTCATGTCAGATCAATAAATATACGATATATATATGGTACTAATATTTTTCAATAAATGTATGATATTTGGTACTAATATTTTTTTTAACAATCTTTTATTTGAACCTTATTGACCCGATTTATCCGAATTGCGATGAGTAGGCCCACTATGAGTGCTCAATACCAATAAATTTTATGTTTGTAAGGCTCCAATATGAGAGTTCTAGTAAAAAATAGAGGGATCCCAATTATCTCAGCACACCTCTTTGTACAAACTCGTGTAATTTCATTGAACTCACAAAGTTCTTGTTGGTAGAACATTGATAACTTATCCTTATTACTTCACCGTCCATGACATTACTGATCAATAAGATACTTATATACCCCACCCTTTGGTCTTTAGACAGGTTTGGAATAATGGAACAATATGGATAGTAAAGATTCGTATAACTATCTCGAGTTTACTTGGGATTGAACCGTACTTATTGTATACACCAATGCTAATTCCAAAAAAAAACAAAAGACCCCATGAATCTGAAACTCATATTGTTGACCTCAAGTTTTTCAAATCCTCACACAAATTTGGCTACCTTACCCAACCACAATGTTACTATACATACCTACGTAGGGTAGGCCTCTCATACAAGTACTTTTATTCATTTTGGCTATGTCTTGTATCTTTAGGACAATTCCCTTTGCACATATTGTTTATATGCATTTGTCTTGAGCACTACTTTTTTGAATCGTTATATAATAGGGAGGGACTCTTTATATTATTTTATTTTATTTCATTTTTTCACTTGTTTTTGTTTTTGCTCTATTTTGGGTGTTGGATTTCTTGATAGCCCATAACAATTTGTACAGATGCATGCATGGGTATGCACATAGTTACAAAGAAACTAGATTTACTGCGAACCTTACATGTTCTTTTGCCAGAAAATGTTGTTTCATATTGTAGATTTGTGTCTCCAAAATACTACCATAATAACGATTTAATTTTTCTCGCTTTATTTTTATTTTAATGGGAGAGGGAGTTGGGTGAGGTCAAGAACAAGGGGTTACATGTCACTGCATCAACCATTTTCATCGGATTGTGTTTGAGTTCAGTACTTAATTAGTTAGAAGCATGTAACGTAATCATAGCACAATCAAAAATAGACCTGTCGTATGTGAATGGAGAAAACCGAACATCTCAAAAATAATTGTAGTCTACTACTCCCTCTGTCCCAGTTTGTTTGTCATACTTTCCTTATTAGTCTGTCCCAAAAAGATTGTCATATTTCTAAATTTGGAAACAATTCAACTCTAAATTTACTTTTTGATTCATTTATAGCCACACAAACATGTATGGCTCATTTTAGACCACAAGTTCCAAAAGTCATCCTTTCTTTATTAAACTTTGTGCCAACCAAGTCAAACTACGACAAACAAAATGGGACGGAGGGAGTACTAGAAAATACTGATTACTCTCTAATATTCATTTGTTTCCTTTTTTATCTCCTATGTCATCTCACATAGGAGGGGACGAGGGGTTAGTAGTATTTTCAATTTTCTTCCACCTGACTCAGCCTTTTAACCTATCTTATTAACAAAGAACAACTTAAAATATTAAGAATTCATTGATCTGTTGTCCCGAACGTCAATATGGCAAGTGCTACACGAAGTTATACTACCACCTTAATACGATGACAAGAAGACTTAATATTAGGTGTTGCTAGTCCTCAACAAATTTTGCCTAGTTTGACTTTTGAAAAATGGGATTCACAATATTACAAAGATAAAGATATATAATTAGAATTACTACAAAGAGAAAACAAAAGAAAAATAAGAAAAGACTAATTTAAGAACTTTTAAGGATCCGTACTGAATAATAATTTATATACGGATATATATGTGTTGTTCAAGTCAAATGATTTTCTATCAGGCTCCATATTTCCATATCCCATTGATTGATTTAGATTTAAAAAGAAAACTTAGCTAGCGTTTGGACATAGATTCCCAAATAGTTTTTGGGAAATATTTTTTGGGTGAAGTTGGATATGAAAATGAAAAAGTGTTTGGACATAGTTTTTGGAACAAATTTTACTTTTTGGTTTGAAAAACATAGAAATATAAATTAGACCCATAAGTTCTAAAAACATTAAAAAAATACCCAATTCAATCAAACTAATCTTGCTAGAACTATTAGTCGAATTGAATTTATTGTGAAGTTATAACTGTGTGAAACAAATCTTGGACTCTTTCCAACCTTAAAATTTGATGTTCTTAAAAAAATGGATTAATTTTTCAAGACCTTCTACATAAAGTTCCGACTTAATTCCATAAAGGAAAATTATAGGCATTACAAAACTTAAAAAACAAAGCCAAAATTAGCTGCACCAGCCAAATGATTATAAAACCAATGAAGGTGAGGGGATTAAAGTTATTGTTCCAGTCAATCCAAAAACTTCAATTTCAACCAAACACAATGGAAAAAAAAATAGTCAATATAGGAGATGAGAGACCTTATATAGAAGCTAGCATTTACAATTGTAAAGAAAAACTCATACAAATCAAGCAAAATAAATCTAAAGCATTTCATAGATCAAGCAAAATATTAGTAAATTTCAGCTAATTACCTTAAAAATGTCTTCCAAGTAAATTGCCACAGATTGGCACAACAATTCTAGAGTGATTTTCCAGTTTATAGAGGAGGCCAGAAAACCAACGTGAGTTTAATGAGGAAACCTTGGCAGATAGGATTAGTTAGTGTTTTAATGAGGGAACCAACTGAGTTTAATGAATGTGGGTATTTTTATAAATAATGAAACTTTGGGTGTAAAAGAAGTAGAACAAATTTGTAACGGTAAGATTTTTTGGCACAAAAAGACCTCAATACCAGTTTTTGGTTTTTTGGGACTTTTTGGCACAAATTTTGTTCTAAATGCATAAACAAACCGTTTTTGGGACAAAAACTCCCAAAAATTCCTTCCAAAAAGTATAAACAAACGGGTCCTTACTAACAGTGGTCAACTACAATTTTTGTTGGAATCATCAGCGAGCAGGGGCGAAACTATCTTAGGGAAAGGGTGTCACGGAATACTGCTTCATCGAAATTTTTTATTAAGTACATATATAAATATATAAAAATCTACAATATGTTGGTACAAATATAAAATGTGAAACTGCTTGAAACAATAAGTGATAGTGGTGCAGTGGTTATGCGCCAATTTGTTCTTCTTCTTTTTTTAATTTTGGTTAAATATAAATTTTATTTCAACCAAAATGTTCACATTTACCAGTAGGCCAAGTACTGACCACTAGCTCTCTAAAATAATGACTATAAGTGACTAAATGACTAACTAATTCACTTGAGTTATAACATTCAATTGTATCTCACCCTAACATAGATGTTGTCTAAGACATATGCGACTATTATCTGACTACTATTTAACCAATTCTGCAGGTGCTTCAAGCTAAGGCTATGTGTCCAGCTGTGCTAGTGATTTTCTCCATTTGTAGCTAGTTTGTCCTCTGATATGAGCATGTATAGCTATTTCCCTGCAAATGTTATCTGCATTGACTTGCTCTTGTTGAAACCTTATAGCGTTCCTGCTGCTCCACAACTTGTTTATCAGCATTGCAAAGACCAGTCCCACTATAGGTCCCATTCCTGTTTTTCTTTTGGCTTGAGAGTTTACCCAATCCACCTTCTGATGCCAAGTGCTCAGTGGTCTTTGAATCTCCATCCATTGTAGAAGTCTGGACCACAGGTTGTTGGTAAACTGACACCCAAAGAACAAATGCTCAAATATTTCATCACTTCCTCCACAGAATGTGCATATCATAGGCACTTGGACTCCAAATTTATGTAACTTGTCAACTGTAGCTAGCCTCTGGTGTAAAGCCAGCCATAGAGTGAACCTGTGTCTGGGGTGTATGCTAGCCTGCAGTGCAATTCCTTTCCATGGCACTCTGGGGTGCTATGAAAAAGGTATGAGTTGTAAGTACAGTGTCCTGATAGAGAATTTCCCATTAGCTTTTTGCATGGTCTGTAATCTAGTGAGCAGATCATCCTGCAAGCTTGGACATTGCAAAACAGCTTGTCGTCTCTCAATTACTTTCCCCACGACCCCTGATGCATTTTTTGAGATGGTGCAGTGTTCAACTTAATTCCTCTTTATGTAGTAGGTATGTACCCATTTGATCCATAAACAGTCTTTTCTCATGGCAATGGCCCAAAGCTTCTTAGCAATAGCAGCCCTGATCGGTAAACACAGATTCATGACACTTAACCCACCAGCAGAATATGGAAAACAGACTTTCTCTCATGTTACCAGTGCCTTTCTTGAGGTTGAACTAGTGCATGTCCAAATATATGTCCTGCAGACAGTTTCTATTGCTTTCATGATTTTCTTTGGCAAGATAAAGAGATGTGCCCAATAGGTCTGCAACCCAAACAATACAGATTTTATCAATTGAAGCCTGCCAGCATAAGACATCAGCTTTGCTGTCCGACAGCTTACTCTTGCCAAGATTGTCTTTATCAAAGGCCAACATTGGCTTAGAGTTAGCTTTTTAGATGCCAAGGGCACTCCCAAATATCTGAAGGGTAGAGCACCTTCCTGAAATCCCAACTCTTTTCTTAGATCATTGGACACCCCAGCCATGTATAGGGAGCTCTTGTCTGCATTAGCTTTAAGCCCAGAACCCTCTGATAATTTGGTGAATGTAGCTTTAAGCAGCTTAACAGAACCAAGATCAGCTCTACAGAATATTAATAAGTCATCTGCAAAGCATACATGTGTTCATGCTTTCTACACTTAGGATGAAAGTTGAAATCTCTATTTAGTATTAGTTGTTTCATTTCTCTTTGCAAGTACTCCATTGCAATCACAAACAAGTAGGGGATATGGGATCACCCTGTCTGAGCCCCCTCTTTGCTTGAAAAGGTTTGGTTAGCCTCCATTGATCACTAATGAGTATTTAACAGCGGTTACACACTCCATAATCAACTGAATAAACTTGAATGGAAATCCAAGTTCACTCAGAAGCTTCTTTACATAGCTCCACTCAATAGTGTTGTAAGCCTTTCTCAGATCAACCTTGAGACAACACCTTAGGGACACCCCCTTCTGATGGTACCCTTTAAACAACTTATGACTAAACATGATGTTGTCTAAGATACTTCTCCCCTGTATGAATTCTGATTGTAAATGACCAATGATATCATCCACCACCTCTTCGATTCTATAAGTCAGTACCTTTGCTTTGATTTTGTACAAGGTTGTACAACAAGCAATAGGTCTGTAGTCTCTCAGATAAGATGGTGTTGGTACTTTTGGAACCAGACTAATAGCCGTGACATTGACAGCTTCATATAGCTTCCCTGCAGTGAAGAAGTCCTGCACAGCTTGTATTACATCTTCTTGCACTATTTTCTAATTCTTCAAATAAAACTCCGCTAGGTAGCCATCAACTTCAGGTGCTTTCTCATAGCTCCTTTATGGCTTCCAAGATCTCTTCTTCTGTTATATTACTGATCATTTTATATTGCTAATTGTATTGCAAACACTTCCCCATTTTTTCTGACCTCTAAGATGGGGCATAGAGTCTCTGTAGCAGCATTGCCCATCAGTGCAGAAAAGAAGGATACGAACTCCTCCTCTACTTTTTTGGATCAGTTAATAGTTCCCCTTGCTCATTGTATATGGATGTGATGGCATTCCCTGCATTCGATTTTGAGTTGAGCATGAAATAGCTGGTGTTTGCATCACCACTAGTTATCCAGGTTGCCCTAGACTTCTGTCTAAGCATTTTCTCTTCTACTCCACTCCACTTCTCTATTTCAGCTAATAGTGTCTTCTCTTGCTCTATCAGTTGGTCATTATGCAGTTGTGTTGAAAATGTGATCTGTACAACTTCTAATTCTTTCCTCGCTTTGTCCAATTTTTGGCCATAGGTTGCCATATATGAGTTGAGCTTTTTCAGATCCTCCTTAAGCAAGTGCAATCTTTTCCAGATCTTCCTCATGACATCTCCTCCCACATTTTATTGCCAAGTTGTTTCCAGTATAGCTTGAAAACCTGATTCCTTCATTACATGTAGGAACAACTTAAATGGCCTAGGTTTAAACTTCAGATTTGGGCCACACTGTATCACCATAAGTGAATGGTCTGATACCAGTGGGTCCAAGAAATCAGTTGCTACATGTCCGTAGCTTTGCATCCATTGGAGGTTTCTCAGAGCCCAATCAATTTTACTATAAACTCTAGTAGCTGCTTCCTACTTGTTACACCAGGTGAAGTGCCTCTTTATTGACCTTAGAGCGGTCAGCTGGAGGTCATCTAAGCATTGTTGAAAATCTTGCACCTCAGCTTGGGTAACTAAGGACCCTATCTTGTCTTCAGAAAATAAAACAGTGTTTAAAGTCACCACATAAGAGCCATGGCCCCTGCACATTAGGCTCCACTAGCTTCAGTTCAGCCCATAGTCTTCTTCTTCTCTGTTGAATCTCATTTCTACCATACACTACTGTCAAGTTCATCATAGATAGAGTGCATGGCTCCTCCACTATGAAATGGATCATTTTCTCAATTATCATGACTATCTTCACTTTCAAATGATCTTTCCACATCAGCCATATTCTCAAATTTGTTGCTTGTGGGTAATTGAAGCACCAGTTCCATCCACTACCTATTTTTTTCCATATTTTTTTGGATTTTTGTTGTTTCACTCTTCTCTCAAGGCGCCCCAAGAGATCAAGTTTATTCCTCTTCAAAAAGAGCTTCAACTCTTTTTATTTAAAGGACTTGTTGAACCCCCAAAAAATAACCTCGAAAGGCTAAAGTTAGGAATATCGACGGGATGGACTAAGTCTTTTGGAGGTTTTGGAGTCGCCACCCAATTTAAGAAAAATAGGAAACCAAATAAGCAAATGCGTGCAAAACTCCGGTTTAGAAAAAGCGAGGTCTTTCAGAGATTCTAAGGTAAGAGGTTTTGTTAATTTCGAAAGAAGGTTTTTAAGGCACTTTCGAAATTCCGTAAATTACGATTAATCCGACAGGTTTCCAAAATATTTGCAAGTGCTATTTATGCGCTTTTTCTAAAAGTAATTAATTGAACTATCAATTAATTGAACTAATTAAATTTAGTAAGTTTTCAAAAGATTTTACAATTTTTATTTAAAGGCTTTAATTATTTTCAAAATAAATAAATAAAACGCATTTTTCTTTGGATAATGAACGATTTGATCGTCAAAATTTCTTTGCCAACTCGTATGTGATAGTGCATAAATGGCACTTGCTTAATTTCAACTTTGAAACCCGAGTTTCTCATCATAAGATGGAACTTAGGTTTAAAGTCGCTTTTTGCAAAGTTGTTTCGGGACATTAGAAGTTAATTAAAACTTCTTTTATAACTTTTGACTTTTTTAAAGAAACTACTTCATATCAATAAGATAGAAGCCTTTTCTTATAGTCTATTATTAAGCGTGGTTTTTTTGAAAATTTATGAAATTTTACACACATTTGCTTAAATGGCCTGATTTGCAATAAATTAAATAACAACTTCAAAATAAAAGATAATGAACATAAAGTAAATCAAATAACTCAAACAAATCATATATATATATATATATATATATATATATATATATATATATAATATTTCTACAAAGTTTACATAAATATTCTAAAGGAAAAAAGGGAGGATAAGTTAGAAAAGATAGAACCCGGGAATTTGACAAACTCGCGGGAGCCTTGAATTTTCTAAAGTTTTCTAAAGTCCTGAGAACTTGAGTCCGAATCTTGACCCCAATTCAACTCCAAGCCGATGAGCCAATCCCAATTGGTGAGTTTCCAAACTCGATCCCAAAGGTATATTATGCAAAGAAATACATAGAAATGTAAGGATTAGTAAGTTGTTATATCAATGCACATCAGTTACAAAAATAAATAAGCAATGCAATCTATACATAAAACTCTGACTTCCCCTCAGCATATAGGTTGCAAACATTTAAAGAGAAACTTAGCATTTTCAAGAAAGCAAGAGAAAAATATTGATGTACGTCACATTGAGAGGGAAAGAACTTAATCGAGCTAAAGTTTAATAGAGGAAAGAAAGACATTTCTCAATTACAAGTTGTACACAACAATCTTAAGTCTAATTCGGCAACATGTTTATTTCATTTAAACGAGGAGAGTATAAAGGATTAACTAATAAGTGTATCCTAAATGGACATGGGAGTAACAGCCAGGTAATGAACATCTAAATATGTCTCATATTACTATTTCATAAATGGAAAAACAAACCCAGTAGGCTTAGGCACATAACTTATTTCTTTCTAGATAAATCTTTAAGTTAGCAGACCATGATTTCTAATCACCTAACCAGAGGATATATACGACTAGCAGGGAGCTGGACATGAGAACATTTCAGACGTTAGGCTATTTCAGAAGACAGTTTCAAGCCTTAAAACTGACTCAAAGATTTAAGAATATTAACTACCAAAGATCATTACATATCTAACTAAACTAAAGGGATGAGAATATCTTTAGAACAAAATCAGAAAAATGGAAATCAACTAGAAAAGTTTAAGAGAGAAGGAACCTGGAAAACTTAGAAGCTAAACCCCTGCACTTTCAACTACACTAAACTGCTATTACGCTCATTACTAAAAAAAATGACCCTAAGATATTACAGCCTGCACCATCTCACAGGACCATTGCGTTATCCCAGAAAACCAATCAGGTCTTATATGCAGTTTTACCCTCAAGACTTCAGCATCTAGAACCAGACCCAGACCTCTAACCATTCCCTGAACCAACCTGAGACAACAAAAGGATTTGGATCAGCCAAGAACCAGCTACACCTACAATACTCCTATACCTCTGCACATACCACATCAGAAACCAAACACAAACACACACACTATACTAAGCCTGCAGCATAACAGAACACATATAACCTTTATCTAGCTTCCCTATGCTGCCTGAACAACCATTTCATCAACAACTTACCAACCTGCCTGAAACAACCCTTGCAAATCCCTGGAAAACAAACTCCAAGACTTCTTTAATAAACACCTGCAAACAACCTGAAGCACACTCCTATATCCTAACCAAAACACCTTAACAGGATACATGCCATTCCAAACAATCAACCTGACCCTCAGAACACAACTAAGCTCTCTATTCCCTTTCGAGCAACCTACCTGAACATTTCAGACCTGGACACTCCCTAGAACCACAGACCTGCACATCAATATAAAACAGCTCGTAGAATACAATAACAGGATCTAAACATACTCCTAAACTACCTACTACATCACATCAGGAACTCCTGAGCACCTACAGACCAGCCTGAACTCCTTCCCAAAATCAACAGCCTAACAGCCCCTCAAACCATCGGAACTCCAGGCTTTCACACCTATTCTAACTTCAAAAGAATCATGGATAACAGAGAAAAAGAAAATAGAGAACAAGAGGCAGAATACACTCCGTAACCATACTAAAAAAACATAAACTCGCTTTTATAGTCATGATAAAACAATAAAGATAGCAACTTTTAAAGTCTACATTGTCTTGTGCAGCAAACAGCGAGTCTAGGATATCAACTTATCAACCGATTTGACATACATTTTACCAAAAGATTCGGGCCTTAAATATCAGGACTATCAAAGACTCCAACTTTATAATCAACCTTCAAGTTAAACATTTTCATAACAAAAACATCCTTAAAAAACAAAAGAACAACTTCCTGAATGAGACTAAAGCGATTATAAATTCAGCTCGTAAATAAGAGAATCAAATACATGAGATATGAAGAGAATTTTGCGCTCAAACGGACACATTTACAATATGCAAGTTTAAACTCTATAGCAAATATACAATGCAAATTACATAGCTTTTATCTGTTTACGAGAAAAACTAAAAAAAATGTAAAGAAGTTAAGCTTATTACCTTTTTGTGAGCAGCGGACAAGGGCGTTGATCTGAAGAATGCAACTCGAACGAGGCGACTCGAATAACGAAGAAGCGAGCAAACGAGATGGCGAAGCGACGACACAATAAAATCCCAAAAAAGAAAAGGAAAGCACCACTTTATATATGAATTTAAAATTGAAATTTATGTATATCTTATGCCATTCCTTTTACTTCCCTTTATCCCTATTCACGACTCTTTTTCTTCGACCCCCTAACGCCGCTGAATCCCTCTCTTCATTTACCCTCTATTCTCCCTTTATATATGATCCAATCTAGGGCTTTTTTAGGGTACGAAACTGATCCCCAAAAAGACCCAATCACCCCTCCCCCAACGGCTCCTAATGGATAAGGACTTTTGTACCTGATCATGAGCTGGAATTTGGACTGATTCGCTTTTTGAACTGGGAATCAGATTTTGCCCAAAAGGGGAATCGGGTTTTTAGGGATTTTGGGGGAAGAGAGTCGGGTCCTTGGGGAAAAACTGAAATGTGTGCGTGTATGTGTTATGTATATTTGCAGAGATAGGCCAATTTCGCGGGGAAGGAACGATTTTAGCCCACTATTTTATGATTAAATTGGGAAATTGAGGGGGTTGCATGGGTAGGATATAAATTAAAATACTCTTTATAATTTATCCTTTTCTCTTTGAATTTAAATTATTTACTTTTGAATTTTCAAAATTAATTTTAATTTAGAATAATTAGACTTTAATTAACACGACTAGGACAAAAATGGGTGTCAACAGGGCTTGTTCAGCCCTCTAATATTCCATGTACAGAGCTTCATGGTGGTTAAGGCTGGTGTGTGCCAGCCACCACATCCTCTTGCATTTGCATCAGTATCTCATATCGGTTCCTCATTGATATTCTTTTATCTGCAGTTTCCTGTCTACTCAGTAGTTGTTCCAGTGGTGGCAACTGGAATGCTTTGGTTTCCAGTTACATTAGGCAGTGCAACTTGCTGCTCTTGCATTTCTGCTTCCACCCTTGCTGGTCCAAAGTTGTTCTACACTAGCTCTTCCTCTGTCTGCTCCTCTTCTTGCCATTCTAGTTTAACCTGAGTTTTCCTCTTTCTGTTCCTTCTTCTCTTTCTTTTTGGGGCTATTGAAATTTAGCTTCTGTATGTCTATGATGATCCCAACATTCTTATGTGGTGTGCCCAAACTTCATACAGTCTGTACAGAATTTGGGCCACCAATCATAGTCCACAGGCTGGTAGTGAGTCCAAGTGGTGTATCTATGTCTATACAGCCAACTAGGGGCTGTGATACATCAACTTCAACCAGCACTCTTATGTACGAGATTTTTTCTATATTGGCAGTGGATTTGTCAGTGTATAAGGGTTTACCTATAGCATTTTCCACTTTACTCAGTGCCTCAGGTGACCAATATCCCACTGGCAGTCCAGGAAGTACTACCTATAAGGGTATTGTTAAGCAGTCAGGTTTGAATTTAAAGTCTAGTCACCATTATGGGTGGCCAGCGATCCGGTCCAGTCTGGGCCAAGTAAAATAGCTAAATCAGACAAAACCGGTGTTACCGGTCCGGTCTGATCCGGTGGAAAAATGGAGAGCCGGGACGGAACCGGCACCGCCGACCACTAGGCCGGTTTTTTCGGCCCGGACCAGTCAGGTCCGTCCGATTTTTGTATTTTTTTTTGTTTTGTTTTAAGCAAATACAATGAAAATTAAAAAATAAAAAAAAGAATTGCTATAAAAAATTATTACGACAAATACTGAACAAACTTTGATAGATTGGAAAAGAAATAGAAACATTTTATTGAAAATTCAAGAAATACATAATTCAAAAGACAAACTAAGAAATTGAAAATTACATAGATATTCCCTTAACCACTTCTTCAATCACGTGGATTAAAGCCCCTTACTCTATCTCATTCGGTCTTATGATATTTTTCTAAAAGGGTCCTAAACTTTTCCGTCCCTCCACCAGTGGATTTAGCCACTTTGTCTTACAGAGGCTACATGTAGCTTTCTGAGTTTCAGTATCTTTTATAATAATCTGCCACACTTCAGAACGACCTCTTCGTTTCGCAAGTTGAGTTTCATTAGGACCGGGAGGAGCGGAAGCTTGATTTTCAGCCATTATAATTGTTTGGACTTTGGAAGAAATTTAGAAAATAGCCTTTGAGAGTAATTTGAGAGATAAACTGATAGAAAGTGATGAATCGTGTGATATAATGATGAAATAATAGGGTATACATAGATAAAAATAGGTTGGGGTATGGGGGCGTTAGGGGGGGTGGTAGGCAAAAATAAATATTTTTTACTGCTGGCCAACGACTATATTTGAAAGAGAGCCGTTGGGCCAAATCAAACTGTTGGTCCGGCGGTCGGCCCATATATATATATATATATATATATATATATATATATATATATATGTTATATTTTCTTTGTGTTTTATTTAAAGTGATAGATAATTTGAAATTTTTGAAAATATAACAATTTTTCAAAAATAAAATATTATCAACTTTGCATATATATTTGGAATGTTTAGTTTATTTCAAGGTTTAAACGTAGAATTAAAAAACTTGTAGTATTTTTCAAACTTTGAATTTTTGAAATTTTTGAAGTGATGATTCAAACCTTGAATTAATTTGACAAGTTCAAACTTTTGAATTAATTTGTTAAGTTCAAAGTTCAAACTTTGAATTAATTTTATAAAATCAAATTTGAACTAATTTAGAAACTAGTAATTAATTGTAGTATATTTGCGCAAAATAAATTAAAACAAAAAATATGAAGACAAGAGTTGTGATGGAATTCCAAGACTTGGAGCAATTTTATTGAATTGTATAAGATATAAGTAGTGCAATACATACTACAATAGCTAAACTTTCAAACTTGTAAATTCAAAATTCTAATTTAGAAAATTACATTCTTTTAAACATACTAACTAATTTCTTGATGATAGTCGTTGGCTTTTTTTTTAGGAACTGGTCGTTGTTGTTCTTGTTCATCATCTCCTTCTAGTTCTTCTTCTTTTTCTTCTTCTTCTTCATTGCTGGTTTGACTCCCTTCTTCATTTGTTTCGTCGCCCAAAATTTGATCGAGATATGCTTTGCATTTTTCCTTAGTAAGTTCTAGTAGACCAAATTTTCTTCACCTGCTCTGATCCAATCTCTGAATAAAACTCATGTCTCCATTGCCTCCTCCTTCAACGAATATCTGTGATCTCCAATTTGAAATCTTCCTTGGCTAAAAGCTTTTTCCGATGCAACTGATGAAGTTTGAATTGTTAATATATCCCGGGACATTTTTGAAAGAATTGGAATTGTGATTCTTGATTCTTCCAATAACCCAACAAATCATGAGTTCCAAAGTTTGTATGTTTTTTTGGATATTGAATTATTTACACTTGGAACTCGCTGTATTCCTCCCCATACTCGTCCTGTTCTGAAAGCAACTTTTCATCAAGTCCCCCAAAAGTGCTCATCCCCGCATGTCTTTTGCTCATTTGAGAAGAACTTTCACCGGTGGATTGTATTGGTTCTGTTGGTGTAGCAGTGTCTGCCCAAGCTCTATACTTTGCAAAAATAGCCACGGTATCTGCATAAACTTTAAGAACCTTCGACACTTGGAAATCCATCAGCCTCAATTTTAGTTTCTGTAATTTCTAAATTTGCATATATTTCTCTAACAAGTCGTTCAGTTAACTTAAGTTTAAAAGCATGATGCAACACATAAGCAATGTAAAAAAAAGTAGGAATTGGGAAAACATATTTTCTAAATTTTTCAATCATGGCCTCTACAGCCACTTTGTATACTTCATATTGCTTATATACTTTCAATAATTCCAATATTCCAGCTATATAATATAACATGGTAGGAGTAGTTGGATAATATTGTCCGAAAAATTCTAAAGTAGCTTTATAAATTTTTTATAAAAACTGAAGGAGATGTTGAACAAGTTTCTAATCGTCCTCTTTAAGGTGATAGATTTCCATAAAGTGTTTATTATACATTTGAGAAATAGGCACTCTATAATCGTAAGCGACACTCAATGCTTCATATAAAGTGTTCCATCTAGTACACACTTCCTTTGGGACTCTCTTAATTGGCATTCCTAATTCTATACATTTTCTTTCCCATTCTCTTCTTATTTCTTGGTTTTTATTTCTAAAAATATAAGTAATAGATATTTTCATCTTACTTATAATGTCGTTAAACAAGTCAAGACCATCTTTTACTACTAAGTTGTAAATATGACAAGCACACCTAACATGAAAAAATTCCTCAAAAGGGGGATTCAAAATAGGTTTTAAGTTCCTAAGTGTGTCTGTGTTGTTTGTAGTATTATCTACTGTAAAACTAAAAATTTTGTTAGTTAAACAGTACGTACGACAAATTGATGAAACTTTATTACAAATATAATTTCTTGTGTGTGGTTCATCAACAACTTTATAAGAAATAATACGTTTTTGAAATACTCAATCATGATCTATCCAATAAACAGTAAGAATAATATAATCACATCCATTAGTAGAACAACCCATATCCGTAGTAAGACATACTCTAGTGTCAAAGTTATCAAATAAATATCGCAAATAATCTTGATATTCGTTCTTATATTTAATAATATCATTTTTAACAGTAGTTCTTAGAAAACCTTTATAAGAGGGATTGTATGTAGACTGAACATAACGAACAAAACCAGTAGAAGAAGGAAAACTATAAGGTAAACCCTCGACCGCAACTAGTTTAGCAATATTTTTCCTATCTTTTTATTTATCATAAGTAAGAAGCGCTCCTGTTGTTTGGTTAACTTTTGTTTGGGTACCCGAAGATTCTTCATGTGCTACTCCCTCATGTTCGGTCCCTAAATGTATACCCCCGCCCCCATTAACCATTCTTTAGGATGTTTCTTTTGCAAATGGGTCCTAATTTTACCCGTCCCACCATCATTACCCTCCCCCCAGTTTTAAAAACCCACTCCATTTCACAAAGCCCACATACGGCCGTCTGCGTTTCAACTTTCTTTGTTGCAAATTTCCACGCCTCAGATCTATCCTTACGTTTAACCGGTACTTTAGTATGAGGTACAGGAGGCAAGTCAGACTGAACTTCAGGTGGACTAGCTTGAAATTCATGTGTTTCTTCTAAATTAACCCCGCTTTGATGGCCATATTGTGCTTCTAACATTTCTTGATCAAGTATATTATTAGCGCTAACATCATGATAATATTGAGAATCATCTATGTGGGTGAACTGACTAGAACTACCAGCAATTCCTTTACCCCTATTTCCCCCACGACCACGTGCCCGCCCCCACTACTAGTTCGAATTGAACATCTTTGAGACATAATAATAGCAATTAAAATAAATATATGATAAAAAAAATTATAAAAGAGTATAAAGTAGGAACGGCCAACCAAATATAACCGTATAATTGAGGTAAAGTTGAAACTTGAGCCTTCACTTCAATTAATTAGTTGAATATTTGATAATCGAAAAATTGTAAAAATAGCCAAATTAATATTTCAACCAAGTAGCGCCTCCAATTGACCCAATACTTGATATTTGAAAACTTCACCAAATAGTCAAATATAATTTTGATAGCAACTCCAATTAAAACTTGATAGTAGCCAAACTGTAAACTTTTAACAAATAGCCAAAGTAGCAAAATAGCAATATTGTAGAGAATTTGAGAGAATTAGAGCGAATTGGATGATTTGTGTGAAAAATAGATGAAATAATGGGGTACTTATAAGATAAAAATAGTTATGGGTGGTTATGGGGTGGTAGAGGGGTGAAAATGATCGTTTTTTGCCGTTGGACAACGGCTAAGAGGTCAAAAGAGTCGTTGCTAACGGCTACTTAACGGCTGGGAAATTTTGGATTTTTTAATTTTTTTTTTATTTTTGGACCGGTCCGGTCCGACTCGGTCCAGCCGGTTCCGGTCCAATTTTGCACTGGTCCATCTGGTCTAAAATCATCAAACTGTTTCGGAACCGGGGGTCGGGGGTCGTTAAGCTTTTTGGTCAGGTCGCCACCGGTCCGAGCCGGTTTTCGGCTCAACTCCGGCCCGGTCGGCTCCGACCGGACCGTTAACCACACTTAGTGACCATTGCTGAAGGACAAAGAGCTTATTGTGATATGTATATGGTCCTGACCGTAGGACTATATCACATTCAACTATGGTATTGAATTTGAATACGTAGTACCCTTTATTATGAAGCAAAATATGGGGTGCAGTAACAAATTTGCAGACATTCTTGACATAATTTTCCATGGATTTGAGATAGGGAGTATCTCCTATCACATACCCAACTAAAGCAGTTTTTCAGTAATCCTGGAGTGCTTTGATGTCTCCTTCTTCCCGTTTTACCACCATTTTCCCTTCTCTAATGACATGAGGTATGTACTTGAGTGACTTACCCATTTGTGAGCTACGGTTGTCAGGTCTGGTCGGCGTTGGTTAATGACATGAGGTATGTACTTGAATGACTTACCCATTTGTGAGCTACGGTTGTCAGGTCTGGTCGCCGTTGGTTGCTCCTATGAAGCTTCAGAGTACTGCAATCGTTTACCTGCTAGCTCATCCATAATTTGTGTTGCAATCTCTTGAATCTGCTTTCCCAAATTAGGGCGCATTTCAACTGGTTCCTCTTCTTCAGCTATTGTTAACATGGGTGGAAGAAAGCTTCCAAATGTGAGTGGCGGATAGGTTTGTGTCTCATCCTGAGCTGGTGTGTCGTAGCTATCTTCTTCAGTAGGTCTTCTTGCTGGCCCAATTTGCTTGCGCGCCATTGTTCTTGTAGTACGTTAGCAGTCCTAGCTAAACATGCGCCGAGAGCATTTTTCCAAAAAAAATTCTGTGACCAGTGCGCTCTCTTAGACAACGCGAGTTCAATTCCTATCTACTGCTCTTAATCATCGTTGGACCAACAAATTTAAGAAGCTTAAAACCACATATGCTGGACACTGTTATTTGGCAAAACTGACAGTAAAATATACCACTATACAATAGGAATAGTAGGCTAACACCCTGCGTACGCCACTATCAGCGAATTATTGAATCTATGGGGGAAATGTTTAGGAATTCCTTAAAATGGTGTTAGTACTTTTTTTTTTTTTATCTTATATAAAATGATAGACTCTGCAACTAGTATTGCTAAGAGTTGTGGCGGAATGGACAGAACTCTTTTACCTTAATTAGAGATTCCAGGTCCTAGTATTGTGAATTGAATTTTTTTTATACGGAATGATGGGAATAAATGAGAATTACATGGTGCAAATCTAAGTCGAGGCTTGAATAAAATGCCAAACACCGGACATAAACCTCGAAGAAAAGATTCTACAACTATAAGCAATGAAGGATGGTCATGTGGGGTACGCTACAAATTTCTATTAGAAGAATAGTACATGAGAAATTAATTACAGAATTTACTCCCTTAATTTTATTCATTTTATGTATGTAATTTGGTTGGCTACAAAATTAAGAACATAACCAAAAAAACTTTGAATCTTGCGGATTTTTTTGTATAAAATATACTAAAGATACACTTTGAGTTAAATATAAAATCTTGTTTAAATAAATGCACATATGTTAGATTAAAATTGGATATGAAACTAAAATTGGATATGAATTTTACGTAAAAGTAAATCACATAAGATAAAATATAAGGACTAATATTTATGCAAAAGTGGGTCCTTAATTTTTATATGAGATTGATAAAGATTTACCTATATATACGAGAATTTATTGATGCAAGAAAAATAATTGAATAATATGGTCAACCTTCTATGTGATGGCTTTGTGTATGCGAATAATTTTTGGTTGTTACAGTTAAATACTTTTATATAACATAATATGAGAGATTGGTTCCAAAGAAAACTTGATCTTTTATAGTGAAATGTAGTTATAGAGTATGGTGCAATATAGATGTTAAAATATCAGAAATTGTGTGTTTTTCGACAGCCACAACGGACAAATTTCGGCCGAAAATCACTAGATTCCCACCGATTTTCAACCAAAAAGTTGCGGCCGGAAAAATGCTGGTGGAAAAAAGTTTTCGACCGGGCATCGATGGGAATTCGGTCCGAAATTTCCTTCAATGTCGGAAATGTTCATTTCTGGATGATTTTTCTTAAAATTTCCCACCAAACCGATGGAAAAAGTTCTTCAATTTTTTTTTTTTAATTTTCCGACCGATTCGATGCGAAATGTGATCGAAAATCTGGATAGAACCTGCAATTAGAGCTTCCACCATCTGTCAATGAAATAAAATGCAACAACCAATAAACAACAGACTTATGTTAGCCTTAATTACTTTAAAACAAGTCTAAACGATACTTATTTAACACATGTAACACAAGTCTAAACAATAGGCTAAACAAGCCTTAATTTAGTTAAATGATAAGTCTAACAAGTTAACTAATATCACCAATTAACACACAAGCCTAACATCAGCAAGAATTAGTCTAACGATCAAACAAATTTAACATATCAATCACAAGTCTAAAATATAAGTCTAAAAACATCAACAATTCATTACTACTCCGTTTCCTCGGAGTCAGACTTGAATGTGGATGTTTTTCTTGCTTTTGAGTGGATTTGAGAGAAAGAGAGTGGTGTTTTTGTTTTTGTTAGAAAATGAGAAAAAGAGAAAGAAGAAAAGAGTAAGTGTGTCTGTGTGTTATTAAAGGGGAGAGACCGATTCGGCCGAATTTTTTTTAAAAAAAGAAATTAATTATTTCATTTCAAAAAATATCAGATTGATTCGATCTTATTTTTTTAAAAAATAAAATTAATTATTTTATTAAAAATAATCAAACCAATTCGGTTCGAAATATCCGACCAACAATTTTCGGTCCTAAATATATTCGGTTACTAAAGACTGTACTACATTTCTTTTGTGGTATAACGTTGTTAGTAAAGACGGTATTTTACTAATTTACCGTCTATCTTAAAGAATAGGAAAAAAAAAAAAAACTTAATATAACTATACCAAAATGAGGATCATAATTGTCGTCTACCATAGGATTCTTTGTGAACGTAGACATTACTTTACATTCAATTAATTACAGCAAAGCAAATTATTGCCTTATTTTTTAGTTCAATAATTTAAATGGAAGGGTTACAATACCAAACAGTAAAATGCACTTGCATCAAGATCACTCAAATCAATGAATGCAAGTAAGGGTGGCTAACGGTCCGGTTTTGACCGGACCGGACCGGAATCGGGCCGGAAACCGGCTCGGACCGGTCCGGACCGGTTGAAACCGGACCGTTGGCCACTAACGGGCGCCGGTTCCGGTAACGAACCGGTGCCACGAAACAAAACCGGACGGACCGGTATTTTTTTGGACCGGAACCGGCCCGGACCGGATCGGAACCGGCCGAACCGGACCGGTCAAAAAAAAAAAAAAAAAAAAGAAAGAAAAATCTGGATTTTCTAGTCGTTTCTAGCCGTTGGGCAACAGCTCTTTTGACCCCCTAAATGGCCAAATACACCCCTCTACCACCCCATAACCACCCCTAACTATTTTTTTTCTATAAATACCCCATTATTTCATCATATTTTTCACACAAATCTTCCAATTCTCTCTAATTCTCTCAAATTTTCTACAATATTGCTATTGTTCTACTTTGGCTATTTGTTAAAAATTTATAATTTGGCTACTTTATCAAGTTCTATTTGGAGTTTCTATCAAACTTATATTTGGCTACTTGGTGTAGTTTATAAATATCAAGTATTGGGTTAATTGGAGGCGCTACGTGGTTGAAAATATCAATTTGGCTATTTTTGCAATTTTTCGATTATCAAGTATTCAACTAATTAATTGAAGTGGAGGCTCAAGTTTCAACTTCACCTCAATTATACGATTATATTTGGTTGGTCGTTCCTACTTCTACTCTTTTATTATTTTTTTGTCATATATATTTATTTTATTTGCTATTATTATGTCTCAACGAGGTTCAATTGGAACTAGTAGTGGGGGGCGGGCACGTGGTCGTAGGGGAAATAGGGGTAAAGAAATTGCTGGTAGTTCTAGTCAGTTCACCCACATAGATAATTCTCAACATTATCATAATATTAGCACTGATAATATACTTGATCACGAAATGTTAGAAACACGATATGGGAATCAAAGCGGGGGTAATTTAGAAGAAACACCTGAATTTCAAGCTAGTCCACCCGAAGTTCAGTCAGACTTGCCTCCTGAACCTCCTACTAGAATACCGGCTAAACGTAAGGATAGATCTGATGTGTGGGATTTTGCATCAAAGAATGTTGAAGCGCAGACGGCCTCCTGCGGGCTTTGTGATAAGGTGTGGGTTTTTAGAACTGGGGGTAATGAGGGTGGGACGGGTAAACTTAGGCAGCACTTACAAAAGAAACATCCTAAAGAATGGGCAACGCGGGCGGGTGGTATTTATTTAGGGACCGAACATAGGGGAGTAACGCATGATTCTTCTTCTGGTATCCAAGCAAGAATTAACCATTTAACAGGAGGGCTTCTTACTTATGATAAACAAAAGGATAGGGAAGAAATTGCTAACCTAGTTGCCCTCGAGGGTTTACCTTATAGTTTTCCTTCTTGTACTGGTTTTGTTCGTTATGTTCAGGCTGTATATAATCCCTCTTTTAGAGGTTTTCCAAGAACTACTGTTAAAAATGATATTATTAAATTTAAGAACGAATATCAGGATTATTTGCGATATATGTTTGATAACTTTGACACTAGAGTATGTCTTACTACGGATATGGGTCGTTCTACTAATGGATGTGATTATATTACTGTGACTATTCATTGGATAGATCCTGATTGGGTTTTTCAAAAACGTATTATTGCTTATAAAATTGTTGATGAACCACACACGGGAAATTATATTCGTAACAAAGTTTCATCAATTTGTCGTACGTACTGTTTAACTAACAAAGTTTTTAGTATTACGGTAGATAATGCTACAAACAACACAGATGCACTTAGGAGCTTGATACCTATTTTGAACCCTCCTTTTCCTGAATTTTTTCATGTTAGGTGTGCATGTCATATTTACAACTTAGTAGTAAGAGATGGTCTTGTCTTGTTTAACGAAATTATTGCAAAGGTGCATATAGCTATTACTTATATTTTTAGAAATAAAAACCAAGAAAGAAGACGAGAATGGGAAAGAAAATGTGTAGAATTAGGAATGCCAGTTAGGAGAGTCCCAAAGGAAGTTTGTACTAGGTGGAACACTTTATATGAGGCATTGAAAGTTGCTTATGAATATAGACTGCCTATTTCTCAAATGTATAATAGGCATTTTATGCAAATCTATCACCTTAAAGATGAGGATTGGCAACTTGTTCAACATCTTCTTCAGTTTTTACATAAATTTTATCAAGCTACTTTAGAATTTTCCGGTCAATATTATCCAACTACTCCTACCATGTTATATTATATAGCTGGAATATCGGAATTATTGAAAATGTATAAACAATATGCAGTTTACTTACCGGCTGTACAGTTAATGATTGAAAAGTTTAGAAAATATTTTTTTCCAATTCCTCCTCTTTTTTACATTGCTTCTGTGTTGCATCCTGCTTTTAAAATTAAGTTAACTGAACGACTTGTTAGAGAAGTATATGCAAATTTAGAAATTACTCCAGAGGAAATTGCTACTAATGGGTATCCAAGTGTAGACGAGGTTGTTGCTAAAGTTTATGCAGATACCGTGGCTGTTTTTGCAAAGTATAGAGCTTGGGCAGATACTGCAGAGCCAACGGAACCAATACTATCCACCGGGCAAAGTTCTTCACAGGCAGGAGCAGGAATGCGCACTTTTGGGGGACTTGACGAAAAGTTGCTTTCAGAACAGGACGAGTACGGAGAGGAATACAGCGAGTTCCAAGTGTATTTAATTCAATATCCAAAGAAACTTAACAACTTTGGAACTGCGAATTTGTTGGATTATTGGAAGAATCAAGAATCGCAATTTCCAATTCTTGCAAAAATGGCCCGGGATATATTAACAATTCAAGCTTCATCAGTTGCATCGGAAAGCGCTTTTAGCCAAGGAAGATTTCAAATTGGAGATCACAGATATTCGTTGAGAGAGGAGGCAATGGAGACAGGAGTTTTATTCAGGGATTGGATCAGAGCAGAGCGAAGAAACTTTGGTCTACCAGAACTTACTAAGGAAAGGGGCGGAGCATATATCGATCAAATTTTGAGCGACGGAACAAGTGAAGGGAGTCAAACCGGCAATGAAGAAGAAGAAGAAGACGAAGAACCAGAAGGAGATGATGAACAAGATCAACAACGGCCAGTTCCAAAAGAAAAGCCTACAACTATCCTCAAGAAATTAGCTTATATGTTTAAAAGAATGTAATTTTCTAAATAAGAATTTTGAATTTACAAGTTTGAAGTTTAGATGTAATTTGCACTACTTATATCTTAAACAATTCAATAAAATTGCTCCAAGTCTTGGAATTCAATCACAACTATTGTCTTCATACTTTTTATTTTTAATTTATAGTTTGCGCAAAAAATACTACAATTAATTACTAGTTTGTAAATTAGTTCAAATATTGAATTTTGAACTTAAAGAATTAATTCAAAATTTGAATATTGAACTTAAAGAATTAATTCAAAATTTGAATATTGAACTTAACAAATTAATTCAAAAGTTTGAAATTTGAATCATCACTTCAACAATTTCATTACTTCAAAGTTCAAATTATAAAAAATACTACAAGTTTTTTAATTCTAAGTTTAAACTTTAATATGTACAAGTAAAAACTAAATAATATTTTGTTGTAATATTTTTCAAAGTTTCCACCACTTTAAATATAACTCAATGGAAAAAAAAAAAATTATTTGGGCCGAACTGCCGGATCGGACCGGACCGGACCGGACCGGCAGATTGGCCCAACGGCTCTCTTTCAAATATAGCCGTTGGCCAACGGCCAAAAACGGCTATATTTGCCTATCACCCCCCCCCCCCTAAATGCCCCCCATACCCCCCCCCCAACCTATTTTTATCTATATATACTATAATATTTCATCATTATATCACACAATTTAGCACTTTCTATCAATTTATCTCTCAAATTACTTTCAAAGGCTATTTTCTAAATTTCTTCCAAAATCCAAACAATTATAATGGCTGAAAATCAAGCTCCCGTTGCTCCCGGTCCTAGTCCTACTGAACGAAGACGTCGTTCTATAGTGTGGGAACTTATTATGAAAGATACTGAAACTCAGAAAGCTAAATGTATACTCTGTAACAAAGAGTGGCAATGTTACAGTGGACCCAACAATGGAGGGACGGGAAAGTTTAGGCAACACTTAAAAAAAAAACACAGAACCGAATGGGATAGAATAAATGGTTTTATTCCGCGTGATTGAAAATTTGAGGAGATGGCTAAGGAAATATCTATTTCAATTATGTATTTTCGAATTTCTAGTTTATTTAGTATCTTTGTAATTTTTCGATTTCTACTTTGTTTTGTCATTTCAATTATTTATTTCTCATTCAATAAACGTTTGTTTTGTTTCATAAACTTTACATTAATAAAGTAACAAACTAGAAGACGTCGTTCAATTATTTATTGATCATTCAATAAACTTTACATTAATAAATTTTAAAATATAATTTACATAATTATTTTGTTTCATTAAAAAATATAATTTACATAATTATCACAAATGATGTTTAAATAAATTGTTAAGTTTTTCAAATTTTAATTTTATTTGTCTAAAAAAAAAACAAAAAAAAAATTAAAAAAAAAAAACCGTTTACCGGCCGGACCGGACGGGAACCGACCGGCCTAACGGTCGCCGGAACCGGTTCCGATCCGGCACCAATGGTTGAAACCGGCACGGACCGGACCGGTAGACCGGACCACGCCGGTTTTGAAATTTTTTTGGGCCGATTCCGGACCGGACCGGACTGCTGGCAACCTTTAAATGCAAGTATATATATATATATATATGTTTACACTTTAAATTTAATTGTTAATGTTAGATTATTTAGTTTAGTATAAACATTATGTACTTGAAATTTACAACACACACTAATCGATATTTGCCAGAGATCTAAGTAATTTAGCAATGTGTCTGCTAGATCATCAAGTTGCGATTATTCCTTATTACATCGAATAGCTAGAAATAAACTAAGAAGCAACATTAAACAATTAGAAGAAATTGTTAGTAATTTAGCAAGTCAACGAAACCTGTCTAGCATTTGTATGACAATTACTTATTCATGATACACTCTCTCTTCCAATTTATGTGGCAAAATTCGGAGTATGAGCGTCAAACTTGTATTCTTTGACCGTGAATTTAGACATAAATTATTCAATTTTTTGAAAATAAAATTTGTATATTTAAAAATTATATAAATAGTACTGTAAGCAATAATTTATAATTCAAAATATTTATAAAATATGTAAGAAAAATATGGTCAAAGAAGGACCTCGAAAACTTCCCAAATAGTAACCTTGTCAGTTGCCATATAAAATGGAACGAATGGAGTATTATATGTAGTTACATGATACAGTCATATGCACTACTTATTGAATCTACAATATATAAAAAAGAATGGTGTTCAAATTCGGAGTCGTATTTAAATTTGATGGGTTTAATATTTAAACTTTTTAATAGTGTACTCATTGTACTATTAAATTTATGGATTGCGAACTACTATCTGTTGAAAGTTTAGTTAATTTTCAATATTTATATTTGGTATCAAATTAAAAATATTGGGTTCAAATGAATCCACATACTCGAATGGTTATGTCCGCATCTGAGGGTGTTATGTTGCTTTTCTTTGTGTTGGATCTGTTGATAGGCCCAAAAAAATGTATGGATGCATGCATATAATGGGTGCACGAAGACTATTCTATCTTAAGCCCTACATGTTCTCTAGCCAGAAAATAAATGTTGCTTCATGTTGTAGACTTTTACCTTTCAAAGACTGATGAGCTTATCAATGAATTTTCTCTTCTTCTTTTTTATTTTTGTTTGTATTTGGGATTGAGATTTATCTTTACATCTACTATTTTTTTGGAATATTTTTCTTTTTCTTTTGGTTTAGCATAGAGTATTCGAAGTTTATGAAAGACTACCTTGCGTATTGTATATATTGTAAGGGGCAACGAATTCTCTACTTAATAATTCTACATTTCTAAAAATTAAAACTCAACACTTCTGGTTAACAATACGATGATATTTATTTTTACCTAGGATTGCTCCTCATTTTATGTGTTGTAGCGCTATAAAATTAGCTAAACCTGCATAAGAGAAATTAGAAACCGAGCGCCTTTTTTGTTTTTTTCCTATTAATTAGCTTATCACATTCGCAGGACTCAAATTTCTCTCTTCAATTGGCTTATCACATTTATGTATTACAAATTTACAATCTTAGCACCAGAATAATTTTGTAGGTAATATAATTTAACACTAAAATAATAAACAATCATACATATTCCGAAAGAAGACTTGAGGTAGCTAGGTGGCTGTCAGAGCCTGTGAAAAAATAAACCCTTCTTTGACTTTGATAAATGAGACTGACAATAATACAAAGATAAACATTAAAAAAGGAGAGACTAAAAAAAAGAATTATGATTTAGGTTTACCCAAGTACTATGTGGTGCTTAATATGT